>JBAJHW010000001.1:183452856-184842856 GCA_037013535.1 Intellagama lesueurii | reverse complement strand
AGACAGGTGAAAAAAGTCAGAAAGAGCTCGTCAGTCATTCAGGTTCTGTAGAAATTATTATTAAATGTACACATTCAATTAGCATCTGAGGAGCACATACAAATAATAAACATTGTATAAACAACACAAAAGAGGCATACATTTTTGATATGGGGAGAATGAGAAGTAATGATAAAATGAGGGAAGCAAAGTAGGGAAAGAGAGATCAAGAAAATATTAAGGAGTTTAAAACGTGTTGCTGGTAGTGATAAGTATTTATCATGCAACTGAGACTAATCACGAAGTCATGATTCACTAGTCATGAAGTTCAAAAGAATACATTCTGCCCATATGGTTACAATTGTGGCTGGCCTATAAGCCCACTTCCCGCCCCCTATGATAAAAAAAATTAAGACTTCAATTCCATGTTCCTGCGAGTATGTCTGTGAGTGTGACTACATGGTCAAATACTGCAGGATTTGCTTGGCTTATAAAACGAGCAAATTTGCAGTATCTTTTTACTGATCACATGATGCAAAAACCGAATCAAATTGCTTTCTGCTCCCAAAGTGGCTTTTAAAAAAAAATTCTGCTGGGGGCTTCTAGTTTGGCAAGCTGGAATGAGTCAAATTGACTTCTTCCCATGTGGTAGGTTCTTTTAAAGATGGGGTGTGTAATGCAGTTGGGGCATTATGTTCAGGACCAATGTGGGGGGAATGCAACAGCAAAGCACCATGGTTATGGCTTTCTGTGAAGCCACTTTTTCATTTAGAGACTACTACATTTCTGACTACTACATTTCTACTTTTCTACAGAAAAATAGCATGGAAGTAATGTATGCAGGAATTATCTGGTGACATATGGTTTGAAACTAGTTTGCAAAATTACTGTTCAAACTTTTGATGTTCTGTATTCTGAGACTCTGAAGTACCTTTCCATGTTATTTTTCTGTAGAAAGGTTTTTCAGAAATGTAGTATTCTGAAGCTTTAAATGAGAAAGCAGCTTCACTGCAACCATTAAAAGATCAAGAGAGGTAGGACCAGAGGACAGAAGGATTGGCAGAAGTGGGACCCGAGGGAGGGAGGGAGGGAGGGAGGGAGGGAGGGAGGAAGGAAGGAAGGAAGGAAGGAAGGAAGGAAGGAAGGCAGGCTGTGGACTGGAATGTGATTCACATTGCAGTGTGCAGTGAACCAATGAATAGTGAACTCCCAAAACAATCTGCAGCCCCTGTGTTGTGATTTCATACATAATACAGGCTGCAGATCAAATGTAACCACCCCCTTAGTGAGGCTTATTTTTATGACATAGATAGATACAGATTGTAAGGAAAGCAATGAAAGAGTTGAATTGGCGCCGCTACTTGGGGCCTTGCCGAGCGGGCGCTCACGCGCCTTCAAGTCCTTAACTTTTAAGGGGAGTTTTTGCTCACGGATACTTTGATTGCTTAAGTTAGTTGATTACCATTAATAACAATAATGTATTCATAAATCAAATGAGTAATTACATAAAGGAAAGGAAGTTTTAAATTGGTGTTATTAATACAGCTAAAAGCAGCGGGCTGCGGTTTGTGAGTGGCCCGGATCAGCTGGGAGGTGCTCAGCGGTGCCTTCTAATTGAATAGTTTTATTTGCTTAGTTAATCGCCTATTTTTATGTATTTTATTTATTAGATTGATTTCCCTCTTCAATTGTTTAGCTGGTATTGGATTTATTTTAAATATCTTTCATTAAAATCAAGAGTAGATTTAGCTTGGTTGGCCCCACATGCGGTTGGCGGGGGCGTTCGTTGGCCTGAAACATTTTAATTTATAGAATTAAGTTGTATTGATTCTGTTTATTCTTATGCAGTTGTTCTGTGTTGTTCACATCTGATCTATTGATTGTACAAATAAAAAATAATTAATAATAAATAAATAAATAAATAAGAAGGGGAGGGGATTGCTGATTGATTAATCGATTAGAATTTATTGTGATGGCGCTCCGCTTCCCCCCTCCCTCTGTCCTCTCCTTTGGAGAGAAAGAGTTTAGAGCATTTGGGGGTGCCCAGATTTGAATCGCACCACGTGCTTGGCAGTTGGGATAGGTGCGCTTTGGTTTTGAGACATCAATTTTAAAATAACATCAATTGTATTCCTCAGCATACTTAATTCATTGGTTCCTACTGTCTAATTAGAGAGAAATATAATACAATTTGAAGTAATTAATTTGAATTAATTTGATAATTACAATTCCTCCTTAACAGGATTGTTGATCTAATTTTAGAATAATTGTAATGAAATCAATAGATAATTAAGTAATTGCTGAATTAATTAAAATTGATTAGACGAGTTGATTAATTACTAATAATCATTTAATAAATAAGTTTTTAGCTACAAATAAATACACAGGTAATCCATTTCCATTAGCAATATTTACATAGTATAATTAAATAGAATAACTAATAATAGGAATCTGATGTAAATCAGTTCCTAACTGCAAGAAAAATATATGGGTTAGTTAATTACATTAGCATATTTGCATAGTATTATAGCTACAGCAAAGGAAGGTGTTACATTACTGTGCAGTGGGTCACATCTGGGTGTCAACAGCTGTGCCCCTCACGGTGGTAAAAGGAAATGCAGGATTCCTGTCTGAGTGGGGGCTGAAGCTATTGAGGCCTGATGAGAGTTTTGATGGGAATTGAGTGTTAGGCTTATATGACCTCCCGTACAGGCAGTGTATCAGGAAGGGAAGGCAACCGGCTAGGAAATGGCCGGTTCCTCAAGTGTCGCCGCCTCAGTCTTCATTGGATGAAGGTTCTTGGCCCGCCTGGCAACAGCTGCAGGAAAAAATTTCTGCTCTAAAAGACGAAAGAGAGGCAAGACAGGCCCCACGGCCTTGCGAGGCACAGCCGCGCCGCTCGGCTATGGAGGCTAAGAGTCATTGAAGGGCTAAGCTCAGGGTTATAGCTGATAATCTAATGTTTGCTGTCATAGAAGCGGAGCAACAGGCGGAGAGGACATCCAGACATGAGGCAGATGGGGCAACAGTAACACCTCTGCAGCAGTGCACCGAGGAAGGGAAATTAACCTCAATCACGGCAGCAATCGGTACAGTGGTGGGTAGCAGGCGGGGGCGATGGTCGAGGTTGGTCCGGACTCCATGTACAGCAGTGAGGAGCCAGTTGTGACGATGCCTCTGTCTGGTGAGTTGACTGCTGTACCAGACACTTCTCCACGGTCACCTGCTTGGCCTTGGCCAGGCAGTGGACAATTTAATTCCCCATTTTACTCAACATATAATACTCAGAGTTAGGGCTCCAAATACTCCATGGCCTAGTACGAGTGCGCAGTTTGGCGGCTGGACTACTCCAGACCCATTAGTGACATCTCCAGCCCTGATAAATACGACGGCTGGTGTTTGGGTTTGGCCATACCCATCGGTCCCAGACACGGGTTATAACACCATGCCATTGCAAGCCTTGCCATTTGGGGATCACGCTATGCCCCTGGGTGATCACCTCACCTCAGCGTCTAAAGAACAGATTTGAAAGGTGAATAGGTAGATTTATTTGAATTGCTGAACAGAAATGTGGAAAAGAAGGATTTGGATAAGGAGGACGAAGAGGACAAAGAGAAACGCAGGAGGCAGAGACCAGACAGGACATGGGTAAATTAGCTGCCCGGGTTCTTAATATACCCCAGGGTTGTGGTAAATGCCCAGCCTTGGCGGGCTCAACCCTTATTCCAATACTTAGACCTGATCTATAGGGCATATGTGAACTTTGCAGGACAAGTATGGCTTGTCTATGACGGATCGTTCTGCATGAGGAGGACGATTAACCCAAATTTACATTGGGACGAGCCCCTGCCGGGCCTCTGGCTGCAGTCTATGACCCCAGCCAGGCCCTATCTAGGTGACAGGACCGATAGTGGACACCTTACTAGAAAGGCTGCCCTGAATCAGAATCCCCAGGTAGGAGCGCGGCAAGTTATTTACTGGAGGGTTTTTAGGAAAGGCTTTAGGATACCGACGGTAGGGGAGCGCAAGGCATTATTTGCCCAAAACCTTAAATCTGTATGCGGCATGGAGGTTGCACTCGAGAAAATATGGCCAAAGAAGTACAGGAAGGAGAGTGTTGGAACCATTTGCAACAGCTCCATTGGAGACCTTGTGGGTCTCACCATTGGAAGTAGTAACAAAGAAGGCACAAGATGAGTTTAGATCAATACATCGTCTGTCCTACCCCGAGGGGGAGTCGGTTATCGATGCCATCCCTCAAGAAATTCTTGAGTGGAAACTTAGGTGTAGAGTGGGATGTAACTACGGCCCTTTATTGGGATGCTTATCTTTTTTGTGGTGAAAGGAATATGGGAAGGTGTAAATTCATACTAGATACCTTCTGTTCAATGGCAGAAGAGTTAGGTTTACCTCTGGTTGAGGAAAAACGGAGGGACCAACCACGCCCCTGATGCTCTTGGGCATTGAAGCGGACACGGTACAGCAAACATCTAGGCTGCCAGACGTCGTGTTGGCTGACCTTAAGGTCAGGGTAGCCTCGATGTTGCATAAGAAAAAAGTGTCCCTGCGGGAGCTTCAGGAGATAGTAGGACATTTAAATTTTGCTTGTAGAGTCGTGGCGCCGGGTCGCGCCTTTCTGCGTGGCTTTGCAAGGCAATGAAAGGGCTCCATCGCCCGTTTCACAGGACTAGAGTTACGTATGGTATGAGATTGGATTTGAAGGTTTGGGGTTAGTTCCTAACTGAGGGCAATGGCATTTCCTTTTGGAGAGGAGACAAGACGCTTAAGGCTGAATTTCAGGTCCAGTCGGACGCTGCAGGTTCCTTAGGGCTCGGAATTTACTTTAGTGGCAGATGGTGCGTAGGAAAATGGCCGGAGGAGTGGCACCATGCAGGAATCACCAGAGATTTGACATTCTTGGAGTTTTTCCCCAATAGTTGGTGCCTTGTGGCTTTGGGCAGAGGAATGGGTGAACTCTGTCATACATTTTGGTGTGACAATCATGGCGGTGGTCTATATAATTAATAACCTCACATGCATTCAGACTGGGTCATGACACTGGTGCAGGCTAGACACGTACCAGGTGTAGATAACAGCTTAGTCGATGCATTATCACGCCGACAGATCGAGTGGTTCAGGGAGTTAGATCCAGGAGCCAACAAGTTCCCGGAGACACTTCCCCTGAGGGCTTGGCAATTTGGCGTGATGATGTGAAAGGACCATATGACTGGCCCCAGCACCGAGGACATGATAAGTGTACTTGGCAGTGAGTATAGAGTTTCAGGAGCTTAGGAACTTAGTTGATTTAGAACCTACGTGGCCAGGACCTATACAGGGTAGGTTATTGGCACAGGCTTTCTACACTACATTTCATGGTATCAGAATTATTCTTCAGACTACCGCTTTAGCAAAATGATGGAAGGTCGGTCTAAGGAAAGAGGCAGATTTAAAGTTTCGAGAGTACCTATATCACCAGGACTAGTAGAAAGCATTTGTAAGCAGTGGTAGGTTATATGTAGAGATGATTATGAAGTTGTTTTATTCAGGGCGGCGTCCTAAATATCTTTTTGGTGCCTTCAGGATTAGTGAAGGGGTAGCCACTGGAAAGGGAGACAGAACTGGAGTGGCTCTACAATGGCAGGATGTTTGGGTAGTTATTGGGATGGTGCAGATTCACATCCACTGATCCAAGGCCGATTAGCGAGGCACCCCCTGACGTCCAGGTAGGGGCCTGGTTTGTTTTATCTTGCAGATGCCATAACGATGTTGAGAAGGTAGCACATCATGATCATTGGCCACAGCTATGTTTTTTGGGCAGCTCAGTATGCTGCCACGTCCCCATGGGGGAGCAGTCTCGGACTTGGAGCTAGAGCCCTTATCGAATGGAAAGGACGCCGTGGGATGCTGTGAGGTCAACTTTGCCGTGCGCCTGCCTTTGGTCAACATCCCCCAGATGTGTTGGTAATACACTTGGGTGGTAACGACGTGACCAGGATCTGCGGAAAGGCCTGATCCTTGATGCGATTCGTGACATCACATGGTTGAGGGTTACGTACCCGGCTATGGACATTGTATGGTCAATGATCATCCCTCGGCCGGCATGGAGGGATGTGAGGCAATTTTTGGCCTGCTAACACTTTCGGTCTGATGGCGTACATCCGTCCGAATGAGGTTTGGATGTCTTCTTGGGGGCCTGCTTTTGGAGCTTGGTGAGCTCGATGGCGGGCATGGGACTTACACAAAGAGTGTTAGCAGGGTGGTCTGCAGAGCTGTCTGCAGCGGCCTGGATCGGAGATTGGTCACCAGAGGATCCATGGATAGGCCTGAGTTTTCTGATCGGTGATGGCACTGTACCTTGCTATGAGTGTTGTATGGCCGATGATCATCCCTCGGCTGGCACGAAGGGATGCGAGGCATTTTTTGGCCCGCTAACACTGCACGAAGAAGTGTTAGCAAGGTAGTCTGCAGAGCTCTGTGCAGCAGCCTGGATAGGTGATTGGTCACCAGAGGACCCACGGATAGGCCTGAGTTTTTTCGGTCCGATGGCGTACATCCGTCCAAACGAGGTTTGGATGTCTTCTTGGAAGACATCAAGGGGAGCCTGCTTTTGGAGCTTGGTGAGCTCGATGGCGAGCATGGGACTGAGCATGGCTAGTCCCAATGCTGTGGCGGGTAGTGCGGAAAAAACAGTCTTTTTTGTGAGTCCCATAGCAATCTCAGGTAATGTATAGGTCATCTGAACTCCTAGCGCTGCGGATCGTGCGATTACAGTGCTTGGGGGGGAAAGATGCGCTGGGGCCACACCCGGACCAACAGTCAACAAGGAGAAGGTGGCTTGAGATTCGGGGGTGGTCAAATTTGGGCCGGCCGGGTTTCTCGCTGTCTTCATGGCTATGAAAACTTGGGCCAGGGACTCACCCATTTGTTTGTTTAATGGGTCTGTTCAGACCTCTGTGTTTAAACCTGATTCTGCACTACGGCAGGACCCCCCTTTGCCAAAGGATTGGCAACATTGATTATTTCAATAAAGTGAGGCCCGTGTTTAATCCACAATCTGGTCTCGCATCATTATACCGGGGTAAGGGGGGCAATGAACGAGCTGCTGCTGAGCCAAACTTCAGCAGCGTGGCTCGCCTTTGCCTTCTTCCTCTTCAATCTCGCGCGAGCAGCTAGGTGGGAGAGGGGGAAACAATAGGTTATTTAAGGGCTGTTCCCCCCTCTCCTCTTCCTCTTCCTTCACTGGCACCCACACACCCGCCCTATATTCTAGTGTGAGTTTATCTGGTCGTCTTTGGGGCCGGATAGGAATTTTTGACCCATATCCTTATTGGCCATTGGATGCGGGGATTTTTCACCTATCCCACACTGGAAAGGGTGCGTTGGCACGTTTGAGGTGGAATTTTCAGTCACACAGGTTGGCAGTGAGGAAAAAACAGGTTTTTTGGTGAGTCCCATAGCAATCTCAGGTAATGTATAGGTCATCTGAACTCCCAGCGCTGCGGATCGTGCGATTACAGTGCTGGGGGGGGGGGGAGATGCGCTGGGGCCACACCCAGACCAACAGTCAACAAGGAGAGGGTGGCTTGAGATTTGGGGGTGGTCAAATTTGGGCCGGCCGGGTTTCTCGCTGTCTTCACGGCTGCGAAAACTTGGGCCAGGGACTCACCCATTTGTTTGTTTAATGGGTCCGTTCAGACCTCTGTGTTTAAACCTGATTCCGCACTATGGCAGGACCCCCCTTTGCCAAAGGATTGGCAACACTGATTGTTTCAATAAAGTGTGGCCGTGTTTAATCCACAATTCTGGCCTCGCATCATTATTCCGGGGTAAGGGGGGCAAATAAGTGCTGAAGTTCTCTCGCATAGTCATGCTGGCTTAACACAATAGTATAACTTCTGAAGATCAATTGACTCAAGTTAGGAAATCACCCAGACATTATGTAGTGTTCACTGAGCCTCATCATGCAACAGAGATGATATCTACATTGATTTCTTAACTTGGGTCAATTCACCTCCAAATGTCATGCCATTTCCATTACACTACTGTAATGGAAGGAGGATTCTGACCAGCAGCAGTAAAGAAAAGATTCAAAATAAATATAAAGAATGGTAAGGAATGTGAAATTACAGAGATGGGAAGACTAGATCTAGCCATCTTTTCTGTAGAGTACAGAAAAGCTAAACTTCCAGTTCTTCCATTTTGGTATCCCTTCCATATCTAAATTATAATAAATCATGGAAATGAGGATGGGTCAGCTGAGAGAATGTGTTTGGCTGGAAAAAAACACCCATGCCAAAGGAACACACTCAACTTTCCACACTAGACTTAGGCTGAAGCTGAATTAGATTTTCAAATGCTGCTCCATGGTAAGCAGATAGCGTGCTATTTCCTAAAAGTCTGAGAGAGAACACAGAAGGAAAATTGGACACTTCAGTCTAATGCTCAGAAAAGCTTACTGCATAGGATTACACAGTATCATTTGTCAAAGATCCCTGTGTTTCTGGAAGGGTGATATTTCTGGACGTGCCTCCTGGGTGGAAGCAGGCAGGTCCAGAACAGTGGCTTAAGAGGCAATGTATCATTCAGCCTCCAAGGAAGACATTTAGATTGCTCTGCACCTTCACCAGAACGTGACCTCATACCCAGCAGGATGTCTCCCTGCCAACCGGCCACAGCAGAGACACCTTCTACTGTGAATGTTCTGTGCTCATGGAAACCTTTGATTAGCAATAGCCTTTGGAAGAGCTGAGAAATAGTGGTATTTTTCATCTATGTGAGCAGGTGGTAAAGAAAACAAATGCAATTAGATGAACCTCAGTAAGACAGACAACATGTGATTGTAGTAAACATAGTTACAGGGTACTCACTAGGGCAAGTATAGTCTGGGCATTTCTTGTCTATAAAACAAAAAGCAAAGAAAATCACATTAAGGTAATGCTCAGTACAATGCTAATGAGTCCTTACCAGTCCTTACTATAGCTAGCACAGCATACCACAAGACTGGCATTGTGATTATGTACAGTAAGTACAAGTACGTGTTTGAATCGCAGTTACATCTAATAGAGATAGCCTTGTGCTGGCTATTCTCCTTTTGTGTTCAGTGTACAAATGACCCTGGCTGCAGAGAAGGCAGCTATGTGGTCGTTATGAAGCATGCTGTGGTTTCCCAAGGTCTGCTAAAAATTATAACTGAAAATTCAATATTGCATAGAATAGTTTCCAAAAAAAGCATTTGCAGTTTTTGTTTGTCTTGCTTGCCTTGAACAGCCAGTAGCCTCTTAAGACTAGAATAAATAATAGAGAGCCAGGCAAGAAACCTATATGACAGTTCCTTTGAACTGCATGGATCACAAAATTACGTTAAATTCTGCCACCTAAGCTTCCCTAAAGTCTATATCATTTTTCACCCCAGCAATTCTATATCCATCATCTGGATAAGTCTTGGTCTGGAGCACTAGCCCATAGCCAGTCTTCCACTGACTCCTAATTAGCAGTAACCAGAGCTGGGGCACTCACCTTTGCAGATCTGAGTGGTAACGTTTTGTAGGAAGGTGTCATCAAGAATCTCAGCATAATTTTCTCGTTGAATGGACACACCTCCGCAAGAAATAGTTGACAGTTGCTCAGGGTTTGCAGGACTATGGAAAATGTCACCAATACCAAGAGGTACTACCTGTAAAATGAAAAGTATTTATACTCTATAAAGTTGTATTACAGAAGACGCATTGTCTCAAGAGCACTATGTTTACCTTTTCCTGTACCCTATTATTTATCTCACCTCAGTATTGAATCCACAGAGAACACTGAGGGGGGTCTGATCCCGGAGTATATCAGACCGTCCATCTGTGATGACTATAACTGCTCTTTTGTCAGAGGTGAACCGCCGCAGCAAATTGTCTCTGGTGAACTGAAGCGCCTCTCCAGTAAAAGTGCCACCAGCAATCCAATGAAGGTTCTTCACAGCCCTTGCAACCAACAGAAGGGTACTTCAGTGCCAGCTCTAGGGAGCAAAATTCTTTCCCTGACAAAGAAATCGAGACACATTTCCCAATTCTTTCTCCCTTGGTTTGCTTCTACCTTTTTTTCCTTTTCACCTCTTCAGAAATGTGAAACTCCTCAGCTCTGAACATACCTGACTATTTTTGTGATAGCAGTGTGATACAAATTTCCTAGCTTGAACATGAAACACAACATCGTGCTGAGGGAGTTCCCATGATTTCTGGACTTACAGTGTTTCATTTCTGTAACTTGCCATGACTCAACTCTAAACAAAATCAAATATTTTTCTTTGCTGTAAAGCTTAAATTTAAGCAGTGATTACAGTCTAGCAAGGATGAGGCAGAAAACTCCCAAGACAACTTAGCCATGAAATATGAAGGTAAAATGGCTAATTTTTGTAGAAAACTGCCACTCAGCAAGCAATTTCAGTGAACCCTAAAAACAAGGGAAGATCAAAAGATTGCTGTAGACAATCAGATCTGTGAAACAAACATGGAAGAATGTCACACACAGAGGTGTTGCATATAAAACACAACACAAGGACTTCTCTCTAATTCATGGAAACCTGGTCTAAACTTACTCCTTGAGGGCTCCAATGTTATCAATATTATTATCTCCCATGGCCACAAGTTCCTGAGTTTTATCATGACTGTACTGCACAACACCAACACGAGATTCCCCTTGGGTGAACTGTGAAAGAAAGGATAGACAACAGATGAAATCTTTGAGCCCAAATTTTATCAAAAGCAAAGCTCTCAGGATGACTTAGAATACCTAGAAACCATGAAAGCAATGTGCTGTGGTCTTAGGATTGCTTATTTGGAAGAGAAACCTCCATTTATATGTGCTAGATGGGTAGATATCAGCAATTAAAAGCCTTACCGTCACATGTTCATCCTTCATCAGCCTGTCAATGACCTTAATAATGAAATCCTTAGCAATCTGGAAGTTCTGCAGGCCAATGCTCTCTGAACTGTCCAGTACGAACAAAATATCAACAGGACCACATTTGCATTCTGTAACAAAGCACAGAACCCCATCACAAAAGCATGAAGACTTCATTTTCTCCAGATGCTGAATCTAGTTATAGCAATAGAGCAAGACAAAAATTGTCCTTGTTGAAATAATTCATGAATTTTGGTCTGTTCCTTGCTGGTAAATAAAGAGCCCTCACCACAATTCTTGGGGGCATGTGTGCATGCACCAACCAGAGTATATGTACATTCCCAAGAATCATGGCAGGGACTTTTTATTTTCTGGCAAGGAAGAGAATGAAACTTAGAAATTTGCTTATGTCACACAACAGGATTTCAGCCATTCTAACAAATGGCAGTTTTAATGTATTCTTGAAGGCTTCCATGGCCGGGATCCGATGGTTGTTGTAGGTTTTTTGGGCTGTTGGGCCGTGTTCCGAAGGTTTTTCTTCCTAATGTTTTGCCAGTCTCTGTGGCCAGCATCTTTACAGGACAGGAGTTGGAATTCTATCTGTGTTCTGGTGTAGTGTGTGGGATAAATGGTAGTTTTCATTAAGCAAAGCACTAACCACCCAAACCACAGTTCTTCTAAATTCACTGGCAAGTTGTAGCTTAGAGATGCTTCTCTGCTTTCATTTTTGTTTTTTAGCACTCCTCACTCTTAGACATACTCTGTCAAAGCAAGATACATTAGTATGTTTTGTGAATTCAGATGTCACAGCAAACTACAGTTAGCACAAACCATAGCCCAAAATCCAATAGTTTTTCTTCCACACTCAGTAAAAACACATTTTTCCCCTCTCCAACTGCTTCAGCCATCTGTGGTACCAAAAACCTGCTCCAGAGAATTTCTCAGCCCTCCACAGCAGGCATTTTGGGCACACAGAGGACTGCAGGAGAAATGAAGGATCACTAATTCTGAAGCAGCAGGATCCAGCAGCAAGACACCATTGAAAGCTAGCTATAATTTGAAAATCCACCTTAAATTGTAGTTTCTCTTTTGTACAACTAGACAAATTAAATATGTAAAACCTATTAACCACATGTAGATATAATAATAATTAGTATACACAAGACTATTAGATTTGAGATTAATCACAACAAATCGCTGTTAAATTTCCTTGAGATTTATTTTAGCAATGGTTCCACTCAGTACAGCTAATCTGGGGGAAATGCTGCTAATTCTCATTGTAAGTACAATAGTTACCATTCTGCACATACTGAATACAATTTATTTTATTCTAAGATTATTAGACTATGTAGATAGGTTCCCATAAAGAGGTTGCTGTTTTAAGCTACTCGACTTTATCATACAGGACATCCATGGGAACACTCTAAGGTTTTACATATAAAGTGCAAAAAGAGATAGAAGGGAGTTTTTACAGTCTAAGATCCCAGAGCTTGGGAAAGTTAATTTTTCAGACTGTAATGGCTCAGCTGGGGGATTCTCTGTAGAGAATGTTTAAATGAGAATGAGGCAATGTTATTAGAGAAGCAGGAAAAAATGACACTCACCACAGCAAGCTAGGGGAAAGGAAGGAAAAAAGGTATGCTGAGGATCAACATATTCTATACACATTGCAAATATAAATATAGCTGAGTGTGATCAACTGATAAAGAGGTCCTATTAGGTAAACACTGAAATGCTCCCAGATCTCACATGTTAATATTCTTGCTCAATCCCAGCATATCCTATTTATCAAACAACAGAAGGAAGTGTAATCAAAATGTCTGAGGGCCTTCAGGGTGTGTGTGTATTTTGGGACCGTCTGATATCCATTACCATTTTTCAAAAACAATTACATTTTACATGCAGTTTAATTAACTCCCTAGTTAGTGTTCAAACAAGGATGTTTGGGAAGAGAATATATACATGAAATCCTGATTTATAATGCCACACAAGCAGCATGTATAGACAAAGCCTTTTCCAAACACCAGCAAACAACGGAAATAATCTTCCATTCTCCTCAGGGGTTCTCACACATATTTTGATCCACTTGCCATCCAGACCTTTGCCATATTAGCTACAAAAGGGACAATTTTTGCTTGTAGTGATTTAACAAATGAAGAGTCTACATTCCAATCATATTGTAAGGAAATATATGTTACAAAAATGTATGCTGGAACTAAATCAATTTAAAAACCTGAAGGCCAGGTTGTACCATTGTGATGGGACAATGGGTTAATAAAGCCACAGACAATGATATTTCTTGCTTTATTATCATATCAGTGGTTATATTCACTGTTATTTCTGCTAGACATGCAAGAGTTAAAGTCAAATACTTACAACACATTCTCATGATGATATCTAAAATTTCACATTCCTGAAAACAAAGGAAGAAATATTAGTGCCACTCAGGTCAGGGAAACAGTCATCTTCTGTCCTCAATTACTTGGTGCCTTCCAAGCAGACAGTGACAGAAAATATTATGTGATTTTTTTCAATGAATTTAGTGAGCAGCATTCTGCAAACTTACAACACATATAGCTTGGTGCATTTACTGGGGGCTTTTTCAGAGACGGTGGATCAGCATTTGTGAAGTACTGACCCAAATCCTGTGTCCTTGTAAGGTTTGTGTAACTTGCTGCAGCTAGTTATAGCTACGTGATGAGGTGTGAGGGCACACTCAGCTCCACAATCACAATGTGCTCTGTCATTTTGCCAGCTAGCCACAAGCAGCTGTGGCAAATTATGCAAATCTTATGCTAACACCAGTAGCATTCTGGCCAAGATTAAAATATAGGAAATGAAGATGGACATTTCCTATAGTGAGCATGGCGTTGTTTTAATTGATGTATGAAATAATCAAATAAAACTCTTCAAATAAAGCCAGGTGCTCTCTTCTGGCTGCCTTGAAAAGATAAGAGTTTGATCTACTGTGGCTGAAGTTGTCCCCTTCTAGCTGATAGCAGTTTGTGGTGAACAAGAACAAGCTTAAAACAAAGTTAGCTTTTGGAATTGGCAGTAAGTATGGCAATGAGCCATATGTATGGCTCATTGCCATAAGTATGGCAGTGACAGATTTTGAGCCATAAGTATGGCAGTGACAGATTTTACTTTCTTGGGCTCAATGATCACTGCAGATGGTGACAGCAGCCACAAAATTAAAAGACGCCTGCTTCTTGGGAGGAAAACGATGACAAACCTAGACAGCATCTTAAAAAGCAGAGACATCGCCTTGCCGACAAAGGCCCGCATAGTCAAAGCTATGGTTTTTCCAGTAGCAATGTATGGAAGTGAGAGCTGGACCATAAAGAAGGCTGACCGCCGAAGAATTGAGGCTTTTGTGTTGTGGTGCTGGAGGAGACTCTTGAGAGTCCCCTGGACTGCAAGGAGAACAAACCTATCCATTTTGAAGGAAATCAACCCTGAGTGCTCACTGGAAGGACAGATCCTGAAGCTGAGGCTCCAATACTTTGGCCATCTCACGAGAAGAGAAGACTCCCTGGAAAAGACCCTGATGTTGGGAAAGTGTGAGGGCAAGAGGAGAAGGGGACGACAGAGGACGAGATGGTTGGACAGTGTCATCAAAGCTACCAACATGAATTTGACCAAACTCCGGGAGGCAGTGGAAGACAGGAGGGCCTGGCGTGTTCTGGTCCATGAGGTCACGAAGAGTCGGACACGACTTAATGACTAAACAACAACAAAATGGCAATGAGCCACTTGTATTGGCACCAGTGTTGCTGTATTTCATGGAACCGGTATGAAGAACAAGAACAAACTGAGGGTGTGATCACACAGGGAAATAGATTGCTATTTGGACTGCTTGTGGAATGGTCTGTGCAATCTCTTTCTTGGCAATCACACAATGTATTACAGATTCATAGAATGATACATTCTATGGAAGGGACCGATGACAAACCTAGACAGCATCTTAAAAAGCAGAGACATCACCTTGCTGACAAAGGTCCGCATAGTCAAAGCTATGGTTTTTCCAGTAGCGATGTATGGAAGTGAGAGCTGGAACATAAAGAAGGCTGACCACCGAAGAATTGATGCTTTTGTGTTGTGGTGCTGGAGGAGACTTTTGAGAGTCCCCTGGACTGCAAAGAGAACAAACCTATCCATTTTGAAGGAAATGAACCCGGAGTGCTCACTGGAAGGACAGATCCTGAAGCTGAGGCTCCAGTACTTTGGCCATCTCACGAGAAGAGAAGACTCCCTGGAAAAGACCCTGATGTTGGGAAAGTGTGAGGGCAAGAGGAGAAGGGGACGACAGAGGACGAGATGGTTGGACAGTGTCATCAAAGCTACCAACATGAATTTGACCAAACTCCGGGAGGCAGTGGAAGACAGGAGGGCCTGGCGTGTTCTGGTCCATGAGGTCACGAAGAGTCGGACACGACTTAATGACTAAACAACAACAAAATGGCAATGAGCCACTTGTATTGGCACCAGTGTTGCTGTATTTCATGGAACCGGTATGAAGAACAAGAACAAACTGAGGGTGTGATCACACAGGGAAATAGATTGCTATTTGGACTGCTTGTGGAATGGTCTGTGCAATCTCTTTCTTGGCAATCACACAATGTATTACAGATTCATAGAATGATACATTCTATGGAAGGGACCGATGACAAACCTAGACAGCATCTTAAAAAGCAGAGACATCACCTTGCTGACAAAGGTCCGCATAGTCAAAGCTATGGTTTTTCCAGTAGCGATGTATGGAAGTGAGAGCTGGAACATAAAGAAGGCTGACCACCGAAGAATTGATGCTTTTGTGTTGTGGTGCTGGAGGAGACTTTTGAGAGTCCCCTGGACTGCAAAGAGAACAAACCTATCCATTTTGAAGGAAATGAACCCGGAGTGCTCACTGGAAGGACAGATCCTGAAGCTGAGGCTCCAATACTTTGGCCATCTCATGAGAAGAGAAGACTCCCTGGAAAAGACCCTGATGTTGGGAAAGTGTGAAGGCAAGAGGAGAAGGGGACGACAGAGGACGAGATGGGTGGACAGTGTCACCGAAGCTACCAACATGAATTTGACCCAACTCCGGGAGGCAGTGGAAGACAGGAGGGCCTGGCGTGCTCTGGTCCATGGGGTCACGAAGAGTCGGACACGACTTAACGACTAAACAACAACAACAATGGAAGGGGCCAATAAGGCTATCGAGTCCAACCCCCTGTTCAATGCATATATCCAAATCAAAGCATATCTGAGAGATAGTTGTTTAATTTTCTCTTGAGCACCTCCATCTTTGGAATGCTCACCACCTGCCAAGATAATTAGTTCTATTGTTGTACTGCTCTAATGGTTAGGATGTTTTTGATATTCAACCAAAATCTGGCTTCCTGTAACTGGAGGCCATTATTATGGGGAAATGCACTCCAGCCCTACCCCAATCTGTGCCCAAGTAGGACCCTTTTGATCTAGTTGTTTGGGGATGGGCTGGAGCAGATGGAAAAGTCATGTTAAGGGAGATTGTTCCCATTTAAAGTGATTATTTCCAGTGTAATTAGGTGGTTTTTCCAGCTGTCTGATCACATGTAACATTATACTTTGGACAGGTAGTGATGAACTCAGTATTTTAAGGAAAGTGCAAAGAGAACAGAAATGTTCTCTCACTTGGAAATCAGAATGTCAAAACTTAGGAAATAAAGAAAGCTAGAAATAATGCTACTGACATGAATGTTAAAAGAGAAGTCAGAAACTCTATAATTAGCTTTTGCCAGGACAGCCCGCTATTTACTTAACACTGAGTGATCCTCTACTCTGTTTTGCTTTGTTGAAGACTTCCCTCCATACTCACACATCTCTTTATGAAAAAACTTTCAGTAAGGGCTTCATGGCAGAGTGAACAAAAAGCACCACGTAAAATCAGTTTTACTCACATCTGGTCCAGGAGGGCCTATGGGTCCTGGAGGTCCCTGGAAAACAAAACAATTGAAAAGGTTCAAGAGACTTCTCAGTTACTTCAAGCTCAAGAGGTGAATCTATCTAAAGAGATGGATGTAACAATGACAGCAGAGTTCTGTGATGCCTTTGTAACAAAAGCCCCACAAACCAATCAAAGAGTCTTGTGGCACTTAAAGACCAACCCATTGTATTTGCATAACGTTTTGTGATTGCTATCCCACTTCTTCAGATGCAAACCCCTCGATTCAGAAATGAATAATTTTTTTTTACTTTTTGAAGTGCAATGATTTAGCAAGTAGGATTCTATTATCAGGTAAAAACTCCCATGGTTGTGATCAGATGACAGTCCCAATTCTATAGTGAGCTATGACTCAGTATTTACAGTGAATGTAAATTTGTTACTTCCAAAGGAACTTAATCACGTTTAAGCATAGTTGATGGGCATTAAATATCTTGCTGACTAGCTGTATGGAGCTAAACAGGAAGAGAAAAAACAATTAACTGGAAGTTTTAGTGCCCTATGATTTTTTATGCCAGCTGCATTATAACTACCACAGCTTTATTTATAATACAGCCATTGCCCCTAATCCTGCCACCACCTAAAAGGGAAACTTCTCAGCAGTTTAATTTCTCACAGAAATAATTCTCCACTCACATACATATTCCTGGTGTTCTCTCCAGTGACCCAGCTGTCAACTCAATAGGAGAAGACATTTTACATGCTTTAGAGTCCTCCAAGTGAAGGCTTACCAGCAGTAAAAACTCAGATTCTTCCTGAGATTTAGAAAGATGTGCTTTCCCCCCACTTGTGCCAAATTTTAATTCAGGCATATGTGGTAGTGTGTAATTGTTTGCCTTTTTTCTTTCTTTCTATTGCATCTGCACAAGGCTCCAGTATGGCCTCCAAGCCTGACACACTTCCAGAAGGAGGCAGAGAGGCTGCATTGGACCATTTTGGCCCCAAGAGATAATAGGATCTGGTAGAACATTCTGGAGAAGATGTCTTTGCCCTCCACCGATTTGACCATCTACCTCATTTGGGCTGCTCTCCCCAATTCCAGTACAGAAGGAGAGTAATGTTTCTGGGGAAAGTGATTTGGGTTGATCGTGGGATGGCAGGGAGGATAGGGATAAATTAAATGAAACTACAAGATTTAGGACAATCAGTGATTGATACTGGGGTTGAGAAACTAAGATAAAGATAATAAATGTGGTGCATTCCATAGGCATTCAGAACAAGGTAGGTAGCATGGCAACACCCACAACATGGAATGCACTCCCCCACCCGTAGTGCATTGCTTTAAATCTTTAGGTGTGGCAGAGTATAAATATTTATCAGTCAACCAACAAATCTTATGCTTTGATGGTCCAGAATTAATAGGTAACTTTTTTACTCACCGGAGGACCTTCTGGTCCCCTGTACCCCTTGGCTCCTTTCATGCCTCTGGGCCCAGTTGTGTTACTCTGGAGAAAGAAGAAAGACATTGATTTAACAGGTGGCTATATATTGTGGCAGTGAATTATGTAAACACTATCAACAAATAGCTTCTGTCTTTTGATGATCCTGCTGTTGATCAATTCCATGGTAAACTGCATGTCTAAATTGTAATTTTGTGATGATCAAAGTTGGTCTTCTGGGGGAGGGAGCTCCAAAGTCTGGGAGCAGAGACAGAGAAAGTCCTCTCCCATGTTCCACTAAACACACTTGTGAAGGTGGTGTGATCAAGATAAAGGTCTCTCCTGATGATCTTAACACTCGAGCAGGCTCATAAAGGGAGATGCAGTCCTTGAGATAGTTTGGGTCCAAGCTGTTTAGGGCTTTATAGGTTAGAACCAGCACTTTGAATTATGCCTGGAAACAGATCGGCAGCCAGTGGAACTGCTGTCACAAAGGGGGTTACGTGATCCTTGTGAACAACCCCAGTTAGTAATCTGGCTGCCAAGTTTCGGACCCACGGACATTTCTGAACAGTTTCCATACAGTTTACGCTACAGTAATCCAGCTGGGATATAACCAAGGCATGTGTCACATTGGCCAGATCAGAAGTCTCCAGGAACAGGTGCAGCTGGCACACTAGTTTTAATTGTACAAATGCACTTCTGGTCACTGCTGAAACCTGGGCATTGAGGCTCAGAGATGAATCCAGGAACACCCCCAGCTGTGCATCTGTGTTTTCAGAGGGAGATAATGCCATCCAGCACAGGCTGCATCTCTATCCCTTGATCTCATTTTTGACTGACCAGGAGCACATCTGTCTTGTCTGGATTAAGTTTCAGTTTATTAACCCTCATCCAGTCCATTATTCACACCAAATACTGATCTAGAGCTGAAACAGCTTCCTCAGATTTAGATGGATATAGAGTTGGATTAGAATGGGATGATCCCCAAGCACCTGTTGTCTTTCCTCCAAACAATTTTTCTATTTCTGAAAACCCTGGAAGGGACACCATGTCTTGTTGGCTTGTTACATAGTGGTGACACAGAACACCAAAACTCTGGACAACTCTCCCAGCAGTTCCATGTAGATATTCAATAACAGGAGACAAAACAGAACCTTGAGGGACCCTGCAGGCCAGCAGCCATGGTGTAGAACAGGAGTCCCCAGCACTACCTTCTGAGTTCTCCCCTCCAGGAAGGAGTAGAGCCACCATAAAACAGTGCCTTCCAGTCCCATCCTAGAAAAATGGGTCAGAAAGGCACCATGGTGATGGAATCGAAAGCCACTGAGAAGTCCAGCAGAAGCAACAAGGCTACATCCCCCCATCCAGTTCCTGACATAGGCCATCCACCAAGGCGACCAATGCAGTCTCTGTCTCACAACCAGGTCTGAAGCCAGATTGAAATGAATCGAAATAATCTGTCTCATCCAGGAACCCTTGCAGTTGAGTAGCCACAACACACTCCAGCACCTTGCCCAGGAATAGAATATTAGAGACTGGTTGGTAATTATTCAGTATTTTGGGATCCAAGGAAGGCTTTTTGACAATGGGCTTACTATTGCCTCCTTTAAATCTTTACCATGTTCCTCTCCAAGCTTCCCTCCCTACATTTTCCCCAAATACTGAAGTTTTCCTTCTAAAGGAGGTACTCCAACTCCTTGTTAATGTTAAAGTACTCTTAACAAGTAACTAGAAACTGTTATTCATTACATACCCACACATTACATCTCACTCAAACCATTACTTTGACAATATACTTTTGTCTTTGTTTTGCAATATACTTTTGTCTTTGTTATCCCAAAAAGTAACTTTTTCTTAATCAGATTGGATATAACAACTCACTCCAAGCTCTTCTATATACGCTTCTCTCTTGAAATACACAAGTCTGAGCAGCACCGTTTTGATTATATACAGATTCCCCCCAATACATACATACATACATACATACATACATACATACATACATACATACAGTGCCCCAGGCTACCCAGAACCAGGGGCATGAGTTCAACACCAAAGGCATCAAAATGGTCTACTTGCCCCCAAACACATCTAATTCAGTCTCTAGATCAGGGACCTTTAAGGCTCAATACTGTATGGAAAGGATTGGAGGAAAGCACAATGGAAGAGAATCCTGATAGAGAGAATATTGTCTTTCAAGGATGTAAGCCGCCTCAGTTCCTTTTTAAGGAGAAAGGCAGAGTAAAAATGTTTTAAATAAACACAAATCAATAAAATTTTCAGTCTCATTCTTTACTTACTTCTATTCCAGTATCTCCAATCTCTCCATCATCACCTTTTGGGCCAGGAAAACCTTTGGTGCCCTGAAGAAGACAAGGACAACAACACCATTTAGTAGATACATATAAACTATGTGGAACTGTCTCTTGTAGTCACCAGGGGACACCGCCATTGTCCACGTGCTGCTGCAGTTGCAGACTCGCTACTCCTTGTCAGAATGGCCAGCTGCTTGCAGTGAGAGATGACCAGAGGGCATCCAAATGAATTCTGGGACTGGCTTTTTCCATGGTGCATCCAGGGCAATAATTACTTGCTGCTGCCTTGAAAGCATTGGGGATCATTTTGGTGGAAAGAAAAGGTAAACCACATACTGCTACTATTGTACTATTTATACTTTGCAACAGAATTTTCAAACAACGAAAGACTTTTCTGCACAGGCAGTGATTTCTCCCAAATTCATTCCCAATTTCTTTTGAAAGCAACACCTGTCACTTGTGGGGAAGAGAGGAAGGATCAGTTTGCTAGGGATGGGCTTGCTATTGTCACAGTGACAGCCAGGCTTGTCCCTACACAGAGGCCAGGCTTCTAGTCTGCATCATTTTTTAATCTGGATAATTCCAAGAAAAGACTGCCCCTCCTTTGAGCTTTAAGAGCTTCAAACACTGTTCTCCTGTGTGGGCATTTTGCTATTCAGTCAAGGGGAAATAAGCTAGAGGGGAAGGAGAGGGTGAGGGAAGACTTGGGTTTCTTGTGCACCAACAGTAGGCAACAGATTGAGACTTACATTAACTCCAGGATCACCTCTATTGCCAGGATATCCCTTGGGAAGAGAAGGAAGATAGGAAATTAGAGGAACATCATGGTAACAAATTTGGTTTAACATTCTGTCTAGAGTTCTGACTTTTTGTAATGAAACTCACTGGGAAACCAGGGAAGCCATCAGTGCCATTTCCTGGTGGGCCATCTTCTCCCTATGAAATAGTTCAGAAATCAGTAGAAGGAGGTAGCATTTATTCTGTTTGTATTTATTTATGGTTTATTAAGAACAATCTATTTACAGTGGAAAACTGAGCCAGCCATAGCAGGTGAGGTACATAAAAGCTTAAACCCACAGCCAACAAAACAAATGAAAAATTAACAGAAAAAGCAGATTAAATATTTTTAAATCAAAAAGCTACAGAAGAGAAGAGAATCAGCACAGTCACCCAACATCCAAAGCTTGCCACCTATGTATGGATTTCCCATAGGGATCAGGTGCTTTACATTTTGTGAAGCAAAACATTCAGGCAAGGAATGAGTAACTTACAGTCCAGGGACTGCACGTGGCCCCAACCTCAGACCCCCATGGAAGCCTTGACCCCATCACACATTTACTCTTCCCCTGCCCCATGGTCAGAAAAGGGCTCTCCATTCTTTCTCTCACATCACTCCAGTGAGAAAAGAGTGATCTGTATGAAGTCCTTGTACACAAAGGGTTACTTTTCTCCTGCTAGGATCCTGAAATAGATGGCTGCTTTCCTGCTGATGTTTCTAATGCAGAAAAAGCAGCCTTGATCAGGTTTACAGGGATGCATGTGGGCCCTCAATAGGTGGCTCCTGGGGTCTGAAAGGACTGTGATTTAAGGCTTTAAAAGTGATGTGGTACCTTAAATCATTCTTAGAAACAGACCTGAAGCCTGTAAGAAAGATGCTGGCTGTGTCCAGCACAGCAGATCTTACTGAGCTCAGTTTCTGGATGGGTTTTAAAAGGTGGTTGGTCCTACCTGTGTCGGCAATTCTCTTTCATGAAAGTAGGCATGAATGACCATGCCAGGTCTCTCCCCTACTTCCCACAACAGCCCATTTTAGTGTACCAGCTGTATTCAAATTTTACAAAGCTGCTCACCCTTTCACCCATCAGGCCGGGGTCTCCAGGTAAACCAGGTGGCCCAGGCAGTCCTTTTGGGCCCTGCAAAGTTTTTTAAAAAAAGTAATAGTTGTGTTCATGGTCAAAGAGCATTAATTCAGACAAATAGGCATGCCTACAGACAAAACTAGCCACATAGTTCATGTAACTGCAATTCATTTTCTGAGAGGCAGTCATTTTTAGCAATGAATAAAAAAAGAGACCCTGTGTCAATCTGCTGTTTATTAACAACCCGATGCATTTCAGCAAAACAAACAAACGGAACAAAACCCACAACCCTATAGATGTCTGAATTTAATTACTTGCAGAGATCTCTGAGAGACTTAAATTTCAGTAATTCAATTGCATCAACATTGAAGTATGTACATTTGCAAGATTTCTGCAAGTATTCTCAAATGACACGTATGTGCATCTCCTAAAGAAGACCCTTTTGGTTGAAATGCATTGGGCTGCTTAGTAAATGATCAGCAGGAACATCTTGGAATGTGCTTTGTCTTTTTAGTGTGTTTGGTGGATGCTTTCTAAGTTGTTTGTGTCTATTACAATAAAAAAAGTTGTGTGGTACCTTAAAATGTAACATTCATTATATTAATTTTTAAGGTTATTTTGGCATTCATTTTATTGTAGATTGCAACTGTTTTCCTCTCCTGCCTTCTCCTTGGAACAAACTTGATGGTCCGAACAATGTAAAACACATCTCTGAAACATTCCAAAGGAAATTCTTCTTGTCGTGTCCATTTTCTTCTGACTGATATTTTAATTTTGTACACTAGACAAAGGACTAAAGTAAAATGATCCTGCACTTCATTTCATCAGCTGCTACTAATATATCTTGCACATAACTCATTTCTAATATAAATGCCACAGCTTCTGAATATCAGTATGCAGAACAAAAATGTGAAATCAGACACTTCCTTTTTTTGTCATCCATGGACATCTGTAGAGTAATATGCACAGCTACCTGTGTGACATGTCTACCCATTTGGGCCCTTGAGCAGAAGGATGCTCTCTTGCTGCCTACACCCAACTACAGATATTAGAACATATTAACCTCTGGTCCAGAAGGTCCTTCATCTCCTCTGTATCCTTTAGGTCCAGGTGGCCCTACTTCACCCTAGAAAAATGAGAAGATATTATCATTCTCAATACATGGTCAGCAATTGACTGGTTTTACAGATGGCAAAGGCCTCAACTCTCATCCTCCCCAAATGATCTCCTGATAGGGATCTTTGGCACAACTGACATTCCTACCAGATTTGTTTTGTATTTTGCATGGCAGGTGGCAGTGGTGGAGACAGGCAGGCAGCACAGCACCATGAGGGAGCTACGGCAGACATAATAAGAATGCTCAGGTAGGTTAACAGGAAGAGGGTAGAGGCTGAAGGAGAGGGAGGGAATTGCTTACGCCACTTAAGGTTAAAGAGTTTGGAGAGAGTGAAGGGGCGCGATACTGGGTTTTTTACATGTGAGGTTGTAACTCCAAGTTAGCTAATTAAAGTTTTGAAAAAAGGAATGCAAGTGACCATCAAATGCCTTTTTTGCATTGGGGAAATCTTGCAGGGGGGTGGATCCAATGTGTGTGCTGCATGCAATTTGCATACTCCTGGAGTACTCCAATTAACTGAATGTTAATTGTTAATTCTAAGCTACAGACTTGAAAACATACAGTAGAACTCAGGTTTATATTCCTCTAAAAATTGTGCTAAAGTTTTCCGGTGCATTTATAGTGTTTTATACTGCAGACCTCAAGTTCTGTTAACACTGCCTAGAACTGTGTAATGGAGAGCAAATCAGAGCACCTAGTTAGTACTCCTAAAATAGAATGTTATCCTTTTCAATCAAAATGTATGCCCAAGTTTTATATTAGTTCTGCAAGGTTTTCTATCCTGAATTCCAAGTTTTGTAAAATATTTAAAGGATGTGACATTTGTGCCTTGGAATGGTACTGATTGCAGCTTGCTTAACAAGGCTTCCTGTGGTAACTCACACTAGGATGCCATGTGACCTTGTATAAGTTGAGTGGCTTAGGCACTGCCACTCTGTGCTACAGTTGCTTATAAGATAGGGAGCATTTCAGAAAGCCAGTTAGCTATATATTCCGCCACTCTTTCCCCCTCAACACATCTCGGAATATTGCAGGCCCCAGGTATTTATCTGGGGAGCTCTATTTTTGAAATCCTCAAGCTTCAGTTGCATTCCCAGTCTGATTTCATGAATATCTGGATCCTTTTTTGTGAGAGGCGGGTTGATATCCATGGATGTAACAGCTGTCCCAGCAAGGTCATTCAATTTCAGGTTAAATCCCATATATTACATGCTGGCAGCCTCAGAGACAGTGTCCAGCCTGTGGTTAGTTTATCTTAAATGAAATAGTTTCATTTAAGATAATGAAACTTTTCTTTCCAAAACTCCTTGTTCTGGAATGTGCAACTCCCCCAATGTTCATTAGCTTGGATTGCCTGGAAGGTACTTTCTTCAAAAGGGGCTGAGCTTTCACTGCTTTCATTATCTAAGCTAATGAAAGTAGGTGGAGGTGCAAATTCCAGAACAAGGAGATTTGGAAAGAAACCTAGTAACTTTCATTTAAGATAAACTAACCACAGACTGGACACTGTGTCTGAGACCACCCTCAGACACAGTGGCAACCCTGTCCCTGTGGAAACTTCAGTGAATGGTGGGGTACCCAGACCCCAGACCCTTTTGAAGAGGAGACACTGCATGTGTAAGTGCCAATGGGAGCACCAGTGGTGGCAGCAAGATGTGCCAGGACTTGTCCCCATTTCTGAATAGCTGGCACTATAAGCTCTCCCTGAAGAGAGTAAGGTGGCTTGGGGATGTCTTGGAATCCCAATGACCACACAGATGAAGAAAAAAAAAACCAGCCCAGTGAGGGAAACTAGGGGTCAGAAAGAGACTGAACTGTTTGGCAGGCAAGTGACAGAAACCTGATCCTCAGAAATGAAGTGCAGCTGGTGCCCATCAGTATTTTATACCCTGGTCACCTGCTGTAATAACATCTAGTTCAAGGAGTTCAGACAGCCTGGAGCCAATGACAGCTTGGCCAGCAACAACACCCTAGATGGGGGCAGTGGAACTCACATGGACTCAGTTGGGTGGTGGGCTATATGTATCTGATGATATTTCCATCCCACCAGCAAGAATTGCAAGAACCATTCTGAAGACCAGCATGCATATGGATAATTAATACAATTTGTCAGGAAAATACCACTTTCTGGTTGGGATAAAAAATAGAGTTTAATTGTGTCATGAAAGGGGGCAAGAATGTAATCTCACAGAGACTAAAGTAGGTATGTGAGATTAGGAGCCCAGGCCTTTAGACTTAGCTGGTAGTTTCCCTTGAGTCGTATCCTCTGCAGAGCAACTGGCTTGCCATTTTTTCCCCTGCAGTTTCCCTCACTTTAGAAGAGAGATTCCAGAGGTTGGTGGCAGCTCAGAAGGGAAATGTTAACCCCGAGTTCCCTGTATATGGGAATCTCTCCTAAGACCCCTCCCAAAGCAATTAAGAGTGATTCTTATTTGTACAAACTGGTCTATTCCCCACCCCACAAGGCTGGTTTCTTTGCACGGAGAGCAGTTTTTTAGGGATGAGAGATAAAGGGAGAAAGAAGAAGAAATAGAGAGAGAAGAGAGAAGGATGCGGAGAAGAAACAGAAGGGAGTTGCAGAAAGAAAATGTGTGGGCCAGAACCAACCCTGGCTTGGACCACCAGTTCCAGCCCCATTCATTCTATGCCAAACAGAGTGTGTCCCTTAACATAAAAAGAAGTTCTCCACTCCTACACTGAAAACTGGTATTACCATTCTAGTTTTGCCATGACAAAGACAGAGGAGGAGGAGACAATAAGAATGCCAATTTTATAAATTTTTCCTATTTCTCTACTTTCACCAATTGTTGTAGCCCTTACTGCTTCTTTTCATGAACCGTGGACTATTTAAATGCCTGTATCACAAACACTGTGTCTACAGAACCAGGTCTTCCTTGTCACATCCACAAAGAACCATATGATTAAATTTTATATTGAATTCCACACTTAGAACAAAAGACTATGCTAAGCCTTCTGTAGTTCTTATGTCTTCTTTTGTGTTTTATTCCCTCCACTCGTATAAGAGACACAGGATGCAAAAGAGATGGATAGCATCTTACTGGTTCTCCAGATAGTCCAAAGGATCCTTCACGGCCTTGGTCACCTTGTGGCCCTGGCTCACCCTAAAAACAACAAAACAAAAAGCAGGGAGGAGAAATCAATGAGCAATACTTTACAGAACAGAATAACTACATATACACTAGTGAGGGAAAGGAAGCATTTACAGTTTCAGCAATGAATAATACATTTTCTACATATTTAACCTACTAGATTTTCCCTGTAATCAAAGGGAGAAGAGAGCATCATAAGCTTCAGGTTACCTCATGCTGGAACTTTCTAGGTTGAGGAAGTCTGATGTTTTTGGGTTGGTGCACCCACATGGGACTTTGAGAAGGTCAGACGTGCTCTTGCAAAATAGCTGGTGGGAGGCACTTGTTGATTGACAAAAAGGCTGCTTGGGTTCTAAAACATAAACCTAGTCTTTTGAACCAGCTTATATTTCACACAAGGCAAACTGATGTGGCATAGTGGAAAATGTCTTGGCCAAAAAAACGAAGTAAAAGATAAATGTGGGATTGAGCCCCAAATACCCACTCACACAGTTATAGGGTTGCCAGGCCAGCAGTATCCTATTCCCTGAGATTTCATGACCAAATGTTGAGACTAAGGGCAGGCCCTTCTGATGTGAAGAGGCTGGCCATTGTAATGTCATGATGTGGGGGGCAAGCAGGGTTGGAAGGGGGCTGGAATTGCTTCTGAGCCAGCTGACTGTTGAAATTTTCTTCCTGGCTTTTTGGTGCATCAAATATGTGCAAGCACAAGACACATGTAGACACCTAGGTAGAGAGCCAGTGAACATTACCACAAGGTGGGAATGGGTAGAGATTGGTGTTCATGCTTCAAAGCCATCTCAAAGCAGAAATGGATTCCCCCCCCCCTAGAGTTGCTCATCCTTAGATGAACACACAGAAAAGTACAGTAATTCTATGAGACTACGCAGACACAAAAGGCAAAAGAGTAGTAAAAAGAGAAACTCACACAATACCCATTTCCATAACAACCCTGGCAAATCCCATACTATTCTATGTGTATTATGTGCCATTGAGTCAGAACAACATTATAGCAACCCCCTTAGGACTTTCAAGTAAGTGAGATATTTAAGGAATGTTTTAACTATCCCAGCCCTCTCCCTGTGAATTTCCATGGTTCAGCGGGCATTTGAACACAGGTCACCCTTCATTCTATAGATTATACCACCCTGAGTATCTATAGCAATAAAGAAAAAAAGCAAACAAACCACCATCCATTTTCCTGGGGATCCCAGTTCTGCAACTCAGATGAGTTTAGAAAGTGTAGATAAGAAGTGTAAGAAAGAAAGGACTGGATCCATGAACGCTCACATTAAAATTTAGTATTTAGTCTTTAAAATGGCACAATGTTTTTGTTTCTTGTTTTTGTTTTACTTAATTTTTTTTTTGTTTGATGTGCTTGCAAAGACTAACATAGCTACTGTTGGAGTTTTAGCAACCTTCACATGCTGCCTTTAAGAGGTTTTGGCTGGGAGGGACCTTCCTAGTCTAGGGTGACTATCAATCAGTCCAGCAGTAACCAATTGTTCCCTCTTTGCCTCTGATTTTGAAGAGAGGCATGCCTCTCTGCCTATGAATCCTTCTCCTGCTCTTTTCAGACAGTCTACAGTTAGACATGTAGTGAGTAGTCACTATTCAATTAGTCATGTAGTTCAGTATGTATAGTCAGTAAGCAATTCATGAGTCAGTTAAGCTCTGTTCGTGTAACCAGTAATTTTTCTACAATATGCTGTTTTTGATCAGTTCAGAACTGTGAGTTTATTTTTTCTCTTGCCAGTGTCTGAAAGGGAATTACTGAAACTATATATGCCAATTCATGAGACAATAAGGGGTGGTCTACTCTGGCAAGACTTGAAGCTAATTCTGCTCTGTAAGTCACTGAACTTTCTACTGCATAGGTAGAGTTTTTTAGCTGAAATGGCACATTCTGCCAAGAGCTACTCCTTCGAAAACTGCAACTATTGATGGGACAAGGTATATGTATACACTGAGCCAGCTTACTGAAAAGTTGTTGAGCCCACAGAACGTCTTGCCTTCAGAGTGAGAGCAAGACAAAGGCTATGGAAGTGAAAACCTGTGTATGGGAGGAGCTTGTCAGTCAGGTATCCAATTTCTAGGGTCTACAGGCAAGGCAGACTGTCGACTGGAAAGCAGTAGCATGTAAAGAAAGGAGAGGGATGACCTACCCAGTCCCTGCTCAAAATATCGTAAGCCAATATGAATGCCCTGACAAACCAAGTACTATGCCGTTTCTACTCTTCCTTCCTTCGGGAAGACAGCCCTGTTGACTCAGCAGATGGTGGAGTAGAGTAATGTTGAGGTTAAATACTGTTTTGCTAGGGTCTTTTTGATTTTGTTTTCCAGCTAGAACCCTTGGAATAGGAGAAGCTATAATTCTAAATAAATAATACAAAATAACCTAAACTTCAATAGTATGGTTCACTTTTGTCTAATCAGGAGATACATTCAGAGAGCCTAGAAAAAACTACAGTTTTTATACTTGTCCCTGTGATGACATCTAGGTACACTTTAGGTGGATATCCTAGCCTCCTTTTTTTGACTTCTAATTCACACCACCTACTGTACTTTAAGTTGGGGAAGGCCACAACTCTTTAGAGGAGCCCTGATGCTCACCAATAGTGTACACAATGTACAGATTTATTCACGGGAAACTGAAAGTACACAATGCAAGCTTAATGAGAATGCAAATGGACTCTGCTGCAGTCTATTGGAACAGGCCGCCTACATCCCACACCTGCAAGTAGTTAGAAGAGCAGGAAAGCCCTTGAGAGATTATCCAAACTGAACATGTGTTTAAAGTTAGCTTTTTTAAATACAGAATTAGGACCAAGGATAATTGGTACAATCTTTAGAAAAGCTACAGCTGGAGGCTAACCATAGTCATCCTGCAAGTTTTGTTAAAATGCCTGAAATGAGTTCTGAAGAACATGAGTTGTCAAAGTGCCTTGAAACTTGGTAAATTGCCTTTCCCCCCTCCTCTTCAAGAAACATTCCTTTAAGGCACTCTTCTGACATTAGTTTTACAGCATATCTGCCCATATTAGGCTCCTAATGTGTATTTGTGTTGCTGTTTGTGAAAACATGAGATCTAAACAGGAAACTGACATTTAGATAAAACTTTAACTTCCTTTCTGATGTGCCCATCCAAAACAGCAAGCAGATTTGGATGGATGTGCATGTTCCAGTCCTACAGTATACTGTTTGTATTTAGGACAGGACTTTCCTTCAGGACACACAGTCGACTTAGCTATGGCTTAAATGCTCAGAGATATTTATCTATTTCAAAGACATTAATATGTATATTGTCAGAAGGCAAGTACCTTTTTTAGAGTATACACAGCACAACTGTAATGGAAAAGTTCTTTTCAGCTGCATCTAAGAGAAAGGCCCATTGAACTCAAAGCAGCTTATATTTGAATGGCTGTGTGGAGGGCTACATTGTAAGACTCTGGGAAGAAAACGCAAAGCAGTAAAACTTCATGGGACACTAAAAAGTGAAAGTGAACTATGGGCCATTGCCCCTCTTTCAGGGACTGCAGGATGTGAACTATGAACACAGTGGCTATTCTACATTTTCACAGAAATGTCTAATCTAAAAAGATTTTAATTAATCCTAAGCACCAAGTTTCCTTTCGCAAGGATTGTCTTGAATCTGGAGTGTTGAAATATTCTGAACTTGGTCGTCACAACTTCTTGTATCAGGAACTCTCACCATAGTTGCCAAATCTATAGCTGCACCCAGAGCCTCTGAATGTTTCTGAGCAAAGGCAAGTTAGCCGGTGCAGATACACAGAGAAAATAAGGTCCTTTTACAAGATCGTTTCATGGGGTAGTTGGAGGGGGGCGGTCCAGGAGTATTGCACTGGAGTTGAGCTCAAAGGAAGATAAATAGGATTTAATAGGCATTACCAAAATCTGGTGGGATCAGATTCATGTTTGGAATTGAACAGTATGATTATTCAAAAGAAATATGCTAAATATACATATGCGTATGTAAAGGATATATACACTTGGGATATAGAAGGTTTTTACAAATATTTTTAAAAACAGCATTTTACCTCATATGTCTGAAGAAGTGGACTTGTCCACAAAAGCTCACGTTAAAATGTAACAGTCTTTAAGGTGCCACAACCATTTTGTCTTTTTAATTTTTTAAATTAATTTCTTTCTTTTAGTTTTGCCTGCTAGAGTTAACAATGTGATGCAGGGGAAAAAAGACAGTGGACTTCTCAGTGGTGTCAACAAAAGTATAGCATTCAGAACAAGGGAAGTAATTGCACCACTCTGTTCTGTTTGACCCAGACTTTAACTGGAATGCAGTGTCCAGTTCTGGGCATCACAGTTTAAGACACATATCAGCAAGTTGGAATGTGCCCAGAGGAAAGTGATGATAAAGAAGGTTGAAACCAAGTACTATGAGGACCGATTCAGGGAGATGGGTAAGTTTAGCCTGGAGAAGAGGAGACTTAAAAGATATGACAGCCACCTTTTGAATATTTGAAATTCTGTCATGCGGAAAGTGGAGCAAGCTGGTTTTTTGTTTTTGTTTTCCCCCCAGCTCTAGAAAGCAAAACCAAACTAATGGATTCAAATTACAAGAAAGGAGATTTTCACCAAACATTAGGGAAGAATTTCCCAACAGTAAGAGCTGTTCTGCCATGGAATTAACTATTGGTCGTTTTTAGGTGAAAGTTAGATGGAGACCTATCTGGGATGGTTTAGCTATAAATTTCCTTCCTTGGCAGGGGTTGGATTCAGTGATCTTTGAGGATTCTTCCAGCTCTACAGTTTTATGGCTTCATTTCTGTGTTGGCTTCAAAGTGGCAGCACATACTTTCAAATTAATCCACTGAATATATAAAACAAATTGCTGCTCAGGCAGCATTCTAAGCTAAGAATTAATGAGCTTGTGGATATAGCCACAAATGTATCTCTGTGGCCCTGCACTCACTTCTGTTTGCCCCACATCCCTTGGTAATACTGATTACAATGGACATGTGTTATGAAAGGGAGTTAGCTCTCTGACGATAGGCTTCCAAGGGCCCTCTGTGGCATCAGATGCTATGATGTGCACCCAAAGTGCCAAGGTTCATTAGCTGACATTGGTGTAGAATCTTTAATGCCAAAAAAGGCCTTGTGAGTTATCTCTGGGCCAGAAAGTGAACCTTTTAGGGAAAGGGCAGAAGCCTTTCCTTAATACATAACTAGATTTTGGTTCAGTGAAGTGGTACAAGGATATATATTTACATTTGTATCATAAGCTTTCAAAGGGCTCTATACAATTGGCTGAGCAGCTTCACTGAAAGAAAAAGAACAGTATTTGCTGCTTATGTCTATTATGTGGGTAGGAATACTAGGGAAATTCAGTATTTGAGCATTTTGATGCATAATTATTGTTTGAGGTCACATATGTCTGTGGTATTTGTGAGGCAGCTCTTGGCTCAAAATATGTACCAAAACATATTGGAAAATGCTTACTTAAGATAATATTTGTGTAGGAATGAAGAATTTGAGATTAATTACAGTTATAAATGTATAGTTGACTGAATACTGAATACTTTATTGCTTCATAGCCAATCAGTCTACACGCACTTAAAGGAAATGTATAATTTGTGAAAAAATGCTTTTAAAATTATATATTTAAATACAACGTCAGTGCAAACTTTAAAAAAGCTGCAGATGAGCAATGAAATAGGAGCAGACTGATCTGACATACCCTATTTCTGGGCAGTATTGAACAGATGAAAGGGAATATGTGGCTGTGACACACTATGTTGACTGAACACTCAAAAATAAATAAATAAATAAACAGGACGATCTCCACTAAGTAGCATTGGAACATTCTTAAAAAAAATCTCCTAGCATTAGTTGTGGCACTGCCCATGTTGGTTTTGGACAGATTAACTCTACCAGGTGTCCTGTCCTACTCATGTGCCTATTGAATGACTCAGCTTGGAACAGTCATATAAATGTTTTCCTACTATTTCCTACCTCATATAGTGGAGTTCAACCCTTTCATTAAAAATATAAAATTTCCCCTCTTCTCTATAACAACACTGTCCTTAGTTTCCTTAGCCCCCACATGTGAACGCAATTCAGAAAGTCCCCAGTGAGTCATAAAATGCTCCAAGCTAATGTTGGTAGAAGACCTTTTGGTACGAAAAAAGTTTCAATAGTCATGTAAGAATTGCATGTTTGGGTTGCTTTTAACACATTGGTGGTATTTTGTATCCAAGCCACATTTAAACTTGACAGTTTTTTCCAAGGATGTCAAATACAATGTTTCCTTGAAACATCATATTAAATAGCACACCTTTTTCTCTCATTATTGATGCAATGTGTCAATGGGGCAAATCAAAGCTCAGTTGGCAGGCCCTACACAGGTATCTCTGTGAAGCAGACATTGTGAGGGGGGGGGGGATACTTCAGAAGATAAGAAAAATATTTGAAATGACTGTGACAGAATGGGAAATTAGGCTGAAATGAAGAAAACGTAACCAAGAGATTCAAATGCAAATTTATATATTTAAACAACATGAAGAAATAGCTTAAAAATGAAATTCCTACCTTCCAGATTAAAGAACAGTTTGGAACATCTCTTTGGAGTCTGCACACCAAGCAAATTCATGGGTTTTGCCCATACAAACTGAGCCCCCCCCCCCCCCCCCCGAGGCGTGCTATTGCTTTCCAGGAACATGTTTTGGAGTCCTTTGATCATGGCGCCGAAAGGTAAGCAACATTCTTAAAATGAATTTTATGTGAGTCAAAGTCTCCTCACATTAATGCAAAAACAGGATGAAACTAACTTTTTTTAAAAAAAAGTTAAATTGCTCTCAACTGAATTTCATGATTTTGGACTGATCCACCCACCCACCTATATAAGCGGCTTGAGGTAGCTTCCATAAATGCTTAGGAGAGGAACACGCAGAGAAAGTAGACACAATTTTTTTTACCTTCTCTCCTCTTGGCCCACGCCCACCAGGGATACCTGGTGGCCCTCTTTCACCATTGCTACCCTGTGTGGAAAGGAGGAAATCACAGATTAGAGATATTTCACACCCTAGGCTATTCATATAGTGTTCAGCACACATTCTGTTTATTACAGGCCAATCAAATTAAAGCAGCATTAATCCACAACAGTGTAGCATTTCCAAAGAAGAACATAAGAACATAGGAAGAATCCTGCTGGATCAGGCCAAGGGCCCATCCAGTCCAGCTTCCTGTATCTCACAGTGGCCCCACCAGATGCCTCTGGGAGCACACGAGACAACTAGATACCTGTCTCCTGATACCCCTCCCCTGCATCTGGCATTTGAAGGTACCTTCCTTCTAAGCCTGGAGATTATATATCCATCATGGCTTTTAACTTGCGATGGACTTTTCCTCCAGGAATCTGTCCAATCCCCTTTTAAAGGCATCTAGGCCAGATGCCATCACCACTTCCTGTGGCAAGGAGTTCTACAGACTAACAACACGCTGGGTAAATAAATAATAATAAATGTTTTATTACAGTCATTGACCAGCAAAAGTAAGCAACATTTTTTAAATTAGGAAACATAAAATCAATCTAAAAGCACTAAAAACATCTATATACATATATATAACTACATTCATACATCTCCGCGTATATGCCCCTGTAACTCTGGTGAGATCGAAACCATCTCCCATGTGTTACTTCATTGTGCTTTTTATTCTGGCATTCGAGAAGTCCTCGCTTGGTAAAGAAATATTTTCTTTTGACTGTTCTCACTCTCCCAACACTCAATTGGAGTGGATGTCCCCTGGTTCTGGTATTGTGTGAGATGGAAAAGAGCTTCCCTCTATCCACTTTATCCACCCCCTGCATAATTTTATATGTCTCAATCATGTCCCCCCTCGGGCTCCTTTTCTCTAGGCTAAAGAGCCCCAAACGCTGTAGCCTTTCCTCATAAGGGAGGTGCCCCAGCCCAGTCATCATTTTAGTCGCTCTCTTCTGCACCTTTTCCAGTTCCACTGTGTCTCTTTTGAGGCGTGGCGACCAGAACTGTACGCAGTACTCCAGGTGCGGCCTTACCAGCGTTTTGTACAATGGCATTATAATGTTGGCTGTTTTATTTTCATTCCCCTTTTTAATGATACCTAGCATGGAATTGGCCTTCTTCACTGCAGCACATTGAGATTTTCTTCAAGCTGTCCACCAGCACACCAAGAACTCTTTCCTGATCTGTCACAGACAGCTCAGAACCCATTAGCTGATAAATAAAGTTTTGATTTTTTGCCCCAGTGTACATTACTTTACATTTTCTTATATTGAAATGCATTTGCTATTTTGCCGCCCATTCTCCTAGTTTGGAGAAATTCTTCTGGAGCTCTTCATAATCCCTTCTGGTCTTCACCACCCGGAAAAGTTTCGTGTCACCTGCAAACTTGACCACCTCACTGCTCTCCATTGTGAAAATTGCCCATTGACACCTACTCTCTGTTTCCTGGTTTTCAACCAATTCTCAATCCATAAGTGGATCTGTCCTCTTATCCCTTGACTGTGGAGTTTTCTCAGCAGCTTTTGGTGAGGGGGTGCGTCAAATGCCTTCTGAAAATCCAGATAGACAATATGCACTGGTTTGCCCGCATCCACATGCCTGTGAACCTTTTCAAAGAATTCTAAAAGGTTTGTGAGGCAGGACCTACTCTCACAGAAGCCATGCTGATTTTCCCTCAGCAAGGCTTGTTCTTTTATGTGTTTTAAGATTTTATCTTGGATGAGGCTTTCCACCATCTTCCCTGGAACAGACGTTAAGCTAACCGGCTTGTAGTTTCCTGGGTCCCCCCTCCTTCCCTTTTTAAAGACAGGCGTGACATGTGCTATCCTCCAGTCCTCTGGCACTGTGGCTGTTTTAAGGGACAAGTTGTTTATTTTAGTTAAGAGATCAGTAACTTCATTTCTCAGTTCCTTAATAACACTTGGGTGGATGCCATCTGGGCCCGGTGACTTATTGATCTTCAGTTTATCAATTAGGTCTAAAACATCCTCTCTTTTAACCTGTATCTGATTTAATTAATTAGTCAAGAGTCTGAAAGTTTGGAATCTGCCCAAAGTCTTCTGTCATGAAGACAGATGCAAAGCACTCATTTAATTTCTCTGCAATCTCCAAGTCCCCCTTTACATCCCCTTTACCTTCCTCGCCATCCAGAGGGCCAGCCGCTTTTCTGGCAGGTTTCCTGCTTCTAACATATTTAAAGAAGCTTTTATTATTCTCCTTTATATCTCTGGCCATATGTACCTCAAAGTCCTTATTTGCCTTCCGTATCATCTTCTTACATTTATTTTGCCAGAGTTTGTGTTCTTTTTTATTTTCCTCATTTGGGAAGGATTTCCATTTATGGAAGGACCTCTCCTTGCCCTTCAAAGCCTCTCTAATTCCACTCGTTAACCATGCTGGCACCCCCTTGAACTTAGTTGAGCCCTTCTTTCTTTGCGGTATACACCTCCGCTGGGCCTCTACTACCATTGTTTTAAACAGGCTCCATGCACTCTGGAGAGACTGGATTCTTTTTACCTTCCCTTTCAACTTCTTTCTAGCTAGTTTCCTCATCTAAGGGAAGTCCGCCCTTCGTAAATCAAGGGTTTTTGTGTCAGATTTGCTTGACACTCTCCCCCCAACATGCATGGCAAAAGAGACCGCAGCATGGTCACTATTCCCTAGTGGCTCAGTAACATTCGCATCCCTAACCAGGTCCTGAGTACCACACAGTATTAAATCCAGAGTCACCTGTCCTCTGGTGGGCTCCATGTCAAGTTGATCCAAGGCTGTTTAGCATGTCAAGAAACCCAGTCTCTCTTTCTTGACCCGAGCATGCATTGGCCCAGTTGATGTGAGGATAATTGAAGTCCCCCATGATTACAATCCTGTACCTCTTGGACACCTCCCTGAGTTGTCTCCTCATTTCAAGTTTTTGATCTGGAGGACGATAGCACGCACACACACCCCCCCCCCCCCCACTATCACATCACTCTTTGGGACTGGCAGTTTAACCCACAGTGATTCTATGATGGAGTCAGACCTGCCGTCCATCTCCATTCTGCTGGATTCTACCCCTTCTTTGACACAGATGGCCATCCCACCTCCAACACGCCCCTCCCTATCCCTCCTATAGAGTTTATAGCCTGGGATTGCGGTATCCCACTGGTTCTCCAAATTCCACCAGGTTTCCTTTATGGCCACTATATCAATGTTATCCCTAGACACCAAATGTTCCACCTCTCCCATCTTTGCTTGGACGCTTCGGGCATTTGCATAAAAGCACCTGCGTATGGGGTACCCCAAGAAGGGCTGCTTGTTTGTTTCTTTTTTTCCACAGCTTCTCCTTCCAGTGGACCAACTATCAAATCCCATCACACTCCAAGTCCTAATTCCTACACTGTCATCACTTTGTGGTTCTCTACCCTCTCCACCCTCATTCCACAGGGATGAGGAGTCCAAAACCAGACACCACTCAGCTCCTGACCACTTTTCCCCGGGATTCAGTTTAAAAGCTGCTCTGCCACCTTTTTAATGTTGCATGCCAGCAGTCTGGTTCTGACTTTGTTCAAGTGAAGCCCATCCTTCTTGTATAGGCCCGGCTTGTCCCAAAATGTTCCTCAGTGCCTAATGAATCTAAACCCCTCCCCCTGACACCACTGTCTCATCCATGCATTGAAACCCCTGAGCTCCGCCTGCCTATCTGGCCCTGCTCGTGGAACAGGTAGCACTTCCGAGAACGCTACCTTTGAGATCCTGGCTTTGAGCTTCCTCCCTAACAACCTAAATTTGGCCTCCAGGACCTCACAGCTACATTTCCCCATGTCGTTGGTGCCGACATGCACCACCACTGCTACCTCATCCCCAGCACACTCTACGTTCCTATCCAGATGAGATGTGATATCCGCAACTTTTGCACCAGGCAGGCAAGTCACCATGCAGCCCTCACAACTGTCACTGACCCCTCACTCTATGTTCTTGGCAATTGAATCACCCACTACCAGAAGCCTCCTTCTCCCTTCCCCACGAGGAGTATCCTCAGTGCAACTGGATACGGGCCCGTCACCTGTAGAAGGGGTCCCCTCTAGGGGATGGTTTCTCTCTTGTCCAGATTGGCGTCCTCCAGCCCGGAGACTTCCAATCCAAGCAGCTGAGGAGCTGCTTGTCTGTGGGTGGGAGGATGTCTGAAGGTCCCTGGAAGTCTCACTGTGGTCCCTCTCTCCCTGTCTCTGCTTCTCCCAGTTCACAACCAAGACCTCGAGGGAGCGAACCCATTCCCTGAGTTCCTGGAGCTCCTTGCAATGAGGACACACCTGTGACTTTTGCCCAAGAAGGCAGCAGGGCACAAAACCAAAACTTCAGGTAAGGCTGCATTCAAAGGCCTCATGAAAGAGCAGGGTCTTAAGCAGCCCATTAAAAATGGGGAGGGAAGAGGCCAGTTGCAGCTCAACTGGAAGCAAATTCCCAAAGGCTGGTGCCATTGCCAAGAAGGCCTGACTTCTCATTGATGGTTTTCTGGCCTCCTTTGGAGAAGTATAGCCTGGGAGGATCTGTTGGTGCAAGAAGATGATCTTGGGAAAAGTCCTTCTGACAAGTAATGGGGTCCCAAAACATGGAGGGCTTTATCGGTGAGCAAAACCTTGACCTTAACTGGGATGCAACAGGTAACCAGTGCAGGCGAGTCAGAACAGGGGAGATGTGATTGAATTTCCTCATGCCCACCACCAGTCTGGCAGCTGCATTCTGAACTTGCTGCGGTCTCTGGGTCAGCCTCAAGGGAGGCCCCACATAGAGAGAATTACAGTTGTCAGTCACTGCTATTGATCAGTTCACCAGGTCTCAACTCCAGTTACACTGTAGGTTTTCAGAGGATTAACTTAAACCAATCCTTGGTCTGGTCTGAGTGACAACAGAAAACATACACATTCCCTCTTAGTAATAGAAGTAGCCTCACCCGCTCTCCAGGGTTGCCATCTGGACCAGGATTTCCCTATATTAAAAAAAGGAAAGAAACACTTAATCTCTTTACTGTGCACACGGATCGGATAGTCAGACCCACCAATTTTTAAAAACACATACCTCATCTCCCTGTTCTCCTTTCTCTCCTGGAGCTCCTGAACTTCCAGGCTGACCCTAAACATAGATGCAACAGAAAATAAATATGCTCATTAAACCCAAGGATTCCAAAACAAATACTTGGCTGCTCATCAGCTGTGAACCACATGACAGACTTGATTTTCCTCCTGGCTATTCATTTTTGAAATCATAATTTGTCTTACCATTTAAAGAATGTGAAAATATACCATATTGGGATTGTTCATATTTTATGCTGCTGCACTTTTTGTTTTGTTCCCTTTAGGATGAAACAGTTGAGGAATTAAAGTTGTGATTAGAGATGGGCATGAATCCAGAATGTTGGGATCGTGCCAGATCATTGTACTGGCACCACAGGTGGTGTGTGGTCCCGTTCCCCACCCCCAGCCAGATTCCCTCACTCACTAGCCGGCTCATGCGCCACTATTCTTCCTTTTTGGTTGTTTCACCAATTGTGGTGGGAACACAGATTTCCCTTCTCCACCTCCAGCAGCTGCCCACTCAGACAAGGAGGCAGGGCAGGGATTGTTGCAATGCTGACTTTGAGTGGGCAGCTGCTGGAGGAGGCGGAGAAGGGAAATCTGTGCTCCTGCCATGATTGGCAAAATGTCTGAAGAGGAGGAGTAGAGCATGCACCGGCTGATGAGTGGGAGAATCTGTCTGAGGGGATGATGGATGGGACTGTACGGCACCTGTGGAGCTGGTATGATGATCTAATGATTCAGATTCGTGCCAAAGCATGAAAAAGCCATGCTTTGGATTCATGTCAAGATTTTATAATAGAGATAGTGCACAACTTCCTCTATAGAAAGCAATTATGGACTGCTTCTCTGGGCCATATATTTGAATTAAATGACACAAAGAAGATTTATTCTGGGGCAAGGAGCTTTCCACCTTGTACAATCCACCCTGCTGTTTACCAAAGCCTGATATCAACAAATCAGAGCATGGTGCAAAAGGTACACAATTAAACCTACACCCACAAATTTGTTTTGAGTACCAGAAGTGAATGGCTTACAGTACTGCCACACAAACATCTGTCTCATAAAATCATAGAATAACTGAGTTGGAAGAAGCCTATAAAGCCATTGAGTCCAAACCTCTGCTTAGTGCAGGAATCCAAATCAAAGTATATCTGACAGATGGTTGTCCAATTTTCTCTTGAATGCCTCCAGTGTTAGAGCACTCACCACCTCCCAAGGTACTGGGTTCCATTGTCGTACTGCTCTAACAGTTAAGAAGTTTTTCCTGATATTCAGCCTAAATCTGGCTTCCTCTAGCTTGAGCCCATTATTAAGTGTCCTGCACTCTGGAATGTTTGAGAACAGATACTGCCCTCCTCTGTATGACAACTGCAACGCTCTCTCAGGGTGGCTACATAGAGGAGCCTGGTCTGGTGGTTCAGGCAGATGACATAGGGGAAATACACTCCGACAGGTAATGTGGTCCCAAACCATGGAGGGCTTTATATGTGAGTGTTAAAAGCTTGAACCTGATCCAGGACACAACAGGTAACCAATGAAGGCTAGACAGAACTTGGGTGATGTGGTCAAATTTGCACACATCAGACCAGGCTCCTCTATGTAGCCACCTTGAGAGAGGTCTAGAAAGCTTCCACTAGGGGTGGGGCCTTCACAGTGCTGGCACCAAGGTGATGGAACCAACTCCTAGAGGAGCTGTGCCTGGCCCCCTCCCTGTACTCATTTAGGAGGCAGTTGAAAGCACTACTCTTCAGGGAGGCCTTTCATACTGACCCCTGTTGAACTTCCTGCCTCCTGTCCTGTATCCGCTTCAGACTGAGATTTGATTGCACCATTGGGATTTTCAGGTTTTAGACTTTGTTTTTTTATGGGTATGATATTTTAGTGTTTAGTGTTTTGTTTTGCTGTCATTCTATTTTAACTGCTTGTAAACTGTCAAGAATAGTGCTTTGGCACGAATAGGATAGTATATAGATTCAAGTAATAAATAAATAAAATAAACAAATAATACCTTTCAAGTATTTGAAAAGTGCTATCATATCTCCCCCTCTGTCCTCTTTTCTCAAGGCTAAGCATGCCCAGTTCTTTCAGTCTTTCTTCACAGGGCTTGGTTTCCAGTCCCCTGATCATCCTGGTTGCCCTCCTCTGAACTTGTTCCAGTTTGTTGGCATCCTTCTTAAAGTGCAGTGTCCAGAACTGGACACAGGACTCTAGATGAGGCCTATCCAGTACTGAATAAAGGCGGACTAATACCTAACAGGATTTGGAAACTATATTTCTGTTAATGCATCCTAAAATAGCATTTGCCTTTTTTGTAGTCACATCACACTGTTGGCTCATATTCAGCTTTTGATCTACAACAATTCCAAGATCCTTCTCACTCATAGTATTACAGAGCCACATATCTCCCACCCTGTAACTGTGCATTCGGTTCTTCTTCACAAGGTGTAGAACTTTGCATTTATCCCTGTTAAATTTCATTCTCTTGTTTTCAGCCCAGTGCTCAAACCTATCAAGATCTTTTTGCATTTTGTTCCTGTCTTCCAAGGTAATAGCTATTTCACCCAATTTTGTGTCATCCACAAATTTGATAAGTATTCCCTGAACTTCCTCATTCAAATCATTAATACTTTCTCCCAGTTTGAGAAGAAGCCATTGATAAGTACTCTCTGAGTACAATTCTGTAACCAACTGTGTATCCACCTGACACTTGTTCTATCCAGCTCACAACTGGTTAGCTTGCTAATCAGAATATCATGGGGGAACTTGTCAAAGACTTTGATGAAGTCAAGATATAGTATGTTTATGGCATTCCTACCATCTACCAGGGAGGTTACCCAATCAAAAAATGAGGTAAAATTAGTCTGATAGGATTTGTTCTTGACAAATCTATGTTGGCTTCTAGGTATTACTGTATTGATTTCAAGGTGCTTGCAGAGTGACTGCTTTATAATCTGCTCCAGAATTTTCCCTAGGATTGATATCAGGGTGACTGGTCTGTAGTTCCCAGATTCTTTTTTTGCCCTTTTGGAAGAGAGGGATAAAGCTAGCTCTCCTTCAATCATCTGGCACTTCATCCATCCTCCATGATTTCAAGAAAATGATAGACAGTGGTCCTGAGATTTCTTCAGTATCCTTGAATACAGTGTTTTGTTTCTCAGTGGTAACTTTCTGAGTTTTTTGGCCCTCACTTGCAGGATATAGCTAAAATCTCTTTTTCCTTGCTTCATAGTTGGTGCTAAAATGTGAAAAGAACTGCAAGATGGAGAGAAAAGAAAAATAAAATCCAATATCCAGGCAGCCACCTACCGACTCAGCCATCTTATTGTACATGAAATGGCTCATCAAAAGAAAAGGCAAGGCAAGCAATAGATAAAGTCAATTATAGTGCATCTTCTACCTTCCTTATGGACAACTGTGCCTTAATGCCCCATTTTCCTATCCACACTTGCAAAAAATTGTGTCTGTTTTCCAGTATTTCCCTTCATAACTTAACTTTCTCTGGTATTGAAAAAGAGGGAAGAATAGATGGGAAAATATAGGAGGATTAAAAATTACATAAAATAATGTAAATGTGTAGAGTGAACACTAAAAATTTTGCTTGGAAGAATCCAGGTCTCCATGGCAAATGACTCCTTATTTTATGTATGGGCAATTTTCCAACACAGCAGGGGCCACCACTGCTGCCATAATCCCCGTATGTTCTACTGTTGCTGCTGCTGTAGCTGAAGTGTTCATTTCTGAGAATGTCTTCTCTCCAAAAGGGAAAGAAAGGCAAAAATCATATCATATTTTTAAAACCAACTTCATCAGTGGGAGTAGCACACTGGGACAGCAGGGACTGTGGTAAACAGCTTAGAGGCATGTGTGAGTCACAAATTATCCACCCCTGTTTTAGAACATTGAGCTAGATCTCTCTTCTCCCGTCATTCATGCTTAAGAAAAGAATACTCCACACATCCCAAGGAGAGCTTGAAAAACTTGCTTCTTTGTCCCAAAACTCCCAGAGCCCCCAGGCATTATAGCCATTTGCTGTGCTTTCTGGGGGATTCACCTCTTGTTCAAAATTCTAGTGTTAGGGTGGTCACATGTCTTCCTTTAGGGAGGACAATCCTCTATTTGAATTCTTGACAGAAGACAACCCTGCTTTGAAATTATTCTCCATTTGGAGGGATGTATAGTTCAAATCTAATTTAAAAATAGAGAACCATAAGGAGGGAAATCATGGACCTTGGAGTTGCTCATCCAAAATAAGCAGCTGGACAGCTGACTCAGCAGGCAGACCTGTTACCTGGGCACGGGCTTCCTCATCCAAGTGAGATGCACTGTAATTCTCTTTAAATAGTAAAAGTCTGTAAATCAGCACATGGAATTTATACAGATCTTTGGCCCTTTTTTTCTGTGATGCTTAATAGGCTACACAGTTTATGTGGGGAGGAAGAGGGAAGGTGAGAAGTCTGCTCTGTGCAGGGAAACATAGACCCTTACCCTGTAGTCCTCTTCAGGTTTTCACTTGAATGTGTGTGGAGCTAAAAAGGTGGTGGGGAGATGGGTACGTGCCTTCAAACAACCCCACATACCCATCAGTGTCACAGACTTTGAGCACAGCGGTCTGTGCAGGGCTTGTTCAGCTGTGTTCAGCTGAATATGGATAAAGAGTTCCCATGACTGGAACCCTGACGAATCGCAGGAGCTCTGTAACTGCATGGAGTCATATGCAGTTATAAAAGCCTCTGCAGGCCTTCAGTTTACATCTGGATGAATGGGGACTTTTGGGGGGTAGAATGTACATGCATGACATTGTCCTTTTAGTTCTACTCATGTTCAGATAAATGTCTTGGCAGGCCAAGTTAGATTGCTAAATTGTGCAGGGAGACTCTATGTAGAGCAGGTACTTACTGTAGCTTCAAACTTTTTTCTGCCCAGCATATGGAAGATAGTGGGGAGGTAAAAGACATGGCAGGGTAGCAAGCACAATTCCATTTTCCCTTCTTTCCTCCAGGTGGAACGGTGTGAAAGACAATGCCTAAACAAACCCATCTCTTTAGAGGAGTGTGGGACAACCTCCAGAAGTCTGGGCTAACACATGCCCATTCATGGAGGTTGGAGGTCCACACTGCTCCTGTGAGAAAGAAACTGTGAGAAAGAAACTCACAGTTTTTTTTCTCACACACTTTTTTTTTGGTACTTAAAAAGTCTCTTTGTCCTTCTAGTGGCCATTTTTTAGGATAGTTTAGAATAGATTTTTGTGGGGGACAGGTGTCTGGATCCCCTGGGGATAAGAAATGGCACTTAAAGCATAGCATGGCAAAACTATCCCTATGCCATCTATAAAGGGCAAGGGACCTTTTAAACCCCTATTTTCACCAGGAAATGTTTTTATAATGTGGGGGCTTGGGGGGGGGCACATGTGGCCGACAGTCCAGGAGTTAGCCACCCTTGTTTTAGAGGATGTGATTTCAGCCTCACCTTTTCTCCAGGTAGTCCAACATTTCCGCGCCTGCCTGGTCTTCCATCAATTCCAGGCTCTCCCTTGAAAGAAAACATATACAAACAAACATAATTATGAAGGAAATTAGAGTTTCTAAGCTTTGGGGTGTATAATTCTCTATCCTAAATCCAGTTGTTCAATTTTCAATCACAAACATCTACATTATTTTAATACAACCCCCCCCCCCCCCAATGCAGACACCATTCCGAAGCATTTCCAGGCACTATGACTAAAAGAGGTGTGGCTGAACAATAACCTTCAAATAAACCTATGGCTGTACAATAACCTTGCTGTAAGTATTGTAGGTCATGGAGCAGTGGGGAAACAGAAGCTGGTTGGTAGCCCCATAGAAAAAAGACTCCTTAAATTTTGACAATCTTCTCAAATGGCTCCTTGAGACCTATTCCCACACAAAACTGTGACACCACTAGATCGCATGGAAAGATTTTGGGTTGTATTAATTCACATGCAGAGACAGTGTACTTTTGAACTTTTTCTTCAACCATGTTTCCTGGCTAACCGATTACAGCTATGCTAAAATCCTGTACTTCCCTATTTTTTTCTATGGAGACCTCTCACGTTTGTCCCAGGAGACCAAAAACAGTTTCCCTTGTAAGTCAGGGGATGCATTGAGGATGGGACTGTTTGAAGTTATCCTCACAGCTTCGCTGAAACATTCCTTCCTTATCTCCCCTCCAATATCGTCACAATCTCGACAAAAAAGGAAAGAAATCTGAAAGTCTAAGGTGCAAAACAACAAGAAAATCCTGATGCAGTATGGATGATTTTCAGTACCATGATCTTTGTCACATTTCTTTCAGAAAACATTCCTGATTTTGTATTAAAACATTTAACATTTTGTGTAATAAAGGACTATGTAGTTGAATGTTGTCCTCATAAATCAAAGAGGACACTCTGAACACGGCTGGGCTGCTGCACTAGGCCTTGTGCTACTAGAATGATGAAAGGTTCTTGCTCAATTGACATCTGAATTTCAGCTCACCAGCATATGTACCTATAGGGGCCCAAGCCATCATTGGAAACCAGAAAATCATGACATACCTTCAGTCCTTTGGGTCCATAAGGACCAGAGTCCCCCTTTGGTCCAAGAGGTCCTTGCAAGCCCTGTTTAAAATCAAGTAGTGATAAATTTATGCAGGAAACTAAAACAAACTACCTCGTTTTGTATGTTGCAATTATTCTTAGCAAGGATGCATAAGCATTTTGGAAAACATGGATAGAGGCTGATTTTGCTAATCAACCAGAACTCAGTTTCTAGTCCCAACTACAGTAAATTGGTAGGATTAAAATAACTGCTGATTCAGTGCATTTTCTCTAATAGCAGTTGCATTTAGGCCTTGGTTTATAGATGCTTCCAGCTGTAATACTCTGGTGTGTGGATTGGGTGCAAAGGCACGTGCTCCCTTCCCCCCAATCCTAAATTTGGTATTTCTTTAAATGGTCACAGATAAAAACTAGTCAGGTCATAAATGCATAGGTATCATGAATAGACTCCCCTCCTCCTCTGAATTATTTCTATAGATGTCCTTGTGGGTCAGTGCAGTAGCAATCTCTTTGAAACTTCCCAGACTGTATTCCGCCTTCTCTACCTGCGCTCTCTCCACCACAAGTGAGACTCTGCTCCCCACACTGACTCCCCACGATTCTACTTATATCTGTAGGTTTTTCCCCACAACTGTACACTCTGCTTGGTTGCTACCAGCCTCAGATAATATACAGATAAAATGTTGAACCTTCGTACATCAAATCCTGGGGATCCTTTGCACCCTGGTAGGCCATGATATCCTTGTTCACCCTGTAAGGAAAAAGACACAGTCCATTTTGTTTGTCTCTGCAATCATGAGTCCCATTGTTATCGTTATAGTTTGCTCCCTCCTGTAATCAGTGGCACGTCACAGGACTCTGTGGCAGTTCTAGTGGGCTTCAATGGAACAGAGCCTCCAGAAAAAGATGAATTGTTAGAGGAAGGTCTATGGGAGTGCCTAAGGGTGCAGTTGCATGTCGAAATACCCCTGGATTTGTGCTATGTTTAACATGCTTGAAATTGATTTTAAAATATCCATTTATACAACGTACAGCTAAACATGATTTTTTTGGGCTGGGAAGTGTGGGTTTTTTTGTTCAGAAAGTGAAATATTTTAAACAGCCTTGAGGGGGTTATTTTAACTCAATTGTGGATGCAATTTATTTTGAATAGTTTTGGCATGTGTGCTTGCCTGTGTCTGTAATACCAGCGCCATCCCAGTTTGAAAGAAATAAAACAAATAATACAAATATTAAAAATAACACCAGCAGTGGCAGCTGTGACAGGCAGCCAGTGTGAAGGTGGGCAGGTGCAGGCCAAGCCTCAAGTGCAATGAATTTGCGGTGTCCACTCACTCTCACTCTGTCTGCCTCTCACAGCGACTTGTTGCTGCCGCCACTGGTGTTATTTTTAATATTTGTTTAATTTTTTTATTTCTTTCAAATTGGGATAGCCCTAGTTCAGTATTCCATATTTTTAAAAAAGCTAATAGAACAGACTACACGGTTACTTCCCTGTCAAGTAATCATGGCATTCATTAGGGTTGACTCACAAAGCCTCAAATGCAGTGTTTCTCAAAGCCCATGTAGACCCCTCAATCAATATACAAAACAGATCGAAAATGAATTGAAACTTCTCCCAAGAAGATGCACACACTGACCCAAAACCCATGTGACTTTAAACCGACTTTAAAAAACCCAATCCATTCCCTAATTTGTTTCAATAGTGTAACCTCACCCTCAGTTAACTTTTCCTTAATTGCCACAGTGGAAAGAAATGCCTTTAAAGGATGGTGGTGGTGGGGTTTGAGGATCTTCTGTCTCAGTTCCCTCTGCAAATACCTGAGCTGTTGTAGCTGTTATTTATCCTTAAGTGCCTGCCAATCCCTCTTTGAGCAATCAGATGGACTCATTCCAGGGCATGAGAATGTTGACTAATTTCTTACATCTGAATTCCTCTTGCCATTTCCCTCCTCAGTGCCAATTTCTGAAACAAATGTTGCAACTATCTGTTTGTGTAACTTAGTCTGACTTACAGATGTTTCTTTGCTAAATGAGATTGCACCCAGTGCATGCAAGTGTTATCCATACCTTCTTGCCATCAATACCATCAATGCCACGCTTGCCTTTCTCTCCCTGTAAAAAGAAAAGAACCCAGAAATGTATTTTTAAAAACAGTTTTTAATGTCCTCACAATTTTTTTTCCAAGTAATATCTCCCAAACAAAAAATGAAAACTAAACTACAGGACATACCTTGGTTCCTTTTGAACCTCTTGAGCCCTGTAGATGAAAGAAGATGATTTAAAATATTGTATGGTTCGTGGTGCCAAGTGCTTAATTGTGCTTTAAAGATCTATATAGAAAAATATGCAAAGTATTTTAGTTTCCAGAGCACAGACAGAGTTCTGACTCCTGTCCTCTGAAGATGCCGGCCACAGAGACTGGCGAAACGCTAGGAAGAAAAACCTCCAGAACATGGTCAGACAGCCCAAAAAACCTACAACAACCATATTTTAGTTTCTCTCCAAGGTCACTGCTTTATTGATTATTAATAAAAACATAAGATATTTGCAAATGAAAACTCATTTTATTTTAGTCACATATTTTTCATTTGATACTAATTGTCCAGACTATATAGGGGTTATGAGTATACAGGATATGAAAACAGTATGCTCATTCTATTTTCTTTTCCAGCTCAAGTGGACGGAAAGAATATACTTTCAAGTCTGTGGGCATTTGCTGGGGAAAGCTCAAAAGCCAGAAGGCATGCAGAATATTGTTTTCAGCTGTTGCGACTTTTCATGCTGTCCTCAGCGTCTTGTCCCTCTCCATAAGAGAAAGAAAAATATTGGCCAAAATGCTATTACTTATGCCTGCTGGTATAACTCCAATGGATTAAATTTCAGTGGCAAATGGTGGCAGTTAAGGAACTGGCAGTTTTTTTCTTGTGAAATAACTGTTGGAGTTTCGCAACTTCGCATGCTGCCTCTAGTAGGTGTGTCTGGGAGGAACCTTTCTGGGCTTGGGTGACTGTCAATCTACCCAGCACTAACCAATCATTCCTTCCATGCCTCTGAATTCAAAGAGAGCCCTGCCTCTCTGCTCTGAGATCTTTTCCTGTCTAGAATCTAATGAAAGCAGTCAGTTTGTTGAGGCCTGTTGCTGATCTGTTCCAATTGTAAGTAATGAAACTTTTTATTCTTTCTACTATTAATGTCTCAAAGTGAGTTATTGAGATTGTAAGTACCAATTACCGTATATTTCCGTGTATAAAATGACACTTTTTCCTAAAATAATTAGAGGAAAAATGGAGGGTCGTTTTATACACGGAAGGAGGCAGGCGCACACGCGCTCGGGTGCAGCCGCCGCTGCCCAATTGCCTCTTCCAGAGCTCACAGCTTGTCCCCTCTGGTGGCCGAGGCAGCAGCAGCAGCAGGCAGAGATGGAGGCGAAGGAGCAGTCACACGCGCTCAGGCGCCTCTTGCTGCTGCCTCCCCCGCCTGCCTGATCACCACCTCCAGTGGGACTGACGGGGCTCAGCTCAGTCGCCGCCTTGTCCCCTCTGGTGGCGGAGGCAGCAGGAGGCGGAGGCAAACAAGCACTCGCATGCGCTCGGGCGCCTCTTCCTGCCGCCACCGCCGGATCACCTCCCCCAGTGATCGTCTCCTTAGGGCAGGGGACAAGGTGGCAACAACGTGAGCTGGAGGTGAGCCCCGGCAGTCGCACTGGAGGAGGAGATCGGGCAGGCAGCAGAGACAGCAGCAGCAGGAGAGATGGAGGTGGAGGAGAAGTTGCCCATTAACTGCTCCTCCGCCTCCATCAAGGGTCAAAATTAGGGGGTTGTTTTATACATTGGGGGGGGTCGTATACATGGAAAAATACGGTAATGAGAAAAAAAGAGGAACTAATCTGGGGGACTTGAAGCTATTCTGCTGCACAGCTAGAGGAATCTACCAAAAATTCAAAACAATGCAAAAACAACAGCATGTGTTCTTTAGCATATGACAAGAAAAAGAAACACTGAATTCCTGGCTGGCAGCAATTTACCATGAAGTAAATTGTTGGAGTTACAGGGGCATAAGTATGTAAAAGGATTCTGGCCATAGAAACCGTCACATTTACAGAACACAGAACAGAAAGAATGAATGCTACAGAACAGTCTGTGGAAAGTTTTTAATACAACCAAAAAAGGAAATGAAACCATCAGAGCACAATGTGTTAAGTCATGCACAGGAGTCAGCCCCATTGAACATAGTGTGACTTATTTTTAATGTGTCAGTTAACTGGCATGTGTCTCTTTGCCTTAGTCATCTTTCAGACAAGTAACCTGTGTGTTTCTCTTAAGGCCAGAGGAAAAAACTAGGCAAAAGGATTGATCCCATCTTTTAGAAATGGGAAAATCAGCTATTGCTGTTTGTTACTGCCAGCAGTCATGATGCAATCTTATAATGCCATAGTGTCAGGTAAACCCTATATAATTTAGGTCTGTTTTATCCTGATGGAGAAGAGGCAATCAAGAGGCAACAAGATGATCATATTCAAATATTTGAAGGGCTGATAAACAGATGACAGAGCTAATTTTTTTCTGTTGTTCCAGAGATTACGTCCTGAACAAAGAGGTTTAAATTTCAGGAAAAGGGGTTTAACTGAAATCTGAGCAAAAGCTTATACTATGAGCTGCTGACAGTAGAAGTGACTGACTCAAAAGTTGATGGACTTTCATTTGTTATATGCAGTAGGATCCCCATATCTGTGGGATCAGTATCTGTGGTTTTGTTTACAGCCCTATATACAACATACAAGGATGCTGTCCTGTGGCCTTTGTCCTGACCCTTGTATGGTGTGTATAGGATTCCCTTGTATCTGTGGTTTCAGGCATCCACGTTGGATCATGGAACTGATCTCCGTGGATATATGGGTCCTACTGTATGTTTATGCAGAGGTTGGATGACCAGCTATCAGAGATGCTACACTACTTGGATTTACCATTAGGGATTTGACAGTACTTTGATTTACTCCAGGGGCATGGCAGAGATTGGATTAGTTTACCCTGAGGTCCATTCCAATTAGACTCTATGACTATAATTTCAATATGTAGAGGTTCTGTGATTTTAAATCTCAAGCAGTGTCCCCATGTTCTGCCTTCCCAGCTTCTGTCTTGGCTCATCCAGCCCGACAGAGTGTTTGGAAATCTTGAAAGCTTGCTAACATTTTGGATGGCAGCCTGACCATGCCTCTTGAATTTTTTTCCCTTGTGGATCAACATAGTTGCCTCTGATTTCTGTAGGGTTATACTGTCATGAATATCATACTCACCTTGTCACCTCGAGCACCCTTTTCTCCCTAAACAGGACAACAAGAAAAAAAAAATTACAAATGTAATTTTACTTTACATGGCTACTTCGATGTAAATTGCTAAAGCAATAAAAGAATGCACACATGCCTTCATTCCTTGGTAACCAACAGGTCCTGGGTCTCCTGGCTTTCCCTGGGAAACAAAACAAAAGCAAAAATAACAGAAATCAGAAACTATATTGAAAATAGACACACATGAATTTTCATGTGGACCAATATTCCAACATTTGACCATATTTCATCCACACTTGCCTGTTTTCTAGAGATTTGGAAAATCACCCAGAAATAATTTGGATTGGATAAGATTTAGTCATGCTCATGGTACGCCCACTGGCCAGTATCTTATTGCAGTAGACCCACTGACTCAATGAGATTTATGTATGTGTTGAGTTAAGGGGACTTATTTGCTCATGGCTAAGGGTGCAGTCACACGTACCAAAAGAACCCCAGTTGTTTCTGCCATTATTTAAATCATTGTATACATTTCTGTTCACACAGCGCATGGGTAACATAGATTCATTTGGTCAGCCAGTCAGTTTTCCACCTTGCCAGCATGGCCTTTTAAAAATAATCTGATCCCTGTATTGCTTTACTCCTTATCATTTTGACGAATGTGAACATTGCTGTCAATTTATTTACTTTACCAACAGACTTGTTTTTTGGGCGCCATGGCCACTGCATGGCCACCGTGCTTGTACCCTTTAATTTTTTTTAAAATCTTAGTGATAAATCACTTGCTTTTTCTTTTATATTTTTTCTTCACAACAGTTTACTGATGTATCACTTAGCTGATGCCTTCCTTATTGTAACTGTCATCCCTGCTTTTTTTGTGGCTTATAGTTAATTTCCTCCCTAGCTTTTCAACAACAATTCAAATCCCTTTTAATGCTGCCCTACATTTATATAGTGACATATCCCACCAGGTGGCACATTGAAAGAGTTGGAAGTAACAGGAAAATGGCATGTATATGACGCTGTAGTGATATACACTTACATTTTTTAAAAGAAAATTTTAGGGCAGTGGGGATCCAGAAACAGGATGGAAAATGAATTGATTTATAGGAGATGGCATGTGTAGCCTACAGAACCAGTACAAATAGCAAGAAATGGACCAATTGAACTGACAGCCATGTGAATGGGCCCAGTGGTATATATACCATGTGGCTATACATACAAATATATTGATATTTTAAAAAGGAGGAAAAAGAAACAATTCAAATAGTCCATGTGATTAGGCCCTATACTTCTCCAACTGATTTTAGCTGGACAACATTACTCATGCTTTGGTTTGCATTCCACCTTATCTCTTATAGATCTTCTCACTAGAAATGCCTTGTGTATATGCATGTGCACATGCTCATGCACACTGGGGAGGACGCAAGCTTAATCACATTAGAACAAACACATGCCATATGAGGTTGTAGTTTTGGAAGAAGTAGCTTCTTCCAAACAAAACAAAACAAAAACATGTGGCACCTTAAAGACTAACCATTATATTTTAATGTAAGCTTTCGTGGACACATCTACTTCGTCAGACATCTGTCTCTTAACGATACCTATCCACTGCACATGGGAATAAAACAATGGGAATAATCCACTGAGAATGAAGCACAAATTCCTGGACTTTTGAACTAAACACAAACCAAGTGACTACCCAACTTTTGGAGGTACAGCAAAAACTTATCACTCCCTCCAGTAACTCTGTCTAGGTTTGTTTTGGAAGGGGGTGAGGGAAAATTATAATTTCTCTGCCTTGATAATAAATTGTACCCTGAACACACCCATGCAAGACTGCCTTGTTTGTCATTACTAAAAGGCAGAACCCTTACTGGATGAATGTCCACACAGGAAAAATAAACTTCTGTGCCAATGTACCTGAAAACAACAAATGGCAATGATCCACTACTTTTAGTGGTAGTGTAGAATAAATAATGTAGATAAATATAGCATAAATATAGCATAAATAAATATAGATTTATGGAAATTTTAATCGTTTGTTTTACTAAACAAGCAAAAATGCAAAAAAGTGGATCGCATTCAAAGAGAGACAACTGAAATTTATGAAAAATGCCAAGCACTGCAGTATTATTACAATGGAAAAATCTTGGATTCTTCCAGGAGATGTGACACTATGTTGTTCTATAAAAATATTTGAACATATGAACGGAGAAAGAACAGGAATGAGAGCCAATGTTTGGTTTTTATACACCAAATTTCCACCTCCAATAACCTCTGCTAAATATTGGCAACAGTTTGGATAAAAGAATGATGGCCATGCATAGGAGAGCTGTTAATGATTAATGCTCCATAGCAGGTGTATACTGCCAGTTTTATTTATATGTTAAGATTTTATTATGACCGTAAATCAAAAGCTCCTAGGGCAGCAAACAAAATGAAAGATATTAAAATGCAACACAGTTGAATTCACTGGCCAAAATCCTGTTACTTAGCATTGTAAATTGCACTAGAGCGGGCCCAATCCCTAAATCAATAGGGATTTAGTGAATCCACAGCTCCATAAACTCCTTCCATTCAAATGGGCCTACTCTAACTATCACTTACTTTATCATAGTAAGTTGCAGTTAGAGTAGGCTCACTTGAATCAATGCAACTTACAGAGGCGTTTTCTTACTAAATCCTCATTGATTCAATGGGTGTAATTTCAATGGAAATTGCAATGGGTGTAATTTCCTATTCTAATCAACAGAGTTTTGGCTATTGTTCAAATATGAGAATTGTGTTAGAAACAAAATTCATAATGCAATCAAAATTGAAAAAATCAAAACAAGGCATGGCATAAAAACATCAGATTTGGCACCAGGTCATCGTCCGTAATGAGTGTTTTCCACCCACAGGGCTCCACAGCTTAGAAAACCTAGACCGCGGTCACACCAGGGAAATTTTCCCCTGTTCTAACGATACTTTTCATACCTTTCTTGTACTGAATTGCGGCCATGTAGCAAATGTCCCAATGTATTTTTAAATTGCCAATTCAGTTTCTCCTATTTGGCTACACTGTGGAACAGATTTATTTTCTGTCTTGTCTCCTGGGCCAGTGCAATCCCTTACTTTTTTTTTAAAGTAAAAAATATAAAGCTCCTAACCCATGCCTCTCTCCATCCCTCCCTCCCTCCCTCCGCCAGCAATGACCAGGTGTACCGCTTCTGCCCCTGCGCTGAGCCCACTTCTTTGGGCATACTTCTTTGAGACAGTGCCTTGCTCCTGGCCTCTCTCCCTTCCCCATTTTCCTCATTTGGTTTGACATTCACACATGCAATGCTGGTAAGGAGTATTCTGATATGTCATGGGAATAAAATAATACAAGCCTCCCAGCAAGGGGGAAATAAACCTCAGATACACTGCTGGCCAGGGAAATGATTCGATAATGGCCATGTGTCATGTGACCGGAAATTTATGCAATGATCTAACAGTGGTATATGTAGGGAACATTTTCTTCATGTGATCAGGGCCCAAGTCACTATTACTGAACTTTTACGTAGAAGGTGGATGGCAGGAACAACAACAACACAGGAGAGTGTGTGAAGGTTTATAGAAACAGCAAAGGCTCAAATGGAGTGGAGAGGTTTGCTATGTAAAGGGGTGAATCTGTTTTAAACTGCTCTTTCCAACAGAAAGATGACTTGACAGCACCTGGAGAAATTTTCACAATAATAATTCATTACATTTACTAGTTGAGGCTTTATTTGTGTTTTAATACTTCCAGTATATCAACTTTCTACTTACAGGCTCCCCAGCTTCTCCTTTTTCTCCTGGAAGGCCGGGTTTCCCTCTTTCTCCCTGAAACAAAGAACCAGTAAACATTTGACACAGTTTCCATTTTATATTTAGATTTCTAAAATACAGTGATGCAAACTGACTGCTGTGTAAATACTGGGGGAAAGAGTAGAATATCCCAGTTCTTTTCTCTAATTCCAATTCTTCTGAACAACTCAAGTGTTTCATTCTGAAAGCTCAACCTTATGAATTCTTTTGAGCCGAAAAGCCACCCCATTGCAAGGTTGTCATAATCTATGCAGACTTGCCACACCATGTCGAAAGATGGCAGACAGCTTTACAATACTATGGTCTTGGCATTCTGCAGTTTTGGAGAAATGTTTTTTATTTCTTTTTCTATTTATTTGTTAATTAAAATAACTGTAACTTGCATTTCTACTAAATGAAAAAAGACAACGGGAATAGGTAGCCAAGAAAAGGAAGGAACCTTATTAAGGGCAACAAAAAGGCCTTGCGAAAAGAATCCCTTTGGCTGTGCATCTAAAGGCTAATAAGGAAGGAGCAAAGTAACCTTCCCTAGAAAAGGGGTTCTACAGTTTTTGTGACATTGTAGATTTGGCCCTGCTTTGTGTCGCCATTCGTACTTTGAACAGTGGGAACACATGAAGCTGGTCCTTTAAAGAAGATTTCACACAAAGACATCATCATGTATCCTGTGCCCAGATTATTCAGGATTTTAAAGGTTACAGTCAGTACTTTAAACTGCACCTGGAAAACAAACCGGGAGCTGATGAAACAGTTGCAAATTGGCATTGCATATGCCTTGCAAATTGTTGGAGGTTGATACTCTAGCAAATGTCTTGGATACCTTCAACTACATATTAACAAAGACATGAATCACTGTACTCATGAAGATTTCTTAAGAAAGGTTGTAGCTGGCAGTCATGCTGAACTGGAGAAAATGTCTTCCTAGCAAACAATGCCAGCTCTGCCTCCCTGTGTAGCACCCGAGAGAGAGCATAGACATTTAGGAGCATAGCATCCAGCATTGATTGAATACTTGCCCATATTGGGCATATTCCCAGGTAACTGTACTACTGTCTTCCCTAGATTAAACGTCAGTTCATTTGCCTTCATCTAACCCATCCCAAACTCCAAATAATGACACAAAATTTAATTTCCCTTTTATGGAAGATACTTCAGAAGTACGGGTGGGAGTGGCTCACAAATGTCCCATCTCCTTTCCTGTACTCAGCGCTGTCTTAACATTTCAGTATCTCTCCTTAGCTCATACCATCCCCATAGGGACAGACTATTCCTAAGATCCATCTGAGGGGCTAGACAGTTAACCGGTCCCAGGCTTATAGAAATGGCAGACACACACCTCATATCCTGCATCCCCAATTGATCCTGGGGGTCCTCGGGGAGGCTGAAAACAACAATGAACAGACTGTGATTACAACAGAGAAACACAAAGACAGTGCACTTGTCTAACAATTCTTTGAAAGCCAATGCGCTTACACTCACCTGGCATTCATATGAACAGCACTGGCAGCAGACAAAAAGAAAGCATATTGTTAGAAGAAGGCCAAGAGTCACCAAGTTCAACACAAGTTACAGAACACATTCTCCACCACACCAGCATAAAAGTGTTTGCTCATGATTCTGCAATGAACTAGCAGTTGACATGTTTCCTAAGTGCAACTTTAGTCAGTCCTAGGAGAGGCTAGGAATGTGTTACATGCATTGATGCAATAAAGCAGCAAAGGCTCCACTGTTTTCAGTCTTTTTGAGCACTGGGTTCAATAAACTGGAATACTAGCCAAAAACAATTGTTATGTAATTTGGATACATTTCAACCTAACCCATATATCAGAATAGCTCTTTAAAAATTATTTTACACAGTTCTGCATAGAGAGTTTTACTATAACCAATATATCTGAGACTGTTTATTCTCCAGGTCTGCATCTAGTTCAGTAACTGATCATGTCCAGTTTTCTGAAATGTCTACGCTGAGGTCATAGTTTCATCCCATAACAATTTGTCAATAATGCATACTTTCTTTTCCACTGTGTAATAAGTAACATAGAAATTGAATGCATAGATTTTGCTAGGAGAGTTATCTGCAGCTATTAACACCACCAACATTTTATTCATCATCATCATTGTAGAGCTGGAAGGGGCCCTATGGATTATCGAGTCCAGCCCCTGTCAAGGAGGAACAGTGGGGAATCGAACTCCCCACCTCAGGTTCTGTAGCTAGATACCTAAACCACAGAGCTATCCAGCAGTTCCCCTACAGCATACCAGGAATTCTTTAAGGACTTTGTTTTTGATACTTCCAAGAAAAACAGTTGTTTGATCTAGTTACAATTGATAACTTCTAACTCCACTAGAATAACCTTGTTTAGTGTCATTTAAATTTTCCCCTATTAAAAGCCATGCAAACTTTTGTGTGAAAAATCACAGGTCTCCATTTCCTGAATGACCTATTTGTACTCCATGTGGGATATGGAAGGCAGAAGGAGCACTCCTTACTTTCTCACTCGTAGGATAGCTGTTGTCCTAGCAAGTAGTGAGGCTGCCCAGCAGACTCTGGGCAGTGGAATTTCTGGGACATATAAAGAAGTCCCTTCCTTGCTCTCAACCATTGGCATTTCTCCCTACATTTGCTGGAATTTTCTATAGCTTCAGCCTCCATTTAACAGGATGTTAGCTTCCAGTTATTAGGCCCAGTAAGAAATTTTGTGTCGTTCCCCCCCTCCTTTGCAGCAATATGTGGATAAATAATAGTATGTGTGCCTTACTTTATCACAACTTGTCAGTTGAGGTATTGAAGGCAACATCTGCTTTGAAAGGAGTGTATAGGATATACCCCCACACTCAAAGTGTGGGTCCCTACAGTGTATCCTGGTGTGTGGTGAAAGGCTGTAGTCTGCTTTGGAAGCTAGCATGCTGTTGGTTACTCTAGGTGGCATGAGAGGCTTGTGGGATCATGAGGTAGCATGAGGGGCCTCGGTGGGCTATAATTATTTTGTCATTCTCAATGAGATTGCCAAACCTGAATAGGCTGCTTGCAGCCCCTAAACCTGTTCCTTGTGATGTTCCTCCAGCTCTAATGATCATTTCAATTAGAAAAAGATGCTTCCTGTTCTAATTTTGGGGGGGATAGATTTTGCATATTTACACAGCCTGTGGTGGTTCCGAAGGCAGATAATTGGACTCTGGACCATCTGAAGTTGCCCATTTTTTTCAGCAGCATTTGAGAAACTAGCAAAACCCAAAATTATTCCTCAGTGGAAATTGGTGCATTGAGAAAACTTACTGCTTGCTCCACGTTCTTTGTCTGAAATATATAAAAATAAAGAAACCACATGAAGCAGAAGAAACAAATAGCTTGTGCACAATATTATTAGGCAGTCAACAAATAAAGAGGGGAGACAGGCACTTACAATCATATCGATGATGGTGTCGATTGTATTGTCCATATCACGTTGGGATAAATCACGTCCAGTTGCTGTGAAGTTGCGACGATATGTGTGGTCTGTAGCAATCACACTAAGCCTGGATTCCTGGGACAAACACATAATCACAAAATGAAAAACAAAATGTTTAAGCTGGAATCAGAAAAAGAAGCACCAGAGATCATTTAACAAGTGTATGCTTGCTATTGGAGTGTACCAACATATTTTAGAAGGAAATCAGTTTTTACTTTAGAATACAATAAAGCCTTTGACTCTGGGGATGATGAAAAGGTGTGAATCAATCTATGAGAAATGGGTGTGCCATAACATCTGACTGTCCTGATGAACTAGAGGCAACTTTAAGACAACATACAGAGAAACATGAGAATTTCCATTTGATAAAGGTGTCAAACAAGGGTGTATTTTATCTCTCTATCTGTTTATTCTTCTTGCACATCATATATGGACAGCAGGATTGGTGGGAAAAGCATCAATAATTTAAGAAATGCAGATGGTACCATATTAAAACGACTACTTATAAAGCTCAAAGAAGAAAGTGCAAAAGCAGGATTACATTTTAATATTAAGAAGATAAAAATAGTGAGTACGAAAGAATTACATAACTTTACAATGACAATGAGGAAATTGAGATTCATGAAGGTTCTCTACACTTTGGTTCAGTCATCAATCCAAATGAGACTGCAGCCAAGAATTCTATGAAGAAACTAGACAAGCTCCTTAGGTGTAAAGATGTGCCAGGTGAGACTGAGACAAAGATAATACTGTCATATTCCTGATTGCTCTGTTTAGATATGAAACCTGGTTAATGAAGAAAGCTGACAGGAGAAAAACTGATTGATTCAAAATGTGGAGTTGAGGAGAGCTTTATGATATCATGGACAAATAAATGGGTTCCAGATGAAATCAAGCCTGAACTCTGAACAGAAGCTAAAAATGAAGCTATTATACTTCGGACATAATGTGAGAAGACAAGACTCAATAATGCTAGGAAAAGTTGAAGGCAGTAAGAAAAGAGGAAGGCTGGACATGAAAGTTATTGATTCAATAAAGAGAACCATAGCCATGGGTTTACAAGACCTGGGCAAGGCTTTTAATGATAGGCCCTTTGGAGGTCATAATAATAAGGCCACCATAAGTCAGAAACAACTTGATGGCACATAACAACAATAGCTAAGATAATTTAAACTTTGTGGGATGGCAATTAAAATCTTAGAATTTTAGAACCGCAGAGCTGGTAGGGACCCTATGGATCATCGAATCCAGCCCCTGTCAAGGAGGCACAGTGGAGAATTGAACTTCCAACCTCTGGCTCTGAAGCCAGATACCTAAACCACTGAGCTATCCAGCAGTTGAAGGACATAAATTGTGAAAAAAAATTAGAAAGAATTGAAAGGGAGTCAAACTATACGTTAAAAAGAACATATTCTTGCATAGAAATACAGGAGGATAAGGTTGATTGTCCCATCAAGAACACCTGGATTAAAATAACTGGGGCAAAAAAATAAAAGGAACATGGTAGTTGGTACTGACTGTCCAATCAACGAGGAAGATGTGGATGAAATCTTTGAAAAACAAATTGCAAAAATGTCAAAGAAACACAATGTAAGCTTTTTCCCTTTACTCAATACAGCATTTATAAATTCATCCCATATATCATTAAATCTATTTGTCCTTAACAATTCTTTTCAGAACTTAGTTTTGGAAGTCAATTTATCATTAACTGCAATATTCCGAATTGCATTATACCATTAATGCAATGGGAAAAACCCAATTTTGCTGCCAGTTTTTTGCAATGAGCAGTCGTATTGCTGTTAACATATTCATTATCATCTCTTTTTAAACAGTACTTAGATGATCATTTTCTATTAAAAACAATAATGCTGTGACATTTCATTAACTTCCAATATTTCCCTAATCTCTTCAAAAACTTTACACCATACTTTTTGTACCACTTCACAATCCCACCATAAATGCATGACAATTCTTTATCACATCTCCAACATTTCTTAGAATATTTAGCATCTATAATATCTAGTTTTACTGGAGTTAACTACCATCTCCATATTATTTTATAACCATTTCTTTTATTCTAATTGACATATTTTAAAAAACCTTTTTATTTCAAATTTTCTTCCAATCCTCTTTATCTGTTCTCCCTACATCTGACTCCCATATTGTTTTTAAGTCTTCTAACTGATCCTCTTCTTCCATCAAGCCTCTGTACAATATATCCATTCTTCCTTTCTCCTTCCTTTCATTCTTCACATTCTCCATATTCTTTATAATATTTTCTAATTTTGTCAATTTCCTATCCATTAATCTGAATTTCTCACTATATTTTATCCACTGTTCCAATTGCACTAAATTTAACCATTTTATTTTTTCTCCAGCAAACATAATTCTTATTTGTTCCTTATTTTAATTTTTTTTCCTTCCAATCTTCCCATTTATATACCTGTTTTCCTTTTAACATACTTTTCAATTCCTTTATGCTGTACCTTGGAAAACTTTCCAGTTCCACTACTGGAGTTAAAGATGATTGTGATTAATGAATGTGATTAATACATATTGTAATGAAAATAAAAGGACAAAGATAAACAAAAAATTATGGTATCTTTCTCAAAAGAATGGAGGTTTTGGTATACCTGATATTAAATTATATTACATAGCTCATCAATTGAGATATATACCAGAAATTATAGTAAACAGTAAGGGGGTAATATGGAGTGATCTTGAGATTTACAAGATTAAAGAAAATATGGAGAATTTGATTTTTAAAGAAAATTTAAAGGATATTATTAAAAACATAGATAACCTATTTTTAAATAAAGGTAAAGGTGAAGGTTCCCCTTGACATTTAGTCCAGTCGTGTCTGACTCTAGGGGGCGGTGCTCATCCCCGTTTCCAAGCCGTAGAGCCAGCGTTTGTCCGAAGACAGTTTCCGTGGTCATGTGGCCAGCGCGACTAGACACGGAACGCCGTTACCTTCCCACCAAGGTGGTACCTATTTATCTACTCGCATTTGCATGTTTTCGAACTGCTAGGTGGGCAGGACTTTTTAAATAATATGTTGCAATGTTGGCAGAAGTATAAGAGAATATTGAGTCCAAAGATTTCCCCATTGACACACATGGTGGAATTACAGTTTTCCAGATAACCTGAAGAAGAAATTATATAACGTTTTGGTAGAAAGAAAGTTATGAAAATTAAAGACTGGAATAAAAAGATGTATAATATAGGGAGAATAAAAGAGATACTGGGAGGAGAAGCAATTACTTGGTTAAATGTAAGAGAGTTAACTGGACCAAGGAATGGGGGGGGGGGGAGGAGGAGAATGTAGGGAGATGACTAAATTTGAAGAAATTATTGAAAAGAGGGAAGAGATGGATGATAATATTCAAAGAAAAGGGAAAATAAATGTCACATATAAGATGTTAGTAGAGAATGAATAGGAAACAATAGCTTTGAAAGAGATATGGCAAAGAGATTTAAATAAAGAAGTCAGTTAAGAGGTATGGAAGTGGATCTGGGGAAAAAGAATAATGAAAATATGTCAGTTAGGGTAAAGGAAAACTGTTATAAAGTAATAAAGGAGAGAGAGAGAGAGAGAGAGAGAGAGAGAGTCCTTCCAGGTCGTATGATACTGAGAACCAAAGGATCAATCAAATCCACTAGGTAATATCCTGTTCCTGCTTTGATTCCCTCTGTTTATTGACAGCAGTTTCTCTAACAACATCCATGTGTATGCACTTCATACCAGATGGTCTGGAGATATGGCAACGGAGAACACTTTGATCCCCAGATGTTTTGCTTCATTGGCAGCATCTTCTAGTCCCCCGCAGGGCTCTTTGTAGCCTTCCAAGGGATGTCCATCTGTCACCACAATCAGGAATTTGTTTTCCTTCTGGTGAGACCCACTGGAAAAAAAATTAAATGAGTGAGTGAACAACAGTCCATACTGTCTCTGCAAACATACAATTCTTGACACATAAAATCCTAAATATTTGCCCTCATGTACTTGACTGTAATATTCCTGTAATGATTCATTACATAAAACTGTACTGCTTTGCATTTGCTGATCATCTTATCTAATCAGTGAAGCCCTAACAAAAGGCTGAACATGAGCAGTTGTTATGCTCCGCAAAATGATGGGAGTGGCTGTGTCAGTAGATGGTGTTGTGGCAACATAGGCATGGTATGGGTTGTGATGTTTAGGGACTGTGGGAGCACTCGCCTCTGAGATCTGTTCTCAGAGTGTCCCTTAATTTTTTAGTTTTTTTGAATCAATGAATTTAGCACTGGGTCAATGTATTGATGTTTAGCACTAGATCACCTTTTCATAGAAAAACAGGAGCATGCCAGAATTCCACACCTCCTGTCCATAATTTTTCCTCCCCACCAGAGACCTTTTGATTTTTAAAAGTCAAATCCTTTAGCTTTCTCCAATGTAGAAGGAAAAGCCTGATCGGTCACACATATACACAAAACAGAGCTTTGGCAAAGCAGCTTCCCCTTGCCTCTTGTGAGAGAACCAAGAGAGCACACACACACACACATACATACACACAAAAAGCACCAGTACTCATCCCTCTCAGCAAAGCATCTCTCCCAATATGTTTAAAAAACAAACAAACAAACAAACAAACAAAAACAGCTTCTCCTGGGCAGAATGCCTGCTTCTTCTTTTTCTTCCCCCCCCCCTTTTTTTTTTTTACAGTGTGGTCAACAATCCAGTTAGCAAGACAAGATGAGGAAATAGTCACTGAGGATGGAAAGCGTCCTTAAGGTAGTTCTTTTGAATTGTGTTACCTACAGGTGCTCCAAATGGAACTGCAATTAGAAGGATTTTTTTTTCCTCCTCTGCTTCTGTGACCACAGAAGAGAAATGAATGCTCCAGTGCGACTTCACAGCAAGAGAATGTGAGTTAATTTGCATTTCCCTTACTGTGTAGTTGCACCCTGAGTTATTGACATTTCCTTCTACTCTAGGTTTCTAAAACTGAAGTCTATTTTATTTGGTGGCTGCATTTTTAGAAGGCAAGGAGGTGCCCAGAATAAACATTTAAACTTCAAAGAAAAACATTTTAAAGTATGTCTGGAAAAAAGTAGCAGATTTGATAATTCATTTTGTGGCATAAAAGACTGCAAAGATGCTAGAATTTAGTACCATCATGGACATAATCATGCAGACTGCAATAACGAAGAAAGAGATCAACACCAGTCTTTGGGTTATCACTGGGTCTAGGGGTAGAGTGGCCACATGTCCTCCTCTAGGGAGGATGGCCCTCCATTTGAAGAAAATGCATTATCCTTTTTTGATTATGCATATCCTTCTTTTTGGTGATGCGGTGATAGTTATCCTGCCCTCTGCCCCTTGAACGTTCCTGGCATAGTAGGGAAAGTAAAGGCTTTAACTGGCAAATATATCTAATCGGCTCTCTCTCATTTTTGAAGTAAAATGATTTGCCAGAGAGGGCATTTTGTAGGAAAAGACATAACCACACACATTGATATAACTACTGATACATGGGAGAAAGGATGAGGAAATAGTCACTGAGGATGGAAATCCTTCTAGAACTGCTGGATAGCTCAGTGGTTTAGATATCTGGCTGCAGAGCCAGAAATTAGGAATTTAGTTCCCCACTGTGCCTCCTGTGTGTACAGCCAGTCTGTGTGGCCTTGGATAAGCTATACAGTTCCATGATGCTTCCAGAAGAACAGAATGGTAAGCCACTTCTGAGTATTCTCTATCTGGGAAACTCTGAAAAAGGGCCTTCCTACGTCAGAATTGACTTGATGGCTCATGGCTTATGATGATATTTGTGTGTATTAGTTTAAGTTAGCACACACAAATTTAATGCAAAAATGTCTCCTTTTTCTGTCAGGAATGTCTATGATCTCCTTTTTGGAATGGAGCCTGGCCATCCTTGCTAAGGGAGGGGACTAGGGAGACAGGCGGTAGATGCATCTGCATGTGCCCATGACAGCACTCGGAGCAAGGCAAGCAGTGGTGATTTGTGGCTATTTGGGCCGAGATTACATCACCTAGTGGCTTACCTGTAACTGTTATTCTTTGAGTGATCATCTATGGATTCACACAATGGGGTTTTGTGCCTGTGCAGAACCATGTTCTAGAACACTCCCCAGCTAAACAATTTGGTGGTAACCCTGTCCCCATCCAGCCTCATGTATATATTGTTGTTGCTGTTTCGTCGTTAAGTCGTGTCGGACTCTTTATGACCCCATGGACCAAAGCACGCCAGGCCCTCCTGTCTTCCACTGCCTCCCGGAGTTGGGTCAAAGTCATGTTGGTAGCTTCGATGACACTGTCCAACCATCTCGTCCTCTGTCGTCCCTTTCTCCTCTTGCCTTCACACTTTCCCAACATCAGGGTCTTTTCCAGGGTGTCTTCTCTTCTCATGAGATGGCCAAAGTATTGGAGCCTCAGCTTCAGGATCTGTCCTTCCAGTGAGCACTCAGGGTTGATTTCCTTCAGAATGGATAGGTTTGTTCTCCTTGCAGTCCAGGGGACTCTCAAGAGTCTCCTGCAGCACCACAATTCAAAAGCATCAATTCTTCGGCGGTCAGCCTTCTTTATGGTCCAGCTCTCACTTCCATACATCACTACTGGAAAAACCATCGCTTTGACTATGTGGACCTTTGTCGGCACGGTGATGTCTCTGCTTTTTAAGATGCTGTCTAGGTTTGTCATAGCTTTCCTCCCAAGAAGCAGGCGTCTTTTAATTTTGGGGCTGCTGTCCCCATCTGCAGTGATCATGGAGGCCAAGAAAGTAAAATCTGTCACTGCCTCCATATCTTCCCCTTCTATTTGCCAGGAGGTGATGGGGCCAGTGGCCATGATCTTAGTTTTTTTGATGTTGAGCTTCAGACCATTTTTGGCACTCTCCTCTTTCACCCTCATTAAGAGGTTCTTTAATTCCTCCTCACTTTCTGCCATCAGAGTGGTATCATCTGCATATCTGAGGTTGTTGATATTTCTTCCGGCAATCTTAATTCCGGCTTGGGATTCATCCAGTCCAGCCTTTCGCATGATGTATTCTGCATATAAGTTAAATAAGCAGGGAGACAATATACAGCCTTGTCGTACTCCTTTCCCAATTTTGAACCAATCAGTTGTTCCATATCCAGTTCTAACTGTTGCTTCCTGTCCCACATATAGATTTCTCAGGAGATAGATAAGGTGGTCAGGCATTCCCATTTCTTTAAGAACCTGCCATAGTTTGCTGTGGTCCACACAGTCAAAGGCTTTTGCGTAGTCAATGAAGCAGAAGTAGATGTTTTTCTGGAACTCTCTGGCTTTCTCCATAATCCAGCGCATGTTAGCAATTTGGTCTCTAGTTCCTCTGCCCCTTCGAAATCCAGCTTGTACTTCTGGGAGTTCTCGGTCCACATACTGCTGAAGCCTACCTTGTAGGATATTGAGCATAACCTTGCTAGCGTGTGAAATGAGTTCAATTGTACGGTAGTTGGAGCATTCTTTAGCACGGCCCTTCTTTGGGATTGGGATGTAGACTGATCTTTTCCAATCCTCTGGCCACTGCTGAGTTTTCCAAACTTGCTGGCATATGGAGTGTAGCACCTTAACAGCGTCATCTTTTAAGATTTTAAATAGTTCAACTGGAATGCCATCACCTCCACTGGCCTTGTTGTTAGCCATGCTTTCTAAGGCCCACTTGACTTCACTCTCCAGGATGTCTGGCTCAAGGTCAGCAGCCACACTATCTGGGTTGTCCGGGACATCCAGATCTTTCTGGTATAATTCCTCTGTGTATTCTTGCCACCTATTCTTTATGTCTTCTGCTTCTGTTAGGTTCCTACCATTTTTGTCCTTTATCATGTCCATCTTTGCACACAATGTTCCTTTAATATCTCCAATTTTCTTGAACAGATCTCTGGTTTTTCCCTTTCTATTATTTTCCTCTATTTCTTTGCACTGTTCGTTTAAGAAGGCCCTCTTGTCTCTCCTTGCTATTCTTTGGAAGTCTGCATTCAATTTTCTGTAACTTTCCCTATCTCCTTTCCATTTTGTTTCCCTTTTCTTCTCTGCTATTTGTAAGGCCTCGTTGGACAGCCACTTTGCTTTCTTGCATTTCCTTTTCTTTGGGATGGTTTTTGTTGCTGCCTCCTGTACAATGTTACGAGCCTCCATCCATAGTTCTTCAGGCACTCTGTCCACCAAATCTAGTTCCTTAAATCTGTTCTTCACTTCCACTGTGTATTCATAAGGGATTTGGTTTAGATTATACCTGACTAGCCCAATGGTTTTTCCTGCTTTCTTCAGTTTAAGCTTGAGTTTTGCTATAAGAAGCTGATGATCAGAGCCACAATCAGCTCCAGGTCTTGTTTCTGCTGACTGTATAGAGCTTCTCCATATTTGGCTGCAGAGAACATAATCTGATTTCGGTATTGCCCATCTGCTGATGTCCATGTGTAGAGTCGCCTCTTGTGTTGTTGGAAGAGAGTGTTTGTGATGACCAGCTTGTTCTCTTGACAGAACTCTATTAGCCTTTGCCCTGCTTCATTTTGAACTCCAAGACCAAACTTACCTGTTGTTCCTTTTATCTCTTGACTCCCTACTTTAGCATTCCAGTCCCCTATAATGAGAAGAACATCTTTCTTTGGTGTCAGTTGTAGAAGGTGTTGTAAGTCTTTATAGAATTGGTCAATTTCAGCCTCTTCAGCATCGATGGTTGGTGAATAAACTTGGATTACTGTGATGTTGAAAGGTCTGCCTTGGATTCGTATTGAAATCATTCTATCATTTTTGAGATTATATCCCAGTACATCTTTTCCCACTCTTTTGTTGACTATGAGGGCTACTCCATTTCTTCTACGAGATTCTTGCCCACAATAGTAGATATGATAATTGTCTGAATTGAATTCGCCCATTCCCGTCCATTTTAGTTCACTGATGCCCAGGATGTCAATGTTGATTCTTGCCATCTCCTGTTTGACCACATCTAGTTTACCAAGGTTCATAGATCTTACATTCCAGGTTCCTATGCAGTATTTTTCTTTGCAGCATTTGACTTTCCTTTCACTTCCAGGCACGTCCGCAGCTGAGTGTCCTTTCGGCTTTGGCCCAGCCACTTCATTAGCTCTGGAGCTACTTGTACTTGTCCTCTGCTCTTCCTCAGTAGCATGTTGGACACCTTCCGACCGGAGGGGCTCATCTTTCAGCGTCATATCTTTTAGCCTTTTGTTTTTGTCCATGGAGTTTTCTTGGCAAAGATACTGGAGTGGCTTGCCAGTTCCTGCTCCAGGTGGATTGCGTTTAGTCAGAACTCTCCACTATGGCCTGTCTGTCTTGGGTGTCCCTGCACGGCATAGCCCATAGCTTCTCTGAATTACTCAAGCCCCTTCGCCACAACAAGGCAGCAATCCGTGAAGGGGCATGTATATATAGGCAAGCCCTAACAGCAGCGCCTGGTTCCATCTGCCAAGGGAGGAAGAGAAGACACTGAGGGGAGGAGGGGAGGATGTGTAAATCCACAGATGATGACTGTAGATGTTCTTCTTCATGGTCTCTGTGGTTCATACAATTGGGTAGACTACAAGCTGACTTACAGGAGGAGAGGGTGTCATGGTAGATCTGAAAACAGTCCTGGCTCTAACATACAAATGATAGTGGGACACAAATGTGGATGGCATGGACCAGGTGGCTGCATTGCAGATATCCTGCAAGGGAATACCTTTGAGAACTGCTGCTGAAAAAGCAACTGCACATGTAGAGTGAGAAGTTAGCCATAGAGATATGATAAGGTCTAGAAGCTGGTAGGCAAGGGCAATGCACTTGGTGATTCAGTGTCAGAAGTGCTGTGATGACAGGGCAGTGCCTTTTTCTGTGACCACTATAGCAAACAAAGAGTCTTTTTATGTTTTGCAAAAGGTGGCTGTTTGTGACAGGTAGAAAGCAAGAGAGTGTCTGAGATCCAACACATGAAAGGAGCCTTCCAGAGGAGAAACTGGATTATGGAAGAAAGTGGACAGTACAATGTCCTGAATAATGTGAACAGCAGAGATGACCTTAGGGAGAAATAAAACATCTGGTCAGAGAAAAACCTGGTCAATGTAGAAGGAAAGGTAAGGTGGGTTGGTCCAGAGAGCACAAAGTTCAGAAAATGCAAGGCATCTTGGATAGGCCAGGAAAGGGGGCATACAATGGAGTGACTGGTGAACTCCAGAAACTTCACTTACATAGCATCATAGGATTTATTGGTGGTCAGCTTCCTGGAAATAATGAGGACACCCTTGATAGAGGAAGGCAAAGAGGTGGAAACTGTATCTTCCATGCTGTGAGGTGGAGAGACTGAAGGTCAGGGTAGTGGATCTGGCCACATGCCTGAATGAGAATGTCTGGTTGGTTAGGGAGATGGAGGAACATGAGAGATGCAGTACGGTTGCAAACCAAGGTTGTTGGGACCACCAGGGGGTAATGAGAATGGTCTTTGCCTTGCATCTGGAGAGGCAAGCCATGGTCCAAAAAATGTTGGGAAAGCTGGGGAACATGTAGGTGTTGTCTAGAGAGTCATGGCTAGATCCCACTCTAGTGCAATAATAAGGGGACTTGGTATTTTGGCTGGAGGTGAAGCCATCCATGGTTGGGAAGACTCATCTGTTTGTGAGAGTGAGGTGGACTTTTTGAATGAGTTCCCACTTGTGTATTGTGCTGGAGGAATGACTGAGTTCATTGGTATGGGTGTTGCTGGTGCCTGCAAGATTAATGGCTATTGGGTGAATCAAGTTGTGGTTGTACCAATGCCAGTGAGGCAGAGTAGAATGGACAAACGGGTGCCACCCTGACTGTTTATCTAATGCATAGCGGTCATCTTATGCATCACTACTTGTATCATTCTTCCTCTGAGGTGGATGATGAAGGCATACAGGGCTTTGAAGATGTGCAGGAGCTTGATGGCATTGATGTGGACATGATGTGCTGCTGGGGACCACTGAGCTTGTAGTCAGAGGTTGAAAAAGTGGGCACCCTATGCTGTTAGGGATGCATCTATAAGTGATCTGAGTGTTGTAATGGGAGTCCTCGAATAAGGTTGGAAGTGAAGGCACCAGTGAAGGCAGGAGCATACACAGAAGGGGAGTGCCAGTTGGTGGGAGAGCTTGTTGTGGAGAGGATTGAAGGTGGTGAGAAACCAGGATTGAAGAGATCCTATGTGAAGATGGGCAAAGGGCTTGACAAACATGGTGGATACCATGAGTCTGAGAAGGTGCTGAATAGTGAGGGCAGGGGAGATTGGATGACCTTGGTTGCCAGCTTGGCAATCTTGAGAGCCTTGTTCATGGGGAGAAGTACATGAGCACAAGGGCAGTTGAAAAGTGTGGGAGATGTGGCATTAGAGACGAGTAGGAGAGTTCACTATCAGAAGTCAATCGTCCAGATGCGAGAAGAATACTATACTAACTGTCTGGAGATGAGTGACCACCAGTGCCATACACTTGGAAAAGACTCAGGCAACAGTGGTAAGCCTGAATGGAAGGACCCGAAATTGGTACATATTGGGACCAGTGGCAAATTGGAGGTAGCGATGATGGGTCAGTGCAATACCAACATGAAAGTAAGCATCTCTGAGGTAAATGGTGGCAAACCAGCTGCTGCGATGCAAAAGCAGGGTGATGGAGCTCAATTACACCATTTGAAACTTCCACAAGTGGATGATTGCATTGAGGTTGTGACAGTCTGGAATAGGATGATGGCCACCATCATGTTTAGGAATGTGAAAATAACTGAAAAAGCATCCTGTGATCCAATGATGTTGAGGGACACGTTCGATGGCTCCTTTTTCTAAAAGAGCAGAAATTTCATCTATAAGTGGGGAAGAAGGAGCAGTGACATGGAAAATGCCGAGAGGGGGGAGGTTTTTGAATTCTATAGTGTAACTTGATTGAATGGTGGTGAGAACATCAATGGTCTCTAGTGACGGAAAATAAGGCTGTAGAGGAAGAGAAGGTGGGTTGTCACCCGTGGGCTGTGATCAGAGGGGGAAATTATTAAAAACTGGTTTTTGAAGAAGAAGGGGCCTGTTTTGCCTATGGGACACTAGGATGGCATGGCCTGGGGGCCTGTAGGAATGCCTCTAGGTCTGGCGTAGTAGCCTGGAACAGTTGTTGTGGTGGGGATCTATGACTGAAGGCAGGATAGTGAGAACACCGCCAAGATTGTTTATATGGTTGATGGGAGAGGCCCTTTTTTTTGGTGGTGTTTTGAGACTTGACAAAATGATCCATGACCTTGTATGTGGTAGCATGGAAAAGGCTGTCCTCATCAAAGAGGAGGTCCTCTTCAGAAGAATGGAAATCATCCTGAATTGTTGCAGTGTGGAACCAGGAATGGTGATGCAAGGCTACTGCACTAGCAATGACCTTGGAAGCACAGTCATCTGAGTGTGTAGAAGCATTAAACTGGTGGTCATCTAAGTAGTGGGCTTCTTGGTAGAAGGAGAATGTATGTAATCACTGATCATCAGGAAGCTGATAGAGGAAGGCTTCCAGTTACTCCAAGAGAAGCTGCTGGTAAGCGCTCATAGCTGCTAAGTAGTTGCTGATGAAGACTGCCAGCACCACTGAGGAGTAAAAGCAATGGCCCAGTTTTTGGCCTTCTTTTCTGTTTGTTAATTCCTAACAGAGCACAGCAGAGGGCTAACATTGAGACAGATCCCAGGGAACAAGCAAACAGGGAAAGCTAAGAGTTTAATGGGGAAGACCAGTGGGGGAGGTCCCTAATGTGAGCCGCCCAGAGTAGACGTTGTCTAGATGGGTGGCATATAAGTCTAATAAATAAATAAATAATAAAAACTTGGCTTCTGTATGGTTATATATTAGTCGACTTTCCCAGCAGCCTTTGAGACAGATAAGACAAAGGAAAGAGCACTAATAGACAACGGTAGAAAGTCAAAAAGAACATGGATTATGGAGATACTTCAGTGTTGGTGACCTGCAAAGTGTGTGCAATGTTTGTCTTTGTGCTAGAGAACAACAGAGTGTACACATGTAGGAAGTACAAACTAGTAGCACTTTTGGAAGAAAAAGTGAAAGAATTGAAGGAATGAGTAGCCAGGCTTAAGGCTGTACAAGAAGATGAAGAGTACATAGACAAAACTCTTCAACAGCAGCAGCAGTCACGGGGGCATTAAATAGGCAATGGAACCAATTACCTCTAGAGGTGGTGAGTGCTCCAACACTGGAAGCATTCAAGAGAAATTTAGACAACCACCTTGCAGATCTGCTTTGATTTGTATTCTTGCATTGAGCAGGAGATTGGCTTATGTAGAGAGTTCCAGATTGGAATCCAAAGGATAATAGCAATGAGAGAGCAAAAATTGGGGAAATGTAGATGAGACAATAGAAACATTCTTTTTATATACCTCCTGCAACACCAATTAACTTTGTTAGACCATTATTTGCAAAATGCTCAAAGGAGAATGGAGTCAGAAGAATTCTGATTAGGTAAAATTATGACATAACAACCACTAATCTTATTGAACACATAGTTAGAAAGAAGATAGCTAAGGAAGTGGCCACTGGCAGGGTTGTGGGGCCTTTGAGGCTCCACCTGTTCCCCTCTTATGGGTATCTCTATTAGGAGTCATCCCAAAGAAGGCCTCAGGGAAGTTCTGCTTTATTCATCACCTCTGTTACTCTAAGGGGGGTGTTGGTGAATGATGCAATTTGTTGGTGAATGATGCAATTCCTGGGGAATTGGCAACTGTTAGATATACATCATTTGATGTGGCCATTAGGATGGCACGTGCCTGGGGGGGGGGGGTGAGCTGGCAAAATGCAACATTAAGTCAGCCTTCCATTTTCTGCCAGTCCATCCTGATAATTTTGAATTGTTCGGTTTCTCTTTTGAGAGTAGTTATTACATGGATAGGGCTCTGTTCATGTGCTGCTCTGCCTCCTGTGCTGCCTTTGAGAAGTTTAGCACATTTCTACAGTGGGCAGTGTGGACCATGAATGGATCTGTGCATGGGCTCCATTATTTGGGTGATTTTCTATTTTCAGGTACAGTGGGTTCAGGCTGTTGTCAGTTATTTCTGGATGGCTTTTATAGGTTGGCTGATGACCATGGGGTTCTCTTAGCAGAAGAAAAGACAGAAGGCCCCATGACCAGGCTTACTTTCTTAGGCATTGAAATAGATTCCATAGCATAAGCATATAGGTTACCCGAGGATAAGCTGTCTGGCTTTCAGGTCAGACTAGATAGCTTCCTGGGCAGCTGGATTGCGCACCTTAGGGAACTGCAGGAACTGGTTGGCCACTTGAACTTTGCTTGTAAGGTCGTAGCACTATTGAGAGAATTTTTGCACAGGTTCTGTGAGGCCATGTGTGGCTTGTTAAAGTCATACCATAGGCACCACACAATGGCTGAGCTAAGAGACAATGCCACAGTGTTTCCTCCCCTGGACTCTTCTGTGCCTCTGGGCTAACTGTTCGGGGGGCTGACTCCAACTGCAGGCTCATCATTCCCACTTCTATAGGGGAGCTAGCTGTTTCATACCCCTACAACTCAGAGGGAAGAAGGTATCGCATACCAACAGGGAGGCTGGCCCCCCGTCACCTTCCTCACATGCTGTTTGCAATATAACATTTTAGTTTGGGTTAGGCATGTTCTGGGGCTGGACAACAGCATTGCTGATGTGTTCGGGTACACAAGCAGACATGGCCTTCTAAGGTAGCCTTGGAAGATGACCAACCTCAGTTCATGAATATCGGGAGGGAGATGGGCCTGAGGATGTCTCCCCAATTTTGAGCTTGCCAGGGCATGGCTGGCCATGTACAGCACCACCCCGGGGCAAGGGATATGCCTGGCCCAGACTTGAGAGGGGCCTGGATGATCCACCTGCTCCTATGCCTAGGTTTGCTGCACTACCCTATCTCAGATCAGGGATTTAAATAGTCAATAAAGTTGTGTCCCAAGTTTGAATCCAACTCTTGTGTCTCACTTCTTTATTTACTGGTTGGGGGGAAATAGGTAATCTTGTGTGTCAGAGGATGAAGTGAAAACTGTTCTTTTCCCATCATTATTAACAATCAGTTTTGTTGGATGCCTCCATCTGTATGTTTTTCTTTTTTCATGTAAGAGGCTTGTGAATGACTAGTATATTTTGTAGCATCGCAAAGTTAAAGGACAAAGATCTTGTTAAAGTTGTATGTTTGCATTCAGGAACACAATCGGATTTTTGTCTTTAAAAGCTGCTAAGATGGCATCTTTCCTGTGATGCCTTGCAAATCTGACCACTGTGTCACCAGGTTTTCTGTTTGCTCTTACTGAGGGAGGGAAAGTTCTGTGCATTGAAATAAAATCCATGTTTAAAATACATAGTCCAGAACACAACAGCTGGTGTTGAAGTAATCAAGTCAGTTCCAGATCCTGGAAAACTGAATCCTCTCACTCTCAAATTTGGGGCATTTCCCAAATTTGTTTTCCAGGAACTCAATTCAGGCCTTCAGATTGGCAGGTACAACCTGTTTTTATAGACTGTTGGTGCTCAATCCCCAACTCCAAGGCTTGAGTGGCAGTATTTGCTAGCCCTGACAGTTTCTGTGACAGATCTCTAACCTCTTTTTGAAGAAAATTAATAGTAGCAGCCTTTTGTTCAATGGTCTGAAGCTCAACATCAAAAAAACTAAGATCATGGCCACGGGCCCCATCACCTCCTGGCAAATAGAAGGGGAAGATATGGAGGCAGTGACAGAGTTTACCTTCCTGGGCTCCACGATCACTGCAGATGGTGACAGCAGCCACGAAATTAAAAGACGCCTGCTTCTTGGGAGGAAAGCGATGACAAACCTAGACAGCATCTTAAAAAGCAGAGACATCACCTTGCCGACAAAGGTCCGCATAGTCAAAGCGATGGTTTTTCCAGTAGTGATGTATGGAAGTGAGAGCTGGACCATAAAGAAGGCTGACCGCCGAAGAATTGATGCTTTTGAATTGTGGTGCTGGAGGAGACTCTTGAGAGTCCCCTGGACTGCAAGGAGAACAAACCTATCCATTTTGAAGGAAATCAACCCTGAGTGTTCACTGGAAGGACAGATCCTGAAGCTGAGGCTCCAGTACTTTGGCCATCTCATGAGAAGAGAAGACTCTCTGGAAAAGACCCTGATGTTGGGAAAGTGTGAAGGCAAGAGGAGAAGGGGACGACAGAGGATGAGATGGTTGGACAGTGTCATCGAAGCAACCAACATGAATTTGACCCAACTTCGGGAGGCAGTGGAAGACAGGAGGGCCTGGCGTGCTCTGGTCCATGGGGTCACGAAGAGTCGGACACGACTAAACGACTAAACAACAACAATAGTAGCAGCCCATTGAGCCAACAGTATGATGTGGCTACAAAAAAAAAAAAAAAAAAAAAAGGCAAATGCTATTTTAGGCTGCATTAATAGAAGTATAGTCTCCAAACTCCACAAGGTGCTCGTCCCCCTCTATTCAGCACTGGTTAGGCCTCGCCTTGAGTATTGTGTCCAATTCTGGACACCACACTTCGAGAAGGATGCTAACGAATTGGAACAAGTTCAGAGGAGGGCGACAAGGATGATCAGGGGACTGGAAACCAAGCCTTATGAGGAAAGGCTGAAAGAATCGGGCATGTTTAGCCTTGAGAAAAGAAGACTGAGGGGTGATATGATAGCACCTTTCAAATATTTGAAAGGCTGTCATACAGAGGAGGGGCAAGATCTGTCCTCGATCATCCCAGAGTGCAGGACACGCAACAATGGGCTCAAGTTAAAGGAAGCCAGATTTCGGTTGAATATCAGGAAAAACTTCCTAACTGTTAGAGCAGTACGACAATGGAACCAGTTACCTCGGGAGTTGGTGAGTGCTCCAACCCTGGAGGCATTCAAGAAAAGCTTGGATAATCATCTGGCAGATATGCTTTGATTGTCTTCCTGCATTGAGCAGGGGGTTGGCGTTGATGGCCTTGTAGGCCCCTTCCAACTTTACTTTTCTATGATTCTTCCTGGAGTTGTTTTATTTGTTCATTTGACCCAAGTTGCCTTGAGGCCCTTTCAGTGACTTTTCCCCCATGATAGTCAGCTCCATGCACTAGCCTTCTCTTTTGCAGCAGTTTTTTGCTCCACAAAAATTAGTCTAGTGAAGATTCTTTGATTCCTGTGAATTCCTGACTCATATCTTAAACAGTTACTTACTGTTAGAAGTAATCATTCTCCTTTGTTAGTTTAATTTTAATGCTTTTCATGTTTAGTCTCAGGAGATCAGGCAAAAGCAGTCATTGTGTTGTCACAGTGTTGCCTCTCCATCTGTTTTTGACTTAACATACTTTAAAAGCTATAAACACTAGAGATGGGAGCTTTCCATGGGGAAACCTTCTGCTCTGCTCTGTCCTATCAATGTAGCTGTTCAGTTTCAGTGTGGTTCCTGTTTCTAGCAATTGCTTCATGTATCAGATATATTATCTATATACATTCCCATTATTGCCGCATAAATAGCACAGCTATCGTTATATGCCTCAGGTGTTTCATGCCCTTCTTTTCTACCTTAGTTAAGGCTAAAATAGAGTCCATGTGAAACGAAGGCAACTTGCAGACTTAGTATTCAAGGTGTGATGATTGTGCTCAGTATAATTTTATGAATGTAAATAGCCACTAAAGTGATGTCCTATGAAAAGAAAAACATCCTGACCGGGTAAACACAGAACTTCATCATCACTTGGCAAATCTGGAAGACATTTAAAAAAGTCCTTTTTGGCCCCTGGGAAGAGAATGAACATTTTGACCTGGATAACATGGATCACACTTCCTGCCCAGATGAGCGCAGATACAAGCACGTAGATCAAGACTGTATAAAGTCTTGCCAGACAGAACCCCTCCAATTCTTGTGAGATTAACCAATTCTGTGTCTCACAATATTTCTCCCTGCTGAGACATCTCATAATGGCTGCAATTAGCATGAGCGTCTCCTAACCAACCTGGAAAGCCTTTCACAGTACCAGTAGCCCAGAGGCCAAAGGGGATTGCTAACGGGACTTTCTCTCCAGTTGCATAAACACTCCTCTCCTGCACAGGCCAGGGAAAGGCTTGAATAATATTAACAATTCACCTTGATATAATGCTTCATATTCTAATCTTCTAAAATAAAGTCAGTAATATTATTACCATATTGCAGATGAGAACTGAAGCTGAGTATAGCTTGCCTTTGGATACTAGATGAGTTTGTTGCAGAAATAAGAATATGTAAATGGAAACTAGAATATGTAAATAACTCATTTCCCAGAATATTTCACACAACAGTTGCAATTGTATTAGAAATTTGCAAAAGGTTCCATTCTGGTCTTTACAGTATCCTTTCCTACCTACAGATGAATGTGTACATTTGTGAGTGGGTTGTGTTTGCTGGCCCTGCTGTCATCTATGTAGTTTAGAGGTCCATGAACACAACAGCCTATATGTGTGAGGTCTGATTTCAAATCTGTGCCCTAAAAACTGTACAAAGATGGAATGGTAGCACAAGGCTAATGTGAAAGGCCACATGAGAGACAAGGGACAAGTCACAAGTCACCTTTTGTGAATAGGGATGTTTCATGTGAATACAACTTACCATCCTACAAATATCCTTTGTTTCATACCCACTTAGCATTGTTCTGGAAGAGATGGTACTTACTCGATGGGAAAGATCCATGTGATCATCTCCAGCTATGCAACTGTAGAATTCACCCACTTTCTAAGGATATGAAGTGATGCCCATGCAGTTGAATTGCATGCTCCATTGGTACTGCCTCTCCTTTCTTAGACTCAAACATATATGGGCTATATGCAAAGGGGATGATGTCAACAAACCTCCCAGAATCTCAGCTGAACTTGTTTGTTGAGGTTTGGCCATGAATGAGATAGAAATAACACTCTAAAAACTGTAAGGGGGAAACGATGCTACTTGCATCCATTCCCTACAGGAATGATAGTTCAAATCTGATGTCTGGAAGGAAAACATGCTCTGCCAGAGGCTCTGGGAGGGTTTGCTGTCACTTTCTTTTCTTTAAAGGCAAATTGTTTGGGTTATGCCACGGGAGGTGGAGGCACCACCTCAGCTCAGCAAACAATTTATCTTTTTGGAAAAGGGAAAAGATGCACAAAAGGTCCCTCTCAGAACCACAATATGGAGTGGGCCTTCTCAGAGTGTTGCTTGCCTCTGTCTTGTTCATAAGCATTGAAGAACTGGAAACACTCTTGGTCATGTGCTTGTCGTGCGTGTGTCGTGATTGCATAGTGCAATATTAATGTGTTGTGCGATGGGAAATTGAATGTGAAGGATGTGGATGTGAATGAGAGGGATGTGTTTCATGTGTAATGTGCTATGTTTTCATGTTATGGATGCTATGTTCTTGTGTGTTTTATTATTATGTGTACTGGAGATAGCATTTAATTTCATTGTATGGAAGTACAATGACAATAAAGTAAATTCAAATTCAAATTCAAATTTACTTCAGTAAATGAAAGGCAGAGTCCGATAACCCAGTCCAAGGTCAGAAGCCAGAGAATCAGTCAGAACCAGCAGTAATAATGCTGGAGTCAAGGAATCACAAAGATAAGTCCAGGTCCAGTCCAAGGGTCAAGATAGGTAAAGACAACAATTGTTTCCTGCAGTGATTCATCACGGGAGCCTGCCTTATATGGAGAGTCCATGCCTTTACATTGCTCTCAGCTGGAGTCCTTAGCTAGGATCTTTCAATAATTACACATTGGTCTCAGCTGAGCCCTTAACTGAAACACTACTCTGTGTGTGTGTGTGTGTGTGTGTGTGTGTGTGTGTGTGTGTGTGTGTGTGTGTGTAAAAAGGAGAGCAGGGAGAGGAAAGAGATAGAAGTGACTAAGACCTCGATCAGATACGCATTTGTCCCATTGCTGTGGGGACAGGTTGGTCCACTCCTTTCTCTGGCAATCACATGATGTAATCGCAGGAGTAAACCAAACTATCTGCAGTACAATCCTACCTGCACCTTTTTTGAGCCCCTGTCACAAGCTTCTACTTTTTTGATGTGAGTAGGATCGCTCTGATTTGGTCCGTTTCCAGCATGTATGATAGCTGGGAATGGACCAAAAGCAAGCCTTCCCCACTGTCAAGGCACCTTCCAGTTTAGATTTATGATATCACAACGTGGCTTAATATCAGCAAATTGAACACTTCCTCTGCTCCTTGGTGGAGGGAGCAGAGGAAGTGAATTGAAAAAAAGAGACTCTAATACACCATTACTGATGCTCTGCATCGAAAGAAAGAAAGAATATTTTTGTTGGTTTCTTTTAATGAACCAGCCAAGATATGGCCCGCAGCTTCTACATTCTTAAAGAAAAAGGAACAAAATAGCTTAGGCTGACTGGCCTTTCAGACTGGGCCTTTGAACAAAAAATATATCCAGACCCTTGGAAGACCAGCTAGTCTAGCATTCAAGACCTTTTATTTCCAAAATTTTCTGCACACAAGCACAAGGGGAAGAATAAGAATGTGTTCCAAATTCTGTCCATGAAATCTAGATTATAATTTATTGAAGGATGCTAGCTAGAATTCCAATGATCTTACAACATTTACTTACTGTATTTGATAAGTCTGTGAGAACAGGGTGCTGCAGCAGAGTGGCCAGCTCTCATAACCACAAATAGTAGAGAGAACTTGCTTCTCTGCTGAAAATCTGGGAATCGGTGTGGTTTCCACTTACCCAACAAGCAGCTCTTCAATTCCTCTCTTGATGGCACAGTCTGTATAGGTGCCTTTCCCAATAGAAACTACTTTAGAGACTCTATTCTTCAGATCAGCTCGCCCACTGGGCATGCGGGTGAGCCCCTTGATCAGCTCTACATCATCACTGTAATGTAAGGCTCCAGCATTCCAAACTAGACTCCGATCGCACCGATAGTATCTGTAAAGAGAGAGGGAACCATTTCTTAGGTTTTGTACACCTTGGACGTAGACATCAGTATCTGTGACTGTATCTGTACCTAAATGAATTTGGAAGTAATATATTACAAGTCATGTAGTTACATTTAATGAGTTTGAGGGAGAAAAGTTACATTTTAGAAGTAAAGTGGGAGTGAAGTTACATATTGGTGTAGTAAGTAGGATTTTCTAATGACTTAAAAATTACTTAAGGCATTTTGGGAAGGAATTTTTAGTTTTTTAAAAAGTAACAAAACTAATGAAGAATATACATTATTATTTAAAACATTTTAATGAGCAACAACAATGAATAAATTAGCAAACACTATAAATAACAGAAATAAATTTAAAAGATTGTCTCTATCTCTTTTTTCACACACACACAAAGGAAGAGAAACATAAACAACAACCAAAGCAGGGAAGAATGTACGTAGTTATTTCTGTCATATGTATTGTGGCTTAGAGCATTTTGGACAAGAATTTATCTCACCAGCAGTCAGAAGGGACTTTAAAGCTATTCTGCCTTTTCTTCTTAATTGATATTTTAGGTTAGAAAATAGAAAATGGAGTGAAAAACAAGGGAATGTTAACAGGGCAGTGCCCTGTTAACACTCCATAAAATTCTACAAAGGACAAGAAGCCTTGGAGGTTCTTGGAATAGACCAGAACCTAGTGTGTGGAGTTAAGAAGTATTCTCTTATGACCAGAACAATGATCGTTGTGTATGATTTTCACAGCTGGATGGATATAAGTGGACAAAATTGAGACAATGGAGGACTAGAGTCAAGAAAATTGGTGTAGTCTAGATGAGAGATGGACCAGAGTTTTAAATGAATGGGCAGAGCGTAATGATAATTCAGAAATCCTTCATGTCTTTCCTAGAAAGGATGCATAAATATCGTTATTTTTACTGGTTTTCCAAAGTTCTGGTGAACTGATTTGGACAGAGGGAATTTGAGGTGTCAGGGACCTGTGTATAAGGAACTGTGTATAACTGGGATGAAAAACAGTTTAATTGGGCTAACTGTAAGAAATACATATTCCCCTTTAGTTTGATTGTGAGCAAATAGTACTGATAGAATAGCACTTTTTAATCTGTAGGACATGGAAAAGGACATTTTAAGGGCACGTGTTTATTTTTGCTGTTGTTGCTGCTGATTTTGAATGGTTTAAAACTGTATGTTTTAAAATGAAAATCTTATTTAATATTATTTTAACATCGTAATTTATTGTATGTGTTTGTGGGACCAGCCCCAAACCCCCTGCTGGCGAGAGTGGGCTCTCCACCTCCCCGAGAGTTAGGACATGATTCCTGACCTGCAGCTCACCTGTAGACTGGGGTGTGGGCAGTGGAGACATGGATGATGCTTTGGAGGTCACACGTGTAGCCATGGAAGGGTGGGGATTTAAGGAGGAGAGCAAAGTAGATGAGGAGGAGGGTTGCTCGGCTGACACTGTAGATTGGGAAGCGTTCGAGGCCTAAGAGGTGTTGGAATTATCAGAACGCTCAATGGCCAACTGGGAAGCTATCCATCACCAGCACCCAGACACTGAGTGCTGGCAGAAGTTCTTGGTGCCTTCCGAGGAGGCAGCCCGGGTATGCCAAGAAAAGTCAAGGTGATAAGAGTGAGAAGGCTAGAAAACCAGAGTCGGGCGTGCTTCTGACAGAGGAAGCATCAGGGCCAAGGAGCCCCACAGCATACCTGATGTCAGTCAGCTGGTCCTCCTCCCATACCTCCTTCCTCCACATCTCATTACTCGGGCAACGCTAGCCATATCTGGATAGATTTTGGTTGTGCCTCCAAGGAAGAGTGCCACAGTTATGGAGCAACTGCTCTCAGTGGTGACTCAGGAGGGGACCAAGGGAAGGAGCCCATGCTAAGCTGCACCAGGGACAGTTGAATATTGTACCCAGCACCCTAGTTGCGGCCCTCTGTGTTTGGCCCACCTGCATGGGGTCCTGTAACTGGTAGTGGAGGCAGGGCTCTGCTCCTCTCAGTAAAAGACATTTGTGGGGTTTCCATTGCCTAGTTGGACTATTCAGGAGTGAAGACAACTCCTCAACACCCTATAAGTTTTAAGTTTTATTGTTGAACCACATTGTGTTGCTCCAATAAAAGAGCTTTTTCCTGCAAGTACTCATGTCACGATGGAGGGGGCACTCACAGTATTTTAGTTTTTAGATATACAGAGATTGAAATCCTGTTAGAGTAGTAAGTCAGAGCTAAAGTAAGTCCACTGAATTCATGGGGATTTGGTGAGTCAATTCCTCCATAGGTAAAGGTAAAGTTTCCCCTTGACATTTAGTCCAGTCGTGTCCGACTCTAGGGTGTGGTGTTCATCCCCGTTTTCAAGCCATAGAGCGTTTGTCCGAAGACAGTTTCCGTGGTCACGTGGCCAGCGCGACTAGACACAGAACACTGTTACCTTCCCACCGAGGTGGTACCTATTTATCTACTTGCATTTGCATGCTTTCGAACTGCTAGGTTGGCAGGAGCTGGGACAAGCGACAGGAGCTCACTCCGTCGTGTGGATTCGATCTTACAACTGCTGGTCTTCTGACCTTGCAGCACAGAGGCTTCTGCGGTTTAACCCGCAGCGCCACCACGTCCCTCAATTCCTCCATAAGCTCCATTAATTCAAATGGGCCTATTCTAGTTGCTTCTTCCTTTAGCATAGTAAGCTGCAGCTAAAATAGGTGCATTTAAATCAAAAGAACTGTTGGACAAGAACTCAACCCACTAATTCAATGGGACTTCTCTAGTGTGATTTATTACAGTAAATAACAAGATTTCAGCTGTTGTAAACTGACTTGGGTCCTGCAATGGGGAAATTTATTTCATCATCATCATAACTAGAGATGGGGACAAATAAAAAAAATGGCGATTCGTTTTGATCCGTTATTCGTCAAGGATAACAGATCAACGAATACGAATATATGAATATTCTTTGACGAATCAATGAATTGATCCGTCGATTTGTCTGCATTTTAAACAGCTATAACACTGGCCCCCAACCACCTAGAGACACCAAATGTGCAGGGAAGCTTCCTCAGATGCTTATCTACAACTCCGGAAAGTTTGGTGAACATTGGATCACGGACCCCCAAGTTATATAGTCACAAAGAGAACCCCCACAGGAAAGCTCCCCCCAGGTACTTAGAGACTCCAGAATCACAGCAGAGCTTCCTATGTCTTTCCCCAACACACCTGCCAACTTTGGTGAAGATTGGATATCAGACATCGGAGTTATTCACCCACAAATTGGGTCCCCCCCAGGAGAGTTTACCACACGGCACAGAAGCCCATTCTGCCTACCGGCCGCCGATCACCTGATCAGAAGCCGATAGGCAGCCACCACCCCCACACAGCCAGCCACCCCAACAGCCTACCCCCACACCCCCTTCCTTTCCCTACCTTAGCCCCCACTCCACTCCCACAACACCCCCTTACCTTAATAGCTGCTGCCGAGGTCTCCATCAGGTCTTCACAGCAACCACATGTAAAAAGGGAGACTGGCTGCCCTTTGCAAAGATGGTGGCTGTGGCTTCATTTAGCGTAGGGAAGCTGCAGCTGTCATCTTTGCAAAGGGCAGCCTGGATTCCCTTAAGGCAGGCTAAGGGAATCCAGGCTGCCCTTTGCAAAGATGGCAGCTGCAGCTTCCCTACCCTAAATGAAGCTGCAGCCGCCATCTTTGCAAAGGGCAGCCAGTCTCCATTTTTACATGCGTGGCTCCAAGGCCAGAAGACCTTGGCAGCAGCGATTAAGGTAAGAGGGTGTCGGTGGGGGTGGGGTGGCGTGGAGCCTAAGGTAGGGAAAGGAAGGGGGTGGGGGGTAGGCTGTGGTATTGGGTAGCTGTGTGGGGTGGTGGCTGCCTTTCTGCCGGTGGCCGGTAGGCAGAATGGTGTTTTTTGTGTGTTTTTTAATACGAAGGATGAATAAAAACAGGTAAATATTCATCCCTTCGTATTCGTGGGGGTGTCTGGAACCCACAAATACGGATTGATGAATATTTAACGAATCAGCTATATTTGTCGGAAAAACCGATCCGTTTTTATATTCGTCCCCATCTCTAATCATAACCTTTATTGGCATAAAACATACAGCAAACAGCAGTCCTCAGATAGATAGATAGATGGGAGATATATACCCCATAGGAAACAGATCAAAAAGCCTCAATGCAAGCAGAATACAGCAGTACGCAGTTTATTTTATTATTAGATTTCAAGTTAGTTTCAAGGTAACACCTAGCCATTGTTCATAATCTGTAACTTATACAGAAAGGAATAATTAATTGCATCCAATAAGATTAAACAGGTGGGTTTGTAGAAAATTGAGTTCTATGCCGCTGAATTAATAAACTAATAAATTTGGCTGGCTGTCTGGTGTAGGTTTTATTCACGCCGAGCAGAAGATTGTACAAGCTTTTCTCCTCCACCTGTCTGCTAAAATTAACGAGGATTGATTCCAGGTTTGAAGAGCGAATGTCATTGTACATCATGGCATAGTAGAGAAGCATGTGCTCCAGGGACTCTATGGGCCCGGAGTTAGAAGGGCATAGCCGTGATTCCAGGTTGCAAATTAAATCCACCATATAAGACTTTGGATGGAAGTACATTACATCTGGCTAGGGTGGAGGCCTGCTGATCTTTCTTTCTTTCTTTCTTTCTTTCTTTCTTTCTTTCTTTCTTTCTTTCTTTCTTTCTTTCTTTCTTTCATTTGTAAATCACCCATCTAGTCTAGGGTGTTTCATAGTATAATCAGACAGTGACAATATTACACATATAAAATAAAATCAACATACAGACATAATAAAATAAACAATAATTTAACACGAAGAGTCGGACACGACTTAATGACTAAACAACAACAAAGACTGATTTAGCGGATGAAATTTTCAACAGGTTTCCAATGCCTGTCTAAGCAACCATGTTTTAAAGGATTCTTTGAAGGTTATCACTGAGGGGGCCAGGCGGATGTCCGGAGGTAGTTGATTCCAAAGTCTAGGTGCAACCACTGAGAAGGCCTGACTCCTAGTCCTCATTCTTTGGGCCTCTCTTGGGGTCAGCACCCTCAGATATCCTGCCTATGATGAATGACTGGGATGGGCGGTTTTTGCCTGAAGAAAGCATTCTGCCAGGTAGTGAGGTCCCAAATCGTTTAGGACTTTATATGTTAGAACCATCACCTTGAAGAGGGCACGGAATTGAACAACTAACCAGTATAATGCAGCTGGGGTTGGGGAGATGTGTTGGTATTTGCTGACTCTACCCAATAACCTGGCTGCCGTATTCTGGATCTGCTGAAGTTTCTATGTCAGTCTCAAGGGAAGCCCTACGTAAAGAGCATTACAGTAGCCTATTCTTGAGACTACCAGTGCATGGACCAGCATGGTGAGTGACTGAGTGTTCATGTAAGGGTGCAGTTTTGCAATCTATCTGAGACGGCAGTTGGCTGATTGGGCCACAGATGCTATCTGGTTCTCCATTGATAGTGCTGGGTCCAGAAGAACACCTAGGCTGCACACCTCATCCCTGGCGGAGAGAGTAGTCCTGCCAAAGCAGAGGGAACCATCCAATCCACAAACACCAGGGGCACCCACCCAGAGGACCTCCATTGCATCCAGGTTCAGCCTCATTATGTTATTCCTCTTCCACTCCAGCACTGTGGCCAGGCAGCACTCAAGGGATGGGACAGCATCCACCGCAGAAAGGTGGAAGGAGAGAGTTGCATGTCATCTGCATATTGATGACAAATCACTCCAAATCTCTGGATGACCTCTCCCAGCAGTTACATATAGATGACCTCTCCCAGCAGTTACATTAGATGTTAAACTGCAATTGGGAGAATGGAGGACCAGAGACAAGACAAGACAAGACCCTAGAATAGTCTAGGTGAGAGATGGACCAGAAAATATTATTTATGTGCTGTGTTTCTCCCCATAGGGGACCCAAAGTAGCTCACAAAAATTAAAACTAAACCTTGCTAACAAGTACTATAAGAAACTATAATAAAACAATAGAAAATCTATCAAGTAAGGCAGAATATTAATAAAATAAACAGATACAGACAAATACCTTTTCTGCATATGTGCCTTTAACAGCACTGTCTCTGACACACAGAATCCACAATAAGCTTATTTTGATTTGTGTTTCAGAATTATATCATATTTACCTGTCATTTAATTTATCAATGAATCGATTGGTGAATCCTTTGATCTCATCGACCAAGGCCCCAAAAGGCTTTACCCTTAAGGCAACACTCTCAGAGGTGTCCAAGACGAAGAACAGATCCACGGGGCAATCTGTTCAATCAGAAAGAGGCAGTTTAGAAAGAAAACATGAACTTTTTGTATTACAAGATTTCCCAGGAAGTTTGCAATGCATAACTAGTGTGTGTGTTTGGGATTGCAACTGAAGTTGCAGATAAGGAATGTTCCTCTGACATGAACTCATTTGGTGGCCTGAGACAAGTAACCTTTTCATAGCCTCAGCCAACTCACCCCATCCTCATATCTTTAATATGGGAGTAAATAACGAGCAAGATCATTGTAGCAATTGTGCAATAAGATACACAAATCCATTTGCATATTGGTACTCTCCAACATCAGATGGCAACTGGCATCTAAAACTCAAAAGAGCATCAGAAGAAGTATTGGGCATGGGATATGGTGTTAAAGGGAAAGAAACAGGAGCCTCATTTGACATGCCAGAAGTACTATTTAAGATCCTCAGATCTTTACTATGACCATGAAACATTGTCTGGAGCATGTAACATACATTGGAAAGAGGCACTAGCCTATTTGGCAGGTAGGGACTGCACCTTGCTGTCTCCTAACCCAAACTGATCTCCCAGCACTAGAGCTGGTATCCTCACAGGGGGAACTCTGTATGTAAACTGTGAACACATGACCCACACCTTGTTAGAAGAAGGGGGTATAAACTGTGCATTCAGAGGCTATGTACCTCAATTATGTATGACCTTCCATAAGCCCCTGTGCAGACATCACACAAATGGGAGCCAAAGGCAGGAGCACTGAGTGGAATCCTAAGTCATATCCATGCATGCTTTTTTACTCGTATAACATTTACTTGATACACACCATTCCTTCTAGAGGGGATGAAAGTCCCTAAAGATAAACTGTCTGAGCAAAGTACTCCAAGGATAATGCCCACAGCAAAGATTAGCTATGCTAAAGATACATTTGTACGTATGCATATGTGTATGCATGCATATACAGTACTTTCTTTATTACTTACTTTCTTCAATAATTTGAAACTTAGATTTAAACATGAATGAAAATATGTTTTCCCTATTCTAGTATTCTTGGCCTTATTGTCCAGTTCTGAAAACTGATCACTTTCGAGTATTATTTTCCAAGATACTTTAATACGGCAGTAAATTTTATCTCCACAAACAGTTTCTTTGGAAACTGGAGTAATTAATGTCTGTTTATCCATCAAACAGTGGCACTAGAGTTACTCTCAGTAATTCTTCATCACGTTTTCAAGGGAAATATGATGTTGTATTTTAAAAATCAGGGGAGACATATGCTAAGCCTTTCAACATGCCACAACACACTTTACTTTCTTTACATGAAGCCTCAGTTATATTACAATTTGGCAGAAAGAAAGTTTGACAAACTCGCTGCTTCATGAGACTTATGCCTTGCTCACTCTTCTGTGGATGTACTACAACCCTACAACAATATCCTGCCATCCCACAACTAATCTTCATGTTTGTAGCAGTCAGAAAACCTTAAAGGATAGAAAGGAAAGTTAGCTCTCTAAGTCTGTTCTGAAACACATGACCAGGTTGTGGAAAGATACACATCTATAGAATTTCAGTGTAAGCAAAAATTGTTAGCCATATGATAGGATAAAATAAAACACTGTGAAAATGGTTTCTTCTTACCTTGAAACGTTATCACACTGTTGGATATGCCTGGCCCTTGAGCGAGTACCCTCCTCAACAGAAAACAGTCCTGAAGCAGGAAGGTGAAGAAGAAGTAGGCAAACCTCATCGTGCAAGGAATGCCGTTACCATTTACTGAACCTTGAAAACAAATAGGGGAAAGAAAGGGGTGGGTGGGGGTTCTGGGAAGGAGATGAACACAATTATTTCCTAGTTGTCAATTTTTATTAAGTTTCTGCTCTGTCCCTGAGTTTAGAAGAGGGAAGGGAGAAGGAAAGAGAATTAAGCCGAGGAGGAGGTGGGGATGTGGCAAGAGCTGAATGCTTCTGCAGCAAGGGGAGGGAACAAGACCCAGTCTCAGTTTCAGCTGAACTGCAGCACCAGTGGTGAGTCATGAAACAAACCAGCCTGTGTTGAAATTTATCTTCCATTAGCTCAGTTATGCCCTTATTTCTCAAATATAGCCACTCAAATATAGCCATAGCTGTGCTCTTGGGGACTCTGATCTTGTAGCAGACAAAACATTACATATTATCTGTCCTGATATATGTGCACTGATTGGTACTTATAATTCGGTCCCAGATTTTAAACTGCATTTTGGATTAGATTGTGTGAGTCATCTGATGAAGTTTTGTCCAGTATTTAGGATGCATGGAGAGTGTTTGGATGGGTAATGGTGTAAAATAGGCAGAATTGTCCTAAGATTATCCAAGATTAAAGAACAACAACAGAAGCAGCAGCAGCAACAACAAAACCTTAAACTCTCCTGTGAGGACATTTTTCAGTTCAAGCACCCAAACTGAACTGTTCAATATGCATGGAGAAAAAATGATTAAAATAGCCCCACCTCCAGAGCAACTGTACATTGTTTTATGAGAACCATTTTGTCTAACTGTATTTTACAGACCATATTGGAAATACAATCTTTCTCAACCTTACTTTAAGAAAATAATTTCATGGCACGTAGGAAAGATTTAAGAAAAGAAATCAATGATGCTGGAATCCTCACTGAATTCTTTGGAAGTCAGCCGCATTTTAATTTAACACATGATACAAAATGAGTATGTTCAGATCTGTGTGCGGGAGAGCTACCGGTGATGTTAGAGCCATGATGTTTCTTCCCCAAAATGATTCCGTGATTAACAGCCTATTAGTAACTTTAGACAGAGTGTCTTCAGAATTCATACAGTTTGAATGTGATGTTTCATTTATGGTTGATAAAACTGATTATTCATTTCTAGCAAGGAAATACTGTTTGGACAGTCAGGATCAGGGGCAGCAAACTCTGTTGTGATAGGTAACTGATTGGTTCTTCTTTTCCATGCCTAGTTATGATTGCTTCTATAGCAGAGTTTGACTTTTTGTTTGGGCTGAATGATGCTCTTTCCCTGTGTTACCTCCTGTTCTTGATCTGTTGATTCCTAACTTTGGTCTATTAAAAATGCCGGCTCAACTGTCGAGCGCACTTCGGCAGGGCAGAGCTCCATTGCTTCCCTCCCGGGATATTGCAAGACATGGCAGTCTCACTAATGTGACCCGGAAGGGGAGGGGGAAGGAGCGCAATTGTGGCAAATTGGATAGGGGCATTTACATTAAAATGATTTGTTATCACTTTGGCTGAAGTTGGATAGGGATTGTGTCTATAATCAGTTAAAAATGCCTGCAAATGGTAGAGGCAAATGGTAACCATGAAAAATTGGGTTTACCACATTGATTATTTAAAACAAAATATCAGTGTTCATACGTAACAATAAAATCAATGCCTATTGCTTTTTAAATTCATCATCTAATTCCAAAGGCTTAGGGCCTGTCCAGACTGGCTGTTTGGAATGTGGCGTAGATAAGGTTACAAAGGGTCTGTAGAGGTCAGTGATGTGCCATTTGGTGTGCTTCTTCTGTCCAAACACCAAATGAACCCTTGATCAGGCTGGATCAGCTGTCAATTTAAACACTTCTCGATTATCTGTGGAAGGTCAGGGGAAGTTAATTTTTTTTACTCATCACTCCTCTCTCCCTCTGTTGCTGCTGTTCCAGTCTTGGATAAAGCCAAGTGCCTTGGGTAGCTGAGAGCAGAAAGGAACGAGAGGCACCAGCAGGAAAGCAGCAGCAGAAGCAGGGTGGAGGCTGGGGGTGGAGGCTCCTGAGCAGCTGGATATATTTATTTGAAAAAGTCTGCCTGCCCCTCTTCACACACACACCTCTCTCCCTCCCTGTCAGTGTTGAGGAGAAAAAGACACACTGTGTCCTGCTGATGAAGCCAATTCCTTGCAAGCCTGAGCCATGCAGCACCTCTGTCAAATACACACATATAGAGGAGGGGGGAGAGACCATGAAAGGCAGCAGCAAGATCAAAAAGAGAGAGAGAAAGTCTCAAACTCTCCCACCGAAATTTCAGATGAGGACGACTCTATCTCCTGAGCTAAATGAGCATGCCAAAAATGATTGCATGCCCTACCACTGGGCCAGAAAGGTGCACAACAGCTCTTAAAGGGGAAGGATGACTCAATCTAAGTAGAAACACAAGCAGACACACCTTTTTTTTAAAATCCAAATGGTGTGATCCATATACCACATTTATATGCCAGTGTGGACAGGATCTTACATTAGTGAGAAAAGCCTTTTTCAGAGGCTCTCTCCATGTGAGATCAATACATGTGTGAGAGAGAAGACTCTGGACAGTGGTAGGCTATATGCTATGTAGAACCCTGTGCAATCAGGGTTGTGAAGCACATGGGGAGTTCACATGCATAAAGCAGACACCTTGCTTCAGCCACTCTCCAGCATGGAGATGGTGGAGGACAGTAATAGGAGTGGTATGAGGAGAGAATGACTGAATGAATGGTCTTTGTCTCCTACCCCTGTATATTTGTGGGTTATGTCTCCATCCTTCTAGTGCCAGTATGATAGAAAGAAATTGACTTTGGGCATGAAAGATTGAGTCGAAATATTTTTGTTTAGCCACGATTTTTCCAGGTTGGGGTGCTTGAGCAAGTCAATATGTTTCAGGCTAATCTATCACACAGGGAAAAGAGCTAAGAGAATAAACCTAAGCATAACCTTAACTTCCATGAATAGGTTGAGAAAGAAAGTAAATTATAAAGTACAGTGGTGCCTTGCAAGACGAATGCCTCGCGGGACGAAAAACTCGCAAGAGGCAGCAGCCATGTGGTCGCCTCTCAAAATGGCTGCCGCCTCTCCAAAATGGCTGCCGCCTCTCTGCTGGTTGCCGCCTCTCAGCTGTTCGGCGCTCTGCTCACACAGAGTCTGGCTGTTCCGGGGCTACCAAGGCACTGTGAGGAGCGGGGCTGGGTCTACTGTACCTGGTAAGTGACTTTTTTCTGACTTTTTTTTGGTTTCTGACTTTTTTTCCCCATAGGAACGCATTAATTAAATTTCAATGCATTCCTATGGGACACCGCTTTTCGCAAGACGAAAATTTCGCAAGACGGCGCTACTCGTGGAACAAATTACTTTCGTCTTGCGAGGCACTACTGTATTGAGAATTTCAGTGTTCACCAACTGATGGTCAGTAACGGAGAGCTGCTTGTATTCGTGGTTGTCTGGTTACTGCATTTAAGTAACAAGGGTGTGAGCATTTCTCACAATTGGAGCCAAGGGGTGAGCATTTCTCACATAACTGACTATAACCACTAAAGGTGAAAAGAAGGAGTAAATGGAGTGGTAAATGTTCCTCTTGACAATACCTTAAGAATGGTTTATACGCAGGTAAATTTCATACATACGTGGATCCTCTGAATTTTGATTGCTGGTTTCTTGTGGACGAGGCAATGTAAACAGAAGTGTAATAAAGACCTTTTTTTTTCTCTCAGCCACAACTATGCTCTATCAATTTTAAAAAGATTCAAAGAGGAAAATCAAGAAGAATTTAAAATAAATAAATAAATATTGTCCTTCTGTAACTTAATATTGTAAGGGAAAAAACATCCAAAAAGAGAAAAAACTTACAAGAGAAGTTATTTACAAATTTGAGATTTCCTTTATTTACTATTTATTTACTAAACCACAAAGGGTTTACAGACAACAGAAAAAGCAAGAACCAGTTAACTTAGCTCTGGGGGAGGGCTGCTCTTCTCATTATTGACTTTGTTACTCTCCTGCTATGCACTGTGGAAACAGCTGCTACGTTCAGAGGGGAGATGAAACGGATCCTAGCACAGACACAATCTTTCATAATTTTACTGCATTATTGGCTCCAGTTGAGCAGCCGCTTATTCTCTATACTGTCTACTCCAGCTGGAAGAAATCTGTGATAAGAACACAACAAAACAATGATGTAAAATGGTTTGGGTTTGAGCTTCTTCAGAATGAAGTTAAATACATGTGCAAATGCATGTGCAGATCCCAAATATATTTTATAATTTTTCATTGTTCTTTGTAATGCAATAATGTATTCATTTTTCTTCCTCCTTTCTTTTTGAAGTAACAATATGAAGGAAAGTTTGGTCATCCTAAAATGTCCTCCTCCTGATTGAACTGAAGAGTACAAACTGTCATCCTGCCTGCTAAATACTCATGGGTTCGGTATGGTTTTTGCAGTTAGTCTTTTACCATACTTGGGAGTTGTTTCACATCTGAAAGTAATCAAGGACACATCCTTTCCTGGCAGAATCACAGCTGGGTTAGATCCCAGTGGCTGTCTAAAAAGGAACAATTTTCTGAGGAAAGAGCAACAGCACACCCTTGGCTGCTGAGATGGATCTGCAACTTGTTTTCTAGCTTAGCTTAACAAGGTGGCCTGGGTGCTATTCTCCAAAACTTTATCTGTGTTTGAAAATTGCATCACTTAAAATAAATACTTTTAAAGTTACAAAACTATTATTCTTTTCCCACAGAAACTTTGTTTCATTAGAGAAGCACTTCCTCGTCTAGAACTTTAATTCCAAATCTTCTCAATTCAAGTGTATCCTTATATTTGTGAAGAATTTTCAAACATCATCCTTTGCACATGTAAGTGGTATTTTCCCATCAGAAAAGATGTTGGAGATGATGAAACAGAAAGGGCCACTCAGTGGCAAGTGCTGAGTGGGGGAGAAAAAAGGGCAAGTCAGGGACGGAAGGTAGCTGACTCATGTATGAAAAATTCAGGAGCAGGGCTGGCTTCAGGTTTGAGGGGATGTTGTAAAAATATCCTCTGGCCCTTCCCCAGTGCCCTGGTGGTCTCCATGAGTTTAGTAGGGACAGTGGGGTATGCATAAATGTTAAAACAAACCTCTACAAGAAGAGGAAACGTGCAGCTCAGTGTTTTGAAGAGAAGCACAGGGGGTGGCTGTGACCCCTGTCACCTAGTTCTGTTGGTAAGTACCTCACTTTTTGTTTCTTTTTGGAGTGCTGGGTCGTAGTGCTCCTCCGCATCCTCAGTAACTCCAGTCTTTACTGTAAATGAGAGTTTGGTGAAATTTCTTCACTTCCCTAAGAAACAGGTTCATAATATTCCTAGTTCAGCAGCAATAGTTCCATTTCCCAGTTGCATTCCACACAATCCAGTCCTATGTAGTGCAAAATTAGCAGGGATGGGGACTTGCGACTCACTGTTGAGTCTGACTTAAGTCGCACCAGCAACTTGACTCAGACTCAACTTGGGAATTGTTGGGGAAGACTTAGACTCAACATGCAACTCAGACCCATTTTTCCAAGTTGTGTTCTTGAGTCCCTACTAGGAATGGACCTCCCTATCTGCTCCTGCCACCGCCACCACTGCCACCACCCTCACAGGCAGCAGGTCCGGCTTCTCTTCCAGGAGCAGGCTGCTGCCTCAGCCCATGCACTCTCTGCCCAGCTGATAGGCTGGTGCATGCACAGAGGGAGGGGCCAACTCTGAGAAGGAAAGTCGGCCTGCTGTTTCTGTGCATGCACATGTGTCCACCCAGCTTCCCTTCCAGGCCCGCTTTCTCTATGCATGAGGTAGCAGCATTTCTCCTTGCTCCTTGCTTTTATCTAACCCCCTTCTTTATATAGTGTTTATAGCTCAATAGTTTTATCTAATTCCTTTCCACATAGTTTTTACATTATTTTTGATATAGAGTCTTTTAGCCGAGCTTATTTTTTATTTGCTGTTGCTTTTTCTCTCTCGACAAGCAGCGTCTCAAGGTCTCTGCTGCTTGTAAGATTTTACGATTTTAAGGTTTTTAAAAAGATTTTAAAGCTCCATTGGTGCTGGCTGCTGTCAGTCCTCATGTCCAATACAACTTGGATTCCAACCAGCAAAGTCAGGGAGATTTTAGTATACTTTTAGTTTGTTTGTCTTATTAAGAAACCACCTGCGAGATAAGGCATTCGGTTTTCCAAGGGAATTTACGGCAGCTTATCCTGAAGACCACACCTCTTAAAGGACCCATGCAAGGAAGTAAAGCGAACATAATGATGACAGCTGGCTGGTAACAAACTCAAGCCCTATGCTCACTCTTCTGTTTTGAGCTTTTACCTTGAACTTACTTTATTTCACTTTGAACTTACTCTTCTTGATTTTCCTGACCTTATTTAACCCTAATGGGAAAGAAAAAAAGACAACGAGCTCTCTTGGGACATTCCCCCTCACTTAAGCCCTCAAAACAGCTCCACATTGAAGAGGCTTTCAAAGATATGAAGTTCGGCTCTTTGGCTAAAGACTCCAACCCATCAGACCCGTCCGTGGCAACCAGCCCGAAGCAGAGTCTGGATGGGTCCCTGGGTAGGTGCCTGGATAGGTCCCCAATACCTGGGGAACCTACCCTGACGGACTCTGAACCAGTTACAGACCTACCTGATCCATCGGCGTATGAAGATGGGCGTGTCCCAACAAACAATTTACCTGTTGGCCCTCTCAGAAGCACCATCGCAGGGCCTCAGATGGAGGGTGATGTGCTTTCCTCCTTACAGGGCCCCCAGGATTGCCCGGGAGCATTTTCAGATGATACAGTATTCTCAACCCTAGAGCAAGAGCACCTTTCCACTACTCAACTTCTTGACCTCCTGGGTGAATATGCTGTGCTTATAGGCAAAGCAGTGATGGCAATATTCTCCAAACTAGATCATCTTGCTAATCGACTTGCACTAACTGGGCAGCCAACATTGTGTTCTGCAGATCATCATACTATTAGAGGTACCCCCAGTTCCAGCTCCAGCTCTGAAGTGAATCCAACACATTCTAAGGAGCTTCCTCCTATGCATCTTGGAAGTACTTCAATTAAAGTATATGAGTCGGTGACACGCACTCTTCAGCTGAGACAGCTCTGTCTAGAAATTGCGAATACTCCAGTGAACCAAGGGACATGGTGGAGTAGAACGCAGATTATACACTCTCTCAGCTGCCTTCTTCACATGGATCAGTGTTATATTGACTTGGAGGAATACGAGAGGCTGCCTGCTCCCTGGGCACAAACAAGGCTGCTACTAAAATTCTCTATCCCGGTAATCCCGATGGTGCTTTCCAGGATGACCAATTGCCTGTCTACATTCCACATAAGAACTAAAAGAGTCTTTCATGAAGTGGCTCCTAAACCTCTTTTGTCTCCCCGTCCTTCTCAACCAGGGAAGTTGCCTTTACCTTCCACAGCCATTGATATTAATGTGAGTGACAATCGCACCTTCTTAACAGCTGCCCCAGAATTGGCTGGCCTATGCAGGCATACAAAATGCCCAGTGCCTAGTGACTCCCATACTCATCTTTCTCGGGATGTGGAAAGATTTACCCAAATGTCAGCCCAGACTGCCAACTTGGAGAAAGCTCTCCTGTCCCATAAAAAGAGTGGTGAGGGAACCTTGGGCACACATCCAACTCCACTGTCCCTTCCAACCAAGTAATTACCACAGCCCAAAGCCCCCCACATTTGGAGGTCCCTGCTGGAGAAACTCCAGCAGCAGCACAAGAACTTCCCAGCTTGAACCGGGCTACATCCAAAGTCCACAATGTAGACCCAACAGACTATGCTCCTCTCATACGATTGGATATAGTTGATGAGGTCCTCGCTCACGATGCCATCGAGGCTTTCAGGAGCATATCCTCAGGAGAACAACGGAAGATTATGTAGAACATAGTGTCAGATCTCAGCTCATCCAAATACTAGACAACCCTCCCCAACCTACTGGCTCCCTCCCCCATCCAATTATTCCTACCCAAACAACAACGATGGTGGACACATACAACACAATTGATGGTCTTGCCTTGCCAGAATTACTCTGTTGCACATCAAATGAACAGGATGCCACAATCTCAACCCCAGTGATGGGGATGACCCCTCTCAGTGAAGTGGTGGTTCCACCTTCCGATTCCACCATTCAGTTGGTTTGACATCCAGCATATGCCCCCCGTTCAGGAACAATTTCCACCCCTTAAGGTTTCTTTCTTGGAATGCAGAAGGATGGACTGGGAAAATTCATGACCCTGAGACCAGAGAGCTTTTATTGGAGCAAGAGATCCTCCTCCTTCAGGAAACTTGGTTGATTCACGATGTCTCCTTGGAAGGGTTTAACTCTTTTTCCCTTCCCGCTACCAAATGCAAGACTAAGGGCCGCCCTTCTGGCAGGCTAGCCACACTGATTGCATTGCACATTCCTTCTGAGCTAGTATTTATGTATGACAGCTATTGCAAACTCTTGATTAGTAGGGTTAAGACCTCTACTCACAAGCTACTTATAGTAAATGAGTATATTTCCCCCTCCCAGAGGAAAGCTGATAGAAAACAACAGTGGTGCTATCTGTCTCAAGTGCTGGAGACGGTTGAAATTAGGTTTCCCCAATCTTGGTGGCTGGGGATTTTAATGCCAAGGTGGGGTCAGGGCCTGAGGTCTTTAAGACAATGTATGACCCAGCAGATGGAGAGTCTTTGCCAGACCATTGTCTCTGGACAAGACTCTCTAAGGACAAACAAATCAGCCATGCAGGGCAACTGCTTGCTAGTTTCAGTATTCTAAGTGGCCTCGTTTGGCTCAATGGCCTGGCTGACTTGAACTTTGATGGGGAGTTCACCTATATCTCACCTCATGGAGCGAGTGTGATAGATTACATCTTAATACCTGCTCCGCTACTTCCCACTGTGCTTGAATTTAAGGTTGGGCCATTAACCCTCAGTGACCATCTACCCCTACTTTGCACTCTAGCTAGTCAAACAAAACCCTGTGGAGCAATTAAAAGAAGACCATGCTCATGCTCCAAACCACTCCCCACAGTTAAAATAAAATGGGATTCAGCTACAAAAACTCTTTTTGAGGATAATTTGCAGAGCGGCCAATTAATGAGCCCATCCATAGATGCTGATGTCTGCACCCCACAGGCATACATAAATAGATACGAGATCTTTGTTGAAAGCCTAATAGTCTGCCTTGGATGGCCTCTAACCCCTCTGACTACACACCATGCAAGGGGTGTTCCTGAGGGGTCTAACAGGGCCTGCTTCAAGCTGAAACAAGAGCTACATCAAATCTACAGTGCCTTTTGGAAATCTAACTGTTCTATCCTGCCCATTAGCTATTTTAATGTTAGGCATCAACTTACAGTGGCCACTAAACTAAATTTTCAACATCGTACAGCAGCCCACTGGGATATGCTATCTAAAGCTATTAAACATGGGGACTCCAAATGTTTTTGGAAAGTAGTCTTGGGGGCTTTTCAATAGAAAACTCATCCAATCCCCTCAATTCCGTCATTTACATGGGAACAGCATTTTTTGTCACTCTACTTTGATGACTGCAAGAACTTTCCCCAGTTTGATAAGAACAACTTCAAGGGAATACCCGACTGGCCCCCTGTTTCCACCACAGAGATCAAGCAGTTATTAGATAGGTTGAAATCTGGGAAGGCTCCTGGCCCCGACTTGTTGCCCCCAGATCTATTCAAAGCAAACGTAGGTTGGTGGGCACCAATTTTGGCTGAGCTCTTCACAATTGTGGATAGGTCTGGGATGATACCCAAGACCTGGACCCAGTCAATAATTTTACCTATATACAAAAAGGAAGACAGGAAACTACTGGACAATTAAAGACCAATTAGTCTGTCGGTAGTGAGCAAGGTCTATTCTAATCACTTATTGAATCGGCTCACTGCCTGGATAAATGACAACAACATACTAGACCCTGAGCAAACAGGCTTTCGGGCAGACAAGTCCACTATGGACCACTGCTTGGCACTATCCCATCTTATAGCCAAGCAGGCGGCACACACCAAGACCTACCTGTATGCTGCCTTCCTAGATCTCAAAGCCGCATTTGACTTGGTGGACCGAGAACTCCTTTGGATAAAGCTACAGGACGCTGGCCTAGACAGGAGACTGCTTTTATTAATCCAGAGATTGTATACGGATAACACCTGCCGTATTCAACTATCCTGCCACAGCAATGTTTCTGAAGAGATCTCAATCAACAGAGGAGTCAAGCAGGGCTGTGTCCTTGCCCCTACTCTATTTAACCTGTATATCAATGATCTGGCTCCTCTCCTCTCAGAAGTGAACAGCCATTGTCCTAGGTTGGGACACCTGGAAGTTCCTATTCTTTTATATGCGGACAATATGGTACTCCTGTCACGTACTAAGATAGGTCTAAGACGGTTAATTGCAAAATCCATCAATTATTTTTCCTCTAACAAAATGGCCCTTAATTACAGCAAATCCAAAATAGTTGTATTCAATAAGGCTTGGAAACCTCAACCTTGGATATTTTACAGGAAAGCTATCCAACAGGTGAAAGAATTCAAGTATTTAGGGCTAAACTCCCACTATCGCAACTCATGGACCAGACATCGCTACATTATTACTAAAGTGGTAAGGCTGTCTATGCAAGCAATACTTCACTTTTTTTATGCAATGCAAACATCCCTGCTGTGCTGAGGGTCTTCAAAGCTAAGGCTGTCTCCCAACTCTTGTATGGGATCCCAATCTGGCTCGACACCTTCAACTCTTCGGTGGAAAGACTCAAGGCCTCTTTCCTCTATAAAATCTTTGCTGTTTCTCACTGTGTGCCATATGCAAGCTTTGTGCTTGGAGGCCGGATTAACTAGACTGAACACACAAGCGTGGTTGAGACAATTTAAGTACTGCCTGAGAATTTGTTTCCTGCTAGACAAAGACCCCTTAATTAGGGGCATCCTGTCTGACTCCTTCCATTCTCCCTGCCTAAAACTGTTCATTCAAAAGGTTCAAACTCTGGGCATTTCACTAGACCATTTGGGTGCTCTATCGTTTATGCAGGCGTATAGACTGCTAAAAGTTAGACTTTTGGACACTGAAATGCAAGACCTTTTTGAGGCAGCCCCTAAAGTTTGTTCACCTTAAAACTTACAACTCCCTCTACACATAGACAAATTGGCCAGTTATCTGCACATTATAGGGAGCCCACACAAATGGTGTGCCTTCACTCTCGCAAGATGTAATGTACTTCCATCTAATGTTCTATATGGTAGATTTAACTCCCAACCAATGGAAACACGGCTCTGCCCTTGTAATTCTGGGGCCCTTGAGCCCCTGGCACATATGCTTCTTTACTGTACTGTATACAATGATATCCGTGCATCTAATTTGGAGCGAATTCTTGCTAGTTTACCTGGTCGATCAGAGGAGGTAATTCTGTACACTCTCCTCCTAGGAGAAAACAAAATCTATACCAGGCAGATGGCCAAATATATCAATCTATTAATACACCGACGCAGGTCACAATTTCCAACAAACGTCTTGTTCTGCCCTCATGGGATGTAATCAACAACTTCCCAGGTTTGCCAAAGCCTCACTGCTTATGTCTAGCTGTTCTTTCAAATGAATTATGTTCGTTTTGCTATGTTTCATCAGTATTTATGCCACTCGTCCTCTTTTTTCCTTTCTAACTGGGCATACACTTCTCATCTGGGCAAGAACTGTTGCCTGTTGTGTTATATGTTTCTTTTCAGATGCCAATAAATGTTCTTGACTTGATTTGACTTGACTCTATGTATGCACTCCTTGGAGGGGGTGGGGCAAATGACTTGATACTTGGATTAATTTGAGGCTTGGGACTCAGACCTGAAGACTTGCCAACCTCCCTGAAAATTGATGGAAGCAAGAAACAAATTTCAGAGATGTTAGCAAGTCTTCAGATCCAAGTCCCAAGTCGAAATCTGAGTTTTTGGGTACAAGTCCCAAGCCTTGAGTCTCAGTCTCAGGGGGGCACATGCACATACACATCTGTTTGTCTTTATCTGTTGACCTCAACTATCATAACCTTCTCTTGGTCTGGTTTAAAAATAATATGATATGTAACTGAAAGAGTCTGTTTACAGCAGCTCCAAGTGTTATAATAAAAATCCACACGCAGAGTAAAATTTGTGTTCTCCCTTTTGTGTGTTTGTGTCAGCAGTTGAAAGTGTCACTTGGTCTTCTTAAAAAATTATTTAACAACTTTTAGTGTTTAAAACACATGTATAATAGAATAAACTCACAATGCTTTTACATAGGGGTCCCCAACCCCCAGTCCGTGGCCTGGTACCGGGCCTAGGCCTTGGCAGGACCGGGCCTCGGAGACAGATCTCCTGCCCTCTACACACACATGACCCCCCGCACGCATGTACAGCCCCCACATACACACACGGACACATGCACACCCTGCCCATGGATGCACAGAGGCACGCACGCCCCGCCCATGCATGCACGGATGCATGCATGGACCCCCACATACATGCACGGACACCCCGCCCACCCACATACAGACGCACACAAGAGAATTTTGGTCACTGATTGATACTGAAGTCTGAAATGAGCTTTGTTTGAGGGATTTTTTTTCATTCTTGAACTAGTTATGATGATGATGAGGTGTGAATGCCTTCCACTCTATACAATCACTGAGATTCTAAATCACTTTAGCATACAGTGGGGATACAAAATTGATTCCAGTGGCCACAGAAGGAAGTGGGATGATTAATGTTTTCCACACAGGCTGTTTATATCATCATCTAGCTTTGAATCCCCCTTCATGGATCATTGCCTTGTTGTGGCGAAGGGGTTTGAGTAACTCAGAGAAGGTATGGGCTATGCCGTGCAGGGACACCCAAGACAGACAGGTCATAGTGGAGAGTTCTGACTAAACGCGATCCACCTGGAGAAGGAACTGGCAAGCCACTCCAGTATCCCTGCCAAGAAAACTCCATGGACAGAAACAAAAGGCTAAAAGATATGATGCTGGAAGATGAGCCCCTCAGGTCGGAAGGCATCCAACATGCTACTGAGGAAGAGTGGAGGACAAGTACAAGTAGCTCCAGAGCTAATGAAGTGGTTGGGCCAAAGCCGAAAGGATGCGCAGCTGCGGACGCGCCTGGAAGTGAAAGGAAAGTCAAATGCTGCAAAGAAAAATACTGCATAGGAACCTGGAATGTAAGATCTATGAACCTTGGTAAGCTGGATGTGGTCAAACAGGAGATGGCAAGAATCAACATTGACATCCTGGGCGTCAGTGAACTAAAATGGACAGGAATGGGCGAATTCAATTCAGATAATTATTATATCTACTACTGTGGACAAGAATCCTGTAGAAGAAATGGAGTAGCCCTCATAGTCAACAAAAGAGTGGGGAAAGCTGTACTGGGATACAATCTGAAAAATGATAGAATGATTTCAATACGAATCCAAGGCAGACCTTTCAACATCACAGTCATCCAAGTTTATGCACCAACCACCGATGCTGAAGAGGATGAAACTGACCAATTCTATGAAGACTTACAGCACCTTCTAGAACTGACACCAAAGAAAGATGTTCTTCTCAATATAGGGGACTGGAATGCTAAAGTAGGGAGTCAAGAGATAAAAGGAACAACAGGCAATACCGAAATCAGATTGATTATGTTCTCTGCAGCCAAAGATAGAGAAGCTCTATACAGTCAGCAAAAACAAGACCTGGAGCTGATTGTGGCTCTGATCATCAGCTTCTTATAGCAAAACTCAAGCTTAAACTGAAGAAAGTAGGAAAAACTACTGGGCCAGTCAGGTACAATCTAAACCAAATCCCTTATGAATACACAGTGGAACAGATTTAAGGAACTAGATTTGGTGGACAGAGTGCCTGAAGAACTATGGATGGAGGCTGGTAACATTGTACAGGAGGCAGCAACAAAAACCATCCCAAAGAAAAGGAAATGCAAGAAAGCCAAGTGGCTGTCCAACGAGGCCTTACAAATAGCAGAGAAGAGAAGGGAAACAAAATGCAAGGGAGATAGGGAAAGTTACAGAAAATTGAATGCAGACTTCCAAAGAATAGCAAGGAGAGACAAGAGGGCCTTCTTAAATGAACAGTGCAAAGAAATAGAGGAAAATAATAGAAAGGGAAAAACCAGAGATCTGTTCAAGAAAATTGGAGATATTAAAGGAACCTTTTGTGCAAAGATGGACATGATAAAGGACAAAAATGGTAGGGACCTAACAGAAGCAGAAGACATCAAGAAGAGGTGGCAAGAATACACAGAGGAATTATACCAGAAAGATCTGGATGTCCCAGACAACCCAGATAGTGTGGTTGCTGACCTTGAGCCAGACATCCTGGAGAGCGAAGTCAAGTGGGCCTTAGAAAGCATGGCTAACAACAAGGCCAGTGGAAGTGATGGCATTCCAGTTGAACTATTTAAAATCTTAAAAGATGACACTGTTAAGGTGCTACACTCCATATGCCAGCAAGTTTGGAAAACTCAGCAGTGGCCAGAGGATTGGAAAAGATCAGTCTGCATTCCAATCCCAAAGAAGGGCAGTGCCAAAGAATGGTCCAACTACCGTATAATTGCACTCATTTTACACGCTAGCAAGGTTATGCTCAAAATCCTACAAGGTAGGCTCCAGCAGTATGTGGACCGAGAACTCCCAGAAGTACAAGCTGGATTTCGAAGGGGCAGAGGAACTAGAGACCAAATTGCTAACATGCGCTGGATTATGGAGAAAGCCAGAGATTTCCAGAAAAACATCTACTTCTGCTTCATTGACTGCGCAAAAGCCTTTGACTGTGTGGACCACAGCAAACTACGGCAAGTTCTTAAAGAAATGGGAGTGCCTGACCACCTTATCTATCTCCTGAGAAATCTATATGTGGGACAGGAAGCAACAGTTAGAACTGGATATGGAACAACTGATTGGTTCAAAATTGGGAAAGGAGTACGACAAGGCTGTATATTGTCGGGAACAGCTCCCGGGAAAAGCTGGAACCGCCCGGTGTGGGGCCCCTGGATATGGAACAACTGATTGGTTCAAAATTATTTAACTTATATGCAGAATACATCATGCGAAAGGCTGGACTGGATGAATCCAAGCCGGAATTAAGATTGCCAGAAGAAATATCAACAACCTCAGATATGCAGATGATACCACTCTGATGGCAGAAAGTGAGGAGGAATTAAAGAACCTCTTAATGAGGGTGAAAGAGGAGAGTGCCAAAAATGGTCTGAAGCTCAACATCAAAAAAACTAAGATCATGGCCACTGGCCCCATCACCTCCTGGCAAATAGAAGGGGAAGATATGGAGGCAGTGACAGATTTTACTTTCTTGGGCTCCATGATCACTGCAGATGGGGACAGCAGCCCCAAAATTAAAAGATGCCTGCTTCTTGGGAGGAAAGCGATGACAAACCTAGACAGCATCTTAAAAAGCAGAGACATCACCGTGCCGACAAAGGTCCGCATAGTCAAAGCTATGGTTTTTCCAGTAGTGATGTATGGAAGTGAGAGCTGGACCATAAAGAAGGCTGACCGCTGAAGAATTGATGCTTTTGAATTGTGGTGCTGGAGGAGACTCTTGAGAGTCCCCTGGACTGCAAAGAGAGCAAACCTGTCTATTCTGAAGGAAATCAACCCTGAGTGCTCACTGGAAGGACAGATCCTGAAGCTGAGGCTTCAATACTTCGGAGAGAAAACTCCCTGGAAAAGACCCTGATGTTGGGAAAGATTGAAGGCAAGAGGAGAAGGGGACAACAGAGGACGAGATGGTTGGACAGTGTCATCGAAGCTACCAACATGACTTTGACCCAACTCCAGGAGGCAGTGGAAGACAGGAGGGCTTGGCTGTATCTGTTACCCCAGTCGCCACCTGTCCGTCACAGTGGAACCTTGGCAGGAGAGCCAATGAGGAAGATGGAAGGCGGAGTCAGGAAAGAAGGAGGGGTACAAAAGGAGGAGTCTGAAGGGAGAACAGGAGATCAGAGGATTGAGAAGGGTAGTGATTGAGATCAGAGGTTTGAGAAGGGGATTGATTGAGATAGATGAGAGATCAGAGATTGGAAAGAGAATGATTAGAGATATAGATTGATGGACTAGAAATAAGAGCTGAGCGTTGAGATAGAGCTGTTGAAGGAGAGATTTGGAAATAGATTGTATTAATAGAAGGAATTAAATAAACCCAAGTTAATATAAGTGAGTTACTTCCTGTGATTGACACTGTTATTTCCAACCAATCATTAACCCCACCCTGATCAATAAACTGAATGCGTTTGATAACTTGTGTGTCCCGGAATTGATTGAAGTTTAATCAAAAACATCTGGTGTCAGCGTGAGGAGAAAGAAGCAGCTTGGGTCTTTGTGAGGGCCAAGAATAAAATTAAAGCCTCAAAGACGGAGCCGCGACAAAGTGGCGACCAGTGGTGGGATGCGAATATAATCCAGTGATGCCAAATAAACGAAAGGTCCAGAGTTGAAAAAGTCTTTATTAGTCAGGGTGATCTGACGTGAACGGAGTGGGTAACTTTCCAGAGCTTTTCAAGGGGAAAGGCTTAGTGGAGAGGCTCCTGAGCGCAGATCGGGGACTAAGATAGGGACAACTCTGAGGGGACCATTTCTGGCAATAGTTTGCCTCAAGCTGAAGAAGGATCAGTGGGCTAGCTGTCCAGAGGCTCCAGGTGGAGAGCACTGAAGGGACAAAGCGAAGGCCAGGGTCAGAATAAGCTGAGGAACCTTTAAGCCATAAAAGCTGGGACACTCGAAAACAAATATTTAAGGTTACTTTTGGTGGCTAGAGGCAGCAGATAATTTGTCTGAAACCAAGGAACTGGCACTGGCTGGGTGCCAGAGAGAAAAACAAAGTAACGCATAACGCAGGCTGGTAGCAGCAAGGGAAGCTACAGTATTACAGATACGCTCTGACTCAAAGAAAAAAAAGTGCTCTTTTAAAACTGAGGTTTGTCTTTTGAAACAAGACTATAAATAATTAAAGATGACTTCCACACGAGCAAGGAAGGCGACTAAATTACCTCAGGAGATAGTAGAAACAGAACAGGTGATTGAGTCTGAGATTGAGACTCAGGATGGAGGTACCTTGAGGGAAGAAATTACCTCAATGGGACAGGAACAAGTAGAGATTTCAGGAGGAGATGCCTCCATCGAATTCCAAAAATGGAAAATAGAGAGAGATGGCCATGGAGAAAGATAAGATGGCAGCTGAGGCCAGAGAAAGAGAAAGAGCTAGAGAGATAGATTTTCAACTAGAGATGCGACGAATGGAGCTTGCAGCAGCTCAAAATAATAGCAACAACTCACATTCTGAGGGGGGATATTTGTAGAAAACTGACCTCAAGAAATTCCCCATATATAGGAAAGGTGATGACCCTGAATCTTTTATCATCCTTTTTGAGCGAGCTTGTGAAGATTTCGATGTGAGGGGATCAGAGTGCATGGTGGTCATGAGATCACAGATCAGTGACGAAATGGCTGAGATATACTCTCAGATGCCTTCAGCCCAAGCAAGGGAATACGAAAATTATAAAAAGATGGTTTTCTCACGGTTTGGAATTAATTCTGAACATCTAAGATGAAAGTTTAGAGCATTAACCAAACGGACTGAGGAATCCTATTCCCAATTAGGGGCAAATCTAATAAAATATATGGGAAAATGGCTGCAGCAGGAGGGGGTTGAGACAGTTCAAGACCTTAAGAACATCATGGGGCTGGAACAGTTTTATTCGCTATTACCAGGAGACCTGAGGTACTTAGTGAGCGACAAAAGGCCGAAAGATGTTCAGGCAGCTAGTGAAATTGCAGATTTTATCACCAGTATATGACACCCGGGCTTTTCTGAGGTAAAAGTTGGAAGGAAAGCTTGGGAGGATAAGAAAAGAGATCCCAGAGGGCATTTTAAGAACCAACAGGCGGTTGGGGGCCATTTTGTAGGCAAGCCCTCAGATCATAACCAAATCAGAAACAAGAATTGGGAAGGAAAGGGTGAAAAAGCCCCTAGTTATGATCAAAAGAACTTTAGAATGTGCTTTGGTTGTGGGGAGAAGGGACACTTCTTAGCCCATTGTAATAAGAACAGAGAGTTTGGGCCACAAAAAGGAAATTTGCCTAAGCCTAAAGCTGTATACTGCGTACAGCAGAACAAAGTTACCACCGGGACTGTGGAACTGGGCGCCATGGCAACCCAAGCTAATCGTACTACCCAAGCTGAGAGCAGAGAACCAGATCAAATTCCAGAGGCTGAAATACTGCATTGTTATTTAATTGAAACGAACCAAGAACTCTTTAAAAATTCTGGCGATAATATTTTTATAAATAACATTAAATTTATGGCTCTGAAGGATTCATGCTCTCAAGTAACCTTATGCCATCCTGACATCATCCTTCAGTAATACATTTTGAGAGGGGAAAGCATGATAGTTAAGGGGATTGGAGCAGCAGCTGTTACTCTACCAGTGGCTGAAATACCAATCAGATATCAAGGATGGGAAGGGAAATGGAAAACAGGAATAGCTGAGCAATTACCAGCACCGTGTTTAATAGGGATCGATCTCTCTGAGCATGTGAAAAGTGTTTTAGTGCAGACTCGTTCCCAGAAGGAAAATAAAGGAATAGCTGAGGAAAAAGATGAAGTTCCAATAGAAATAATGAGAGATAATAATGACCCAGCTGATTTAATACATATTAGGAATCCCCAAGACAATACATTTACACAGGAACAAAAAGCAGATTCCACACTGCAACATTGCTTTGAAAAAGTTAGTGAAGAACCATTAACCCCTGAAAAACCCGAAAGGTACCTTATAAAGAAGGACCTATTATACAGGGAGATCTTGGTGAATCCCAGGAGGGGAGGGGAAAACCTTCAGAAGCAATTAGTGATTCCTTTAAAATATAGACAGAAAATAATGGAAAGGGGGCACTCAGACATCTTTTCTGCTCATTTAGGCATTACCAGAACTAAACAAAGAATATCCCAGAATTTTCACTGGCCTGAAATGGGGAAGCAGATAAAAGAATTTTGTCAGGAGTGTGATGTGTGTCAAAGGCAAGGGAATAGCAACGATAAGACTAAAGCCAAGCTATGCCCTTTACCAATTATTTCTACCCCGTTCCAACGCATTGGTCTGGACATCGTAGGACCATTGCCCAGAGTCACTCAGAGGGGGAACCGATTTATTCTAACAATCATTGATTATGCCACACGGTACCCTGAGGCCGTCCCTCCGAGAAATATAGAAACTCAGACTGTGGCTGATGCCTTGCTTAGTTATATGAGCCGTATGGGGTTCGCGTCCGAAATAGTTACGGACCTGGGAACATCTTTTACATCTAAGCTAATGCAAAGATTGTGGCAACTTTGCGGAATCAAGCATATAACCTCCACACCCTATCATCCCCAAACTAATGGTCTCGTGGAGAAATTCAATGGAACCCTCATGCGTATGATTAGGGCATACTCTGCAGGGAATCCCTACAATTGGGATCAGAAATTACAACATCTACTATATGCTTATAGGTCTGTACCCCAAGAAAGCACTGGGTTCAGTCCTTTCAAATTATTGTTTGGGAGAAAAGTGAGGGGACCCCTAGATTTACTCAAACAAAGTTGGGAGAAAATAGAAGAATCTGATCCTGAAAATGTGATTTCGTATTTAGACAGCCTAATGAACACTCTAAAGAAAAATCTAGAGCTGGCTGCTAAAAATTTACAGGGACAGCAAAAGAAACAAAAAGTCTGGTATGACAAGAAAGCCAGAGAAAGAACTTTCAATCCCGGAGATGAGGTGCTAATGCTGAGGCCTATCAAAGGGAATAAATTACAATTAAATTGAGCAGGACCATTCAGGGTAATTTCCAAAATGAATGAAATAAATTATGTCATCAAGGAGGATGGAGAACCAGGCAGGAGAGTGGTCCATATAAACATGATCAAGCCCTACTATAGGAAGGAAAACATTGTCCTGTTTGAGATGAAAGAAGCGGACAATGAAAAACATGATTTACCATATTGGGAAGGGAGGGGCAAAGCCAAATTTAACCCTGAAGATGTCAGAGTTAGTCCTTTACTTTCCCCTGAGCAACAAAAAGAAGTGAGGGCCTTGCTAATGAAATACCAGCAGGTCTTCTCCAGCAAACCAGGGATAGCCAAGGGAGTGGTGCACAAAATTGATACTGGAGATGCACCCCCACAAGCGGTTACTCCTTATAGAGTTACTGGGCCATATGTCACTAAGGTTCACCAGGAGCTGGACGAAATGCTGAAGGAGAAAATCATCGTTCCTTCATCCAGTCTGTGGGCAGCTCCTATAGTGCTTGTAGACAAGCCGGATGGCAGCATCCGTTTTTGTGTAGACTATAGGAAGCTGAATCATGTAACCAAGCCGGATGCATATCCGATGCCCAGATTAGATGACCTAATAGAGACCATAGGGGGATGCCAATTCATATCCTGCCTAGATCTAACGAAAGGGTTCTGGCAAGTGGGGCTAGACCCCAAAGATCAAGAAAAGACAGCATTTTGTAGCCCGTTTGGACTGTATGAGTTCCGTGTCCTGAGTTTCGGACTAAGAAATTCACCAGCAACATTTCAGAGACTCATGGATCAAACGTTGCAAGGGCTTAGAGACTTCACGGTGGCTTACATCGATGATATAGGGATCTTTAGTCATTCATGGAAACATCACCTGTATCACCTTGAAACAGTGCTGCAGAGAGTGAAAGCATCAGGGCTAACAGTGAAAGCTAGCAAATGCCAGCTAGGTAGCCCCGAATTGAAATATTTAGGCCATATAGTAGGGGGAGGGACAATCAAACCCCTAGAAGCCAAAATTGAAGCTATTAGCAACTGGCCTAAACCCACCACCAAGAAAAAGATCAGATCTTTTCTAGGGTTAGTCGGCTATTATAGACGTTTTATACCCAGATTTAATGAAATAGCCGCTCCTTTATCTGACCTAACACACAAAAAGAAAGCTGAAAGTATCCAGTGGACCAGCAGCTGCGAGGAGGCATTCGCGAAGCTGAAGGGGGCGTTGATGACCGATCCAGTCTTGAGAGCTCCGGATTTCCAGCGCGAGTTCACCATCTTTACAGATGCGTCCAACATCGGGTTAGGAGCCGTGCTGAGCCAGAAGGACAACGACGGAGAACATCATCCCGTGGCGTACCTGAGCAAAAAGCTACAGGTGGGCGAAAGACATCTTTCTACTATTGAAAAAGAGTGTCTTGCAATTATTTGGTCTCTTCATAAACTCCGGCCATACATATGGGGTAGACATTTCATTCTATGTACTGACCATTCCCCATTATTGTGGTTGAGAACTATAAAAGCAAACAACAGCAAATTAATGAGATGGGCCTTGATTCTTCAGGACTTTGATTTCGAGGTACGTGGAGTTAAAGGGACTCATAATGGTGCGGCAGATGCCCTTTCAAGAAGACCCAACGACTGAAGAAGAGAAAAAGGACTATGAAATGAAACTGATACAATAAAATGTAAATTATAAAAGATTGAAAATGCAATAAAAAGTGTATTAAAATGAAAAGTATATTAAAAAAGGTGTTGAAATGTAAGTATATAAATGTTGATTAAGTTTAAATGCAATTCGAGATGCAAAGGTTATCTAAATGTTTAAATGCAAAAAGTAAAAAGTTTATATGCTTAAAGTAATAAGATGAGATGCATAAAGTAATAAGATTAAAATGTAATATGTTAATTAATGTTTGATGATAACATGCCTTTAAGCTCTGTGTTGTTCCTAGGGCTAACCACTGTAGGTTTCACCCCAGGAAACAACTTTTTAAGGAGGGAGGTATGTAGCGGTTACCCCAGTCGTCACCTGTCCGTCACAGTGGAACCTTGTCAGGAGAGCCAATGAGGAAGACGGAAGGCGGAGTCAGGAAAGAAGGAGGGGTAAAAGGAGGAGTCTGAAGGGAGAACAGGAGATCAGAGGATTGAGAAGGGTAGTGATTGAGATCAGAGGTTTGAGAAGGGGATTGATTGAGATAGATGAGAGATCAGAGATTGGAAAGAGAATGATTAGAGATATAGATTGATGGACTAGAAATAAGAGCTGAGCGTTGAGATAGAGCTGTTGAAGGGGAGATTTGGAAATAGATTGTATTAATAGAAGGAATTAAATAAACCCAAGTTAATATAAGTGAGTTACTTCCTGTGATTGACACTGTTATTTCCAACCAATCATTAACCCCACCCTGATCAATAAACTGAATGCGTTTGATAACTTGTGTGTCCCGGAATTGATTGAAGTTTAATCAAAAACATCTGGTGTCAGCGTGAGGAGAAAGAAGCAGCTTGGGTCTTTGTGAGGGCCAAGAATAAAATTAAAGCCTCAAAGACGGAGCCGTGACACTGGCGTTCTCTGGTCCATGGAGTCACGAAGCGTCGGACATGACTTAATGACTAAACAACAACAAGCTTTGAATCTGTGATCTGCTATTTTAGTAGAGTTGCCATGAGTATCCTACTTTCCAAAAGTGGTGGCTCTTACATGCCATCAAGTCGCCTCCAACTTATGATGACCTCATGAATGATCAATCTCCAAAATGTCCTGTCGACAACTGTCCTGATCAGCTCTTTCAAACACAGACCTATGGCTTCCCCAAAAGGGAGTCTGACTCCTTGCCTATAAGAAACCATTTTGTCTCTCCATATTCTGTCCTAACAGTAGCTTCTTATCCAGAATACAAGTTATGCATCAAGACAATCAAGTTCTGAGGCACACTCATTCCTTTCAGAACATCCCATAGTTTCTCATGATGTATACATACAAAGGTTTTGCTGTAATCTATAAAGCATAGACTGATCTTCTTCTGAAACTCTTGGATGTGCTCCAGTAGCCAGTGGATATTTATAATGTGATCTCCAGTGCCTCTTCCTTTTCAAAAGCCAGCTTGAACATCAGGTCCTTCTCACTTCATTATAAGCTAAAAACCTTTGTTGCAACTCCTTGAGTATCACATGGGAAATTAGAGGAATGGTCCTATAGTTACTGCACTCCTTGGCATCTCCTTTTTTGGGAATTGGAATGTATATTGAGTATTTCCAGTCTGTAGGTTGGAAGTGCTCCAAAGGACAGACCTCTATTTGGAGGCATTGTCTGTTTGAAGGGCTGCCAAGGAAGGAAGGAAGGAAGGAAGGAAGGAAGGAAGGAAGGAAGGAAGGAAGGAAGGAAGGAAGGAAGGAAGGAAGGAAGGAAGGAAGGAAGGAAGGAAGGGAACAAATGAACGAATGAACGAATGAATGAACGAACTGAATTTGTCAGATATACAGACCAGGCAATAGATTGTGCAGAGCTTATGTCACCTTAGACCTTTATTTATTTATTTATTTATTTCCAATAGGGATAGGATTTGGAATAGGGGTATGGCGGTAGGGGAACTAGGTATGGGTGGCAGAAAGGTAAAATTCCAGCGAGCAAAAGAGTATTTTTTACATCCACTTACACACTTATGCTAAAAAGGAAGATCACAAAAAAACATTTAGCAAATTTTACCAGAATTTCTATAGTTACTAATCTCTCCATTCCCTGGTTGGACCTTCACATTTTTCTTTTACCTATACTTTCCAATCCATATTTCGAGTTCAGCTATAAAATTGTTCCCAATTTTGAAGTCCTTTTTGAGATGACCTTTCATTTAGTGCTTCTCTTAGTACGTCCATCTCCACCAATTCCAGTGTCTTTACTGACAACTCCTCTAGGGATGGTATTTCGGCTTTCTTCCAATATTTCCCATATAGTATCCTTGCTGCGGTAATTATATGTATTATCAAATATCTCATTTCTTTATCTACAGTTTCAGGCATAATATTCAATAAAAACAATTCCGGTTTAAATGATATCGCACAAGATACAGTTTTTTGTAGCAATTCATGTATGGCTCTCCGATAATTTTTTGCTTCCCTGCATGTCCACCAGATATGATAAAAAGTACCCTCATGCATTTTACATTTCTAACTTTTGTTGGAAACATTTTCATATATTTTTGACAGTTTATCTGGAGTCGTATGCCATCTATAAAACATATATATTTGTTACTGATTTTGTAAGTTTAATATTATTCTGCCAAATTTGTGCCTAATGTTCTAAGTCAATATTAAGACCAATATTTTTGTGCCCATTTTATCATACAGTCTTTCACCACTTCATCTTCCATTTTCATATTTAAGAGATATTCATACATTATTTTAATTTCTTTATCATTTGTCCCTAGCAGTAGTTCATCAATTGTCGCTTGTTCTTAATAAAAACCCATTGTTTTATCTTTTACATATATTGAGTCTAATTGTAGTCTAATTGTAGTCTTGTCCACCAATCTAGAAAGACTTTCTGCTCCTCTAGCTCCTCTCTAGTCTTTAACACCCCGTCTTTCCTAAGCAAGTCTCTATACCTCAGAAGTTTTGTTGAGTCCATTAAGGTTGGCTGTCTAAATGCTTCTAATGGTGATACCCACCTCAGAATTCTACTATACATTTGCTTTTGTGTCTTGTTCCAAATCCATAACAAAGACTATCTTATATGATTATTGAAGACTTTATGGTCTTTTGCTTTTTGATACCATACAAAAGCATGCCACCCCAGGCTAAGATCATGTCCTTCTAATTTAAGCAATATTTCATTATCCAAATTAATCCATTCCTTAATCCAGGCCATTACACAGGCCTTATAGTAAATATTCCAGTCCGGGAGACCAAAACCCACCCTTTGTTTAGAATCTTGTAGTGCCTTTAATACTCTTTTTTTTTCTTGCCAAATAAATTTAATTTTTTAAATTAAAGTCTTGAAGGAGTATTTGCTTCAAAGTCTGCTTCTGTTCACTTGTCAACTTTATATTACTGTGTTTTCCCAGATATTCTCTCTGTTTCTCTTTGGGGATCTCCTTTTCCCAATACAAATTTTGATATAATTTCTCTACAATCCTCTTTATTTCTTCCTGTCTAAATTTTATCACTCCTTCGTCATCTTTCAAGTTCTGAATTACGGATTTTCCTCTCTTTTTTTGTAGTTTATATGCCAACCACCTTCCTGGTTTATTTGTATTTTCAAAAAAAAATTGTCTTGTGAATTTTGTCCTTTTCGCCATATCTTCTGTCATCAGAATATTAAGTTGATGTTGTGTTAATTTTATCTTCATCCTCCATTGTGTCTTGTTCGTGTTTTGCTTTAAATTTTGCCATCCTCTCTCTCTCTCTCTCTCTCTCTCTCTCTCTCTCTCTCTCCTTTTTTTTTTTTTTTTTTTTTTTTTGTCTTGCTGAGAACCTTATTGCTAAGCCCCGGAAAAAGGCTTTACTTGATTCCCATACTGTAACCATTGATGTTTCTGGAAGTATATTAAATTGAAAAAATATCTCCATCTCTTATTTGTTTTACAAGGATATTATTTTTTAAAAGGGGTGTATTTAATCTCCAGTATAAAGATTTAGGTTCAATTTCCAATTGCACCAAGATAAGACTATGATCTGCAAAGGTATTAGGCAAGATTTCTATTTCTGATACCTCTTTCATCCAACCTAGTGAGATCCAACATGCATCAATTCTTGACTAACTTTTATGTTTATCAGAATAAAATGTAAAGTCTCTTGCACTTGGATACCTTGTTCTCCAGGCATCCATCATATTAAGCTCTTCCGCTAGCTGCAAAAAGGATTTTGGCAACATATTTCTTCTTGTTGTTTTTGTCTTCTCTTCTCCTGAATTTATATCTAGATGTCTATCACAGACAGCATTAAAATCTCCCAGGATGCATTATTCCTCATCTTTTCTCATTACTATTTATTTTTGAAGTTCTTAGTAGAATGGTTCTTGATTTTTATTGGGGGCATATATATTAACAATCAACTCCCTTTTTGTCTCATTTTGGATTTCCACCATTAGTATCCTCACATCCTCAGATGCAAAGACTAGTTTTGAGTCCAATTCCTATATATGTTGCCACACCTCTCTTTTTCTTATTTAAATCTGATGCTGTAAATAATTCTCCTATTTTTTAAATTTTCTAATAGATGTTGATCTGTTCTTTTCATATGAGTTTCTTGGAGGCAGTTAATGTCCAATTTTATTTTCTGCAATTGTTGGTAAATTCTTTTCCGTTTTTGGGGTGAATTTAGGCCATTTACATTAACTGAAAGAATTTTGAGCAGGTTTTTTTATTCATTTGATCCATCTTTATTATTAAAGTTTTCTTTCCTCCTCTTGGACCTTCTTGTTTCCATAGTGGGCTTTCCTTTGGCACTTCCCGTTTGGTCTTCTAGCTCAGATTCTGAACTTCCTTCTGAATTTGGTCCTGATAATCCACTTGATTGCTCCTCTTCCTGTTTCTCACTGTCTTTTCCTCTTCTTTCCTACCCAGCCATTTCCCTCCTTTTTTCATAAAGTCTTCTGCCTTCATTGTTGAATTAATAGAATATATCTGTGACTGGAATTGGAAAAAGACACCTTCAGGTATCAACCACTTATATGTAATTCAGTTTGCTCTCAGGAGATCTGTCAACTCCACATATTGTCTCCTTTTCTGTCTTATTTGCTACGGGATATGTTTCAGAATCTTAATTTCTTTCTATTTTATAATAGATTCTTTATCTTGCATGTTTCTCAGAACTTTTTCTCGAAATACCATTCTTGTGAATTTGACATGAATTTCTCTGGGGAGTTTATTATTCCTGGTGTATGCTGTATTAATTCTTCATGCTGTATCTATATTTTGCTGTATTTCTTCTGGTCGCATTTCCGTAAGTGGGGCTAGAAAGTTAGTTACCAGTTGTACTGTGTCTTCACCTTTTTGTTCTGGAAGATTCTGGAATCTAAGTATGAGGTTGGCTCCCTCCATTTGTAGCTTTAGGAGGTTGATTTCATCTTGTTTTCTTTCATGCTGTATCTCTACCAGCTCTGCATTCATGGTCTCCACTTTTTTCAGTTGTGTGTTGTTGTTTTTTGAGGCTTTTACTATTTTAGCTATCTTTTTTTTATTTTTCATATTTTGGTGTTTAATATCAGTCATTTGCATTCCTAAATCTTTGATTTGTTCAGTTAGCTGAGCCATTCCTCCTCGTATCTGCTGTAATCCTGTGGATAACATATCTTGAATATTCTGTTGCAAATCCTTAAGTGCCTCTTGCTCCTATAATTTACTCAGATTTTGTTCCTGCGCAGGTCAGCCTCTTGGGGTTTTTTCTTTTCCTCCTTTTGCTGCCATACTTCCAAATTTAAAGGATGCTGTTTGGGTCTTTTCCCAGCAAGTGTCACTGCTGCCTTACTTTTCTTTCATACAACACTGTTTACATAGCCCATTGAAAACATAGGTTAGCACTTCTCTCTAGTCAAAATGTTCTCACAGTCTGCAAGTCAAAACTATGAGTGTTTAAAGAAACAGACAGAACCTTGAGGCAAGTAGTATTTACAGTTCAATCTTTCTCTCCAGCCTCAGTAATTAGGAGTGGGGAACCGGGGGGTAGGGCTTTGTCTTCTTTAAATTAGTTTCTTTCATTTAATGTCCTTTTCCTTCCCTCTCCCCCTCCAATAAAAACTGCTCTGGGCTGCAGGAGGGAGGGTCGCCTCCACTGCGGTGCCAAAGGCAACAGAAGTGCCTCCAATTCAATGATGTTACACAATCTAAAAATCTTCCTAAGTTCAAAAGTTCTAGTCTCTGATTCTAGTTACACCCATCAGCATTGTAATTAGACAGTTTATGATTAAACTGTCCCACAGGAGTGAGTCTTTGCCTTTGATTAAAACAGTTCATTCACAAAATAAGTCTCTCCCCCTCCTCCCTCTTTCTCCTTCTCTTTTCTTCTCTTCTCCTTCTCTCGATTGAGGCTGAGGGATGGGGGGGAGGCTCACTTCTACCACATCTCAAAATAATGTAGGGTTTAATCCAATTTCACTGACTCACTATGCTCAGCTTTCTTCTGTTTCATTGTTTTAGGTCCATAAAGATTTTCTTATATAAGGCAAACATCTTGATTTACTTAAAGTCCTGATCAGAATATTTTCAAAAATCCTTCTATACTCCTCCACTCTCTGCAAGGAGTGTTCCCAGCTCTTTGCCCAAAATGGTTTCCTCCTCGGTCTTTGCACTCAGATGAGACTTGAGGCGGAAAAAATCAGCTTCTGCCAACTTCTCTCCCCTTTCTGTTGCCTCTGCTGCTTCAGACGCTGCTTTTCCTAGTGGACTGTACTTTTGCCCCCTAAATTGGGGGCCTCGAAACTGAGGGGCCCCAGTCAGTTTCAAGAGCTCTCCCTAAACCCGACTGGTCTTGCCATGACAAAACCCCACCTCCATGTCACCTTAGGCCTTGATCACAAGAGGGAAATGTTCCCTACTTATACCCCTGTTAGATCGTTACATAAATTTCCAGTCACTTGACACATGGCCATTATCGAATCATTTCCCCAGCCAGCAGTGTAACTGGTTTATTTCCCCCTTGCTGGGAGGCTTGTATTATTTTATCTTGATGGCGTATCAGAATACTTCTTACTGGTATTGCATGTGTGAACGGCAATCCCACCAGGAAAATGGAGAAGGGAGAGCAGCCAGGAGAAACATGCTACCTCAAAGAAGGCCACCCCTCAGGGCTCAGCACAGGGGGGGGGGGTTACACCTGACCATAGCTGGCAGAGGGAGGGAAGGGGGGAAATGGAGAAGAGAGATCAGCCAGAAACAAGGCGCCACCTTGAAGAAGCATGTCTGCCCCATGCGGCTTGGTGCAGGGGCGGCAACGGGTACACCTGGCCTTTGCCAGCAGAAGGAGGGAGGGAGGCAAGGGTTAGGGGCTTTGGATTTTTTGCTTTAGAAAATATATAAAGTAAGGGGCTGCACTGCCCCAGGAGGCAAGACAGAAAATAAATTGGTTCCACAGTGTAACCGGCCCATAACATTTCAATCAAGAGAAAATGAATTAGCAATGTAAAAACACATTGGGACTTTCGCCCTGGTATATATACTATTGCTAAATTAACATCTATGCATATAAACTGATGTTTGGAGATTTTATGCAAATCTCCATCTCCTTTTGTCATCCTTTCAATGTCAAAGTCCTCTTTTTAGTGATGTGCAAGTTGGAGTGGTGGGCTAGTTATTCTTCCCTCTCCCACAAGTCAGAGGTTTCCTTCTCTGATTGAAAATTTACTACACACCCACGTTATATATCTATTTGTCATGTACAGCAAATGGTCAAGGTGTGTATGTGCATATGTGTGTATGTGTGCGTGTGTGTATGTGTGTGTGTATATACTTATATATGCATACTGCCTTTTAATTGCTTTTATTGTTTATAATACATTGTTTTAAGCAATCTACATTATATTTTTACTGTACTACATTTTAGTACAGCATATCCTTGATTTACTATACAGTAGAAATGTGGTTTATTCAATAAACAAACGATTGCCCCCCCTCATCAACTGTTTTCCAACTTGTGTGAGATGAAGAGGGTTAATTCTCTCAGTAAGGAAGCATGGCACATGGAGGTGGCACAGATCCTGTTGCATCAGAGTTGGGGGTAATGGAAGCTACTTGGTATGTTGAGGAAGAGTCTGTAACCGGTGCTTCAGGAGAGAAATCTGAGGAGAATGGGGCAGAAGAAATAGCAAAAGCTCTTAGACTAAAGTCCTTCCACCTTTTGATTATGGAATCTCATTCAATTTTAATCCTTCTCTTGGAGAATATAAAGTGACTGAAATCTGAAACTTTGGGCCAGATCTTGAGATGGGAAAACTCTGTTTGTTCATTCCAGAAGAATTGACATATAACATTTCAATTCCATGCTTAATTCTCAGAGACATGATTTCTTCTCCAACTATATGCATATAACACTGCCTATAGAAAAGCTCAGCTATTTTTCTTAGCTCACCTTTGGTGTGAACCGGGGTGCTGATCAATGATTTGGTTGAATAAATGAACTGTGTTGCTCAAGATTATTGTAGATGAGATTCATTTGACACATGGGAAGTATTTATGTTTTGGACTGTATCATTTCAGACTGTGGATGTGGGGAGTATGATGGTATACTTTTAAAAAATTCTCCTGCATAGAAGGAACCCACATTAATTTTTTTCCATGTACCTCACTCTACAGACCATATTGTGGGGTGGGGCATGGGCGTCGATTATTGTGTTTGTGGTGGCTCTCAACTTAGCACTCACGGATTGTTTACTAATGGAAGAACTGAAGGGTATTTTGAAGATAAATCTGCCAGACAGATTAATCTGGAGCAAACTTAATTGCTGACAAGTGATATTTCTCTTTATCTATAATGTGTAATTTGTGAATATTTTAATGCATACTAAAATGGGAGAAACTCCATTTCACAGAATCACACAGTTCTAGATTTGAAGAGCTGGAAGGGATCCCAAGGGCCACTGAGTCCAACTCCCATCAAAGCAGGAAATCCACAGCTAAAGCACCCCCATGTTTAAAAATCTCAATTGAAGGTTGATCTACCATACAAGGCCTTTGGGTTCAATAACAAAATTCAGGAAATATAAAACTTATGAAAGCAGTCTTTGGGCTATGAAAATTGAGGCTTGGAAACTTAACGTATTTGTGACTATTGTTTTGCTATACTGACTCCTAGTACTAGGGTTGTTATCATGGAACAACATTAATCTTTCAAATTTGTGATCTGCTGCATACTAGAAATAGTTTGAATGAGTTCAAATTTCTGGCTCAGAAAGCGCAATCAAATGTATTTAGTACATTTTAATCCTGTTTTTCCCTCCAAGACTTATTCCATAGGCTTACTCCATTCTTTGCCTACCAACTTTATGTTTTTAACTCTCCCATTGTCCTATTACCTCCATTTCATCTTTGCCAGGTTGACATGATTCAGCTATCTTCATATTTACCTTAGGATGTACACACAAAATAGTCGGAGCCCATTTGGGTGTCTAGCAGATCAGATTCTGTGTACTTGAATGTACTGTTGGTTTTGGATGGGTTAATATTTTTCCAGTTAACTCATGTTGGCTTCTGGTTATAAAGAAAGAGCCTCAAACATCTGGTAATAATACATCTTTAATAGCAGCCTGACTTTATGGGAAGTTTTGGCTTGATTTCCTGCAAAATGGGTAGGCTGAGTCTAGGGAAAGAATTTTCACAGCAAAGAAGGCAGCTCTAAACTGAAAAGAAATTTGGAAAGAGCTAAAGTGAAGGGCAAATGATCCAGTCATTTTATACTTCCTACCCAGTCCACATTTCTGAATTCATAATGAGAAAAGGAAGGGCAAAAGTGATTAAAAAGTCTCTCTCTCTCTCCCCCCCCCCCCCATCACACATAATGATTCCCAGATTGCAGTTGTGTCCAGGTCAGCCTTTACTCAGCTTAGGCTCGTTGCCCAGCTCCGTTCCTGCCTAGATGAGTGACCCCTCAGGACCTCACAAACCCCAGTCAGCTATGGCCTTGTCACCAGTGATCAATTTGCTGCCTATTTTAGATCTAAAATTGAGGCCATCCTGCTGGATCTTGTCCCCACTACCAGGTCAGTCGATCTTGTTGAGACCCCTGATGTATCATCTCCTTCTGTCAATTGGTTCAGTTTGGGCTGGTAACATTGGAGGATGTGTCCAGGGCACTAGTTCACTGCAGACTGGCCACCTCCATGTTTGATGCTTGTCTTGCGTGGATCATAAAAGCTGCCAAGTATGCCACTACAGAATGGGCTGTTAACATTGTTAATACTGCACTGAAAGAGGGTTATATTCCTTCACGTGTGAAGGGAGCCATTATTCAGCCCATTCTGAAGTGACCACTGTATCCTTCTGGACAGGCTCTCGGAAATGGGAATCAGGGGTTTGGTGCTAAGCTGGCTCTGGTCCTTCCTTGGTGGCTTTGTCCAGAGTGCAGCTTGGGGATGAGTTTTAGGCCTCTTGGACCCTCAACTGTGGGGTCCCTCAGGGGTTGTCAATCTCCTCCGATTATTTATTTATTATTTAAATATTTTTACCTCACCTTTGTTCTTGAATGGACCCAATGCTCTTTAACATCTATGTGAAGCCACTGGGGGAGGTGTGGTATCATCCGTACACTGATGATATCTATCTCTACTTTTCTACCTCTACAGTGGATGCTGTCCTGACCCTGAAGTGGCGTCTGGATTCAGTGTTGGAGTGGACCAGGGCTAACAGGCTCAAGTTGGACCTGGACAAGATGGAGATCATCCTCCTGGGGGGTTGTCCCTTGATAGGCTTTGGGGGTATTCTCCCTAGGCTGGATGGTGTCATCCTCCCACTTAGGGACAAGGTTTGGAACCTGGGTGTGCTCCTAGACCTGGCTCTCTCCTGGGATTCCCAGATTGCAGCCATGTCCAGGTCAGCCTTTAATCAGTTTAGGTTCATTGCCTGACTCAGCCCCTCCCTAAATGAGGGAGCCCTCAAGATGTCAGTGCATGTGTTGGTGATTTCCAGGATTGACTACTGTAACACTCTATGTGGGGCTTCCCTTGAGTTTCACCCAGAGACTGCAGCAGGTCCAGAAGATGGTTGCCAGATTGGTGTTGGGTGTGAGTAGATTTGATCATATCTCCATACTCCTGGCTCACCTACACTGGTTATTGGTTGCATCCCGGATCATGTTCAAGGTATAGATGCTCATCTATAAAGCCCTTTATAGTTTGGGACCAGTTATTTGTTGGAGCATCTCTTCTCAAGGTCATCCTCCACCAGATCCTCTCAGGCTATGCTCTCCTGGGTGACTATGACAAAGGAGGCCAGAAAATCTTCAACTTGGCAATGGCACCATCTCTCTCAGTAGAGCTATACTTGGCTCCCTCCCTCCCTAGCTTTAAGAGGCTGCTGAAGATGCTTCTCTTTTGAGAAGCCTTTGAAGGTAGCCACTCTTGAATTTATTTGCCCCTGTAATGTGGCTTGGATATGCTGTGCTGTCTTTTGCTGGTCTTCCCCCCCCCCCCCATAGATTGTTATTTTGTTTTTTTAATCTTATGTTATTGTTTTGTGATAGTGCTGTGCACTAATGGGGTGGTACAGACATGAAATTAGATAGATAGATAGATAGATAGATAGATAGATAGATAGATAGATAGATAGATAGATAGATAGATAGATAGATAGATAGATAGATAGATAGATTTATTTTTGAAGGCATTTTAACTTAAAATGTTCCATATCTAGATAAATATGGAACATTTTAAGTTAAAATGCCTTCAAAAATCTGTGGGAAAATTAATGTCTAAAATTAACACCACTGCCATACAGGTTTTAGGAAAGAAGTTCACAGATGGATGCAAAAATATGATGGGGCAGACTTAATAATGAATTTATTTGTTTATTAAGAATGAATACAACTCAGGTAATCTTCAACTAGTCATTTCCTTAATTTAGGCTCATTTCTCCCCTGCAGTCTGGCCTGGGGTCCATGAATGTCAGGATGTTGGCAAAAGGTACTCCCCCAGTAAGGCACATTCCTTCTAATCTCCTACTGAAACTGACCTCCATCTGCAAAGCAAAATGAGAACAGTCTGGGGCACATTTGCCCAGTGTGAATCTTATGACCAGATTAGATGCGATGTGGACGCTCAGCTGAACATGTACCAGACTAGGAGTAAAACTCAGCTGATTCCTTGCTCCCCCTCCCATCACCTAGCTAGCCTATCTCTAGAATAGCAAGCCTTTAAAAGAAAAAGAAGAAAAAAGAAAAGGGCCAGAACAGGAAGGGAAGATAAAAATAGCAACCCCAGGCACCAGGTGTGAGGAGGAAAGGATTCAAATGGTTAACAAACTGCAAACAAGTCTAATTTCCTCCCCTGTTTCTGAGGACCCCTGTGTGGTTGGCAGAAGCGAACCTGAGGAAACCAGGCTTCCCAGGTCTGACTTCACAGTAGATCCATTTACATTTTTCCCCGCTATTTAGTTGTAGTGGGAAAATCTGACTGGGGAGTTCAACACTTTCACACATATAGCACATATCACAGTCATATATGTATAGGTTGTTGCTGTTATTGGCCATCTCCCAGCTAACAGCAGGATTCAGCATTCTGTAAGCTAACTAAAAAATAGGGGTGCCACAAACAAAATTTTGTAGTGACACAACTTGACTTTGGATCTGCACCAAATCTGGCACAGATGTAGCAGAATCTCTACTCTTATTCTGTACCACATTTGGGGATGTTTGGGCAACGGGTTTTTGAATTATAATTTTGTAAAAAGGAACACTGGTTTTACCCCTGTGCAAAACCAAGCGACCTTAAACTCTCTCGGATTTAAAACAGATCAAATGCATTGATAAAACCAAATTTGCATCCCTGGAAAAAATCGTCAATCCCAGATCCTTTGTTTATTTCTAAGGAATTCAGGCATTAATGGCTCTAATACACATTTTGAAATTAGTGATTCGTAACACAAAATAAACCATGAGTTTGCGGGCTTTCTCTTATAGATTGCCAACATTCTAAAGGGACTGAATTTTTGACCCAGCCGCTCAGAACCCCAGTCAAGTACTGTGAAAGAAATCATTTAATTCCTTCCTGGCCAAACATTTTAAACTCCTTCCTTTGAAAATATTTAAAAAGAAGTGGGAGTGATGCAGAAAACCCATGTCCCCCCCCCCACACACACATACCAACAAGAAGGCACATGGGCTCTCAACACCAGCAGAGCAGGACTGCAACCACTAGATAATATTCTTTTTACTGTAATTGGCTACACCTAGTGGATTTTCTAAATTATACCCCAATTCCCAGATGTAGGGAATATGCATCACCCCCGCTTCCATGGCCAAGCAGAAGCATGTCTGTTTCAAAGAGCCAAATGGAGAGGAGGTGTGTGTGTACATGTGCATAACTCTGTGCCCCTTTGTTTGAAGAACTGGGGTGTGAAAGCTGTAGAGAATCATAGAAAAGTGAAGCTGGAAGGGGCCTATAAGGCCATCAAGCCCGACCCCCTCTCAATGCAGGAATACAAATCAAAGGATATCTGCCAGCTGGTTGTCTAAGTTTCTCTTGAATGCCTCCAGTGTTGGAGCACTCACCACCTCCCGAGGTAACTGTAAAACAACAACCTTACTGCTCCCTGCCTCATCTAAGACATACATGCCTGGCAAAATTCATCTTGACAAGAACTTTACATCTAAGAGTCACTTCCTGACAAACCCCATCTTGCCACAAACGTTTGGATTTTTGGTACTTGCTTTGAAGAAGTGGGATTTACCTATGAAAGCTTGCATATTGTATGATTCTTTTATTTTTTTGTTAGTGGCCTATAAAGGTATCGCCTATTCTTGCATTTGTACTTTGTAATGGCCACATGGTTCCCCTCTTTTATTTCAAACGCTCTATGTGAGCGTAGGTAAAGGTAAAGGTTCCCCTTGACATTTACTCCAGTCGTGTCCGACTCTAGGGCGGGGTGCTCATCCCCGTCTCCAAGCCGTAGAGCCAGCGTTTGTCCGAAGACAGTTTCCGTGGTCACGTGGCCAGCGCGACTAGACACGGAACGCCGTTACCTTCCCACCGTGGTGGTACCTATTTATTTACTCGTATTTTTACATGCTTTCAAACTGCTAGGTTGGCAGGAGCTGGGACAAGTGACGGGAGCTCACTCCGTCGCATGGATTCCATCTTATGACTGCTGGTCTTCTGTCCTTGCAGCACAGAGGCTTTTGCGGTTTAACCCGCAGTGCCACCACGTCCCTATCTATGTGAGTTACTGACTTCCAAAATGTCCTATCATTAAGACCTCTGCTCAGATCTTGCAAGCCAACAGCATATCATGTTAGGTTGTTCTCTCTTCCTCCTGCCCCCTAGCAATATTGTCTTTTCTATTAAGTTCTACTCAGATTTGAATTGTGATTACAGAAGCACAATATCCCATATAATAAACCAGATGTTTTTTTGAAGAATTGAATGTGCCATCAAATTGGAACTGACATATAGTGACCCTAATAGGGCTTTCAAGGTAAGAGAGATATTTAAGGAGTAGTTTTTCCAGTTCCACACTCCCCGTAAGTTTCCATGGCTAAGTGGGGATTCACACCCAGGCCTTCTGAGTCCCAGTCCATCACTCTATCCACTACACTACACTGGGTATATGCAATTAGAAGTAAATCTCATTGTGTCCTATGTAGCGTATTTCTTAGCAAACATGTTTTCAGATTAATATTTCAATCTCTCTTGACTGTGGTGAGGATGTTACTGGATAGCTCAGTGAGTTGGAGTATGTGGCTACAGAGCCAAGGGTCACGAGTTTGATTCTCCACTGTGCCTCTCAGGAGAAGAGCCAGCCTGTGTAGCCTTCAGCAAGCTGTGTGGTTCAAGAGCACTCCCAGAAGAAGAGAATCTTAAACTACTGATGAGTACAGGTACTCTGTTACTGGAAAACCCTGCTGTAATTTGGAATTGTCATAAAAATACACAGTTGTTGTTATACTGTATATTCATTCTCCTCCAACTACAGCAGGGGTGTGGAACTTGCAGTTCTCCAGGTGTTGCTGGCCTACAAACTCCCACAGCCCTTGACCACTCACTGTGTCAGGAATTGGTGGCATTTGGAGTTCAACAAAATCTGAAAGAACCACTGATTTTCCACCTTTGAGCTATATAAATGTCAAGCAATATAGACACCAGAACAATATTTCCCTGTTTCTCACCACAGCAGAGTCAGCAACAGCAGCAGCCAAAACCCAAAGACCACATCAAAGAGGTATGGCCTGTAAATTAGAGCCTGAAAGATACTATGGCCTGAGGCTAGATTACTAATAATGAATTACATTAAGCACCCCCTTCCCCAACAAAATAGCTGAACTTTTCTTGCTGACCACAATCAATTTTGTATTCCTTTACATGTGGCTAATCACTATTATGGTAACTGAAGATGTCTGCAAACTTTCTTTATTCAAAACCCTTATACATATCACGTGTTAATTCTAATGTATAGAACACCACTTCCAGAATATACCACTAAGCATTGGATCAATTTTCCATTGAAGGGACCTTGTTTGTACTAATCTTCTACATCTAGCTGGTGATGAGAGGCCTAATTATCAATGCCCTCGCCCCCCAAAATATGCCATCTCATCTGTTCTTCCCACTGCTGGTTAATATCTCCCAAGATAAAGCATTTCCTACAATAACACAATTTATGCTGACCAGCATTCTAAAAGTTCATAGCCAAGGCTGGCAATAAAACTACTATGTTCTGTATTCCATCACAGTTTGGGCCCACCCAAGAACCATTTACATTCTGTATGTATGTACCATATGAATTCCATGTGTCTGGAGAACTGTACAGGAACTGGAGACTTGAAGAAGCAAGTCAGGAAACAGACCTCACAGGACATCAATGGGACTGATCCACTATTCTTTGGCAAGCAGTGGCAGTGAAAAAGCATTTGGTGTGTGCAGGGTGAGGGCACATGTCTGTGTGTATGTCTAAAGGTGGTTGTGGAGCTCCTCTTCAGAAACCTTGCAGTCCACTTTGTTGTTGTTTTTCTGTCTGTAACAATGAACTAGCACTACCCTAGTTTGAAATAAATAAAAATAATTAAAGCTTGTCCTGAATTTAGCTGCAGACCTTTGTGATTTTGAACATTCTGCCACTTTTTAGATCTCATGGCTTGAATTATTTTGCAACATATTTAAACTTTCATGTTACTCCTTCCCCATTTTAGCACCTTGCCTGATGAAAGGTTCTGGAGAACTCAAAACCTTGAATGCTATTGTGCACTTCTAGTTGGTCCTAATAAAAGCACTAGCTGCTCATGGATTTTGGAATTTATCTTGTTCCTTGTGAATCAAGAACACTACCTTGGTTTCTGTACTAATGATGCCTATAGTGCAAAAGTGTTTACCAGCTAGAGGAAAAAAGTGTGCTTTTGAATTCCAATTGTGTATCTGACTGGTGAGTTTTAAAATATACCATGGATAGTGACTGGGGTGGATGGAATGTTGGCCACTTCAAATGGGATTGGTTAATGGTTTGGCAAGAGGGTACAAAAAGGCAGAAACCAAAACCAGGAAGAGAGCTGGAAAAAGTATGTTGTAAATTTTGATTCAAACTATTCAATCTGTGGGAAGCTCTGTTAGGACATCTCTTACTTAACAGAGTAAACAAAAGCAGTAACAACAGCAGTGTTCCTGTGAGCTTTTAAACTCACTTCGTTGTTCTGTTCACTGGAGCAATAAACCAGGAAGAACATTAAACTTGAAGATTGGTTACTAGCAATATTCCCTCTAAGGTGTGCACATCTGCACACAATTCAGAGCTCATTGGCGCCACGCAGTAGCAGCCAGTGTTGATGCCTGTTTGATTCCAGGTTTTGGATGAAACCCTGCCCTCCACATGCAGATGGGCGAGGCTTCTGTACAGCGGGGATGTAAATTGGATGGAATGTTGGTTACTAGGTTTATTTAAAAGAATATTTGAAAGAAAAGCCTATATTAACCAAGAGAGAAGACCGGATCTCAGGGCCTGAGCACATGACTCAGATAGGAGAGATTCAGCCTACTCTCAAGAAGGAGATGTTAACATCTCTTTGAGGGATAGAAAGGACTGAGAAGAAATGATGGGAAATGGCCAATCTTTTACTCATTAGGAAGAGGCAAAAGGACAACAAAAGAAACAAATAGTTGCAGCCTACTCTTACATCCAGAATGCCACTATTGGGGATTCACGGGGAAAGGTGCAAAAGAAGATTCTTTCAATAAAGTCTGAGGTAGAAGGCTAGAAACTCAAGAGAGGAAAGCTGAAGGATCTATCGAACTATTGATCTTCTAAATAATAACTTCTAAGGTGGCGAGCCCAACCAGTCACTTACCCCATCCAGCTAGAGGTGACTGATGCAACCAGACAGAAAATGTCCCCATTTGTGTAGCTGTTCAAGGCAGAAAATCAATACTGAGAAGAAAAGCCCAGAATTGCGACTTCCAAGTCGGCCAGTCCAAGCATATTCAGCTGCCCCTTCTAGATAGAAATGATGCAACCAGTCACAAAACATCCCCAGGAACAACATTCCAATACCCATTCCAGGCAGAAAACAATAGTGTGAAAAACAGCCCAGAACAGTGACTTCTAAGTAGGGAATGGCCAATGAACAGCAGGTTCAGAGTTGGTGACACCAATTAATACATCAAACCACTGACCTTCCACAGTAATAATTTCCTGTTCTCTTTGTGTCTCTCTGCATACATCTCATCTAATCATATGTATGGTATGAATTTGTTTAGGTTATCCTACTTGGAAGATGCTGTTCCAGGCTGTTGTGTTCCATTCTGGTGAGTTTGGGGGCAATGAAACATTAATGAAAGAGTAATATTCATTGGGTTTCAGGTTTAAAATATTGTTTTGATATTTGTCCAACACTTCCCACTACTATTTTTAGCATCAGTTTTTATTAAGAAATACTTATTCCAGTCTGATCCATTCCGTTCTGGCCTTTACCTAGTCTGGAATGTGGTTCCTGAGGCTGTTTTGTCTATACCAAAAAGTACATTGTGTATTTCGGTGAAGACTTCTCGAGGTATGACTGCTACTACTGTAGCAACATTGCCCTTTGCATAGATTAGCTAGCCTTAAGGTGTGCAAATTTAAATCCAAATAAAAACCCACAATGGGTTAGCAAACAAACCAAACAAAACACTGGTCAGATTTCCAGCTAGGTGGAAGTGCTAGTGTAGCTCTTTTGAATAAGAGCATTATAATTAGTGTGTTGTTAATGTATAAATTCTTCTTAGCATTGATCCCTTCAGGGGTCCATTATTAGAACTGTAAAGTTTGCAAAAGCTTAGTTCTGGGGCAGAGAGTTACCCTGGCTTTCAGGCCTTTGACAGGTTTACTAATCCCAGAACCCTGCCATTAGCAGATGCTGAAGCCGAGGGACTTGCTTTTAATTTTGCAGATTTTCCCAAGACACCAACATTGCTTCCAGGCTAGCACTGAGTCTTCTGTGTGATTTCTGCAAAACTGTTAGCTCTAGAAAAAACACTAAGCAGTACACAAAATGTGGTGGGACCAGAAGTGCAAGATGTGCCTAGAAGAGATGCAGTTAAAAGATATACTGGGAAAGAGACGTAAGACTTGCCACTCACTTTGCATGACATGTCTTCATCCAAAGAATTCACTTTTTTAAAATTAAACTCTGTACCAATCATGCCGTACTCTTTAAATCATATGCTCCACTTTTCTATACAACCATCTTTTATGGGAAAGCTGTGATCAACAATAAAAATAAAAATAATATGAATATTCTAATCTATGGGAAGTGTGTCATATGCTATATGGCTCTTCTTACTCCCCGCTCCCTCCTCTCTTTTCCTCTTTCATTAATTGTATTGGAGTTTTATTTGCAACCTCGCATACGGCCTGTAGTTTGTTTGACAGGGAGGGCCTTTTCTGGTCTGCGGTGATTGTCTATTTATCAGCATGACCCAATAATTTCTTCCAGCCTTTTATTTCAAAGAAAGCCCCGACTCTCTGCTGAGTGCTCCTCCCTCTCTTTGGTCTGTTGTTTGCAGTTATTTGTTTGCTGTTGATCTTTTCAGTTGGTTGCTAAGTATGTGTGCAGTAAAGAAAGCAGCACACACGTTTGTAATTTCAGGTAACTGTAAGTAAAGAAATGATTCATTTTCATAGAGTAATCACACCCTGAGAGTGGCTGATAATCTCTGGTTATGTATGCCATGAATGTATCTATTCATAGGGAGAATGGATGTGAACTGCATTCAAGAGATCATATAGATGACCTAGTAAGAGACAAGACTTGGATTGAAGGGCAACAGGAGATGGAAGTTCAAGAAGGGCTACTCTGACAGGAATGGTAGTTTTTAACAATAAAATTAATGTCACATAAGGCTGGGGTCAGATCTTGTTAGATATATCAGAAAGATTTGTAAGAATATGAAATGTATGTGAAACAGAAAAGTGACATGAAGTTAGTTCAAATCAATATTGCCCAGAATATGTCTATGCTACACATACACTTCGATACACTTGAATTAACATCACTCCATCCTTTGGGATCCCGGGATCTATAGTTTGGTGAGATACTTAGAATTCTCTGCTGCAATTCAGAAGAGTGCACAAAAGGCTCTGGCAAAGCATTCTAAGTGCAGCACCAAACGGCACATCCCAAACTACACACTAGTCAAACGTTGTATACAGCATATGAATGTATAAAAGTCTATAAATAAGATTACTGTGATTGTATTATAACATGTGTTCTGTTTTGTTCCGTTTTTTAAAAACAAACTACATATCCCAGCATATCACTGAATGAAGCCAGGATCTTTAAATTAGTATTAAAGAGCTACACTGTGGCTGAAATACTGTTGGCATAAATTTACACCACCTAAATGGATAATGTTATCATTTTAAATTAAAATTTTCTGAGGAGGCTCCCCAGGAATCCTTTTTGCCCTTAAGAAACCTTTGAATGGGGGAGAGGGGAGCCTATAATATTGGAAAATCACCACATAGGGAGTTTAAGGACCCTCAGAACCTTAAATGGGGGGGGGGGATAGGAATTTTTAAACTTAATTAAATGAAAGTCCCACCCTCCCTGAGCTGTGATGGTGTGCGGAGAAGCAGCAGATACTGTACTTAGAAGTAGGTCTCTCAAGTGATCCCACTGCAGGTATTAAAGGTATAGCAGGAAGTAGACACTCACTTGAGCAGAATGAAAATGAAATGAGAAAATAATAGATCCCCCCCCCTTTTTTTTTTTTTTGTAAAATAAATTCTAGCTGTAACTTTTGGACTGTTTTGTTTCAAGCTCATGGCTCACTGTTAGGGGGAGATGATTCCATATGAACAAGTCTTCAGATAGCTAGAATATTGCACTAGGTAGAAAAAAAGGCAACAGGTTAAGTTAGGTAGCATTATGCAGTAGGGTTGGAGCACCTTCTGTGAAGCCCCAGAAATAAATAAGGGGAATTCACTTCCCCTTATTTATTTTATTTTAATTATTTAAAATATTTTAAAAATATTTTACCCCATCTTTCTTCTCAAAAGTACTCAAGAAGAGGGGAAGAGCCAACATGTGTGGCCTTGGGCAAGCTGCATGATCCCAGAACACCTCCAGAAGGAGGGAATAACAAACCACTTCTCAATACAAATTGACTTCTTGACGTGTAATTATTATTATATTATACCAAGTGATCAAAGTCTCAGCTCGCAGCAGTCTAGTTCTCCTCTTTAGCCACACTGTTGTATGACAAGATTTGCTATTCTTCAATGACAACATGCAGAGACATTTCTGTGATAGCTTTAGGGGGGCAACTTTTAAAAATGCACAAAACTGCACAACCTTTTGAAGTTAGTACCTGCATGATGGATGGAGCTGAAGTTTTGGAACCTGCCATTTTGAATGCTCTGACACATCTCCTGCATGGGTAGAAGCTATGATGTTTTGCTGTCTCGAAAGTGCTCGCAATATGGGACAAAGCCATAAAGTTGAAAGCTGACACAGCCTCACCCTTTCTGGTCTCATCGACCAATCATATACAAAACTCCCTGGTTACTCAGCCTGTTCATGAGCTCCTGTACAAAAACTCCCAGGGAATGGTTGAAGCTACAGATGTGTACATCCTCACACATGCTTTCATTTCAAGTAAGGCAACAACATGAGCAGGAAAGTATCCCATGACATGATATACAAAGCTGTGAAGGAAGTCCTTCAGGGGAGCCAGCAAAGCCATGAAAACTCTTAGACTGTGGAGCTGCTAATCAGTCTGAAGAACAATGACCCACAAAACAATAAGTGCTTTCCTGGCACTGTCAAGCTCAAGTCTGCTCCATGGGTTAAATTTCCAAACTGTGTGCTAAGTAACCAGCAACACTGTGATGGGGCCAAAGCCGTTGACACACCTCACATGGATAGAGAAGCTCTGAAGAAGCTTAATAAGAACAACATGCTCACACATATTGCTGATCGTTTTTAGTCCTGCCTTCTATAGTTTCTGAAGCACTGCTTCCAAATTCAGACCGTTGTCTGTCATTAAGTTGTCCCATCTAAGTAGCACGTAACAACAGGCAACTCTTATAACAAATCCAGCATATCCTGAAATATGTTTGGGAAATAGTTATATCAAAATAATCTTTGAGGGGCATTACTAGTTTAAAATGGAAATCTTCATAGCTACTTGCTGATACAGCTGTGAAGGATCTAACACAGAAAGATGTTGTCCTGTAGGGTCCTGATGGAAACCTGCTAAATTTCAAGACTATGAAAGAGCAGACCTTTGGTCTAGATGGGCGGGATAGAAATCCAATAAATAAATACATAAATAAATAAATATGATTTCCTTTTTTCCCTTCTTTCCTTTTCCCTTTCTTTCTTTTTTCTTTAATAAAAAACATAAAGCATCAAAAACAACTATACAAAAAATGCCGTCCTTTACCAGGACCAGTTGTTGATATAACCAACAGGGTTGCCACTGAAATTTTATTTTTATTTTCCCTGACTTTCCCTGACCACCATTCAAATATAACCACAAGTTTAAAAATGAAGAGGTTGTATTGCATTAATGCATGTCTTAACAAAATGTTCCACTCTACAACTACACAAGTCTCAACTGCAAAAATATTTGTCAAAGTAAGAGGTTTAATATCAGCTTCTTTCAACATTAACTGCAGCAACATCTGTTTTGCAATTGCACCAAAAATTACACCAAGATACAAACTTCAGTTCAAGTAAACTGAATGACATAACATTTTTGTTATTGTCTTCAAGGTACACTAAAAATTATATAAACATTCTATCTAAAATGGTTTCTCTGAAGCCACATTACGAAACTTATAGTTTTGAAATTGCAGTAATAAAGTTAGAAATTAGAATACAAATAATCTGCTTTTAAAGAATAAAGATTTAAGATAGAAAACTATCACTTCTACAGTTTTCTCTTTTTATTTTGTAACTCTTTTAGTTTTTCATCAGTTGTTTCCTCTTCCATTTTGGCTTCTTCTCTCTGTCTTTTTTTTTTTAGCATTTTCAAGATGTTTAATATGTCCCTCAAGTTTCTTCTTTTCTTCTTTCTTCTAAATTTCTTCTTGTTGCTTGTGGCGTTTAGCCTCCAAGTGCTCTGTGTAGCGTGCATGAGCATGCCTGACTGACTGCAACAGATTCATATCGATTACAACAGATGCAAGTCTTCCACAATTAAAGACTGCATCGTAAATCTGACGTTGACAGACAACAGGTTCTTCATGCAAGTTCTCAATTAACATTGACTTCTTAACTGAAAATTCATTTTCAACAGAAGCATTACCATGAGACAGGATAAGGCACATTTTGACAACAGTCTACAAGTCTGAGAAACTTTTGTTGGACATCAAAATACCACTGTAAAACGTATCCAGTCCAACTTCATCATTTTGTTTTGCAACATATGCTTGAAATTGAGCTTTGAATTCATTGTGGGCAGCTGTGGATAAAGTAGTGTCCTGTTGCTTTGATTTTTCCGCTACTGTGTCATTGAACTGATTTGCTGCATGTAGAGCTTCGAGAACAGCCCCTATTCTAGGGATTCCAAGATTTGGCTTGTGTAAAATGATAGTAGGATCTAATGCTGATAGGCCACACATCATCTTGAACTTCAAAGGACTTCTCTCAGTCAACTTTTCAACAACAGCTACGACCACGTTTCGACACTCGCGGCCACTTGACGTTCACTCAGTTTAGTTTCTTTCAACAGCTTCTTTGCTGCAAAGCCAAGGTCAACCTTGCTTCTGTCAAGCAAGTTCTCAGACAATTTCATGTCAATTGTGAACAACTGGGAACCAAGAAGACATGTTTTGCAGCTTTCCCGATTTTATGTAACGACTCATTAGCGTCTTGATTAGCTTACAAAGTTCTTCATACAAAAAAGGTGCCAATGGTTTTTGGTTTTGAAACCTTTGTAGAAATGACTCACCATCTCCAGCAATCGTTTTAATGAAAGCCATTTTGCACTTCATGAGTGGATCTTGCATTGCAGCTTTTATACAAATTGCAGGTTTACTGTCAGGGAGTTTTGCTTCTTCCACATACTTTGTGATGTTGTCAAAAACAGTCATAGCTCTGTCAAGGCACTTAACATTCTCCAACCACCTAGTGGAGCAAACCTTCAGGGGAAATAGTGTCCTTCCAGTCGTAGCAGTGTATGAGGCCCTCCTAGCTGGGGAATCTTTGAACAGATCATACATGTTGTGCAAGACTGAATTCAGGTCCCATTTCACTGCTTGCAATCCTCTTTTAAAAGACCCAGGTAAAACATGAAGGGTACAAGTTCCAAAGTCAATCAATTATTTTCCTTCTCCTTTACAGTCATGGTTGGTTTTAATTTCTTCTTTTAGTTTTCACAGAAAAAGTTACATTGGGCCCATCTATAGATACTTGTAATAATTTTGCAACTGATAAAGAAGACATGCCTCTTGAAGCTTCTGAAGAAGGTCTTCAGCAGCAGCAGTTTGAAGAAAAACCCTGGTTAGATACCGTGTGGAAATTTTATGACAGTAATAATCCCAAAAACGAACCACTAAATCCATCTGTCCCTTTTGAACCACCTTATTCAAAGCTTCATCAAAACAGATAATAAATGTTTGACACTGTTTCAGCTGTTTCAGTAAAAGGTCAGAGAAATATGGTGCCAAGCCAAAAGCAACAACATACATTGCTTTTGTTTTTCCAAGATGAAACTGTTGAGCTATCTGAGAACATTTGCTTGAATAACTCACTGATGTTAGAAGAGTTAAACGACATCTTCTTCATCACCAGTTGCAAAGCCCATAGGCATTCTGCTGCCCTAACATGGTCCTTGATTACATAGGCAGCCATAGTGACACAGCTCTGCAATGGAGATGGAAAAGTGATAACAGAGGACAAAGAAAAGGCAGAGGTGCTCAATTCCAATTTTAGTTCAGTCTTTTCCCATAAGACAGACTATGAACTTCCAAACAAATTGGAACTGCAAGTGGGGGGGGGGGGGGGACAGGATTGCAGCTGGAGATAGATAAACAAATAGTCAAGGAACACCAGAGCACAGACAGAGTTCTGACTCCCGTCCTCTGAAGATGCCGGCCACAGAGACTGGCGAAACGTTAGGAAGAAAAACCTCAAGAACACGGCCAGACAGCCCGAAAAACCTACAACAACCATCAGTCAAGAAATACCTTACCACCTTGAACGAGTTCAAATCTCCAGGGCCAGATGTGGCAATCACCCTGCTCTGGCTCATATAGGAGATTATTTGCATGTACCAATGGGAGCTGTTGGGAGGTGGAGCCAGAGAAACTAGAAGGGAGGGGTGAGTCAGAGTCTGGGGAGTTCAGTGAGGGAGTGTCAGAGAGGAGAGTCTGAAGTAAGAGTTTGTCTGTGGGAGTTAGAGAGTGTGGCAGAGTTAGGAGTTAAAAGTGTGGAACTTATAGAGAGCTAAGAGAGTTAAGAGTGAAACAAGTTATTACTAATCTAATGAATACATTAAAGGCTGTGAATAACCTGTTTAAGCGAACTGTAATCAATAAACCTGTTTTGTTCAACTTTATACTCAGCTTGGACCTCAATCTTTCTAATTAAAGGGTGTTGATAGAGGTCAACTGGTGACAGTGTAAAGGAGAGAACATGTTGTGCGCGTCAGGCTAGCGAAATAACCTGGGGACACGTGAGGGGCGCGTTACACCGGATGAACTGCATCCAAGAGTACTGAAGGAACTGGCTGAAGAATTCTATCCAAGAGTGTGATGTGGCTACAAAAAAGGCAAATGCTATTTTAGGCTGCATTAATAGAAGTATAGTTTCCAAATCCTGCAAGATGCTATTCCCCCTCTATTGAGCACTGGTTAGGCCTCACCTTGAGTAATGTGTCCAGTTCTGGACACCACACTTCAAGAAGGAGGCCAACAAATTGGAACAAGTTCAGAGGAGTGCGACAAGGATGATCAGGGGGCTGGAAACAAAGCCTTATGAGGAAAGGCTGAAAGAATTGGGCATGTTTAGCCTTGAGAAAAGAAGACTGAGGGGTGATATGATAGCACTTTTTAAATATTTGAAAGACTGAATGTGGCGATTGGCCCTTTCACTCCTGCCACTCATGCTCAAGAGCTTATTTGCATGAGCCTATGAGAGAGCTGGAGAGGCGGAGTCAATGAATATATGAGGCTTGGCTGAAGGAGATAGGGCTGGTTAGTCAGAGAGATAGGGATCAGAGAGGAATCAGAAATAGGAGTGAGATAGGGATGAGAGGGATGAGTTAGGAACTGGTTAGGGAATTGATGAGATAAAAAGAACTGGCTAGAAAGAGATAGGTTGGTGATGTGTTTATGAAACTGTAAACAAAGAGAAACAAAGTAATGAGGGAACTGATAAGCTAAGGCCAATGAACTTTGATTACCTGGAAGATTTCTAATACTGTTTGAAATACTGTTTCACTTCAATAAATACATTTTGTTTGTTCCAAGACAAGTGTCCAGACATACGTTAATGGTATTGTGGATTCAGATAATCCACTGGGGGCAGCATAAAAGGAACGCGCCTGTGGGCCTTTGTGAGGGAATAATAAACAAGGGACATGGGGTTCACGACACTGTCATACAGAGGAGGGGAAGATCTGTTCTCGATCATCCCAGAGTGCTGGACACGCAACAATGGGCTCAAGTTAAAGGAAGCCAGATTTCGGTTGAATATCAGGAAAAACTTCCTAACTGTTAGAGCAGTACAACAGTGGAACCAGTTACCTTGGGAGTTGGTGAGTGCTCCAACACTGGAGGCATTCAAGAAAAACTTGGATAATCACCTGGCAGACATGCTTTGATTGTATTCCTGCATTGAGCAGGGGGTTGGACTTGATGGCCTTGTAGGCCCCTTCCAACTTCACTTTTCTATGATTCTATGATACTAGTTTGTGTGGTGGGTAATTCTTTGCCATTTCCATCACTCCAATCATGTTTTCCAGTTTTTGCAGGGACTGTCTCTTCACCCTCTCTGGTTTTACTATCTGAACTTGTACTTGGCTTTGAACCTACACATATTGCAATGGGCTGTTGACTTGATTTAATTTTCAGGTTCTTCTGATGTAATGGTCCTTGTGCATGAGACTCCACAGCTCTAATTCCCATATTACTTAGTTCAAAGGTTTTGTAGTTCACTTTTAAAATAACCTTTGCATTTGTCTCCAGCGACAGGTGATAGCCATGGAACGAAGTCAGGGTGAAGTTTGAAATCCAGCCACTGCATATTAAAAACTGCCCTCTTAGAAGCCATCTTCAAAATGTGGTTTCAGATACAGCCGTACACAGAACCACCTTCCTGACACCAAAATGTTAGCAGATTTGTTTTCTGGCAAGTAGGAACTTTCCAAAGCTGAGAAAGTTTCGCTTTCACTTTCTGGTTCCAGGAAGTGTAACGAGCAGATCAGCAGCAAGAAAGGAGGTGGAGTTTAAATGCTTACAGATCATTTCTGCAATCTATAGAAGCAGACAACCCTCATTTGCAATCTTTATGCATGGGAGAAGTCAGGGAAGAGAGTAAGAGAGATGGTACTCTGTAAACTCCAGCAGGAACAAGCAATCACATTTGAAAAATTTACCTTGAATGATGCAGAGTAGAAAATGCTAGTTGACTGTGAAATCCATCAGCAGCAAAACTCATTTGCAACTCTGTGCTGGGTTTAGCAGGAGACAAAAGGTCCGTTCCATACATAAGCATGACCCCAAAACATGCTTATCTTTATATGTACCGTAGTTTTCCGTGTATAAGACAATAAAATATTTAGACTAAAAATTGAGAGTCATCTTATACACGGAAGTAAGGGGGGAAGGGATCAAAGCGCTGCAGTATCGCAGCCCTTTGATCCTGCAGCCCTTTCATGGCTGCTTTCCCCCTACACTTCATAAGCCCCGTGTCAATTATTCGTCTCTTTACTGTTTGAAATGCTAGCTCTAGACTTAGTGAACCTAAAGAGCCAATGTCTAGGCCAATCAGTTTCAGTTTTCTAAAAAGGGCGATAGACCCAAAAGGAGGGTTAGAATCTTGCAGAAGCTGATATAATAAGCTGTGTTGGTCTGAGTTATAAAACACTTTTAGCCAGAATTGAAAAGTTCTCAGCCATGCCATCGTTTCCCGTGTGGATAGTCCGGTCTCAAGACAGAGTACCGAGTAGGGAACACACCTCAGTAGGCCTAATACCTTACGTAAGAAGTGGGATTGTAGCTGTTCGATTGAGCGATCCATGGCATTTTGCCAAATTGGGATTCCATACAGAATTTGTGGGATGATTTTAGATTTAAAACTTGTAGGGCTGCCGGGACATATCGGTTGCCAGTGTTGTAATAAAATCAAAGTAAGGACTGCACAGAAAGCCTGGCTGTGTTTAAGACTGATTTGCAGTGAGGAACTCAGGAATGTTTATAGTGAAAAAGAATACCTAAATATTTATACTGTTTGACCTGTTCGATACTGTTACCATTTAGTTTCCACTGTAATTGATTCCAGGACTTAGCAAAAACTAGTATTTTAGACTTATTGTAATTCAATTGCATTTTGTTTTTATCCAAATACTCCACACATCTATTAATCAAACGTTTCAGACCAGGATGGGTGCATGAGATAATAACAGTATCATCTGCATAAAGCAGTAGCAGAGCAGAATATACCCCTAACTTCGGAGGGTGACCATCCATGTTTGCTAAACAAGGAGCTAGATCATTCATAAAAAGGTTGAACATGGAGTGAGCAAGGATGTATTCTTGCTTCACCCTCTTGTTGGTTGGAAACTGGTTGGTTAATTTGCCCTTCCAAGAAGATCTAACTTGACAAGTAGTACCAGAGTGTAATTTTTTTTACGAGAGAGAGGTCTTTTATCTATACCCAAATTTTGGAGTTTATCTCATAAGGACTCTCTATCTACAGAGTCAAAGGCTCTCTTTAGATCAAGAAAGGCTACATACAATTTATAATTTTCCCCCCTTACCTCTTTGTTGATGAGGTGTGAAAGTATTAGGCAGTTGTCTGCAGTGGCCTTTCCTTTCCTGAAGCCAGCTTGCTCAGGGCCAAGAATAGCCTGGTTATTAACCGAGGAAGTAAGTTTGTTTAATAGATGTTTAGCATAAAGTTTTCCAATTACTGACAGCAGGCTAATTGGTCTAAATTTTTTGGGGACATGAAGGTCTCCTTTTTTATATATGGGGGCAATAATTGAGTTCGTCCAAAAATTGGGTATAAACCCTGTGCTGTCTATAGTGGTAAAGAGGTGAGCAAGTAATGAAGTCCACCAGTCCAGTTCACATTTCAATAAGTCTGGTGGAATGGCATCAGGACCAGCCGCTTTCCCTACTTTCAGATGCATGATTAATTCTTTAATCTCTTCAGTGGTTACTGGTGGCCATACAGGTAGGTCAAGTGAAGAGAGTATAATAGGGGCACTAGGAACTACATATGTCCTTGTTGAAGAACAGGTCTGAGAAATGTTGGACCCATCTTTGTGGCGAAATTATGGCGGGATTGTATCTATTATAGATAGATTGTTCACTGCATTTAAATTCCAGGCTCATTCCACAAAATCAGCTGGTATTACACTTTAATTACACATTGATATTACATGTTATTTTAAGATTAATAGCTACATCCCAAACATCTTTATACCATTTGTGACGTTCACCCAGTGTCCTCTGCTTGTTTCCCTCAAACCAAGGGTTCACTCTGGCGACGTTCTCTTTTTCCTTCGCTGCCACCAGTGGATTCCCCTATCCACACTGTAAAAGAATTTAATCCGACACTTGCTGCCAACAGAATTTGTTTATTAAAAGATATTAGGTCGAATCTGAATCACAGATGTTCTTTAATCATTGTATAGACTCAATATCATTGAAACCTCATATATTTTGTTACACACACAATCACCATTTGCTTTATTTATTCACTTTAACCAGATTATCTTTATTAATATCAGTTCTCTCTATTTCTCTGACTATCTCTCTCTCTCTGCTTTTCAACCTCTCTCCTTTTCACCTCGCACTCTCCTTCCCTAACTCACTCTGACTAACTGACTAACTGACTAACTGACTGAATGATCCCGCCCCTCCAGTCCTCTCATAGGCTCCTGCACCTGAGCTCCAGCTATGAGTGACAGGAGAGGCTTGGGCATTCGTCACATACCTCCCCCCTAGGAAAAGTTTGTTTCATGGGGGAAACCTTATAGTTTACCCTCATGAACAACGCAGTAAGCAGTGAACAATTTATTTCAAACATTTTCACAATACTATGCTGAATACTAAAACATGTATTACAAGTTACTCTTTTACACAATATATTTATCTTATACAGTATCTATGCATATGTGTTATTATCGATTACTATTTAGAGCAAATTAACCTTATTAATTTAAACATTTAAACCAGTCATTATAATTATACATATTTGCCTTACCTACAATTACATTAATACAATTCCCATTACTGTTACATTTTAAATTTTTTCTTCTCCTCCATCCGTCAGTCCTCTGGTCTCCGAGATAACGCGTCAGCCACCACGTTCTGGGTTCCTTTCACGTTCTGAATCTCAAAATCAAAGTCCTGCAAAAGTAGGGCCCATCTCATCAGTTTGTTGTTATTGGCCCGGATAGTTCTCAGCCACAGAAGTGGAGAATGATCGGTGCAAAGTACAAAGTGCTGTCCCCATATGTATGGCCTCAGTTTCTGCAATGCCCAAACGATGGCTAGGCACTCCCGCTCAATCGTGGACAAATGCCTCTCGCCCGCCTGCAGTTTCTTGCTGAGGTAGGTTACAGGATGATGGTTTCCGTCGTCATCTGCCTGGCTCAGCACGGCTACCAACCCGATGTTGGATGCATCCGTGAAGATTGTGAACTCTCTCTGGAAGTCTGGGGCTCTCAGGACAGGACCGGTAGTCAACGCCGTCTTCAACTTGCTAAAGGCCTCCTCGCAGTCGACTGTCCATTGGATCTTCTCAGCCTTTCTTTTGTGAGTTAAATCAGATAACGGGGCGGCTATTTCACTGAAATTGGGTACAAAGCGACGATAATAGCCGGCTAACCCTAGGAAATATCTTATTTTTTTCTTAGATGTTGGCCTGGGCCAATTGTCGATAGCCTCTATTTAGATTCAAGGGGTTTGATTATACCTCCCCCTACTACATGGCCTAAGTATTTTAATTCAGAACTACCCAGTTGGCATTTACTAGCTTTGACTGTTAACCCGGTCTCATGTAGTCTCTGTAGCACTGTTTCAAGATGGATTTTGTGCTCTTCCCATGTCTGGCTATAGATCCATATATCGTCTATGTATGCTACAGTGAATTCTCTAAGCCCTTGTAAGGTTTTGTCCATGAGTCTTTGAAAGGTTGCTGGAGCGTTTCGCAATCCGAAACTTAAGACCCGGAATTCGAACAAACCAAAGGGGCTACAAAAAGCGGTCTTTTCCTGATCTTTGGGGTCTAGGGCCACTTGCCAGAACCCCTTAGTCAGGTCGAAACTTGATATGAATTGACATCTCCCTATGGTCTCGATCAGGTCATCTAATCGAGGCATCGGGTAAGCATCTGGCTTAGTGACGTGGTTCAGTTTTCGGTAGTCCACGCAAAAGCGGATGCTTCCATCTGGCTTATCGACTAGAACTATTGGGGCTGCCCAAGGGCTAGAAGAAGGAACAATGATTTTTTCCTTCAGTATTTCATCTAGCTCCTTGTGAATCTTGGCTACATATGGCCCCATTACTCTATAAGGCTTGACAGCTATGGGAGGTGCATCCCCGGTATCTATTTTATGTACTACCCCCTTTGCTACACCAGGCTTATTAGAGAAGACTTGCTTGTATTTCTGCAGCAAGGCTCTCACTTCATCTTGTCGCTCTGGGGCTAGAGTAGGGCTAATCTTAACATCTTCAGGGTTATACTGGGGTTCACCCCTTCCTTCCCAATATTGTAATTCAGGTTTTTCGTTGGGCACTTCTTTAATAGCATATAAAACAAAATTTTCTTTCCTATAATAGGGTTTAATCGTATTTACATGCACAACTCTTCTGCCCTCTTCTCCCTCCTCCTGAATTACATAATTCACGTCACTCATTTTAGAGACCACTCTAAATGGACCTGCCCAAGCTAATTGGAGTTTATTCCCTTTAATAGGTTTCAACATTAGCACTTCGTCTCCAGGATTAAATGCTCTTTCCCTGGCCCTCTTGTCGTACCAGTGTTTTTGCTTTCCTTGATGGCTCTTTAAGTTTTCTGCTGCTAACTCAAGAGACTGCTGCAAGGAGTTCATCAGTGCATCTATATATTGGACCACTGACTCAGGATCCTCCCCTCTATGTTCCTCCCAGTTTTGCCGGAGTAGATCTAGGGGTCCCCGGGCTTTCCTTCCAAATAATAGTTCGAAAGGACTAAATCCTGTACTTTCCTGGGGTACAGATCTATAAGCATACAATAATGGTTGCAATTTATGGTCCCAATCATTTGAATTTTCAGCGGTATATGCTCGAATCATTCGCATTAGGGTCCCATTAAATTTCTCAACCAATCCATTAGTCTGGTTGTGATAAGGGGATGATGTGATGTGAGTGATGCCACAGACGTGCCACAACCTTTTCATTAATTTGGACGTAAATGAGGTCCCCAAATCGGTAACTATCTCAGAAGCGAAGCCCATGCGACACATATAATTTAATAGTGCATCTGCCACTGTCTCTGTTTCAATATTCTGCAAAGGAACAGCTTCCGGGTATCTTGTGGCATAATCAATTATGGATAAAATGAATCTATTTCCCCGCCTGGTAACTTTAGGTAGGGGTCCCACTATGTCTAGGCCTATTCGCTGAAATGGGGTTGAGATGACTGGTAATGGGCACAGCTTAGCCTTGGTCTTGTCATTCCCAGTACCCTGCCTTTGACATGTATCACAGCTTTGACAATATAACTTGACCTGCTTCCCCATCCCAGGTCAGTAAAAGTTTTGAGCAATCCTTTGCTTGGCACGTGAGATTCCTAAATGAGCAGCAAATGCATCCTTATGTCCCTTTTCTAAAATTCTTTCTCTGTATTTGAAGGGTACTACCAGTTGTCTGAGAATTCTCTCCCCTCCCCTCATAGGATTCACTAGAACCTCTCTGTACAATAGGTCTTCCTTCACACAGTATCTTTCAGGGTTTTCAGGGGTCAGGGGCCCTTCCTTAGCTTGTCTAAAGCATTAATTTAAGGTAGGGTCTTCTTTTTGTTCTTTTATGAAAATCAGATTACTAGGATTCCTCATAGTGACTAGATCAGCTGTTTCATTCCCTTCTATTATTTCAGAATTCCCAATGTTTTTTTAAGTGTCTTCAATTGGCCTTCCCTGGGAGCGAGTTGTTACAAAAACACTCTGTACATGCTCCGATAAATCCAGGCCTATTAAACATGGGGCAGGAATTTGCTCAGATATGGCCACTGTCCAATCTCCTGTCCACCCTTTATATTTTATGGGAATTTTTGCCAATGGCAGCTTCACTATTTCAGCTCCAATCCCTTTAATAGAAATTGTCTCATGTTCCAACATATTTTTCTTAGGGATTATCTCTGGATGACACACTGTAACTTGTGAGCAGGAATCTTTTAGAGCAAGATATTTGTTATTATTAACATATATAACATCGCCTGAACTGCGTAGAAGATCTTGGTCACATTTTATCAAATAACATTGAATGACCCTATCCATAGGAGGCTCCTCTTGGCTCTCTGGCTTCTCTGTCACTGGGGTTGTTATGACAACCGACTCACTGCCTCCCTTAGCTCCATTCTGTTGTACACAGTATACTTTCTTTGGCAGACTGGAATTTCCCCCTCCTTATTGCTGACCAACATCCCTATTCTTGATGGTCTGGCACTGAGCCCCAAAATGTCCTTTCTCCTCACACCCATAACATGTTTTATTGGCTCTGTGTTCAAAATATGGGGACTTGTCACCCTTTCCTTCAAAGCTATTATGTTTCTGGTGATTCAGTTCTGAAGGCTTGCCTTTAAAATGGCTTCCAGTAGCTTGATTATTTCTGAGGTAATCTCTAGGTCCTCTCCGCCTGTCGTCCCACACTTTCCCTCCAATCTTTACCTCAGAGAATCTGGGGTTCCTTGTCTCATTTATAGAATCAGCAGTTTCACTTGCCTCCTGCACATTTTTAGGCTTCTTGTCCCTCACTAAATATCTTAATTCACCAGGTAGAACAGAATAAAATTGCTCCAGCCCTATTACATTTTTCATTTGTTCTAGAGACGTGACATTCTCCCGCTCCATCCATTTCTCCAAGCATTGAACTAATTTTGCCCCTAATTGGGAATACAATTCATCAGGCTTTTTGGTCAGGGCACGAAATTTTCACCTCAGGTGCTCTGCATTAATGCCATATTGCGAATAAATCAATTTTCTATAAGCCTCAAAGTCTCTGGCTTGATCTAGGGGCATTTGTGAATAGAGGTCAGCTAAATCTCCACTTATTTGAGATCTTAGCACTATCATTCGTTCCTCCTCTTTCACGTTAAAGTCCCAGCAAGCGTGCTCAAAGGAAATAAGAAATGATTCTGGGCAGTCACCTTTTCTATACTGGGGAAATTTCTTGAGATCTATTTTTACATTCCCCTCATTAGCATTATTATTGTTGTTATTATTTTGAGCCGTCGATTTTAATTTTTTCATTTCTATTTGAAATTCCATCTCTCTTCGTCTTTCCTCAGCCCTGAGCTGTAATTCTAATTCTTGAGCTCTGGCTTTTTCTCTTTCTTGTTCCATTGCCATTGCCATTGCCCTCTCTTTTAATTGCAGTTCCTGAGCTCCTAGTTTGAATTCTTGTTCCAATTTCCATTTTTTAAACTCCTGGGAGATTAAAACATTTTCTCTCCCTGAGGCATCCTCATGAATCTCCTCCTGTTCTACAGATATTTCCTCAGGGACTCCATTTCCCTCCACTTCATGAGGTAAATCTTGAGGATCAGTTACTTCCATTACTTTCCTTTTGCTTCTTTTAGATGGCATATGTATGTGTATTTACTTAGATAAGAGCTGGTTTCTATGGCAGATAGATAGTCAAGCCTCTTTTTAAAATACTTTTTTCCTTTCTGAGATACTCTGTATCTCTCCCTTGGCAGCTAAGGGTGACTACACTGTTTCTTTCTGGCACCTCGCCAGCCACATTGTTCTTTGGTCTGAGACACTCTATTTTCTTGCCTCCAGACACAAAACTATTTGAGATTTTTTTTCCAAGCCTCTGCTTGTTCCTGTCACCTCAGACCTGTTTCTGACCCTGGCTTCCGCTTTTGTCCACCAGCGCTCCCTTCTTAGAGCCTTGGATCCAAAGCTAGCCCACTGGTCTGTTCAAATCTTGAGGTAACCTCACACAGAATTTTTCCCTCAGAGCCTTTTCCTATCTTAGTCCCCCCCAAGATCTGCGTTCAGGAGCCCCGCTACTAAGCTTTTCCCCAAAAGCTCTAGCAAGTCACCCACTCCTTCACGACAGACCTCTCTCTGACTAATAGGTACCTTTGACTCAGAAAAATTCGCTTTTTCTTTGGCGTTACTGGACTCTATTCGAATCCCGCTGCTGCCACCACTTGTGACGTTCACCCAGTGTCCCCTGCTTGTTTCCCTCAAACCAAGGGTTCACTCTGGTGACGTTCTCTTTTTCCTTCGCTGCCACCAGTGGATTTCCCTATCCACACTGTAAAAGAATTTAATCCGACACTTGCTGCCAACAGAATTTGTTTATTAAAAGATATTAGGTCGAATCTGAATCACAGATGTTCTTTAATCATTGTATAGACTCAATATCATTGAAACCTCATATATTTTGTTACACACACAATCACCATTTGCTTTATTTATTCACTTTAACCAGATTATCTTTATTAATATCAGTTCTCTCTATTTCTCTGACTATCTCTCTCTCTCTGCTTTTCAACCTCTCTCCTTTTCACCTCGCACTCTCCTTCCCTAACTCACTCTGACTAACTGACTAACTGACTGAATGATCCCGCCCCTCCAGTCCTCTCATAGGCTCCTGCACCTGAGCTCCAGCTATGAGTGACAGGAGAGACTTGGGCATTCGTCACACCATTCATCTAATTAAAAAAACATAACTTTCCAATTCCTTACTATCATTAATCTTGTTGCTGTTAATAAATGTGAAAATAATTATTTAATTGCTCAACTCCATTCCTCCTCATGCAAGATTGATAATAGAGCTTGTCATGATGATGGGATATGTAGTCAGAGAAATGTAAAATGGAGTCAGATAGGTTCTGTGTGAAGATGATTTGAGAGACATTGGAATGTGTTTTTCTAAGTACCATGAGAGTGTTTTCCTGAAGACCATTACAGCCTGGTCCAAGATAGCGATGAAGGCCAAATTGAGAGGCCCATGGAAGACTCAACATTCCAAGCTAGATGGAGAAGAGATAAACAACACCGGGACTCTCATGGGAATAAGGGAAGGATGAAGGTGGTACAGCCTCTTGAGGCTAATTGGTTAACAGCTAGAATGGCTAAGAAAAAGGAGGAGTTAGAGAGGTAGAAAATGGACGATGGGTTATGTGAAAGAGGTTCAATGGTTTGTGTGTTGTTCTGGATTTCGATTCCATGATGATGGGAGAGAAAGAACTTGATTGAGAGAGGATGTAAGTAAAGAGAAAGAAGGAGGTGGGGCTAGCCCACTATAGCCCACCTTAATTTAGCTTAGTGTTTATTATTTTAAATGGGAAATAGTTATTTTATTTAACTGCAATGATCTTTGAATATGTTCTTGATGCTAATGCTTATGCAATATAAACTGATTTCTAATGAAACTCTATTTTTCTAATAAAAATTAATTATAAAAATTCTACAAAAGGACTGGTCTCTTGAACAGCAGGGTCTGGCTAAATCCAGGAGGTGGAGAGGGCCACAAACTAGCTATCTTTTAAGAGTCCTACCTAACTGAGCTTTAGTGAGTTCTAAGGAATCACAAAGCCCATGTGCCTGTACTTGCAAAGTACTGAGTAAGTGTAAAGTGTTCTTTTAAGGTCAGACTTGTTCAAAGGGCTTACGCTACGCACTGCTGAGGTCTTGGGACTTGCCCCAGCGCAAAGGTAGTAGGTAGGCGGCCTGACGAACTCTCTGACTGAATGCCAGCGGCCCTTTAGGGGGTCCGGTGCATCACAGAGCTATCTTAGGTCGAACCTCTATAACTTAATTATTTCATTTTTTTCCTTGAAGACCAAGTTCCAGAATTTTAATACATTATCACGTTCCCATCACATATGGAAATAATTACCTACTTCATGACATTCTCTCCAACATGAATCACAATATTTAGTATCTATATGATTTAAATACCATCTCCAAACTAATATATTAACATTTCCATTTATCATACACACACCTTTTAATATTCTTTTATCCCATATATTCTTCCACATCTTGGTACTTGTTTCTTCTCCCAAATCATTATTCCCATATTGCATTAAGAGTATCTTGTTGACTCACTGTTCTGTTAAACCTTATAAATTTTACTTGTTATCCCTTTCATTACCTTGGTTTCATCTACCTTTCCATACTACCAGTTCTTTAAATCTTCTAAGATCCCTACATTTACTATTTTTTCTAACCCACTCTTTAGTCCATTGTTATAACTGAAGAAGATTAAACGAAGATATTGTTTCCGATCTCTAGATGTCGAGCTGGATAAACAAATTGGCAAAGCAGCTACCATATTCTCTAGACTCACAAAGAGAGTATGGCTTAATAAGAAGCTGACAGCATATACCAAGGTCCAGGTCTATAGAGCCTGTGTCCTGAGCACACTCCTGTACTGCAGTGAGTCCTGGACCCTTTGTGCATGACAGAGGAAGTTGAACATATTCCATATGCATTGTCTCCGACGCATTTTTGGTATCACCTGGCAGGACAAAGTTCCAAATAGAGTAGTCCTAGAATGAGCTGGAATTTTTAGCATGTATACATTACTGAAACAGCGATGTCTACATTGGCTTGGGCATGTTGTGAGAATGGCTGACGGTGAGATTCCAAAAGATCTCCTGTATGGAGAATTAGTGCAGGGAAAGCGCCCCAGAGGTGCGATACAAGAATATCTGCAAGCGGGATCTGAAGACCTTAGGAATGGACGTCAACAGATGGGAAACCTTGACATCTGAACGTTCAGCCTGGAGGCAGGCGGTGCAGCATGGCCACTCCCAATTTGAAGAGACACTTGTTCAGCAGGCCAAGGCAAAGAGGCAGTCCCAAAACCAGCAAAATCAGGGAGCTGGACAAGGGACAGATTGTCTTCAGTGTGGAAGGGATTGTCACTCTTGAATTGGCCTTCTCAGCCACACTAGACGTTGTTCCCTCTATTCAGACCACGTTACAATAGTCTCTTGAGACTGAAGGATGCCTACTAAATAATGCTTCTGATCCTAATACTATTACTTGCTCTTTACTACCCATCTTTTCCAATCAATTTTTTAACCTAGTAATTTTTTTGTTCCGTAATAAATTCTCAAAATTCCCTTCCATTTTTTCTGGAAATTTTGCCAACTCTCTGGATATAATGGAGATGTTAATGGAATAACTATTTCCTATACTTCTTCCAAATTAATAACGTATTTTCAAAACAAGGATTTTCAATTTTTTAAACATGTTTTATTAAAAAACCCCAATGAATTTGTTTTTAAAAATATTCTCAAGATTCCCACCAATTTCCTGTAATTCTAAACTTACCTATATTAAATTATAAACCTAAAATATAATTTCAAGTACATGTCTCATTAGATTAGTTATATAATATAACCTTATATTAGGAAGACCTAACCCTCCCTGTCTTTGAGATTCATAATCTCAAGTAAGGATTAATAATAATATATTCTATACATTATAAAAATAATTAACCATATTTTGTCAATCTTTCAGCTCTTCAGAAGTTTAGATTAGGCATCCTTCAGTCTCGAGAGACTATGGTAATGTGCTCTGTATGGAGGACTTGGAATAGCGTCTAGTGTGGCTGAGAAGGCCAATTCGAGAGTGACAATCCCTTCCACACTGAAGACAAATACAATCTGTCCCCTGTCCAGCTCCCTGATTTTGCTGGTTTTGGGACTGCCTCTTTGCCTCAGCCTGCTGGACAAGGGTTTCTTCAAATTGGGAGAGGCCATGCTGCACCGCCTGCCTCCAGACTGAACGCTCAGATGTCAAGGTTTCCCATCTGTTGAGGTCCATTCCTAAGGCCTTCAGATCCTGCTTGCAGATATCCTTGTATCGCAGCTGTGGTCTCCCTCTGGGGCAATTTCCCTCCACTAATTCTCCATACAGGAGATCTTTTGGAATCCGACCATCAGCCATTCTCACGACATGCCCGAGCCAACGTAGATGTCGCTGTTTCAGTAATGTATACATGCTAAAAATTCCAGCTCATTCTAGGACTACTCTATTTGGAACTTTGTCCTGCCAGGTGATACCAAAAATGCGTCGGAGACAACGCAAATGGAACGTGTTCAGCTTCCTCTCCTGCCATGCACAAAGGGTCCAGGACTCACTGCAGTACAGGAGTGTGCTCAGGACACAGGCTCTATAGACCTGGATCTTGGTATATGCTGTCAGCTTCTTATTGAGCCATACTCTCTTTGTGAGTCTAGAGAACATGGTAGCTGCTTTGCCAATGCGTTTATCCAGCTCGACATCTAGGGAGAGAGTGTCAGATATCGTTGAGCCAAGGTACACAAAGTCATGAACAACCTCCAGTTCTTGTGTGGAGATGGTAATAGAGGGAGGTGAGTCCACGCCCTGGCCCATGACTTGTGTTTTCTTCAGGCTGATTGTTAGTCCAAAGTCTTGGCAAGCCTTGCTAAAACAATTCATGAGTTGTTGAAGGTCTTCAGCAGAGTGGGCAACAATGGCTGCATCATCGGCGAAGAGGAAGTCCCGCATGCATTTCAGTTGGACTTTGGTCTTTGCTCTCAATCTAGAGATATTAAAGAGCTTTCCATTTGATCTAGTCCGGGGATAGACACCTTCTGTTGCAGTTCCAAAGGCGTGCTTCAGCATGACAGCAAAAAAGATCCCAAACAGGGTTGGCGCGAGGACACAGCCCTGTTTCACTCCGCTTCGGATGTCAAAGGGATCTGATGTTGAGCCATCAAAAACTACAGTGCCCTTCATTTCCTCATGAAAGGACCTGATGATGTTAAGGAGTTGAGGTGGACATCCAATCTTGGGAAGTATTTTAAAAAGGCGGTCCCTGCTAACCAAATCAAAGGCCTTTGTTAGATCTATGAAGGCCACAAAGAGTGGATGTTGTTGTTCCCTGCATTTCTCCTGCAACTGTCTGAGGGAGAATACCATGTCAGTGGTGGATCTATTAGCTCGAAATCCACACTGTGATTCTGGATAGACTCTGTCTGCAAGCACCTGGAGTCTCTTCAGTACAACACGGGCAAGCAGCTTCCCTACAACGCTGAGAAGAGAGATGTCATGGTAGTTATTGCAGTCGCCCCTGTCTCCTTTGTTCTTATACAATGTGACGATGTTTGCATCCTTCATGTCCTGTGGTACTCCACCTTCCCTCCAGCAAAGACGAAAGACTTCATACAGTTCGGTGGTGATGATCTCTTTACAGCACTTCAGCACTTCAACAGGGATGTTATCCTTCCCAGGTGCCTTGCCGGAGGCGAGGGAATCCAAGGCCACTTTTATTTCTGCTAAAGTTGGTTCGCTGTCCAACTCTTCCAAGACAGGCAGGCACTCGATGTTATTTAATGCCTCTTCGGTTACTACATTCTCTCTGGAATATAGCTCAGAGTAGTGCTGCACCCAGCGGTCCATCTGCTGTGCTCAGTCCTGGATGATCACGCCTGTAGCAGACTTCAAGGGAGCAGATTTCTTCTGTATTGGACCTAAAGCCTGCTTGATACCGTCATACATTCCCTTGATGTTACCTGTGTCCACTGCTATCTGTATCTGAGAGCAGAGCTGAAGCCAATAATCGTTGGAACATCTCCTGGCAGCCTGTTGAACTTTGCTACGAGCAGCTCAAAGAGCCTGCAAGTTGTACTCACTAGGACAGGCTTTGTATGCTGCTAGAGCTCTCCTCTTATCCTCGATGGCTGGTATCAACTCCTCCGAATGGGCTTCAAACCAGTCTGCCGTCTTTTTGGTCTTCTTGCCAAATGTGGACAAGGCGGAGTTATAAACAGCGTTCTTGAAATGTTCCCATCGTTCAGGTGCATTTGCATCAGCTGGGCCTGGAAGGGTTTCCTCAAGCGCTTGGGCAAATTCCTCCACTTTTCTTTGATCACGAGTCTTGCTGATGTCAATACGTGGTCTTCCTGCCTTTTTTGTGTGATACAATCTCTTTGTTTGCAGTTTTACTCTACTACACACCAGGGAGTGATCAATATCGCAATCAGCACTCTGGTAACTGTGTGTGATCGTAATACTAGGAAGGCTAGAACGTCTAGTGAGGATCAAATCGAGCTGATGACAATGCTTCAATCTTGGATGTCTCCAGGAAACTCTGTGTTGAAGCTTCGTATTAAAGAATGTGTTGCTGACACAAAGACCATAATAACAGCAAAACTCCAGCAAGCGTTGGCCATTTTCGTTCATCTTCCCAATGCCAAAACGGCCTAGACAAGTGGGCCAAGAATTGTGATCAGCACCAACTCTAGCGTTAAAGTCTCCAAGAAAGAATAGTGGCTCTCTCTCAGGGACTTTTTTGATAGTAGCTGCCAGATTGTCGTAGAATTTCTTTCACTTCTGTTGTGGACGACAGTGTTGGTGCATAACTCTCTAAAACCCTCAATTTCCTCAACTAAAACTCCCTATCTAAAACTCCCTGTCACGCACACCCAGTTCCCCTGTTTGTTTTTCTACAACTCCAGGTTCCCTTTCGGGCACGACATGTACTTCTCACCCATTTTCGCTGCCACCAGAGGATATGTTCCTCTCTGTACCAAATATGACTAATAGATCAGTGTTGTCAAATATAACAATGTTTATTTATGGGTCTGTAAGTAAATCATATAAAGAAAATCATGGATGGTCTTTTATTATTCATTCAATAAACATTGTTTTGATTACATTTATGTTTGCTTATGTAGATTCACTTTAATCAAGGTATTTATATATTCAACTCTTTATTTATTTCTTAGCATTTTAACTCTTTCCAATCTTAACCACATAAACTTTCCAAGACTTGTCCTATTCATATCTCTTTGTCTATCTCTCTATTACTCTTCTCTCTAACACAACAACTGCCTTAACTGCCTAAACTGTCATTCTCCCTAGTTCTAACTGACTATAACTGTCTTTCTGTCCCCTCTTATTTTTCTGGTTCCGCCCTCCTGTACTGTCATTGGTTATCACATCAATGTTCTACTGTGATGGACAGGCTAGGTATTTGGACTGTCCGTCACATACCTCCCCCCTTGGAAAAGTTTGTGCCATGGGGTAACACTTATAGTAGGTTACCCTTATGCACAACAATTGCAATTACTTACTACTATTTTCAAAAAGACAATTTCCATTTAACCATTAGATATATATATGTATACTTATTCTTATAACATATTTACCATCTTATTACTATTTTTACTTTATATTTAAATTACCTTTATAATTATATACTCTTTTCTTTTCATCATACATTTCACCAACTTTACTTACTATTTATTTCTATATACTTACATTTTTAATCATTTTTCATTTTAATACACTTTTATAACATTTAATTTTGAACAGTTTGCATTCTATTATCTTTACATTTTCATTTATTACTACTTGCCATTAATTTTAACACTACATTGCATTACTTTATATTTCGACATATGAACATAACCAGAACCTTTGATTACAGTATTACTTCTAATATTAGTCATTACAGGTTTTTCTTCTTCACTCTTCAGTCTTCTGGTAACGCGTCTCATTGCTTTCTGTTATCCATTGGGTCTTCGAGACCATGCGTCTGCAATCTTATTCTGAGTCTTTCTTTTTCTTTGGGTCTCACAATTAAAGTCTTTCAGATTTTGTGTCCCTCTTGCAAGTTTGTTGGTTTTGTATGTCACAGTTCGTAACCTCACATAGAGTTTCGGTCTTTGCAATGTCCCATCAATCGACAATCTCGCCTTCCAGTTGTCAAATAAATGTCTCTCACCTGCTCGGTTTCTCTTGTTGTCCACCTGGCTCAGCACGGCTCCTGGTTCGAATCCGGACACATCAGCGATGATGGTGCAGTCCCTCCAGAACTCTGGACCTCTCACGACACAACAATCTCTCTGGACACGACGACATCTCTGGATACGATGACCTCTCTGGATACTACGACGACCTCTCTTTAATGTAGTCTGCAGCTTTTCTAAGGTCTCTTTACATCTGCTCGACCACTGGATCTTCTTATCTTTTCTTTTAGCTTTTATATTTTCTAAAGGCGAGGCTATATATCTGGCATTTCTTTCCCAGCGACTAGTATAGCCTGCCATCCTTATCACTGCTTTTACTCTAGCTTCTTTTATTTTTTCTATGGCTAGAGTAAATGTACTTAATACTCCTTGAAATCTAAAATAGAGTACACCTCTTCCTTCCCAATATTTCAATTCATATTTTCTCCTATTCACTTCTTTCCTTCGGTTTAGGACCATATTTTCTTTTCTATAGTCCAGCGTCATCATGTTAACGTGAACTACCCTTCGACATTTCTTTCTCTTTTCTTGTACATCTCTGGATTTCTCTGTATTTAAAAGTCCAAATTTTCTCCTTTATTCTCCCTCAAAAATTTATCCATGTTCTTTCTAGGTATAGATTTATTATAAATGGTCACCTTACGAATTAAAGTCAAATTTCCTCGAATTTCCATTTTATCTACTTGATTAATTTTAGATGCACAATTAATTTTATCTAGTTCTATTTCTTTATTCTTCAGTTTCTTAGATAGGGTTTTGTGTTGCATGGTTTTACCTACTTGTGCAGATACAGAATGACCAGCTTTTTCAGTTAACTGTATCAATTCCCTAGGTACTACTTCTGCTAACTGCAATTTACATCCTTCTAAACTTTTCATTTCCATAACTTCAGGATAGTATGGTCTTTCCTGAATCTCAGTTAAGTTTTTCTCTTTTCCAGTATTCAATTTTAATCTTAGCTCTGACACTATTAAGTACTTGTCTTTAGGTATTAGATCTTTGTACCTACAGAGTTTTTCAGGACCTTCAGGAACCATCAGATTGTTATTTTCAAACTCTTTTAAACAATTCTCCAAGTTATTATTCTCCTTTAGCTCCTGGGCAAAACTCCTTTCATTGGGCTTTCTCCTAACCTTACAACCTTCTTCAGCCCATTTATTACTTTGACTTTCCATTAAACTTTTTCTTTCCCAATTTTCTTCTATTGTTGTATTTGGTGTTTCCTGACTTCCTTTTGAACTTGTATATACAAAACCACCCTTAACCTATTTCATCTCATTCCAACTCCCTTTATCAACTACAGACATCTCTCTGTGTTCATGGGTCAGTTGATTAAAATTATTATTAACTTTTACAATATAATTATTGTAACTATCACTTTTCTTCTTTTCATCACTATTGGATTTATCATTATAGATTTTCAATACGTCTTTCTCAGCTATTTCTAACTGTGCTGTTCTCTTTTCTCTATATTTCAAAGGGATAATTATTTGTTTGTGGATATCCTCTCCTCTTCTAGGGTTTATCAAAACTTCTCTGTATAATAAACCTCTATCTATCAAGAATCTTTCAGGGGATTCTTGATTTACTGGTTCTTCTTTGACTGCATTAAAATATTGCTGGAAAGTAAATTCATTTTCTTGTTCTTGTTTAATACTTTTTCCCTGAGACTTTGTCACAGCTACACCTTCTGCAAGTTCAGGTGATTGACTTACTCTTAAATCTTCATCAGGAACTTCACTATTACAATCCGGATTTTCTATCTTTTCTGTCTGTGAGCGTGTATTGATTAAAACTCTTTTGACATGCTCTGTTAAGTCTAGCCCAATCAAACAAGGTGTAGGGATCTGGTCTATAATCGCTACTTTCCACCTACCAGTCCATTCTTTATATTTTATATGTACTTTAGCTACAGGTAGATTAATCAATTCTGTCCCAATTCCTTTAACTGTAATTTTCTCATTTGGAATGATATCTTCCTGTGGAATAATATCTGTATGGCATATAGTTATCTGAGAACAAGAGTCTCTCAATGCTAAATATTTGGTATTATTAATGTAAATATTTTCACCAGAACATTTCATCAACTCCATGTTGCTTTCTATAAAGTAGCATTGAACAATCTCTGCCAGAGGCAGTTTTTCCTGACTCTCTGTTGTGTCAGTTAAAACGCCATCTTGAACTACCTCAGAGTCTTCTGTCTGCTGTTGGATATAGTAAACCTTCTTTGGTACATTTCCCCCTGCTTTCTGTTGACTAAATTCTTTATTATTAGATTTTAAACATTGTGAAATAAAATGCCTCTTTTCTCCACATCCGAAGCACACTTTCACCTTTCTTTGATCAAGATCTAGGGATTTTTCTCCCTTCCCTTCAAAGCTTTTATTTTTCTGTTGGTACTGCTCTGAGGGTCTGTCCTTAAAATGGCTTCCATTTGCCTGTTTGTTTTTGTGGAAATCTCTGGGCTCTTTCTTTCTGTCTTCCCAGTTTCTATTACCAAATTTTTCCTCAGAATATTTTGAGTTTCTTACTTCTTTTATATAATCCGCTGTTTTTGATATATACCCCTCAGGATTGGATTTATTATTATTATAGTTTTGGATTTTTAATTCTAATTGTTTCATTTTTAATTGGTGTTGCTTCTCTTTTTCCCTCATTTCCATCTGTCTGGCTTCAGCCCTTTCTTTTGCTCTTTCTTGTTCCATGGCCATCTCCCTTTCTCTGGCCTCTGCATCAGCTCTAGTTTTCATTTCTAATTGTTTTAACTGGAATTCATGTTCTTTCTCTAATTTCCATTTTTGAAACTCTAGGGAGTTTTCTCTCCCTGAGGCACCCTTCTGTTCCCTTGAGCCCTCATATTCCTGGCCCTCTTGGTCTGAAATTTCCCCTTCCTGAGGTAATGTTTGACTCTCTGCTAGCTCCATAGCTAACCTTTTCCCTCTCTTAGAAGGCATTTTTAACCGTTTATATTTTTGTTAAGTTGTCAGGTTGTTTTCTCACAGATTCAGATAGACAAGCCTCGTTTTAAAAAGGACCTCTTTTTTTTCTTTTGTGTTAGAGAGAGATTGATTGATACTTAGTATCTTTCCCCTGACAGTCTAGTATCACTACTTTGTTACTTTAGGTACCAGCTTCTCTGCTCCTTGTACCTGATACTTTGTTTCTTTTGGTCTTCAGACACCCAGCTTTTCCAGAAATATTTCTCTTCTGTAAGCCTCAGTTGTATTCACCTCAGCTATTCCTTTAGACCTTGGCTTCCACTTTTGGTTCCCCTCAGCGCTCCCTTTCTCAGAGCTTTGGGATCTAAAGCTAGCCTTCTTGGTCCTTACACTCTCAGCTTGAGGTAAACTTTTAACTACAGAAATCTCCTCAGAGTCCTTTCCTGCCTTTGTCTTTCCACAATCAGGAGTCCCTACCAAGCTATTCACACAGAGCTTTAGGGTTTCCTACTCCTTCCTTGGACTATTGACAACCAGGTCTCTTAGACTCAGAGAATTTCTTTTCCTTTTAGCTTACTGGCATTCATTCGCTTTGAATCCCAGAATCAGAAAATTTCTTCTTTATTTTGGCTTACTGGATTTCTTTCACTTTGAATCCCGCCGCTGGTCACCACTTTATGTCACGCACCCCGTTCCCCTGTTTGTTTTTCTACAACTCCAGGTTCCCTTTCAGGCACGACATGTACTTCTCACCCATTTTCGCTGCCACCAGAGGATATGTTCCTCTCTGTACCAAATATGACTAATAGATCAGTGTTGTCAAATATAACTGTTTATTTATGGGTCTGTAAGTAAATCATATAAAGAAAATCATGGATGGTCTTTTATTATTCATTCAATAAACGTTGTTTTGATTACATTTATGTTTGCTTATGTAGATTCGCTTTAATCAAGGTATTTATATATTCAACTCTTTATTTATTTCTTAGCATTTTAACTCTTTCCAATCTTAACCACATAAACTTTCCAAGACTTGTCCTATTCATATCTCTTTGTCTATCTCTCTATTACTCTTCTCTCTAACACAACAATTGCCTTAACTGCCTAAACTGTCATTCTCCCTAGTTCTAACTGACTATAACTGTCTTTCTGTCCCCTCTTATTTTTCTGGTTCCGCCCTCCTGTACTGTCACTGGTTATCACATCAATGTTCTACTGTGATGGACAAGCTAGGTATTTGGACTGTCCGTCACACTCCCCCTCCTCCACTCCTAGGTTCCCAAACCTTTGTGCCCCGTAGACCACTTGCCGACCTATTTGTTTTCCGTAGACCCCCTGCCCCCTGCAAAGCTTTGATACAAGTCTAAACTTGCACCCCCAATTTTTTCTCTCTCTGACGTGGACCCCCTGCAAGTCAAAATCGACCCCTGGGGGTCCATATAGACCACTTTGGGAACCTATATGCAGATATAATATGAATATTCATGACATGGGCGGAAGCCACAGGTGAGAACCATTAAGCAGTGGAACAGCTTGCCTCCTGATGTTTTGGGTTCCCCATCACTGGAGGTTTTCAAGAAAAGATTGGACAGCCATCTGTCCGGGATGGTATGAGGTCAGGGATGGTATGAGGTCTCCTTCCTTGGGCAGGGGGTTGGACTAGAAGACCTCCAAGGTCCCTTCCAACCCTATGACGATTCTATGATTCTGTGAGCTGTTCCTTTATATGAGAGTCTTGCATGAATGTTTTCCCATGTAGTCTCTGTATTCTAACTCCTGTGTCTGATGAAATGGACATGTTCCAAGGAAACATACATTAAAATATAGCAGTTAGTCTTTGAGGTGATACAATGTCCTTTTTTGCCTTTGTTTTGCTTTGTGTTTTTTAATCTTTTATTTCTCATGAATCTGCTTTTCACAAACAAGCCCCAGATTTTTTTCTATTACTCAGACAGCAAGAATTCAAAATATTCTCTTCCATCAACCTTATCACACCTGAGCCAGTTCGAAAACTTCAAGTGGTTTCCTAAAGGTTAACCTTTATCAAGCTGGCTGAACTAAACAAATCTTCTGGCTGGTTTTACATCAGACAAGTGGTGCTTACTTCTTTCCTTTCTTTTCAGCTGCTGCGACTAATCATCTACTCTGGCAAAAGTTACCAGAAAGGAATTTAGTTGGTTATAAATCACCACCCCTTAATTAGACTTTATCAGGAAATTGTGTTCTTTCTTCTTTCAGAGAATATTACTCATAATATGGATGCTTTTCAAGGGAATTATTTTAAAAATCTTTACCAAGGAGGCAGGAGCTTTCACTGATTAGCTGCTGGTCATAGCAGGCTAAGATTATTCTCACTATTTATGGTGCTTTGACTACAGATCTATCTTTTAATTTAATAATAATTACCTTTTTCATACTATCTGTCTTTCAGAACCACTTGGTTCATTCTCATTTTTTTAAAAAATCAGACAGAAACTTCACCACTCTTCTTTAGTGTCTTCTTAGATTTGCCAAAATCATGATGTGAAAATCAGTTAGATCTAATATCAGCTACAACTAACACTAGGATGCAAATATTTGCTTTTTCTCCTCACACATAAGAAAAAGAAATTGCAAATATTTCCATTGCACAATCCCTGATGGCTGGGCAGCTCCCAGAGGGCTGTGCAGCAGCGCCATGTGGCCAGCTGCCATTTTGAGATCAGCTCTGGAGCGGGGGAGCCACCTTGTCCACAATGTGGCCCTCTGGTAAGTCTTGGGTCAACTTTCATGGACCATGTCCACTTTGTCAAACACAAAAATTAGGAAAAATAAAAGCACTGATCTTTCAGCAGCCGCCAATTTGTCTGACATGGAGCTTCAGTGGGTTGTGAGACACCCCTTTTTATTGTAAGTATTCATTAACTTCCTTATCCAGCACATTAATGATGGATGTCCAATATTAAAAATTGTTTCCATTTGTCTATTAAAGAGCACTGCAAAAATAATTGAAGCAAATCCAGTTGGGAAAGTCCCCTCCACTTCTCCCTTTTGGCAACAAAATCTCAAGAGGCTTACTGAGATTTGTGTCCAAACCTAAAGGCACATGTCCAGAAACAGCTTCTCCACAGGAAATCTTTTCAAAAGCTTGTTTTTGTTTGTTTGTTTGTTTTTTTAAAACACCCCGCTTTTCCTGCTGCAGCTTCTCCCTGCAGCCATTTTCTGTGTCGGTTTGTAGTAACCGGAAGCTAATTGAAAGCTTTCAACTGAGATGTTGACAGTGGAAATGAATGTCCTTTCTGGAATCAACCCTCCAGAATGAACTGAAATAAAATTTAAACCAACCCTCAGGGGAAAACAAAACAACAAAAACAGCAACAGCAGCAGCAAAGAAAGTCACAGATTTGTCACTGTTAGAACTGAAACAAGCCTTAATGTATGTGACAGAAAAAAATATTGATAACTCTTGAATCAGATGCAAAATGGAGAAGAAATGCTTCAGCTGCAAACTGCTCCCCCATGAGATGATTTACCATAACAGGGTTTTAAAATAAAAGAAGTGCTTATTGAAAGAGACTACTCTGTCATTGCAAATTGTAGCTCAGTTTTACAGGAATGTGGATACCTTCCTTGCAAGAAGAATTTCTGCATTAAAAATAAGCCTTTATGAAAACTTTACCTTTAAATGTGGAATATATACAAAACATGTTACTGACAAAATGATTTTATGTTATGTATCCTTGTAAAAATTTATTACTTACAGTTTGATTTAATCTTTTCCATTTCTTGTACATTCCTACTACATTCTTTATTAACTGTAAATCAGAGATATTTAAGAATGTGAAAATGCTATTTTTAAAATTTTGCCTCTTCAGAAGCACTTTTTTCTGACTCTCTTTTTAATCCTGCCAGCCACCCTGTAATCCTAATTATTTTGTACAAGAGTTCATTTGGAGCTATGCAAGTGGTTCACCTCTCTGCAGTTAAGACTTATTCTGTTTTTCTCAAGCTGCATTGAGATATTACTCTGAACTCCCCAACTCCAAGTTCTTCCAGATGTTTGTCTTCAGTATATTCTAACAATTGGTTGCTCCCTTATTTTCTCCATTATAACAATAACATCTGTCATTCCAGCTATTTAAGTATTTCATGCTACTAGTAAGATTTTAAGTCTGTTTTTGCAAAAGAGTGTTCCTACAAACATATTTCAACATGTTTGACCAAAGTAACAGGCCTTGAAAGTATTTCCTTCTAGGCAGCAAAAGTGAATGGGAATGTGGTAGAAAGACTGACAGAGAGGATTAAAGTATCATCCCTCCTTACAAAGGGCCTAAAGTCAACTTTCCTCTAGCACTACTGAGGAAAGTGCCAGTCCACAGAAACATGCTCCCCTCCCCTGAACTTGCATTGGGGGTTTAAGAATCATCCAGAGCAAATTTGAGGAAGGCATGAAGCTGCACTGGAGAGAAGAGATTTCACTCTCCCAATTCTGCTGTTGGAAGCAGTTCCATCAGGAGAGAGATCCTATTGGATAGGTCACTGAACCCACTCTTGAAGAAAAGCACAAAGTCAAAGGAGATAGGATAATACACAGTCTGTCAAGGAAAACCAAAAAAGGCAACATGACTAAAGATAGACCTGTTTAATAGTAGAGCTGCACAGACTTTTATTGAATACAAACACTGACAAACACAGCAGGCTCACAGAAACTGGAGCTTCCTGAGCTAAGTCTAAAAGTCTGTTGTTGTAAGAATACTTCCATGAATTCTTGCCACACTTAGAATTTAATTCTATCATCTCTGTTTCCATGAAGTAATTCTATGTTTAATGTAAGATTTCCTCATCTTAATCTCATCATGATGATGAAAATGGCTTACGTACTGAGCATAGACCACATGGGAACCAATAGTTGATGCTCATTCTATTAATGCTCATTGGTTCCTGCATGTTCTGCTTCCACCATGAAATGGGAGAAAGCCATGCCATGTTCTAAAGATACAGATTCAAACATATTTTCTAGGATGAGCCAAGGACAAGCAGGGTTCAAAGATGGAGGAAGTAATGGAATAACTGAGAGAAAAAAAAACTATTTCAAAGCAACTACTGTTCTAGTTTAGTCCTGATCTCAGTACTACTGTAGGTGCTTCAGATTTTTTAAAATGAAAATGCTAAGATAGCTTTCTTAGCTAAATAGAGCTAAATAGAGACTAGCAAAAACAACCTTCTTCTGAAGTTTTACCAAAGGAAAACCCAGCAAAACCTATTTAGAATAATTAGAATTGTACATCTGAAACATAGACTGGTCTGGAGCATAAATTTAACAAAACCAGGAGCACAAATGTAACTTAAAAATAAACTTATTAGTATGTGAACATGTATATATATGTGTGTGAATCACACCTACACACATACACACACACATATACATGTGCATACACATACCTGCACAAACATATATACATTTATTTGTTATGAAAGAAATGTATCCAAGGCGTTAAGAGGGGTGTTGTGTAAAGCAGTAAGTATACAGATCGTAGAAGTGAATGAAGTATCATTGGCTTGACAGGGTCAGATGGTGCAGAGTGAAGGATGATGGGTAGAAATTAGAGTGCGCCCATTCCAGTGACCTCAGATGTCAGCCTAGAATAGATAAAAGTAAAAATAGGGATAGGAAAGAAAGAAGGAAAGAACAAGTACTAAAGAATTATTAAAAAATCAACAATTCTGAGTCTCCCACCCACAAAAATAAGTTTGACTCTGTGCCAGTTAACATTTTCAGCATTTGCGTGACTAGTTCAAAAGTATGAAGGAACAAACTCGGTATTTTCGTTCAGTCAGTTCACATATAAATCAGGAAATGTGAAACACAACTTTTATATCAAGACTAGAGGCATGTAGAAGCTGTACCTTCTCCCAAGCTCTGCTTTCAATTATCTGTGTTCAGGTACTCTCTCTCAACCTGATTTGCATATTTTTGGTATTCATGCCAGGCTGGGGGCAAGAATAACTGGATCTGATTGGCAGTAGGAGCTCAGATGGAAGCAGCTCAGCTCTCTTAACATATAACCACATATGTATGATTTGAGTCCCTTTTTGGGAGAAAAACAGGATATGGTAAAGTAAGTAAACAGATAAATAATATCTCCCCTCAACATGGTGTAGTTTTGATTTTAATCTTCTTAGCTTGAGAGTTGGCAGGCAAGCAGACCCAACTTTATGTCAGAGACAGATACATCATAAGTCCTCCCATTCATGTCCATTTTATGCTGGTTGTTCTGGCCATGCCACATGTGTAGCCTACAGTATGTGTACCAATTTTTGCAGAATGGGAGTCCTAAAATGTCTTGTGGCAGAGTGTGATTCACTTCCTCTTCTCTCTGCCTGATTTTGAGGGCACACATTACAGAGATCTCCCTGGGCGAGCAAACTTCAGATTTAAGAAGGGCTAGGTGCAAAGACTAGGTGTTCTGCTTGAAAACCTGTTCAAGGCTTTCGAAACAGTGGTAGTTAGGAAGCAACTATGAATGTCACACAGATGGGCACAAACCCCAGTTCAGCATGGCGTCTGCACAAGTGTTCAATGGGCACCACACACTCCCCTTCCTTGCCTCCTCGAGCAGCCATCCACTCAGATGAGGAGGGAGGGCAGGGAAGCCCACACTGTTGCTGGTGAGTGGGCGATCACCTGGAGGAGGTGGGGGAGGGAAGCACGTGGTGCCTGTGGAACACCTGTGCAGGCAACACGCTGTACCGGGTCTGAACTGCTAAACTGTGGTTCGTGCCTATCTTTAGTTGCAATCTTTCCCGTAAAGCCTAGTGACTAGGGAACTCCTCATAATATGTGTCCTCAGATTAGAAGGGGTATTTGCCACTCACTCATCTCTATTTGCAGCAAGCCATCCACATCCTGGGTGTTTTGCACAGAAAATATACTGTTTTTATGCCAGATTGTCAATCATTTATAGTTGAAGCTTTGGCTAAGATTCAGTTTCAGTTCTGTTAGCTTTGTAGGGATATGATTTTGCCTCATGAAACACACAAACAGTTCTAAAGAACTTGATTCTTTTCATAGTTTTCCCAAAATTTCATGCACATCTTTGGTAATAAGGAGTTCAGTTAACAATGGACCACCAGTAGTTTTCACAGTTCCCTTTATTCTCTGATACATGCTGCACATAGGAGTTCATGCACTTCCAGTATTCTCTGCATACTTAGGGTAGGCAATGGTAAGTCACAGGCTCTATGCATGATTTCAAAGCCTCATAGACCTGTTCATAACCTTCGTGAACAGTAGTATTAGCATGCAAGATGAGTCTTGTTTTGACTTCTTCATGACTAAATGGCCACATAGGTGTATTTGTATAATCAAGTGGAGGCAAAAACCTTCAAATTTCTGAATCTTGACTTGGAACAATGGCTCTGAATTTGCCATTTCCTAAAAAGCCTAATTGGTTCCAAACTAAATTTGGGGTTTTGTGTACATTCCTATTAGGAACTCTAACAACCTTTAGCTGTCCCTAGCTGCAATATTTTTTTTGCCCTGGTTTTCATTACAAAATTTCTCACATTAATGCACTGTTAGTTTCAAGATTTGTGTTTATTGACCTGTTCATTTACAAACTGCATTTGTTTTGCCTATGCAACATTAAGCATAGCTTAACTACACAATGGGAAAAATGCAAAAGGATCCATTGTGAAGTCACACCCAGGGTGTCAGGTTTCCCTGGGTTAATTAGCTCCAGCAGAACACACAGGGGTGGGGGAATTGGCAATGGGCCTTATTTGCAGCTTGTTAAAGTAGTTCTATAGGGACGTGGTGGCGCTGCAGGTTAAACCGCAGAAGCCTCTGTGCTGCAAGGTCAGAAGACCAGCAGTCATAAGATCCAATCCCGTCGCTTGTCCCAGCTCCTGCCAACCTAGCAGTTTGAAAGCATGGAAAAATGCGAGTAGATAAATAGGTACCACCTCGGTGGGAAGGTAACGGTGTTCCGTGTCTAGTCGTGCTGGCCACGTGACCACGGAAACTGTCTTCGGACAAACGCTGGCTCTATGGCTTGGAAACGGGGATGAGCACCGTGCCCTAGAGTCAGACACGAGTGGACTAAATGTCAAGGGGAACCTTTACCTTTACCTAAAGTAGCTCTGCCCTGGCCATCTAGATTTGCATGAGGCATGGGTACAGGTAAGCTACCTTAACAAGCTGGAATCAAGGCTGATTGATAACTTCCTCCTCTCTCTCTGCTAACTAATCACTCTTTGTTTCTTTGTTCACTTAGCTGCCCTCACGCTAGAGCAGCAAAAGCCTCTAAAAGGAAAAAAAAAAGGGGGGGGAGAACAGAGTGGGAAAGGAAGAGGAAATCTAGCAGATCTGGGCACTGGGTTTTGGGAGGAGAGGATTTAAACAGCAGCTAGTTTGCTTGATGCCTTGTCTCTCTTACTGCTGCTGTAGTTGGGTGGATTAGCATCAGAATGGCCACAAGCCCCTCCACATTGGCTCAAGTGATCACACTGCCTGAACTGATGCAAATGCTTTCACTGTCAAAAAAGTAGAAGCCCAAGAGGCAGAGGGAAAAACTATAGATTGGGGGAAAAACTCCAGGCCGATGTGCATTGACCTGCACATTGTGTAGTCAATAGAAAACAATGCAGATATGACCATGCCAGTCCCAGAGTATTTCCCGCATTATTTGTCAATGTTGCTACCCCCAAGTGTGGCTCTCATTTTATTTTGTGTGAATATATTTGTGGCCTCCCTATCTGTGAACACTTCAAACCATAAACTGCACAATTCTGTTAAGTTTCATTATAAACAGCTCAGTAGTTATTGTAATCTACTCCATGCCACTGTAGCCACTCGGTAACCCAACTGATCATTGTCTCTACTAGTTATGAAGATTGAGTGAAAAGAGTGTGAATGGGGTCTGAATAGGAAATCTTACCTGGCATTGATGAGGTACTGAGCAAGGCTGATATTAGCTGGGGTTCCGGTGATGGTAATTTGGCGTTCTGAAGAACCTTCTGTGGCATTGGCGATTTTGATCTGTGCTCCAGACATCTGTCTAATTTCATTGATTTTGGTCCCTTGGCGTCCGATTATGCAGCCTATTAGCTAGAAAAAAGGCATGGACTTTTAAAGGGACTTCTTAAGCAGAGTCTTCTGGTTTTAAAGACTGTGAACATCAAATATTACAGAGCTTATCAAATGTCCCAGGACAACTCTTTCTACTAAACTTAATTTTATTGATCCAGAAATGTTATTATACTGGGAGGGCTTAATCACATCTCTCTCCTGCTTCACTGTGCTCTCATCCTGGTGATCTCACCCAGTTTTTACCTTATGAAAACCCTCTGTTTTCTGTTCTGTTATAAAACAGAGTCACCAGGGTTCTCATTCTGGAAAGTGATACAGACATCAGCACAAATAGCTGAGCATTTTAGATTTTAGGTGTCTGCATCGTGACACATTTGCATTGACATATACATTTTGACTGCATTTTGCTGCTTTACTTCCATTTGAAAGAAATTAACTATCTTCTCCTGAATAAGGCCTATAAGGCAGAGAACTGGTGAACTCATGCCCCATTCTCTTGCCCCTCCCACTGCACCCCCATTTAACAGGACTCTGTTTCTGAGAGCTGGTTTTCCCACTGTTTGCCCTTGTCACCAGCCTAACACATGAGGCCCTTTCTCTCTTCCAGACATCCTCAGAATAAAGCAGGGGAATCTGCTCTGAACTCAGCACTAGGGAAAGAAGGGGAACAGGAAGGCCTGTGATTTGCCAAGTTATGATATGGTCCATTTAGCTGCATGTTCCCTGTCCCGCCCCTGCCCCCCAGGTGCTTTGAATGAAGCAGGATTAGATTGGACCAAACGTCCAAGATAAGAAGGATAATTGGTTCTTGATGCCCATTTGGCTTTTCTCATACATCTTGTCATGAATGGGTCTTGATAATTATCAAGAGTGGAACATACAGATGTTTCTCACTAAAGTACACTAAATATACAAACCTCCTTATGTAACATCTTAAATGAAATGTTTAAAATGTGAAAAACAAATAGAAAAGAAGAAGAAAGAAACTGGAATATTGAGCAAAATCTTATGAATGGTCAATGAACTAAGATGTTTAGCTATCATAAATATTTTTAAGAAAAATGACAAACTTTTTTGAAATTAATATCTACATGGTTAACTATTTGTGACATTTTCCATCATCATGGTACAGTATAGATAAAAAAATTCTGTATTACATTTCATGGTAGAATTTTTAAAAATAAAGTCCACATAAATTTAATGGTTAGTACTTTGTGACAAGAAGGTGACAGGCAACAGGGAGAAAGCGGAACTGCTTAATTCTTTTTTTGCATCTGTATTTACGCAAAAGGAAAAATTGGTCCACCCTGTCAAAAGCAGCACTCTGGGAGACAGGAGAGGGAAGCAGGTCAAAATAGGTAAGGATGTGGTAAAAGAACACCTCGCTGCTTTGAATGAGTTCAACTCTCCTGGACTGGATGGTTTATGTCCCTCCCAGGGTCCTAAAGGAACTGGCAGATGCGATCTCGGAACCACTGAATGCAATCTTTGAGAGGTCCTGGAGCACGGGCAAACTGCCAGAGGACTGGAAAAGAGCTGATGTGGCTCCAATCTTCAAAAAGGGGAAAAAAAGTGGATCCAGGAAACTACAGATCAATCAGTTTGACATCAATACCTGGGAAAATCCTGGAAAAAATAATCAAGCAGCAGATTTGTGAGCACCTAGAAAATAACAAGGTGATTAATAGAAGCCAGCATGGGTTTGTTAAGAACAGATCATGCCAAAAAAATCTTATTGCCTTCTTTGATAAAGTGACTAAATTAGTGGACCATGGAAACACAGTGCGTATAGTATACTTAGACTTCAGTAAGGCATTTGATAAGATTGACCACAACCTACTTCTGCGTAAGATAAAACAAAGTGGGATAGACAGTACAACTACCAGATGGATTTGCAGCTGGCCGACCAACCACACTCAACGTGTGGTCCTCAATGGAACCACATCTACGTGGAGGGAAGTGTGCAGTGGGGTCCCTCAAGGTTCTGTCTTGGGCCCAGTGCTCTTCAACCACTTCATAAATGACCTGGATGAGGGGCTTGAAGGAGCACTCATCAAATTTGCTGATGACACAAAGCTGGGGAGAAATGCTAATACTTTGGAAGATAGACTCAACATTCAGAAGGATCTAGACAGACTTAAACATTGGGCGTATCCAATAAGATGCAGTTCAGTGGCGGGAAAAGTAAGGTCCTGCATTTAGGAGGAAAAACCAGATGCACAGGTACAGGATAGGTGGTACCTGGCTCAACAGTAGTACCTGTAAGAGGGATTTAGGTGTCCTGGTGGACCACCACCTAAGGATGAGTTAGCAGTGTGCTGCAGCTGCCAAGAAAGCCAACACAGTCCTAGGCTGCATCAACAGGGGGATAGCATCAAGATTATGGGAAGTGATAGTACCACTCTATACCATGCTGGTGGGGCCGCACTTGGAGTGCTGTGTCTAGTTCTGGTCACCACGATAGAAAAAAGATGCGGAGACCCTGGAAGGGGTGCAGAGAAGAGCAACAAAGATGATAAAGGGACAGGAGGCTAAATCCTATGAAGAACGACCAAGAGAACTAGGTGTGTTTAGCTTAATGAAGAGAAGACTGAGGGGAGACATGATAGCAGTCTTCCAATATCTGAAGGGTTGCCACAGGGAAGAAGGCTTCAATTTATTCTCCTTTGCGCCTGAGGATAGGACAAGAACCAATGGGTGGAAACTCGTCAGATGGAGATCCAACCTGGAAATAAGGAGGAATTTCCTGACGGTGAGAACCATTAAGCAGTGGAACAGCTTGCCTCCCGATGTTTTGGGTGCCCCATTGATGGAGGTTTTTAAGAAAAGATTGCACAGCCATCTGTCCGGGATAGTATGAGGTCTAGAAGACGTCCAAGGTCCCTTCCAACCCTATGACGATTATATGATTCTATGAAGATTGGCATCAAATATTGCTACTATTTATTTACAAACGAACAACCCTCTCAGATGTCATTATATATTTGAGCCTTTTATAAAACTGTCTAAAATCACAGAATAATAGAGTTGGAAGGGTCCTATAAGTCCATTGGGTCTGCATTTCTCATATACGTTCTATATTTGTATAGAACGTATATGAGATACGTATACGTTCCACTATTGTAGTTCTGGAACACAATAGTGGAACACGTAGAACAAAATATATTTTTAAACAATAAATTATCTCCAAACAGTGGATACTAATGTATAAAGCACAAGACAATATACTGAAGAATATATCTTGTGACTATTCTGACTTTTCTTGGTTTACATGAGTATCTTGATATTTTAATTAAATACATTTCCCAACAAGAAGATATTTATTTATTTATTTATTTATTTATTGGATTTCTATCCCGCCCATTTAGACCAAAGGTCTACTCTGGGCGGTTATGATATGATATGATTGAGGGTTGGATGTTTTGGTCATTTAGATTGTCTTAAGTGTGCAATAATTCTGAATACCAATTCATGAAGAAGTTCTGTTGCATCAAAGCTTCTGGCCTGAAATATTCCTAGGTCCAGCTACAATACTACATCAGGTAAATGGAATGCACAAGGTGCTCTGAGGAAAGTGTAGTCAATGAAAATTACCATATTTTTCTGTTTATAACATGCCCCCATTTATAAGACACCCCCCCCCCACTTTGCTAAACCAATAATTAAGAAAACTTAGCTTTGAGTATTCAGTCCCTGGGCTCAGAACGTCGGACATTACAAGTCCCTGTTGAATCAGAGCCTACAGGCTCCACCTCCAACGAAGTGTGTTCCAATTCATTTGTTCAGCATCAGCTGATGTCAGTTCCATAAGGCTCATGATTGGAGGAAGCTTCCATGTGTTGCTTCCATGTAAAAGACGCCCCTCAATTTTTAGTGTAATGATTTTAGGAAAAAGTAGCATCTTATACACGGAAAAATACGGTATTCTTCAATTTATTTGCTTCTAGGTATATAGAATTAAAACTAACTAGCTCTGGAGTACTTGTTCAATATTTAGACATGCAGAACTCAAACTGCAGAAGTTAACAAGGTGCTGATTGCTCACATTTGCATGCCTAATTGTGAGCTGGTCACACAATCAACCACATGACTATGCATGACCAACATCTGGTTAGATTCCTGCAGTAGCTCCTGCTACTGGAGCTATACATGTGGAAATAGTGAACAGGATACTGCCAAAAGAATGAATTATCCATCTGTACACAAGTAGATGTCCTGTTCATTTAAATGCTATTGCCCTTTTAGTAAGTTAGCATGACTGGATCTTATCTGAGAAAATCTGAAATGAAAATTATTTTATTCCAGTTGCAAAAGCTGTGAGTCCTGCATTCATACAATAGTAGATCTGAACAAGATAGTCATGAGAAGTTTCATTTTATAATTCCAAGTCTGATCAGACAAGAATATTATTGCCAATGGTCAACTCTGACCTAAAGTGCTTGTACATGATGCAATCTGTCATAGCAAAGTTGACTACCTGTGGGTTGTTTTGAAGTTGCACCTTCTTAATCTCTCACCTTCTCTTGCCAAAAAATTAGATGCCAAAGAAATAAACTTCTTGTTTGCCCTCAGACAAAGATCGGCTGTACTCTAAGGAATGGATAAAGCTTTGCTAGCAAAACAATCAAGTTACTTTCTGCACTCTGGCAACTTATAATAGTCACCAGAATTCTATTATGTACGTGTGCACAAGTGCAGTGGTATACATTGCAGTGGTGCGTAGCTACTAGTTAAAGAGCCTACTCTTATACTCCTCATTGAGTGCCAGTTGCACGAGCTGGCATGCAAGGAGGAACACAGGAGTTGACTTCTCAACTAGTGACAATTTGCCACTGCAATTTATGCTATTGCAATTACACTGGGATACATGATAACATCCAGGCCACTGTTTGTTTCTATAAATATTTCATGCAAATGTGTCCTGGGAGAGCCCAAGAATATAATTCATTAGGGCAACTGGAACCTGATTCCATTGAATTAGTAACATTAATTAGACTAAATATAATTTTAATTGTAACTGGAGCCGACTCATGTAACATACATCAGTGTTGATTACTACATCATTTCACTGAGTCTAGTGTATTTTGGGCAAAAATTGGATTTAAGCTCATATATTAAAGTAACATATTTTAAAATATATAAAAGTGATCTAGCCCAATTTCCTATCTAAAGGCAGGACTGTGCCAGACAACTCTACTACAAATCTATTAAATTTGATCCAGAATTTTAGAAAGATTGTTATTTTGTTTTAAGTTTTTCAAGTAAATGTCAATCATAAATAATACTAATAACCTTTCTACCAACAGAAGCCGAACATGAGTCTACAGTATGATGTGACTGCAAGAAAAGACTAATAGGCATTTAGGGTGCACTAAGAGGGCAATAATTTATGATTCCTGGAAAGAGCTGGGATTTTTAAAAAAATTTATTCCACATTACCCAGAGTAAATTATTAGTCTGCACTAGTGAGACCGAAACTGTACTGCTCAGTTCTGAGTGTTACACTTTAAGAGGGATGTAAACAAATCAGGAGTGATTCAATGGAAGGCAATGAAAAGAAGAGATGAGAGATGGGGGTATTTGTATTCATATACGAATATGAATATCCCCGCACAGCTGGAGTTAACGAGGGTCTGCCCCCTGGAGCTGGACTGTCCACTCACACTTCCTACAGCGGCGGTCTTGCTCATCCTTCCAATCACTCCCAGAGCACCGCTGTCTTCCTGCTCGGCTGGTCACTTGGCAGCCATGCAGGGAGACACATCCTCCCTCCCCTTGCCTGGAGTGGCTAGCTGAGAAGGAAGAGAGCGGGGCTCTGGGATTGATTGGGAGGATGAGCGAGGCCACCGCCACCATCAAAAGCATGAGTGGAAAGTCTGGCCCCAGGGAGCGGACCCTCCAGCTGAGCGGGGATATTCGTATTCGTATATGAATAAGAATACTCCCATCTCGTAATAAAGAGATACTCCAGCTATCTTGACATCTCTTGTAAGTCCAATTCAGCCAAGACTGCAAGGTTGACCAAATTCTGCTCTTGCTGGCAACTTCATTTTCCAGAAGGTGTAAAAAGTGACAAGAGAATCAGCTTCCTCAATTTGGTCCTAACTAGAGATGGGGACAACTCACCATTTTGGCGAGTCGTCCCGCTGTGCGAGTCGTCAAAAGTTGGCAACTCACAAAGCATGAAGTTGCCCCCATGAAGCTATGAATAACAAAGTGAGGGGGTTATTTAAAAAAAACACCCCCGCCCCACCCCCTGCTGCCACCACCACTCCCCGCTGCCACCGCCACTCCCCTGCTGCCACCCCCCACCGTGCCGCTGCTTCCCCCTCCACCCCGACACCCCCTTACTGTAATTGCCGCTGCCGCGAATCCAGACTGCCCTTTGCAAAGATGGCAGCTGCAGCTTCCCTACCCTAAATGAAGCCGCAGCCGCCATCTTTGCAAAGGGCAGTCAGTCTCCCTTTTTACATGCCGTGGCTGCGGAGGCCAGATGGAGACCTTGGTGGCAGCAGCAGTGATTACGGGAAGGGGGTGTTGGTGAGGGGGGGCTAAGGTAGGGAGAGGAAGGGGTGGGGGGGTAGGCTGTGGGGGTGGGTGGATGCCTATCGGCCCACCAATCAGCTGATCAGCGGCCAGTAGGCAGAATGGTTTTTTTAAAAAAAAAATTATGAAGATTAATAAAAACAGGAAAATATTCATTGATCCATATTTGTCGGGACTTAAAATTTGACGAATACGGATTGATGAATATTTAACAAATCGGCTATTTTCGTTGAAAAAACCGATCCGTTTTTATATTCGTCCCCATCTCTAGTCCTAACTATCAGTAAAGAACTGGTCAATCAAGTGAAAAAAGCATGAACTTTGGTGGAAATGAGAGTGCCCTCTTTGGATTTGTTTTTCTAGAAAAGGGTAAGATGAATATAATATAACATGCACTTTGAACTTTAGGAAAGTTGATTTTAACAGGTTTTAGGAAAAAGTGGTTGAGAAATAGTCAAAAAGAAGGGAGTTTAAGGTGGATAGGGTTTCTTAAGGGCAAGACACAGAAGGCACAAACACTAAAAATTCTTCAAAAAGAAAGAGGGGAGAAATCTGAAGAAGAACTGTTATGGCTGCATAACAGTTTTTAAGATGAGCTCTATGAGGAAAGGTTGAAGGAATCAGATATGCATCCTTAGAGAAGGGAATACTGAGGAGAGACATGATACATGATTGCTTAGTTTCTCTGCTGCTCTAATACAGGAGGAGATTCATTAGTGTTTTTTACTTGTAGAGTATATTCATTTTAACCATTGGGGCAAACGTCTTAACAGTGCAGACAATCCAAGTGAGCTCCCTCTTTCTTGCTGGGTATTTTCAGGCATATTGGACAGCTATCTTTCAAAATGCTCCAGCTCTGGATTTCCTGCACTGAGTGGAGATTTAGAGTAGATGGCCTACAAGGCCCCCTCATAACTACTCATAAAATATTGAAAAGTATGGGCATTCGTCCTATGAGCAATCAGAAAGCAAGAGTGGAATCTGCAGGGACCTGATACAAGAACCCAATAGTTAAAGAATGTTCATTAAAATATGGAATGATCACTTTATTCGAAAGGGAACCATTTTCCTAATCCTAATCCATCATTGACTCAATTGAGAGTAAATCAGAAGATGCAAAAATAATGACTTTGTCATGAACACATTCATTTTTCATACTCATGTAATATTTTGAGGAAAAATGCTCACTAGTTTTGTAATGAGAACTTTCTTAGATAAGTAAACTTTTATAAGAAGAGTCTCCCCCTCTCATTTCACTGTTTTCTTTAGAAATACATTGAAGTGGGGTGTTTTTGTTGTTTGTTTTAGTTTGGCCTAGTATATCCTCTTCACAGTTTCTAGAGCATTAAGTGTGAATTTTGATATGAAATGAAAATGGTGGCACAGCTGGAATGGATTGGCAGAAAGGTCACTTTACATTTTATTTTCCTTGACTGTAACTCCACTAGAGTAATCTCAATACTACAAGAACTTTTAAAAATTGCATTGAATGTAAAGTTCCTAAATACACAAATTGAAAGGAAGTGTTACATTTGTTCTATTCTGTTTTTGATTGGTTGTTGGAACTACTTTGGAACACATTTATTTATTTATTTATTTAAACTTGTACTCCGTCCATTTAGCGTAGAAGCCACTACTCTGAAAGAAACTCTGCATTCTTCAATCATTCTTTATAATCCTGACAAGTATAGGATTATAATCTGAAACAGTTGATCCTCAAGTGCAAAATTTACATATGCACCATATAAACAAATTAGTGTCTCTTGTTAGATCAAAATACTATTGTACCATAACAAACTGAGCCAAGAAATCCCTTTCATTGTGCTTCTTCCCTCCCAACCACAAAATAAATCCCATTTTTTCAGTCCATTTTCTTAACAGTCAGCTCTGTTGTCCTGATTTAAACCTCTATTCAGCATAAAGAACAGGATTAGAATGGGAAAGAAAAGCAATTTCACTCTCATCCCGTATGACATCTTGCCAAGGCAGCATCTGCCCCCAAGATGCAAATCCTTTATGCTATAGTTCTGGAAAACAAAAAATGCTGCTGTCCTTTAGAGATGTCAGTCGGTCAAATTTCACAGATACCAAATTACTAAAACATGGTACAACAAAAACTTCTCCCCTTCCCAATCCTTTCTTTTATTCCTTGCAATTTACTAATTTTATTCTGACAAGTATTTTGAAATGTCTTGCCTGACATAAAAGGCTTTTCTAAACTTGGGCAGCCTTGTTGTCATTTGTAGACTGCTGTGTTTGTAAGATGATATGGAGAGCATTGAGATGCGATACTCACATCATTGGGAATGGTGAGTTCATGAGTACTGGCCGGGGGACTGGCATCCAGACCTGAGCACATGCAAGGGAAAATGGTTACAGGTTTAACAGAAAGTATTATAGACTGGTTTTTACCAAAGCTGCAGACCTTTTGAATTTCTCAAACTGCACCAGGGCCAGAGAGTAAAGAAGGAACACACTTCGGTAAAGTAACAAAGAAAGCACTATGAGTATTAACCCAGAACTCCTGGGAACAGTTTTGTTTGTGCTTCTGTAATCTGTTCATTTGGTTAATAAAATTATGATCAATTCCATGGATACTTGCATGCTCCCTTCATCCTGCTTCCTTTTTGGAGCTGACTGAAAACTCATTCGTTTCCTACATCTTTCAGTGCTCGGAATGTTGCTGTTAATCAATGGAGCAAAAATACCTGGGACTGTTAACTATGACCTTGTGGCTCATTAGAAGGCAGGTTTGTCCAGGCTATGATGCAGTGACTCCATAGAAATCCATTTGAGAAGCCAGCATCAGACTCAGTAAACTGACTCTTTACTCAGGCCTTTTTGTTTGCTCAAATTAGACAAATTACTACAGCAATTCACTTGACAATGTACTGATACCAATTACAAGAAATTAGAATATCTTTACATAAAACATAATACAAGGATAGAATTTTACTGTGAAAGTACACCAGAAATACATGGTCTGAAAGCCAAAGATGTAAATTGAGGGAGGGAGCAAAATTTCTTATGATATTGGTAGTTGTGAAGAAGAAATAGGTTGGATCCAGGGTCAGGCATGTGCAAGTGGGTTGGTGGAAAGAGACTTATCCCCCCCTTCCCAACAGCTGACAAAAGAACTTAATTCAATAAATCATGGACTGCCTTTTAATTTCTCCGAATCTTTTTGTTTCCTCCAAACCTACTGATCTCAGACTCATGTATCTACATGTGTGCACTTCTTTTCACAGGTTTCTGCAAGAGGGGGAAAGGGGGTACTCACTCCCAAAACCCTAAATGTACTGAGTATTTTAATGTACACAGACAGATGCACTGTGTTGTATGCTGTGTGCTCGTCACATGACTTAAGTTAACACAGCACTGTGCAACTTTGAACCTCTGGAGAAATTTCTGTGAACCCTCTTGCTTCATTAGGGTAAAATTTCTTACTAGGGTATACTGCTAGGCAAAAGATTCATAGTTGAAAACTGTGGCTAAAATATACTAATCTACTCTGCTAATTTATGTGCTATACTGAACAAACAAAGAAACAATCAGTTCTTATTTCACATATAGCACCATATCGATTAAAACATAGGCAGAAATAAGCCTAGTTATTTTTTTCTTGTATATACAAAAGTCAACAAACTTGTCACCTCTTGCACAAAGAGAAACATGAGAAGTGCTATGAAACCCTTCTGTTACATCTCTGTGTGAACTCATTTACACAACCTCTTGTGCAAGCATTTGCAGAACAAGACTCACAGGTATTTTTCTTCCACTTAATTTTTAAGAAATCTAACACTGCCAATGAAGCATAACAACACATTCTTAATGAAGTGACTGAACTTGGTCATTATAATGAATCCACATCTATGTAGTGTATTTTATGTGGAAAGTACAGTTACGTTAGAAAACTGTATTATCATAGCCACATAAACAGTCCTACTCATGAATAAACGCAGCATTCTTCACAAAACAGGTACATGTGGTAGGTTTTAAAATGTACCTGTGTAGAGTCCTTTTATAAGCAATTTAGTATACAGTATATACCAACAATTTATTCAGTACAGTAAGAACCTTTTGTATAGCCCACGCCTATAACATCTGTCCTAATTTTGGAGCCTTTGTCTTTCCAATCTCTGCCGTATTCACCATCTAGCCTACTGAAGAGTGATGGAGAACTAATTCTTCAACAAACTAGATGGCAAAGGAAGCAAAGAGAATTTTGTTGCATTTTGTTGGTCCTAAAAAAACTGATGTTTGGATTTCCCTCTTCATGGACTGGCATGCATATCCTTTGCTTTTTCAATGTGTGAAAAACAACTATAATCTCAATACTATGCGAACAAAGCAAAGAAAGTGGAATGTAACTACATAACACAATAGCGTATTTATGTATGTGCTATCAAGTTAAAACTGATGTACACTGACCCTAATATGGGGCTTTTGATTTCCAGTAGTAGATGGAACAAGGGACTATGATTCTGGAGAATGGTTTGAATCCCCACTTGCACATAGAAATGCACTGGGGGAGTGGAACTGGCAAAAAGCACTCCTTGAAAGCCCTATTAGGGTTGCTATAACTCAGTTCCAACTTGACGGCACAGAACACACAAAACAGGGCTTACAAGGTAACTGAAGTATTTAAGTGTTGGTTTATCAGTTCCACTCCCTCCACCAGGGAGTTTCCATGGCCAAGCATGGAATCAGACCCAGGTCTCCTAAATCCTAATCCATCACTCTATCCACCACGCCACATTTGGTCCCCACACTGGGTCTCCCAATACCTACTGATAAACACTGGCCTGTTCAAAAAATGAAATGAGAACAAGGTAAAGTAAGAAATAAATAGCATGATCTGCCATAGCTCTTATTTGAGCAGCATTACTAAATGAATGCAATTTTAATTATTAGTGACACAGATTTGTAGAAGCCACTCCAGGAAAAGCATACTAATTTGAAAGTACATTTGGTTTAAGACTGTGGCATCTGCTTCCATGTAAATGTGCTGGGAATGGAGGTAACAGCCCTGTTTGTAATGCTGCAATCTAAAGGAGACAGGTGTGTTTGTGTGTGTGTGTGTTTTCATATTAAACTTCACCAGACAATGAAAGCTGTGTTTAATGATATCTGTTTTCAACTACCAAAAGGCCAACATTCTCCCTTACCTCTTCAACCCCCTTCCATGAGATGATATGAGTTGGAGCACAAGAGGAGAGAGTCTCAGGGTCAAACTAAACCATATGTTTACTACATCATTAGAAGCAGCGTGTCCTTAAATTGTGAAAGACGTTTGTGCATGTGTTTTCCCTTTCTGCATTCTATCTTCCAGCAAGTTTTGATTTGTGTTTGGTAACTGGAAGGCAAATACAAACATGCATGCTGATGCATTTTTGAGAAAATCATGTAGTGAAAGAAAATAATAGGAAAAACGCATATGCCTTAACATCTAGTTTGACTCTTAGCTCTAAATTAGACAGATCTGTAGTTTGAGCTGCAGAAATGTGCAAGTAGCGCTTTTCACAAGACGTGGCTTGCAAGATCAGAAGCATCCCATTTCCTGAGATTTTAGGGCCAAACAAAGGGGTGACTTAAAGAAGTGCTTGAAGGAAGTCCAGAGTTACATCTGGGCCAGTTTACTGTGGAGAAGGGCTCAAGGACAAACCAGATAAATAATCCCAAGTACCTCTCCATGCTTAATCGAAACATAACACACATACTTTTCACTGGAACAGTCAGCACTAGCCCCAACCAGAAACATGTTGAAATGTGTGGCCAGGCTTTATGATCACCTCTTCAACACAAATCAAACTTTTTCCTTCTCTAGCACTGCTCATTGTTCAAGGAACCACAGCAATTTCCTGAGACTCTAGCTGGCATGCTGAGGCCTGGCAACACAAGATTATTTCTGCACATGTCATTACTGTTAAGGTACTGATGCAAAGGGCAGCTAAAACACTGTCATGCCCACTTAGATGAGATGTGAAAGATGAATACTTTCAGCATGCCTTTGAACAGTAAACTACAGCTATATCATAAGCAGGCATTTCAGAGTCCATCCAATAGACATTTTATGGAATCTGGAGAGTTCCCTTTGGTGCACAGGAAAACATGTACCTCTCTGTAGGTGGCTATTTCAGGTACACTCATAGTATCAGAAAGAAGAATAGTTTTAGGTTGCAAAGGAAGTGACAGGCAGAACAGGTCTTTTCAGAGCTAAACTACATGTTGGATTAAATGCACAGACAACAGTTTACAATCTGCTCTTTTTTTTATTTTTCCTTCCAGTTTTATCAGATCAGTGACAGTGCCCAGGACTTCAAAGAGATGCTTGAACAGTCCCCTCCCCAGGAGTCATGGAGGGACTTTATCAACTGTATCCAGTCCTATTAAGCTAGGGAAGATTTTGTAAGAATCAAAATGCCTTTTAAACATTGTGAGAATAGTAATCTCTTCTTCTCATGCTTAGGTACCTATATAGACATAGTGGACAGCCAGCCAGATAGCTATGAACAGATTTAAGCACCCTGGCAGTGTATGCATGTGCGGCAGACACTATACATATTTCTTCATGGATGAACCACATGAAAAAGAAGATAAGTTTCTTGAACATGCAAGCTACACCAGAAAGAAATTCCTTCTCCATAACTATTAAAATTACAGAAACAATGCCCTCTTTTTCATGCAGCCGCCCTGGTTTCTCATGAGAAATAAAGCACTCCATGCTTTACTTAGTTTCTAGCCACATCCAAAGCTGGGAAATGTTTTCACTCCAAGATTACCTCCTGTCTTCTTGACATTTGCAAAACAGTCAGCAAAACACAAGTACAACTCTCATCTTCATGATTAATCTTTGCCTATAACACAGCTCTTAAGGGTGGGACTGCCTGCAAGGAATAAAATGAAGTAACTCTGTAAACATTGTCAAATATTATTATGTGCCTGTAAGCTAAACTGCATGTAGTATGGGGGATCCTGAAATACCTGCTTTATTAAGCAGTTACACTCACTGTAACATCCTTAAAACAACTCTTAATACATGAAATTACCCTTTATAAAGACATAACTGACGAAACAAAATATCAAACCCAGAAATGAAACAAAATAGCTAGAGATTCACAGAGAGCACTCTGTGAAAAGATACATCAGAATAATATTATTTTTAAATTACATCTAACATTTTACAGAGGGACCTTCTAAAATCAAACTGTTACCCTCTTTACATAAAAAAATATTTTTGAAAACCAAGACTCTTTTCTGGAAAATAAGACCAACCAGCCATCACTTCTCTCTTCCCCTGCACTATCCTTTTCTCCTCGTTCTTTCCTCCAACAGTTTTGGTTGTGTCCCTGAACCAATTAATGTATCACTCCTAATATCCTACACTGATGTCATGCCTATTCAGCTTTCCTCTTCCTTAGTATCTTCCTCAAAGATTACTAAAATCAGTAGCCACCTTCCTAATACAAGTATGAAGCCTGAGAGGTAAAGCTCATTTCTTTGCTTGGGGCTACAGCATACAATGTCACTTGCATGCCAATTCTTGGGTTAACCTCTTTTAGCAATTTTGTGCAGCTGTCAAGTAGGATACGGGATACAGTGTAATCCTATGGAACAGCATAATCCAAAAGCACGAGCAGCTCATGGCTTGAGCTGAGGGAGGGAAGACATTCTCCTTGCTGTTGGGAGGGTCAGCCCTCCCCACAACGCAAATCACAGGCCACCCTTTTAGCTAGGGTCACATTCCTCTTGTCCATTTCCAGCAACATAATCTAGCAATACAACTGATAAAGCGTTTTAGGCCCAAGCTAGGATGAGAAATCAGAGTTAAATGATCTAATCTAAGTAAACAAATAATCTAGGTATCCCTGAAATCTCAGGGAGATGTTTCTTCTAAAATATATATATTTTATTATGCGGTTTTCTTAATTTGCACATTTATTTATTTATTTATTTATTGGATTTTTATCCCACCCATCTAGACCAAAGGTCTACTCTGGGCGGTTTACAAATTTAAAAACAATAAAACCAAAAACATATATTATAGGTCCAGGATGGTGAAGTATAAGAAATTAAGATATGGCAGGAGGGAAAGCCTGCCCAAATAGCCAGGTTTTAAGTTTATTCCTGAAAACACCCAGAGAGGGAGCCAGGCGGATCTCCACTGGCAAGTTGTTCCAAAGGCGAGGGGCCACTGCCGAGAAGGCCCTGTTCCTTGTTCTTTCCTTCAGGACCTCCCTCGGTGTTAGGCCCCTCAGCCGCCCGGCCTGGCTGGAACGAGTGACTCTGGCAGAACTGGGTGGGAGAAGGCGCTCTGCCAGATATAATGCTAAATAATAATAATAATAATAATAATAATAATAATAATAATAATAATAATAATAATAATAATAATAATAATAATAATAATAATAATAATAATAATAGTAATAACAATGTGTTGTCAGGGTGATTTAAATTTATGGGGATCCTTTCTAGGATTTTGTAGGTATTAGAGTACTCAGAAGTGGGTGCACTCTGGGACAGTGCAGCTACATAGGCTGGCTCTTCTTCTGGGAGGCACTGTGGGGAATCAAATTATACATAACTCACCAAGTCAGCCAGCTTCATATGGTATTTAGCTTGTGTGAAAAAAACATGTAAATATGCATATGCTCAGGTAAGCCTCCTTGGCCCATGGGCATATACAATCTTGGAGTAAATTTTAAGCAGGAGTGCAGAGTGAAATATGTGCCTTTTCTTGATTTACTGGGTTCAAAATGATTTTCATAGCTTATTTTATAATCCAGCCTTGCAAGATAGGTCAGTATCATTATTCCGCAATGGCAGATGCTGAAATGAAAATTAGAGAGGCATTTTAATTCTTGAATTTTTGAGAGTCTATTGAATTCTTGGCAGAGATGAAAGGAAAAGAAGAGCTTAGTCATTTTAGCTACTATGATACTCTAGTACCACCTAGGACCAAAGAACCTTGCCTTGGCACAAAGGCATTTAGTAATTCACTAAATGTCTCTTTAAAACAGGAGTAGGGAACATGTGTTGCCTTTCAAATGTTGAGCTACAACTCCCATAGTCCTTCACCACTGTCTACACTAGGCCTAAAATATGATAGCCATACGTTTTCTTTTTTGGAGGTGTCATGTGGTGAGCTATCCAGTCCAAATCTGATTTAAAGACAAAGTATTATAAGAATAAGGAACATCAGGGACCTTGGAATTGCCCACTGACAGTACCTAGACTCAGCAGGCACACAAATTACCTGGTTACATTACAGAAGGACGGTCTCTGAGGTTGCCCTCTCAAGCAAGCAATCGTAAAGACTAGTCCTCTCATTGTGCCTTGAATCTGAGGATCTCCCCTGCTCAGCCTTGGGTCTGGCATTCACAAAAAGGAGATGCCTCTTTAAATAAGAGACCTTTGTACCAAATCACATAAGTATCTTAAAATGATAGTTCAGTTTCAAAAGGAAGGTGCCACATGGTACAGAAAACTGCTGCTAAAGCACCTTGAAAGCTGTTTTGGCTCATGGAACTAGTCAGGTGAGCCTTGGAATGCCATCAAAGTTAGTAGTCCCACCAACAGTGCACTTGATGGGTTCAGAAAGAACACATTAAAAGGCAGATTTTCCTTTTATATAGAGGAAAAAATAGGGACTTCGGTTGTCAAATTGAATTTGGTTGTCAAGTTGATTTTAAAAGTGACTTCTCTTAACTCTGATCATTTCATCTCCATCATATACCACTTAGACCGCTTGTACTGTATCTTTACCACAGAGAGTCAAACTACCTCATATGCATAACCAGAACAAGCAAGGTCCAAATCAAGAAATATTTATTAAAACAAAAGTAGCCTATATATTTCCCTATAGCCTTTGTTTTACCTGATGATTGGCCCATCAGATTTTGAGCTTCTTCGGAGGAATGTAAAGGCAGCTTTTCTCCTGAAGACCAAAGAAGAAACAGTTTTAATGTTTTTTGCCTTCAAGGAGATAAGCAATGTCACTTCATCTAGGAAGCTCAAAATATGATGAACAAAATGGCAGAACACACATTTTGTGATCGTCCTAATGAAATGAAGACATTAAAAAATATATTCAGCAATACACAGGTCACACCATCTGCCACTCCAGTTCTCTACAGGAAACATTTCATTTTGCTGAGGTTTCCCTAGCATTTTTGAGACACAACAGTTCTAACCAAATTTCTGTTACTAAGTTTCTGTTCTGTCTTTACAAGTCTTGCTTCAGGCTTCAGATAAAGGGTTTCTTTAACAGATCCCTCTCAGCATTTTTCTTGAAAACATTCTAAACATCCATCAGCAATCTGCACATGTTTTGAATACATGTAACATCACAGATAATGACCAAAACTATATGAGACAACTCTGAGGGAATTTGTACCCTCTTATCTAGCTTAAACTGTACAGGTAAACAAAGCACTGCAAGACACACCAGTGCCCTGCAGCTGACAGAACAAACATGTGACTCGCAAAAACCTTTCCTTTTCTTAAACACATGGAGAGCAAAGCAGGTAAAAAATTACCCTAATGCCTGACTTCAACGTGTCTCCCCTTTGATGATATATATATTCTAGTTCTTTTCAAACAAACCAGGCTTAGAAAGAAAGAGAAATTGTATAGGTAAGAAGAGAAGGAAATCTGTAAAGGGAATTTGGGTACGTACCAGGGAAAGCGGGGGTGGTCTGTCCAAGGGGAGTAAAGGGGGTTTGCTGCATAGCCAACTGGTGGAGCTTGGTCAACTGCTGAGGGGTAGGAGGGACATTAGAACTAAGAAGGTTATTGTTATAGAATACAAATCACACCAAAAACTAAGAACAAAATTGTAATAATAAATAAATAAATAAATAAATAATAATAATAATAAAAAATCAGGCAGCCATGTAGAAACATGGCAAACACATCTTTAACAAAAGGACTTGGCCTGGGTGAATACAATAATGCCCAAATCTGTGGCAGTTGTGCTTGATCAGGGTCTGAAATACAGTGACCTAACTCTGGTGTCCCCCCTCCATTTAGTTCAAGTAACTAAATAAAATCCTGTGGATGCCACTATTCCTCCATCTTCTGGCAGAGAAATATTTGGACAAGAATAAGAATACATTCTCATGGCCCTTCCAGCTACAACTTGGTTTTCTGCAGTGTAGTTAGCTAAGCTTCTGGAACTGGAACCAGGAATAAGTACCCGTGGGATAGAACAACAGAGTCCATTTTGCAATTATGGAGGCCAGGAGAAAAAATCCAACATGCATAATAGGCTTGTATTTCAGACCCTGCTCATCCCTTGTTGTGTTCAGGGACTTCTAATGGTCCCTTCACAGAGATCTCGTAAAAAGGAATGCATTTGGAATACATTTTGTGCTGTATCTCTGTTGTCATTTAAGAAACAATTAATGGTAAACCAAGTCTGCTTTCAAAATTGTTCTCTGCAGCCTGGGGGAAGGGGTAATATTAATCCCGACATAGTATAGAAATCTTAACAGAATCATAGCAGTCAGTCCTAGGAAAGTACCATTTAGCCAACCAGGCCAGCCCCCCAAAATATAAGGTATGGAGAGCTCACACTTTCTGTCTGGGGAAAAACAATTTAAAAACTCTTGCTCCTGCAGCATATCTGAGGGAAGGGGTGGAGGGAAGTCTAACATCGGTTTGGCAATAGTTAGGGTGAAGTATTGGAGGCAGAACACCTGGGAGGCTGAAGAAGACAGATAGGAAAGTAAAGGGAAGTTTGAAAAGCAGAACTTTCAGTCAGTTAATCAGAATTGGCAAGCAAAACACCAGATGCAAATGACATGCAAATTAAATAAGCTAAAAATAGTCAGAATTTGATACAACTAGGATTTTAAATGCAGTTAACCTTCCAAGCAAAACAGTTTGCAAACATAGCCATGCGAAAATCTGTCACTATGTTTTTAACCATGTAAATAGCTATGTAGTGAAATGTACCTTTAAGGACAATGAAGTCTATGCTCTTAAGGTTACATGCAATATAGAAATGAGAGACTCAACCATTTTTATGTTCAGTTTGCTTTGTTTCAGTTTATATCTGAAAAGTAGCTGACTCCATTCAGAACTGTTCTAAAATGCTGCCACCACAAACTAACCCTGGTAACAAAATGACATGATCATTGTGAAAACCTATGTGTATAGTCATTAAACAAAACTGTATATAATAGCAATGTTTTCCTGAAAACAAGCCTAACGTATTTATGGATGTTCCCAGACAGAGCTTTTGTTCCCCTTTGGGAACTGAATTCTGCTCTGACATTGTCAGATTTGTCCCAGATGTCGATGCAATGTTCCTCTGATCTTGCTTTCTTCACTGGTATTCCCTATGAATTCCAACTCCTTTTTGATCCTTCTTAAAACTAAAGGTTCTCCTTCACATTGGCCTCAGCTTGGGACCAATGAATGAGGGGATACTGTAGTTGTAGCTTCAGAATCACTTATCCACAAGGGGGAAGGAAACAGGTCCAGATTTCAGCACAGCCTCAGTATTTCTGGCTCCTCCACCTTCTGTTAATTACCAGGTTGAAAAACCTGGGAGTGAATTTAAATCTAAAGTATATCATGCCAATAGCTTTAAATCATATGTGACTAGAAAAAAATGGTGATGCCTACATTTGTGACTTGAAGAGGAATGAGTGAAGAGAATCACTGCTGGAAACGGTGATGTTTTTGATCTAATCTGTGAATTTTAATTGTACTGTGGCTATATGTCTTTTCCTTCTGGGTCACTCAGGAGCCGTGCAGCACTCTCCATCCACAAAACCCTCCCACTGCCGCTCTAGTGCGGATGTATATCATGGTAAATCCTGTGATCTTTTGACCTCTTTTAACAAAATGAGGTGGAACAAACAAGTACATCATGTTCTATTTGGAAGACATTTCTGTAGTTTTAAAGTTGCAACAGTAGTTTCCTTTGAGAGTCTCTAGGAAAGATGCAATAGATTTCAGCCATTAACACCATTCCCAGTTTACTTCATTTTCTTCTTTCTGTTGAGAAGTATTTATGTTCTGTTTAGGCACAAGGAAAGTGAAATGCTAAATGCCATTAATTGCTTGGAAATCCTCAAACAAATGGGTAGTGTTCTCACTTATACCACAGGCCAACTGGGCCTCCCATTAGCCCTAGCCAGCATAGCCACTGGTGAGGGATTGACGTCAAAAAGTGTCTGACAACCACAATTGCCTATACCTGGCTTATACCTTCTTATCAGCTCTGCATAAAAAGGTCTATCTTTTAGAACAAAATAGGTTCATTCTCTTCAGTAGTAAAATAAAAATACTTTGAAAAGATGAATTGCAATTTAGGAGAAAGCTGGAGGTATAACAGAAACATGATAGTATTAAATGCATTCTAGCAGTTAAGATGTGATACAAAGAAGCTGAGATCCAAGATTATCTGGAGAGTTTTTAAGGATCGGAATGAGCCCTATGAGGTAGAGATGTAGTAAAGTTACAAAGACTGCAGAAGCTATTTTCTCCTCTTGTGACTAAACCTGAAGTTATCTGCAGCACAGAACAGAAGCCATGACACCATCTATTTGCACAGCTTTATAACAAGGCTTGATCCAATTTTCCTTTGTTTTTTTTTCCAGCACAGTCTCTCTAGTTCCCAGTCAAAAAGAATCCCCAATACAGTGGTGCCTCGCTAGACGATGTTAATCTGTTCCGCGAAGATCGCTGTCTTGTGAAAACATCGTCTAGCGAAGCACGTTTTCCCATTGGAATGCATTGAAATCTCTTCAATGCGTTCCAAGGGAAAACGCAGTCGTCTTGCGAAAATCTCCCATAGGGAAACATCGTCTAGCGAGCGCGGGTCCCCGTCGGAATGCACTGACAGCTGCACTGACAGCTTTTGACCACTAGTCGGCGCATTCCTATGGGGAAACCTCATCGTCTAGCGAAAATTCCCCATAGGAGACCATCGTTTTGCGAAGCGCAGTAGCGATCGCAAAAAGGCATCGTCTAGCGATTTCCTCATCCTGCGAGGCAATCGTCTAGCGAGGCACCACTGTAATGGTTTTGAAGAACTACCACTTTCTTCTCATTCCTTTGGTTCTGTTGTGTTTGGCTTTCATGGGCAACATTATCATTATTTAGAAAGTTTTCTGAAGTCTGGGAAGCTGTCCTGAAGATGTCTTACTCCTCACCATACTTGGCAAATAATCCATTATCTGCTAACCCCTTCCCAAAGATTACTTTCTATCTCTATGTGTGTGTGTGTTAGCAGCATTGTTAAAGGATTCTGCTAATGACTTTAACCTCTCTTGGGTTTTTGTTTGTTTATTTCGTTTTTATACAATCCCTTGTCTGAAATTACTGCCTCTGTCCCAGGTTAATCATCTGTAGTGATTGAAATATCAGTTTTGGAAAGTTTAAAATCAAATATCACCTAAAAAAAGTAGACTTCTTGCTTCCGCTTTCATTCTCAATAATATTTCCTGTTCACTAGAGAATCACACAATGGCATAAATGGCAAAAAGCAATAATAAAAAAACAATGATTTCACAAAATCTCTCAGATAAGCTGGTGTTAATCATGGGTTTTTAATAGAAATATGTGGCAGGAAAAATATATGGAAATATAAGAAATTTGAGTGGGACACAAAAGTGTTGCCCTAAAAATGAAAAATCCTTTTTTAAATGTGCCTTACAGAGGTGCCTAAAAATTGAAAGTATTATTGAAAAACAACCACAGCTGGGGATATAAGTTTATATTATAAAACCAAAACTTGGCCAGTTTTCAGTACACAAAGAACTGATAAGATGGCAGTAATTCATTCATTGAGTTGTGTGCCAGTAAACAATGTATGCTTATGTTATGGAACAGAGACAATAATAAAGAAGCAAAAAAAGGAGAACAGTTTATTTTGCCAATTGAGTTACATTTGCCTATAATGTTAATTAATAAAGAAATGCCACAAAATAGATGTGGAAACCTTTGTTAAACAAATGAGAATGACCATATGTTGTACAGAAGAATGCTTTAACAAAACAGTGCAAAAGGAGAAAAGGGATGAATGTTATTTTAAGTAGTTTGCTTCTTGATAACTAAGTAGAAAAGAAAAACAAAAGTGACGTTCATTTTATAAGGCTTAAGCCTCATAACAAATAATAATTCCTAATTTAGTGTGGCAACAATAAGGAGTATGAACTCATATAATATTCTGTAGTATTTATGAGTGAAATGTTTTAAATGTAAAAGCATGCAACAGTCATTCAGGATGTACTGCCCAAATATGGTATTAAGGAAATTACTCCAAGGGGGGCATTTTCCCAGCTATGAGCTATCTCGGCAGGTAGCTGAATCGACCTAAAACTGTCTGGACAAGCCAATGTCTCTCATTCATAGGAAAGCCAAAGTTTGGTGTCATAATGTTTTGTCTTATATAAATAAGAAATTTCTATCACCAGAGCACATCTCCCAAGAATCACGGGCACCTGCTTTTTGCAAACAAGTGGGAAAATGCAGGCTGACTGAGAGCAGTCAGGAGATAACCATAGGAATAGCATAGATAAAGGCGGAGAAAGATGGGTGAGCTTTTCTTTTAGAGAAAATATTTTTCTGTGTGTCAGCTACATGTTTAGAGCTAAACAATGCTTTTTGATTTTGTACATTTTTATTTTTAGAAGTGTAAATACTTTTTCATGCCTGTTACTGAATAGTATAACAGTTTTTTTATGATTTTGTTCTTAAGAACTTTGAAATGTCACAGATATGAATTTTCTGCCTTTATAGGCTATGAGCTCCTATGTTTTAATGTTTTTGTATTTTTGATTCAAGCATGACTAAAGTTCTTGTCTGGACTTTGTATAGCTAAAGCTTACAACTGAGATATATTTTCTGACTTAAGTACTTGTTCAAAGCTTAAGTTCAGTTTTTATGGATTTTTAAGTATTTTAAGATTACAATTTTTGCATAACTGTATAACTTTTGGATTTAAGCATATGTGTCTACAGTTTTTTCATTGTAACTGTAAGACTGTCTAGGATAATTTTTGGATTTGCTGCTTTTAAGCATGGAACCTAGAAAAGATGTAAATAAATAGAACTTGTATAGAATTAACAAGTTCTGGAGTGGCCTGGAATTATTGAAACAATGAAGACCCTTATAATAAGATACTCAGATGAGTTTACAAACAGCTTGTGACTGATTATTTGGTTTCATTATGGTATTTACCCTTTACTGGGATAATGTCAGCTATGATGAATCATAGAATCTGTTCTCTTTACCTGGGAGGTCTGTAAATCTTATAGGACTCCTAGGGGAGTCAGTTGTACAAATCAGGATCTGACACAGGTGACATATATTAAAGGCTGCAAAACTACCATAGAGTTGCTAGAAGCACTTGAGAGATCCTATGATTATTCCAGCTCTAAATTAGAGGCAATTTTTATTAGAGAATTTGTATTCCTCTGGCTTAACAGCAAGCAAGATTGTGAAAAGAACATTTCTGCTTTATTAGTGTTTTAACAATTTAAGCTTTCAATTGACTAATAGAAAAAGGGATTTCTCACAGTGTCACTGGATGAACATTTTGATGCTTTTGTATCTATCTTGTATAGCAAACAGCTAAGTTTCCAAGTACCGTATAATTGCACTCATTTCACACGCTAGCAAGGTTATGCTCAAAATCCTACAAGGGAGGCTTCAGCAGTATGTGGACCGAGAACTCCCAGAAGTACAAGCTGGATTTCGAAGGGGCAGAGGAACTAGAGACCAAATTGCTAACATGCGCTGAATTCTGGAGAAAGCCAGAGAGTTCCAGAAAAACATCTACTTCTGCTTCATTGACTACGCAAAAGCCTTTGACTGTGTGGACCACAGCAAACTATGGCAAGTTCTTAAAGAAATGGGAGTGCCTGACCACCTTATCTATCTCCTGAGAAATCTATATGTGGGACAGGAAGCAACAGTTAGAACTGGATATGGAACAACTGATTGGTTCAAAATTGGGAAAGGAGTACGACAAGGCGGTATATTGTCTCCCTGCTTATTTAACTTATATGGAGAATACATCATGCGAAAGGCTGGACTGGATGAATCTCAAGCCGGAATTAAGATTGCCGGAAGAAATATCAACAACCTCAGATATGCAGTTGATACCACTCTGATGGCAGAAAGTGAGGAGGAACTAAAGAACCTCTTAATAAGGGTGAAAGAGGAGAGTGCAAAAAATGGTCTGAAGCTCAGCATAAAAAAAAAACTAAGATCATGGCCACTGGTCCCATCACCTCCTGGCAAATAGAAGGGGAAGATATGGAGGCAGTGACAGATTTTACTTTCTCGGGCTCCATGATCACTGCAGATGGGGACAGCAGCCACGAAATTAAAAGACGCCTGCTTCTTGGGAGGAAAGCGATGACAAACCTAGACAGCATCTTAAAAAGCAGAGACATCACCTTGCCGACAAAGGTCCGCATAGTCAAAGCTATGGTTTTTCTAGTAGTGATGTATGGAAGTGAGAGCTGGACTATAAAGAAGACTGACCGCCGAAGAATTGATGCTTTTGAATTGTGGTGCTGGAGGAGACTCTTGAGAGTCCCCTGGACTGCAAGGAGAACAAACCTATCAATTCTGAAGGAAATCAATCCTGAGTGCTCACTGGAAGGACAGATCCTGAAGCTGAGGCTCCAATACTTTGGCCATCTCATGAGAAGAGAAGACTCCCTGGAAAAGACCCTGATGTTGGGAAAGTGTGAAGGCAAGAGGAGAAGGGGACGACAGAGGACGAGATGGTTGGACAGTGTTATCAAAGCGACCAACATGACTTTGACCCAACTCCGGGAGGCGGTGGAAGACAGGAGGGCCTGGCGTGCTCTGGTCCATGGGGTCACGAAGAGTCGGACACGACTTAAACGACTAAACAACAACAACAAAGTTTCCAAGAGTGTTTGCACTGTGTGAGGGGAAAGTGCATGGACCAAAAAGGTTCCTCTGAGACCTCAACTGAAATTTCATGCTGAGTGGGAAGATCTATAGAAGGGGGAATCACACCACTGCAGGAGCTGCAGGAAGACAAGTCGCATGGCAAAGGATTGCCCATTCTCAATAGATTCTTCAACCAATAGAATCTGTATTAGTTTCAAATCAAAAGAAAATATCGCAGCCTGACTCTAACAGAGAGACAAAAGAAAAGGCTGGAAAGAGACTTAATCAGAAGGCATGCATGACTGATACTTGTGAACAGAAATCAGGTAACTAGATCCTTGACTCGGGGTGCACCACATCAAAAAGATTTCTTTACAAATTTAGATGAAAGAGCCAGTGGAAATATTCAAGCTGCTAATGGTGGTTCTATGAAAACTGAAGGAAAATTGCAATGTGAGCTGTCTGATGAAGTGAGTGAGAATACTATACAAGATACTTTGTTTGTCCCTGAACAACATGTTCAGTACAATATGCAACGTGTTAAGTACATCAGCTTTGAATGATAAAGGGTTTTCTATACATTTTGAAAATGGACAGTGTACAGTAATGAAAGATGGTGAAATATATTTTCAAGCAGTCAAATCTAATGGTGTCTATAGACTGAGTCTTTTAGTTGAACAGCAAGAGATCAACACGGTGCAAGCTCAGAGAAAAGATGGCAATAGCATGGAGCTGTGGCATTGTCATTTTATACACAGAGATGCAAAAGCAATTCTGAAGCTACAAAACCAAAAACATGCTACATGTATCAAAATAAATCTCTATGGTGCAACCAACACAACCAGGTGCATAAGCCGTATCACAGAAAACACTGTTAGGCCCTCATTCCTGCCATGGACTGAGAAAAGAAGCACCAGGGTGGTGGATGTGATACATAGTAACTCGTGTGGGCCACTTAATATCCCATCACTGGAACATAACAGATACATTCTAATATTTGTGGATGATTTCTTGATGTACTGTGTCACCAAACTGCTGAAGGAGAAGAGTTCCTGCTGAAGGAGAAGAAAGGAGATATCGTGTTTCACATGATATGCTGAAGACGTATGTGGCCATCGTGAGGAACAAATTTGAAAGAAAACCCAAGGCAGTCTAAATGGATAATGGTGGTGAAAGTAAAGAAATGATTTTGATTCTTTCTCCTACAAATGTCTCAGAGTGAGGTACTGAGACCTTAAGTGCCAGTTAATGAGAAAGGAGTGGATTCTGGGGAATCTAAAGCTATTCTCATCAAATTTTACCAGAAATCCAAAACTCTGCAACACAATTGTCAATCATATCAAAGAGCATGGAGGTGTTGATTGTGTGTTTACAAATAGTTGACAGTGTGTTCCTTTGCTCAGGCAAGTACTTTTCCAATTCGTAGGAGTAAATCTTATTAACTTGGATTTTGAATCATAAGGTTGAGAGTAAAAACATGAGAATGTTTGCTTCAAGAAGATATGCTGGATGAGAAGATGTAGCCTCTGCATACAAGCACCTATGGCCTGTACATTTTGCAAGGACTCCACCTTTTCCTTCCTCTCCCTCCTCTAAACCCGACAGTTATCTCAACCTGCAGTTGCAGTCATAATCCATTATGGTCCCCAATAGATGGCTGAATAGCTCAGCAATGTCATGCAAGAGGTGGTAGGGCAGAAGGTGTTGCATCTGTCTGGATGCAATGGCTGAGCATTCTGTCCATGCTAAGGAACACCACCTTCTCCAGGTAATTAAAAAAAAAAGACTCAGTGGATGTGCAGAGACAGAGGGAGATCTTGGTTTAAAGGAGAGGGAGTTGTGTTAAGTTCTGTCTGAGCATCGGCAAGAGTCAATTTCATTCTCAGTCATAGCCCTCCACTGTCTCAGGTAAAGGCCTTGGAAGCTTCAGGACAATCTATGGCTGGCCTGGCACCCTCAGTTTTGTACGGTTTGCTTCTTCAAAGCAAAACAAAACAAAACAAAACACTTTCTTTGGAATTTCCCAGATCACCTAAAATGCAGATCAATTCCCACGTGCACATACATTAAGAAAGAAATCACACTGGTTTATATGTCTTGTATGACCAGTGCTAGTGACTCAACCAGGGGCAGTCCAAGATCTTCTTGCCCCTTGAGTGCAATGGCCACATTTCACAGGAACTGCTGTCACCCTCTCCCTCTTAGAGAGCCAGCCAGCCAGTCACACTGTATTTTATTACATGCATAATACAAACACACACAAACATGCACAGGCACGTCATGGCCAACTCTTCAGACCTACTTATGCCTGGCTTTATTACACCCTCTCTTGCTGTAGGATTAGAGCAAGGAGCATATCTTCCATCCTCACCCCCAACCCTGAGTCTGCCACCTGAGATTATTACTTACCAGGCTGAAGAAGAGGATTGATCAGGCTCAACTGTATCAATACTTGGTATTAATGCATTTTTCAAATTTATTGCTGTCTCAAAGAATAGTTAGAAATCAATGGAACTTACAGATATGTAGGAAGGACTCCCTATAACCCAAAGACCCTGTCCAAATCAGTTTGCCCTAGACGATCCAATGGTTCAAAGGATAGCTATAAAAATGCTGTATTTGATTCTCCCCATATTTTATAACCAGTACACAATTAATTATTTGTTGTACACTTTTTAAATTGCATTTTGTATATTTTAACCACATAATATGTTTTATGAACTGACTGTACATTTTTAAACTGCATTTTGTATATTTTAGCCACATAATATGTTTTATGAATTGGTTGTATATTTTTAAACTGCATTTTGTATATTTTAGCCAAAAATATGTTTTATGAGCTGGTCACCTGACCGTAATAAATAAATTCATTCACTCTGGATTCAATGGAACTTACAGAGGAGTTGACTCATCAAATCCTCAGGGGGCCTACTCCAGTGCAACTTGCTATGCTAAGCAATAGGATTTCACTCAAGGACTAAATTACTTTCCATCAGCTTATGCAAAATGGAATTGTTGCATTTAATCACTTCCATATATAAATTAACCAACTAAATGTGTGTGTGCATGTGTGTGTGCATGCATGCAATTTCCTATTGTGATCAGTACAAAATTTTATTCAGTAGAACAGAGAGTGAACTTCAGTTTCTCAAATTGATTATGTATATCACTGGCCTGAATTTAAATATTATCTGTTTAATTTATAGATTTATCAGTTAAAGACATTTTCAAATAAACAATTTAAAACGTAATAAACAAACAAGCACCCGTAAGTTTGGAAACCTTCATGCAAAACATGTTTTGAAAGTAATCTCAGTAAATACAATTTTAGAGTTGCCAGCTCTGGACTATTTTGACACATTTATTTGTGACAAATAGATTACAATTCTAAAATAGTGGTAACTGTTTATTTAAGAACCTTAAGACTCAGTTAGGGCCTTGTAAATGCCTATGATGCAATAACTTCCAACTTGGTTTTGGCAAATATGTCCTAACATTTATGCATTCATCTAAGAATGTAGCAATATTTAATTAACTTAATTACACAATAATAGCAAATAATTAAATGAAGTTGAAAAGCTTTTTATAAAGATCTACAAATCCACAGGGAGTATGGTGTATCTATGGGTGGCCTATGCAAAAGCTCTGTTTACTTGGCGCAGGAGGTAAATTTAAGTGCCAGGAAAAACAGCATCTCATTTTTATTCAGTAGCTACCTGAAACTAATCATAGATTTTTTCTTATTTTCTATTTCTTTTTCTAGGCAAACAAAACACATATATGCATAAAAACTGTTGGTTGTACCCCACGAGCGCCTCAGGGTCAATCTAGATGGAGGTGAGTAGTTTTGCATGTGGAGCTCCCTTAAGTGCTTAAAAATACTAGCACAGCTTTTCTCACCTCCCATAACATGTTAATTAATTTGCTTTGTTATGTGATGGATCATTGGAATGTAAACACAGACTTCATTTGTTAGTCTGATTGCCCAGGCAGGAAGCTCTGCGGATTCCTGTCACTGGAGGAATAACATGCTGTCAATTTCTAAAAGGAAAGCTGCTGTTTTATGTAGTTAGAATAGTCTCTCCCTTCCTTTGCACCCCATCTGTTCTAGAGGGTTTGGAGACCTTCAACTTTAGATATTGGGGAGCATGGGCGGGGGGGGGGGGAAAGAATGGGGAACTCCACTATATGAGAAATCCGTGTGTGATATTTACTTAAGACTAGCACAGATGTATTTTATGACTGCTAAAGGATGATCATAAAAGTAGTCTTAAGACTTCAAACATATTTTTAAAAAGAGTATACAACAATTGCACAATTTTCACTCATTCCTTGTGTAGAATTTAGTCATCTCCCCTGAGGGTAATGTTTCTGTTGCAGGGATGTTTCATTTTTCTAGCATTCAAACAGCAATACTTTGGGTTTTCAAAAATGTGATTCCCCTTATCATCACCTCAAGCACTGGACAAAATTTAGCAAATGTCACAGGCATTTGGATTGTGCTATGAGCAAGGCATTCTCTTCCATTCACCCTTGCCTCCGCCTGACTGCCAGAGGTCACACAGTATGTTGATCTAAAATTCGCCCTGGGTTCCCATTAGGGGAGAAAAGCAGGATAAAAATAAAATACAATCATGTAAAAAAGAAAGTTCACCCTCTGTGAATTCTATGGTTTTACGTAGCAGGACATAATAAAAAACATCCGGTGCTTAGCAGGTAAATACAACCTCAGATGAACAACAACACATGACATATGTGTTGTTGCCGCCTAGAGAGGTCATAATTGACCAGATAGGCGGGATATAAATGAAATAAATAAATAAATAAATAAATATTATACCATGTCATGATTTATTTTACAAAAATAAAGCCAAAATGGAGAAACCATCTGTGAAAAACTAAGTACACCTCATGATTCAATATCTTGTAGAACCACCTTTAGCAGCAATAACTCAAAAGTAATCGTTTTCTGTATGGCTTTACCAGTCTCTCACATCTTTGTAGAGGAATTTTGGCCCACTCTTTTTTACAACATTGCTTCAATTCATTGAGGTTTGCGGGCATTTGTTTATGCACAGCTTTCTTAAGGTCCCACCACAGCATTTCAATGGGGTTGAGGTCTGGACTTTGACTGGGCCATTGCAACACCTTAATTCTTTTCTTTTTCAGCCATTCTGTTGTAGATTTGTTGGTGTGCTTGGGATCATTGTCCTGTTGCATGACCCAATTTTGACCAAGCTTTAGCTGTCAGGCAGATGGCCTCATATTTGACTCTAGAATACTTTGGTATACAGAGGAGTTCATGGTTGACTCAATGGCTGCAAAGTGCCTAGGTCCTGGGGCTGCAAATCAGCCTTCCATTATTGTGCTTGACAGTTGGTATGAAGTATTTGTGCTGATATGCTGTGTTTGGTTTTCACCAAATGTGGTGCTGTGCATTATGGTCAAATGTCTCCACTTTGGTCTCGTCTGTCCAAAGGACATTGTTCCAGAAATCTTGTGATTTGGCCAGATGCAACATTGCAAACCGAAGCCATGCTGCCATGTTCTTTTTAGAGAGAAGAGGCTTTCTCCTGGCAACCCTTCCAAACAAACCATACTCGTTCAGTCTTTTTCTAATTGCACTGTCATGAACTTTATTTCACATGCTAACTGAGGCCTGTAGAGTCTGAGATGTAACTCTTGGTTATTTATTTTCATTTTCTCTGACCATTGCACGGTTTGACCTTGGGGAGAATTTGCTTGGAAGTCAACTCCTGGGAAGACTGGCAACTGTGTTGAATGTTTTCCACTTGTGAATAATCTTCCTCATTGTAGAATGATGAACTTTAAATTGTCTGGAAATGGCCTTCTAACTCTTCCCAAATTGATGGGCAGCAACATTTGCTTCTCGATACGATACGATACGATATACCTTTATTGGCATTATACAAATACTCAGGGGGAAGAGACACAATCAACACCAATGAGGAAGTACAAAATCATGAAAAACAAAAATATTACCCGGAGAATGGGGCAAAGAGGAGTTCAACATTATAAGACATCAGTTAGGATCAAAATTTCAGTTAAATAGTTTGCCACCGCCTCAGTGAGGGGAGCACAGCAATCACTCAGGAAGATAGGGAGAAGATCAGGGAAGAAATCCGAAAAGGGGATCAGCCAGTGGTCTAAAAAGATTTTCCGAAGAGAATAGTGTGCTGGGCATCTAAATAGAATATGGTCTAAGGTGTCGGGCAGCAAGTGGCAGAAAAGACAGAGTCTTTTATCCTTAGGGGTTTTGGAAAAACGGCCAAAATGCATGGCCGACGGGAATATGTTAAACCGAGCTAGCATGAAAGCTCTCTGCCATGTAGGATTAGTCAATAAATTGAAATAATTTAATGGATATTCTAAAACAGGGGATAAACCGAAAAATTTTGGAGAGCATGTGGGATTAAGGAGGTCACTAAGATGTTCAAACTCCCACTGATATAGCTTGGTTTTGATATAAGAATGAGCGAGAGATAATTCCAATTCGAACAGTGATTCTATTGGGCAATCAATGGATAACAGTTTAGAGTGGATAAGTTGAGTCCATTTGGGGGAGTAAGAATCTCTTAGCAGAGCATAAAGTAACGAATCCGGGGGATTGGTTAAAAACAAACGAAGCCAGTATTTAAAAGTGAGGGACCAAGCCAGGGTTGAGGGGAGATGGATCCCTAATTTGAGTAGGATAGAGGCAGGACGAATGGATTTTGGTAGGCCAAGGATCTTCCTAAAGAAAGAAGTCGCTAAGCGGTCAAGGTCAGAGTGGACCGATGCGATCCACACAGGAACTCCATATAATAATTGCGAGATAATTTTGGTTTGGAATATGTGGAGAGCAGCTGGGACGAATTGATTACCGGCAGAGAAGTGGAACTTGGCAATTGCCTTTAGATTCTGAGATGTGGATGAAATGACAGCTTTTTTATGAGGGGACCAATTTAGTTTGTAATGAAAGAGGATCCCTAAGTACTTAAAGGTTTGTACTTCATGGTAAGAATGGGGACCTATTGACCAGGGGGAAGGACACCAGCGTTTAGAAAAGACCATAATTTTTGTCTTATCAGAGTTGATGGTGAGGTAATTTAGCGAACAGTATTTTTGTAAATGGGTAAGAGAAGAACGTAAACCAGGTTTAGTGAGAGAAAGTAAGACCATATCATCAGCATAAAGGAGGACAGGAAGAGGAATCCCATTAAGGGCAGGAGGTGAGTTATCAGAGTTTGAGAGAAAAGAAGGGAAGTCAGCTAGAAAAAGATTAAAAAGCAAGGGGGCAAGGATACATCCCTGGAGAACACCATTTTGAACAGGGATCCTATCAGTTAGGACCTGAGAGTTGGGGAGACGGACTTGGGTAAAGTTAAGAGTATGGAGGCGGCGGACCAAGAACAAAAGGCGAGGGTCAATTCCCCACTTAGAGAGTTTTTCCCATAGTAGACTTCTGTTAATAGAATCGAAGGCGCCCTTAAGATCGACAAAAGCAGCATAGAGGTTAGATTGATGGTAAATGGAATATTTTTCAGCTAGGAAAGATAATAGGAAAACATGATCGGTAGTGGACGCACCAGCCCAGAAGCCAATTTGTTCCATTCCAGGAAGGTTTTGAGATTGCGCCCAAGATAGGAGTTTGGTGAGAAGAAATTTGGAATATAGTTTGCCGATATTGGCCAGAAGGCTTATTGGCCTGTAGTTACTGGGTTGAGAGGCATCACCTTTTTTATAAATGGGAATTGTAACAGAGGATAACCAAGTTTCAGGGAATTTGCCGGTATTGTTAGCGAACGTGAAAAACGTGGCAAGGAGCTCGGCCCACCAATAAGGGTTGGAAGTCAAGATCTCAGAGATAAAGTTATCTGGGCCCGGGGCTTTATCAGATTTTAAGGTGTTAATGAGATCTAAAACTTGATCGGTGGTGACAGGGGGCCAATCAGGGAGATTAGGAGAATTCGGTGGTAAAGAAGGAAGGGGGAGGGAGCTTGTGAATAGCCCTGTAAAATACTCAATCCAGGTTTCGGCTGGGATGGGGGTTAGTGAATTAGAAGGGGCCTGAGCAGTGGAGCAAGAAACTATAGACCAGAAGGATTTCTGGTTATGGGAAATGATTGCCTGGTATAAGAGGTGCCATTTGCGTTGCGCAAATTGATGTTTTTTTGTATCAAATAGGGCAGAACAGGCTTTGTGGAGAGAGAAGTAGTGCTGTAAGGAGGGAGGGGTTAGGTGATGGCGAATAGAGGAAAAGAAGGATCTAATTTGTTTTTTTGCCTTCCAGCAATCAGCATCGAACCAAGAGCGAGAGTGGGTAGTGGGGAGAGGCGAGTTTCGGGATCGAAGTAGAGATATTAAGGATTCAATGAGTAGATTATAATTCAGGATGGACGTAGCTGGAGTGCTAGAGGCCATCAGTTCTGGTTTTTTTTTTTGATATAATTTCAGGTAAACAGGACCAGTCATGGGCCACAAGAGACAGGAAAGGCCTGCACAGTTAGTTTTATAGGCAGTTTTATAGGCAGTTAGTTTTGAGTTAGTTTTATAGGCAGGTAAATGGTATGTGGAAAATCCTGAGATATGGGGTGGAGATAAAGACCAAGTTTCTTGAAGGAGTATAATGTCATGTGTAGACAAAAATTGAATAAAGTCTCTATCAGACACTTTCCTCCTCCATCCCGCAATGTTCCAAGAGAGAAGCTTAAATGACATTTGCTTCTCTACAATCATTGCTGATGTGTTAACACATGCCTGAATGCTCCAGACCAGCAAACTGTTAAAATGTTGGCTTTTATGGAGGTTGTCACACTTGCTGATGATCAATTTACTCAAGGTCATTTGGTTAGCAGTACCTGGCTGCTACTTAGCCTCTTAATTCCTATGGAAGCAGTAAAGGTGTACTTAGTATTTCACACATGGGTTCTCCATTTTGGCTTTATTTTTCTTAAATAAATCATGACACACTGTAATATGCCATGTGTTGTTGTTCATCAGAACTGCTGGATAGCTCAGTGGCTTAGGTCTCTAGCTGTGGAGCCAGAGGTTTGTAGTTCAATTCCCCACTGTGCCTTCTTAAGAGGGGCTGGACTTAATGATGCATAGAGTCCCTTCCAGCTCTGCAATTCAAAGGTTATTATCTGAGGTTGTATCTACTTAATTTTCAGACCTGCTAAGGACCAGATGATTTTTATTATGTCCTGATATGTAAAACCATAAAATTCAAAGAGGGTGTACTTCCCCCCCCCCACATGACTGTATATAAGTAAGTAAATAAAATGTTAGAAGTTCATTCAAGTATTTTCCTTTAAGAGGTGAACTTTCCTTTCCTTAACAGCTCTCTACACATAGATTAAGTGAAGCAAAAGGATTTCTTATTACTACACAAGATTGTTACTCTGAAGTTCCCATTAATTTAACTGCATTTAACTGTTCCATTTTGTGCCTTGCTTGAGGATGAGAAAGTGTTTAGGGGTATCTTTTTAGATAAATCCTTGATAAGATGGAAATCTAAAAAGCAAACCATAGTTGCGACAAGTACTGCAGAAGCAGAGTACGCTGCCTTAAGTGAAATGTGCAACGAAGTCACATGGTTTAAACAATTATTAAAAGATGTAAATGTAATAATTGATTCACCTGTAAAAATGTTTTGTGATAACAGCATTCACTCAGTTAGCTAGTGAATGCAGGGTAAAAGGCAGGAGTAAACACATTGGCATAAGGTTTTGCAATGTGAAAGATGCTGTAGAGAGTCAGTTAGTTGAACTACAATATTGCCCAAGTGAAAATAATGTGTCTGATATTTTCACTAAACCATTGACATTTGAAAAGCATGTATATGTATGTAACCAGATGGGTTTCAACAATATGTAAATTTAAGGAGGAGTGTCAGGATTTGTTCCTTTAAGTGAACAAGAGGTTAAATTTAATATTGTAGTGAAAATGCAAAGTCATGCCTGTAACGTCAAGCCAATGGATGACTGATAGCATACAGATGGGACAAGCTTAGGTAATGCTTGTCGACCATGTTCAGCTGCCATGTCTGCAGTGATAGGCTGCTCTCACTATTTAAGCAAGTGTATGAGAGCAGCACTTCGCCACTCAGTTGTGAGTCTGGTGGTCATTACTTTACTTGAATGTGAATGTTATGTTGCTCTGAGATATCTATGCCAATGTATATATTGCCATGTATATATGTCTGACCAAGTCTAATATATTGTGCTATAAGTATTATTAGAACTCTCTCTGTGTATTTTTCTCATACGTCTGTGTCTTTACTCTGCTTATTAAGGGGAGGATTTGAAGCTACCAGATAAGAGACTCTGTGTAACTTGTTATCTTGGGCTCCAAGGTTTGTTTTCCCTAAGAGAGTGCTTTTGGAAGCTTCACTATCCAAATCTGACTCCAAGCTTCTGGAGAGGCAAATGCCACATCAAGCCTTTGGAGTTGGCCCCATGCCAACAGCTATATTAGGCTTAAACTATGAAAAATATTATGAGGTTTATTTGTGTAATATTCATACTTACATATCATATAAACTAATATGTGTTTCCATGTTATACAAATCAACATTAATGTTGGTATTGTTTTTCTACTGTTATGTTTCAGCTTTAACATCATTTATATAGTAACCACTGATCAGAGAGAGCCAATATATTATAATAGTGTTGGACCTGAAATAGGAAGACCTATGTTCAAATCTCAGCTTAGCCAAATAGCATCCTTGGGCTTGCCTTTCAGTCAAACCTTCCTTGCAGGGTTATTTTTGATATAAATGGCAATAAGAAAATCAAGTAAAGCAAACGTGCATATTTCTCATGTGTAAAAATAAGAAAGAATCTCATTTTATTATGCATATGGGCTATTTCATGAGATGATATTCCCATGAGATGGCTATTGTTTTTGTCATTGATTTTTATTGATGGGGAAAAAAACCAACCCACCACAATTGACACACTGACATGTCAGGAAAAATGCAAGGGAAAGTGAAGGCAAACTGCAGAAATTAGGCAAGAACACAAGGTGTCATTTTTTGGATAAGTGCAGATCAAATATTTTATTGTAACTAGAAAATATCCTTTCTTTGCCACACATATGCATAAACACATAGCAAGTGTCAATTTAATCTGCTACCTCCTTCCAGGACCTCTATCCCACTTAGCTGCTATTTTGTTTCACTGCAATGGGCCATGCTGTAGCATGGAATGAGATTCATCACACAACTCATTTTTCTTTTCTTTTTGGACTGCATCTTCCAGAATCATTCAGCCAGAATTTTCACTATGTTGACTGGGGGTATTCTGGGAGCCTTAACACAAGAAAGTAACTTTGGTGATTTCTACTTCTTAATAAGTACCTGTATATCAATTTCCTTTGTACATTTACTAACATATAGGATCCATTTAAGGACATATATCTGAGTAAGCAATTCAAAGATCCAAAGTATACTGTAGAATTCATTCTTTGAAAAGGACATTATCATTTCCCTAATGTTGTTTCATACCCCTTTCCATAATTTTAAAGACTTACAGCAATCATCTGCTCAGTTTTAAGAACAAAAGCAGAGGTTTCTAATAATGTACACACACACATGCCCTGTTTTGGCCACCTCTTTATTTCCTCCAGGGCAGCACCTACTTAAACTCCTAGCTAAGCTCCCAGAAGTCTGTGGAAGATAACATAGAACTGTTGTTTCTGAGATGTCATAGATTCATAGAATTGTAGAACCCCAAGAGTCACTGTGAAGCTAATTCTGACAAAGCAGAAAATGTGGCAAAGTTATGCTAGTATATTTTCCAGTTATAATAAAATACTATATTTTGTATCTCTACTGCTGGTATAACACCCAAATCTGCATTTGTTGTCATGGATTAGCTAATTTCTATGTACTGTTTGCAGGCAGCTCTTCAAAGGCTCAGCATTTCCAAAATTGTAACATTCACCCAGAATTTTAAATGGAGCCCAGAAATGAGCTCCATTTAAATGGCAGATGGCTTCATTCTTCGCCTAATCACATGGCCAAGACTATTTCTCACCAAACAATTTGTCAAAACAGTGGTTGTGTGATTCCTGTTAGATCTCTCGTTTTATGTGGCTAGATACTTACTTTCTTTTTCTAAACGAAAGCTTAGAGGTCAGCTGATGGGCTAAATGGGCACTGGTTGGCATGCCTGAAATCTGGGCAAAACCCAGCCAATTAGGTAATATGTCAGTCTTAGTTAGAAATGCTACTGGGCCAATTGATTGTGGAAATCTAAGAAATCCAGGTGAGTGGCTCAGAATATGGTGGAAACTCTGCTAGTTTAGGTAATATGTAAAAGAGTAAGGGGAAGAGAGCATATTTTGGCCAGATAACTAAAAGGCACCTAGCAGGGGCTTCAGGGTAGCAGGAATTGGCAGGGTCTTGCATAAAGGAGTTCTTCAAAATCCTTCACCCAACAAGAGTTCTACCTTCATTGTCCCCCGGCCCAATTAATCTCTGCTTGTTCCCAGCACTCTTCTTAGAATGAATACACGTTTTAATTTCCAGTTGGGCCAGATGCTGCTCTGAACACATTCTTGGGCATTTTACTGAAGATTCTATGTTGTTATTTCCTTTTGCCATCAGAATCCAATTACTCTTTCCATGTCTTCTTTGGAACTGAAAGAAAGTCTGACTTAAAGCTGGATTCATCCAGTGAATTGGAGGGCTAAGTTAGTACTGTACATTAAGAAGAGAGTGGAAAAAAGAAAGATCTCTTTTCAAAAAACATAGAAACTCTCTGAATTTATTGCCATCTGATACAATGGCCAGCAGCTTGGATGGCTTTAAAAGGTAACTTTAAAAAATCATGGAGAGTAGACATTAGTAGTCATAACAAATTAATGAAACTTCCATTTTCACAGATAAGTACATCTGAATACTAGGCAATGGAGATATATAAAAGGAGATGGGTGTTGTCAAGTTGATTAGTGTAGAAAGCTGAAGGCTGCTGGATTAAACAGATCTTTTGATATGATCCATAGAGAAACATAGGCTCCTAATGAGACAAAAATGTGCCATCTTAAAGACTAACTGCTATATTTCAATATGAGCTTTTGTGGATCAAGTCCACTTATTCAGTTAATTTTTCAGATGCAAATTCCTTCCTTCCTTCCTTCCTTCCTTCCTTCCTTCCTTCCTTCCTTCCTTCCTTCCTTCCTTCCTTCCTCCCTCTTGCACAGACTAACATGGCTGCATTTTTGAAAACTAAAAATACAAATAATAGCTTCTTGGCTCTCGGTACGTGCTTTTTATGACAAAGTCATGCATTAATTTATACAGGATATTCTTTTATGTTCTTTATTATCTTGTGCATCTTTTTTTGATGATTCCTGTAATTTGTTTTGCCTTGTAGACAACAGTGCATGAGGAATAGATCCCTAGAAGAGTCTAAGGAATGAAAGCATCCATAGTCCTTTCCTTGTAATGTCCTCAGTCCTGTCCCTTGCTGTTATAGACAAAAATGCTAAAATCAATACAAGGGTTCAAAGGCTTAATTCTCACTTAGAAGGGTAAACTAACTCCAGTTATACCTAAGGGAGGGCAAAACTGTTAATTTCAGTTTCTCTTCCATTCCATTTTTCCTCTCTTAAGCCCATTTCATCCTGTTTCCATATCAGTTTGTGATATTCTTACACTCATTCCGAGGCATATTTACAGTAAAAAATGCACAGAAAAATAAGTATGTGAATATTTACTGATTTTTCTGTGCATTTTTTCTAACATATCAATGGCCCAAATGCTTTTCCTTAGTGTAGTAAATCATTCCAGAATAGGCCCATTGAATCAATGCAGAAATAGTTTCAATTGATGGAACTTACAGAGGAGTTGACTCACTAAATCCCTGTGGGCCTATTCAAGTGCAATTTACTATGCTAAATAATAGGATTTTGGCCAATGTTCCATGTAATTTTATCTAAAGCATGCATTTCTCACATAATATGTCCACCATAAAGGATTTTTGTATATTATTTTCAGTAACACACATATTTAGTGAACCCTTTTCTCTAATAACCCGCCTTGGGCCCTTTTAAGGAGAAAGGTGGGGTAAAAATAAATAAATAAATAAATAAATATCAGCATTTTGTACGTGTTTTGTGATTGCAGAAACTCACACAAAATTCATTCTTGTGAATACCAAGCGAGAACTGTTTGTATTATTGTTTTGGTTCAAGAAATTTAAATCAGGAAAATCTGAACTGAAATATCAATCCAACCAATTTCTCTCCAGTCCTTTGTAAAACTTTAGACTACAGCTAAATGCTTATCAGAATGAAAAAGTTTTCTACATCTAGACAACACATCAGAGAAATCTTGGCTAAACTCCTACCTGTATGGAAGGATTTAAAATAAAAAATCTAAGTGAATTCCAAACTACAGCCTAGAGTGCCATAATTCAATACAGATTTACTTTATAAACAATGATTGACTTTACAAGAGAAGACAGATTACACTAAATATACTCATAAGAGTTTATACAAATAACATTACTAGAGATGGCTGGTAACAGCCAAACAGGTATTCTGCACTTCCCAGACCCACCTCCTCTGGCAGGCGCCCACTCAGAGGCAATATCTGGGGGGGGGAGGGGGAGGGAAGCCAGGGCACTGCCTCAGAATGAGTGTCCACCAGAGTAGGCAGGGCTGGGAAGCACCAAACGCCTGTTCAGATGATAAATTAACTGGCATGAACTGCTGGTTTGTCATTATATATTTCCTTTTACATTAAAAACAACTTTCGGTAAAAATATAAACAGATATGTTCATTTTCACCCTGATTAGGCTGCCAGGAAGGGAATAATGATCACCAACTTAAAAATACAATGTTTCCCCCAGCAGTTTAGATGGAATGGTTTCAGCATCACAAGGCATTTGGCCTTCTTTTCCATTATGACTGAGCATATGTACGGTACAGCCAACCAACCTGTTGATGCATCTCCATAAGTAAAGTCTGAGAGAAACACATAATATGTAAAAGATTCTGGATATATCTATATCATAAAATAATTTACAATATATATAAATTAGGGTGGTGCATCAGACTACGTATATCTATATAGGAGAAGTAGAAGGAAATGCTTTTGTATGGCTACTGTGTGAGGCACAAAATGCACAGGCAGACAGATAGACAGACAGACAGATAGACAGACATAAGCTTAGCAAAGGGATAGCACAGAATAATTCCAGTAAATTGACAACAGGCCAAGTCCTCATTAAAAATATAATCCAGTGCTCATAGGTTAAAGGCTATTACCAATACTACACACAACCAAATACTTTGTGAAAAAGAGTATTAATATTAATGTTTAATATTAATATTAGTCAGATTTGAAAATAGCATGCAGGTGACATAAGAAAGCAAACTTCTTATGCAGACAGTGAAGGTAAAACTCACATCTGGGTGTGGAATAGCATATTGTCCTTGAATTGTATAGGCCTGCAAAAGAAGAAGAAAGAGTGTAAGACTTTATGTTAGTGTCCAATGATTTCATTACACTTGCAAAACTTATAAGATTCCTTCTGCATTGTTAAAATCACCACTAATCTTCCTGACACCAGTATATTAGGATCCTCAATTTTTTTTCGAATTATTCGCACACACATATGAAGTACTTTGCCCATTATTACACTATAAAATATATCTGCCTAATAAAAGATTTCATAAAGTTGATAAGAGATAATGCAGTGTTAAGTTCCCAAGTCCTGATTTTCAAACAAATGCATAAAAATTATAATTGCTTTATTAGTGAACTGTTGATCCTTCATCTATGTGCAATAAATGTTTTGTGTGGTGCCACAGACTGGAGTATACAGACTCTAAGAAGGCTATATGGTAGGAGCATATACATACAGAACTACAGATGCATTGTTTATTAGTATTGCAGAGTGGGGAATTCATTATTGGGCTGTTTAGCTAATAACCAGACGCAGCATGCCATTCCCCTCAGTTGTTTGACTGATCTGACACATGTACAAGAAGACAGGAACCAGGTTAACTGAAGCAAATTGGCAAATCCCTAACTTTTCAGATGTCTATAAGAAATTAGCACATCCCAGTGATCACCATGTTATAGGAAAAAGCATACAGTTGTGTCTTTGTAACCTCATAATGTGAATATTGTAGCTGCCTGTTACAGAGCATGCCTCAAAAATGCTATTTAGTAAAGAAAAATGATATGAACATCAAAAGAATATCTACTCATGCTTTATTGATTAGAGGAAAGCTTTTGACTGTGTTGACCATGACAAACTATGGAGAGCTCTAGAAGACCTTGGGATGCAACTACATTTGGTGAAGTTGGTGAAATCACTGTATGAAAATCAGGAAGCCACTGTGCAAACTCAATATGGAGACACTGACTGGTTTAAGATTGAGAAAGGTATGTGGCAAGGTTGCATTTTGTCACCTTTCTTATTCAACTTGTATGCTGAAGTGATCATCAGAAAGCTGGAGTTAGAAGAATCAAAAATTGGTGGAAGAAACATCAATAACCTTCGATATGTGGATGATACAACCCTCCTCTCAGAAACCCAGGAAGGTCTAAAGTACCTGATCATGACACTCAAAGAAGAAAGCGAGAAATTTGGCCTCTTTTTGAATATTAAAAAAACCCAAACTAATGAAAACTATAGAGAATTGAAACATTAAAATAGTAATTGGTGGTGAGGAGGTTATATGTGTAGAAGAATTCATCTTTTCAGGTTCACTGGTCAATCAAAATGTCAATTGCAGCCAAGAAATAAAATGTTGAATCATGCTAAGTTGCACAGCAATGATGAGTATGAATCAAATATAAAAAAGTAAGAATGTCAGCTTGATGACCAAGTTCAGGTTAGTTCACACCATCGTGTTCCTCATGACTACATATGGCTGTGAAAGTTGGACGATGAAGAAGATGGAAAGAAGGAAAATTGATTCTTTTGAGCTATGGTATTGGAGGAGGCTCTTGCACATTCCACATACTGCAAAGATAATGAATAAAGAAGTGCTGAAGCGCATAAAACCAGATATGTCACTGGAAGGCAAAATAACAAAACTTAGACGTAGTTATTTTGGCCATGTTATGCAATCAACATCATTGGAGAAAGATGTTATGTTCAGAATGGTCAATGGTAAAAGATGAAGAGGATACCAAAGAACACATTGGTTGGATGTAATCAAAGCAGACACTGGCCAAAATATAAAGCAGCTGAAAGAAGTTGTACAAGATTGGAAATAATGGCGAAAGCTGGCTCATGAAATTGTCAAGGGCCGGATATGATTGAATGGGCAATTCGATTAGAAAGATGCAAATTTTGTGTCTTGTGATCATGTTGCTATGACATTCTGGGAGTTGTAGTTCTGCATACTTACACTATTTAGTGTGACAGCTGGGTAGTTTAGTGAGTTGGAACACCTGGCTGCAGAACCATGGATTGGGAATTCAATTCCCCATTGTGTTTCCCAGGAGAAGAGTTAGCTTGCATAGTCCTGGGCAAGCTACAAGGTCCTAGAATGCTTCCAGCAGCTAGCACTGGTAAACTACTTTTGAATACTTTATACCTAGAAAACCCCAAGACAGGTTACCAGAAAGCTGCTTCTGTAGGCTAGCCACTTCATTTTCAGTGAGTCTTTGAGTTCTGCTGTAGTGCTTTCTGCGCTCTCTGGAATGATGAGCCTTGACATGTATCTTGAAAAGTATGGACATCTAGTGCAGAACCAATGGACACAACCATTTCTCATCAACAGCCAGAGACTGGAAGAGAGTGCCATGAATACCTCCATGTACTGCTAATACATTACGGTTTTTCTCAAATGATATAACTTCCAATAAGTGTTCATTCTAGGTAGAAAGGTTATGTCCATTGGTATTGCACTAGATGTCTATACTTTTCAAGAAGGAAACAAACCACAAAGGAACACCCCCCCCCCCCCCCAAAATCAGGCTATTTTGTGGTTTGTTTTGGTGTGCTTTGGGGAATGAAATGAAAGACCAAACTATTATTGGCATTGGTGATTTGTACGCTTTGTTTTGAGGCATGCTGTCCCTGGCCAGACAGCCTGGCCCCACTCAGTCAATTCCCTAGGCAATGCTGGGGTGGACCTAGAGAAAACTTTGTGTAGGATTGATTGTCAGGTCAGGCAGCCAACCACATATCTCCAAATCTGCTCTCTGGAAGTAGCCACAACCTGGACAGCTCAGCTAGCGGCTTCACTTTTGCAGCGATTGGCATGAGAAGAAGATGCTTAGCTAGCTAATCCATTTGTCCTGCCCCTTTCTGTTCCTTCCCAATCTACCTCATGATGAGCAACACCCTGTGTCAAGTTCCCTCACATGAACAACTCATTTAGTTTTCCTCAAGCCAGATGCTAAAGAGCACGTTCCTGGGGGGAACTGTTTGGGGAACTATAACTCAGATGTCCAAAATCCAATCTTTGGCAAACTTAGAGGAGAGTCAGCTGAAAACTTGGTGTCTCTGACTCACATGGGGGTTAGATGTCCCAAATTGCACAAACCACAAAAGTGTTCATTTCATCAAAAAGTTCCTGAAAGTTCATTGTTTGTAGTTTGTGAATAGTGACAAACCACAAACCATCATGGACCGCAATTTTCCCAGTTCATGCCTATCTCTAGTTGTGATTACTAAGTAGCTCTACAAATAACAAGCCCCATGATTCCAAAGTTACAGCTGTATTCCTACACCCTGGGAAACAAAACAAGTGGGGAATAAATATTCAATATTAACATTTTTCAGTATTTCTATATTTGCATATTTTACATGATTCTCTTCTCCTTCGTGAAGAACAAAGCTCAGAAGAAAGTCAAGTCTCAGGTCATTAAGTTGGAGATCATATGAAAATGGAAAACCCTAATTTTTATGAATGGCCAGGTTCTCTTTTTTTTGAAGAACAGGTTTCACTTGTTATATAATGGAGTGTCATCTTCTATATTATGGATTTCTAAATGTTAAACCTTTTTTCTTTTTCATGAAAATAATGCAAATGAATAGCACCATATAAACTACAAAAAAGAAATATATCTTTCCGCTAAAGAAACATCTTATTTAGGAAGGTATTCTCATAAGTTAAAGTGACTTTGGCACAACTCCAATATAAATGGGATCAGAATGGACAACCACTTGTAAAGAGAGAGTAAGGACAGCAAAGGAAAATAATAGTCTAATCCTTTGCAAATCTGAATTGGATTTCAGTATCTTGGGCAGAGGAAATCCTCAAATCAGGGTTGAAGGTTGAAAATAAGTGAGTCACGTTTGAGTCTGAAAAGGGAAATATTTACATTCTCTCTCACATACACTCACTCATCTTCTGCCTTTCTTGTTGTTCACTACAAATTCCTTTTGTTTTTGTAAATTTAATATGCAGGCTTTTCCTGATACATAAAAATTCAATTTAACTATTCCCTCCAAATTATGTGTATCTATATTGCACAGAAATAGTCCAACACATTTTAAGTATTCATGATTCCATCCTATGGAACCCTGAGACATGTAGTTTGGTGAGACAATTAGAAACCTGTGGCAGGGATCTCCAGTGCGCCTTCTTAGCTTCAACACTAGAATTCTCTAGATAGCAGATTCTTCTTTGAACTAGAGATTAGGATACAGCCATGAATCATAGAATAATTGAGCTGGAAGGGACCTAAAAAACCATCAAGTCCAACCCCCTGCTCAATGCAGGAATCCAAGTCAAAGCAGATGTGACAGAGGGTTGCCAGATTGTCTCTTAAATGACAGTTAAAGTGGCATCAAACTGTGCAATGCGTATCTACCTCTAGATTCTTGGGCAGATTAGTTTTCCAATGTAGCACTTTCTACCTAAAATTGCCCCACATAAAGCATCTGAGTCAATAACTGTGACAAAGATAGTGCTAGTAAAGCACATCTGAGCCTGACTTGAAGATACTTAGAAGATTCTGAAAGCCTACCTCATAGAGGAGGTAAATGTATAATCCATCCAAATGGTCCTCCATTTCAGATCAAAATCTGAGCTTGAATATTCCATTCTTTCCTTTGTCCTCTTCCCTGCCAGCATTCTTCATCCCCACAGGTAATATACTGAATAATCTGTTATTAGAGATCCCCAATCTTCTCCTTCTGTTGTCAAAATTCCTTCTACTTCTGCCATAATCTTTTTATGTATTAGGATTTAAGAAAGTTCCTTCTGTCTTACTCTCTCTTTTGAGAAGCAAAATTGGACTCAAAGCTCTTTCACCTAGTTGCCATTTGAAAGAAATGCCACTTAAGAAATATTTTTGCAGGGTGATAAATAATTTTAGGAGAATTATGACATTTTTGCTTTCCAAACATTAATTGGCTGTTTTAAGATGCACATAATAATAGACACAATACAATAAATGTATAGCACAATACTTTCTAGGAAAACCCAAAGAGATTACATAGTCAGAGAGCTGAGATTGACTGAAAATTCTGTCAGGTAACTCATATGTGCAGAGCTACATTTATGTTCAACTTGCAAAGAATAGGGGGGGTGTTTCTGTGCTTTTAACCATTTCTAACATTGTTATGAAGACATGTGTTTGTATCACGAATATCTGTGTATTGTGGAACCAAATTCATAATTAGGAAGCTGTAAAATATGGTATAGTTTGCTTGCTTTCTATTTGAATAGCAGTTCTCAATACTGAAATGGTGGACATTTTTTATTCTGGTTGGACACAAATATGGAATCACATACTCTACAGAAAACTGAGATTAGTTCAGATAAAAATAAATAAATGTCGACATTCGACAAGACAAAACGTGTATTTATTTTATTAGACAAGTATAACAATTCTATATGAATTTCAGGAGTAGTTGTACAGCATATTATTATGCAACTAAATGCCGATATCTCACTGATTATATAATTACATCCTGTTTGGAGTTGGATTCCCCACTGTGCCTCCTGCGAGCAGAGCCAGCCTGTGTGGACTTGGGCAAGCTGCACAGTCCTAGGATTGCTTGATTGCTTGATTGCTTGATTGCTTGATTGATTAAATTTATACCCCGCCCATCTAGACCAAAGTCTACTCTGGGTGGCTAGCAATAATAGATAAAATAAAAACAATATAATAAAATAAAAAACAATAGTAATAATATAGTTCAAGATGGGAAAAATAATCAGGTGATGACAGGAGGGGAAACCTGCCTAAAGAGCCAGGTCTTAAATTTGCTCTTAAAATACTCTCAGAAGAGGTAAACCACTTCTGAGTATTCTCCACCTGGCAAAGGATAGGAGATATACCAAGTAGGAACTGACTTGATGGCACGTAAGTATTATTATTATTATTATTATTATTATTATTATTATTATTATTATTATTATTATTATTATTATTATTATTAAATGTTGGCAGTAAGCCATGTTTATGTAGGTTCATGTGCATCAAATCCAATGTGTATAGGCTGTAACTATGTGGTCAATTTCCAGGTTTTATCTGAGAACTGTTGCTATAATCTGGCTACTGTTGGATTAAAACTGAGCTATCAACTCATTGTGATTGTATTTTACTTGTATTCCAATCCGATAGTAAATAAATAAATCAACACATAACACATGACTACATGTAGTAGTTCAATTATAGGGTCAGAAATGGATGCCCTGCTAGGTAGCTGTATTCCATGGACTGAGCAAGAAGATGCATTCTCTCTTTTATGTTCTGTTTAGATTGGGGTTGCCTATTGTCTATTAACTTAAGCTATGGTAAGTGGCTTTCATGTCATTTATCAAATGAAGGAAGCAGTTTTGCCTTGTGTTCAGCAGTTCTGCACTGAAAGAGCTTTGAGTCCACTTGCTTTGGTGCGACACGAATGGGATGACACCATGCAAGTGAAAAGGCGAGAAAACCTGAGTGCACTAACGGGCAGCGGCTGGTGCTGCAGTAAAAGGCTGAGGTTGGCAGTGGAGGCCGCAAGTGGGTCGGCTCTTACCTGACCACCTGCAAAAATGACAGGGGTGGAGGCGGGCTTTGGGCGATAGGGAATGGTGGCACCTTTCGGTGGGGACTAGGAGAAGGGACAAGGAGAGGGAGAGAGAACATTAGATCGTATTTCCTGAAACATCAGCAAGAAGAGAGTTAGAGAGGAAGCAAAAGATAAAACCACACTGCACATTTAACAATCTGTGATGCCAGCTGTGAATGTGCAGTAGTCCATGTCCAGACAAGAAACAAGAGTAGCTAGATAACAATTATGCAGAGAAAATCGATTCTACAGTTAATATTGCATTTCTATTGTACTTTAGAGTTCAAAACACTGTCACACATTTTTCAATGACCTTTTATTTATAATTATCTGTTATTTATAACAACCTGTTATGGGCCATATTCCATCTTAGATAAGAAATTTTGAGTTTTTCAAAATTTGCTTTGACTTTAATAACTTCTCAGTATCACTTGGCTTAATAGCTCATTCACAGTCCAATATATTCTTTGCAGGGCGAGTCTGCCCGAGAAAGCAACTTTCTGTCTATAAGATGGAGACCTGGCATCCCATTCATGCCTTCTTCCTCATCTCAACATTTGGATGCCACTGCAAGACACTCCTTAAAATTGTTTAGAATTTAGGAGTGAAATGTAGGAGTGAAATGAGAGGCAGATTCCTAATGGGATATCCCAGTGCAGAGCATATTACAGGAGTGAGGTGAGCTCCCTGGTAGTTCAGCCACAATTCAAAGCATGGATGCTAACCTCTAAGGCTGTAAATGGCTCATACCCAGCCTGTCATTTTGCACCCTCCACTTCTTGCAGCGGAAGCTTTCAGATCAAGAAAGGGGGCTTCTTCTTCATTTATCTATTATCATTTATTAATGGTGTTGTGTGTACAACAATCTAAACTACTCTCGAATTAGTAGATCTCCAGGTAAACTTGCAGCAAGGGATTTTGGCTGCCAATTGTTTAATAGTAGAAACAACAAAAAGCATATTTCCCCTCAGCAAAATTTGGGTTCCAAATTAAGAAAGCTAGGAGCAAGAGGTTTGTGAATGAATTCCAGTTAATTCCTGACCTGAGCATGTGCTACTTAAACTTGTGATCTGATAGTATAAAGTGTGTTCATACACTGAACATGCAGGACTTGAGTTTATGGATGGAAGCGTATGGAATTGATCCGTTCTCTAACATTAGCATTACTGTTGGAAAACAGCACAGTAACACTGAAAATAGCAACAATTAAATTGTCTATTACTGTTCATGATAGTGACAGGTGTATGTACTGAATTCTGTAGCGAATGAGGCTGTGGGAAGAGTCTGGGGCCAGAGGAAGTAGCACAAAAAGCAAGATGTGCTCTGATCTACCCTGAACGATTGCTTAACTAAAAGGGGAAAAAATGAAAGTGGAGAAGATGGGTCTCAACAATTTCCCAGCTGCATGGTTTATTAAATGCTCAATCTATAGTGAATCTGTCATATAAAAAGAGTGAGCAAGCACTTGCTTATATTCAATACCTGACACAACATGCATCAAGGAGATATATTGTAAGCACCCTGTCAATTTACTAAGGTCGTCATCCTTCACCCACTCAATTCTGAAGTTTTTTATTTCAACATCTAGATTAATTCCTCAACACTCTTTTGTAAATCCCAGCAATAAAACTGAGTTTGAATTGGGAGTAGCATGCTTAAAACTGATTTGAAAAGTTATTCAAGTTATTTTGAATAGTACTGCAGAGGGTTTTTATTTTAACATGACTGTGCAATTGATTTATTTTACATTGCTTAAAATTGGAATAAAAATTTCCCAAAGTGAAACAAAACCCACATGACTGAATCGTTTTCAAAAACATTGGAGCCCAAGTCAATCAAAATCTTCAGTGTAACCATGCCGTCAGTCTAACTGCAATTTCTGCATAATCCAGAATTATCAATGTGGGGGAGAAGATTGATAAAAATGTAATTTGAAATTAATTTTTTCTTCTTCAGAAACACATTAAGACAAACAAAAGGAAACTTTGGACAAACGTAATATCAGAAATATTCTTCAGTGCTGAATAACATGTGAAATATGGAGATACAATCAATCAAAAGAACAGAAGTAATGACCTCATCTATCTATTTGTCCAATAGTGCAGTTGTTCCCAACCCTGGGTCTCCAGATGTTCTTGGATCAAAACTCCCAGAAGTCATGCTGGCTAGGATTTTTGGGAATTGTAGTCCAAGAACATCTGGGGAGCCAAGGTTGGGAATCACTACAATAGTGCCTCTTGCTTCTCTTTTTGTCTTTTTGAGGGGGGTCTTCCCCCCTGCTTCTCTGTTATTCTTGTTTTCTGAAGAATGTAATTGTTTCATTTGTTCCATCATATATTTTATATAGTCACATGTATTTTATAGTCACTTCAACATGACTACATCTTCATCTGTATCTTTATCACTGATAGTCCTATCTATTATGGGTTGCTATACTAGGTAATGGCGTTCCGTGTCTAGTCGCGCTGGCCATGTGACCACGGAAACTGTCTTCGGACAAACGCTAGCTCTACGGCTTGGAGATGGGGATGAGCACCGCCCCCTAGAGTCGGACACAACTGGACTAAATGTCAAGGGGAACCTTTACCTATACTAGTTCAAGTCTTCTTAGAATTACTTTACTACTTGTGTTGTCCAAAGATATCTGTCTTAAAATCATTATTATCAGAACACTTTAAGATGTTTAGAATTTTAAAAAAATACCAGTCAATGATCCAGTTCTGAACAACAAGAAACACAGATTATCAGAATTTAGTTACTTTTTTGTCCTGTATACTTTACCCCCATTGTTACAGACTGTACCTCCAGCATCACCACACAGATCTGTTTGACACATTGGATAATTGCATCAGGGGTCCCTGAGATGGTCACTGCCCTCTCTGTGGAGTTTGGCAGCATGTCCCCCGCCACTTGAACTTGAGCACCTGTTGACTGGCAAAAGAAAAGAAAAAAGAAGGAAGAAACAGAGAGAATTACAAAACAAGTTAAAATAGGAGAATGGCTCATTAGTTCTCTGCAGACAAGTAAACATTGGAGGACAAACACTGTCTGCAAAGAGAAGCACAAACCAATCCTCTAGTCAGTCACTATTTAAACTCCGGTTACTAAGTATCTGGCACAGGGAGGACCCCCTTCCCCTTCAACACTTACTATTATTTATTACCTGAAATATTTAAACCATTTGATGGATTATTTGGGTGTTAAGCATTTATGCACGGAGAACATTGGCCATGGAAAACTCATTGGGAGAATGGAACAGGTAAAACCACTCCTTAAATATCTTACTTTGAAAGCCCTATTAAGGGCACTAAAAGTCTGTTCCAACTTGATGGCACAGAACATACATACAAGCATTTATTACAATTGTAATTTGCCTTGCAATGTAATGGGAAGTATCACTGTTTATATGATACACACGTAAGGAATGATGCCTTCAGCATCTATATTTTAGCCAAAATAATTAATTAATTTCATTTTAGAATTTATGTTCTAGATTACCTTCTTAGCTACCAAAATGTAATTAATTTCCATATAATGGCATTTGATTAAAAATGACTTTGTAAGCAAGATTGCTTAAAGCAGACTATTTGCATTTAAACCAATTTGTATATAAATTTTCCCCAGCAATTCTTGGTTCAAGACCAGAAGGCTTATTGCAGGTGGTAAAAGGCCAGCAGCAGCCATTGTTGGAGAGTGATAAAGCTGGCCATAGTGGTCCAGACTATGGTGACCAATGGGGTGGGTAGGTAATCCTTTTAGATGGCCCAGAAACTACACATGGAGTGGAATGCCTCTGAGTGGGGTGACCTTATTGGCACATAACATTTCTGTTAAAAGGACTGCATCTGCTGGTGATTTACTACCATGCTAAGGTTATGGTTCAGTTGTTGGCAGTTCAAGCTCTGAAGAATCAGGATGTGATTATCTCAAAGACCCCTTTAGGCTCTTTTGGCTATCTAGAGTGAGTGCAGTACGACACATCCCTGACGTCCACTGCCACCATAATTTGAATCAGGGCATTTAACATAATGGTGCCCACTATGTAAAATTGTCTTCCCACTGATGTCAGAAATGGACCAACTATTCTTCTTTTTAGGGGTCAATTTCTGCAGTCCTTCTTAGTTTAGTTCTGTTTTATCATCTATTTTATGGATAATGTAAATGTCCAATTGCTGCTTGTGGGGTGGACACCCTATTGTTTTCTATGGATTTTCCTATATTGTTGTAACTATTTGGAATCTTATGTAGGATTTAAAAGCAGTTTATAAATATTCATAAATCTATAAATAGAAACACAGCCTTACCTCCCTGATTTCCTTAATCTTGGAGCCTCCTTTGCCAATCAGTGATCCACACTGGCTAGCTGGCACAACCAACCTTAGTGTTACGGGTGGCTTACTAGTAGCTGTGCTGTTGCTCATAGAATTGATGATATCCTAAAGGAAGGAAGGAATTCTATTTTAGGCAGACGTAGGAAGATTTACAGTTAAAATTCAATAATACAGTATATTAACCACTTACAGCTGGCTGGATAGGTCAGTGAGTTAAGGTATCTGGCTGTGGAGCCAGAGGTTGGCAGTTCAATTTTCCCCACCTCTGCATCCCAGAAGATTCTGCCTCCCTGGCCTTGGGAAGAAGGGAATGGCAAACCAATTCTGAGTACCCTCTACCTAGAAAGTCTTGAAAGGGGTTGCCTTAAGTCAGAATTGACTTGATGGCACACAATTATTATTATTAACCACTTACACATTTGGCACAATGTTGTACAGCAGAATTCTACTAGTGTTTGTGGAAGATTTTTGTAACTTGCATGTGTTACTTGACCAGGCCAGGGCCTGTTTCGGTCACATGTTTGTTCATGGGCCTGACTGTGCAACAGAGATTTGCCCTGATATCTCATCAATAAGCTATAATTAGCTGTGGTGAGTTATTAAAACTTTATACAAACAATGGTAGGATCCTGACCATATAATTGAAGAGCCACATGCATTGGATTAGAAAAATTCCGAACTAAATTGTTGTTATTCAGAGGGAATCAGGATTCCCCCTCAAATCACCCGTATAAAAATCTGAATCGTCCTGAATTCAGTGTGTGATCTAGAGTTTTAAAAGCAAAAGTTGAGCCACAAAGCATGCCTGCAAAAACTGCAACATTTCTCCCCAAGCTCCCCATAAAGAAAATGCAAGGGTAGGGGATAGGAGTAAGGAGAGGTGGAAGATGCAGTTTTGTGAAGGACAGGTCTTGTATCTAATCATAGTGAATTTTTTTACAAGCAATCTCAATAATAGTTATTTGAGGAAATACATGAAATAATATATGAATTCGCTACAAGTCAGTTCTGTGCTCTTTTTCAGTTCTCTCTTTTGAGTATACATATTGTGGTATTTGAGAGGGTTCTTCCTTTGTTTCCAGTATGTATCTTATATGCCTCACATATCGCTATACCAGTTTTCTGCTTTATTCCAAACAATCCTTTCAAAAACCAGTTCCAATTTATTCTTGACTAAAATGTATACCTTTTCCTAAAATTCAGGTTCTTCTGACACATGCCTGTTGCTGTTTGGTAGAATCTAAGTGCTATTCCTTTGTGGTCATGTACACACAGTTAAACAGAGGCCTTGTCCCCTATTACCCCCTCCAAAAATATTTGGCCCTAGCTGTATAGATTTTAAGTTCACAAAACAATAGAATTGTAGAACTGGGAGGTCTCAAGGTCATTGAGCCCAGATCTCTGCAGGAAATCCACCATTAAGCAAACCTGACAGATGGTCATCCAGCCCCCACTTAAAAGCCTCCCACGAAGGAGAATCCACTATATCTCAAGCAGCCTCTTCCGTTGTCCAACAACTCACACTGTTAGGAAGGTCTTTCTAATGCTTACTTGAAATTGCCTCTCTTGTAATTTGGATCTGTTACTTTGAGTCCTTGCCTCAGGAGCTGGGGACAACAAGTCTTCTCTAAGTTCAAGATGACATCCCTTCAGGTATCAAGGACACCTATCATGTGACCTCTCCATCTTTTCCTTTTTAGGTTAAAGACGCCCAGTTCCCTGAACTACTCTTCATATCACTTGCTTTCCAGTCCATCTATCATCATGGTCGCCCTTGCCTCAATACATTGCAGTTTGTCAATATTCTTCTGAAATTGTGGTGCCCAGAACTGGACACAGTATTCCAGGTGATGCTTGACCAAAGAAGAGTACAATGTTACTATAAATTCCCTAGATTTTGACACTATACTGCTGCAGCTTAATATACCACTGGGTTTTTTTTTTTTTTTTGGCTATCATGTCACATTGTTGATTCATATTTAGCTTTTTAAATATATATATATTATTGCTTATTCTTGAGGGGGAAAACAATAAAAGGGATTATAATTCAAGACCAGAATCCAATTCTCCATACAGTCACACACAGGACAGTTTAATCTATTTGTAAATCTTAGAGTTCAACTATAAACTTTTCCAAATTTTTCGACAATCTTTTTCATCTGGTTGTAAATGTTGGAGTTTTATTTAGATCCTCACAAGTTGTCTGTAGTTTGAGTGACTATCTAGCACTAAGCAATTGTTCCTTTCAGTTTTTGAAATTCAAAGAGAGCCCCACCTCTCTGTTGAGTGTCCTATCCCTTTCTTTCATCAGTCGATGGCAGTTGTTTATTTCTGTTGATCTGTTCAATTGGTTGCTAGCATGTATACAGTAAAGAAAGCAGCATACACAAGTTTATAATTTTAATCAACTGTAAGTAAAGAAACATTTTGTATTTTCTCCTGCAAATATCTCAGAGTGTGTTACTGAGACTTTAAGGGCCAGTTAATGAGAGAAGGTGGACTCTGGGAACTTATAACTATTCTACTCTGTGGATCTCTGTACTTCTGCTGTGTAGCAAAAAGAGAATTTTGCCATAAATTCAAAACTTGGCAACAGTAAAGGTATATTTTGAAACAAAAATAAAATTTTTCGTCACTATGAGCTTTTAGTATCAGAAGTCTATCAAACATACATAAATTTCTTAATTTTCTCCTTTATGGAAATAAATGTATTCTTATAACTTCTATAAATTATTTTATGTATACTTTTTGTTAGCTACATTCCTAGATTTTAAAAACTAAAGTCAGTTTGGTCTTCTGCTTCTGAAAAAAATATCATTTGGTCTACTTTTTCATTCCATCTTCTTTATCTTCTTTTTTTTAAGTGTTTACTCACACATACTATTTATATACTTGCTTACTCATGTTTATAAGTTAAAAGTAAGCAGACTTTGAATGGAGCTGATTTCTTATGCTCTACTTGCTACTGCAAGTCATGTGCCCTGTTGACTCATGTTTAGCTTATGATCAACTAAGACACTTTGATCCTTTTCACAAGTACTGCTGCCAAGCCAGCTGTCTCCCATCCTATATTTGTACTAGAGATGGGGGTATTTGTATTTGCATATGAACACGAATATCCCCACGCAGCTGGACTTAATGAGGGTCTGGCCCACGGGGTCGGACCATCCACTCACAGGTCTTGCTGCGGAGTCTGTCTCAGTCATCCTTCCAATTGCATCTGGAATGCCGCTCTCTTCCCACTCAGCTGGCCACTCGGCAGCCATGCAGGGAGACTCGTCCTCCCGCCCCCTGTCTGGAGTGGCCAGCCGAGTGGGAAGAGAGCAGCACTCTGGGTGCAATTGAAAGGATGAGTGGGACTGGCGCCACAGCATGAGTGGACATTCCAGCCCCCGGGGCTGGACCCTTCTTAAGTCCAGCTGTGCAGGGATACAAATATCCCCATTGCTAATTTGTACACTTCAGTTTTCCCTGTTTCAGTCTGTGTGTTTACTACCATGGTTAAAAGCAATATTTCTTCCTTGTAGTTTGCTACACGATTTCACAGATCTCACAATGTCTGCAATTTTATGGAGATATAGGTGCCCTTCTTCAATGAACTACTAATCCATTAATATCCTGTAAAAATACTAACAATTTTTCTTACCTCCTCAAATTTATAAGCAATCATGGCAAATGCTTTGAAGATGGCATCAGTGGGGCCAGTAATGGTCACAATTCTCTCTGGACAGTTTCCTTCTGAGATATTAATTCTTGCTCCACTCTGCAATAAAGAAACCAGCCCACATCTTTTCACATGTATAGAAACTGTGTGTGCTGAATTTCCATCATACACTTATAGTGGATTCTGATTCAATATCACAATGCTAAGCTGTTGTGTTACTTACTTTTAATCATGAATCCACTGGCACCTGATTTTAGATTAAGTAAATGTCTATTCTTAACAACAAAACTAAACACCACCAATGGTCTGACTAGAGTAATTTTATGCAGATGGCACAGTCTGTGATCCATCAAGCTGGATGCAACAAAATCATATCTGCTGCCCCAGGAGGGGCTCCTTCTAAGTCCTGTTTCTGTAAAAGAGAGGAAAGTCACAATACATGGCTTGTGTGTCAAGATGTGAAATTTTATATGTATAAAGTGCTAAAACAATTAAGGAGGGTATAGAAAGGACAGTCCTGAAAACAAACACTGTCTTTTAAAAATGAGGTTTGAATAACAGTTTCCTAAAAGTTACTGTAAAACAGTTGAGCATATTTACAAACTAAACTAAGGAGAAAATTGAGAGTGTATTAAAATATGTAGAATGTAATAATGTGTTGATCCGATTAGAAGGTGGTGTTTCAGATTCTGTGGTTTGCTCTCCTTTATTTTACCAGACCTTCGTAGTTTCAACCCATTGAAATCCATAGGCTCTGCAACTGTTACTCAAAATAATAACACTTTTTGTCATGGTGGCAGCTTGCCAGATTCTGATTTACAGGAACCCTAAGATCAGAAATAAGAAATTTCTATTATAAATTTTCCCTGGTGAATAAACTTTATAGTTACAGGTCTGGCAAAAAAGAATGTTGACAGTTTTAGGGTGGAGGAGATAAGACTATAAATGATGGCCAGAAAAGACAGCCAAGGCAAAGAGCAAAGGATGATAGGAGAGCAATGTTAGAGGGGAGAAAACCCTTTTCCATTCAGCTTGTGAAGCTCTCAAAGTTATATTTCTAAAATGTTCTATTGTAGGTAGAAGTTTTGGCTATTCAGTAGATAGAGAAAAGTATTATACACACACATCTGCTTGCATATACTTGTTCAATAGAAAGAAGGAAAAGTAGAGGTTTTGCTGGACATTCAGTTTATCTGTCTTGCATGCAGCAAAAAACTTGAAGAACATCCAAAAGAAGAGAGTAAATTGTACAGGGTGCAAATTTTCCTCTGATTCAAACTGGAATTTACCCTTTCTGAGATACATGTGCTGAACACAGGCTTTTGATTTTTCCTTAGATGTCTATAAAATTATATAGGGAGCCTCATGGCACAGTGGTTAAACTGCAGTACTGCCGCGAAAATTCTGCACACAACCCGGGTTCAATCCCAGGTAGCCAACGGGAGGTTCACTCAGCCTTCCATCCTTCTGAGGTCAGGAAATTGAGTACCCAGCTTGCTCAGGGGAGGGGGGAAGTGTAGCTTGCATAATTAAACTGTAAACTGCCCAGAGAGTGCTTTAAGCACTATGGGATGGTATATAAGTAGCATACTCGCTTAATTTTTTTTTTAAAATAGGATTCATAGGGAGATGTCAAGCATCAGAACTTTCTGACCTGACATGTGCAGGACTAATGTAGTATGACCACCTCTATAATAAATAGAATTGTTCAGGCATTCATATATTTTCCCAACTGAAAAAAATTCTCTGTAGACTCAGAAGGTACTGTGCAGTGGCGTAGCATGGGCAGAGGCCACATGCCCTAGGTGCAAAATTCTTAGGGGTGCAAAATATGAAAAGGAACTTTCCTACCCCATGCCGCCCACCTGCCTTTTATAGCCTGGGTGAGGCTGCCTGGACAGTTCTGGAGGAGTCTTCCCCTCCTGCCCAACAGGAGGGCACCTGAGGTGGGTGAACTCCTCATTTGGGAAGCATTGCAAGGCACACTTTTGACCTCAGGACTTTCCCACAGGCCCCTACCTGGCCTGTCTTGGCCACCTACCTTGGTTTGGGCTGCAGGAATGGGCCACCCTTTGCATTCACAGTTGGTGCCCCAGAAGCAGAGCTCCTGCAAGGGCCAGGGTGACCTCTTGCAACAAAGGTGGCATTTGCAGGGAGTTGGGAAGCAGTAAGAGTTTGCTGCTAGGGAGCATTGTGAATAGGGGTGCAATATTTGCCTTCCCCCGGGTGCTGGCAATCCACATTATGCCACTGGTGCTGTGTGCCAAATCTGCAACTCTTTAGGCCAGTGCAGATAACAAAACTATGAGGATATTCAATATTTGTTGATTGGCCCCATCCTCTTCTGTATATGGATAGGCCAGTCTGGTCAGAATCTATCTATGTCCAAACTGCGTTCAGAGAGTTTGTGTGTGCAACCTTGTATACGCTGCAAATCATTGAATATCTTTAGACTTCAGTACTAGGTGTATACAAGCAAAACAAATCTTCCTTCAACTGTCATCTAATTCTGAGTGAGATAATGGGATGACAATGCATAAATATCATAACTAATGAAAGGAAATACAATTCCAACACTCACACTTTCCATCCCCCATCTCCTTCTTGGTTTTTAATCTTACTAAGAAACCTGCCCTTTTGGAACCATTAACACCCCCACCCCCCAATAATACTTCCTGAATGACTCACCTCTTCACGCATCTTTTTCACTGTTTCCCCTTTCTGAAGATGAAAAAAAAAGAACGAGAAACAATGCTGTAACAAAATCAGCACGTCTGAACCAACGTTAGCAGAAATATCATTAATTCTTTATATTATTTTCATCTTCATATTATTCTTAGTCCTTTAAGTAGATAATTTTCTTATAGGGCAATTTCTGATACATAGGTAAAATGTCTTCTGTGCTAAAAAAAAGATAGCAGAACATCTTAATATCAACCAGAATTGTATTGGTGATTGATGCCTTGTAAGGGAAATCATGGTAGTTGCCACAGCAAATTACACTCATTAACAAAGCCCTGGTTGCTTTCCCAGAACAGTGCCAATTTGTGTGAACAGGCAAGTGTCTAGAAACAAACTAGAACCTTGCTAATGAACAGCAATTCACTCCCAAAACTTACAGGTTTTGCCCTGGCCAAGCAGGTACTCCTCTAGACAACCATTCCACAGAGTGCAATCTTTCATTCAGGATTTACATCTCTAGATAGTAGACAGATTTCCCCCTAATAATAGTAAGAACCTGTTCAGAAAGGAGATGGATTGGATACTGAAGGTTGGAATTCTGGCTCCCCAGAGCCTCAGAGAGGAGCTTAAGTTCAATCCCCACATTTCTATACATGGTTTTCTGCTGCCGCCAAGGAGTAGGCCTTGACTAAAATGATGCTGAAACTATCTACCCAAAATGCAAAAATATGAAGGAGCATAATAATTACCTCTCCCTCAGAAAATATCCATTGTCATTTGCAAAATTTAGAGACATACTTTCTTGCAGGAAAATTTCTATACTGTTTTGTAAATATACAGAGAGTATATAGAAGATGTCATGTATATATGCCATTTTTATTAATTTACTATATTACCCTTATATATTTTGAATTTATCTGTAAGCTAATATGAGACATATATTAGCTTACAGATAAAATATATGCAATTAATTATCCTGAGGCTGATTAGATAGCTGAATGATTTCGGTATCTGTCTGTGGAGCCAGAGGTTGGGAGTTCAATTCCTCACTGTGTCTCCTGTGAGTGGAGCAAGCAAAAGTTCCAGGATGTCCCAGGAAGAAGGTTGCCGTAAGTCAGAATTGACTTGATGGCACATTATTATTATTATTATTATTATTATTATTATTATTATTATTATTATTATTATTATTATTATTATTATTATTATTATTATTATCATCATCATCATCATCATCATCATCATCACCACCACCACCACCACCACCACCACCACCACCACCAACGTCATTGTCATCGTCATCATCATCATCATCATCTTCTTCTTCTTCTTCTTCTTCTTCAAGTATCTTATAGTCTGACTTGGATATCCAAAGAGAGACTGGGAGGTCTCTCTAGTTGTAGAAAAAAACCTTAGAACTGCAGAGCTGGAAAGGATCCTATGGTTCAAGTCCAGCCCCTATCAAGGAGGCACAGTGGGGTATTGAACTCCCAACTTCTGGCTCCACAGCCAGATGCCTAAACCACTGATCTACTGGCCACTTAAGGAAGATAGGGATGGCTGAATGGCCTGCCGCTGCACCACAGTATGGGTGCACTGTGCTTGATGTGTATGTGGGAGGTAGCCGGGAAGGAATAGAGAGAGAAGGCACATTGATCCCCATGCTGATGCTCTCCTATGCATGCAACTGTGCCCACATGGAATATAAATTTTTTAAGAATGCATTAATTTAGGAAATTACCTTTCCAATGATGCTTCCAACTTCCTGTTTAAAAAGAAAAATGGCAACAAAAAGAAAATTTAACATTCATTAGCAAAGCATAATTTGCTAATGGTACACTTGGATTTTAAACTGGCAGTCTTAGTCATATGACGATATAGAGAAAATACATTTGATTCATTATAGGTGAGATGATGCCAGGGAGAATGACACTTAGTCTGGGATCTGTTAAATGTGTTTCCAAGGTGTTCAACATACCCAGCAGCTTTTTTGTGTGCTAGGCTCTCTGCCCATCCATTGCTTGCTGTTCTGCTAAGGCACAAGTGAGCAACTCATTTCTATTTGATATTGAATATTTCCATGAATACATTCTTTCTCTTCTATTTCAACCTCCCTCCTGGGGAAAGAAGCATGTGCCTAGGGGTCAGCCCTCCTCATATTGAGAGGAAGATCTTTTGCTTCTCTTGTCACCTAGTTGGAGACTCATCTCCTGTCCACACAGAAAGTGAGGTATCCTAACTCCACAGCTATGTCCACCCTGACAGTACTTTGTAGCCTTCTTTGCTCTCCATAGTGTAGGCACCATCGTCAGGAAGAGACTAGCAGTCTCTTTGCTCTGCTGGTGTTTTGACTCTTTCTCCTGAAGGCCTGGAAACCAGCAAGGACTTTTAGCCCACACATGCTGTTCCTCCAAGGGCAAAGGATTATCCTGAGGCAGGCGGCTGGCTGGTGGCTCCTCTAATTAAACTCAAGGGTATTTGGTACTTTTATTTTACACTTCGCATGGAAGAGTTGGCACCAAAAATCCAAGCTGCTGGTTATGCAACCAGTTGTCAATGTTTGCAGCGGATGCTGCTGGTGACTAAGGTTGTTGTAGAGTTTTGAATTTTGGTTAAACTTCTCTAGCTGTGCAGCAGAAGTGCAGGACACAGCAAGTTCCCCAGATTAATCCACCCCTTTTTCTCATCATTGGCACTGGTGGTCTTATCTTGATCTCTGTATGTAAGAGTGACAGGCAAGAACACAAATTCCCATACTTGCAACTGGTTGTCATGTCCATTTGTGTTTGATAAGGTAGCTGGGTGCAGTCTCAGGTGAGATAACTGGGACACCTCCTGGCCCCCTCCCGCAAATGAACATACACAGGTTGATACCAACTAACAGTTTATTGATAAAGGTAAGAAGTAGAGATGGGGGTATTCATATAGAATATGAATATCCACACACAGGTGGTGTTAACGAGGGTCCAGCCCCATTGGGGCCGGACAGTCCATTCACTGATCCACCGCGGATGCGGACAGCGTGATTCGCTTGCCACTCTTCGACCTTGCAGCGAGGCTTGTCCTCCCGCCTCCTGCCAGGAGTAGCGAGCGGATCGTGTGCTGTGGCGCCATTCGTAGAATCACACCATCCGCATCCGCGGCAGATCAGTGAGTGGACCGTCCGGCCCCATGGGGCTGGACCCTCGTTAACGCCACCTGTGCGGAGATATTCGTATTTGTATACAAATACGAAAACCCCCATCTCTAAGAAGCAAGTAGTGGAAGAAGATTAGTGGTAAGTGGTGGGTAAAAAAGGCCACCACTTGGGTTGGCTGCAGCAGCACATTATTGGCACAGTGTAAAGAGCAGATCCCTAGATCAGACAACCCACCTGTCATCTGTTCTCCACCCATTCCAGCAAATCAATGGGTAACCACAGCGTTGTTGATCAACAACATGTACCCCTCTGGGCACGAATCCATTAGGGTAGAGGAAGACCCCTTGGTTTCACTGTGGGGAACTCTGGCAGCCCATCCAAGCTGGGCCTGCCCCTATGATTTCCCCCATCCCCTGCTCCCCCATCATTGCAACAGAGGATGGGGGAATCATTTGTATGGGATAAGGCCAAATGCCTGTCTTCCTTTCTATAGATCTGCTCCTATGTGTCAAATCACCCCTTTCAGCTGTCAGTCAAGCAGTACAATCATGTAAGGCATGCAACCCAAAACAGCAAGTTATCAAAAACTATCTACATTGTAAGGTAACACAATAATGTAAATAGAAAAGAGGTTTGGGTGGACAGGAGATTTCCATGTGGGTGACTGCTGGAGAGGACTCCAGGAGGATTTTTTAAACCCCCTGAGAATCATGGCGGGGAGTTTCTCAGCTGCCCTGATTAGATGGCTGGCAATGCTTCCCCCAGAATCTCATTGCTTCTCAAGGGTACCCAGGATGAATAGTGGTGGCTGGGGGGGGGGGGTGCCCCTCCTTCCCAGGCTCCAACTGGGTCCCTGTCAAATGTGCAGGGTGGCTTACAGATAATTTTCCAAAGGAAAGAAAGGGTCCAAACTGCTGTTCTCACAACTGGCTGTCATTCCTCCAAAACTTATTTCTTCCCTCTGTGACCTAAGTTACCAGTCCCTTCACCAAGTACAAGGTGGCCTGAAATACCATTGAGGTTATAGAGGTAGGGGCTGGACAGCGACCTATCATGGGAAGGTCCTGTGGAGGAGCAGAGTGGGAGCATTGACTTTGCAGTGGTGGCAAAAGCAGCTAAGGAATTCTCCCTCAGGTGGAAAGGGCAGACTGAAAGGCACAAACTTGTCCCCATAGGAGAGTGATTGAAATGGAAGAGAAAGGATGTATTCACAAACATTTAAGGATTTCTGGCAGGGATGGGTTGTTACTCTGCTGCTTAAAAGCCAGTCTTTCTGGAAGCAGATATTTTTTTCTGCACATTAGGGAAAGATTTAATGAAAATGAAAGCTCCTTGTCTCACTTTATGTTGGAATTGTGGAATCTTTCATCACTTTGAAATTCCTTGTTGAGGTGTCTTATGGAGTCTAGAAGTCTAAATCAATGAGGGCAACAAATTTATCAAGTATTCTTCATATCCGTGCACTGTACAGTAAGTATGAACTTCCATTATGGCAACAGATTCACCCATTCTGCTATACAGCAACATAACAAAAATTACTTATTCGGGTTATAGATAGCTAGTTTGGGACTACACTTCTATACAGCCTAATAAGCAGTGATGCTAGACCTCACATGATGATCTAAGCTTCCTAGGAAGCACCAATGCAGTTTCTTTTTCTTTTTTTGTACATTAATAGCAAGAAACATGGGCCTTGGAAGCTTCTGAGTCAGTCCCTGAAAAGCAAGATCTGACAAATGGGAGCTTTTGATTCTGTTGAACCAGTTTCAGCCCTGTGTCATGTGAACAGTGGTGAAAGGAACATTAAACAAATATGGTTGTTGTAGGTTTTTCAGGCTGTTTGGCCGTGTTCTGGAGGTGTTCTGGAGTCAAAACCAAGGCCAAACAGCCCAAAAAACCTACAACAACCATCTGATCCTGGCCGTGAAAGCCTTCGAGAATACATTAAACAAATACGTTGTGTGGACAAGATGTTACAGGAAAACCTAGTAACCTGAAATAGATTCAGACGTTCAAGGCCAGATGTGCTACATCCAAAAATACAAAGGAATTTGTAGATATAATCTCAGAGGCTGAGAACTCTTGGAGAAGAAGGTCATAGAAGGCTGCAGGTAAAAAAATATCCAAGGAGCTTTCATTTTCATTAAATCTTTCCCTAATGTGCACAAAAAATATCTGCTTCCAGAAAGACTGGCTTTTAAGCAGCAGAGTAACAACCTATCCCTGCCAGAAATCCTTAAATGTTTTGAAGAATTGAATTTCCTGGCTTTTTAAAACAGGAATTTGAATACACATATGCTACACACAGATTTAATCAGAAATTTCCTTCATATAGAATTACACAGTGGTAGAGGGTTCCAGAAGATGAGCATATGATCTGTACTATGGTTACCGGGAGAAGTCAGAAGTGAGAACAGCTCAATCTCTCTGTGCCAAAATATTTTGAAGGGCTGTTCTGGAATTAATGAAATGGTGAAGCGAAGGTGTGAGGAGGTACAACACATATAGTGGAGAACCATACACACCCTTTAACCTCTCAGTTAAACTAATGTTGCCATGATCGTTCCACCAAATGCAAACTAGAAAGCTATGTTCCAATTTCCAAACCCTTTCCTTGAGTTACGCAAGGTGAGGAAGAAAAACTATATTGGACCAAAAGCTCTATGGACCTGGTGTGTGCATGTTTTCCAAAAGATGTCCCACTTGCTTTTTGAAATTTTAAAAAAAGAAAGAGGTTGGAGTTAGCAAAGAATGTCAGTCAAAACCAAGGTCAAAATCATGCATACTATGTGAAAGGAAGATAGTGAAAAAAGACAGGGACAAATGCTGGCAGCAGGAAGAGAGAAGAACCTAACGTGAGATGCAGTTGTTTTGTAAGATCTGAGCAGAGTTCTTAATGATAAGACATTTTGGAGGTCAGTGACTCATAGAGTGAGAAAGGTGGGGGAAAGAGGGGCTTACCTCCTTTCTGTCTCTCTAACCTTCACCTAATGTTCTCCCCTCGTCCTTGGCTCCTGTCTTCTTACTCTATAGTAAACTAGGTAAATTTACTCATGAGTGAACCAGGTAAAACTTGCTTTGAGATCATCCTCAGCCACAAAGCCAAAAACCCGGTAATTTCACAGTTTAAATGAGTGAGCTAAATGTTATTCTGTAATTTTTTGAAATGTCTTTTAAAATATTTTCACAGGAAGGAGTTTAAAATGTTTGGCCAGGAAGGAGTTAAATGTGTTCTTTCACAGCCATTGAATGGTGTTCTCAGGGGCAGGGTCAAAAGTTCAGTCCATTTAGAATGTTGGCAAGTTATAAAGGAAAGCCCAGAAACTCATATTTTATCTTGCTTTAAAATAGCTACTTTGAAACTGTCGGTTACAGCCATGAATGACTGAATTCCTTCGAAATGAAAAAAAGTGGTAGGCACAGAACATGTTCTTTCTAGGTATCCAAATTTAGTCTTATCAGTATATTTGATCTGTTTTAAATCAGCTGGAACTCCAAGTGACTTGCCTTTGCACAGCATAAAGCAGTGGCTTTTTTTTTTTTTAAATCGTAACTCAAAAACCCTTTGTCAAAATGTCTCCAGAGCAAGAGCAGACTTTCTGCTACATCCATGCCAAATTTGGTGCTGATGAGAGGCCCAGATTCATAATTACAATTTTTTGTTTGGGGGCACCCCCCTTTTTTTTTTTTAGTTGGCTTACGAATGCTGAATCCTGCTATCAGCACAATATATTGGTGCCTTCTCAGGCACTGATAATCATCCCAATCTTGAAAGAGTGGGGATGGGGTGGGGGTGGAGAGAACATGGGCAGCTACTGTTGGTCAGATTAGTACCAATAATAGGAAAAGTTATAGAACAGTTCATTTAATGGTTGGTCTGTGAGCATTTAGAAAATAATGTGGCGATTATGAGGATCCTGGAATAGGTTCCTCAAAAACATGTAATGCCAGACTAATCTATCTTTTTAAAGTGGTTACCAGCTTGGTAGATGACATCAAGATCAAGGGAAGTAGTATTTTATCCTGCTTTGGTCAGATCACACCTGACAAAGTATATACAATTCTCCTCCTTGATTAAGAACCTGAATAGGTTTAGCTTGGAGAAGACTGAGAGATAATACAAATCTTTAAATATTTGAAGAGGTGTTACATGGAAGATGGGGGAAGGTATAAGAAAGGAGATTTCAACTAAACATTAGGAAGTACTGCCTAACAATGACAGCCATTTGACAATGGAATTGACTGCCTTGAAGGGTGGTGGACTCTCCTTTACTGGAGAATTTAGAGCAGAGGTTGAATGGCCACCTGTCCCAGATGCTTTAGCTGGGGATTTTCTGTACTAGCATGGGGTTGGACTCTATGACTGTTCATGTACTTTCCAGCTCTACAATGTAATGGTTTTCAACAGATATATAACAATGGGACTGGATAAATCAGTAAGTTAGGCATCTGGCTGCAAGCAGCACTGTCCCAGTGTCCCCAGAATAAGGGAATGGTAAACCACTTCTGACTACTTTTTACCTAGGAAACCCCAAGCAGGGTCTTCATAAGTCAGAATTGACTTGAAAGCACATAATTAATTTAAATGAAGAAATGTCTTTAAATCTGGAAGCCTACTAAACATTTACTTCCTATAGAAATAGTATTCTTTCTGGAAATGTGATTCATTAATTTATTGAGGAGCAAATATAATGTTCGTCGCATGCAAATGCTACCTTTGTATTTGTATCTAAGCAAGCGAAACTCAGTTGTTGCAAGAAAATATCCACTTGTTCACAGTGGAGGTTTTGACAAGTGGTGCTACCTAGAGTCAACCTACTTTGCCTCCTAATCCATGGTATGGCATTGGCTCATGGCTTCCTCCTTAAGTCAATAGGTGCTATGGAATTTGGTTTCTTCAACATGCTTAATGGTTTTCCACACAAATTAACTGATGAACTTGAAGAGTAAAGGGTTCCTGCTCACATGAGCCTAAATCTAAAAGCTAGTCTAAACTACAGTACACCTTTTGACACCAGTCTGTTGGACTTGTTCTAGTTGAAACTAGCAATAGGATTTAGGCCATGGAGACTCTCCATCCAAGCATAATTTTCTAGGGTTCTTGCTTATGGGGAGAATCTCAGTGTGAGCAAGGAACTGCTTTTCTTTAGACTCAGGGATGAATGCACATGGAAAGCAGTGATGAAAAGGAGCAAGTCTAGGCCCTCCTCTCTAAGCACGTTGACAAGCCAGGATTTTTAAATGTCTTAATAGTGCCAAAAGCTTGGTCTTTTCCTTGTGAAACTCATCATGGGGGAGGGTGAGTTCCCCTTAACCCTCTTAGAGCCAGTGGAGTGAAGTGGACAATATGTTGTATTAGGACTCAGAACTGAGTTCAAATCCCGATTCAGCCATGGGAACTCACTCCTTATAGATCTCACATACCTTGAAAATTCTACTAGGACCATCATAAATTGAACTGACACGACACAGAAATCTCCTTAAGTATTGTTTTCTAACATTTAGTTTCAATATGCCAAGTTATGAAGAATGACTTCAGAGCCATCTCTATGTGATTCGGTGTAGTGTCAGACATGATACTATGTAGTATGTCTTGGGATAATAGCAATCTTGCATACACTAACATTAGGTATCAATGGGAGGGCAACTTTTCAGCCTAACATCATTTTAACTTGATTTATAAAGTTCTCTCCCCACCTCTGGCATTTTAGTCAAGCCTCACTTCTTATTTATTTTTGGTTCCATTGTTTTGTTTGGTTCCATTGACTCTTTTCCTTCTGACCATCCTCCAAACAGCAAACATGCAGGATCCGCTGCATGCTGGAAACGCTATTTCCCCCTTTTTTCTTCTGACTGTAACTACAAATAGTAACTGTAAGCAAAATTCCTTTTCTGTACTTTCAATGCTTCTAGAATTTTTTTTTTAAACAATACAAAGTGCTAGTTTGTGTGCAAACCAGGGAGGGTGTTGTTTGATGTGACTGGACTGATCTCTCCATGTTTCTGTGTTGTTTTCTTTTTCTTTTTTCCTACCTAACTCTGCTAACTAAAAGGAATAACCAAATTCCTAGACCCCCCTCTTTTTTAAAATCAACCTCCCAATAGTCTGAACTAGAGATGGGCACAAACCTCGGTTCGGAGGTTTCTGCCAATTCGAACGCCTGGCACTTGCCACACATTCCCTTCCCCTGCCTCCCTGGCTGGATCCCTCATTCACCAGTCAGCGCATGTACTTCTCCTCCTCTTCAGCTGTTTGACCAGTCTCTGACAGGAGCATGGGATTCCCTCCCCCTCCCCCCCCCCCCACTTGGCTGATCAACTACTCAGACAAGAAGGCAGGACAGGCAACGCTCTGCTCCACATGAGGACTGTTCGAAAAGCCGAGCAGGAGAAGGAGAGGAGCATGCTATGACTGGTGATTGGGTAATTGGCGGGAGGGGGGGCAGGGGAATGGAACATATGGCATAAACCAGCACGAACCACTGAACCAAGGTTTGTGCCCATCTCTAGTCTGAACACATCACCCTGGCAAAAAAGATTATTCCTAAACCATATGTTTCCCAAACTGTGGTTTAACTGAAAGACAGGAGTGGCTAGAAGGGATGGTAGAGGCCACAGATTCCCCCAGAAGAGAATCAAATGTGGCCTACTAACCAAATATAACAAGCTATTCTTCAGTTCACTTTGATATTAAATGTTAATGGAATTGTACTGCTGTGCAATTGCAATGGAGAAAGAAGGTTACAAAGCAAGAACAAGCTGATTTTCCCTCCTTTTGACTTTGCTGTGCTTTGAATCAGCCACCTTGCCTTACCAGTTCCAATGGACACCAGCTTGCTCACCTTCCCGTGCATCAATAACCGAATTGTGAGGGTTACATTCAGACCGCCTTCAGAGACTTTGGATTCCATCACCTATTGCAGTATGGTAAGTAGTGCCTTCACAGGAAAGGATTGCCTGTAATGAAAAGAAGCAAGCAAGATGTAATCTGGTTTCTTGCTGTACATGGCTGAAAGTATTTTGGCCTAGGAACCTCAAAAGAGTCTGACCCCATGTTAAATTGTAGTTGTCTATGAAAAGGCCTCCCTCTGAACATTCTAGTCAGACTATGCTGAACCTGCAGGGATAGGAAAAGATAATTTTTAAGACTGCAGCTCTCTGAATCCTACAGCCAGCATATCCAGTGGCCATGCTGTCTATGGCATTCTGGGAGTTGTCCAAAAAGTAACCTTTTCTGATTTCTGATACTGGTGGGCTCTGAGCAAAAATGCACAGGCTCTATGTTCAGTCTTAGCAATCAAATGAAAAGGCACATACAGGGGAAGAAGGATCAAGTCTATCCTAAGCTGAATGGGAGAACCCAGACCCCAAAGAGATGCTGGAGGAGGAAGCACCAGTGTGGCACCTGCGCCACACCAAGGACTAATGAATTGCATGCTGACCTGCCACCAGGACGAGAGTGGAAAGTCTTATCACTGGTCACCATTGTGCCTCCAGTGAGAAGAGCCACCCTGTGTAGCCTTGGGCAAGCAGCACTACCCAAAGTCCCAGAGGAACATTCTTATTTTTTATTTTGTATTACTTTCTACAGTTCTAGAACTAAGCATTATTTCTGGATGTTTCTTTGCAGGAGGAATCACAGCTCAGTAGTAGAACATTTGGAATACTTGAGGAACATTGCAAATTGGCTAATGAACTGGCTTGAGCTGTACCTCCTGGACTAAGGCACAGATTGGAATGTAAATCACCTTAAGGTGTTGCGGACTGCCCAGAATGTTGTGATAAATATCCAGCTCAAAACATGCATCAAAATACACACAGATATCTACCTTGATAGAAAATTCATCTAAAATGTGTATTTCAAGACAAGATACATATGTACTAAAATTCAATATGCATTGAAATATGACTTTTAGTGTGTTCTTTTAAAAATACATGTTAATGTGGCATTACACCTTGGAAGAAGTAATAATTAGATTTTTTAAAAGTTGAAATTGACAAGGAGAATTTATTTTATAAATTTCCCCTCCCCCCCCCAAGTTTGTTTCAGTTATTAATGTTACTGATTTAGCAACAAACTACAGTGGAACCTCTACTTACGAACCTTCCTAGCTACGAACGATCCAACTTACGAACAGCTCCGTTCGCTAAATTTTGCCTCTACTTGCCAACGGAGCTCCAACTTACGAACCGAAAAAAAAACTTTCCTGCCCTTTTTTTAACCTTAGGTCATCTTAGGTTAAAAAAAATATTTCTCCCCCTAGTGGTAGAGTACGGATTAACCGGCTTTGCATTAGTTCCTATGGGAACTAATGCCTCTACTTGTGAACGGCGCCTCTAGATAAGAACGAAAAACAGCCAGAACAGATTAAATGGTTTTCAATGCATTCCTATGGGAAATTTTGCCTCTACTTAAGAACGTTTCAACTTAAGAACAGCATTCCAATACGGATTAAGTTCGTAAGTAGAGGTTCCACTGTATAGTGCTTACTTGTGATTAAGCATGCACAGAATGGCCAGGTGGCAAACTATGATCAATATGTGCAGCAGTGGCTGCCATTCCCACTAGAGGTTGCATCTCATGTTGCTTATCTACAGTAGACATGACACATGAGTAGGGTTGCCAGACGTCCAGCAAAAGGAGGACATGTCCTCCTTTTCAAGCTAATGTCCTCTGTCCGGCAGGCAAAGCTAAAAAGCTTTAAAATGTCCGGCTTTTGTATCTTCACCCCCACCCCCACCCCCACCCCCTGCAGCCGAACCTCAAATTGTAAGCCACCTCTCCCTGCTACCTTCTTTAGTTGCGGGCACTTGTAAATCCTCCGTTCTTTCAGAGATCAGAGATAAGGCTGCTTGATTGGTTACAGCTGTAGAACAGCCCCGGGCAGTCAATCCGGCTTGTGAATGACTGCTTCCGCCGGAGGTGACTGCAAGCAGGAGGGAAAGCTCCAGTTAAGGAGGGAAGGAAGGTGCGAGAGAGCGACGGGTGGCTTCATCAGCTTGTTTAAAGGTTAAGATTGTAGAACATTTAGGGAGGGAGGGAGGGAGGGAGGGAGGGTATATGTGTGAGAGAGACTGACTTTCATAAAACCATGAAAAAAGGACGTGACTGCATTATTGTGTATTATTGTGGATGATGTGCAATTGTTTGACCAATACTGCAATCTTAAATCATTTGTGCAAGACAAGAATTAACAGTTTTTTGAAAGACTCTTGCATGAACAGTGGAGTTTATTTTTCCAAAGTTGCCCAAATGCAAGTTGCTTTTCAGAGTTACTTAAAATTTGTGAATTATTCTTCTGTATTCCTGGACACAATGGCAATGTGGAAAGAGTGTTCTCTTTGATTAATGCTCAATGGACAAAGGAAAGGAACAGACTCTTAGCTGACTCTGTAAAAGGCATCATTCTCACAAAGTACAATTTGAAGAATATTACCTGTGAACAGTTTTATGCATATGTGATTGCTAATGAAGATCTTCTGCAAAAAGTTGGCTCCTCTGAGAAATATGTCGTGTAATTAATAAAGATTATAAGGTAATAATTGTACAATTAGCTGTTTAAATAATGTTTTTTGGTATTTTGAAAAAAGTCTCCATTGAATTTATTTTTATTTTTTAACATTTATTTATTTATTTATTTATTAAGCTTATATGCCGCCCATTTAGACATAGTCTACTCTGGGCGGCTCACAAAACACAGAGTAAAAACAGTTAATATATATTGACAATTTGCAACCTTTATACAATAGACGATAGTTAAAAATAGAGGAAAGAAAAAGGTAAGTTAAGTAATGCCCGGAGGGAAGGCCTGTCTATATAACATGACTGTTTCTTGGTCAGTTCACTAAGAGACGTTTATTGGCAGCAATTGTAATAAAATTGTATTGATTGCAGGTTTAATCTGGAACTATTCAAATGAAACATTCAATATGTCCTCCTTTGTCCACCTTTTTGTCTTTCTATGTCCTCCTTTTGGTACCAATGTATCTGGCAACCCTACACATGAGACACTTCTATGTCGCTTCCTGGACCTCTGGAAGGCTCACCATGAGCCCATGCAAAGTTTTTTTTCCCTCAGGCACTGCATTGCTATTGCCATAGGGTACAATGGCCTCAAGCATATGCAGCCACTGGCTTTCTCCTCAATATCTGTTGCAGAGTTTTGAATGTTGGCTAAAACCCCCAGCTATGCAGCTTACAGATAGAATTAGCTTCAAGTTTCCCCAGAGTAGACCAGTCTCATCAGCTGGCAGTTGCAGTCTCAATAACTCACTCTGAAACATTGGTAAGAGAAAGAATAAAAGGGTTTTTTTTTCTCACAGTTGAACAGATCAAAAATAGCTGTACTGTATAGCATACTGTACAAAAATGACTGTTTTGCAGCAACAGGCCTCAACAGACTCACAGGCTGTTTCTAGCAGGCTCCTGTAGACTGCATTATAACTGCACTCTAACTGTATTAACTGCCAGCCGACTGAAAGCAGAGGGAAAAAGACTTAAGCAGAGAGGCATGGCTCTCTTTGAAATCAGAGGTAGAGAAGGAAGAATTGCTTATTGCTGAATTGATTGACAAGTCACCCCAGCCCAGAAAGACCCCCTCCCAACCAAATCTATTAAAGGCAGCATATGAGATTGAAATAACTCCAACAATATCTTCCTTTTGCTGATGGTGGGTTTTTTGTTTGTTTGTTTGTTTTAATGTGCCAATGCTGTGCAAACACAAAATTCATAAAAACACCTTTGGACTGAATCAGTAAGCCCAGGTGACAGATTGGAATGGGTGGGATCCAACAGTCCCTCTAAGCTGCATCGGGGCAGCACAGCTGAGCCAAAGTTGCCATCCATTTGCTTCCAGTCACAGCCGGAACCCCCCACATACGGGGCAGTATCCGCGCCAAGCACTCCGAAAAATTAGCGGAAATGTTGGTGGGGTCTAACATGCACTAACCCATGAGACTGGTGTGTGACAAGGGATGTAAGTGGCAACTTGTTAGCTAGCAGCGATTTGTCACTGCACTCTACACCACTGCGATTATAGTGCTATAACTAACAAATACGATTCTGGCCACTTATGTAAACATAAGTGAGGCAGTTTCAAAATTATCATTGTTACTTTGAGCCAACCCACAGAAAGAGAATGGAAAAGAAAATGTGAAAAAATTACACAAACCAGAAATAAATGATTGGTTGATCCCTATAGAGTACCTGACTTTATGTGGAAGATCCCAGACTGAATTGCTAGCATTTGTAGTTACTGTAAAAGGCTCAGGTAGCAAGTGAAGGGATTCCGCCACTTTTATGGTTCAGAGAACTGCTAGCTGCCAGAAGAGACAGATGCCTGAGATAGATGGGCGAAAGTAGTTATGAATGTCAGCATAATTTTGTGACTTCGACATCATGAACACCCTTGTAGAACAACACAGTATGAAATATAGATCTGGAGGTCTGGGTTGTTTAAAAAGCAGAGGGTATTCTTAATATTGTCTGTGTGACAACTTGCAAATTAAGAATTTGACTGCACTTCCTCTCCTCTGTCAGCGACCTTTAGATGTTCCTGTGGTTTGCTTGTGGTAATTGGTTTCCAAGGCCTAGTTCTGGTACTGAAAACAAACTCTTGAGTGCTCAGGACAATTCATTCTGCACAGTTGTGTTTCTTTTCAGAGCCACTAGTTTGTACTTGACTTGATATAGTTCTCTAGTGCATAGGTACTTAACCTGTTGTCTACAGACCCCTGGGGGACTGTGATGTCCTCACAGGGGGTCTGCAAAGGCTTGAAGAAATGTTATGATGTTTTGTACTTAAAAACAGAAAGAAAGCAAGAAAGAAAAGGAAACGTAGAACAAAATCTTAATTTTGCTTGTTTGTTTGTGTAAAACTTGGCTTTTCTAACCTACCACCTCCATTAAAAACAAACAGAAGTAAAATTGGTTATGAAAATAACTGTTTGATATTTCTGCACACAGTGAAAACATGCAAGTGAATGATGCTGAGTGGCTGAGAGGCAGCACGTTACATTTCTTGCTACTATGCAGACAGTTAGAAGCCGCAGGAAGAGAGAGTCGGAGTCAGTCAGCATCAGTGTGAATGAGTGTTTGGACAGACTTCGTGATTGTATTTCTTCTTTGATTTCTGCTAATAACACTATTTGGTTATTGTTGAGTAAAATGACTTTCTGAAATTCACTGCAATCATTTCATAACAATACATTTTGGCTGAGCCTCAGAATGGATCGCTGGCTGAATTTGAAACATAAAAGAACTGATGATGTTGATGAGGGTGCATCCTGTTCAAAGCAAAATGAAGCTTCTTCCAGGCATCTCTAAAAGTGTCATCATTATAGCAAGGGACATCTGTTAATGAGACCCTTCATGAGAAACTTTAAATAAATATTTGATGCATTTTAAGATTTTAAATCTTGAGCTAAGTCTTGGTGGTCCCCGGCAACAAAAAATATTTAGAGGAGGTCCATGATAAAGAAAAGGTTAAGAACTGCTGCTGTAGTGAAAAATAAACTAGATCCTGCAAGCCAAAAGGCTGCCCAGCCCTTTCATCAAATGTAGAAAGCAAACCTTCACGGATTGCTGCCTTGTCGTGGCGAAGGGGCTTGAGTAATTCAGAGAGAAAAAAGCTCTACAGAGAACCATTAAAATTGCCCAGAATATCATCGGGTTCCAGCTATCAACCCTGGATGACATCTTCACATCCCACTGTCTGAGGAAGTCACACAACATCCTGAGAGATTCTTCCCATCCTGCTTACAACTTTTTTGAACTGTTGCCGTCTGGCAGAAGATATAGAACAATTAAGACTCGGACCACACGTTTTCTGAATAGTTTTTATCCCAGAGCTATAATTGCACTTAATAATGAGCTTAAAGACCACCAGTAGTGAATAGTTGGACAGTGTTACTTGGCCTGCGGTGTAGATGTTTGTATTCTTAGTGGGGGATTTTAGTGGGGGGGAGTGTTTGGGGATTTTTTTATGAGTGTGCATGTGGGTCTGGTCTCTGGGTGTCTGTGTGAATTTCGTTGTATGTGTATACTATGTATATACTTACAATGACAATAAATTTATTTGAAAAAAGAAGCTATGGGCTATGCCCATACAAACATTGACATCCTGGGCTTCAGTGAACTAAAATGGACGGGAATGGGCGAATTCAATTCAGATGATTATCATATCTACTATTGTGGGCAAGAATCCCGTAGAAGAAATGGAGTAGCCCTCATAGTCAACAAAAGAGTGGGGAAAGCTGTACTGGGATACAATCTCAAAAATGATAGAATGATTTCAATACGAATCCAAGGCAGACCTTTCAACATCACAGTAATCCAAGTTTATGCACCAACCAGCAATGCTGAAGAGGCTGAAACTGACCAATTCTATGAAGACTTACAACACCTTCTAGAACTGACACCAAAGAAAGATGTTCTTCTCATTATATGGGACTGGAATGCTAAAGTAGGGAGTCAAGAGATAAAAGGAACAACAGGTAAGTTTGGCCTTGGAGTTCAAAACGAAGCAGGGCAAAGGCTAATAGAGTTTTGTCAAGAGAACAAGCTGGTCATCACAAACACTCTTTTCCAACAACACAAGAGGCGACTCTACACATGGACATCACCAGATGGGCAATACCGAAATCAGATTGATTATGTTCTCTGCAGCCAAAGATGGAGAAGCTCTATACAGTCAGCAAAAACAAGACCTGGAGCTGATTGTGGCTCTGATCATCAGCTTCTTAAAGCAAAATTCAAGCTTAAACTGAAGAAAGCAGGAAAAACGACTGGGCTACTCAGGTATAATCTAAACCAAATCCCTTACGAATACACAGTGGAAGTGAAGAACAGATTTAAGGAACTAGATTTGGTGGACAGAGTGCCTGAAGAACTATGGATGGAGGCTCGTAATATTGTACAGGAGGCAGCAACAAAAACCATCCCAAAGAAAAGGAAATGCAAGAAAGCAAAGTGGCTGTCCAACGAGGCCTTACAAATAGCAGAGAAGAGAAGGGAAACAAAATGCAAGGGAGATAGGGAAAGTTACAGAAAATTGAATGCAGACTTCCAAAGAATAGCAAGGAGAGACAAGAGGGCCTTCTTAAACGAACAGTGCAAAGAAATAGAGGAAAATAACAGAAAGGGAAAAACCAGAGATCTGTTCAAGAAAATTGGAGCTATTAAAGGAACCTTTTGTGCAAAGATGGATATGATAAAGGACAAAAATGGCAGGGACCTCACAGAAGCAGAAGACATCAAGAAGAGGTGGCAAGAATACACAGAGGAATTATACCAGAAAGATCTGGATGTCCTGGACAACCCAGATAGTGTGGTTGCTGACCTGGAGCCAGACATCCTGGAGAGTGAAGTCAAGTGGGCCTTAGAAAGCATGGCTAACAACAAGGCCAGTGGAGGTGATGGCATTCCAGTGGAACTATTTAAAATCTTAAAAGATGATGCCGTTAAGGTGCTACACTCAATATGCCAGCAAGTTTGGAAAACTCAGCAGTGGCCAGAGGATTGGAAAAGATCAGTCTACATTCCAATCCCAAAGAAGGGCAGTGTCAAAGAATGCTCCAACTACCGTACAATTGCACTCATTTCACACGCTAGCAAGGTTATGCTCAAAATCCTACAAGGCAGGCTTCAGCAGTATGCGGACCAAGAACTCCCAGAAGTAGAAGCTGGATTTCGAAGGGGCAGAGGAACTAGAGACCAAATTGCTAACATGCGCTGGATTATGGAGAAAGCCAGAGAGTTCCAGAAAAACATCTACTTCTGCTTCATTGACTACGCAAAAGCCTTTGACTGTGTGGACCACAGCAAACTATGGCAAGTTCTTAAAGAAATGGGAGTGCCTGACCACCTTATCTACCTCCTGAGAAATCTGTATGTGGAACAGGAAGCCACAGTTAGAACTGGATACGGAACAACTGATTGGTTCAAAATTGGGAAAGGAGTACGACAAGGCTGTATATTGTCTCCCTGCTTATTTAACTTATATGCAGAATACATCATGCGAAAGGCTGGACTGGAGGAATCCCAAACCGGAATTAAGATTGCTGGAAGAAATATCAACAACCTCAGATATGCAGATGATACCACTCTGTTGGCAGAAAGTGAGGAGGAATTAATGAGGGTGAAAGAGGAGAGTGCAAAAAATGGTCTGAAGCTCAACATCAAAAAAAACTAATATCATGGCCACGGGCCCCATCACCTCCTGGCAAATAGAAGGGGAAGATATGGAGGCAGTGACAGATTTTACTTTCTTGGGCTCCATGATCACTGCAGATGGTGACAGCAGCCCCAAAATTAAAAGACGCCTGCTTCTTCGGAGGAAAGCGATGACAAACCTAGACAGCATCTTAAAAAGCAGAGACATCACCTTGCCCGACAAAGGTCCGCATAGTCAAAGCTATGGTTTTTCCAGTAGCGATGTATGGAAGCGAGAGCTGGACCATAAAGAAAGCTGACCGCTGAAGAATTGATGCTTTTGAATTGTGGTGCTGGAGGAGGCTCTTGAGAGAGAAGGAGAACAAACCTATCCATTCTGAAGGAAATCATCCCTGAGTGCTCACTGGAAGGACAGATCCTGAAGCTGAGCCTCCAATACTTTGGCCATCTCATGAGAAGAGAAGACTCCCTGGAAAAGACCCTGATGTTGGGAAAGTGTGAAGGCAAGAGGAGAAGGGGACAACAGAGGATGAGATGGTTGGACAGTGTCATCGAAGCTACCAACATGAATCTGACCAAACTCCGGGAGGCAGTGGAAGACAGGAGGGCCTGGCGTGCTCTGGTCCATGGGGTCACGAAGAGTCGGACACGACTAAACGACTAAACAACAACAAAAGCAGGAATAATGGAAGATGCTTGCAGCAAGAGGGAATAGGAAGGAAAGCATGGGGTGGAAGTATACTCTTATATGCTCACTCTGGCCTCTTACAAAAGGGTATTTTGCAGAAGGTATAGGCCTCCTGCCATCCGTTTTAATATATGTAAATCATTCTCTGTGTCAATGGAGTGAGAAGTGCTCCATAGATTCTTCATTTACAGAATGAGGAAGATCAGGAGATTAGGCCATAGGTGTTTTCAGTACCATAACTTCCTCTTCCAAGAGTCCGTTGTGCTCCAATGAATGGTTTCAATTGCATATTCCTTCCAGTGAAATATGTGGAGAAAGGTGGCAGGACTGCAGCTCTTTCATGGAGGAATTTTTCTGAGTCTTTATTGGAGTCTTTGATGGAGAAATTTATCTTGAGGTGTGTTCAGTTCAGGGAGTTCAAATGTTTTCCAGTACTTTCTTCCTCTCTCTATCTAGAGAATGTAAAGCCCCCAAATCAGGCAGTTATGTAAATGTTTCCAGCTGATTGAAAAAGTGGGTCATGTGTTATCCAAATGCTCCTGGCTCTAAGATTTAGCAGTGTTATTAAATTATACATGCTTCATGCTTCGGTGTGCAGGAAAGCTATATTAGCTTTTTCTTAATCATCTGGTGAAAGATAAGTGTTTTGTTTGGAATATGGACCACAGACAATACAAAGAAGGCTTTTTGCTTTGAATTGATGGGTCCCTCAATATTTTGATAATTCCCTGCAGACAGAGATGTAGACAAAGGCAAAAAATGTGTTTTTTTTAAAGAATCATACTATTTCGATGCATCATCACAATAGCTTGCATGTTATGCCCTAAGTCAGGCTTCTAAAGTTTTTCTCCTTCACGTGTTACTTTGTCCTCTATTTTAGGAGCCAATGGCTTTTCTGAATCCCTCTGAAGGCCCTGTAGTCTTGTTAGGTACATGCAAGAAAATATGCTAAAGCATGGCTTGCTAGGGAGAGGTATCACATAGACAAGAGCAGCTGCCGTTTGTTCGCATATACTCAAATCAGGGTCTTCCGTACAGATAAATATTTTGGAAATCCTCCTCTAGTGGGATTTTTTCTTTGCTTAGAATTTTAGTTTAACAACCAAATCCCATCGAAGTAGCATTATAGCTGTGGGGAAAAAAGTTTAAAAATCTTGTTTCGCTATTCTGTTTCCAGTCTAAAGTGCTTTCTGAGGAAAACTAATTTGCCAACTTACATTTCAGGAGGTTCCTCTTATGGATACAATTACAAAGTTGGAAGGGATCTTGGAGATCATGGAGTGGTACCCTCTTTTTTATGTGAGCTCAGTAGTGCAGAAGGCAACAACAGCACCTCTGAAAGATGTCCATAAACCTTTGTTTAACTACCTCTGGTGAAAGAGAACATATTCCCTTCTCAAGGTCCTCGGCCATACTGTAAAACAGTTCTCACGTTAGGAAATTTCTCCTAATGTTTAGGTGAAATCTAATTTCCTGTGATTACTGTACATTGATTCTAATGCTACCCACTAGAATAAGAGAGTACAAATTAGCTCCATCTTCTGCATCATATCCATTCTTACATTTGCATAACATGGTCAAGTCTCCTCTTAATCTTCTCCTTTCCAAACCAAAACTATCAAGTTCTTGAAACCATTCTCCACAGATCAGATGTGGGCAAAGGCAGGGCTAAAGTCCATTTTTCAAATTTGCTGTAAGCTTGAGATCCATATTCCCAAGGAGGTGTGGCTAAAGAGCTGGGATGTGACTGAAGATATTCATTTTCATATTTGTGTGTGTGTGTGTGTGTGTGTGTGTGTGTGTGTGTGTGTGTGTGTGAATACATTAGTCTAGCTGTTATTTTAAAAATACTTTAAATATTTCCCCCACAATAAATTAACATTTCCCCTTAACAAATTCATAACTTTCCCCAATGAAGTCACAAATCCTCTCAAAATCATAATTTAAACCCACCCCTCAGCATACTAAAATAGGAAACTTTATTTATTTATTTATATCTTGCCTTTCTCCTTAAAAAACCCCAAGAACTCATAAAAAGATGCAACTTTTAACAATCAATTTAAATTACTTTGTATTTTATTAAATTACGTCTTGTAAAATATGGTTTATTCCCTGACAGCCAAGACCTTTCCCAGTTCATCAATTAAAACTTGGTCATAAATTGTGAAATTTATTTTTAAATGTATTTTAAAAATTTGCAAACAGCTACACTTAGTTTGCTAAGACACTGGTAAGAGCTAGCCATAGTGTGAACATGCCAGTGACTTGGTATGTGGTAAGGAATACAGGAAATTATTCTTTCACAGCTGGCAGTCCATCATTGTGATTTATGGCACTGCTCTTACACTCACATAAATGAGCAACAGGATTCTGGTCCACACTTTATGTTAAAAATTATAAATACTTTTATCAGATCACTAGCTACCTACATGAACAAATTTCCTTCACCAGTAACATTCTTTTCCCTGCTTTCTCAATCTTTATTCAGATCTTTTAAACAGGGCTTTCATTTTGTGCATTTCACATAAATGTGCAAAAATATGCCAAGACAAAAAGAAACAAATCAGACCAACTGATAATAATATTCATACTGCCTTTTTTTGTCAAGGAAAATTATTGTTGTATTCTCGAAGGCTTTCGCAGCCAGGATCTGATGATTGTTGTAGGTTTTTTGGGCTGTTTGGCCGTGTTCTGGAGGTTTTTCTTCCTAACGTTTCGCCAATCTCTGTGGCCGGCATCTTCAGAGGACAGGAGTTAGAACAGGATCCCACACACTACACCAGAACACAGACAGAGTTCTAACTCCTGTCCTCTGAAGATGCCGGCCACAGAGACTGGCAAAACGCTAGGAAGAAAAACCTCCAGAACACGGTCAAGCAGCCCGGAAAACCTACAACAAGCAAAATTATTGTTGTTGTTTTTCTGTTCACAATGTCAGGATGAATAAAGTTAGGATTTACACCCCTAGTCAATACTCTAGTTTAAAAACAGCAATTGTGATGTTTTCCAAGGAATGATGCCTTCGGACTCCCACAGCCTTGCAGCTAGGAGGGAGGAAGAACATTGCCCCACTCCTGAAAAAGGAGCAGGAGCAAGTGCAGGTAACATGAGCGGGTGGCAGGGTGGGGAATTTTGGACCTGCGCATCCTTATTGTCACATTGAATGAGGAGATCTGGGTAGATTATCACCTATCCCATTCTGTGGGCAGATCTGGTGGTGGTGTCATTTTGTAAACAGGTCACAACTAGAGATGGTCATGAATGGGGGAAATGGTGGTCCATGATGGTTCATGGTTTGTCACTGTTCATGTACCCCAAACCACAAATTTTCACAAACATTCTAATAAAATGAACCATTTCATGGTTTGCGTGATTCAGGACCTCTGGGAGTGATAGGATGCCCCCTGTGTGAGTTAGAGATGCCAAACTCACAGCAAGTCTTCAGGTGACTCTCCTCCCCACCCCTGTCAACCTTGGTGAAGACTGGATTTCAGACATCTGAAAACAAGTTTTCCAAGGAAAATGCTCTTTAGCAGCTGGCTTGGGGAAAATTAAATGAGTGGTTCATGTGAGGGAATTTGAGATAGGTTATTGTTCATTGTGAGGTCGACTAGAAGGGAACAGAAAGGGTGGAAATGTGGGAAGAGGATGGAAGCAATGAACAGACTAGCTAACCATCTTCTTGCCACGCCAGCTGCTGCAAAAGTGAAAGCACCAGCTGAGCTGCCAAGGGTGTGGCTCCTACAACCAGCTACTCCCAGAGAGTGGACTTAGAGCTCCATGGTTGGCTGCCTGATCTGACAATCAATCCTACACAAAGTTTTCTCTAGGTCCACCCCAGCATTGCCTAGGGAATTGATTCAGTGGCACCAAGCTGTCCGACCAGGGATGACACATCCAAAAACAAAACATTTGAATCACAATTGCTGATAATAGTTTGGCATTCCATTTAATTCTGGGCCAGTGCATTTCTCTGAAGCGCCCCCAAATAAACCACAAAACAGCCAGATTCATGGGGGGGGGGGGTGTTTCATGGTTCATTTCGTGCCCATCTCTAGTCACCACCCAGTGAGTAGTGCTGCGGAAAAGGTTGGTACCAGTGAGCCCCTCCATGGGGAATGCAAATCATGGGATTCTGAGACGCAAGTGGGATTGGCCTGTTGAGACACCTTCAGGTCATGAACAGCGTTGAATCATGAGACTCAGGTGGATAATGAGCACATGGACATCTCCCTCAGGGAGCTGGCCAGGCAATGCTGGAAAGGTACAGCAGCACCCTGGGGCTAGGGGCTCACCCAGTCCAGTCTGGGGAGGGGACAAGTCCTGGTTCCAAGTTCATGGACTTCTTTAGGCACCACCACAGGTCAGAGGATTTAACCATGAGTAGTACAATAAATTTGAAGTTCAGTCATTACCTCCTTATTTGCAGGTTGGAGGGCAAAAGGCTGTGTCAGTTTGCTGCAGCAACAACTACAGATTCTTGTGACCTTTAAGACTAACATGTTTTTTGTTTTGGTACATAGGAATTCTTAAAATAATCTTAACAACTCTAGCAACAGAATAAATGATTATAGAATTGTGTGGTGAACCCTACACCTGAGAGTCATTCAGCTCCAAGTTAGGCAGATCGGGCAGCCAACCACAGAGCTCCAGAAATATAATGACACTTCTTTGAAAATTGTTTTTTATTTTTAAAATTTATTTTTAAAATTGTTTTTATTTTATTAAATAGAAAAGAAAAGCATACAAAAACTACCGTTTTACAGCTAATTATCATGTATCCACTTTTGACTCAACCAACTCCTCTTCTTCACATTGTGCAACCCACCCCCCCACTTGAGACTAGTTCCTTGCTCGTCATTCTTCAAATCTTCCTATTTCTCCCTGGTAATACATTGATTCTTCTCCTGGTGTATACCACTTCCCTTTCTGAAACACATGTACCAAAAACAAATTCCATATTTGTTTAAAATCATTACTTTTTGTCACTCCTCTTCTAATCTTAATTTCCAAGGTTAGCTTATCATTAATTGCCACATTCCTCCACTGGTTGCCCGCGGCATCCAGGATCAGATTCAAGGTTTTGACACTCACGTACAAAGCCCTCCACAATTTGGGCCCATGTTACTTGTCGAAGCGACTTTCCTCAATGTCATCTGCCCAACCCACAAGATCATCCCAGTTGAGGCTCCTCTGGGTGGCCAACCCGAGGGAGGCCCATAAATCCTCTACAAGAGGTAGGGCCTTCTTTGCTGTAGCTCCAACTTTATGGAACCAGCTTCCAGAGAAGCTCTGATTAGCCCCCTCCCAGTGGACTTTTAGGAAGCAACTAAAGACCTTGCTTTTCAGGGAGGCTTTCCACACCCATCCCAGCTGACCACCTTCCCTCCTTTTTCTTTCCCCTCCTCTTCTTCCCTCCCCTCTTTTCATCCATCCACTCTGGGATTAGTTGGTGCCATTGGTTTTAATATCTCTATTTTCATCTTTGTTTCCTATTTTATGAGTTTTATGGGAGCGGGATACAAACTGAATGAATGAATGAATAAATAAATAAATAAATATTCCATATTTCTCTGTACCACTCCTCCATAGTAATTTGATTTCCAATTTTTTGCAGATATTAACCTTGCCACCAACACCATTAATTCAATTCCTTCTCTCTTCAGTTGATCATTGTTAACCACATTCAACAAAGTGATCCTTGGGGACACTTCTACCTCCACACCAATTATTTGTCTTATCTCCTTGAAAATCATTGACCATTCCTTCTTTATTTCACAAAGCCACCACATACATCCCTTTTTTCTTTTTTGCATCTCCAACATAGTGAAAGTATATCTTTATTTATAATAATAATAATAATTTATTACGGTCAGTGACCAGGAAGATAAAAATACATTATTTAGATAAAATCACATAATATCAAAGACATTGGTCATGACATGACACCATCAATGGCACCCTCTGGCTCTTTTACGACATTAAAGTTAAAAAGATGTTCTGAGTTAGCCAGCAGCATTGAAGGATATAAAAGCTTTTAAAACATCAAAGCAGTCACATGGTATAGGATGAGATTAGGAGACACATATAACCATCAGTATGCCACCCCTACTCTCCTAGAAAGTAAGTTAAACAAAAAATTTCTAACAGGGATGGGGGCACTCAAAGACCTTATGTGGTCAGGAGACCAATTATTTGTGTATTCCAATCTGCACCCCCTTGAATTTGTCCAGTCCAAAATCTGAGAGCTATACTGGCAGTGCCTCCTTGTATCCCTAACGCAGCTCTACGCCTAGAGGCAGGTTTAGTCTCTATCAGAGCGTGTGCCAAGGTCTATATGTTCAATCACTGGCTAAAGCTTATTTTCTTCCCACAAGGTTTGGCACCATTGGCTCTTTCCAACGCCTTCCAATCGGAAACGTCACCTGACAAATGAAGCTCTGCTAATTAGTCTTTCCCCAAACACCCTTATAGCAATGGGTTATGCCAGTGCCAAATCAGCTGTCAAGCAAAGGATTTGGGACATAGAACTTCAAGAACATTTAGGTTGACTGGACAAATCTAGTGTTCTAAAAAACAACGCCTTTATACTTCCCACCTATATGACCAGTACAACACCACCTAAATCTAGAAGAGCTTTTACCTTAGCCAGATTTAATGTGCTGCCTTCTAATCTCCTGGAAGGGAGATTTCAGGGCATACCCTATTCTGATCTTTATTTATTAAATTCAGCATGTGTAGGCATCCTTCAGTCTCAAGAGACTATGGTAACGTGCTCTGAATAGAGGTCTTGGAACAGCGTCTAGTGTGGCCGAGAAGCTCAATTCGAGAGTGACAATCCGTTCCACACTGAAGACAAATACAATCTGTCCCCTGTCCAGCATTACTGTTGTTCAGCATTACTGGTGTTATATACTATCTTCAAACTACCTTATAACAGTTCTCCTTCACATTTACAAACATATTTTTCATTATTCTTTTATTCCACATTTTACTCCAATCTTCTGTCTTAGTTTCCTCACTCAAATCTTCTTGCCATAAATCTTTTAGCACACATTTTTAATATTCCGCCTGTATTAGCATCTTATATATTACACTTATTGTTGCCTTTTTCCCCTTGTCTCTATTTTTTCTTTTTTCTATAATCCCCTCAAATTTTGTTATTTTTCTCCCCTCACCTTATGTTTTCCAATCTTTCATCCATTTTTCTAATTGAAGTATATTTAACCATGACATCCCCTCTCCCAATATCTCTCTCACACATTCCGTCTTGGATTCATTTTGTCCATTCCTTTATCATCATAATTCTCTTAGTTGGTATAACTCTTTTTAGCTTCCCTTTAAGATTATCTGGGATTTTTTTTATTTCTACAACCTGTAACAAGGATGAAGTTGGTGGACTTAACTGTCCCCTATAATTTTTCCAACATTCTACCATAATTTTTAAAAAGGGATTATCTATATTTTTCATCTCTCCCTTGATTTTCTCTTTTAAAATATATTCTCCATCATTCCCTCTTTTCCATAAAATTCTAATTCTCTCCAAATTAAATTTTTATTGTTCACTACCCTGTTTGCCCGAAAATAAGCCCCAGCCTGAAAATAAACCCTAGTATGATTTTTCAGGATGCTTGTAATATAAGCCCTACCCCAAAAATAAGCCCCAGTTAAGTGAAACCCCGGCCTCCACCATTGTGCAGCAACCAGAAGAAGGTGACATGACTCTAGCCGCCTAGAGTGGTCGTTCGACTAGATAGGCAGGGTAAAAATGCAATAAATAAATAAATAAATATTTGAATAAATGTAGATTGTTGTATATGAAAATAAAATAAAACACCCCCCGAAAATAAGCCCTAATGCGTTTTTTGGAGCAAAAATTAATATAAGACCCTGTCTTATTTTTGGGGAAACACGATATTATATCTGGAATATGTCTCAATTGATTTGCTTTATGATGTAGTTTAATATTGGGTATACTTAAACCTCCTTCTTTCTGTGATACATACCATAGTTCTTATTCTAATTCTAGTTCTCTCACTACCATTACAATACATATTAATCCTCACCTTCCATTCTTTTAACTGTTTTTCTTCAAACTTAATTGGTAACATCCAAAATAAAAAAAATTAATTTAGAGATGATTTTCATTTTACATAACACTGTTCTACCAAACCAGGAAATGTTTAGTTTTTGAAATTCCTTTATCTGTTCATTAATCTCTCTCTTTATCTTATCCAAATTCATTTTAATAATATCTTGTAAATTCCAAGAAATGTTTATTCCTAAATATTTAATACTGTTTTTCAACTTTCTCTCAAAAATATTCTTCATCTTCTCTATCTCCTTCTCCTCATGGTTTAATAGCATACATTCTGACTTATCCCACTTCACCTTTAATCCCGTTATTTCCTCAAATTACTTTAAATGTTTTTGGATTCAATTGGGTTTTTAATTAACAGTAAAGTATCATCTGCAAATAAATTCACCTTGTTATTCTTCTCATAGCCTATTCCTTTTATTTCTTTGTCCTCTCTGATCACATTTACTAACATCTCTATTATCAATGTAAATAAAACTGGAGATAATAGGCATACATGCCTTGTTCCTCAGCCTAGGGATATTTTATCTGTTATCCTATTTACAAGAATTTTTGCTGTATTCTGTGAATATAGTTGGTGAATTACATGTCTAAAATGATCACCAAATCCTAAATGTTTAATCAACATCTTTAACGTGTCCCAGTCCACCAAATAAAAAAACTTTAAAAACTTTCAGTGCTATCCCTCCTGCCTTATATTTGATCCCTCTCACTGTATGCATTGTGTTAAGCACTCTTCTCACTAAATCTGCCATTAGTCTTCTTTTTATAAATCCATTCTGATCTTTATGAATATACTTTCCTATAAAACTATTTAATATATTTGCTAAAATAGCTGTAAAAACTTTTGCATCTTGGTTTAACAATGATATTTGTCTGTAGGATTCCACAAACATCGGATTTTTCCCTGATTTCAGAATTAAAACTATTAATGATTCTTTCCACGACTGGGGAATTTTGTCTCCTTTTATAATTTTATTATATAATATTTTTAACTTAGGTATAAGAAGTTTTTAAAATATTTTATAATACTCTGGATGTAATCCATCTGTTCTGGGTGTTTTTCATGCTTTCAACTTATTTATAATTCCCTCTATTTCCTCCTCAATAATTAATTGATCTATTTGATCTCTATTTTTTTTTTTTTTTTGAAATTTCTTAACAAAATTACTCTCTCTATATTTTATAGCTTCGTCTAATGGGGGATTATTGCTGGTATATAATTGTTTTAAAGTCTTGAAACGCATCTAGTTTTTAATTTTATTACTTCTTCTATCCTTATAATCTTGTACCATCCATATGGTACCTTTATCTTTTCTAAACTGAGTCAATTTCACTAATGATTTAGAGGTTTTTTATTACTGAATTTGAAATATTCCCTTTTTAAATATATTGAATTCCTTTATACCTTTTCCAGAGGAATTCCCTCGAATTCCTCTTTTTTTGCTTGTAATTCCATTAAAGCTTCATTACCTCTAGTTCTTTAAAATATCCTCGCCAGTTCTTTAATATTTCCTTCTAATTCCTCTATTCTTTTTTGTTGTTGTTTTTCAAGTATAGATGCTGCTTTTAATGCATAACCTCTTGCTACTGCCTTCATGACATCCTATATTATCTTAGTTGGCCCTGTGCAAACCTATGTAATTAGTAAAAGACCATCAATAGTAAAGTTCTACATCAATTCTCAGGGTGAGGATTTGTTCACCGGGAATCAATTTACACTAGACAATCTGTACCTCACTTTCCCCTAATAAATAATCTTCACCTTCGTCACAGGTGTTCAAAGAAAACTGACTCCAACTGATCCAGTATCCCATTCTGTAGCATCACTAATGTAACAGGAGTGACATCACTGGCAGCAGCAGATTGCTGATATTGAAATACCATATTTTCCCATTTATAAGACCCCCTGTTTATAAGAAACCCCCCCCCCACTCTTCTAACCCCAAAATTAAGAAAACCTAGCTTTGAGTATTCAGCCTCTGGGCTCAGAATACATTGCGAGTCCCTGTTGAATCTGAGCCTACAGGCTCCACCTCCAACGAGGTGTGTTCCAATTGGTTTGTTCAGCATCAGCTGACGTCAGTTCCATAAGGCTCATGATTGGAGGAAGCTAAGTCTCCTGACTGTAGGAAGCCTGTTTGCAGAGGTAAGGTACGGGCAGTTTTGTTCTCTCTGTGTTCTCAGTTTACTTCCGTGTATAAGACACCCCTCAATTTTTAGTGTAATGATTTTAGGAAAAAGTAGCACCTTATACACGGAAAAATACGGTAATTCCTGCTTCATTTTTGGCTTATGTGAAACTTGTATGCCAAGAGACAGAGGGGGCATCTACACTGGTAATTTGCTCTGCAATTTGCTTCAGATTGCATGAGTGAAATTGAATTAAGAACCTGAGACTATACAACACAAAGCTAAGTGCAAGGAAGCCTACTGGGGAATCACCTGTTTTTCATGTGAAATTGTTTTTGCTGTTGTTGTTGTTGTTGTTCAATTGGTATGAGTGGTTTACATTTTCCTCTGTGCTGGCATCACTTCTCTCCATTTTCTGTCCTGTGTGATATGATAGAATAGGGCAGTCATGGGGGTGTCAGTTCCCCTCAGCTGAGTGCCTGATGTCTACAAACAGTTGTGTGTTTTTTAAAGCTTACTAAAATACTTTAAAGTCAGTGCAAATTACTGCTAAGCCAGTTTCGAAAAATAAATTTAAAGAGAAGTGGAAATTGCAAATTAGCATCTTTTCCAATCAAAGGTGCCTGCCCACAATTGGAGTGAAAATAAACTAACTTGTTTTTGTGAGAAATGTGTTCCAAAGCAGGACTGCACTTGTACATGAAGAAGACAAAAATCATGACTACAGAAGAACTACACAACTTCAATGTTGACAATGAAGAAATTGAAATTGTTAGAGATTTTGTATACCTTGGTCCAACCATCAATCGAAATGGAGACTGCAGCCGAGAAATCAGAAGATTGAGACTCAGAAGGGCAACAATGAAGGAATTAGAAAAGATCGAGTGCAAGGAATTGTCATTGGAGACCAAGACCAAGATCACCTACAGTATTGTATACCCGAACACCATGTATCGGTGTGAAAGTTGGACAGTAAAGAAAGCTGACAGGAAAAAAAATTGATTTGTTTGAAATATGGTGCTGGAGGAGAGCATTGCCCTGGACTATCTGAAAGACAAACAAGTGAGTCCTAGATCAAATAAAGTCCAAACTTAAATTATTTCTGGAAGCAAAAATGATGAAACTGAGGCTGTCCCACTTTGGGCACATCCTGAGAAGGCAGGATTCTCTGAAAACGATAATAATGCCGGGAAAGGTGGAGGGCAGCAGAAAACATGTAAGACCAAATATGAGATGGACTGACTTCCTGAAGGAACCCACAGGCTTGAGTCTACAAGACCTGAGCAGGGCTGTTGAGGACAGGACATTTTGGAGATTGCTCATTCATAAGGTCACCATAATTTGGAGGCGATTTGATAACACATAACAAGAAGATTTCTTCCTGCTCTGTGTGACTTCTCAGTGCTAGCTGGACCTTCTTGACTAGCTGCTGCTGCAGGTGAAGGAAAGTTGGCTGCCATTGTCTCCCTTTTGTTGCTGATCCGTTGCTCACTGTTTAATTTGAGGGTTCAAGAGGGTTGCTCGAATTGACTCCTCCTCCTTCCACAATGAGGCAAAGTGGAGCAGATCCTTTAGCTTGCTGGCTAGGGGTATTACTTCAGGCCAAAAATGCTGTTCTCCCCATCCACCAAGACCTTCCCTTCCTAATGCCCTCCATCATGCCAACCAAACATTGGTTGGCATGATAGAGAGACATTGTGATCACTTCTTTAAGGAAGGCTGTCTCCCACTAAGGGCCTATGTTACACTCTCAAAGCTTCAGACCACTTGACCCATAATGGCCCATTCTTCTCTACCCAGAAGAGCAGCCACACCAGTGTAAGTGCCAAATCATGGAGTGCCCTTTGCTGCTCCAGTACTCTTTCAAACAGGTAAAAATGAAGATTCATCAAGACAACACATCCTCAATTAGGTGGTGCAGCGGCAATCCTAATTTTTCTTGCCTCTGCTGCAACAGTTTATTGCCCCAGACAATGTGGTGAAAATGCCCTGCCACTTCTCTGGCTCACTCACTTGTATTAGGTGTGCATGCATCCGCCACATCCTGCAAAGCACCCCAAACTACTAGGTTGAGAGTGTGGGCCAAATACACCACTCCTTTCATCTTTCCAGACTGCAGTGCTATCACCAGGTTTGCCCAATTGTCTGTGAGAAACAGACCATCTCTTTCTCCAACTAGACTCCACTGCTGCGGCATGTTCCTCAGAGCCTCTTGAATGTTGTGAGCAGTGTGGCTACCCTCCATCACACCACATTCAACAGAACCCACCTGCATCCTGCCCTTGTGTGTTGCATTATGCCTGACACCTCCACCTCCCACTAGTGTCTTGTCAGGGAGAGGTAGGCATGTTTCGCACCCTGGCTGCTCCAGATGCCACTTGCCAAATGCACCACCTGTGCCCTGGCTAGCTGCAGCTGTACCAGTTGCCTGACACTCCAAAATAAATCTGGCACCATCCTGTGGCTGTCATTCAGGATGGCAATTAGTAATGGGGTACCAGTTCTAAACTGAAGAAAGTAGGAAAATCCACTGGGCCAGTCAGGTATAATCTAAACCAATTCCCTTATGAATACATAGTGGAAGTGAAGAACAGATTTAAGGAACTAGATTTGGTGGACAGAGTGCCTGAAGAACTATGGATGGAGGCTCGTAACATTGTACAGGATGCAGCAACAAAAACCATCCCAAAGAAAAGGAAAGGCAAGAAAGCAAAGTGGCTGTCCAATGAGGCCTTACAAATAGCAGAGAAGGGAAGGGAAACAAAATGCAAGGGAGATAGGGAAAGTTACAGAAAATTGAATGCAGACTTCCAAAGAATAGCAAGGAGAGACAAGAGGGCCTTCTTAAATGAACAGTGCAAAGATATAGAGAAAAATAACAGAAAGGGGAAAAACCAGAGATCTGTTCAAGAAAATTGGAGATATTAAAGGAACATTTTGTGCAAAGATGGATATGATAAAGGACAAAAATGGTAGGGACCTCACAGAAGCAGAAGACATCAAGAAGAGGTGGCAAGAATACACAGGAATTATACCAGAAAGATCTGGATGTCCCGGACAACCCAGATAGTGTGGTTGCTGACTTGGAGCCAGACATCCTGGAGAGTGAACTCAAGTGGGCCTTAGAAAGCATGACTAACAACAAGGCCAGTGGAGGTGATGGCATTCCAGTGGAACTATTTAAAATCTTAAAAGATGACGCTGTTAAGGTGCTACACTCAATATGTCAGCAAGTTTGGAAAACTCAGCAGTGGCCAGAGGATTGGAAAAGATCAGTCTACATTCCAATCCCAAAGAAGGGCAGTGCCAAAGAATGCTCCAACTACCGTACAATTGCACTCATTTCACACGCTAGCAAGGTTATGCTCAAAATCCTACAAGGCAGGCTTCAGCAGTATGCGGACCAAGAACTCCCAGAAGTAGAAGCTGGATTTCGAAGGGGCAGAGGAACTAGAGACCAAATTGCTAACATGTGCTGGATTATGGAGAAAGCCAGAGAGTTCCAGAAAAACATCTACTTCTGCTTCGTTGACTACGCAAAAGCCTTTGACTGTGTGGACCACAACAAACTATGGCAAGTTCTTAAAGAAATGGGAGTGCCTGACCACCTTATCTATCTCCTGAGAAATCTATATGTGGGACAGGAAGCAACAGTTAGAACTGGATATGGAACAACTGATTGGTTCAAACTTGGGAAAGGAGTACGACAAGGCTGTATATTGTCTCCCTGCTTATTTAACTTATATGCAGAATACATGCGAAAGGCAGGACTGGATGAATCCCAAACCGGAATTAAGATTGCTGGAAGAAATATCAACAACCTCCGATATGCAGATGATACCACTCTGATGGCAGAAAGTGAGGAGGAATTAAAGAACCTCTTAATGAGGGTGAAAGAGGAGAGCGCAAAAAAAAAAAAATGGTCTGAAGCTCAACATCAAAAAAACTAAGATCATGGCCACTGGCCCCATCGCCTCCTGGCAAATAGAAGGGGAAGATATGGAGGCAGTGACAGATTTTACTTTCTTGGGCTCCATGATCACTGCAGATGGTGACAGCAGCCCCAAAATTAAAAGACGCCTGCTTCTTGGGAGGAAAGCGATGACAAACCTAGACAGCATCTTAAAAAGCAGAGACCTCACCTTGCCCGACAAAGGTCCGCATAGTCAAAGCTATGGTTTTTCCAGTAGCAATGTATGGAAGTGAGAGCTGGACCATAAAGAAGGCTGACCGCCGAAGAATTGAGGCTTTTGAATTGTGGTGCTGGAGGAGACTCTTGAGAGTCCCCTGAACTGCAAAGAGAACAAACCTATCCATTCTGAAGGAAATCAACCCTGAGTGCTCACTGGAAGGACAGATCCTGAAGCTGAGGCTTCAATATTTTAGCCATCTCATGAGAAGACTCCCTGGAAAAGACCCTGATGTTGGGAAAGTGTGAAGGCAAGAGGAGAAGGGGATGACAGAGGACGAGATGGTTGGACAGTGTCATCGAAGCTAACAACATGAATTTGATCCAACTCCGGGAGGCAGTGGAAGACAGGAGGGCCTGGCGTGCTCTGGTCCATGGGGTCATGAAGAGTCGGACACGACTTAACGACTAAACAACAACAACCAGTTCTGCCACAGACATATGGAAACAGTGTTCTCCTCTAGAGATGGGCACAAATTTTAAAATGAATTGCAAAATTAATCAAAAATCACTTAATTTGTCAATTCATATTTGTACAAATCAATACCCCCAATGAATATGAATCAATGGGGTTTTTTTTGCAATTTTTGTTTCATTGATTAGTTTTGCTATAAAACAGCCCCCCAGGCCCCAAGAAACACCATAACTGCAGAAAAGCTTCCTCTGACTCTCTTCTACAATCCCTCCAAGTTTGGTGAAGATTGGGTTTTGGATGTCTGGGTTATGCACCCACAAATAGTCCCCCCTAAGAAAGTTCCCCCAGGCACCTAGAGAACCAAAATTGCACTGAAGCTTCCCCTAACACTCCCTTCCAATCCTTCCAAGTTTGGTGAAGACTGGGTTTTCCCCAAGCCAGCTGCTAAAGGGCACTTTCCTGGGGGGATCCTATTTATGGGTGTATAACTGTCTGAAACCCAATCTTCGCCAAACTTGGAGGGATTGTAGAGGAAAGTCAGGGTAAGCTTCTTTGTGATTTTGGGTTCTCTAGATCAGGGGTCCCCAACTCCCAGTCCATGTCCTAGGCAGGACTGGGCCGCGGAGACATATCTCTCACCCACCCACATGCACAGACACATGCACACACACTCCACACATGCATAGATGAACGTACGCCCCCGCATGCACGCACGGATGCCCCCCACGCATACACACCCCCTGCCCGCCCGCCCCCGCACACACAGACATACTCATGCATGCATACACGCATGCACAGACACCCCCTGCTGCCACCGCATGCATGCTAAACTGGTCTGTAGTGTCAAAACAGTTGGGGACCACTGCTCTAGATGCCTGGGGGGAACTTCCCTGGGAGGGCCCTCTTTTTAGGTGTATAACTTGGACATCTGACATGCATACTTCACAAAACATGCCGTGCTTGTAGAGGAGAGTCAGGGGAGGCTTCTCTGCAATTTTGGTCTCTCTAGGTAACTGGAGGGCTGTTATATAGGGTTTTAAAATTTAAAATGAATCAATAAATTAATTTGTTGATTCATCAGGGGAAAAAATCATGAATTTGTTAATCATAATTCATTGTTCTTGATGAATCACAAATTGAAATGAATCACCATTTTTCCAGTTTGTGCCCATATCTATTTTCCACCAGAGAGAATGGCTAGTCATTGAGGGTTATCCTCTGCCACAGGCAATGAATAATTCTGGCATTTTTACATTTGCAGAAGGCCTCTTCCTGCTCCTCCAGGGTAACCACGAATTCATTCTTGAGATGTGGGCCTGGCATTTGCTGCCTCACACCTCGTGCTATTTGCCCATCTACCTCCTTGCTTTCTCAGACTGGGGGCTCAACCTCTACCCTCTCATTTGCTGGCAGCAATGTCCTGTGCTCAGTTTTCAGGTGGTTGAACATAGTACTATTGGAGAGGTGACCAACGTTCTGCCTATGCTTGAGCACCTTATTGCAGTGCATGCACTTAGCCATGTGAGCATCTGTTGCACATTGTTGAAAATGCTTCCAGATCATTGACTTCTTGGGAGCTCCAGTTTGTGACTGCATGTTGCTAACAGGGATTTCTAAATTATCATCACTATAAGTTCTGGCAACCGGTGGGACAAGTGCAGCTGGAAAGGCAGGTGTGATTTCAGTATCACATCCTTCTGAAATCATTTCCACCTGAGTCCCATCAGTTTCCTCCTCCCCTGTGTTAGATGTGTATGTACTGGAAGGGGAGTTCCCAGCAACCACAATGCTGCTTTGCACAGGAGAGATTTGCTGGGAACAGGAATTGGGGATAAATTCATATCTGAATAGAGCTGCATGGTATATGAAAGGCAATGTCTTGTGCTCTTCATCAATCTCTTTCCCAGCCACAAAAGCAGCAGCAATGCTGCTGCTGCCCAACTGATGGTGTCAGTCTAAGTTCTGATGCTGTCCTTGTCCTTCTTTGGCACATCAACTTTGGGAGAAAAGTGCCTTCTTCACTATCTTTTTTGGCCCTTTGCCCTGGCTGTACTAGCTGGATGGCACAAAGATGTAACTGGAACATATCTGAGGTTCTCTTATTTATTTATTTATTAAATTTATACCCCGCCCATCTAGACCGAAGTCTACTCTTATATCTGTGTCACCTTGAACCAGCATCTCTGCTACCGCCTTGATTTATTTGCTACCACCTACACACATACTGTATTGATGCTGAACAAGGCAGTGGGGTGAATTTTGTTTGGGGGACTTGTAATAGCCGTTGTAGGCTGTCTTTTTCCTCTCCCTCCCACTCCTCTCAGTAGAAGCTGTTGTAGTGGGTGCAGGCAGCATTCATCCAGCATTCCCTAAGTGCCTACCTCTACCACACCCACATTTCATACTGCCTACAGACTCTACCCAAAGAAGAACAGTATCTGATTCTGCTACAACAGAACATGAATCCTTCCAAAGAAAATCACACACACACTCTCTATTAACTTAATATATCTGTCTATATATGACAAAATCTTTTTGCCCTCCCTGTAATACCCTAAAGAGGCCTAAACCTAATTTAATATTTCCCTGTTGATTTGTAATATATTTATCCCTAAATCTATGTGATTGGGTTCTTTATCTGTGACGGACAGGCCTTCCTTTTCGGCGGGAAAAACGGATGGAGACAAAGATAACGGTACAAACGGAGGTTCTTTATTCTTTTTAACATCTTGATTATCAACGTAGAAAGGGTCCAAACAACTTAACTCAGACAATAGCTTATAACTTTTAACACCCACCCCATTCCCATTCTTCATCACTTTTATTCCTTCTTCATCCCCAGAGGACTTTGATTGGTTTTGCTCCACATTGGGAAACTCAATGCTGCACATATCGTCCCACAACAGGGATGCTTCACATAGTCCCCTTCCAGATATGGTAGGTAGCTGGTGGTACCAATATAGGTTACCTTCTTCCCTATGTCCTGAGAGCGTGGCACCGCTACCATACTCCATCCTGCTTTCAATCTTGTTTTATCTTTCCCTGCTGGGTTCGGGGGATCTGGTAACAAACCTCCCCCAGTCTTAAGGTTTGGGAACTCACGCATTAATTCAATCGGCCTATACCTCTGTGATTCGTTCTCCTCTGTCTGAGTACTCTTGTTTTTCCTTTCCACTTCATGACGTTCCCCCTCTTTCCCTCTTGCCTCCTCCTCTTTTATAACCTCGTCCCACCTCATTAAATCTAGCTCCACCCCTTTTCTTGCTTGTCTCCCTTCTGCCAAGAATATCTCTGCTGCCCTATTCTTTCCTATTTCTTCTTCTTCTATTTTGATTAATTCTCCCACTGCGCAACCAGCTATTAATCCTTGTCTGCTCTCCTCGGAGGACGGCACACTATGTTGATCTCCTTCACAATCTACTAATCCTAAATCTTATTTCTAACTATATAAAGTGAACAATATACAATAAGATGTAGAGAATGTAAATGTAAGTTCAGGGTTGAGAAAAGGATACAGAGAAAACTGCTGCAGTGCTGGTTTGCACCAGAGTACATCCTAACAGCAAATGCTCAGGGAATTTATAAGCAGGTATGCCCATTTTTCAATAGGAAAGAACCAATGTGCTTGTGTGAGCACTTTTGCTTTGCATAGATTACTATCTTGCTGATGTTGCCAGGAGAAATTTGAAGAAAAGATCACTCCTAAGTAACAGAAGTGCTTTAACTGTGCAAGCTCCCTACTGTAATCAAACAGCCAGCTAGATTTAGGTAATTCCTTATGGAAAACTAAAATCTTTGAATTCTTATAGTTTATCTCTAGGTTATTTAGTTTACAGTATTTGGAAAATACTGGGTGGCTCCCTCTTCATATCTTTAGTACTTTTCAAGGTAGAGAGTACTCAAAAGTGGTTTCCTATCATGGCCACTGGTCCCATCACCTCCTGGCAAATAGAAGGGGAAGATATGGAGGCAGTGACAGATTTTACTTTCCTGGGCTCCATGATCACTGCAGATGGTGACAGCAGCCACGAAATTAAAAGACGCCTGCTTCTTGGGAGGAAAGCGATGACAAACCTAGACAGCATCTTAAAAAGCAGAGACATCACCTTGCCGACAATGGTCCGCATAGTCAAAGCTATGGTTTTTCCAGTAGTGATGTATGGAAGCGAGAGCTGGACCATAAAGAAAGCTGACCGCCGAAGAATTGATGCTTTTGAATTGTGGTGCTGGAGGAGACTCTTGAGAGTCCCCTGGACTGCAAAGAGAACAAACCTATCCATTCTAAAGGAAATCAACCCTGAGTGCTCACTGGAAGGACAGATCCTGAAGCTGAGGCTCCAATACTTTGACCATCTCATGAGAAGAGAAGACTCCCTGGAAAAGACCCTGATGTTGGGAAAGTGTGAAGGCAAGAGGAGAAGGGGACGACAGAGGATGAGATGGTTGGACAGTGTCATCGAAGCTATGAACATGAATCTGACCAAACTCCGGGAGGCAGTGGAAGACAGGAGGGCCTGGCGTGCTCTGGTCCATGGGGTTACGAAGAGTCGGACACGACTAAATGACTAAACAACAAAATTCCCTTCTTCTGGGTAGCTTGCCCAAAGTCACACAGGCTGGCTCTTCTGGGATGCACAGTGGGGAACTGAACTTCCAGACTCTGGCTCTGAAGCCAGATACCTAACTCATTGAGCTATTTAGTGAACTAGAACTGGTAAAACCACTCCTTAAATATCTCACATATTTTGAAAGCCCTATCAAGGTAGCTGGAAGTTGGTTTCAACTTAATGGTATATATAACAACATTGTAAGGGCACATAATGGTATTTGGGGATGTGTGTTGATTTTTTTTAAAACCGCATTCCTGGTTGGGGGGGGGGAATTATGTTGGAGACGTTGATGACAATAGATGAAGAGGAAGATCAAATATGACAAAGATTGACTCAGCAAAGGAAGTGGTGGCCTTAGATTTGCCACAACTAAGCAAGGCTTAGCACACAGGACTTTTGGGAGGTCACTAATATATAGAGTTCTCAGAAAAGACTTCCTGAATACAGGTTTGTTACCAGCTGATTGTGGGGCTTTTCTTAGTGATGCAATTGCACTTTTGATTTAATTGTCTTTTAATAGTTTGTCTTGTTTTGTGTTTTAACTGTGCTGTAGAAAAACGATAATGAGTCTTTTATTTAATATCATTGTGAGCTGTCTTGAGTCCCATGTCTGGGAGAAAGCAAGGACAGAAAACCAATAAATAAAGTAAGTAAATAATAACCATGAAGTGAAACAAGTATAGAAAAACAGGTGACATAAATATTTTCAGAAATCATATTGGCCAGAATCTCACACTGCTTGTGGCAAAAACTATACCTAAGGAGTATTCAGGAGTGTATTTAAAGTATTTAAACTGTTCTCTAAGGTGGTTGACAGCACTAGATTCTATAATAACTCTAGAGTAGCTCTAATGTCACCAGGGATTTCATTATCACTCATATACAGAAACATACACAATTATACCCTGAGATGCATTTTCTACAGTCTCTCATATGAGCATAATACTATGAAACTTAGTGTTCAGTATTCAGTTGCAAGTGTATTTCTAATGTGGACACTTTTAATACATTTAATATACACCTGTAATTGTAATAGACACTGTTAATACTTTTTGCCCTTTACCAAAATCTGGTGTACATGTTAGCTGTGTTAATAAAAATGTGCCCTATTGTAACTTCTTATGGTAGGATTTTTTTTGTCCTCCCCACAAGACAATAATTCATTGTGAAGCTTCATGTAGCATTATAAATTCTTTAATAAGCTCTGTCAGTTTCTCCTAGCGAGGGCCATGCATTGGATGATGTGGGTACTGAACTGTTATACACAGTAAATCAAAGCTGCGTTCTTTGTTCTCAAGCTCTTCTTTTGATAGGCATATAAGTGGGACAGCTGAGGCTTCAGCCAAATCCATTTGCCAGCACAGTACAGTAAATAGAACACATCTTACAGAAAAAGAATCAAGACTTTCTTTAGTTAAATAGGTTCTGCTGACATGGCCTGAGGCAAGCCACTCACTTGCTCAGTCTTGGCCCAGCTTTTGCTATGCAGGAATAATAATAACCTACCTTACAGGGAAATCATAAGGATTATAATGAGATAATATATTCTGAGTATTCTAGAGAAGCCACTCTCCACACACACCCTTTTTTTTTGGCCATGGGCATAAACACAATATGAAAGAAATATAGGCCAAATCAGGATTGTATAAGCCACATAACAAACCTTAGAAGGTGATTTATGAAGTATCGTTTCCAGTCCGTGGCCCTCTTCGAATGTGCCAGGGGCTCCTAAGGGGCTGTATGACTCCCATTGAGAATAGTTCTTCTACAGAACCTCCACAGAACTTGTACAGAACTTCCATTATTTTCCTTCTTAAATATTTAGTTTTAAATTATTTTTATTTATTTTGGCCAATATATAATGAAATCATCAGGGAGGCTTAGAAGAATAAAAAAATAAAAATGGTGTATAAACAAATGGTGCAAAACCTTGATTAGACCAGAACAGATGGGAAGACTGAGGACGATTTTAAAAGGTCTTCACTGGGCGCCAGTGAAATCAAAGTAAGTTATGGGTGATCCTCTTTGGGAAGGGTGTTCTATAATAAGGAAGGGATGTTGTTACTGAAACACATATGAGGGACCCAGAGAAGGGCTTTAGAATCTTAAGATCCTGGCAGGTACTGTACATGTGAAGACAAGCTAACAACGTAACAACAGAAGTAATCCAGGACATACAGCCTACACTGTTTGTTAAGGAACAGCATTGTCAATGGTAGGAAATTTGAGAGTTCTTTCCTATTTTGCTTATAATATCACATGTTCTGGCAACATAATGTGGTTAAATATAGTAATGTACACTTCTGTCTGAAAAAGCTGCCTTTAAGAGATTATTAAACCAGGAAAAATAAAACTCTCTTCCCTGTTCCCATTTCTGTATTAAATCATAATCCAGAGCTGTTCACTCCCAACCTTCTTAGTCATAATCATAGGATTAGAACCTAATAGGAGGATCAAGGCTACAGACAGTTCAGCAGAGAACTAGGAAGAGGCCGCTTTAAAAACAAAAACAAAATTTCCAGCCAAGACAGCACTGGAGGAGATGATAGGAATCAGTGCTTTCAGCTCAGCTTAATTTTAGTTTGTGCTCATTAAGTGATGGATGCTTTTAGATACCAGCAAATTTAATGGTGGGCAGAAAAAAACTAAGAGAGCAGACACTCCACATTTACCCCAAGAGAAACTTTGTTCAGTTCAAATCTTCTCCAGCTCTGCAAAAAACAAAAAAAACAAAAAAAAAAAAACAAAAAAAAAACCAGTATCTGCTGGCTGAAGTCACTTCTTCAGCATCCCTATGCATCTGCCTCTTAATAACCAACTCAAACTTGCCCAGCAACAACTAGCCAGACACACGAACACTTTTATCAAGGTAAATACTCAGACACACATTGTATCCAATGAACAAAACAGAGAGCTTTAGAAGAGGTAGCCATATTAGTCTGTGCTAGCATATCAGGCAAAAAAATAAAATAAAGACAAAAACGTATGGCACCTTAAAGACTAAGAGCAGAAATACACAGAGAAAATGAATCGGTAGCTGGACTGGAGGTTTTGAACACGTATTAAAATCATGTGGTAGTCATACGGAATTTGGGTCAGTGTATGTATCCTTTTGGGAAAACTTTTAATCTGTTTTTAAGTTGTGTTGTATCTTGGTTGAGGAGGCTACACTGGCTTTTAGAATCATTGTACTTATAGCTTTGTCCTGTGCCCGCCTGCCCTGCCCTAGCACTGGCCAATTATCCCTGCTGCTGTGGTGAGGTGAGGGAGAGGGAGGGTCTGCTGGCAAAGCTGCTTGTTCCTGTCTAAAGCTTGGGTGCTTCTATTCCTTTAAAAATGCTCCAGCTGTGGAGGGAGAGAGAAGCAGCATTTACAAAAAGAGGCATAGAGAAATAGAGCTGCTGGGGACTAGAAGGAGAAAGAAGCCAAGGCATGGCTTCTGAAAATATTCTGGCCCTTTTCAGCTCAAAAGAACACCAATCCAGGATAGATTGTGGTTGTTTGCAAAAAGGCAAGGAGGGGTCTTTACGAGATTTGATCTGCTCCCAAACTGTGTCACTTCACAAGTCCCATTTGTACCCACAGAATACACCACATAAATGAAGGGTGATTTTGCTGTGGTGTAAAATCACTAATCCAAGCATGGATCCACATGATTTTAGCATGGGATCATCCCCAAGGCACTGTCCAATCTGTAGTCAAAGATAGTTCCTATGACGGAGAATAGTTTAGGGAAGATCCTACATAAAAACCATGTGCATCAAATCCAGCCCAAGACCTCAGCCTTTCCCATTTGTCTCCCCCAAGATTGGACAGTCTCTCTCTCTCTCTCTCTCTCTCTCATACACACACACACACACACACACACACACACACACACAGAGAGAGAGAGAGAGAGGGGGGGGGCAAATGACATTTGGGGTTTGCTGTCACCTGCCCAGTTTCCCAAGCTTTCTTTCCTGTGTTCTCTCTGCACATTTTAGAATTTGTTCCATGAAAGGCTGCCTGAGGAGGAAAAGTGGGAATGAATAAGGCAAGGACAGGCACAGGAAAACAAAGATGAAGATGAGGAATAAAGAAATAAAATGCCTCCCGTCTGCTCCTGGGTTGTTCCCAGCTCCCAGAGAAATTCAGGATGGGCAGGGGAAATAGGGGGCAGGAGACCACCTTTGCTGTTGCCACCACCTCACCTCTTCCTTTCTTCCAGGAGGCAATGGTAATGCTTTGCTTGCAACGGGCTGGCAAACAAAGAACTTTCTTCCTACCCACTTCTCCTCCCTCCCTGGTGGGGTAGAGATGAACAACATACACAGAGAATTAACACAGTGACAGAAATGGGGAGCAATTTCTCTTAACAGAAGAGTGCACGTTGGGCAAGTCGATTCATAAAGCATCACTTTGACACCTGAGGTAACATAAATGGCTCCTGGCAGAAGAGTTAAAATAACATCCTCCTTAACAGAAAAACACTAGTCGGGGTGGGAGGGGGGGGGAGAGCTTCCTAGTATGTCATGTAGATATCTTTTAAAAAACAAATTAAAACTTGCTAGACTCAGTTCAAATCCTCCTGTTTCTATTGGTAATCAGATGCTATATTTTAATGTGAGCTTTTGTGGACAAGTCCACTTCTTAAGACATAAAGAGTATAGACCAAAGAGCGGAGACAATGGCAGCAAATTAGGCTACACAAACACCTTGCAGACAGTTCTGGAATGTTGCTTGATGTCATTAACTCCATCTGGGCTGCTAAAATAGAAATTATATAGCAGGTCGTCCCATGGAGGTGGAGAAGAATTGCTGGTGAGGTGAAATAGGGAAGGCCCCTGTGTGTTAAAGTCAACACAAACATTGGAAGGGGGGGGATCAGTACAAAGCTAAAGCCACTGTGAAAAGATCCACGACACTGAAACACATTCACTTGCCACTGAACATTGGTCAGAAACACACATGATATAATCAACACATTGTCGTTAAATTTGTTGCTTTCTTGAATTTTGACCACAGAACAATGGTCCTAAAAATCTGTTTGTTTTTTTGAAATGTCATTATATGCCTTCAAGTCTTTTCTACAGGTACCCTCTTATGCTCACTACCATCTACACTTGTTGAAAATCAGCCCTGATAATTGCTTTGTTTTTGGGTGAGAAGTGGTGAACTGATGAAAAAAGGAGTTCAGCTTCTGGGATTTTCCCTTGTGTCACTTTGTGAATGGCAGTGAGCAGAAGAGGGTATCCTGTAGACCATCTTGACTGCTGCCATTGGTGTTGTCAACATTCAGGCTGCCCTTTGCTATGTAAAACGTGGCATCCTTTTTCCGGCTGGCAATGTGGGCATGATAGGTTGCAGCAACTTCAAGAGGTCTTTTCCTGTCATTTTGAAATATAGATAGAGAAGCACAATATCCCAAATTCATAAACTAGAGTTTGTTTGTTTTTGAAGAATTGAATATAATATTTAATGTGCTGGTTCCATATTCAAGCAGCCCTCCAGCCTCCATAACTAATACTAGAGGATGCTGCTGAATCAGATGGACACAAGGGTGATGGAAAATGCTGCCAAATTTCTCAGAGCACTACTGAAGATGCTTCCATGTTATATAATGGAATTTCCTCCTTCCTCCACAATACACCCATTCTTTCAGCAGAAGCTGCCAAGTATCATTAAAATGCATAGATTCATTCCAAATGTCCATTAAACTATAATGGAAAATTTTAACAAACAACTCCAAATCAAAATATTTACCACAGTAGCCATTCTTAGGTACCATGTTCTCATTCAGATACCTCTTTACATAATGTTTTTTAGGGAATACGTCCACTGACAAAAAATCATCTTCATGGACAATTTCCACAGGAGTTCTCAGGGACCATCTTCAAACAGGTCAGCATACTGCACACATTATTCACATAACCCCAAAGGTAATTGGAGGTTTTCATGCTAGTCTTTAGGCTCAGTATAGCTACCAATGTTTCCAGTATAGCTACCAATGTTTACATGATTACAGACTACTTGCCTCCTCCTAGACCTCTTGAAATTATTTCTGGCCCTTCCAAAGGTCTATAGGAACAAATTGGACTACAAGCAGCCTCACAGGAAAGAGCAAGAACTCCACTGTTCTTCACAGATGTAGCAAGTGAGAACGTCCAAACACTCCAAAGGGACTGAGGCTGGAGAAGCTACAAAGCAATGTCCTTCAGAGTGGCCAAAGGAATTAGTTGTCCTTTGGTGTCAGAACTCATTGGGCTTAGAACAGGAGAGAGAACACAAGTCCTATTCATACATGTACTCAGAGCATGCTTACATGAGCACAAAGTCATCTCTTGTCAATAACCCCAGAACAACGTCTTGGGGAAAAAAATATTTGTCCTTCCAAATGATCCACGGGATACTGAAATCCCATTTGAATTGCAACCACTATTATTATTGGCTTCTTCAGATCAGATTCAGTCTGGCAGCCTTCCTTGTCCTTGCACTGCTAGTTAGTACTCCTTGTCACCTGAGATGGGGCAGTGCCCCTACTCATCCTAAGAGCACCCTCTGTTGATTTGGTATAGGAGTGACAATCTTTTCTGAAGCAGTCTATTAGGCAATAACCATGCCTTAGAGCCCATCCACACGGAACACTGGTTCAACATTTCTTGTATCCATGACACTGGTATTACATTCTCATATCCACACAATGCAAGGCTGAATCTAGTGTCAGCAGAATCAAAGCAGGACACAGAACCTTGCTTCCTGGGTCCTTTTATACCAGCTGTGGGTTGTGGTGTACTGTTGTTGCTTGCTGATCTGTGCACTTTGCAGATATGTGTAATTTGATGACGTTTCCCCATGGATATTTTTCTGCTGGTCAGTCTCCAGCCTTTCATACCTTACTGACATTTCTGGGTTTTTTTCTTGGGAAATCAGTTACTGTGTTTTGCTTTTTAAAAATGTTATTATAGTATAAAAGCGAAAATTAAAAATACAAATAATTGAGTGAAACTATTAAATTTTGAGAATGGCGGGTGCATAAAAACAAGGTGGAGAGGAAAAAGTAAAATAAATGAGATGAAAGAGAAGGTATCAGCTGTTTCTGCTTTTTTTTTTTAAAGTTACCACTTTTGCACCATAGTACATAAATGAAAAAGGGGGAAAAATAGAAAGATGGGGCATAAAAGTGAAGTTTTGGGAATGGTGGGTGGGTAAAACAAGGAGGGAAGGGAACAGAGAGTGAAGCAAGTGGGGAAATCAGAGAGACGGTAGGCCAAAACAAAACAAACAAGTGAAAAACAATCTGTACCAGGACTGAGACCTCTGGGGGCAATTCTAAATATGTATGACCAGGTGGTTCAGGAGGCCCCACTTCACCCCAGTACACCCAGCAACAAATACTCTCCCCATGTGTGGATGCCAATGCAAGGACAATATGTTAAAAACTGCAAAACAAAACAAAAAACAACAACAAAAAGCAACTCACAACCTGCAGCAATGCCAGAATGACTAGGGGCAAGACTACAATATAGAGGATCCCTTAGTTACCTTATCTCTAGACTGCTGCAAACTGCTATGTGCCCGACTACCTCAGGAGACTATCTAGAAGCTTTGGCTGTAAAACACAGGGGGCCTTGGCTGCTAATGTGATAGAACGATCACATGACTCTGATACTGAAAGTCCCAGACAACGAGGACCTTGGCTGTCCTAGGAGTTGTTCCGAACCTGCTCATTTGCTACTGCCAACAAGAGAGGGCTGTAGAATCATTACACAAAGGCAAGAGTAGGCAATACCTTTATTAGACCACTACAATTTCTATTTATTTATTTATTTTATTTAAAATATTTTTATCCTGCCATTCTTCTTAAGAACAAAAAGCGAGCTTTCTTGTTTAAAATCCAATATTTCATGCTTATGCCCCTATATTTTACAGATAGTGCAGAAAAATTGTAAATAAGAGTTATCAAAATTAATGGCAAATGTCTGTGCCAGGTTTGCTTAAGGTAAGTTCAAACACTGGCTGCAAACTGTCCCCAGGGGGCATGGTCTCAAATCCTACTTCTGGCAGCATGATTGGAATTTTCCACTCAGCTCTTCAAACAAAGGTTTTGCCAATTACTCTGTAACCCCCCCCCCCCCCATACCCATACATTGCCTGCTTTTGAAACATAAAGTTCCTTTTCTGGCTGTGGGGCTGGGGAACAGACTACACAGAAACTAGCAGCCTCCGTTAGAAGGTTAGGTTAGAATTTGGTCTACTCACCATGTAGAAAAAGCCAATTAAAGCCAAATGAAAACCATAACATTGCATTTAGTTTAATTAAATCCATAAAATATTGGTGCATAAGCCTGAAGAAGTGGATTTTATCCATGAAAGCTTGCTGTTTGTGTAGGTTTTTTAGTCTCCTAATAAAGGTATTGTTTACTCTTGAATTTGTGTAATTTTAAAGACCACACATCCTTTTCCTATTTTTTCCCCCTGTAGGATCAAAGATCATTTCCCTGTATTAACATGACTTTTAACTATGTTTATTCATGTTGAGTGCTATTTTTAGTGAAAAGGTAGAATAAGAATGAAACAAACAAACAAAAGTTACTTTTCTACACAAGCTCTAGAATGTAGAATGGGTTATATAGTACTTACATGCCTGAAGTATACAATCATCATGTAAACCAAGGCATCATCTGCTCAAGCAAGAACCTACAGTTGCAAGTGTTAATGGACCCTTAATCTTGACAGGCATTTGTCTGTGCAGAATTCTATAAGGGATTAATCCTTCAAAAATACAAATCTACACACAACCTGTCTGGGCTTACCATCTGTGTTTATTCTTTATGTGTTGGCAAGGGCAAGAAGTGAAAGGAGGAATGAAGAGGTTGGGAGGGCATAAAAAGCTCAAAACTAACATGTTTTCCAGGTTGGGTACAGGCAAGGTGTCTTTGACTATAGTATGGCTTATGTCTCTCCTGTTAAACATGCTGCAGTGATTAGTATTTTTCTTGAGAAATATTGTTAAAAATATGGCAGCTAATGCTCCTGCAACTGAAAAACAAAACATGAATGCCGAGTCTCCCCACCACCTCACACTTACCCTAGCAGCTGCTTAAGCACAGGGTAAAATTATGTTCTTCATTTTTGACATAATTCCACTGCCTTTACAATAAATGAACATAATGCAACAGCCCATGACCTCCGCATCTGTGAGTTTTCCCTCTGTTGACCCAGACGGAATCCATTCATAGCTCTTGTTTTAATCTCACAGGCAGTATATTTCAAATAATCAGCCTTTGCTTTCAATCACTTGATCTAGTCATGTTCCTCAAATCCTCAAATCCAAGAGCGAAGCAATCTTTATGGCCTCATTTCAGTTTTTTTTTTATAGGGATTGGTTGATTTGCTTTTAATCTTTGGAAATATAGAATAGTTTTTGAATGGATATGGTCTGTAAACAAAATTAAGATTAGTGTAACTCTGTATTTATGTAGTCAAGGAATTTATACACATAGTACCGTGTTTCCCCGAAAATAAGACAGGGTCTTATATTAATTTTTGCTCCAAAAAACGCATTAGGGCTTATTTTCAGGGGATGTTTTATTTTACAGTCCTGTCATCTTCTGGTTGCTGCACAATGATGGAGGGCGGGGTTTCACTTAACTAGGGCTTATTTTTGGGGTAGGGCTTATATTACGAGCATCCTGAAAAATCATACTAGGGCTTATTTTCAGGTTAGGTCTTATTTTTGGGGAAACGGGGTACATGTTTGTATATATATTTACCATTTATACAATTATGGAATATCTTATTTTAATTGTTGTAGCAGCCTTGATAATTGTGATGACTTCTGTGAATTATTGTGCTACTGTACTATTCCATAAGTCTTTTGTTATTTGTATTCTGTTCGTCTTTTTAACCTCCATATTTTTTATTGGCTTAATTGCTGCGACTCAGTTACACTAAGTTTAAATGATAACATATTATTTCTATGTTTAACTTTGTAAGTTATCTACTCATCCTTCTGACAGGATAAGAAGGTGTAACATCACATAGTTTAGTGGATGCATAAGCATTTGACAGACATTAAGTGAATGATGGAAAATATGAAATATGTTATGAAAATAAGGTGCTGAAAATATAATTTGTTCACGAAAACTAAGTGGATATGTCAAAAGAATATGTGATTTTAAAAAAATTGAATAGAGATATGGGTAGAGATATATCTGCCCCCTCTCTAGCTGTTTGTCATGATCAAGTTTGATCTCACTGAGATTGTAATTTTTTCTAGCATCAAATTCCTTCCAAGCTCTGCATCAAACTGAAAATGATGGCCCCACAATGAAAACTTGCCCGTATCTCCATGCTTCTTTATTCAAACGTATATTTTAACACATTCTCCCTTGAGCTAAAATGTTTCTACACATTTTTCAAATGGAAGCAACTTTCCCCAAATGGGAAAAAAGTGTGTAAAAAACTCCTTTGTTTTGTGAGTCGGACACTGAATTTCAAAATGAGCACACTCCCAACAATAAATTGTACAGCTCTCCCTGTTCAGAAGATGCTAATTGGATAAATTCACAACTGAAATATAAAACCAACAAATTCCTAGTCATGAATTAAACAAAAGTTGATTTGTTGATCTATAAGCATTCTACATAATTTAAATGGCAGTTCATCCTCCTATTCACTAATGGGGGGCTATATATATTATACAGTATATCACAGAAGTGAGTACATCCCCTCACATTTCATAAATATTTTAGTATACCTTTTCATGTGACAACACTGAAGACACTTGGCTACAATGTAAAGCAGTGAGTATACAGCTTGTATAACAGTGTAAATGTGCTGTCCCCTCAAAATAACGCAACACACAGCCATTAATGTCTAAACCGCTGGCAACAAAAGTGAGTACACCCTTAAGTGACAATGTCCAAATTGGGCACAAAGTGTCAATATTTTGTGTGGCCACCATTATTTTCCAGCACTGCCTTAACCCTCTTGGGCATAGAGTTCACCAGAGCTTCACAGGTTGCCACTGGAGTCCTTTTCCACTCCTCCATGATGACATCACAGAGCTGGTGGATGTTAGAGACCTTGCGCACCTCCACCTTCCATTTCAGGATGCCCCACAGATGCTCAATAGGGTTTAGGTCTGGAGACATGCTTGGCCAGTCCATCACCTTTACCCTCAGCTTCTTTAGCAAGGCAGTGGTCGTTTTGGAGGTGTGTTTGGGGTCGTTATCATGTTGGAATACTGCCCTGCGGCCCAGTCTCCGAAGGGAGGGGATCACTCTCCCACCACCATGCTTGACTGTAGGAATGGCACACTTCTCTTTGTACTCCTCACCTGGTTGCCGCCACACACACTTGACACCATCTGAACCAAATAAGTTTATCTTGGTCTCATCGGACCACAGGACATGGTTCCAGAAATCCATGTCCTTAGTCTGCTTGTCTGCAGCAAACCGTATGCGGGCTTTCTTGTGCATCATCTTTAGAAGAGGCTTCCTTCTGGGATGACAGCCCTGGAGACCAATTTGATGCAGTGTGCGACGTATGGTCTGAGCACAGACAGGCTGACCCACCACCCTTCAACCTCTGCAGCAATGCTGGCAGCACTCATACGTCTGTTTCCCAAAGCCAACCTCTGGATATGACACTGACCACAGGCACTGAACTTCTTTGGTCGATCATGGCGAGGCCTGTTCTGAGTGGAACCTGTCCTGTTACACTGCTGTATGGTCTTGGCCACCGTGCTGCAGCTCAGTTTCAGGGTTTTGGCAATCTTCTTATAGCCTAGGCCATCTTTATGTAGAGCAACAATTGGTTGTTTCAGATCCTCAGATAGTTCATTGCCATGAGGTGCCATGTGGAACTTCCAGTGACCAGTCTGAGAGAGTGAGAGCGATAACACCTGCTCCCCCTTCACACCTGAGACTTGTGACACTAACGGGTCTCATGACACCAGGGAGGGAAAACAGCTACTTGGGCCCAATTCGGACATTGTCACTTAGGGGTGTACTCACTTTTGTTGCCAACGGTTTACACATTAATGACTGTCTGTTGCATTATTTTGAGGGGACAGCACATTTACACTGTTATACAAGCTGTATACTCACTGCTTTACATTGTAGCCAAGTGTCATTTCTTCAGTGTTGTCACATGAAAAGATATACTAAAATATTTATGAAATGTGAGGGGGTGTACTCACTTCTGTGATATACTGTAGATTAACACTTCAAAACGAAATGAACCTTTGGCTTGGAAAGCATGTTCTCTGACACTCAATTATGGCTTCTTATTTTAAGCAGGGTCACCTGAATTTTTACAATGTCTGTGGTGAGTAAGCCACAAGATCACACAATAGCACTTCTTCTGACACCAAGATGCAGCCAAGAACCACTAAGGGCATAATTTGAACCAGTGTTGCATCCTAAGAATCAGCTTTCAATGCAGAGGATACAGTAGTGGCCCATACTTTTTGCAGATGTGTCTTTATCCAAATTTGAAAGATGAGACAATGTGCAATACAAGAGCCACCTTACACTTACTGTGTTTTTGCCTCTGGTCTAATGAGGTTGGGGGAGACACTAGATGGGTGGGGTAAAAACCGAAATAAATAAATAAATAAATAAATCTCAGTAAGGCAGGCAGGAGCACAAGCATGAATCTGGGCCATAGCTAAGCACATGACTCTCCTTCTGTGATTCAGTCGTGTTCGAAACACCTACCATCTGTACCATGTATGACATCTAGTTGAGCTGTCATAAGGCAATCCTATAGGGAATCACAACAAAAAAGAAATGCATCTGAACGTGGGTAAAGTGCCTTTCCTTATAATGAAGTGATACTACTTATTTCTGAGTTAACAACAACCAGCCTTGCATTTGTCTAAACTGAAGGGAATGTTACTCTGAAGGCCTGCAACCCCCTTTCCTGAAATAAAGCAGCGTTGTCAGATAGAAACCTAGGAAGCTAGCTTGTACCAAGACAGATTTTCAGTCCCTCTGTCTCTGTGCTGTTTCTCCAACTAGCATTGACTCTCCAGGATTTCAGGCATTTCCCAGCCCTACATGGAGATGTCAGGGATTGAGCCTGACAAGAAAAAAAAAAAAACATGGTCTACCACTGGGTTCCAGCTCCTCCCTGTCAGAACCTTTCTGTAATTTCAACCATGTCAATCTAGTGAATTCTTTAACCTTTCTATTACATGTCTAGTAATAATAAATTTGGTTATACTGCCTGTCTGTTTAGTTCTTGCACATTCCTGGGAATACAGTAGGACCCTCAGATCTGCATGGGATTGGTTCCACAATCTACTATAGATGCCTGAAACCGTAGATACAAGGGAACCCTATGTACAACATAAAAGGGGTGGGGCAAAGGCCACAATGAGGTGTCCTCGTATGTTGTATATAGGACTGTAGCAAGCTACGGATAAGTGAAATTGCAGGTATCAATCCTGTGAATATGAGGGTCCTACTGTATTAAACAAATTTTATTAATGTGCAGCTATTAGTTCACAAAAGCATATCCAGAATAACAAAAAACAGAGAAGCAACAAGAATGTGTGAACTCTTCAGATAATCAGTAATGAGGCAAGTTAGCTTGAGAGACTACTACTGTAATTTAGGGCACTCCAGCAAGCTGTAAGAGTGAATAGAGACCTGAGTCTACCATAGATGGAAAGAATACTGCTAAGGGAACTTATTTTTCCAGATGGTTATTGAAGGATAGGTGATGCTGGTTAATGGAATGTGAATGAGTTAGAGTACAATCCTTTGGGTCTGGAAAATCTGTGAGGAGCTACTGCCATTTTGGATAACCTGTTGGCAGGCTCCTAAAGGGAAAGCATTATTCCTATTTGCCCTTTTTATTTCCCCTTCATCCTTTTGATTCTCCCAGCTGACTGTCATGGTAGGAGAAATAACTATCTCAGCAACTGTAGGCATAAGATTGTTGTGCAACGGCTTCCTCCTCTGACTACCTGTAGTGAAGGTCACCTGCAATACTCCATGGATCTGGCTGATAACATCCAGGGGGTCACATGATTGTGCCCTGAACATCTTAGCAGCTCCTAATATTGAAAGGATGCCTAGTGGATTAGAGTGACAGACTAGGACTCAGGGGACCTGTGTTTGAATCACCGCTTGGCACTTCTATTCAGAGCACGTTACCATAGTCTCTTGAGACTGAAGGATGCCTACTACTTGGCAGTGGAAAATTCACTGGGGATGACAATTGAAAAACACTCCTTAAATATCTCACTTACAATGAAAACCCTATTAGGGTCATTAAGTTGGATGGCACATAACACACAGGCAATATTGAACAAGGAGCTAACACTACTACATTTTACTGTCTCCTTCCTCCTTCTAAACCATTCTTTCCAAATCTGGTGCCATACTGGCTAGGAAAGCTGGCAGTCATAGGCTATTGTATCTGAAGGGCACTATATTTGGGAAGACATTCCAGAAATCTCAATCTCAGACAAAATTATCTGCCAGCTACCGCTGGTCTTCTACATTTGAAAATCACTGTACCAGAGAAACAGATTAGAAGACTTAATTTTTACATTTCACCCTTTTTCACAAAGAATTCTAAATAAAATTGATTCATCTAATTGGAACGCCTCCTCCCACCTAGATCTACCCGTACCACTCGATCCAGTCTGGAGGGGCGACTGAGGAGCCTAACGCCGAGGGAGGTCTGGAAAGAAAAAACAAGACACCGGGCCTTCTCGGCAGTGGCTCCTTCTCTTTGGAACAAACTCCCCTCCGAGATCCGTTTGGCCCCCTCGCTGGGCATTTTTAAAAACCAACTTAAGACCTGGTTATTCAGACAGGCCTTCCCTCCAGGCATTACTTAATTTATTTTTTCCTCCCATCTTGAACTATTGTTATCTTTGTATTTTGCTGTAAAACTGCTACTATATATTAACTGTTTTATCTTGCATGTTGTGAGCCGCCCAGAGTAGACAATGTCTAGATGGGCGGCATATAAGTGCAATAAATAAATAAATAAATATTCATTAGATCATCTTATTTCTATTAGTTGGCTAGAAAAGATAATGGACTTCAGAAATCTTTATATGCTTTACTTTATCTGAAGCTTCATAAACTGAGCACATTACATTCTGACCCTGACAGCAAGCTCTAAAACTGTCATTCCAGATCTGTTTTCACTTCACTTAATCTCAGCCTGAATTAAACTCAAGATAAGTTTTTAAATCTTATTCTTTAGAAGCAATCCATAGCACAGTTAATTCTGTTTTACTTTCATTGTTTTCAACTGTATGTAAGACAGCTGAACTCTCTTACACAGGATCATGTCTAAGACAGATTTTTAAGAGGTGAAATTATAGAAGATGATGCATTAGTCTTCAACCACTTTCACAAATCATACCCACACAGTGGGAAACTGCCTGGTTTACAAACGTCCTTTAAGGTCTGGATTTAGTTAGCCCTCACAGACCAAGGGCCTGCAGCAGCAGCAGCAGCAAACCTCCAGGCAGCTAAAGGCCTTGCATCACCTTCAGGTGATATTGGGCATTCTTTAATGTGATGGCAGGTAATATATATATTCCACTGTTTCAGATTCTTCACATAATTTCTGTTTTGTTTTTTGTTTTTGGCACAGGAGGTGAAATATAATTATATATATATATATATATATAGAGAGAGAGAGAGAGAGAGAGAGAGAGAGAGAGAATTTTTTACCTCCTGTGCTAAAAAAAACACCCCAGAAATTATGTGAAGAAACTGAAACAATGGAATCTACAACATCCCAACAATCCATATTTTTTTTCCTGTATTGAAGAGAGAATTGTAAGTAAGTACTGTAATGTAATGTTGACATCTAGATAAATAAACAATTTCTGCCAGAAAATTGGTTATACACAAAAAATGAGAAACTTTGTTGCATTCAGTGCCAGAATGTTGAAACACTTGGAGCTGAGAAGGACATGGGAATGAAAATATCTATAGAGTGGGCAAATTTTAAAATCTCTGCCTGTGGTGAAATGTGAAAACAAAAGTTGCTGTCTTTAAGCAGTTGCTTTCTTTCTTCTTTAATTGATCATAAAGAAAGTTCATGTCATAAAGCTGCAGTTAAATTAGTGGAAGATGCTCAGAAGGAAACTCTGGAGAAAATATATATGAAATTAATCTCTTGTGGAAAGTATATGAGAGAGTTAAGGTGTTTAAGTGGCCAAATTTATTCAGTCTAATAATTTTGACAATGAAATTAACTTACAAGAACTGAATGGTATTAACATTGGTATATTTCACTCTGCTGATGCCTGCAGCAACATTGTCATTCACATAGCTAGCAAAATGAGAAATAATTTGATCAAAGAATTGTGAAATCTAATTCCAGGATCTCTTTAATCACAGATGAATCAGTAAAAAAAAAAAAAACTATATTGATTTTGCATGTTTTGTTCCAGACAGTTCAATGAGTACATCTGTAAATTTGTTTCTTGGCTTGATAAAGTTAGATGATGCCATAGCAAGAGGAATCCTTAGCACAATGCTCCAATATTTCCATTCTTGGAATCTTGGAATGACAGAAGAATATCTGAATAAGCACTTGGTTTCTGTCACTTATGATGTTAGGAAATTATTCTGGAATTAAGAAATTGTTGAAAGATAAAATTTATCTCTTTTACTGTATGACACTCTATCAACCGTAGACTGGAATTATCAATGATTGGCACATGCTCTCTCTGGAATCAACCAGTTCAAATCTATAATTGACAATTTTTTATGTTTTGTATCATGCTGCACCAAAAAATAGTAGAAATCTATATGTACATGCAAAGATGCTGAAACTAACATTATAAACAACTGGAAGAATTTAAGCACAATTTGGATAGATTGCAGTTTCAGGTCAGTGCCTGTCATCTGAGAAGATTATGAAGTCTTGGTGCTTCATTTTGTTAAAGCTAAAATAACTGCAACATAGACAAAAAAGAGAGATCCCTGTATGAAGATTTACAAGGAAAATAATTTCAGTCAAATTTCTACTGCACTTAGGATTGATGGGTGATGCCCCCCAAGAACTTTCAGAACTGAGTCTAGATTTACAAAAACATACCAAGCATTTCTACAAAGCCAGTAGAAAGACAGAAAATATTGTTAAAATATTTGAGGAGAGACAGGAATGTCAAGGTGCACTAGAGTAGGCTTATTGAATCAATTGAGATTTGTTGAGTCACCCCCTCCATAAGTTCCATTAATACTCTTAACTGTGATTTACTTTAGCATAGGAAGTCAAAGTTAAAGAAGGTCCATTTGAATCATTGGAGAAGCTGATTCATCATTGATTCATTGAGTCTACTCTAGTGCAATTCACTTTACTAAACAATAGGATTTTGGCTGTATAATATAATATTAGTGTTTGTCCACTATTTTAATAGTCTTCATTACAATGTAATCACCATTTCCCAAAGAAACTGAATCCAGGAGTTGCAGTACCTTTATATCCAGGAGGGAAAAAAAGCACTGGCAATTGGTCAGATTGTGGAACACTTTTTAAACAGATTACATTGCATATGCAGCAGAATCCTTTTCAGCACTGAATTATTTGCAGGTTACAAGAGAAGGACAAATCTGTCAGTTTTGCTTAGATCTCAAATTCTTCCCTAAAATTTTAAAAGAAATTAAGCAAGTTTTGTTAACTTCTTGTTATAAAGAAATAAAATAAAATGCCTGTGTATCTAAAAGCAAATAAACTAAATACGCAGTTGTCTGTACTGTCCACTTCAATAGGTAAAGTTATTCCCATAACAGAAAGGCTCACACTGTCCCTAACTATCATATAACCTTTTCAAGATTCAGGGTTTTTTTTAATCAATTTTTTGGGGTAAAATTTATAAAGAAAATTGTTATTTTGGGAAGTTGTTACAAAAAAATAAATCAAACAAAATTCTCCAAACCAATCCTTATAGACTTGTAACTACATAGTTGAAAGGAAGCCATTTCAGCCTTAGCTTGTGTAAATACATGAGCCATAGTAGTACTGACCTATCTTATAGGGCTTTGGTAAATACTTTGAATACACCAAATATATTGAATAAGTCCAAGCTTTGTTATTATGTCAGTTATCTTATGGCTATGGTAAGGAACTGTGATTTTAAGATAAACTTCTAGTACCAGTGGAATTTTACATAAGGTCAACCATAAATCTTGAAAGGTGTGTTCCTCTGTTCATGTCTGGGGAAAAATGAAAGCAGTAGGAAAAGAAGAACTGAATTTGTACCAACTCAATAAAGAAAGCCATGGCCTTGTATTGCCATACTTGTGCAGGGATGTTAGTGACAGGACCTTCTGAAGGCCAGTGATTCACAGAGTTGGCATAAATCAAAAGCAACTTAATGGCACATAATAACAACCGTTTCTAAAAGGGGGACTATGCTGCAGTTGAACTCTTCAGGACTTGGAGGCAGAGTCTATCCACTGCAGTCAATGTTGAGGGACATTTTAATGATTTCCTTTCATCTGGAAGAATGCCACTGGGGGAACAGCAAGGGCCGTCTGCTTCGCCCAGTTCCCAACTTACTTCTCCCCTGCCCCTATTTCAGGTCACTTGATTATTTTTATCAGGATACTTATTTATGTTTCTAGCCAACTCACTGGCTATCTGCACAGAGTGATGATTGTTATTAACAGTTAAATGGGCCTGTCCTAGATATGCATGCCAAAGGCACATGTCTCTATGCTTTAAAAAAAAGAAAGTGTTTTGTATGTGTATGCAGGGACAAAAGTGGGGGAGGGGTTGAGATGACAGGAATGGCAGAGAGAGAGAGAGAGAGAGACTTTCCGCCTGTGATATTGTTATCATTATGAGGTGCAAAATGACAATGATTGCAATGAACGTTGATGTTGCTTTTTTGCTGTTTAACTTCATTATACATAAAAATTTCAACCAGTGAACATTTCTAGAGGTTATCTGCCATGCAAACTTTGCTTTTGCTTCAGAAATCTGAAATGGCAGCTCAGCCTCCTGTCTATCAGATTAATGTCCCATATTCCCAATGTGAAATAATAGCACAAATATGTAAGTTATACAATTCCTTCATTCTTCTATAATTTACTCCTTTCCACCCTTGGCTTGGACAGAAAATTGTATCTGCTAAAATAAATGATTGCAACTAAGGTTGCTAAAGGGGTGCTAAAGAATGATTGCAACTAGGGGTGCTATTGACTTGTTCTGAAAAATATATTCTGTCACTCTGACTTCAGTTTTCTGCCCAATCACTAGAACCTTTTCAACTTCGATGCATTCTTTAATGTGAAAACACTGAAATCATGTATACATGTTTTCCATAATGACATAGAATGTGAATGTAATTCATAGAGATGCTTTGACAGAGATAACGCTAGAGATACTCTACTTATGAACTCATAGGTTTTGTCATGAAAAAATGTGTTGATAAGCATGAAGTGTACTAACAGAGAAACATACATTCCATTCTACAAAGAGACACAATTCACACTTCATTCTATTTAGATAATTAAGAAGTCAATATATTTTATGAAGCTTGCTATGGAAGCCATTTTCTATCCAAATTTCTTTAGAAAATCTGTGGTTTCATTTATGCTTGTACCTATATGTATGTCTAGACAACAACAAAAAACCCCACAAATTTCAAAAAGAGAGGATATAATATGGAATATAATCAGGACTAGCAAGACAAATACCCAAACACACAATCATTTCTTAAGGTTCCAATGCCAAGCGTGCTTATTACCCACACTAAAGTCAACAGGACTTATACCTGTGTAAACATACCTAGAGTCATGCTGCAGTTCTTTCTGATTTCTTCCTCCCACCCACCATTTCACTGTCTGCATCCTTAATTAGCTGATCTTAAGAGCAGTTTTAGAATAGTTACATTCTTGCAACCAGGACATAATGTAGCACAGATATTAGAATTAAAGTTTTGAATGTTTATGTCTTTATCTAAAGGTTGAAATCCTATGTACACTTACTAGGGAGAAAAAAAGGTACCCTCCTGGAACCTTTCTTTGGAATAAACATGTCTCAGTTTTCACTGCATAGCTTTGTCTTTTCTGTACATTCTAAAATTTGGCATCAAATAGAGGGACCAATATAGGCAAAACATAACACGGTGCTATTTTAAGCCCACCCTTTCAGTTAGAATATTTATCTTGTTTCTTCTTTTAATATAAACAATCATAACAACACCAACGTCTTATTCAGATAAAAAAATTAGTTAGAATATTCTTTTGACGGAATGGGAAATAATTTCTCATGAAACATTTCACCATAGCACAAAATATTAGGTTAAACTTAGAAACGTAATGATAATTCTTGTACATTTTTCTTGTATTTTTAATCTATATGATGATGTTGACCCATAATATTCCTCTGATAGACTGGTGCATATTTAGAAATTATATAATGTATATAATGTATAGGAACAGTTTAATTTTAGAAAGACTTGTACCCAATAAAAATGCATTATGTATTGTAATATGATGAAATGGCCTAAAAACATTATAGAATATAAAGGTTACAGTAAAGATATTCATGAAATCTGATCTATTTATTTATCACCCAATTCTGGTTTTCTTAAGTTCCTTATTTAATATCGGTATCGGAATAACTCACATTTCAAATTTACAATTTTTTCCTTAAAAGTGATATGATATGTCAGATATCAAACTCACATGAAATCCCAGTATTTATATTTCTGTTTGGTTTTATGTTCTGCAGCCTTAACGGATAAAACCAAACTCACTTTTCTTTAGAATTAGTTTATACTATTTCTCCCTAAATCTAAATTTATTTATTCATTCCTTGCCAAAGATAAAATTAGGAAAAGGAATAATATATTAGATTATTAAATTTTTCATGTATATGAAATACAAAATAACAAAGTATCCAATTATATCAATTTTGTCTGTTTTAATTGATACATATATTTTTAAAATCAGAGCTTTGTGTATTCAGGAGTTGATATGTTGATTTTTTTAAGTTGTTTAGGTTAATTTCATGCTCAGTCATGCATCAAAAAGATATATTGAAAAGATATGTTATCTCTCATTTGTGTTCAACTGCCACACTGTATTATCTGAAATATTACTACTATTATGTTAATGTTTTATTTGTTTATATAATATACTAAATAAATATAAATATATAAAATTATACATAATTATATGTGTGTGAATATATATAAACTATACAATCATACATGAATAAAAATTAGAAAATTTCTAAACTTACAAGATATCTAAATTAATTGGTTTTCTGTTTATTTTCCTTCAAAGACCAAATATTAAATCTACTATGTCTTGTTCTAGATTTCTTGTCAAGACAGGTTTTTGAAAAGATCCCTCAGCTCATCTTTTAAATTACTTTAGGGCTCTTTTTTTTATCACATTTGCTAGATATTCTCTTCATCTTACTTCATGCTTCCCAATAATGCTTCTCATTGGGATAAGATTTTTTTTAATAAATAAATAAATAAATAAATAAATCAAGCGAGCGAGCGAGCGAGCCATTGTATTTTACCAAAACAGTATTTTTAAATCTTCTTACCTCAAAAAAGCAGCTTTGGAAATGATTTAGTTTGATGTGGGTTTAAAACAGATGGCCACTCATTCCACGTTGAGAAAAGATCAAAAATGCGAATGGATAAAATTACAGTGATGTCTTGTTCAAATGCATAGAGGGCTAAAGCCTCATTGGCCTCTGGATGAGAATCATGTGACATGAAATGAAGTGCATGTGACCTATTTTCTCCCAAATCTTTTCCTTTCCTTGAAATGGAATGCAACCAACAGTGATGGTTCTGTAATTTTGATGACATTTTTAAAAAAGCCACTGAGCAAATCAGTAGCCCTCAGGCCATGAAGCTTCTGCATACAGGGGTTTCCTGTAGTCAAGGACATAGATCCAGCAATTAGCCAATCATTACTCCTTCACAATTCAGACTCCTGGTTTTGTTCTGTTCTGTTTGTTTTCAGTGACAAACCATTCTGATCTTGAATATATCTCAAATATAGAAATACAGTTAGACGCACGTGCACACACACACAAATATACACATGCCTGTCCATTGCGGTAGCCATGCAGTTCTAATCAGATCGCACATCTTGTCATGCAGTCTACTGTATCTGAGTGTATATGCCTGTTTATTTTATACCAATGGCAAATAGACCTTGCTGATATAAGGATAATCGAACCTGCTATTGTCTTGGATACCATTTCTGAAAGGTCCTTTTCGGATGCATGTGAAGTCATCTTGAGTTGTTGAAACCAATGTGTTAAATATCCTATTTAATTTTCTATCTTTGGTTCATACTCTTGGGAAACTATTTTAATTACTTTTCTCTGCTGGATAAATACTTTTTAAAGTTGCTTTTTGAAAACTTTCAAAAGGACTGCTTCAGCTTCTGTGATTTTTATTATTATTTCTCTTATTTCATTATTTTTCCTTTTAAATTGCATCCTTCTCTGAGAGTATTGTCATTCATTGTCAGCTTACAGGTTCTTAGAAAGTGACTCCAGTGCTTGTTTAGGGTCAGCACAGTGAGAAGACAGGGTAGAAGACAAGAGGAATTAAGTTCAGACGTTCTACCATTTATAACATTGGATATGGTCCACTGTGGACTGTTTTAAGAATACAGAAATTAGCTGATACGTGATCTGATAAATGCAGAATGTGTTAATTCACTGCTTCATCAAGAGATGAACAGCACTCTGAATTCTGTTTTATTATGACACAATTAAAAGTTGGTGTGAAGAAGTCTACAGAAATCTTATATTAAGCAGAAATACACTACAGCCACAAAGGAATGCTGCCATGTGTAGCATCCATTCTATTGGACAAATTCCTTTGGTGGCAAAAATAGGAAGAAAGAGTCACTGGCTTCTATCGCTAGCCAGAGGAGCAATGTGTCAATGCATCATATAAGTGATTGTTCTTGAAAACTGTTTGATCCAAAAATGGTATGTAAGTCTCAAAAATAATTACAATGCTTCACTTTCCTGTAGTGAAACTGCAGATGGGTAACATTCTTCACACCACAGAAATAGATATGGACACCAGGCTCATCATATGGCTCATCATCACTTTGATAATCCTTCCATGACCTTGTGGCAATGTAAAGATATTGTCCCCCTCATTATGACTTTGTCCCTCTATATCTTTTAATGTGAACAGACCCCTCCTTCCCAAGTCATTTAGCATGAGGAGAAGCCACAGTTCTGCATGATGCCTTTCCATACACCTCAAGGCCAGATGGCCCTGAGCAGAAAAGACCCATGACAGAGAACAGTAGCTCTCCCAATCAGGGCATCGCCCTGGTGGACAATTCTCACATTGCAGGAGGGTCACTCACCTCTTGTCATCTCACTCCACCACAATCATGTTCAGCAATTTAACGGAAGAGATCAAATGATAGGCAGTTACTTTGGAACTTGGGGGTTGGGGACAGTTTAGGAAATATATAAGATGTAATATATAATACACAGGTACTTCCTCTTCACCTGAGTTCAGACATTATCAGAAGGGATGGATGTACTGAGGAGTGCCTCTAGCTCTTAGTCAGTAAAACTCATACAGGCACATTTAAGACAGACGATGAACTTCCAAACAAATTGGAAGTGGAAGTGGGGGAGGGGGACAGGATTGCAGCTGGAGATAAATAAACAAATAGTCAAGGAATACCTTACCACCTTAAACGAGTTCAAATCTCCAGGGCTGGATGAACTGCATCCGAGAGTACTGAAGGAACTGGCTGAAGAACTCTCAGAACCGCTATCCATTATTTTCTTGAAATCATGGGAAACGGGGGAGGTGCCAGAGGATTGGAGGAGGGCTAATGTTGTCCCTAGCTTCAAAAAGGGCAAAAAAGAGGATCCAGAGATATACAGGGCAGTCAGCCTGACATCAGTCTCTGGTAAAGTTTCGGAACAGATCGTAAAGCGGTCATTGTACAAGCACCTAGAAAACAATGCAGTAATAACTAGAAGCCAACACGGACTTGTCAATAACAAATCCTGCCAAACTAATTTGATCTCATTTTTTGATCAGGTCACTTCCCTGATAGACAGAGGGAATGCTGTAGATGTAGTATATCTTTTCAGCAAAGCTTTTGACAAAGTGCCCCATGATATCTTGATGAGCAAGCTAACTAGGTGTAGGCTGGATAGATCAAGTGTCAGGTGGATACACAAATGGCTACAGAATCATACTCAGAGGGTGATGATTAATGGGTCCTTCTCTAACTGGGAGGAGGTAACAAGTGGGGTACCCCAAGGCTCAGTCCTGGGCCCGATGCTCTTCAATATTTTTATTAATGACTTGGATGAGGGAGTGCAGGGAATGCTTGTCAGATTTGCAGATGATACCAAATTGGGTGGAATAGCTAATACCCTAGAAGACAGAAAAAAATTCAAAATGACCTTGATAGGATGGAGCACTGGACCGAAAGCAACAGAATGAAATTCAACAGGGATAAGTGCTCGTAAGTCCTGCACCTCGGAAAAAGAAACCAATTGCACAGTTACAGGATGGAGGATACCTGGCTCAGCAAAACTATGAGCGAGAAGGATCTTGGAATTGTCGTAGATCACAAGCTAAATATGAGCCAAGAGTGTGATGTGGCTACAAAAAAGGCAAATGCTATTTTAGGCTGCATTAATAGAAGTATAGTTTCCAAATCCCGCGAGGTGCTAGTCCCCCTCTATTCAGCACTGGTTAGGCCTCACCTTGAGTATTGTGTCCAGTTCTGGACACCACACTTCAAGATGGATGCTAACAAATTGGAACAAGTTCAGAGGAGGGTGACAAGGATGATCTTGTTAGAGCAGTATGACAGTGGAACCAGTTACCTCGGGAGTTGGTGAGTGCTTCAACCCTGGAGGCATTCAAGAAAAACTTGGATAATCACCTGGCAGATACGCTTTGATTGTATTCTTGCGTTGAGCAGGGGGTTGGACTTGATGGCCTTGTAGGCCCCTTCCAACTTCACTTTTCTATGATTCTATGAAACAGAAACTTATCAGGAGGCCATGTATTTCTTTTTCTTCCTCATCTCACACCACATGAACAACCCATGTGTGAAAGTAAGTGCAAGTCAGAAACTTACTGCTAGGAATATGAAAATACATGATAATATTCCCTTAATCATATGTATTAAAAAATTCTTCCTCCATCTCTCCTCCCCTGTCTCTTTGCCTCTCTCTCTCTCACACACACACAGATCAGCTTGAAAATATTTTCCTTTATTTGTAGTTATGAAAAGTTCAGTACAAATATGACCAGGAAAGGAGCAGCCTCTGCCCGATCCTCTGGCTAGAAGTCTTCTCATGGGGCTCAAGCTATAAAGAAATCAGTCATAAGTATTGCAGATGTGATGTTCCATGGGTTCCCATTGTTTATCTCTATTTAGAAAAAAACCAACCTCTATTTTCCAGAGTAAACAATACAAAATGGAAGAATTTGGTATCTTAATTGTAGCTGTTTCCTGGTCCATTTTCCTACAAATAAAAGCATCTTATTCCTGCTTTATAACTGTTATTCTTGTATCCTTTAGTTTTGTGACAGGTTAATAAAAAGGGACATTATTAGACATGTCTCTTTCCTTATCAATTTCTCAGGGGATCATTCAACAAGATTGGGAACAACATCTAACAATACAAGGGTCTTTTATCTTGTTCATTTCTGAAACCTAGTCACAGACCATTGATTGGTCTAATGATTATGATGCTTTACTTCCCACCAGTTATAATAATAATTGTGTGCCATCAAGTTAATTCTAACTTATAGCAACCTTTTTCAGGATTTTCCAGGTAGAGAGTATTCAGAAGTGGTTTACCATTCCCTTCTTCTGGGAGCGTCCTGGGACTCTGCAGCTTGTCCAAGGCCACACAGACCACCTCTTCTCCCTGAAGGCACGGGGAGGGGAGGGGGGTTGGAATTGAAATCCCAACCTCTGGTACACAGACAGATATTGAACTGACTGAGCTATCTAGCCATTTTTGTTCCTAACTTAAAAGAGCACCAAGCTTCAAAAGAGAAGTGAAGGATTAATTAGTCTAGTGTCTAAATAAAAAGGGACTAACAATAGTCAAAACAGCAGTCCAGAACATCAAAATGAAATCTGAACATTTTCCTTTATAAAATATTAAAGAGTTACATTTTTGGACAGTCTTGCAATAAAGTATGCAGTGATATAGTGTGGCAGTAGTATAAACAACCGTATGGTCAATACGATTTTTCCATTGCCACTCTTTGCCTATCAATAACATTAAAACAGGAGCCTGAAAGGGTAGAAAACAAATAGCTCAGAATTTGTGTTGTCCTTCACTGACACAATTGATTTGACTAAATCAAGCTCCGAATAATCTGCTAAATAATTACATAAGATGGCAAAATGATTTTAGTTTCCTCCTCGCATAGCAAGCCAGCTGGATTAAAGGATCAAAATAAGCACTCTTTAGATTAAAAGCAATGTAACGTTCAAGAAGGGAATGCATTTAGGATAGGGCAACGTGGGTGGGTTACCGCCGCTGTAAGTAGTTTGTTAGGAAACAAGTAGAAAGCATGTAAGGGCAGAGCCTTAGAACTTTAAGGTCTTTTTCCTGTTCAGCTATAGACCCAAACAGATAGCATGTGATGGCCCACAAATGGCTCTGAGAAAGGACTCCCATGGAAAATGTAGGTATGTGAACCAAGATACATGTGGATATAGCCACAACTTTGGATGACGATGGAATTCAGAAAACCTGTTGAAGGAGGAAGTAGGCAAGCCACTGACATGCATACTTGCACCTTTCCCAGTTGTCACATGTTCGGCAATGATGTAAAATGGCTGTTTATATACATAGATGTATACTTATAGAATTCTTCCACGCATCCTAGCATATATGCTGGTCCATGGGAATGGCCTCTTCACACTGCTGCTGAATATGTTGCCAGTAGCTCGTGCACATATCAGTGTGGAGGGTGTGGCTTGTGACCAAACCTCTACTATCCCTTTCATGTGTATGTGAAGATTTGCTTCAATGTCTCTTTATTTGTCTTCATCATTCTTAGCAGTAAAAAAAATGTGACTCTAGTTATGTCTTATTCCAGGGTTCTCTCCTGCTAAAGCAGAGCCTGCCAGATTCCTGAAATCACATACCTGACTTTAGATTAAAAAAACATTATGATGGTCAAGAAGGGAAGTACTCTCCCCACCTCAAGAACTAATGATGGGAAGTCACTACCAATGAGTCATTTTCTGTCTCTCCAGTTCAATGCAAATGCTGAATTTGCAGCTCAGTTTCAACATCAACTACAGGAGTCTTCTATGATGCATGAAAATGAAAGACAGGAGTGAAGCAAGTAAGGCACTAAGGAATCAAACTAAAGGAAGAACACAGGAGCAAGGCAGGAAAGGGGACAGTTTGCAATGATATTTTTCTTGAGGTGGGGGAAAGACATGTCATGTGATGAGGTTGCAGTGGCTGTGCCATTTATTTTTTGGAGGCCTTATTTTAGCAGCAGTCCTAGGATAGCTGCATGTGGTCCGTGAACCATGTGTTGTCATTGTCTGCTAAAGCAACATTTAAGTCTGCTGGTGTGAATTGCAAGACAAAGCTTGAATCTGAATTCTTGGATTGAGAATTAATTTTTTTGTGCAGATACAACCATCTAGCTGTGACCACCATTTGTAACAGAACAAGTATAGGGTGTTCTTGAACACATGGAAGCTACCATTTTGTTTTGGGTGACTCTGTTTCAGTTTTAAACCTCTACCACCTTAGTCTGTTATTGGAAAGAATAGCTGTGTAACTTTCAAACTATTCCACTTTTTTTTAATGAAACAAGCATGTGATTGTTTGTTGAATGAGGTCCAGATGTGAAGTAGAAGTACTCCAGTATTCACACCACTCTATCAGGTGCATTACTGTAGTTGTTATGTGCTGTCAATTCATCTCAAACATATGGTGACCCTGTGAATAAGTGATCTCCAAAATGGTCTGTCCTCATTAGTCCTGTTCAGCTCTTGCAAACTCAAGCCTATCGCTTCCGTCAGCGAGTCAATCCATCTCATACTTGGTCTTCCTCTCTTCCTGCTGCCTTCAAATTTTCCAAACATCATTGTCTTTTCCAGAGAATCTTGCCTTCTCATAATGTGCCCAAACCAGTATAGCCTCAGTTTCAACATTTTTGTCTCCAGAGATAGGATGTAGGACCCTCTTGTTCAACTTTCTGGCAGTCCAGGATATCTACAAAGCTCTCCTCCAGCACTACATTTAGAATGACTCAACTTTTTTTCCCCTGTTAGCTTTCTTTATTGACCAGCTTTCATACCTGCACATGGTGATTGGGAATATAATACTGTGGATGATCTTGGTCTTGGTCTCTAGTGCCACTTCCTTGCACTTGATGATATTTTCTAATTCCTTCATTACTGCCCTTCCAAATTTCAGTTTTCTTATTATTTCTTGGCAGGTGTACTTTCCATGATATTACACTAAATGCTGTCTAAACTGGAACTGTGTGTGTATCTGTCACGATACAGATGCTGACATACAAATATAGATAGCAATATGTGATGCAAAACACATCTCTCTTTCTTGATCCATTCTTAGTCTTTCACATTTTTAATTTTAATGTTTCTTTTGTTTTAGAAACAGAGTTCTCCTTGACTGTCTCACTCACATGCAAATATGTTCATAAATTCCTCCTGTTCAAAAATCCCACCTTTTTATCCACTTATATTCATTGGAAAATTGTGTTCTCTCTTTGTTTTCTTGCAGTGAAGCTCACCTTGGCACTCAGGTATAATTCTTATTCTAAAAACAAGCATGGAAAGAATGTTAGAAACTCTTTTCTCCAAACCTTATTTCTTTTAGTATGAAGCTATAAAATACCAGATTCCTGCTCCTGGATCACAAGACTTCTTACTGTGATGTCAAACTGGTTATAATTGTCTTTTATTTTGACATTAAAAAGTACATAAAACACTACAATTAATCAATAAGAATATTAGAATTCTTGCCATTTACAATGCATATTTCAGTATTAACAAGGCAATTTGGAAATGACATGTGATTACCAACAAGCTAGAGAGGATGGACTTCTGTAGCTATACTGAAGTATAACAGCTAGCCACAGAAAGCATCAGATGTGTCCTCTTTATACCATCCTATATGTGAAATTCCTCTTTGCCCCTAGCAAGGTTGATCATGGGAGGGATATTGCTTTCAGACTAATTATTTCAGAAGGGCGTGAAGAAGAAGCAGTAAACAATTGGGAGAAAGAGAACAAATGTTCAGGATCTCTGTTTCCCTTTAGGGCATGATACCACATAAGCAAACCCACTTTCAAATCAATGCAATTAAATATTGGCTCACCTTCAAGTTTATATTAAGCAGAAGGGTCAAAACAAGACATTAGCATGGTGCCACCAAGAGACTGTCTCCTTTGTGTCCATTCTAAACATTAGTTGGAATTCAGTTAGGTCCAAAGCTCAGCACTCCTCAGTAGCTCCATTGTTAGTGAGCATTATTTGGCCTCATCTCAACAAAATCACCACTTTATTGGCATATTCACCCTATTCAATGGGCTTTGCCAGATTTTAACATACATGCCCTCCTTAACAGGACATTTCATTGTGCATAGAATCTGAAGACATTTGCAGCTAGTAAAAATGCTGTTTCTTTAACCATTACACTGATCAGCCACAAGATTACATGGTTACAATGGCACCTGTCAAGGGGGGAGATATATTAGGCAGCAAGTGAACAGTCAGTTCTTGAATTTCATGTGTTGGGACCAGGAAATATGGGCAAGCGAAAAGATCTGAGAGACTTTGACAAGGGCCAAATAGTGATGTCAAGATGACTGGGTCAGAGCATCTTCAAAACGGCAAGTCTTGTGGGTGTTCCTGGTATGCCGTGGTTGGTAGCTACTAAAAGTGGTGTAAGGAAGGACAACTGGTGAACTGGTGTCAGAGTTGCGGGCACCCAAGACTCATTGATGTACATGGGGAGCAAAGGCTACCCCATCTGATAAGATCACACAGAAGAGCTACTGTAGCTCAAATTGCTGAAAAACATAATGCTGGAAATGGTAGAAAGGTGCCATAGCACAGTGCATTGCAATTTGCTGTGTATGGGGCTGCGTAGCTGCAGACCGGTCAGAGTGCCCATGATGATCCCTGTGCACTGCTAAAAGTGCCTACAATGGGGACGTGAATGTCAGGACTGGACCATGGAGCAATGGAAGAAGGTTGCCTGCCCTGATGAATCACATTTTCTTTTAGATCAGGTGGATGGCTGGGTGCATGTGTCATTTACAGTTAAATGGGCCTGGGGAAGAGATGGCAGCAGGATGCACTAAAGGAAGAAGGCTGGCCGGCAGAAGCAGTGTTATGCTCTGGGCAACATCCTGCTTGGAAATCTTGGATCCTGGCATTCAGCTGGATGTTATTTTTCACACATACCAACTACCTAGAGATTGTTGCAGACTATGTACACCTCTTCATGGCAATGGTGTTCCCTGATGGCAGTGGCCTCTTCCAGCAAGATAATACATCCTGCCACACTGCAAAAATTGTTCAGGAATGGTTAGAGGAACACGACAAAGAGTTCAGGGTGTTGCCTTGGCCTCCAAATTCTCCAGATCTCAATCTGATGGAGCATCTATGGGATGTGCTGGAACACCAAATCCAATCCATGGAGGCTCCAACAGGCAACTTACAGGACTCAAAGAATCTACTGCTAATGTCTTGGTGCCATATACCACAGGGCACGTTCAGAGGTCTTGTAGAATCCATACCTCGATGCATCAGAGCTGTTTTGGCAGCACAAGGGGGATCTACACGATATTAGGCAGGTGGTTTTAATGATGTAGCGGGTCAGTGTATGTTCTAATGAGGACCAAACACAGTTCTCTGCATGTTTATGCAGAGTGTGACAGAAGACCAAACCAGACATTATCTATAACATAACCATACAATGGGGAAAGCAGAGTACACTTTTTCCCATTAGTGTTTTTTAATATTATCCCCCCCTTTCCCAATCTGATTTACAAAAACATGTTTAAAATAAAGGTTCTTTTATTGGTGGTGTCAGAATATTTTAGTTACAACTGCTATTTTATTGTTTTACTCAGGACTTCTGAATTTTTGCAATCCTACTCAAACAATAAAACAAAGGTTGAAGCAATAGAAAATAGTAATGCATCATGCAGGAGCACCATAGCCTCAACACAACCATAAAAGTATAAGATCCTGCAGCATCTTAATCCCAGAGTGATAAGGCAGAAACAAATTAGGTGTGCATTATATTATAGGATGGGATGATCACACATTTTTGAGAGCTCATCTCATTTCCTAGGTTAGTTACATACGTATTAGCTTGTACAGTCGTGCTTCTGACTTGAACAAAGAGATAATTTCCTAGGTGAAGGTCCAAATTGTGTATTTGTAAGATCGAAAGCAAATCTTTCTATTGCTGCTGGGTGACAAAATTTGTCTAGATCCTTCTGCAATTATTACAGTTTCATAAAATTGTAAGCTTGGAAAGGGGCCCCAAGGGTCTCCAAGATCAATCTGATGCCATACATTCATTCTAAAGCATCCCTGACAGATGGCCATCCACCCAATCTGTCTTTATAACATCTAATGAAAAGAGTCAATTGCCTTCTGGGGTTGGCACATTCCACCATGGAGCACCTCTTATTGTTAGCAAAGGTATAACAAAAAAGAGAAGTGATTAGCTTGATATGGCTTGTTTCAGGAAAAAACATGTTGCTTTCTAGTAAACACTGTATTCTTTTCTAAATGTTCACAGACTGATTATTTAATGGGTTTTTTTCCCCTAGAACGTTTTCTAGTCATCATCATCATCTTAGAACTGCAGAGCTGGAAGGGACCCTATGGATCCTTGAGTCCAGCCCCTGCCAAGGAGACACAGAAGAGAATTGAACTTCCAGCCTCTGGCTCTGCAGTTAGATGCCTAAATTACTGAGCTATCCAGATGACTGGTTGGTAGTTGCCCAGATCCTCTTTTTTTCATATTTCTGAAAATGGGAACAACATTTGGCTGCCTCCAGTATTCAGGAATCTCATTTATTCTCCAACTGCAAGCTAGAAGACTTCACCCTGGGGTTTCCAAAACTTTTGACCGTGATGGCCACACAGGATATTTTCAACATTTTTGAGGGCCTAAGGAACAGGAACATGAGCACGTGCACATGTGCGTGCGGCCGCACGAACGCACACACACTCACTCCCCTGCCCGCCCCACTTGCCCGCATGCACACACGCACACACGCACACACAGAGACGCACTCACCCCCTGCCTACCCCCTGCACACATGAACACACACATGCATGCACCCCTTGCACACATGGATGCACGCCCACCCGCACACATGCACACCCCTGCATACCTCCCACACACATGCACCAACACACGCATGCTCGTGCGCACAGGCTGAATGGAATGGGACAGATAAAATGGCAAGGTGGGCCAGATGTGGCCCATGGGCCGTGGTTTGAAGACCCTTGCTATAGACCATCTTCACTGCTGCTATTGGTGTTCTCAGCATTCAGGCTACCCTTTGCTATGTAAAGCATGACATCTTTTTACTGTTGACTTCTGGGGTGCTCATATAAAGGGCAACGTAATAAATACTGGAAAGCATCTTTGACCTCTCCTGATCCACAAAGCCTGGTGGTTTCTTCTTCCTTCCCTCAGCTGCTTGGCTTAGAGCCATGTTATAAGTGTACATTCAACACTTCTCCCTTGAATTGCACATTTCTCAGCAGCATGGTTTTGATTATAGAAGGATTTTCCCCCCAATGAATAAATAAATAAAAATTTCAGTAAATATTGTGCTGCTATTCATCTCCAGGAAGTGGACTGAGAAAGGTGGGTCTCAGACTTGTTGTGCTAGTGGCTCCTGGTCTGTTGGCACTGGCCTGCGTCAGCCCCGTCTCCTGGCATGGCAGCTATATGTTGTGGCTGGGGAGAGTGCTGGGGCATGCCAGGAAGCTGATGCATGTCAGGGGAGATATCGATCTCTCTCTCTCTCTCTCTCTCTCTTAGGGTTAATCAACTCTCTATGCTTTATAACTACATTGGGGAAGAAGCATAAGAGTTATACACAGATTTTGAACTACATGGCAGGCCAGCACCCCTAACCTCAGTGTCACTGAAGAGAGAAGTGTACAATCTAAATGTTTATAGTTAGAATTGTTTGTTAACATATTTCCACCAAACATGCAGATGGCAATATAAAATCTATAGCCTCTGCTACCTTAGCAAAAAATTATGGCTGATAAGGAAAATGTAAACAATCTGGTTCTGTTGTTAATATAGCAAAAATAATGCTTTTTTGCTATTGGGTCTGCTAAAGTAGCAAGCCACATAGAATTACAATATGTTTTGCTAATCTAGTGGCGCCAATAGATTTTTATATGTATTTTGCTACTCTGGCAAAACTAGCTATTTGCCTTGAAGTAACGTCCAACAGGCAGTGTTCAACCTTCCATTTTATGACCACATCTCACATTTCCAGAGTTACAGTTCTTAAACACTTTAATTATTTAATACTTTATTCATACAAAATTTAAAACGTTGACACTTCACTGTTCTTCAATAGTCCAGCTGACAATTTTGACACCTATCACATGAAAGAGTGACTTGGCTACTTGTTTTTACTCTTATTTGGCGATATACCCTTCCTTCTATTCCCTATATCTGCCTCTTTTAAATCTTGTCTCATCTGAAAGCCCCTTATGTGATCCGTCCAATTTCTTTGGATGCCTATAGCTTCTCCTTCTTGTAGGACTTGTTTGAGATTGTGCCCTCAGTATCTTTGTGTTAAGAAACTCACTCCCATCATGAACTCTCTTGCCTTAGTTTTCAAAAGAGTAGCTGTGTTAGTCTGTGCCAGTATATCAAATAAAAAACAAAACAAAAAAAGAAACATAAATGTTGTAGCACCTTAAAGACTGTTATAGTTTCATATGAGCTTTTGTGGATCAAATCTACTTCCTAAGACATAAGAGTCTTAATGCTCTTATAAACAGCCATTTAAATTTGCCATATCTATACATAGCCTCATGACCATGTGGGAATACAAATAACACTGGTCTACAATTTTTTAGAAATCATCTGCTTCAGAGATAAAATGTGCTATTTATTATGTATTTTGATGTGCTAAATTCAAATATGACAATTAAAACAACTGATTGGCTACTGTTTCCAAGATATTTAAGTTTTTACATTTTATGTCTATGTATATTGTGTAGATAGTAGAGTTTTTATCATAAATTGTATACCTAGGTCTTTTCATGGTTGCTTTACGTGATAATATTTTTTGAGCTGGTCACAGTTTATGCACCTCAAAAGTTGTTTCATGTTGCCATACATTTCCTTCATATAGACTGCATGACCAACTGGAATTAATAGCAAAACAACAAGACTCTTCAATGAACAGTCTCCACTCATCTGGATTGTGAACAATGTTGAGGGCTGCCATCACACCATCGAAGTTGTTGCAGTCTAAAAATGTTCTGCCTAAAAAGCAACTAATGTCCAAATCCAGTCATATATGTATTCATAGATCCAGTCAAATATGTATTTTAGTAATTTCTATTTTAAATTGAGAACCCTGCCCTTTATGGCTCACTTATCCTCTGCCATTTTCAAGTTAAGGGTCGCATATACTGATCCAATAACATATCTTGAAAACTAGAGCCAATCAACAATTTTAAGCATCAGTTTCATTCTCAGCAATTCAGAATTAGTAAAATTTGACTACATTTATTTCGGAAGCATTTTGGCTGTAGTAGACCAGTGTAATGACCAAAGTTACAGTGGTTCATTAGTAAAAGAGCAGTCTACAAGGTAACAATAGCATAGTTGATACAAGTAGCAATCTACAGTATGTGAATCAATGTAGCATTTCACATTTGGCAATGACTTAAGAAAATTTGATTGATACCGAGTACTTGTCCCCAGCTCAGTGGGGACAGGAATACTTCATTTGTCCAAGCAGTCCTTGAGGGCAGCCCTATACTTGCTTACAGACAACTCCTCAATCTAAAGAAATTATTGACACAAAATGGACTAAACAACTCTTTAGTTTTTGAGGTGTCATAAAACTTTTTTATTTCATGGGATGTTTATGAACATTTTTCCATGTGCTGTTGGTAGATTATTCTTTGAATTTTTGGAGACGTGGTACAGAGACATGTAGAAAAATGGTTGTCGTGTATGTGACAGGAGATGGCGATGGTGGATGTTGTGGAATGTGAGAGGACTTGTCTCTTGAACAGCAGGCCTTACACCTAAATCCAGTGGAGATTTGAGAAGGTCACTGATTGCTACTGTAATATAGAGAGGTCCTACCTGGCCAGACTGTTGTGCTCTCTAAAGAAACACACAGTCAATGGTTTGTTACTTTGAAAGTAAGCAAAGGTTTCTTTTAAGGCCGAGTCTGTCCATGGAGCACGAACTACACACTTCTGAGGCCTAAAGGACCTACCTCAGGTATTAAAAGTGGTAGTTTGACATCCACAGTGACTCCTTGCCCGAGATGATTATCTCTTTAGGGAGAGGTGATCATGAAAAAGCATGTATATAAAAACCTCAGAAGTGCAGGCATACAATTTCAAAATTTCAGTTCATATATGTAGATAGTGTTTAATCTAAAACAAATAACCTTGTAATCTATCTTCTATACTTTAGTTTAGAATTTAAAGTTAATACTCAAATATACAATGCTCAAAATACATTCTTAACGCCTAAAGAAGAAGAATACACATATTCTCATAAAAGGCACTTTAAAAGTTACTTAAAATCTATTAGGTTAAATATTTTCAAATATTATAAAAGCATGGTAAAGCAGAGCATAAGGCATTTCTAAATGAGTCGCATCTTATTACATAATTCTTACCTACTCCTGGCAGAGATTTTCTCCCCCTCTCAATGACCAACAAAGCCTGTGTCTTTCTCTGATCCAAAACATTGATAATTTTCTTGTATTTATATACCCTTCACTTTCGGTACAGTCAAAATAACTTTAGTCAATGTCTGCACCTCTCAACTTCTGGGTTTCTCAGAAGTTGGAAGTTGCTGCATCTGGCCATCCCAGCCTAGGCAAAGCTCAGCTGCTATGAATCTCAAGGTCTGGACAAAATCCCCCCTCCCTTAAGCAATCCCATCTAGTACTTGTTAATGTAGTACAATAAAAAAAATGCCTATTATTATATATTCCTTTATACTCTTTTCTTTTAATGGAATGTTTCCCCATTAAAATGTATTATTTTCACTTGCCATATTTTTATTGAAATTAACAATTAGCATATATATTATCTGTATTTCTTTCTGTATAGATATAAAAGCACATTTCTCTATATCTATATGCCAATACAAAACTCTCTAACTCTTTTGGATATACAAAATAAAATCCAGTAGCAATCATAACCCTTTTTTCTTTGTTTCTGACCCAAAGTAATATCCCAGAACAGAAAGAATTTGCCCGTATTTTTTCAATTTCATTCCCTTAAAGAGGGCTGTCTGGTCAGTGCTACAGCTGGCTGGATAGCTCAGCAAGTTAGGCATCTGGCATCTGAGCCAGAGGCTGGGAGTTCTGCATTGTGCCTCGAAAGAGAAGAGCAAGCCTGTGTAAGCTGCGAGCAAGCTGCACAGCCCCAGGGCACCCCCAGAAGAAGGGAATGGTAAACCACTTCTGAGTACTCTCTATCTAGAAAACCCTGGAATGGGTCACCATAAGTCTTGATGGCACACAATTATTTATTTTATTATTGTTCAAAAACACGAGGCACAATCAATCAAAATTATAAAAACATTGACTGGTATTTTATAACAGATATGAGCTTTAACCAAAAACCTAAGTATCCATTAAATATCGACGCAGTATGTATGCTGTTCCTCATATTGCTGTTTTTTGTAGCTCTGACTGTGTTATTTCTGAGATCTGCGACTGCTTATAGTACTGTGAGGAATTTCTTGATATTGTTCCCAAAGTCTCAATGACTATGGGGACCACTGAAGTGTGTTTCATCCACAAGTGAGATGTTTCAATTGTCAGGTCTGTGTACTTTGATAGTTTTTCCAATTCTTTATTTTCAACTCTGGCATCTTCTGGAATGGCAATGTCAATGATTCAGACATTTCTTTGTTCTATTACTACTATGTCTGGTGTGTTATGTTCAAGGTGTCTATCAGTTTGGATCCAGAAATCCCACAAGATCTTGACTTCCTCATTTTCTGACACCTTCTCTACCTGATGTTCCCATGGGTTTTTGGAGGCTGGCTGGGTATATTTTCTGCATAATGACTGGTACACTAATATTGCTACTCTATCATGTCTAATTTTGTAATCTGTTTGTGCAATCTTTGGACATTTGCAGGTAACGTGTGACACAGTTTCATCTTTTTCTCAGCAGGGTCGACATTTGCTGTTAGCACTAATTCCGTGGATCTTAGCTTTCATCATGTTGGTTTGGAGCGCTTGTTCTTGTGCAGCAAAAATCAAGCCTTTGGCGGCAGCGGCTTCTCCTCCTCCTCCTCCTCCTCCTCCTCTTTCTCCTTCTCCTCCTCCTTCTTCCTCTTGCTCAATACCTTGCCTCTCCCGGCATGGTGCATTTATCTTGCTATTGTTCTTGCCTTCTCCAAATAATTGACCTAAAAGTCTAAAAGAGTGATGGGGTTGGGACACACCTTGGAAGAAGGGTTGGACTTAATGGTCTTCTAAACCCTTCAGCTGCCTGGTTTGGTGAAAGACGATGGGCAGAAAGAATTTAATTGATGTTTTGCTACATGAAAGTCTCTATTTCAGAGAAAATAGGTCAAATATACAATGCACAAAACACTCTGGCTCCCAGTCCATCTAAGGTTGTCAATTATTTGGATAATAGGGTTGCCTAGGGTCAAGATATGTTTTCTCCCTTCTTCTAAGTGAACTTCAGTCACTGGCAAAGTGATTTTACTATACAGAACATCAGCACGAATTTGTTCTTGCTACTGCTGTGTGCTACTAACTAGCCGAAACCAAAACAGAATGTCTCTGGAATGAAAGTGCTAGAGTTTATAGAAAGCCCAGAATCTAGAAATATAGATTCTGTTTTATTCAGTAAAACTCTTTTAATACAGTTGAGCCCAACCAAGAAGCAGTTTAGCAGAGCTGAGTATGACCACACAGTGTAGATGTTATGTGAAAGTTGACAACTAGACATCTTTCTTATTAGGTTTATATAAATGCAATGGTCCACCAGAATCTTAAACATATTCACTTCCTGTGCCTTTCTGCTGAAGAGCAGAGAAAGTGTTCAATTTGCTGATATCCTGAAGTAGCTCACTTATTAAGCCACTTCACAATTTCAGAAATTCAAAACAGAATGAGCTTTGACAGCTGGGAAGAATCATGTCTGGTCCATTCCCAGCAATCACATGTACTGGAAACAAACCAAACTAGAGCAATCCTACTCACACCAAAAAAGTAGAAGCCTTGATAGGGGCCTGAAAGGTGTGGATAGGGATGCTCTGGGGATGATTTGGTTTGCTCCAGTGATTACGTTGTATGATTGCTGAAAAAAAGAGCAAACCAATCCATCCCTGTAGTGGATCAAACTTTATGTGCATCTGATTGCACCCATAGTTGCAACAGGGAACCTACTCCCATTCTGAATCCAGGGCCCATCAGTTTTCCCCCTTTTCAACTATGTTCCCCACTGGAAGTCATCTTGCTTGTCATATACAGTGTGTTTAGGACAATGGTTCCTTTGAACAATATGGGACAATATAAATTGGACACCAGCTGAATGTTGAAAAACAAGCAATATGAATTTAAAGTCCAAAACTTGAGATAAACATTCAGCTGAGTATTTATTAACAAACTTGGCCAAGTTTGTATAAAAAAACCCCACCAGCAGAGTCTCACACTTACTAAGATACATGTGCACACACAACAGATTGATTTAACTGGAAAACTTGTCAGGACAACGACAAATATAGGTTAAAAACAGTAGCAGAAGAAAAAAAAAAGGCTCTGGTCCATAATGAGTCAAGCCCCCAAGATGAAATGACAGGAATAGATATGGGCTGGATAGAACAACTGTCCGATGGATATACAGCTGGTTATAGAGTGTTTGTCAATGGCTCCTTCTCAAAGTGGGAGGAGATAACAAGTGGGGTACCTGGGTCCTATGCTCTTCAACATTTTAATTAATGACTTGGATGAGGGAGTGCAGACTGTAAATTTGTGGATGGCACAAAATTGGGCGGAATAGCTAAAAGCTTGGAAGACAGAAACAAAATTCAAAGATCTCTTGATAGGTTTGAGCACTGGGCTGAAACCAATAGGATGAAATTTAGCAGGGATAAGTGCAAAGTTCTACATCTGGGGGGGGGGGGGACCCTAAATGCACAGTTACATGATGGGAGATACTTGGCTCAGTAACGCTACAAGTGAGAAGGATCTTGAAATTGTTGTAGATCACAAGCTGAATATGAGTCCACAGTACAATGTGGCTGCAAAAAAGGTAAATGCATTATTTTAGGATGCATTAAGAAAAGTATAGTCTCCAAATCACGTGAGGTACTAGCCCCCATCTATTCGGCACTGGTTAGGTCTCATCTTGAGGGTAACAAGGATGATCAGAAGGAAGCCCTATGAGGAAAGACTGAAAGAACTTGGCATGTATAGCCTTGAAAAAAGAAGACTGAAGGGAGATATGGTAGCACTTTTCAAATACTTGAAAGGTAGTCATACAGAGGAGGGGCAGGATCTGTTTTCAATCATCCCAGAATGCAGGACATGTAACAATGGGCTCAAGCTACAGGAAGCCAGATTGGGGCTGAATATCAGGAAAAACCTCCTAACTGTTAGAGCAGTACAACAATGGGACCAATTACCTCGAGGGGCGCTGGAGGCATTCAAGAGAAAATTGGACAACTATTTGTCAGATCTGCATTGAGCCAGGGCTTGAACTCGATGGCCTTATAGACCCCTTCCAACTTCATTATTCTATGATTTTAATATATCTCTAAATGACCCCTTTCAAAATTAAATAGAAGACATAAATGCCCAGGGATGTTGGTTAGTATTGGGACCAGAGTCTCAATTCCCAAGTCCTAGGCTTTGGTATCAAGTACCAAGTACCAAGCCCCAAGTCTGAGTCGCATGTTGCTTGCCCTGCTCCTCAAGGCTTGGGACCCAGGACTTTGTACCAAAGATTTGGGTCTCACACTGCCATCAGCCTACCTGCTGCTGCCTCCATCTGGGAGCCAGGCCATTCCCTCCCTCGATGCATGTGCTGACCAGCTGATAGGCCAGCACAGGCAGGACCTCTGAAGCAGGAATAAGGCAGAGGGACTTTCATCGTGATGCTCTAGTCTGCCATAGTGAGAGGGCAGGTCCTCTGACCCACCTCTTCCTGTATGTCACCCTGGTGACACTCTATGGCAAGCTAGTGTGTCATCAGGGCAATTTATAGGAAGAGGTGGGTTGGAGGACCTGCCCTCTGACTAAAGCAGGCTAGAGCATCACAATGAAAGCCTCTCTGATGTGCTGCATTTGAAGATGGTGGCAGTGGCAGCAGTAGGCTGGCGGGGCGAGGGGGCATAGGGACTTGACAACATGACTTGGACAAATGGATCCAAATTGCAAGTTGAGTCATAAGTCACCCCAGAAACCCCCAAGTTGAGTCCAGGTCAAGTCATGGGTGCAACTTAAGTCTGACTCAAAAGTGAGTCACAAGTTGCAAGTCTCTGTCCCTGTGAATATCCCAGCTAAGGAGTCATCTTACAGGAGAGGCCATATAGATTGGATCTCCTTCTCTTGTTTTTGTATTACAAAGATTGTCTAGAGGACTGGGAAAGCAAATAACCTAGAACATTCTGTATTTTCACTCATCTTCCTGTGAATCGTCTTAGAACATCAGATAGGATTAGCCAGTGGGCCAAGATTAAGAGCAGGACAAAACAGAACACAGAACAAGGGCCAGATCATTAGTCAGCCTGGCCAGAAGCCACATAAAAGACACAGAGTAGCCATATTAGTTGCTTTGGGGAAGTTTCTGTGGTGAATCGTCTTGCTATCTCTTTCTCTGTGTGAACCCTACTCCTGCTAATCACGGCCCAGCCTCTTTGAGGTGACTACATTTCTGAGCTGAAACCACTTTCTTAGTCACTAGACTCCTGGATTTAGCCAGATAATCCTGCTAGTTTAGGTTGTTCTACTAAATTAGTCCTTTCTTGCATAGACCTCTATTAGCCTGTCCTCTCTTGAGATTCTTGAACAAGAATTCCCTTATATTATTCCAGCTGGAGTTGCAACACTCTCTAGCTCCAAGACAATCTAACAAGACTAAGGACAGGTAACCTTGTACTCCCCTAATCTGTCTTCTGGCAGTACAGTACAGTACAGTTTATTGTTATGGTCCTTAGACCAATCACACGGGGGGGGGGGGGGGAGATAGACCTTTACAGTTTCCAAAATTCCAAATACGTTGTAAAAACATTCTATATTAAAAGACAATTTAAAATCTAGTATCTAGTTACCATAGAATTTCCAAGACCTGAGTATCGCCATACAAGATCTGGCTACTTGGTAAGTGATCTTGGAGTCTATATCAGAAAGAAGAAACTTAAGTCTATTTTTTTCTGAATGGCCAGGTATTTTTTTGGTCAATGGAGTGATGGTTTCCTTATGTGCCACCTCGTAATGTGGGCAGGAGAAGAACATGTGCTTTATAGTCTCAACCTCCCTTAGGGGACAAGTACAAAACCTTTCACCGAAAGGAATATTCTTGTACTCCCCTTCAAGTACAGCGGAAGGGAGGGCTGAGCACCTTGCCAAGGTGAAGACTCTTCTAAACCCTTTTACTTCCAGACATGTTAAATAATTTGTTGGTTCCCCAGAGTTTTTGATGTAGGCCCTCACCATAGTATTTTGTATGCTGGAAAGATCAGTTTGATGTTCTATATCCTCAGTTCTGTACTTTACTATATTTTTTCTGCCTGAACTATTCCATAAGATAAGAGCGCCTGAGGGGAAAGGCCAATTTTGTACAAGTAGCTCTGGACAGACTTGACCCAGTTGGATTGGAAGTTGTCATAAAATATTAGAGGAAATAGACCTTGTGGATTTAGATGTCCCTTTAGCCACATATGTATAGATAGGATGCTGACCCATGCTTCAACTTTTAGGCAAACTGTCTCCAATCTTACCCTGGCATTTGACACACATTGAGGGGCCTGTAAGATAGTTCTTAAGAATTTAGACTGGACTCTTTCCTGTGGTGCAAAGTGGGAGCTAGGTGGCCCCAGAAATGAACCATATAACAGTTGGGTTAACATCTTGGCCTTATAAAGTTTGAGAGCAGCTAGAACAAAGAACCCTCCTTGAGAGTGATGGAATTTTCCTATGCTATTTGCAGATTTTTCTCCTTGATCTGCCCCATATTTACTGTGTTGAAGCCTAGAGCCTGAGGCCTGGAAAACTACCCCAAGATATTTGAAGTTGTTGACTTGCTCGATGCAGTGACCATTAATCCACCAGGACCAAGTCTGCGCCCAAAGGTGACTATCTTGGTTTTTTTTGGTAGTTGATTGTTAAGGACTCATCTTCATAGTATGAGGAGAGCTTCCCAAGGACCCTCCTCAACCTAACAGGGGTCCTGGACAGTATCACTGTATCTTCAGTGTATAGTAACACTGGTACCGTCCTGTTATCAAGTCTGGGAGGATGGATATCAGGGGTATTAAGCCAGCTGGATAGATTATTTATATATAAAAAATGAATAGTGCCAGTGCTAGTAGGCAACCCTGCCTGGTATCTTTATGCATTTGAATGGGTTCAGTAAGGTGTCCTTGTTGACTGCATCTGACTCTCACATAAGTTTTTTCATGTAGGGCCCTTATGAGATATAGAAGTCTTCTATCAATAGCTGTTTATTTTTAGTTTGTCCCAGAGACGCTTTCTAGATATAGAGTCAAATGCTGATTTGAAGTCAACAAAGACCACACAGAGTGAAGTTGTTCCCTTCTCAATAAGGTGTTGAATAATTAGGCATTGATCTATTGTAGATCTCTCTGGCCTAAAACCTGCCTGTTCCACCTCAATAATGTTTTCTTATTAAAACCAGTCCAAGAGTTTGTCCAGGAGGTGCCTTGCATACAGCTTACTTATTTAGCAAACTAATCGGCCTATAATTTGATGGATCCTCTCTTTTACCTTTTTTATAGAATGGAACTACTATGGCCATTTCCCATGATTTAGGGATGTGGCTGGTCATCAATATGTGTAAAGAGGGGTGCCAGAAAGGAGGCCCACCGTGTCTTATTTTCTTTTAGAAATTCTGGTGGAATACCATCATGGCCAGGGGCTTTAGCATTTTTCAGTTGGTCTATATGGGATTTGATCTCATCTGAAGTTATAGGGGACCATTTGGAAGTGCTTTCAAGCATTATTGAGGGGAGAGGTTGGATATCATCATACAGTTTTGTGAAAAAGGATACCCATTTGTCCAATGGAATACATTGGGGATTTGGGCTCTGATGGTGTGCTTGAGATTAATTTTTTATTTATTTATTTTTTACATTTTTATCCCGCCCATCTAGTCGTTTTGACTACTCTGGGCGGCGTACATCAGTGTACCAATAAACAATTAAAATATCAGCAATATTTCCGCAAAAGGGATGAGTTTTTATCATTTGCTGCTTCTAACAGCTTCCTCAACTTCTCTAGTGTGATCTTTCTTGCTACATTGTATCAACTGTTTGTATTCTTTTTTTTCTGTATTGGCAGTTTTGAGAGGGCATCTCGTTTATTGTTGGTAACTCCGATTTAGTGGGTTTTGTTTGTTTGTTTGTTTGTTTTGCTACCATACAGCTATGGTTAAACCATGGTTTGGAGTGGTTATATGATTTCTGGAGTTTTTCACCATGTGAGTGAACAGGATATGGATTAAGCTTTTGCATGAAGTTTTCATGAATGGCTATAGGATCTGGGTCAACCATGTGGTTTCCCGATGGATCAAGAGAGTCCATCAGATTTTCCTGAGTTAGAATCTGCTTCAGGCTTTGTGCCAGTTTGAAGGACCATCTTACCTGGCAACCAACTCTTTCTAATGGTGATATCATAGTATAATATCTGGATTCTAGATGTAGGTTTCCGAACTCTGCCTACATAGGAGTAAGGGGAAATGATACCCGTTCAGATATGGAAGCACTTGAAAGTTTTCAACCGTGGGAGGGAGAGCTCTGCAAACCAGGATATAATCAATAGTACTGACTTTAGACCCTGCCATAAACATGCATTCAACTGGGATATCGCCTGTGGTTTAAAGAGTCCCAATCTATGAGCAAATTTATACAGACAGGCTCCAGCATAGTTTGCTTGTTGGTCTTCAGAAGTCCTCTAATGTTTAAAGGGCTCTAGGTTCTCATTTTTTGTGTTAGATATCATTTTAAGTTTAGATGCCAGAAGATCATCATTTGAATCCATACAAGTATTTAGGTCACCACCTAACAGGATTAGGGCATCCGGATGTTCTAAAATAAGAGCCCTTACATAGTTTTCTATCCAGTTTTTCTCAAGTTCTGCTTTTTTACAAGTTGGGGGTAAAAATACATTTATAATCAGTAAGTTCTTCTTATACCCTGTTAGGGCTACTGCCATAGCCATCTGTCTCAGGGGAAGTTTCACAATGGATTTCACCTTCAGGGCAGTTGATATAAGAATACCCAGCCCCTCTTTCAATCTCCCTGGTCCCTGCCTTGGTGCTGCATTCAACTTAAAGGAGTTAAACCCATCTAGTACCAGATCTTCATCAGACCAAATATCTTGTTCAAGAATAATGTCATAGTTACGGTGAAAGAAGGGGATGTCAGGAGTATGAGCAGTAGTACATCATGCCCAGCCTGCCATGTTCCATGATAGCAGTTCAATGGAGGCGGTTGATTTCTGGTTGTTTTCAGAATTGCACCGTTACACTTCTATATCTGGTCTCCCTGGTCTTTTATTACATCTGATCTCAGGATTGTTTCCTCCCAACTGGCAGAGGATAGCTCAATGGGATTCCTTTTCTCTGGTGATGTTCCCACCTCCAATGCAAACTGGTTTGCATCCAGTATTTGGCAACTTTTAGAAGGGGAGGATGCAATCAGAATAATAGTCCATAAGAGCCAGATCGTTGTCATTATAGTTTCCCGGTGTCTCTCTAGTGTAAAGGGGATTGTCCCACTTGGTCAAGGAGGTGTTTGTCATTGGGTTAGAGTTGATGAAATCCCTGAAGGGTTCGGCTTTATCTAGTAGTAACTGTGCTGATTGCCACATCGCTTTAATCAAGTCACCAGGGCCATCAGGTCCAGATTTAATATTTGTAGATCCTTTCTCTCCAGGTGCTTCTGTGTCTTTAAGGAGCTCTCATCTGATGAGATACATCTGGGTTTCCTTTGCCTGAGCAGTCTCTTGCTCTAATCCTGAAAGACTCTGGTTGGATGTATGCCGAAGGTGGCTAAAAAGTCTCTCATTTTAAGTAGCATCAGCAGGATGGTAGATTGCTGGAATGTCAATACTAGCCTCCATTTTTGGAAGGAATTTGGAAGTCTCATAGTTCTCTAGATTGATCTCATGGGCTTCTGACTGAAGAAAAGGCTTAAAGAGAGTATACTTGCCTGTCTGTTTCTCCAGCAGCCTGTGTTCACCAGGCTATTTCTAGCACAACTTGCCATTTTTTTTCCACTGCAGGCTCCCCTCTGTGTTGGGTATGTCAGTAGTCCTTGCACTCAGCTTTGGATGACAAACACTAGCAAAGTTGAGGTCCCTTTTTTGTGTTGGAGGCAGAGTTACCTCCTTTTTACATGTAAACTCTGTGGCTGCAACTATCCCCATCCCAGCTGCTTCTAATTTTCTCCTTAACAGCTCTTCTAGCATGTCCATTTTACTGATTAGATTGTTCAGCTGTTGGAAAATAGCTGTGACTGTCTCTGCTGTAAGGAAGTATTGATCTCCTGTCATTTTAACTAAATTTGCACTTAAGATTCCTCCCGTGCTCTCTCCAGTTGTGGGATTGGGAGAGTTGGAGTCTGCAGTGGGCTCCAAGCTGGAAAATAACACCTCCCCTCCTTTACTATCTGATGGCCTCTCTTGCTCTTTGGAGACTGTGCAACAGAGGAGTTGGGAGAGTTTGCTTCTTCCAGCTGCTCCAGCAGGCCAAATCTGTTTTTGGCAAGAGGAAAGGGTTCACTTACATTTCCAAGCATTTAACAGGTCATCAATACCAGTTGTTTTGAGGATTTGTGGTAGGTAGAAGGCAGGGAGTCAGCATTTGAGTTATTCCTCATTCTTTTCTTAGTTTTCTTCATTGTTTGTGTCTCCTGGGTCCTCTGGAAGCAGGGCCAGCATGTTATCGCTACTTATCTTTTAATTCCCTTCCCTTTTAAAGTCCAAACTCTTCTTTTTATAAAGCTTCTTTATAAAATGTTTAAAAGATTAGAGATTTGAAAGGGAGTGGAACTCAGCACAAACACTGTTCCTCCCTCGACCCAGCACCAGAATGTTCTGCAGTGGGGCTTGTCAAAAACATGTTGTCCAAAACATGTTGACAGCTGTATAATGCAAATAGCTCCTCTGGGAGTATTTTCCCCACATATTGGTGGCTCCCCCTATCTACCCCCCCCTTTCCTGTGTGTGGTTTAGGGAAAGGTCCCTCCTTCCTTCCTTTCCTCTTCATATCCTTGTAGCAGCTCTGCAAATTGCCTGCTCAGGTACTGCCTATTCCCTTAGCCCAAGGATTTGCCAATTCTACCGATGTACTGAGTTCTCAAGCTCTATCAGATAAGATGTTATGTGATGCTAGGACCACGGCCTCATGTGCAGCTTCCCAGTTCCCAAAGTAGCCTTCTCATTAACAGAAAGCTGCTGTAGTTGCACAGATTGTTATTTTAGCCCCTCAGTTTGTTGTTGCAGCAGCTGGGCAGTCTTTGTTTTCAGTAAAGTCTCTGCTTCTCTCCCCCACCCTGCCCCCAGCTGCACAAGTCATCTCGGCAACTTTGCCATCTTTCCTCCACCTCATAGTCATGAAGTTACAATCTAACTACAGTAAGAGAAGAACATTTTTCTTCCCTTCAAGAAGTAAAAAATAAGCAAAATAGTATAATAAAGCTGATTACCAGAGTCCCAGCAGAGCTAGAAGCAAGCAACAGAAGTCCAAATCAAAATATTACAAACCGCTAAAGTCGGAGCAGCATGGAGTACCTCTCTGACCATGTCTCCATTTTAGCTAGAAGTCACAAAAACAAAGATTCTTATAAAATTTCTAGCTGCTGCTGGTTTATAAAATCATATTATAATTTGTTGCATTTTAGTGTTTTAAAACTTTTCTGTAAGTTATCCACTTTCATGGCACATTGTCTCCACAAGGCTCAAGCATGCATTGCGGAGACCATGTGAATGAAAGTGAATAACATCATTTATCATTCATATCTACACATCATTCATATCTACACAGAAGTAGGTCTTACTGAGTTCAGTGAGAGAGAGAGTGTGATCCCTAGGGGGAAGATTTCTGTGACATGTCATATTTTTTCTGCAACCTATGTTTGCTCTTATGGGTGGGTTTGAACACTTTTATGAGTAATCCAGTGAGAAAGGCCAGATTACTCATAACTATGTTTGAACTTGCTTATGGGTTCAAATGTAGGTTGCAGAGAAAATGTGAAATGTCATAGAGATCCTCCTCCCACTGATCACACAGGAAAATAGACCTCAATTTGGACTGCTTGTTGAGCAGCCCAGTCCAATCTGTTGTTATGTGCTATCAAGTCACCTCTAATTTACGGCAACCCTATAAATGAGTAATTTTCAAAATGTCCTGTCCTCAACTGCCCTGCTCAGTTCTTGTAAACTCAAGCCTGTTGGCTTCTTTTAGGGAGTTAGTGCATATCATATTTTGACTTCCTCTTCTCCTGCTGCCTTCCACTTTTCCTAGTATTATTGACTTTTCAAGAGAATCCCACCTTCTCCAGATATGCCCAAATTAGGATAGCCTCAGTTTCATCATTTTTGCATCCAGAAATAATTTAAGTTCAGACTTTATTTGATGTAGAACCCACTTGTTCATCTTTCTGGTACAGTGGGGTCTCGACCTACGGAATTAATCCGTATTGGAACGGGGTCCGTAGGTCGAAAAGTCCGCAGGTCGAAAATGCATTTCCCATAGGAATGCATTGAAAACCATTTAATCCGTAACTGGCCCAGGAAACCCCCCCCACACACACACACACAAAATTAAAAGGGAACTTACCTTTCCGAAGCCTTCCAGGGGTCCCCCGCCGCCACCATCATCGCTGCCGGAGGACTCTGAGGGCTTCGGCGCCGCTGCCGGAGGCCTCTCGGAGGTCCCCCCCCCGCCGACGCAGGCTTTCCCATGGTGGACCGGGCCTACCAGGGGAGGGCTTCCCCTGGTAGGCCCGGTCTACTGCCCGGGAAAGCCTGCGTCGGCAGGGGGGGGAACCCCCGGAGGCCTTCCCCACCGCCATGGGAGGCCTCTCGGAGGTTCCCCGCCGCCGCCGATAGTGCCTCCGAAGCACGATCGGCAGTGGGGGTGGACCTCCGAGAGGCCTCAGATGGCGGCGGGGAAGGCATCCAGAGGTCCCCCCCCCCGCCGCCGCCGGGAGCCGAGCCGCGCCGGGCGATCCCGGCCATGCTCGGACTCCTGGACTTCCCCCGCCGCCGCCCGGCTCCCAGCAGCGGCGGCGGGGGAAGTCCAGAAGTCCGAGCATGGCCGGGATCGCCCGGCGCGGCTCGGCTCCCAGCGGCGGCGATGGGGGGGGACCTCCGGATGCCTTCTCCGCTGCCATGGGAGGCCTCTCAGAGGTTCCCCCCCCGCCGCCGGGAGCCGAGCCGCGCCGGGCGATCCCAGCCATGCTCAGACTCCTGGACTTCCCCCGCCGCCGCCCGGCTCCCAGCAGCGGCGGCGGGGGAAGTCCAGGAGTCCGAGCATGGCCGGGATTGCCCAGCGCGGCTCGGTTCCCGGTGGTGGCGGCGGCGGGGGACCTCCGGATGCCTTCTCCGCTGCCATGGGAGGCCTCTCGGAGGTTCCCCCGCCGCCGCCGGCGCCGCCGGGAGCCAAGCCGCGCCAGGCGATCCCAGCCATGCTCAGACTCCTGGACTTCCCCCGCCGCCACCGCTGCTGGGAGCCGGGCGGCGGCGGGGGAAGTCCAGGAGTCCGAGCATGGCCGGGATCGCCCGGCGCGACTCGGCTCCCGGCGGCGGCGGCGGGGGGGGACCTCCGGATGCCTTCTCCGCCGCCATGGGAGGCCTCTCGGAGGTCCCCGCCGCCGCCGATCGTGCTTCGGAGGCACTATCGGCGGCGGGGGGGACCTCCAAGATGCCTCCCATGGCGGCGGAGAAGCCCTGGAAAGCATCCGGAGGCAGATCCGCGGCCTACGGACTGGAAGGGGGAGGCGGGGAAAGCGCCAAATTTGAATTTGGCGCTTTCCCTGCCTCCCTCTTCTGGTCCGTAGGTCGATTCTCTGGCCACAAGTCGAAATGAAACTTTGCGGCCAGAGAAGTACGGATGTCGAAAAGTCCGTAAGTGGAGCCGTCTGTAAGTCGAGACTCCACTGTATCTACAAAGCTCTCCTCCAGCACCATATTTCAAATGAATCTTTTTTTTTTTCCTGTCAGCTTTCTTTACTGTCCAACTTTCATACCCATTCATGGTGATCGGGTATACAGTCCTATGAATGATCTTGGTCTTGGTCTCCAGTGACACTTCCTTACACTTGATCTTTTTTAATTCCTTCATTGCTGCCCTTATGAGTCACAGTCTTCTGATTTCTTGGCTGCAGTCTCCATTTGTATTAATGACTGAACCAAGGTATACAAAATCTCTGTTTTAATTTCTTCATTGTCAGCTTTGAAATTGTGTAGTCCTTCTGTAGTCATGGTTTTTGTCTTCTTTACATTAAACTGCAGTTCCGCTTTAGCACTTTCTTCTTTAACTTTCACTAAAAGTTATTTCAAATCATTGCTGCTTTCTGCTTGTAAGATGGTGAAATCTGCATATGTTAAATTATTGATGTTTCCCACCGTTTTTCACTCCTTCATCTAAATCTAGTCTGGCTTACTGTATGATGTATTCTGCATGGAGATTGAACATATAAGGGGATAAAATGAACCTTTGTCTGACACCTCTCCATATAGGAAACCTTTCCAGTGCAAACTTTTTCCCCACAATCACACAATATACAGAGAAATAATGTGCCCCAGGCCAACCTTGATCCATGGCTAAGCTAGACCTTTCTGGTCCAGAGGTCTTCTAATTTTGAGGGCAGGGTGGGAATGATTTCCTGGCAGAAAAAAAGGTTTCTTTAGGGGAAATAGCTCCTGTTATAATGACCCTTTCTAGTGCGATCAACCATGCACCTTTGCAGCCATCCTTACTCCCAGGAAATTAGGTATGAGACTAGAGCCTTAATCAAAATTTACAGTCATACTTTACTGATGACTGGGCCCAGCCTCTAGTCACTTGACTTGTATCCTGGCATTATAAAATATTTTATAACCCATTTTATAGCCATGGCCAAGATTGCTTTTCATCAAAACTCCTGGTGAGAGAGCTCAAAGTTTCTTTGTGACAGGTATGGATGTTCCAGTCTTGACCAAGATTAAGGTGTTTTAATATTCCAATGTTGAGCTTCCCCCAGTGAGGTCTCAAAATGCCATTACACCAGTGAGCTAGCAATTCAAGAAGCTGATTCAACCCTTCAGAAAACCTTCTGGTTTATGAATGTGAAATATTGTTCTGTGTCCATTATTCAAAACACCAGGATATGGTCTGACATTGCCTTTGCCCTGCCCTGCCTGCATTGCCAGCAGGATTAAAGAATGCTAAACTTTCCATAGCAAAAGCCCTGCTGAATGTTGAGAACACCAATCTAAATGGTCGACAGGATCCTCTTTTATACTCACAATCATTCACAAAGAGACACCAAGCAAGGGAAAATCCCTGAACCTGACTCCATTTTTAATTAGTTAACCAGACATCAGCAAAACAAACAAACAAAAGTCATAAGGTTTTTCTCTCTCTCGCCATAACTTCTTCCTCTCTCTCTCTCTCTCTCTCTCTCTCTCTCTCTCTCTCTCTCTCTCTCTCTCTCTCTCTCTCTCTCATTCAAAAGATCAATTAGAACATTAGAAGTATTGTCTAACCTTCACATTTGGCACAAATTAAATCATACTGTCTACAGTCACTCTGCCAAGATCCTCCAGATTTTGCTTCTTTGTTTATTTTACTATTTCTCTTCTGCTGCTCAAATTTTGACCAGTATCAGGGCTAGTCTAAATGGTTCTCCTATATTGGGGGCATGGTTAGTGTCCAAGGAAAATTTCAGATCCTGTAGGTTTGTCATCTACCTTCCCAACTCCACCTCCTATCCACTTGCTTTCCTCTTCTCCGAGCATCTAAGTTCTGGCATCACACAGAAGAAGGACACAGAATTATCTATGGGGCAAAGAGAATGCAGGCTCTTAGTCTGGATATTCCACTTTAAAATTTCATCTTTTTTTTCTGATCTAGATACAGTCGCTCCTCCACAATTCAAAAGAGTTGCACTGTCTAGTTAATTATAAATGTGTTTAGTCATAAATAATAGCCTAAATCCAATTGCTATTATTAACGAGAGTAGACATTGAATCAACTGTCAAATGTAAGCACCAGTAATTGAGTGGGTCTACTTCAGCTGAGTTTAGCAATTTGATTTAAGCCAGTGGTATTGGCTAAAAATCCAAGAAAATGGTACTACATGTGGTGAGACTTAGAATGTATGTTTCTTAAGCAGCATGTCCTGCACCCTGCATGCTCCAACTCCTTTGTGACAAGTGATAGCAGTAGAGGTTGGTGCTGAAGAAAAAAGACTCTGAAATCCTATGGGGCTTGCAGATCCTGGTCACTGAATTGCTGGATAAAAATCTCTGCATGAGGCTAGTTTTACTCCAGTCCGTTAGCTGAGTAGAAGGAGTGACATTGGAAGAGGCAGCATCATTTTATGACATTCCATCCCACAAGAGGAGGGTGAGCCATCTTTTCCTGACCTGCATACCCATCCCTCTCCTTGCTGTGTGTTTTACACAGACAGAGGCAATAATTTTAATGCCCCAGTGAACCAGCCATCAGAACATATCAGCCTCAAAGGGCAGACTTCAATAATGTCATATCCCCTCCTAGGCATGGCTGAGGCAAGAAAAAACATTTCAACTGCTACATAGACACGTCACTAATTCAGATCACTAGTTATGCCATTTTGGAAAGGATTCTTTACAACAGAAGTAAATCTCTCCATGCAATAAGCAAAAAACAAAACAAAGCAAAACATAAAGCTCTCTTTATGTTAACATACCTACAGCAAAGCACAAAGCAAAAGAGCTCTCATTTTGAAAAGCTAGTAGGACATAATAGGAAATGAGAGGGCTGAAGTCATCACAGTCTCAGGGGGGATGAGCTGAGAAAAGCTGTATGCCTGCATGAGCAAATGTGACATCTCCCCCCAGCTGAGGATCTAATAAATTGAGACATTGTCCATTTGGCCAAATGAGTGAAAGCTAGAAGATTTCTAAGTTGACAGCTTTTAGCATCCATTAGTAAGCTTATAACGGTTGTTGTTGTCATTGTCGTTGTCGCTGTTGTCGTCGTCATCTTACCTATTCCTCTACAATCCTGCTCCTGGAAATGAAGAGCACATTCACAATCATTCCAAGTAACTGTAATGTAGGTTTGCAGTAATACTGACAGGGCTGAACTACACATTACATGAGAAATCCCAGATACGTTTACAGACAAACACCCCTGGGGAGAGGGGATTGAAGTGGGATCTTGGAACTAGGGGAGGTGGTTCCTCGTTCCCTAAACTGTTATATACTAGATGAACCATACAGATCAGGTTGTAAGTATTGTCCAAAAGGCAAAGAGCAGCTTTGGGGTTGGGGTGACAGAAAGAGAAAAAAAACCAACAGATGACAAGTGTGAATGGCAAAACATTCCCATCTTCCAAAACCGGGACTTGGAAAAATTACTTTTCTGGACAACAGTTCCCATCATTAGCATTGGCCCACCAAAATAGTGGGCATACCATTTCATATAAAATGTTTTTTTATTAAGCACATAGAGCATGTTCTGCCTAGCCACACATTACCAAATAATACAATATAAATTATATGATTATAAATAAAATATAAACTTTCACCAGAAATTAGACAGGCCCCCTCCCTACAGATCTTTAGAAGATCAGTAAAAACTGAATTATCTAAGGAGGCCTTTAGTAACATCCTAGGTTAATTTTTGAGATTTATATTCTGTTGCAGTTATTGATTATTTTATTATATTAGTGGACATTTTGTTTTATTATGTTATGATTTCTATAATTTGGTTCACCTAAGCCACCAGGTGGCAATCCTTGGATGCCTTCCTGTTTTTGTTTTTGTTTGTTTGTGGTATTATCTATGCACTCTTTTATTATTTTAGTTTCTATGCTTTGCTTAATTATGTAAGCTGCCCTGAGCAGTATTTCACTAAGTCAGGCACTCTAGAAGCTAAACAAACAAACAAACAAACAAACAAACAAACAATGATTTCTCCAACTGAAAAAGAGGGAATAGGAAATTTAGTAGAAACTGGTTAACAGCTTAGATAATTGTTAGTGAGCTCAAAAATCTGATTCATTCATTTTTAAGTAAGATGGGAAATGTTTAAAAAGTTAAGCTGATGCTAAATTGCCATTTAACTATACATTAGATGACCACAATAAAGCCTTGCCAGCAAGAACTAAGCCATGTTTAGTCCAGACCAGAGCTTGGAATCCTCCAGCTCTCAAGACCATAAGAGCTCAAAACAGTGTCATCTCCTATGGTTTTGGTCTGGGCATGTACATTTATGGAAAAGGATATTTGTTTAGGACATGACCAAATCAGAGTCCTCACTTCCCGATCTGAATATCTTTCTGTGGCGAAATGCCTACAGGTGACGTCATTCCTGCCTGTCAGTCACAGGAGCTCTAGAGGGAGGAGCCAAGGATAGAGCAGGAGGGGCGGAACCAAGGGAGACAGTTAGACAGTTGGAACCTGAGAGAGAGAGTTGAGAAGTTGGAGCTTAGAGAGAAGAGAAGAATTAGAGTGATCTGAATAGAGAGTTAGGAAAGTGAATTAAGAACAAGGTTATTGGAATGAACAAGCAGGAATGAGAACACCTAGAATAATATAGATATTAAGTGATTGAAAATACATAACACAAGCCTGAATATATGTCCCGTCCTATCCAAACTTAATCAACCCCTGTTACAGTGACTACGTGATTTACTTTGTGAAATGATTAATAATAAAAGGTTATCTGTTATTCAAACCAACTGATTCTGTAGTTCAATAAGCCTTGCATTTGGCAGCACATGTGTCTAACACTCAGAGATGGTATTAAAGAAAATAATACCTGGTGACAGCGAGAAAAATCAAGAGGGAGAGAACCTTTGTGAGGGCCACAACAAACACAGCCACAAGGGCGATCTCCACAAGTGGTGGCAGCGGTGTGGGATCCAAAGTGAATCCCCACAAGCGGTGCGGGATCCGAAGTGAATCCCCACAAGGTGTGGGATCCGAAGTGAATCCCCGCAAGGTGTGGGATACGAACTGAATCCCCACAAGAGGTGTGAATTCCACAAGTGAAGGGATTCAAGTAAAAATCCAGTGAGCCAAAAGAAATCATAGTCCAGCAAGAAAAGCCATTGAATTTTGAGAGCTAAGGAGAACTATTAATCAGTCAGAGACGTGTGTGAAGGAGTAGAGAACCCTCTGTTTAGGGAATAACTTAGGGACTCCAGGTCACACAACGTAGAAGGACTGAAATAGTAAAGCAAAGCTCTGAGGGAAAATTCAAGGGGGTTTCAAATTACCTCACGTGTGAAGTGAAGTCCAGGCTAGCTTGGGACCCAAGCTCTAAGTGAGCATTGAAGGGACAAGTGGAGGCCGAGGGGACAGAGAACTGAGGTGATTGAACAGTAAAGGCTGGGACCATTTCTAAAGGCATATCTTTCTGTTTATTCTCTGTGGCCAAGAGCAAAAAGAGACTTTGTATCAGGCCAAGGGACTGGCTGAGGGCCAGAGGAGAAAAACAGTGTAACCAAAAAAACTCAGTAGCTGCCAGCGAAAAGCTAATAGAAACAGTATCACTCTCTCTCTAACTCAAGAAAGGAAAAAAGCCGTTTGAATTGAGGCTTGTCTTTACAAATCACTATAAAAATGCCTACCAAGAAAGGAAAGGTGGCAAAAGAAGCATCATCAAAGCCACAAGATTTACCTCGCGAGGAGGGAATCTTAGAGCTGGAGGATGATGGAATTGTAATACAGGAGGGTAATACCTCAAGGGAGGAAAACGCCTCAAGGGAAGAAGTAGTTGTCTCAAGGAGAGAATCTACTTCACTAGAGTATCAAAAATGGAAATTTGAAAAGGAGCAGGAGCAAACATTTAAATTAAAAGAGCTAGAATTTAAAGCTAAAGCCCAAGAAAGAGAAAGAGAAAGAGAGACTGCCTTAAGGGCTGAGGCAGAAAAAGTTAGGGCAGAGACTGCAGCCCAAGAAATTGCCCTGAGAGAAAAAGAGATGAATTTTCAGTTGGAAATGAGGCAAATGGAGCTAGCAGAAGCCCAAGCTAATAATAATAACAACACCAACACAAATTCTGAGGGGGGATGCTTATCGAAAGCAGACCCTAAGAAGTTCTCTATATATAGGACAGGCGATAACCCCGAAGCCTTCATGATCCTGTTCGAACGCTCGTGCTGGGACTTCGGTGTGGAGGGGCCAGAACGAATGGTAGTAATGAGGTCTCAGATTAGCGGTGAAATGGCCGAAATCTATGCCCAGATGCCAGTAGAGGTAGCTAGGGACTACCAAGAATACAAAAAGATGGTCTTCCTACACTTTGGCATCAATGCAAAAAAATCTAAGATGGAAATTTAGGGCATTGATCAAAAAGCCAGATGAATCCTACTCCCAACTGGGAGCAAAAATGAATAGATATCTTGACAAATGGCTGGAGCAGGCAGAAGTTCAGACCCTAGAGGAAATGAAAAATATAATAGGGCTTGAACAATTCTTCTCAGTTCTACCTGGGGAACTGAGGTATCTGGTGACAGATAAAAAGCCGAAAAATATTAGGGAAGCCAGTGAAATGGTGGACCATATAACACATATAAGAAATCCAAAATATTCTGAGGTAAAAGTTGGAGGAAAAACCTGGGAGGATAGAAAAAAGGAACCCAGAGAGTACCTCAGGAACCAACAGGCAGTTGGAAGCCATTTTAAGGGCAAAACCTCAGAGCAGAACCAGCAGAAATACAGGAATTGGGAAGGAAAGGGAGATAGATTCCCAAGTATGGAATCAAAAACCCCTAGAACATGTTATGGGTGTGGTGGAAGAAATCACTTTATAGCACAATGCGCTAAAAACAGAAATAGTGAGCAACAAAATGGGAATTTGCCTAAGAAAGTATACTGCATCAAACAAAATGAGGCACCCACAGGGACAGCTGTTGGGGAGGGCTCCATAGCAACACCAATTACTGCTAGAGCAGGGAGCCCAGAGCAGCAAGAATCACAACTCCCAGTGGCTAAATTTCTCCAATGCTATATAATGGAAAATGACCAGGAACAGCTTGTTAGATGTTCTGGCGATAATATCTTTATAAATAAAATTAAATATTTGGCACTAAAGGACTCATGCTCACAGGTGACAGTATGCCACCCAGAGATAATCCCACCAGAGTATGTGATACAAGGGGAAAATCTGAAGGTTAAAGGGATAGGAGAAGAAATAATTTCTCTACCAGTGGCAAGGATACCAGTGAAGTATCAAGAGTGGACAGGCTGGTGGAGGGTAGGAATTTCCAATCAACTTCCTACGCCTTGCTTAATTGGGCTAGACTTAACTGAACACGTTAAGAGGGTTGTAATAAATACCCGGTCCCAAAAAGAAATCAAAGAAACATCCTTAACCTCTGAGGAAAAAGGAGAGCTCCTCACTAACACCAATGAAAATGGAACAGATAAAATAGCAGAATTAATAGTCATGAGAAACCCACAAGAGAGTACCTTTAAAAGGGAACAAAAAGCAGATCCTACCCTGGAGTTATGCTTTAAAATGGTCAGCGAGAGGCCAGTAAGCCCTGAGAACCCTGAGAGGTACATGATAGAAAAAGACTTGTTGTACAGGGAAACATTGACAAATCCCAAAAGAGGAGGTGAGAGCCTGCATAGACAGCTAATAATCCCGTCTAAATACAGAGGGAAAATATTGGAAAAGGGACACACAGACACCTTGTCAGCGCATTTAGGCATCGCAAGAACCAAGCAAAGAATCTCCCAGAATTTCTATTGGCCAGAAATGGGGAAGCAAATAAAAGCCTTTTGTCAGAGCTGTGACATATGCCAGAGACAAGGGAGCAGTAATGATAGAACAAAAGCTAAATTGTGCCCTTTACCCATCATCTCCATCCCTTTCCAACGCATAGGCTTGGACATAGTGGGACCTTTACCCAAAGTCACCAGGAGGGGAAACAGGTTCATATTAACAATCATTGATTATGCCACCCGATATCCTGAAGCAGTCCCCTTAAGAAACATAGAAACACAGACAGTGGCAGATGCCTTACTGAATTACATGTGTAGAATGGGTTTTGCTTCAGAGATAGTTACAGACTTAGGAACGTCCTTCACTTCTAGGTTGATGAAGAGACTATGGCAACTGTGTGGCTTAAAACATGTAACGTCCTCCCCGTACCACCCGCAGACCAACGGACTGGTGGAGAGGTTTAATGGCACTCTAATGCGAATGATTAGAGCATACACCGCAGGGAATCCCAATGATTGGGACCACAAATTACAACAATTACTGTACGCGTATAGGTCTGTACCCCAGGAAAGCACCGGATTCAGCCCCTTTGAACTGCTGTTCGGGCGGAAGGTGCGGGGACCCCTAGATCTACTCCTCCAAAATTGGGAAGAACTAGAGGGGGAGCAAGACCCAGAAACAGTAATCACATACATAGAAAACTTAATGAATACCCTGCAAAAATCTCTGGAGATAGCAGCAGAGAATTTGCAAGGCCATCAGCAAAAACAAAAAGTATGGTACGACAGAAAGGCCAGAGAGAGAGCATTCAACCCTGGAGATGAGGTTCTGATGCTAAGACCCATCAAAGGGAATAAGTTACAACTAAACTGGGTGGGCCCTTACAGAATAATCTCCAAAATGAGTGAAACAAATTATATAATCCAGGAGGAGGGAGAGACTGGGCGAAGGGTGGTTCACGTAAATATGATAAAACCATACTACAGGAGGGAAAACGTTGTCTTATTCGCCATGAGGGAAGCAGACAACGAAAAACATGAATTACCTTATTGGGAAGGGAGAGGTGAACCCAAATATAACCCTGAAGAAGTCCAAATCAGCCCCTTACTGTCCCAAGAGAGACAGGAAGAAGTGAAAGCCCTGCTAGGGAGATACAAGCAGGTATTCTCCAACAAACCAGGGATAGCAAAAGGGGTAGTGCATAAAATTGACACCGGAGAAGCACTCCCACAAGCGGTAACACCCTATCGAGTCACAGGTCCATATGTGGCCAAAGTTCGTCATGAACTTGACAAAATGCTAAAAGAGAAAATCATAGTCCCATCATCCAGCCCGTGGGCAGCCCCGATAGTATTAGTGGACAAACCGGATGGCAGCATCCGCTTTTGCGTAGATTATAGAAAACTGAATCACGTGACAAAATCAGATGCTTACCCAATGCCACGGTTAGATGATTTAATTGAAACGATAGGAGGATGCCAGTACATAACAAGTTTAGATCTGACCAAAGGTTTCTGGCAAGTGGAGTTAGAGCCCAAAGACCAGGAGAAAACCGCATTTTGCAGCCCTTTCGGACTGTTTGAATTCCGAGTCCTAAGTTTCGGATTGCGAAATGCTCCCGCAACCTTCCAAAGACTCATGGACCAGACTTTACAAGGTCTCAGAGAATTCACAGTAGCCTATATTGACGACATAGGAATTTACAGCCAAACGTGGAAAGATCACCTATGCCACATTGAACTAGTACTGCAAAGACTAAAAGGACTAACAGTGAAGGCCAGCAAATGCCAGCTGGGTAGTTCTGAACTAAAATACTTAGGTCATATAGTAGGGGGAGGAAAAATCAAACCTCTGAAATCAAAAATTGAAGTGATTAGTAATTGGCCTAGGCCTACTTCTAAGAAAAAAATCAGATCCTTTTTAGGGCTAGTCGGTTATTACAGATGCTTTATACCAAAATTTAGCGAAATAGCCGCCCCTATATCAGACCTGACCCACAAAAAGAAAGCAGAAAGTATCCAGTGGACGAGCGACTGCGAGGAAGCGTTTGGGAAGCTGAAGGAGGCGTTGATGACCGGTCCTGTGCTGAGAGCCCCTGATTTCCAGCGTGAGTTCACCGTGTCTACAGATGCGTCCAACGTCGGGTTGGGAGCCATGCTGAGCCAGAGGGACCACAACGGAGACCATCATCCAGTGGCATACCTAAGCAAGAAGCTGCAGGCAGGTGAGAAACATCTGTCTACCATAGAGCGCGAATGCTTGGCGATCATATGGTCGCTACGGAAACTTAAACCCTACATATGGGGCAGACATTTTTCCTTTGTACCGACCATTCCCCACTGCTGTGGCTGAGAACTATAAGGGCAAACAATAGCAAGCTATTGAGGTGGGCCCTACTGCTGCAAGACTTCGACTTCGAGGTACAGAGTGTCAAAGGGACTCAAAACATAGTAGCTGACGCACTCTCGAGAGTACCAGAAGACTGAGGAACGGAAAAGAAGAAAAAAGAACTTAAAATGTGATAAAAAGTGATAATATGTTTAGTTATGAAATGTATAAATAAAGATAAGCAAGTACAACTGTGATTGAAACTTTCTGCGAAATGAACTAATGGTAAGCAATGAAAATATAAATGTTGAATGAGTTACACAGCACTATTTAAGTAAGTATAAATGTGATTTAAAAATGTAAAGTATTATTAATAGTATTAATACATGTTGAAAACTGTTTTATGTTGTTCATGGAGCAAACTACTTTAAGTTTTGCTCCCTGAAACAAACCTTTTAAGGGGGAAGGTGTGTGGCGAAATGCCTACAGGTGACGTCATTCCTGCCTGTCAGTCACAGGAGCTCTAGAGGGAGGAGCCAAGGATAGAGCAGGAGGGGCGGAACCAAGGGAGACAGTTAGACAGTTGGAACCTGAGGGAGACGGTTGAGAAGTTGGAGCTTAGAGAGAAGAGAAGAATTAGAGTGATCTGAATAAAGAGTTAGGAAAGTGAATTAAGAACAAGGTTATTGGAATGAACAAGCAGGAATGAGAACACCTAGAATAATATAGATATTAAGTGATTGAAAATACATAACACAAGCCTGAATATATGTCCCGTCCTATCCAAACTTAATCAACCCCTGTTACAGTGACTACGTGATTTACTTTGTGAAAGGATTAATAATAAAAGGTTATCTGTTATTCAAACCAACTGATTCTGTAGTTCAATAAGCCTTGCATTTGGCAGCACATGTGTCTAACACTCAGAGGTGGTATTAAAGAAAATAATACCTGGTGACAGCGAGAAAAATCAAGAGGGAGAGAACCTTTGTAAGGGCCACAACAAACACAGCCACAAGGGCAATCTGCACACTTTCTATCCAATGTCTTATATTTCTTTATTAGGAGCAAAATATGGGAGTGGGGATTTGGAGACACCGCCCCCCAAATTACTATAGTAACAAATAATTTCCTAATTATGTTCTTGTGTGTTCTGTGACACCACCTGACATCCTGGGATTTTTTTTTTTTAACCCCTGTTGTGTTGACTCCTCCCACCTCTCTATTTGGTCTGCAGCAAATGGAAGAATTTCTATGATTTCATGCTTTGAAGAATAATTCACATTATGTGGGGTGTGGAATTGATATTCTTAACTGACTGTGTTAAAACTACACTACTTATTCTGCTTTCTGCAGACAAAGGAGTAACATCTTTCTCTCTGTCCTCCAAGGGCTGAGAAGTTGCAGGGACAGTATGGAAGAGTTTGATTTCCTCTGGATGACAAGAGTGCTGGAAATTTTACAGTATCTTTTATTTATAAGTATGCAGCAGGATCTATTAAAAGCAACAGCCCCTACCTGGATAAGAAATGCCTAGTAACAGTGGTTCATGCATTGGTGATCTCAGAAATAGACTAGTGTAATGGGGCTGCCATTGAAAACAATAGAGAAAATGAATATGGGTCAAACATTTATTAATGTTCTAAAGAAGCTATATGAAGGGGCAAGGGCTTGAATATTAATAAATGGAGTTGAATCTGAAAAATTTGAATTATACAGAGGAACAAGATAAGGAGACCCCCTGTCCCCATTAATATTTGCATTGGCTATAGCGCCACTCGCGGCACTTATTAGAAAAAATATTAATATTAGGGGAATAATGGTTAGAAATAAAGAACATAAAATTAATTTATATGCTGACAATATACTTTTATTCCAAGAATCCCCGATGGAAAGTATAGAAACATTGAAAAAAATATTGGAAAAATTCAAATATTATACAGGATAAAAAATTATGACAAATCTAAATTGCTATGTATAAACACTCCCACCATAGGAAAAAAAATCAAGAAAAGAACAGGTTTAGACCTATGTTATTCAAGTTTCAAATATTTGAAGATTTGGATAACAAAAAATATAAGGCAACTAGTCTATAGGAACTATAAAGAACTATTTAGTTCTATAAAAAATTAAGAAATGGAAAACATTAAATCTAACATTATTAGGAAGAATTGCAATAGTAAAAGCTCATATCTTATCAAAACTTCTATTTCAATTTCAAAATCTCCCTCTAAAATTGGAAACAAAAAAGATAAAACAATGACAAAACATATTGGAAAAATTTATTGCAGGGAAAAGTAAATCCCTGAGATTTATAAACACAGTAAAGTATGGCCCAAATAGAAATGAGGGGCTAGCAATACCACATCTATTAAAATATTATGAGGCTTTCCAAATAGCCCAAGTAATCAAACTTATACAGGAGAGTGAGACTCCTGAATGGACTAGAATGGAGAGAGAACAACAAGGAAGGTCATTAGATGTACATTTATATAAAGAAAGAATTTTCACAAACGAGAAACAAATACGGAACCCTTTTACTAAAGAATTACTCCAGATATGGAGGAAATACATGAAAATCTTTGCTCCCCCTATATCTCCATTATGTCCTATATTAGAACACCCTAAATTTACATTTCAAGATAAATATGCACAATTTAAACAATGGAGAGAGAGAGGAATGTACAGAATAAGAGACTTGTTTATACAAGGAAAACCTATTACAATCGGACAGCTCCAGGAGAATGCTAGACATATAGTAACTAATTGGTACCAGATCAACCAAATTAGAAATCTGGCAACTCAGTTATATAAAATACTGGGCTCAAATAGACCACTAACAGAAATAGAGAAATAATGTATAGAGATAGGAAATAAAAGGAAAGCAGGGTTAATTTCAGCAATTTATAAAAGCATTATAGAGAAACAACTTGGAGACAACATGGGATCCAAGATAGTTTGGGAGACAAATTTAAAAACTGGGATATTAGAAAACACATGGAAAAGAATATGGACCTCTCAACCTTATAAATCAGTATCATCTCAAACTAAAGAAACAGTGTTAAAAGTAGTGCACAGATGGTACTTATACCCTGTAAAATTACACAGAGTCAATAAAGACATGTTATGGAGAAGTGTAGGAATAAAGGAACTCTGGAACATACATATGTGGTTAAAATGCCGAAGAGTGGAAATTTTCTGGTCTGAAGTAATTAAGTGGTTGGAAAGTATAACAAAAGAAAAAATAATTTCAAATGAAACTTTGCTGCTTTTTTCATTATTTACAGGAGAGAACGAAAAAATTGTGAATAAAGAACTAATTGCGATTATATTAGGAGGAGCTCTTAACGAAATTGCTCATCAGTGGAAGGATGCTCAGGACTTGTCCTTGCAAAGATTTCAAAACAGAATATGGAGACTGGTTCTGTTGGAAAAACTGACCTATCGCATCAAACTCTATAGAGGTGAAATAGGTAAAGGTAAAGGTTCCCCTTGACATTTAGTCCAGTCGTGTCCGACTCTAGGGGGCAGTGCTCATCCCCGTTTCCAAGCTGTAGAGCCAGCGTTTGTCCGAAGACAGTTTCTGTGGTCACGTGGCCAGCGCGACTAGACACGGAACGCCGTTACCTTCCCACCAAGGTGGTACCTATTTATCTACTTGCATTTTTACATGCTTTTGAACTGCTAGGTTGGCAGGAGATGGGACAAGTGACGGGAGGTGAAATAAAACAAAATAAATTTATGGAAGTATGGTATCCCTTGTTGGCCTCTGGTGCAGGAGATCAAATGGAAAATAGGCTGAAATTGAATCACTGTAGGATTAGAAGTAATATGTATATAAATGTTGAATAGAGATGGGGGTTTTTGTATTCGTATATGAATACGAATATCCCCGCACAGGTGGCATTAACAAGGGTCCAGCCCCATGGGGCCAGACGGTCCACTCGCTGATCCGCCATGGACGCGGACGGCACGATTCTACAAATGGCTCCACAGCACGCGACCCGCTCACCACTCTTCGACCTTGCAGCAAGGCTTGTCCTCCCGGTCCTGTCAGGAGTGACAAGCAGATCGCGCGCTGTGGAGCCATTCGTAGAATTGTGCTGTCCGCGTCCACGGTGGATCAGTGAGTGGACCATCCGGCCCCATGGAGATGGACCCTCGTTAACACCACCTGTGCGGGGATATTCGTATTCGTATATGAATACCCCCATCTCTAATGTTGAAACATTATTAGTATACTATAATTAAGAAAATTATTGGAAGTGTAACTGTATTCATAGGTAATTATTTTTCTTTTCTTTTTTGTTATGTGATTAGAGGATTGTAACTTATTTTTTAAATCACAAAATAAAATTATTTTTAAAAAAGAAGAAGAAAAAAGAAAACAATACAGAAACTTCAGCAGGTCCAAAATGTGGAAGCCAGACTGATTTCTGGGATTAGTAAATTCAGTCATATATACCTGGTCTTGGCATGCTTTCATTGGCTCCTAGTCAGTTTCCATGCTGAATTCAAGGTGCTGGTTATGATCTATAAAGCCCTTAATGGTTTAGGACCTTGAAACTTCTCAGAACATCTCTCCCAAAAATCAGCTACACACTCACTTGCTCTTCTCAATCCATGATGCTAAATGTTGCTACACTAAGGGAGGCCAGAAAGGTAATGATGACAACAACAGTCTTAGAACTGAAGAGCTGGAAAGGATCCTATGGATCATCAAGTCCAGCCCCTGTCAAGGAGGCACAGGGGGGAATCGAATTCCCAACCAAACCACTGAGCTATCCAGCAGTTCAGGAAACGGTTAAAAACAGAATTATTTGAGCTGCCTTCAACAACTGAGTCTTCTAGATGCTGTTAATATTAATATTTTATTTCTCTTTTCTCTTTTTCTTCTTTTTGTGATTTTTTAAACTTGTTATATTGTTATATGTTAGGTACCATGTGATGTCTTTGAGATTTGTAACTTTTAACTTGTAAACAATCCATAGTAGCGAATGCATTAATGGGGTGGTATAAAATAAAATAAACACAAACTTTGATCGCATCCAGCAAATCTTTTGATTCTGCCTTACATTTCCCTAAAGTAGTGATGGCGAACCTTTTTGAGCCCAAGTGCCCAAACTGCAACACAAAACCAATTTATTTATTTCAAAGTGCCAACACTGCAATTAAACCTGAATACTGAGGCGCTATCACTATCTCTGAGGCAAAAATGATGAAACTGAGGTTGTCCTACTTGGGCACATCATGAGAAGGCTGGATTCTCTGGAAAAGACGATAATGCTGGGAAAGGTGGAAGGCAACAGGAAAAGAGAAAGACCAAACACAAGATGGACGGACTCCCTAAAGAAAGCCACAGGCTTGAGTTTACAAGAGCTGAGCAGGGAAGTTGAGGACAGATTATTTTGGAGATCGCTTATTCATAGGGTCACCATAAGTCAGAGGCAACCTGACAGCACACAACAGTAACAAAAAGATCTTACAGTACTGTTACAGTTTTCCTTAGGACAACACCTCAGTTTCTTGGGTAATCTGTTTATTGAATTTAATGTGAAACTGGAAATTAGAGTGTAAGCTTCTGTAAGTAAGTTTACACTCTAAAAGACTTTGATTCCATATGCTGGTCTGTTTGTTCACTTATTTATTTCATTACTAAAACACCCAATAACCGAAGCTTTGGGCAGCTTGCAAGAGTTGAGTAGAGCAGTCAAGGACAGGACATTAACAAAGCTTTGATTCTATATTGACAGGGCTTGAGGTAAATACATGATTACTTCACCCTGCCCATTTTGTCAATTAAAACTTTTAATTTGGTCAATTATTTGTTAAATAAATACAGAACTAACAAATATTATTTAGCTAGTTAATTGTGGATCACTGTTAACTCTCCAGTACATATTAGTAAAATAGCAGGGTTGCTTAAAACTTTCAATTATTCCTCTGTAGTCTGTAAAAGTCCAAAAATATAAAAGAAGCACAGAAGGACAGTAAAACAGGAAATTTAAAAGTAATTATAATCTGCAAAATGAAAAAAGGGAGCCCAGAACGAGGAGGATGAAGCTAGGTTCCAAGAGTCTCTGCTTCACATCTTGTTGTGCAGGAACAAGGAGGTGGAGGAGGGGTGGTTGTCCTGATGGAGGCAGCAGAGATCCCGGGACGGTTCCCCCCCCCCCAAAGTGTAGTGGGTGTATCACGAAGATTTCGGGTTGTCTCAGGTCTGGCCAGCCAAGGGCTTTAACTTGCTAGAAATCCCTGTCGCTGCTTTCCCCCTCCCAGGCTCTGCCCGCCCAGCCCCCGGAGGCTCCCTCCCCTGAGTCACTTCCACTGACAATTTTATCAAAGAAATCAAAAGGATCAAATTCTATAGGATGACAGTCACATTTGTCAATTATATTTCCTCCAAATTTGCAAACAAACAGACTGCTAAATTTGCAATCTCTGTTCAAGTGTTCTGTGTAAACACTTCTTGTGGTCCATTTCTCAAAGTATTTTCCTCAAGATGATTAGTGAAGGGCAATTCAGGCAGGAGCTGAAAAGGGAGATGATTCAACTCCTCTCATTCATGCACCCTTTCCTTCAAAAAAATCAATCCTTCAAAGCTGAGATGTCTCCACAATAAACTTCCAACTTGAAGCGCATGCAGTTCTCGGTAAGACCAAGTTACTCTGCAACTTGCAGAACTGTAAAACCTCAAAATAGGACACACAGGTGAATCTAATCTCTTAAGGGAGCTCTGCTTCTAAAGACAGACTCATTGTGATGTCTCCGTTGACCCTTAAGAAAGAGATATCAGCAGCATTTTAAGCTGCTAATTATGAAGCTGAAATCTGGTATTAACCATTGATTTCACATAATCAGTAACATGAAAGGAAGCTCCAAACAGCTCTGAACTTGCACTTTTTGTGCAGGGCTTGTCCTAACAGAAAGAAGATGCTCTTTCCCTGGATTTCTGTCATCTGTGCATTGGAAACATGGAACAGTGGGGTACATCTAGGTTGGGGTGCCACTCTGGGCCATCATAGTGGATAGCAGGCCATTAGTCAAATCTGCCTGTTCAAAAAAGAGGAAAGCCGCAACTTTGAGTGATACTTGTTTCATTTCCGACTCCTGTGCTCAGACTGAGTTGCCCCAGCAGTGGGCAAAAATTCAAAGCAGCAAATATAGGTCATTCCTTTAGGGGAGGGGGAGGAGTGTGTGCAGCTGTGGCATAACAAGGAAATGCAACTGCAGCTTGCACAGGCAGGCCAGGCAACCTCCTAGCACCGCTCAATGTCATTTGTGTGACATCACAGGACTCGGTAGGCACCACAGAGGAGAAATTAACATGCATGGTGCAGAGCTGATTCCACAAACAAACCAGCACTCCTCCCACCACGCAGCTGTGGGTTGAAAACGTAGCTTCTGATAAACAAGTGGAAAAACCCAAATGAAACTAAAGGACCATTAAGGCAGGGGGAAGGATGAAAAAAGACAGCATAAAGCAAGGAGATCCAAAAATCCCTTGCTTGTCTCTAACCCTCAGCTGCTTTGTTATATTAGGCTGCAGGCACATGGCAACAGCAGACAAGACTGGAAGTGGGGAAGTTCAAAGAACATAGACTCGTACAATAATGGAGTTGGAAGGGGTCTATAAGACCATCGAGTCCAACCTCCTGCTCAGGGCAGGAATCCAAATCAAAGCAGGTCTGACAGATACGTTGCCTTGAATGCCTCCAGCACTGGTGCAGTTACCACTTCCCAAGGTAATTGGTTTCATTGTCATTCTGCTCTAACAGTAAGTGTTCCCTGATATTCAATCAAAATCTGGCTTCCTTTATTATGTGTCATTGTGGCGGAATGCCATCACATTACATCACTCCTGTCCATCATGTGGAGCTCAAGTGCAGGAGCCTATGATAGGACAGGAGGGGCGGAACCAAAAGAACAGTTGGAATCAGTTAGGGTGGACAGTTAGGAAGATTTAGAGAGTGAGAGAGAAGAAGGAGTGAGGTTTGCTGAGAGAGAGAGAGAGATAGTCAGAGATAGAGAGAGAATTATTACAAATAAATATACAATGGTTGAATGGAACATAAGTAAACAAGAAGTGATTTAATGTAGAACATAAAATATGATATTTCAGTGATTGTGATCTAATGAAAATAAACAAAGACCATCTGTGATTCTGAATTACCCTTTCATACCCTTTAATAAATCTAATTCTGTTATTGACAGTAAGTGGGAAAGTAAAGTTCTTTACTGTGTGGATAAAGGAAATCCACTGGTGGCAGCGAGAGAGAAAGAAGGAATGTCGCCAGCATGGACCTGAGTTGAGGGAAACAAACAGGGACACGGGGTGTACGTCACAAAGTGGTGACCAGCGGCGGGATGCGATTAATAGTCCAGTAAGCCAAAGCCAAAGTGAATTTTCGGAGCTTAAGAGACTTGTTAGTCAGAGATGGTTGTGAAGGAGTGGGAAACCCTCTGTTTTAGTGAATAGCTTAGGGACTCCAGATCACAGATCGTGAGAAAGACTAAAATAGGAAAAGGCTCTGAGGAAAATTCAATAGTTTAAGATTACCTCATGCTTTAAGTGAAAAAGACCAGTAGGCTAGCTTGAGATCCCAAGCTCTAAGAAGGGAACACTGAGGGAACAAGCGGAAGCCAAGGTCATAAACATAAGCTGGGGTGATTGAAAACAATAAAGGCTGTGATTATTTCAAGTGAATATTTCTGATTACTTTCAGTGTCTGGAGACAGATATAAACAGTGTCTCAGACCAAGGGACTGGCTGGGTGCCAGAAGAAGAAACATAGTAGCAAATCCGTGGCTGCCAGCGGAAAGCTACAAAGAAACAATAACTCTCTCTAACTCAGTAAAGAAAAAAAGTTTTAAACTAAGGCTTGACTATATCTCTCAGCAGAAAAAACCCACTAATCATAATAAATACAAGTACTTATGTCTCCTAAAAGAGGGGGAAAGATTGTGATGGAAGAAGCTGATCCTGAGGAGACACAACAAGGGTTACCTCAGGAAGTTGAGGGAAATGAAGTTCCTATAGCAGTGGAACAGGAGGGTGCCTCAGGGAGAGAAAGCTCCCTAGAGTTTCAAAAATGGAAATTAGAGAAAGAACAGGAATTCCAGTTAAAACAGTTAGAAATAAGAACTAGGGCTAGGGCTGAGGAAAGACAGCTAGAAATAAAGGCTGAGGCTGAGGCTAGGGAAATGGCCATAGAACAAGAAAATAGACAGAGGGAATTTCAACTAGAAATGAGACGAATGGAATTATCAGCCCCCCCCAAATAATAATAATAATAATAATAATAATAATAATAATAATAATAATGATGATGATGATGATGATGATGATGATGATGATGATGATGATGATTCAAATCTTGAGGGGGGAAATTTATCAAAAGCGGACCTTAAGAAATTCCCTATATTTAGAAAGGGTGATAGCCCAGAATCATTTATTATTTTGTTTGAATGCACATGCTGGGACTTTGATGTGAGAGGGGCAGAGCGCATGATTGTGCTGAGGTCTCAAATAAGTGGGTAGTTAGCAGAAATGTATTCCCAAATGCCATTAGACCAAGCCAGAGACTACGAGGCATACAGAAAATTGGTTTTCTCGAGGTTTGGAATCAATGCTGAACATCTAAGAGGGAAATTTAGGGCATTGACTAAAAAGCCTGAGGAATCCTATTCTCAATTGGGGGCAAATATGGTGAGATACTTGGAGAAATGGCTCGAACAGTTGGAGGTCAAGACATTAGAAGATATGAAAAATATTATAGGCCTTGAACAATTTTATTCAGTTCTACCTGGGGAATTGAGGTATTTAGTAAGAGATAAAAAGCCCAAAAATATTCTGGAGGCAAGCGAAACAGATGATTATATTACAGAAATAAAACATCCAAAATTCTCAGAGATAAAAATTGGAGGGAAAGATTGGAATGACAGAAGGAAAGAACCCAGAGAGTACCTCAAGAATCAACAGGCAGTTGGGAGCCATTTTAGAGGCAAGCCCTCAGAGCAGAGCCAGCAGAGATATAAGAACTTGGAAGGGAAGGGAGACAAGTCCCCAGTTTTTGAACAGAAAGTCTCTAAATCCTGTTTTGGCTGTGGAGAAAAAGGACATTTCATAGCACAATGCTCAAAGAATAGAGAGTTTGGTCAGCAAAAAGGAAATATGCCCAAGAAAGTATACTGTGTACAGCAGAATAAAGCAACCACAGAGGCAGTTGAAACGGGTGCCATAGCATCCCCAGTTACTGCTAGAGCAGAAAGCCAAGAACAACAACAACAACTTCCAATAGCAAAAGTTCTCCATTGTTATTTGGTTGAAAGTAACCAGGAGCTTATTAGATGTTCTGGGGATAGTATTTATATAAATGAGACTAAATATCTAGCTCTAAAAGACTCATGCTCTCAGGTGACATTATGCCATCCAGAAATAATCTCTCAAGAAAATATATTAAGAAATGAAAGCCTCACTGTTAAAGGGATCGGATCAGAGGTAATTACTTTACCAGTGGCTAAAATACCAATAAAATATCAAGGGTGGAATGGGATGTGGAAAATGGGAATTACAGATCAACTTCCTGCTCCATGCTTGATAGGGCTAGATCTCTCTGAGCATGTTAAGAGTGTTTTGGTGAATACTCGCTCCCAGAAAGAAAAAAAGGAAGCATCTGAGGAAAAAACTCCCTAATGAAATAATAAGAGGGAATGAAGCTGGTGAGACAGCTGATTTAGTAGCTACTTTCAAAAAGGAACAAAAAGCAGATTCTACCTTAGAACAATGCTTTAAGATGGTTAGAGAAGGACCAATAACCCCTGAGAACCCCGAAAGGTACTTTGTGGAAAAAGACCTATTATATAGGGAGGTCTTAGTAAATCCTAGGAGGGGAGGGGAGAGCCTTCACAAACAACTGATAATCCCTTCTAAATGCAGAGAGAAAATAATGGAAAAGGGACACACAGACATCTTTTCTGCTCATTTGGGGATTACATGCACTAAGCAGAGAATATCTCAGAATTTTTACTGGCTGGAAATGGGAAAGCAGATAAAAGCATTTTGTCAAAGCTGGGACATATGCCAAAGACAGGAAGATACTGGGTTAAAAAGGACACCTGGAGTAGTAGGAGTAGTTAAGGAAGGCTTAGGGAAAAACTCTAGTGAAAATTTCAATAGTGAAGAAAAGAAGAAAAATGATATTAGCAATGATTATATTGAAAAATCTAATAAGAGTTTCGATCTACTGACCCAGGTACACTTAGAGAAGTCTGTAGTTGACAGAGAGGGTTGGAATTGGATAAAACAAGTTAAAGATAGTTTCATATATACACGCTCACAAGAAAGTCAGGAAGTACCCACTAAAACAACAAAAGAAAGTTGGGGAAGAAAAAGTTTCCTGGAAAGTCAACTTAATAACTGGTCTGAAGAGGGTATGATTTGTATGATTAAAAGAAAACCCAATGAAAGTAGTTTTGTCCAGAAACAAAAGTTAGACAACACTAAAAATGCTAGTGAAATATTGTTCTATCTTAGAGAGGAAGTCTTGATGCTAAGAAAAATGAAAGGGAATAAGATAAAATTAAATTGGGCAAGTCAATTTAGAAAGATAGCCAAAATGAAAGAAGTAAATTACAAGATTCAGAAAGATAGAGGGGAAAGTAGAAAAATGGTCCAAGTTTATCTGAACAAACTTTGGTGCAAGAAAGAAAATATAGTCCTGTATGGAAAAAGAGAAAAGCCCAAAAGAAAATATGAATGGCCATACTGGGAAGGCAGAGGTGTACCCTATCTAAATCAAAATAGAATAGAAATTAGCCTTACTCTAATAGAAGTGCAAATTGAAGAAAAAGTAAGAGTTTGACTAGAATTAGTTGGATATTACCAACAGGTTTTATCCAGTAACATCGAGATAGCTGCTCCAGTAATTCAACACTGTAGAGCAGTTAAAACAATAAAGTTGAGAGATAGATGGAAAATGGCGTTGGTGACCAGTCGTGTCCGGAGAGATCCAGAGTTCCAGAAGGACGTCACCATCATCGCAGAGGTGTCCAGAGAACCGGGAGCCGTGCTGAGCCAATCGGAGAACAGCGGGACCCTTCATCAGATGACATCCCTGAGAGAGAAGCTGAAGGCTGGTGAGAGACTCCATTTCACGGGGAAGCGTGAGTATTGTGAAAGTGGGTGGACTTCACAGAAACTCAAGCCGTGCAGGTGGGAAGGACATGTTATTATCTGCAATAACCCTTCACCATGGCTGAGGTTGTGGACTATCGGAGAGAGCCAAGAGGGGTTGATGAGATAGGCCCCAAGTCTACAAGACTGACTGTAAGAGTAAGAATGTTAAAGAGACTCAAAATGTGATGTCTGACACCTTATTGAGAAGATCAGAAGATTGAAGAAGAAGAAAAAGGACTATATTAAAATGAAACTGTAATGGTATGAAAATTGTTCAAATTAAATGTTATAAAAGTGTATTGTAACTTATAATGTAATAAACTGTTCCAGTTGGGTATAAATAAGATAAGTAATTACAAATGTGACTTTTAGATGAATTAATGGTAAGCAATGATAAAAGTATTGTAGTAAAGAAATTGAAAGTATTGCAAATGTTGATTGATGGAGTTTAAAGGTGATGAGTAAGTATAAATGTGATTTAAAAGGTTTAACGGAGTAATGTAGTGGGGAAAAAAATTGTTTGAAATATTGCTAAGTAGTTCCTACGTTGTTCATGGAGTAAACTACTGTAAGTTTTACCCCATGAAACAAACTTTCTAAGGGGGGAGGTATATGGCGGAATGCCATCACATTATGTCACTCCTGTCCATCATGTGGAGCTCAAATGCAGGAGCCTATGATAGGACAGGAGGGGTGGAACCAAAAGAACAGTTGGAATCAGGGTGGACAGTTAGGAAGATTTAGAGAGTGAGAGAGAAGAAGGAGTGAGGTTTGCTGAGAGAGATAGATAGATAGTCAGAGATAGAGAGAGAATTATTACAAATAAATATACAATGGTTGAATTGAACATATGTAAACAAGAAGTGATTTAATGTAGAACATAAAATATGATATTTCAGTGATTGTGATCTAATGAAAATAAACAAAGACCATCTGTGATTCTGAATTACCCTTTCATACCCTTTAATAAATCTAATTCTGTTATTGACAGCAAGTGGGAAAGTAAAGTTCTTTACTGTGTGGATAAAGGAAATCCACTGGTGGCAGCGAGAGAGAAAGAAGGAACGTCGCCAGCGTGGACCTGGGTTGAGGGAAACAAACAGGGACACGGGGTGTACGTCACAGACATGCACTCTGAAATTACTGAAACAGATCATGTCCTTCCTTTGTATCACTATCTTCAAGTATTTGAAGAGTGCCCTCAGTCTTATTTTCTCAAGTCCAGTTCTTTCAGTCTTTTCTCACGGGGCTCTGTTTCCAGTCCCCTGATCATCCTTGTTGCCCTCCTCTGAACTTTTTCCAATTTGTCACCATCCTTCTTGAAATGTGGTTTCCAGAACTGCACACAGGACTCAAGAAGAAGCCTAACAAGTGCTGAATAGAGGGAGACCAGTACTTCACAGAATTTGGAGACTATACTTCTGTTAATGCAGTCTAAAATAGCATTTGCCTTTTTTGTAACCACATTGCATTGTTGGCTTATATTCAGATCCTTCTCACTCATAGTATTACTGAGCCACATATCCCCCACCTTGTAATTGTGCATTTGGTTCTTCTTCCCAAGGTGTAGAACTTTGCACTTATCCTTGTTAAATTTCATTCTCTTGTTTTCAGCCCAGTGCTCAAACCTATCAAGAGCTTTTTGAGTTTTGTTTCTGTCTTCCAGGGTATTACTTATTCAGCTCAACTTTGTGTCATCTGCAAATTTGATAAGTATTCCATGTACACCTTAATCCAAGTCATTAATAAAAATTTGGAGGGCACAGGTCCCAGGACTGAGCCTTGTGGTACCCCACTTGTTACCTTCTCCCTGTTTGTGAAGATGGCATTCATAAGCACTCCCTGAGTATGATTCTAGAATCCACCTGACAGTTCTATCCAGCCCACACCTAGTTAGCATGCTAATCAGAATAGCCTGGGGCACTTTGTCAAAAGTTTTGTTGAAGTCAAGGTACATTATGTCTACAACATTTCCACTGTCTACCACAGAGAGAACCCAGTCAAAAAATAAGGTAAGATTAGTTTGACAGGAGTTGTTCTTTCTTTTCTTTTCTTTTTTTAAAAATATTTTTTATTTTCGTTATAAAGGTAGGGTAAGGTAAGGGGCAGCTGGGATAGGGGTACCCTCGGAGGGGGTGGATTTGAACGGATACATTGTAGATCAATATTTTTCATAGTAATTCTATACATTCTCTTCTAGTAAAAGTTCCACATATCAGAAAGAAATATAAACAGTGAGCGAGAGAGAAAAATCAAATTCAGACAGATATATTGTTATTCTAATTATTGATTATGTAGCTGATAATCTTTATCCATTCTCATACATTTTCCTTTTATTTCTTATTTCATGTTTCAATATGTTTCAATGTCTTCAGATTCCTTCCTTCTCTTATATATTGCTTATCTTGCGTTGCTTTCAGAATTTTGTCTCTATATGTGGTTTTAATGAATCTAATTTGTACCTCTCTTGGGAGACGATTTTTTAAAATAAATACTGAGGATGTTTTTTTGGCCGCATCTATATTCCACTTAATTTCATCCTTCTCACAATTCGCCCAGTCTGATAGTAAATCAGTTGTAGCTTCTAAGAGGTCTTCATTTTGAGTTTCTGATACATTCTGTATTCTCAGAATATGTGATGCATTCTCCATCTGGATTTGAGTCATTGGTGTTTCATGTTGGTTTTGTCTGGTTTCAACTTTTCCTAAGTCCTTCTGAAGTTCTATTACTTTTTTCTCCATTTTCTTTGCTAATTTCGCTGTCTTCTGTATTTTTTTTATTTTGCTGTTCCATATCCTCTTTCATTTGCCCCAATTGTAAATTCTTGTCCTCCTGTTGTTTGGAGAGGTCGGACACTTTAATTTTCAGGGATGAAATATCAGACTTAATTTCATCAAACTTTCTATCAAAATGGGCTGTCTGTTGGCTCAGCATGGTGCTCATGAGCTTCTCAAAATATTCTTTCATTAATAAAGAAGACTGGGTTTCTTGAATCAATCTCAGTGGTGTAGTTTCTGGTGCCGTAATTCCTTTCCCCGCCTTAGGTTTTGCAGCCATTTTTATATTTTCAAAAAAAGACCCTTTATATGACAGTTCTCCAATATTCTCCCCCCCCCCCCGCTCTTATATAAACTTAAATAATCTAGGACTAGAGATATGGAAACATGGAAGGATATGAGAGCAACCAACAAATAGAGATCAAGCAACCAACAAATAGGGATCGCCCAATATACACTGTATCAAACAAAGAATCAATGTTATTAATGAAGCTGGGAAACTTTCCTTGACCACCTCCAAACGGGGAGAATATATCCTGAATATAATAAGTATGGTAAATATTACTTCGCTTCAAGGGAGCTATTTGTGTCTAGATTTGACAAAGGAAAGAAAAAAGAGAGCCAAAAGTCAGCTAGTTCAGAGTTCTGGGCACCTTTCCAGGCTTTGAGTAGAAAAAGATGTGAGATAAAGCGGAAGAGAAGCTCCTTGTCTCTTCTAGCGTCGCCACGCAGTTTCAGGAACAGCAGGAAAATTTAAATAATAAACCCCAAAAAACTACTTTTCCAACTCCTCCCCCAACCATGCTCAACAAAACAAATAAAATCAAGAAGAAAGAAAAATAGAATCCCATCTATTCCCTTTTGTAATCCACCACAGGGGGGGTCGCTTCGTTTATGAGCAGCCTCCATTTTCTACTTTCATCTCTGTACAGGACATACTGGTTTCTTCAGGCATAAATAAACTTCAGGTGGGTGTAGGCATAATCTAAATGATTAGAGTTATGAGACTGTTCAATAACATTCAATAATATCCAGCAGGTCTCTAAGAGGGAACTTTGCAGACAGATAGTTCAGCAATTCATCAGGCTAAAAGTCTCTTTTAATGAACTTCTGTGTTCCCTCCCATCCTCTTCAGCTGTCCGCTTCTGAATGCTTTCTGTCATGATGATGGGATATGTAGTCAGAGAAATGTAAGATGGAGTCAGACAGGTTCTGTGTGAAGATGATTTGAGAGACATTGGAATGTGTTTTTCTAAGTGCTTTGAGAATGTTTTCCTGAAGACCGTTACAGCCTGGTTCGAGATAGCGCTGAAGGTCAGACAAAGAGGCCTGTGGAAGACTCAACATTCCAAGCTAATTGGAAAAGAGATAAAACACCTGGACTTCCATGGGAATTAAGGGAGGAGGAAAGTGGTACAGCCTCTTGAGGCTAATTGGTTAACAGCCAGAATTGTCAAGAAGAAGGGAGGAGTTAGAGAGTGTAGAAAATGGACGATGGGTTGTGTGAAAGTAGCTCAGTGGAGATCCAGTTTTGTTCTGTTCTGGATTCGATTCCATGATGATGGTTTGAGTATATGACTTGAAGGAGAGAGGATGTAAGTAAAGAGAAAGAAGGAGGTGGGGCTAGCCCACTGTAGCCCACCTTAGCCCAGCTTAGTAGTGTTTATTATTTTAATGGGAAATAGTTATTTTATTAACTGTAATGATCTTTGAATATGTTCTTTATGCTAAAGCTCAAGCAATATAAACTGATTCTATGAAACTTTATTTTTCTAATAAAAATTAATTATAAAAATTCTTACAAAAGGACTGGTCTCTTGAACAGCAGGGTCTGGCTAAATCCAGGAGGTGGAGAGGGCCACAAACTAGCTATCTTTAAGAGTCCTACCTAACTGAGCTGTTGTGAGTTCTAAGGAATCACAAAGCCCATGTGTCTGTACTTGCAAAGTACTGAGTAAAAGTAAAGTGTTCTTTTAAGGTCAGACTTTTTCAAAGGGCTTACGCTATGCACTGCTGAGGTCCTGGGACTTGCCCCAGTGCAAAGGTGGTAGGTAAGTGGTCTGTCGAACTCTCTGACCGAGTGCTAGGCACCCCTTGGGGGACCTGGGCACCACACTTTCAATGTTCAGTCTTGCAGCCTACTACTCCCACCTACCTTCATATATCAACAGTAGATTTCCAAGTGTTCAGCTCAGATGTAGTAATAAAAATAAATTTGCTTACAGTGGTGTCTGTAAATCTGGGATATAATTGTGTATCCGTTCTCCTCCAGCCTTCTGGACTGTGTCAATTTTTCAGACCTGTACGGAGTCCTGTCAAAGAGAATGCCAAACGTCTGAGATAGGGAGGTAGCTCAGGGCTCCCCCCACCTTCTCAGATGGCGCTTCTCTTCTTCGGATATATTTTCCTCTCCTGGAAAATTTGATTAGGCTATCTCAAGCCTACAGAACTTCCATCAGCGGTTACAATTGAGAGAGAGCTCTCAATTTGCAGCCTCCATCCATCTTGGCCCCGCCTCTTTGACAGGAGTTGTTCTTGACAAATCTGTGTTGTATTCTAATTATTACCACATTGTTTTCATGGGGCTTGCACAGTGACTGCTTTATAATCTGCTCCAGAATTTTCTGTGGGATTAACATCAGGCTGACTATTTGGCAGTTCTCAGGTTCCTTCTTTCTAAAAATAGGGAGCATGTTAGCCCTCCTCCAATCATCTGGCACTTTACCCATCCTCCATGATTTTTTTTAAAAAATAATAGACAGTGGTTCTGAGAGCTCTTCAGCCAGTTCTTTCAGTATCTTTGGATGCATTTCATTGGGCCCTGAATGTTTGAACTAATTCAAAGTAAAAAGGTATTCTTTCACTATTTTTAAAATCAGTCTCAAGCTATGATCCTGTCTCCTCCACATATACTTCACATTTGCCTTGAGAGTCATAGACTGTCTTTGGGGAAAAGATGAAGGTGAAGTGGGAATTGAGCACTTCTGCCCCTTCTTTGCCATCTGTTGTTGTTTTTCTATTCCCACTGAGTAGCTGAACCACTATTTTTTCTTCTGTCTTTTGCTATGCACTTACCTGAAGAATGCTTTTTTTTTGCTGCTTTTAGCATATCTTGCTAACTTCAGCTCATTCTCAGCTTTTGCCTTCCAAACTCCATTCCTGCAATTCTTTGCTATCTGTCTGTACTCTTACTCTGTGGCCTGGCCTTTCTTCCACTTCCTATATGTGTCCTTTTTTGTTTTCATGTCCTCCCTGAGCTTTTTGTGAAGCCACATTAGTCTTTTTTGTTGGAAGTTTTTTTTTTTTTTTGCAACGTCGCATGCTGCCTCTAGTAGGTGTGGCTGGGAGGGACCTTCCTGGGCTGGGGTGACTGTCAATCACTTCCAGCACTAACCAATAGTTCCCTCCTGGCTCTGAATTCGAAGAAAGCCCTACCTCTCAGTGTCTCTCTTTCTCTGTAGTCTGGTGTTAGGAGCAGTCATGTTTGTCTCTTTGCTGTCTGATCTGTTGATCTGTAAGCAAATTAAACCTTTTATTCTTTCTTCTACTAACATTTCAGAGTGAGTTATTGATACTGTAAGTGCCAGTTGGTGAGAAAATGCGAAACTTGAAGCTATTCTGCTCTGTAAATTCCAGCACTTCTGCTCTGCAGCAAGAGGAATTTAATCAGAAATTCAAAACTCTGCAGCATTTTTTCTGTCTTTTACCTTTTTCTTTCCTTGTTGGAATTGTTTGTAGTTGTGTCTTTAGAATTATCATTTCAAGAAACTCCACCCTCCATCTTGGACTCCTTTTCTTCTTAGAATCTCTTTGCATGGGACCTTATTTATCATTGTTCTGAGTTTATTTAAATTGGCTTTCCTAAAATCCAGTGGACACATGCAGTTATACTCTGTTCTTGCTTCCTTTGACATCAAGAACTGAAGTATAGCACAGTTACTTTCCCCCAGAGTTCCCCTTAACTGCCACTTCCTCCACCAATTCATCTCTATAACTTAGAATCAGTAAAGAATAGATAATCCTCTAGTTTTTTCCCTCCACTTTTTGTAGGAGAAAATTATCAACAATTCGAGACAGGAATTTCTTGGAAGGTCCATATTTGGCATAATTTGCCTCCCAACAGATATACAGATAACTGAAACCTCCCATTATGGATTTTAGGAAATCCAATTTAAGAGCATCTGGATTAATATAACTGGGGCAAAAATAAAAATAAATAAAAAGAATGTGGTAGTTGGAGTCTAATACTGACTGCGCAATGAAAGAGAAGATATGGATGAAACATTTGAAACACAAATTGCAAAAAATTCAGAGACACAATGTTTCATCCATATCCATTCTTTCTATTTATTTTCATTTTTGCCCCAGTTATATTAATCCAGATGCTCTTGATGGAAAAATCAAGCTCATCCTCCTGTATTTCTGGGCAGCGATATGTATTTTTGACATGCACTGTGATTCCACCTCCCTTTCTTTTTGAACAATGTATATCCTTCAGTTGCTGTATTCCAGTCATAAGAGTTACCCCGTCATGTCATATTTGCCTTCCTGAACTGAGATTTCCAATAGTTTTTGTTTGTTTCCCATACTTTTGGCATTTGTATATGGACACAGGACACACACACACACACAAAGACAAACAAAAGACATTGTGGCACAGCTCCACAATGGAGATGGAAAAATGATAACAGAGGACAAAGAAAAGGCAGAGGTGCTCAATTCCTATTTTAGTTCAGTCTTTTCCCATAAGACAGACGATGAACTTCCAAACAAATTGGAAGTGCAAGTGGGGGCAGGGGACAGGATTGCAGCTGGAGATAGATAAACAAATAGTCAAGAAATACCTTACCACCTTGAACGAGTTCAAATCTCCAGGGCCGGATGAACTGTATCCGAGAGTACTGAAGGAACTGGCTGAAGAACTCTCAGAACCGCTATCCATTATTTTTCATGAAATCATGGGAAACAGGGGAGGTGCCAGAGGATTGGAGGAGAGCCAATGTTGTCCCTAGCTTCAAAAAGGGCAAAAAAGAGGAACCTGGGAACTACAGGCTAGTTAGCCTGACAGCAATCCCAGGCAAAATTCTGGAACAGATCATAAAGCAGATCATAAAACTTCCTAACTGTTAGAGCAGTACGACAGTGGAACCAGTTACCTTGGGAGTTGGTGAGTGCTCCAACACTAGAGGCATTCAAGAAAAACTTAGATCATCACCTGGCAGATTTGCTTTGATTGTATCCCTGCATTGAGCAGGGATTGGACTTGATGGCCTTGTAGGTCCCTTCCAACTTCACTTTTCTATGATTCTGTGATTCTATGATTGTGTGATTTGTGGCCTGATTTCCTTTCTACATTTTTATAAAGACTATTGTTGGGCTCCATTAGAGGTGCTCAGTTTGTTCCTCTAAACATGCATAAGCCTTCATCTGTCTTTAGCTCTGGGTTTGCGTCTCTCTCCCCCTTTCAATTCTAAAGTTGATTTAGTAGGAGAGAAACATGGTTAGTGTTGAGCCAAGTGTGGGCAGGAAGAGAAAGGAAAGTGATAGGAGGCTTTTTCATTGCCTGGCCAGAACTTTTGCCTATTTACTATGCCTAGGTCATGTGATCTGCTGTGTTCTGCTCCTGCATCATGCTAGGCTTTCTGGTGTATTTTTTGTTAGGATTATTTCAAATTGTTTAACATTAGATGCCTGCCTAATGACTACTGGAGAACAGTAACCACTTTGGAGCTTGGTGGTAAGGTACTATTCATTCAGTCAGGAAATCCAGCTGCAGCTGGTTACCTTTCCACTCTTCCCCATGCATTCAGACAACTTGGTACATATGTTCATCTCTGCTGTAGCAGCTATTTCCACAGGCTTGTGAGTGTCATCATCAACCTCTAGCCTACCATATCCTTAACCAATCTGATGGTGGTGGGAGTTGTAGTCAGAAACAGGACTAGAGGACATAAGATTCAGGAAGGCTGCTCTCCTAGAGCAGTGGTTCCCAACCTTGGGTCCCCAGATGTTCTTGAACTAAAATTCCCGGAAGCCTTCACCATTAGCTGTGCTGCACAGGAGTTCTGGGAGTAGTACTCCAAGAACATCTGGGGTCCAAAGTTGGGAACCACTGCTCTAGCGCTAACATCAGAGAGAACACATTGTTCTGGATATGGAAGTGTCTTTAATGCACTTCTGAAATGGCCCATGAGCAACCAGCACAGCACCGGAGAGTACAGTAAAAAAAGACTGCCAAATACCAAAGACTTTGCTTGTGCTCTGTTGGCTTTAGCTGTGAGCACCAAGCTATGTGAGTTCCCTTGGGCCAGTTGGGACTGTCACATATTCATAGTTCTTCCATACCTCAGTTGCCTCAGTTTCTGGATAGAAAGATGCTAGTATGTGCAAAGATCTGATTGGTTCCCATTACCATTGGTGCCTTTGTAAAGTAATACCGGCATGACATGAAAACAGGGCCAAGAGTACTGAATCAGCCAGATATGACCACAGGCCACATCAGCTGCACAAACAAGTGCTTCTGTAATGACTTCCATTTGAGGAGTGAGGGATGCTTCTCATCTATGTATACATTTTTGGCTCAACTTTATTGTGCTTAATCAGTAGTGCATATACCACTGGTAGGACACAGAGGTAATCTAGGTAGAACACAAGTTTTTGTTCTACCAGTGGTATGTACCACAGGTAATCAGTGATTAAGTGTTGTGATGCTGAGCCAGACAGCATGAATACTGTAGATGAGTATTCTTCACTCTTCAAACAGAAGTCAACCTAAACACCTGTTTGTGCAGATGGTATGGCTTATGCTCATTACTAAGAGTTCATTTGTCCTTAGTCTCTATGTTCTATTTCAACCATGGTGTAGTACCACCCCAACACACTATGTATTATCCATCACTCACTTTTAACATGTAGTTAGTAACTTTGACCTTTCGTCTAGATGGGCGGGATAGAAATCCAATAAATAAATAAATAAATAAATAAATATTTGAAGCCTGGTGCTTCTCCTAATCCCATTTCCTTGTTAACATATAAACACCCTTCTTGGAAAAGTTAACACTTTTGTTCCTATGTGAGCGGCTCCCGCTGCTCCCTCCATGACGAGGCAGTAAGTTGTGGTAGAATTAGGACTTTATTGGGAACAAAGAAAAGTGGAAAGATGCTGCATAAACACAGAGTCGGCCCCTGCAGGGTGTGGGGGTGCTAGGTTTCCTTGCAGCACCAAGCCCCTCTGGGCAATAGCAGAATCTAGTCCAGGGCTGCCCTCTGGAGGTTGGCTGGCCTTCCAGTCCGTATGCCCCTCTGGCTTGCAGAGTAAAGAAACAGAAATGAATGTCTCTGCAGGCTCAGCCCCCTTCAAACTCCAAACTCTCAGTTCCAATGTTGGCCGGGATCCTTCCTCGAGCTTCTGGCCTTAGTCCCGGCAACGGCGGAGTCCCCTAGCCGTCCAGGAGTTACTTCACTCTCCGGTCACTAAGCAGAAATGTCCACATAGACAAAACTCCTCAATTAGGGCAGGCAGGAGCCCCTCCTGGCTTCTCTCCAGTCCAGGGAGTCAGCTTGAGGAAGCAACTGGGGAAGGACGGGAGCCAAGGTCATGGTCTCTCCTTCCCAGCCAGCTCCCTTGCTTACCCTCTCAGGGTCTGGACACCACGTTATCAGCCTTCCTGGGTTGGCAAGGACCTCTGGCTCTCTCCCAGCTCGTCTCCTGGTAACTTCTTGTCAATGAGGAATTCCAGGGCGTCCTGCCAAATGTCAGCGTGCTCTTCCTCCCCTGAGCTCTGATCTCCCCCTCCTATTTCTAGCCTGGCCAGAGCACCTTCCCCCTCTGAGGGGTGTGTCTGGCCCCTTCTCTTCTCCATGGGCCCAGATGTTTGGAATGGGGAGAGCATTTCTCTTGAAGTAGGAGGCTGACCACTCTGCCAGCCAGCTGCAGCTGGCTCACATCCTATCATGGTGGGATCCAGGTTCTTTGATAGAATGACTGATGGGACATAATAAATTTGAGAACTGATCAAGTCACAGCTGTGTAGACAATTTCAGTGCCTCTGCAAGACATCACTGACCTTCTTACTTTTCTCTTTCTTGATGGAACAGCCACACTAGTTGCAAAAGTAGTACCATATCAACTCTGAGGAGTGAACATTTTACATTATCTCTTTCTCTCTCTCATCCCCCATACCAAGCATTTATCAGTCACCGCTGCTTGTTAAATAAACACTTTATTATCTTTATTATACATCCATTCCCCCCCCCACTGTGCTTGATGTTTTGTTGTCTAGTTAAACAAAATGTAATATGTATCTTTTAAATAAATGCATACATACATAGTTCTGATTAATTCTTTTCATTTCTGCTTAGTAATTAATTTTTCCCCCATGGTACGCAAGTAACATGCAAAACAAAATCTGAAGATAAATAGTTGCACTGCAGGGAAAGGCAGAGGTAAAACATGGCTAGGAATACAGAACCAAAGAGGAAAGTTTACTCTCCAACTTGCCAGTATGTGCTGGCTTCCAGCCTCTGAGAATCAGTTGTGGCTCTTCTTACTCACCAGGCTTTATGGCTCTGCACTGATTTCAGTGCAATTCTAAAGGTGATTGCCCAAGAAGGAAATCAGTAGACCTTAAACGCTGGATGAGCGTCTTGATTGAAAAAAAATAAAGCAAAGTCAATCTGGACAGTAGCAAGAACACTTCCTGGGGAACAGACAGAGATGCCTTGGTTTCCTTGTGCTGTCCACTGTGGCTGAAACTTATCCCATTTTAACCAGACTTAATAAATGAACCAAAACCAATTTTTTTTCAAATGAAGAGAAAATAGCATCAAGTTTCAAAAGGTAGGATCTTCAGAGAGAAGCAATCAGATGCTGAAAGAAACATACCAAAACAGTTGCTTACTGAGCCATGTGGAATGAGGCTTGCTAATTTTTAACTGCTGAAACCACAGCCAGAAAGGTGTGCAATTGTTCAGCTAGAGAAAAACATTGTAAATCAGTGCTCATTTGCATTGCTTTGAAAAACGTGAGGAGTACAAGAAGAAAATCAGGCTCTATAAGGGTCTAAAAACAACATAGTTTTGTGAGAAGAATAATTCTAAAACTGTTTGCTACCAGTTTGGATAACTTATTTAATTCCCAGGAGGAGTGTTAATTAAAGTGGTTGTTAGTTTTAATTAAAATTATTACGCTGCATGGAGTCAATGTTTTCACAACAAAAGGTGTGCTTTGATGCAACACGTGCAGGAGTGGAGGTGGAGCTAGGATGCAGTGCAGCACAGTGGCTAAGACTGCAGTCCTAAGCCCACTGACAAGGTGTATCACTCCCTCTTACTTGCATTAAATCCAGTCAGACATATTTGTAGCAAAACATCTGTCATAATCTTGGGCTTCATGAGACATCGTATTGTGACTCTGGAAGACCCTATTTCAAACTGTGCCTCTTCCATGAACTCACAAGGTGACTTTAGGACCAAAGGTACTCTCAGCTTTCTATTCACAGTACAGGGATAATTAATTCTAATATAATTTTGTATTGGGACTGATTGTAAAGGGGAAAAGGGCTGAATTACTGTTGCTTAGCATAGTAAGTCACAACTAGGGTAGGCACATTTGAATTAGAGTCTTTTGGAGGAGCTGACTTACCACGGATTCAATGGGCCTGTTCTAGTGCAATTTGCTACACTAAGCAATAGGATTTCAGCCATAATGCACATGATACCTAGAACCCTTCAAAAAGGAGCTACTGTTATTGATCAACTCCTAGTATAGCCTGCCTTGGCACTCTGGGTGTTGTAGCCTAAAGAAGCTGTGTTTCCTATTTGTGGTCTTGATTCAAAGCTTATTAAGAAGCTGCTTGATCCCAGTTTTCCATACACTGAGCCTTTCTCTCCTATTCTTTTCATTTGTTTTTAGTAGTACTGCCATCAAATAATGCTTTCCCCACCCCAACCCTGCTTCTTTCCAGGATATGGCCCACAGAGGAATGAAAAGGAGGAGGCAGCTCTTTACCTGGATGCCCATTGCCCAAAAGACCCTTATATTTTTAAAATAGTTCTTCTGGGCAGCTCCTCTGAAGGAAAAACAAGCATAGCCTATTGCTACATGAAGAAAGACTTCCGTGACTCCCTGCCTACAGTGGGCTGTGAGTGACTTGGTTTGAAGAAGCCCTCGTACTTGCCATCTCAGTCTACATAGTATAAAACTGAGCCAGGATGGTTCCCTGGAAGCAACAAACCTTTGGCTTGGCACCCACAGCTTTAGCTCTCCTTCTTCAGTCTGATTATCTCCATGACAACCATACCCAAATCCAACTTGGGAATTAAGCGTTAAATGATAGTGACAGAGTGACACCCAGTGATCTAACCAACACGGTGCACAACATGTACTAATCAGGCGAAGACAACATGAGCCATGGTCAGTCTGCATGTGCCCACTGTTAAGGGTAGTTTCTGGGCAGTTGAAGTAGGAGAGAAAGTCCCTAGCATTAGCTCAGACTTTGAGCATTTGCAGAGAGACATGGCATCCCTTTCTATATGTTCCTGGCATGTCCTGTTTCATCTGTAGCCCCTAGATCTCTTTGACTCGGTATCGCTCAAAGTGGAAGCTCCCCAGCTCCTGTTTGCTTTTTCTCATGTTTCAGTTTAAAAATGTAAAGATCTAGTCTCAATTCAAAGAAAGTGTATCACCTAATTATATTACTTTACATATCAGACCAAAAGATCCCGAATGTTTCTATAGGAAAAAAGCATAATTTCTTTCTTTTCTGGCAATGCAGACATAGTTGGATTAGGCATTGTCACTCCCGGTTCTCTCTCTCATAGCAGACAGAATGCCTCCTTTAAGACGGTATTTTCCATTTCTAAATTGAAGTACATACTAACTGGGTTCCCTTTGTAGCTGATGAAAAAGTTTTATTTTGTTATTTTGTTAAGTGACTAAAGCTTGGTTTCCAGCCCCCTGATCATCCTTGTTGCTCTCCTCTGAACTTGTTCCAATTCGTTGGCCTCCTTCTTGAAGTGTGGTATCCATATTTAGTTTGTGATCTACGACAATTCCAAGATCCTTCTCGCTTGTAGTATTGCAGAGCCAGGTATCCCCCAACTTGTAACTGTGTGTTTGGTTTCTTTTTTCCGAGGTGCAGTACTTTGCAGTTATCCCTGCTGAATTTCATTCTGTTGTTTTCAGCCCAGTGCTCCAGCCTATCCAGATCCTTCTGAATTTTGTTTCTGCCTTCCAGGGTGTTAGCTATTCCGCCCAATTGGTAATGACACCCCCTGATCCATGTCATTAATAAAAATGTTGAAGAGCACTGGGCCCAGTTATGTTCCTTACTTGTTTTCTTACAATATGATTATCATTATTATAGTCTGGTTATTTAGCTGTCCTTCCTTAAACACGATGTCTCTTATCACTGGCTGTTACCATATAAGTAGACAAAGTTATAACTAATTGCAATATCTCTTCTGACTTATAACCAGCTCTTTCAATGATATATTTGTCATTTTAATTAGAAAAACACCATTCTATCATAATCAGGACACTTTTCTTTTCTTTTCTTCTAAATTCAGCAGTAGGCAATATCCTTGCCAGGTCCAGACTGCGGCCCTCTGAATGCATGGGACAGGTGACATGTTGGGATAGGTTCATGGCTCTCATGGAATCCATGAACTCCAGGACTGCACCAGACAGCACTGTTTCAGGATGGATGTTGACATACCCGGCTATCAATAGCCTGGGTGACTTCAGCATCGCAGCAGAAATGAACTCAGCCAACCCTTGCAGGGACTGTGCTGAACTGCGGGGAGAGTGGTACACCAGCACTATCCCAAATCTATCCCTAAGCCCCACTGTCAGGTGCCAACACTCCAGGCCTGGGCTCAAAAGCTAGGTGGTCCTACTGATACTTATGGAATTCCTGAAAACTATTGCGACCCCACCCCCACCCTGCCCCTTTGATTTGCCCTGGTGCTGAATGGAATAACCTGGTGGGGGAGGCATATCTGAGAGAAAGAGCAACTTCTCCCAGGTTGGCCACCCATGTCTCCGTAATACAAGCCAGGTGTGCTTCCTCTTCCTCAATGAGGTTGTAAATCAGATGGAACTTGTTATTAGCAGACCTGACAGTAATCAGCAGAAGCGTCCAACCAAAGGGTCAGCTGTTGGGGGGCAGGAAGGAAATATGCCACTGTGACTCACATGATTTCACTTACTCCGGATAAAATCTGAATAGGGTTGTGACCATTACATGATTATGGAGGCTTCTACCAACTCAGGTTAAAACCTACTCATTCTGACCAATTGTCAGATTAATTTGTAATGAATAGAGAATAAAAGGGAGAAAATGCAGCTTGCAGGAGAAAGTGCTGCTATTGTGCTAATTTGTTATCTTGTAACTAAGCCTCAGGAAAAGTGCATATTTTTCTGTTTATAACTGACTCCATGTCTCAGCCTTACACTGCTGTCCCATTTGTGTCAAAATTTAGAATAAAAAAATAACAAAGGGTCTTTTGGTACCCTAAAAGCTAACAAGTTTTATTCAATGTTTGTAGACTGTGGCCTATATCTTTGTGTACATCTGAATGTTAATGTCATCTGAAGAAGAAGTGGGCTACGGTCAATAAAAGGAGTCCATAGGACAAATAAAACGTGTTCACCTTTAAGGTGCCAGAAGACTCCTTGTGTTTTTTCCTGCAACAAACTAACATGGCTACCTGACCTCTGAAAACAGAGCTTATGATATCCTTGGAGAAAACATATTTCAGAGTTTGTAAAATGACATATATTTCTAAGTAAAGAAATATGTACTTGCACCACAAATCAAGGGATTCTTCTTTACAGAGAATTAATGTATACAAGGTGGTGAAATTCTTCAGTGAAACACTACTCTTTTAGTATTAGCTGTAAAAGAAATAGAACAAGTTCCAGCTGTTTTTTATTTGACTTCAGTAGGGATGAGAATGTGTGTGCGTGTGCGTGTGTGCATGCACATGCGTGCATGCATGCACATGTGCATGCATTTGTGCATGTGTTTCTACACTTTCTTGTCACAATTGTAAATTCTCATTTTGGTGGCATCATTCATCTTGAACTAATTCATTGCTGTCTTCCAAAGGGAAGCAAGCTTGCCGATGCATGTGGCCAGATTTCTGATCACTCCCTCCAGCAGCTCTTCTCCTACCAAACCGTCCCACGGGTCGAATTCCTCGTCCAGTGTACCAAGAAGGGTCAATATCAGGATCTGGAAGTGAAGATGCAAAAGAATATGAGAATCTATTGAAAACAAATTCATCTCCTTTCATAATGGCATGGCCATTTGTTACTGTGTGCTGTCAAGTTTGAACTGACTTAACAGCAACCCTAATAGGGCTTTCCAGGTAAGTAGGGTATTTAAAGAGTGGTTGTACTGTAAGTCCATCAAGTCCAACCCCCCTATTGAAGATTCTCTTTAATTCTCCAACACTGGACGTATTTAAGAGAAACTTAGACAACCACCTGGTAGATATCCTTTGATTTGTATTTCTGCATCGAACAGAGGGTTGGACTTGATGGCCTTATAGGCCCCTTCCAACTTCACTATTCTATAATTTATGATTTATCTGACTGCAGCCCCAGATGTTGGGAGTTCAATTTCCTGCTGTGCCTTCTGCAAGTAGAGACCTTAGGCAAGCTGCACAGTGCCAGGGTGCCCCCCAGAAAAAAGGGAATGGTAAACCACTTCTGAGTACTTTCCCTGAAAATGGTTGCCATGGCAGAATTGACTTGATAGCACATTATTATTATTATTATTATTATTATTATTATTATTATTATTATTATTATTATTATTATTATTATTATTATTATTATTATTATTATTATTATTATTATTATTATTATTATTATTATACCAGTTGTATCCCTCCCTGCATTAGTTTCCATAATTGAGCAGAGTTTCAAATCCAGGTCTTCAGAGTTCTAGTCCATCACTCTATTCACTACAATACACTGGGTATCTTGGCATGTCCATATTAGAAGTGCATGATAGCTGCACTTCTCATATTGTGTGACAGGGCAAATCAACATTCTGTAAGGCAATCAAAAAATAGGGACTGCCCAATCAAAAATGTATAACTTTTAAATGTGGCTTCAGACTGACACTAAAGTTTTGTAGAGTTGTAGTAGATGGCCTTCTCTTGGTCTTTGTCAGATCTGAGGATGTTTGGACAAAGGGTTTTTATTATGAGTTCATAAAATCAGAACTTGTTCACACACATACGCTCATTCAGAAATAGGTGACCCCAAGCTGCAGCACATTTTAAATAGCTCACATAAATTGAAAGGATCTATTTTGTTTATTTTGAAAGAGGATTGTTGGCTACTTCCTGCTTTTATTTATTTAGAAAAAATTAGACTGGAGGGGCTGAAATATTGGTCCTTTAAAAAGGCCTTTCAAATGGGAGAAACACTGATTTCTTATGACACTGATCACACATGGTACAAGCTTACCAGAAAGAAGATATTAGGCATCCTTCAGTCTCGAAAGACTATGGTAACGTGCTCTGTATGGAGGACTTGGAACAGCGTCTAGTGTGGCTGAGAAGGCCAATTTGAGAGTGACAATCGAATGGCTTTGACAAAGGCTATAGCTGAGTCTGGGGTTAAGGGAGATATCAGGAGAGCTGCAAAGTGACTGGGAAAGGCCACAGCCCAAACATATAAGAACTAGATGAGTTAGAAGCTGGGATTTCCTTTAAAGAAAGAAAAGGGGTGACAGTCCTCCAGAAAGAGTGTAGTCCCAGAACAAGGAGGCTGCTCTGATTTATGAGTGGGTGAACCAGTTTGCTGGCTGACAAGAAACTGTGCAGCTTGTTTTGTTATTTTTGAACCTATTAATCAGGACCCCTTGGTATCTGGGGCAATCTGGGCTTTTGAACCTATTAATCACGACCCAATTTGCTTACTGTCAGATAGGACAAGAACATTTTAACTCCTTCCTGATGAAACAGGATTCATGCTTGCAAGGCGATTTTGTGTTTGCTTGTACAGATATTAAAGAAAGAATGGAGAGGAATTATTCAAAAGTTCACTTATTTAAACTGAGAAATCACTGCTAAGATTCCAGACAATCCAAGAGGATGGTGTTTTGCTTTCTGGCTGGGCATGGTGTTGCTTACTAAGAATGCAACAGAACTATTCCTACTTTTTTATTGTCTGTGGCATCTCTGCTCACTGGGCAGAGCTTGGAAATAATATCTTTAGTGTTTTTTTAATTATTTTAATTTAATTGTTGTATTTATGCTTTTATTTTATATATAGTATATATTCTGCTGCTAACGGGGGTTATATTAGAATTCTCTGTCTTCTTGGATTCATAATCTTATGACAAAATTTTTTGCTAACTGCCAACTCACCCACCTTTTTTATTTTAAAAGGAAAGTTTCTAGACCCTGTAGCTTGGAACATCTTTTGGAAAACATGCAGGCATGTTAATATAGCTTTTGTGACTCTATTTTAACATAGACCCAAGTTGGTGGTTGCACACCTGAATCATTCCACCAATCTTATCACTGTACATAATAGCTTTGTAATTACACAAAACCTCCAAAGATGGTATGTGTCATCAAGTCACTTCTGACACGTGATGTCTATACAATATGAGTTAATGATTTCCTATAATGTCCTATCATTAACAACTTTGTTCAGGTCTTGCAAACTAAGAACAGCGGCTTCTTTGAATAAATCCACCTCATGGTAGATTTGATTAACAGCCCAATACCTAGCAATAAATACGTAGAGAAATTGTTGAAAAATAGATCTGACAATTGCTTTGCGAAAAGTGGTTAACTAATGAAAAAAAAAGGAGTCAAATCCTGGGATTTCCCTCTGCTTGGTGTCTCTTTGTAGCACAAAAGGGTATCCTGTAGAGACCATCTTGACTACTGATAGTGGTGTCATCAACATTCAGGTTGGCCTTTGCTATATAAAGCTTGGTATTCTTTTTCATGCTGGCAATGTGGGGACAATATCGTGCAGCAATACTGGGCCATTTCCTGATATTCTGAATCATGGATACAGAAGCACAATATCCCTCATTCATTAACCAGAGGTTTGTTTGTTTGTTTTAAGAATTGAATCCTGTTCAACACAGAAACACTTTGAGGGGAAAAGATTTGACAGTCTTTTCACTAGCATTTTAGCACTTGTCAGGGAAACAAATACAATAAAGGATGTCTGCAAAAATAATTCGGCAGGCAAGAAGTATATTAATTATACTTATGGATTGTTGACCTGACTGTAGTTTTACTGTATTGACAACACAAATCATCACCACCCACCATGAAAGAAGCCATTTAACAATTTAGTATCCCTGGGGGTGGCTGGATACCTCTCTCCCTTTCTCCCACATGAATATCCAGGCATACTATGCCTTTTTGAAAGACTTTTTGCTGTTGCATTCTTTCTACAAGGTGAATTTAACATCATCACCTTCATTGGTGGGGGTTGTACAGGGAGTCTGTACAACCACATCTCCCCAACTTCCTATACTAAAAGCTGGCCACAGCCCTTCAAGAACCATGAGAACATGCTGCATTTTTTATGGGAAGACTCCATTTCCAGTTATTGGATTTCTGCTACCTTACAGAATACATATGAAAGGAAGACAGGGAAGAACCACCTTTCCTTGTCTGGAGCTGGAAGACTGCTCTAAAGGGAAAAAATCAACTAATAAACACAAGCTGTGGTATTATCACCGTATACCACTCAAACTATGGTACATTTATTGAAAAAGCGTTTTCCAAGTAATATGTAACTTGAAGGATGAGTTTGGTCCTTGTTTGTTTGTTCCATGTTTATCCTGCCTATCCTGACACTATTTTTTCAACTCTGCCAAAGCAATTTTTCTGTATCTTCCCTGGTCTTTCATGACACATAGTCAACCTTGTTGCAAGAACTTACTTCTGATTTCCATGGATTGCTCAAGGATTTGGCATTCAGCCACAGGAATTGCCAGGCAGTCCAGTAGCAAGCAAAAAAGGCAGGCCACTAACAGTTTCATTCCTTTTAAGTTTCTGTTTTGAAATTTCTGTTTTGTTTCTCACAATTTGGAAAATGACCAGACAACCTACAGTCACAAGGGAGAAAGAATTATTTTATTAGAAAGTACGACTTACAAGGGATTTCACTAAATGACAGAAGCATTATGAAATTGTACACAAATACAGCCCATGGGAAAAGTACTGTACATTTCAACAACTGTTAGATCTTCTGAAGAATTGCAATTACCATTGACACCAAATTGTGCATACATATGTTTTGCATGTCAGTCAATGAACAGTTGGTGGGCTGGGTGTAAAGGAAATAATAGTAACAGTAACAACAAAAACGACCAACAACAACAACAGCAGGTTGAAGTTCCATCAACAAATGCACAGGAAGTACAAAATTGCAAAATACCAGATATTAAGGCCAGACAGTTTTAGAACTGTCTCTTTGACTCTTTGTTTTTCCCCTGTGCACCAACAATGCTGAGAATGAATGAATGAATAAATGAATGAATAAATAAATAAATAAGGCTTGACCTCCACACATGCACAAGCAATGCTGAAAAATGAGAAATACAATAATAATAACAGTACTGCAATTTGTCAATGAGAACCAACTTATATTAATGAAAGTTCCACAGCACAGGAATGTATGGCCTTAGATTGCATGGACAGCACCCTATTACCTCTTGGATGATAATGCTGATAAGCAAAAACTGAACCTGTACATTAGGTGAAACTGAAGGATTCATATTCTCACAGTACAGCAATGAATTCTGCTGTTGATAAATGTGTTATTATCGACACAAAAAGAGGTCAATTCTCAGAAGGCAGTACCTCTGAGCTCACTAATGTGCAGTTTATTCAATGCTTAGAGGAGCAGAAAACCTGTATAAGAAGCAGCCATTGCTTAGGCGGAATCACTGCACATGGTTTTCCTGTATTTGAATAAATATGCACACAGTCATACTGGGAACACAAATGACAGCAAGGTGAGGCCATGCACCCTATATCATCCAGTCCCCCAAACAAAGGAAGGGGCAAATAACTACTGTAGTAATTCCCAAACTGAGCCAGTGTGGTGGTAAAGTAACTTAAGTGCAGGACTATGGCAGAAATAAGCTGGATTTCTAAAAGGAAACTGTGATTTGATCTGCTGTGATTTGGAAATCAGGTTTCCATGGGTGAAATTACTGTAGCTATCCAGATAATGATTTCCAGGAGTCAGCAGGGGCAGTGGTAGAACGCTTGGTTTTTATGGAGCAAAATTGTATATAAAGGTTATTCATTAACAACATAACATATATAACAAACATAACAAACAATGTAACATAATGTGTTCCTCCTACTGGAAGATGTAACACCCTGTGTCTTAAAGTACTCATGAGGTGCTAACTGACAATTTCACCCCTCTCTCTTTTTAAAATGGTTCTTCTGAGTGTTGCAGTGAGAGTGTGTTCAGTGCTGAGGTGAAACTTTTTTGAAGACCTGGTCTGGAGACAAAAGTTGCTCAGTTGAGGGGAACTGACACCCCCGTGAGCATCCCTTTGCATTGGATCAGGTAATCATACTGGGCAGAAAGTGGACAAAAGTGATGTCAACTCAATTGGAACAAATTTAAACCACTGCTCTGGCTGAACAACAAAAAGGACATCACAAAAGAGATGATTTGAGAATGAGCTTCCCCACATGGAGCTCTCTGTTGTGTAGTCACCAGGTTTTAATTCAAATTAATCCCTTCATATTAGTTTGATGAGAATTGTGGGAGAATTTGGTAAATTTAACTGATCCTGATCCAACTTTTTTCTGAAGTCCACTGAACCAGGTTAGATCATTGGAACACAGGGGATAGCAAAATTTGGCCCTGAGCTTCTTGTGGTTGTTCAAGACTTTTTTTTTTTTGCTCCTTACCCTATTCCTCCCATGAATTAAAACCCTTAGAAGCCTCCAGGAGTGGCAATTTGCTGTATAAATAGATTACAAGATCCCCTGCATCATTTAACATTCCCAGATAACCTTTTGTTTCAATAGTAATGTCCTGAAGCCACTTTTTGTGTGGTGGCAATTTTGGCAGTCTGTGGGACCGCTGAAGGATGTCAAGAACTTGAAGTCATCCCCCTGAACATGTCAAAGTGGCCCATCTGTTTGTAACAGGAATACCTTTCAGAAACCATTACAGGCCTCATTGACAGTCTTCATTCTTATTTCCATGCATTCACTTATTTGGCTGCCCAAGCCTAAACATGTAACTGTTGGGTTGTTTGTGAATCATTGAATGAGCAGGAGAGGACTCAACTGTGTGACAAGAGCTCTCTACATGTACAAATTAAGTCAACCTTTTCCCTTTAACACAAAGAGCTCAGTTGCCTATGGTTCTCTGATTGGTTATTGGTAACTGGTGGCTGGTTACAAACTCCCAATTATTTCTCTGTGTGGATGCCCAAGGTGAAAGTTTTCATCTTTTTCTGAGTTTCAGATTTTGACAACTACTTTGCCATTTTAAAAGTCTAACAATTTTAAAGCCAAATACTTTGGAGTGAAGTATGAAACATTTCACATTTTAAACATACTTGAAAAATTGACTTCTTTGGCAAAACAATCAAGCCGATCAAAGCTAATTTTCTAAAACACCACATATGATGACAAGGAGGCTGGTGTAGGAAGGAAGAAGACCAAACGAGCAAAGAGGAGACAGTGGGAATGCTCAGCACACATGTGCAGGAGAGGGAGTTACTGTGCAGGTTCACCATCTACATTGTCTCAACATCCTCAGTTTTGTACGTGTTACTGTGAATGATTGTCTGTGCGTAACAAACTGTCTGTTCAATCATTCAGGCACATTTCCCTGTGTCTTGTTGCTTTTGATATATTTAATACTAGTTATGTGTATACAAGAAACATAATAATAGCATTGCATCTGAGCTTCTACATGTCTAACCAAATGTAACCAATTATTTATTGACTGCAAACACATTTGGTGTCTGTTCTGAAAGCTAATATGATGAAATGGATTGTGTGTTTGGCCCAAACTTCAGCTAGATTTACCTTCTTCATCTGTTGACTATATCATTGTCTTTCAGATTGACAGTATGAGGCACAGTGTGTATCACTGGCATGATTTCTCCTTGAAAATCTTGCTATTTCTATATTGTTGAAATCTAGTTTCCCTTGCTTTAGAGGCAGTGACACTGTTTTAAAAATGAGATACTTTAGCTTTGATCAAAGGATGTAACTAAATCCTAGATCTCCTATTAGTAAACCTTGGCTTTTCAGCATTAAAAATTTATCAATCTGGAAAAAAATGATTGCTGATACAAAAATTCAATACACAAGAGACACAGGTAAACCAGAAAACTTGAAAATGCAAAGAAAGGGGGAAAATGGAAGTGATTTCATGTATTTAGATAGCTCGCCAAGTCATTTGGATAAGGCTACAGGTGCCATGCATGCCATTAAGTAGCCTTTTTAGTCCCACTTTTCCTGAAAAGGACAATAATTAGAGATGCACAGATCTGATTAAACTGAACCAAAGAAATAGACTTACTTTTTCCCCACAGGAGAACTGGAGAGAGTAGCACTGTCTTTCTGTCCTTTCAGTGATAGGTCTCAGTGTGAGCTGGCAGCCCCTCTTTGCCTTTTTATGCTTTGCCTTTGTCTATGTATGGATGCCGGTGACATCAGCAATGGGACAGACCGTCTCAGCCTTACCTCCCCTTTAATTAGGATTTAACATCCACTTTTATCAGCTGAAGAAAGGGGATTGTCATGACTCAGAATATTTCTTCTTTTGAACTTATTGGATAATTTAAAACCCAAGTGACTGTCTTTGTATGTGAAATTTCAGGTTTTGTACATGATTCCGAGCTAATTTAAAAAGGTTTATTTTATTAGTTTATTAAAAGCCAGGTCCAAAATTTTCAAAGTAAGGCCATGGTCACAGAAGGGAAATGTTACCCATTTCTAAATGATACTTTCCAGACTTTTGTTGTAATGCATTACGGTCATGTGGTATACATACCTGGATGAACGTCCCAATTCGTTTTAATGTTACTGATTCATTTTCTTCCATTTGATTCATTATGGCCAGATACTCCGTGTTACTGATTTATTTCCTCTCTTGTTTTAAGTGGCACTGCAGCCCCATAACTTTAATTTGGGGGAGGGGATCTGGGTAAAAGGCAGATCCATGAAATCAAGAATGGATCCTCATGATTTCATATGATTTTTACATGGGATCCTTGCCAAATTACTGTCTAATCATAGATCCCATCTATGTTCACAGATTACGCCACATAAATCATGGCTCCTTTGGCACATGGCTTTGCAGTGGCACAAAAACATGGATCAGAGGCACAGATCCACATGATTTCGTATAATTTTAAAATGGAATCCTCTCTAAACCACTGTCATTTCGTAGATTCTATTTGTGCCCATAGACCACAACACATGCCTTTGGTGCATGGCTTTGTAGTGGTGCATAAACACCAATCCAAGACACGGATTCTCATGGATTCACTTGATTTTTATGTACGTAGGATCAACCACTGTCCAATCACAGATCCCATCTGTTCCCACAGACTATACCACCAAAATCATGGGTCTATCAGTGCATGGCTTTGCAGTAGTGGAAAAACAAGCATCCAAGGTACCAAAAAAAAAAAAAAAAAAAAGGAAAGTGTGCTGTTTATATATAGCCCCATAGCGCTTCAAGCACTCTCCGGGCGGTTTACAAGTTAATTATGCAGGCTACACATTGCCCCCCCCCCCCGCGAGCTGGGTACTCATTTTACTGACCTCAGAAGGATAGAAGGCTGAGTCAACCTTGAGCCAGCTACCTGGGATTGAACCCCGGGTCATGAGCACAGTGTTGGCTGCAGTACAGTAGTTTAACCACTGCGCCACAAGGCTCTTGGATGTACATTATTTCTACATAGGATTGTCCTCAAACCGCTGTCCAATCATAGGCCCCATCTTCACCCACAGACTAAAATCCAGAAATCATAGGTCCTTCCGTGCATTGCTCTGTAGTGGTGCCAAAACATGGGTCCAACACACAGATCCTCATGGATCCACATGAAGTTTACGTAGTATCATTCTCAAACCACTGTCCAATCAAATGCCCCATCTTTGCCCAAAGACTAAAACCCAGAAATCATGGATCCTTCAACTCATACTCTGTAGTGGTGCAAAAACATGGATCTGAGACAAGGATCCTCATGGACCCACATGATTGTTATGTAGGATCACCCTCCAATCATAGGGGCTTATCTTTGCTCACAGACTGATGATTGATCAGTGGTGTCAGAATGAGTATCCGTGCTTCAGATTCATGTTTTTGCACCACTGAAGAGCCATGCGTTGAAGGACCCATGATTTCTGTGGTGTAATCTGTGGGCATAGAAGGGGCCTATGATTGAACAATGGTTTGAGGGTGATCCTCCCTAAAAATCAAGTGGATCATGAGGATCTGTGTGTTGGAGCCATGTTTTTGTGCCACTGCAGATTCATGTGCTGAAGGGCCAATGATCTTAATCTAATATTTTACCACCCCCCCCAAAAAAGAAAGAAAACTGCATTTTGTGGCCAAATAATAGACATTGTCCACAGTGCTGTGCAATGCTGTAGCAACTTTCACAGTTATGCACATGCATAATATAAAAAATGTTACTGGTCAATGTAATCAATAGTAAAATTGCTTGTGTATGCATTTATATTTGTTTTCAATGCATATTTTTGTTCTGAGCTGTGTTTCAACAATGAGCAACAAAATCAGTGCAAAGGACTTTTCTTTCAGGTATAGTCAAGTAACCAAATTATTGTGTGGAAGATATGTATGGGGAGTCAAATTGCAGGAGGTTGGACTAGCTCACTATTAAGACACCTTCTAACTCATATCATTCTTGCTGAATGTATGGTTTGCAAGTTGAGATAGCTTCCTTTACATAGGCTCCATGTGTCTCTTCCAATGAACAGATATATCTGGGACTCTGGTCCAACATTCTGCTGATGGCAACCATACAGTTCAAAGGGGCAGCTGGAACTAACAACAGCTTTGACTGCAACACACAACAACCATATTGCTTTGATAATGGATTTATTAAGGCCATGGTTAAGAGCTTTTATTTCTGAGAATACTGGAGCTTGTGTGAACATGGAATGTGCTTAGTACAATGTATTGACCCTTTTTTTCTGAATGAAATAGTCCATAACGTACTGCAAGACTCTGAAACATGACTTATGAAACTATTTTTACATGATCCAAAATGGTTGCGTTTGACAGCAATAGCCAGCTGTATTACCAAGAGATGATAGGGGCTGAATTAAAGATCTTGTTTATGAAAAGCCATGCTTTTTGTGACCATTCCTATGATATAATCAATGTAGGAATAATAGGTGTGGTCACTTGGTTCTTTGCAGCAATGGACTAAATCTGAGCATCTTGTGTAAGGGACCTGTTTGGGATAGATTTTGTTGTCAAATGCTAGACTAGTGGGTGGTTTAACCTTTGCTAGGTTTTATCTTTTAGAAGAAGTAGCTATATTTTTGTCTTTTTAATTTTTAATTTTTCTTACATTTTATCTGTATTCTTAATTTCTACAGGATGTTTTATATATTTATGTGAAACACAAGGACAGCCTTCTTGGTAAGAGGGTGGCGAATGAAGAAATGAAGTGTACAGCCATTCAAGACTGAACTGTGCCATATAGCTGAGTATAGCGACCTGCTTCAGGGAGCACTGCAGAGTGGGTGGGTCAGATGAAAGCAAGCACTGGTGTCTGAATTGTGGAAAAAATAATCTGTCAGTGGTGGCACTAACTGAGGAGGGCACCACTTCCGCTTTGTACACCCTAGCTTGGAAGTTTGCCTCTAAAGGTAAGTTTGCAAGTTTGTGCACGAGTAAGATGCAGCTCAAATGAACCCTCCAAAGCAGTCCTGATGCCTCACTTTGGAGGTCTTCACACAAGAGCCACTTTGCTCAGGAGAGGGTATGAATACCTTTGAGGCAGGTCACTCCAGTTTAGTATTCTGGGTCCATATGGAATGGATGCAAACTCTTAATATGTGCTATATTGCTCATGACATGAGCCCTCCATTTTCTACTACCACAGCTACATTCCCTTTATTTAGTCCCATGTATCTGTATTTTGTAAATATGATACATTAGCATTAGCTGGTTAAATCAGACAAGTGAAGAAAAGTGATCGAAAAGCCCCTCATTGTCCAAAAATGAGAAAGAAAAGTAGTATTATCTTTAGGAACATACCAATTTTATTGTATTATTTAGCATATATATAAAGAGAAACACTGACACCTAAGATGAATGGAGTGATTTTAATGTTTATTTTAGGGTAAAGAAAAGAATATATAAGGTGCAGTGAGTGATGTGATTCTTTTTCCGGCCTAAGTGGTTTTTTTTAATTATGGCCTTAGGTCAAGGGTTAGTCAATGGTTGTATGAATAGATGTACATAACTGTTGTCATTCCTTCCCAACCACTTTTTTATTCAAAATTTTGTCCTTCTCAACTGTTGTTCTTTGTGAAAAGTAAAAAATACACTGAATATCCCCATATACACAAATGTACATACTGTACACATAACGACAGGTTAGGTAAAGGTAAAGGTTCCCCTTGACATTTAGTCCAGTCATGTCTGACTCTAGGGGGCGGTGCTCATCCCCGTCTCCAAGCCGTAGAGCTAGCGTTTGTCCGTAGACAGTTTCTGTGGTCACGTGGCCAGCGCGACTAGACACGGAACGCCGTTACCTTCCCACCATGGTGGTACCTATTTAGCTACTCGCATTTTTACATGCTTTCGAACTGCTAGGTTGGCAGGAGCTGGGACAAGCAACGGGAGCTCACTCCGTCGCGTGGATTCGATCTTACGACTGCTGGTCTTTGACCTTGCAGCACAGAGGCTTCTGCGGTTTAACCCACAGCGCCACCACGTCCCAGGTTACCCACCTGCAATTGTAGTTCTTCGAGTGGAACTCTGTGATTCACACCCTGGGTGATCTGTGCCTGCGTGGAGCCTCATCGGAAGATTCTAGAGCTTCTACGGTAGCAATAAACACATTAGAATAAGCCCCTCCCCCCTGTATAAGTACCTTGGCGCCAAGCGTCCCCTTTCAGTTATGTCAACCGCCGCTTAAGTGTAAGCAGAATGGCGTGACAGAGGGGAGGATGGGTGGGATGTGTGAATCACAGAGGTCCACTCGAAGAATTACAATTACAGGTGGGTAACCTCTTCTTTTTCTTCGTGGCCTCTGTGAATCACACCCTGGGTGACTAAAAAGCTGTCTTACCCGGAGGCAGGGTGTCACGCCAAGGTAGAGGCTAGAACAGCACGTCCAAAGGCTGTATCAGACTTCTGCCAGAGGTCGAGTCTTTAATGATGGATAAAGGTGGACGGCTGTGCCCAAGTGGCAGAGGCGCAGACGTCTGGAAGAGGTACACCACGGAGAAAAGCTGTAGAAGCTGCCACTGCCCTGGTGGAGTGAGGTCAGATCACTCTGGGGGCTGGACCTCGAGCAAGTTGGTAAGCCAAATGAATAGTAGAGGCGACCCATCTGGATATAGACTGGGAAGTTACTTGACAGCCTTTGGTAGGTAAGTAATGGCTTATGAAAATACGAGGTGACTGTCTAAAGGGTTGGGTACGTTGGAGATAGAATGCAAGGGCTCTCCTGACGTCTAACGTATGGAGTATTTTTTCTTGATTCGAAGAGGGTGATGGGAAGAATGAAGGAAGGACAATCGGTTGTGAGAGATGAAATTGAGAGACAACTTTGGGAGGAAGGAAATATTCACGAATAACTTCACCTTATCGGGAAAAAATTGTAGATAAGGGTAGTTGTAGCGTAAGGCTGCCAAATCACTAGCTCATCGAGCTGAAGTGATAGCTACGAGAAAAGCCGTCTTAAAGGAGAGGAGACATAAATCAGTTGTGGCTAAAGGCTTGAAAGGAGCTCTAGTAAGTTCTTTCAAAACAAGAGTTAATGACCATTGTGGAGAAGGAGGTCGAGTATCAGGGTATATATGAGAAAGACCTTTAAGAAAACGTTTTGTCGTTGGATGTTTGAAGAAGTTTGCTGCTGGAGAATTTGGAGGTTGGTACGAGATTATTGCAGAAAGGTATACTCATAAGGAGGAGATGGAAAGGCCGTTGGATTTGAGATGGAGTAGGAAGCGGAGAACGGTGGAGAGTGATGGGTTGATGGAGGGTAGTGAGGAAGGTTCAGTGAAAGATTGGAATTTCTTCTACTTATACAGGTAGGCCTTCCTTGTGGATGGTTTCTTAGCCTGATGGAGAACGTCCATTAGCAAGGGGGAATCCTCCACGCTGCCAGGTGCAGAACAGGTAAGTCCAGGTGGAGGACTTGGGAGTTGTTCTGTGTGAGGAGGTGTGGCAGGCGGGGGAGGTGGTGGATGTCTGATGAGAGACTGTGGAGAACTGGGAACCAAGGCTGTCTTGGCCACCAAGGGGCTATAATGATGGCATTGGTTTTGTCTTGTTGCAGACGGACTATGACTCTGTGGAGAAGAGGGAACGGCGGAAAAAGGTAAGTGAGGGTTTTGGGCCAACGGCCGACAAACGCGTCTCCTTGGGAGTGTTTGCCGATTCCTACTCGGGAGCAGCATCGTTTGCACTTTCGATTCACTCGGGAGGCGATGAGGTCGAGAGTCGGTGTGCCCCATTTCTGGCAAAGTTGATGGAATACTGATTTATCTAGTTCCCACTCGTGAGCCTGGGCATTTGTGCGGCTGAGCAAATCTGCTAGGTCGTTGTCGTGACCAGCGATGTATAAAGCTATGAGACAGATGTGATGTTGTAGACACCACTCCCAGAGGTCAACCGCTAAGTAGAGGAGACTTGGAGAGTGGGTGCCGCCTTGTTTGAGGATGTAGTACATTGCCGTGGTGTTGTCGGTGGCAATCTGTACCATTTTGCCTACAAGAAGGTTCCTGAAAGCTCTGCAAGCTTTTATGACTGCCAATAGCTCCAATTCGTTTATGTGGAGCAATTTCTCTCTGTGAGACCATTTGGCGTGAACCTTGAGGGATTTACAGTGAGCCCCCCAGCCCGTGCGGCTGGCATTGGTAGTGACTTGTATCTGCGGACGTGGTTGTTGAAATGGCCACCCGACAGAAAGGTTGGGAGGAAAACGCCACCATTGAAGCTGAGAGGCGAGCTCTGGAGTGACCCTTAAGAGAGTGTGAGAAGGGTCTGTTAATGGGTTGAATAGGGTGAGAAACCAGGATTGGAGAGATCTCATTTTTAGCCGTACATGTTGTACGACTGATGTCATAGAGGCCATGGTGCCTAGAACCTGTTGTACTGTTATAGCAGGTATTAAGGCATGAGGGGTGAAACCCTGAAGCAAGATGATCAAGTTTTGTCTCTTGTCCGAAGGGAGGAAGGCGCGGGCTTGTATGGAATCTATGAGTGTGCCTATGTAATGTACAGTCCTTGCAGGTTTTAAACATGATTTCTGTTCGTTGCCAGTAAGACCAAGATTGCGAAGGAGGGCGAGGGTGAAGCGGGTGTCTCGTTGAGCTTTGCAACGGGAGTGTGCTACTAGGAGCCAGTCGTCGATATATGGAAAGATGAGAATGTTTTGGAGTCTGAGGTAAGCGGCTACCGGTGCCATGCATTTGGTGAATACTCTTGGAGCTGTTGCAAGGCCGAATGGGAGCCTTTTGAATTGGTAAGCTTGTGATCCTAGTTGAAAACAGAGGAATTTTCTGTGTGTGGGATGTATTGAAATATGAAAGTAGGCATCCCTTAGGTCTATGACGGTGAACCAGTCGTTCTTTCGAAGTAAGGGAAGAACTGATTCTAGGGTAACCATACGGAATTTTGTGGCAATGATGTATTCGTTTAGTCCTCTCAAGTCTAAGATAGGGCGAAGCCCTCCGTCCTTTTTGGGGATGGTGAAACAGCGAGAGAAAAACCTGTTGTTGTTTTGATAGATGGGTTGTATGGCGTCTTTGAGAAGTAAATTTGTTATTTCTTCTTGCAGAGGTTGTGAAGGTGGAGTGATGATATGTCTTGCCGGAGGAATGTCAAAGAAATGTATGTGGTAGCCTTTTTTGATGATAGACAGCACCCAGGCATCTGTGGTGATGGATTCCCATGCAGGTAAGTGTTTCCAAAGGGCAGGGTTGGTGAGTTGGGTTGTGATCTCGGTCGGAGAAGCATCAAACATGGTGTTTGGGTTTCCGGTCCTTTCACCTAGTGGTAGGCTGTTGCCGGGGTTTGGCTCTTTGATTTTTGAAGTAGGGAGTGTAAGATGTTTGTCTTGGAGGATCTTGTTGGAACTTCTGGTAAGAGTTATAAGGTCGTCTCCATTGATTTTGCTGAGGACATTGCTGGTAGGAAGGGTAGACTCCCCAACGTCTAGCTGCTGATCATTTCTTTTGCACATTTTCTAGTATGTCATCAGTTTCAGCATGAAAGAGGCCTGCCCCATTGAAGGGGAGGTCTTCGATACGTGCACAGGTGTCTTCAGCTAGGCCGGCTGTTCTGAGCCAGGAAAAACGGCGTAGTGCTACTGAAGTGGCCATAGACTTCGCTGTAGCATCTACAGTGTGACCGGCAGAGAGCATCTGTTGCTTAGCAACAGAAAGGCCTTCTTGCTGGAAGGTTTGGGCTAGTATCTTTTTATCCTCTGGTAGAGATTCAATAAAAGTGGACATATTGTCCCAAAGGAAGCGTTGGTAAGCTCCCATGGCTCCTTGATAATTAGCGACTCTCATGGTGAAGGCTGCAGAAGAGTAGAGCCATCTGCCCATAGAGTCTATTCGCTGACTGTCCTTATTTGGTGGTATGAGAGATTGTCGGTGTCGAGATCTCGATTGTGAGGCTTCGACGAATATAGAATTTGGAGCTGGTTGTTTCTGTAGAAAAATGGCTCCTGGGTCATGAACACTATAGAGATTATCAATCTGTTTAGACATCATATGGGAGGAGGCTGGTTTTGTCCTAGGACCGTTGTGCAGTACTAAGGAGGGATGGCAACATCGATAAGTGTACCGGAGTAGTTGTGTCTTTCGAGATCGGATCGTATAGATGATCGGCTGGTTCTGTCAATGGACGGTGGACTTGGAGATCGAGGGACTTAGCCATATGTATCATAAGTTGGGCATAAGTCTGGAAATCCTGTGCCAGTAATGGTGGGTCGGTATTGACAATGTCAGACTCTGGCGAGGTGAGTAATACCGATGGAGTCTGAGGTCGAGATCCATGGTCAGAGCCTTTGAGGTCGCGTCTGGAGTCGACGGACTGTTGATCGACTTCGGTGTCGAGAGGCTGGACTTCATAGTATTGTCGGTTATGACCCAAGATAGATGGAGACGGCATGTCTATGAACATCCGTCGGTGTCAATAGTCATCAACGTCGAAAGAGGGCATTTGAGTGTCCATGGACCTTGTCTGGTGTGGATGGACTTCGGTGTCGAGCCCGGTATCGTAACGGTGTTGGGGTCGATGTCTCGGATTCACTGGAGGACGGGAATCTTGTGGAAGTAACGGGATGGAGCAGGTGTCCATGGACCAGGATGGATATCAAGGATCGTCGATATCAGAGCCTGTGTCTCTGTGGTGCCTAAATGGAGGTTGCTGATGCGATGGCATAGCAGTAGAATATACGGACGCTGGCGACGCTGAGTGTGAAGAATGATTTCCATCATCTGGTCTGGTAGGAAAATATCAGGAGGCTGGGGCTGTAAAAGCCTCGTGAGTGGAAGAGAATTTCTCGACCGTTCTGGGCTTTTTCGGCATCAGGTAGGGAGCGGGTTGAGGTATAGAAGAGTCTTGGTGGCATGGCCATTTCGACACCGATGGCTGTTGAGAGGGAGGCCGACTGCTAGATGGTACCATTGAACCAGGTAAAATGCCTGGTTGGCTGGTAGATGCAGTTTGTCGAAAAGAGCACTGGTCAGGGCAAATGGCAACCCGAAGAGCGTGCTGAGCGTGGGTCTGAGCCACACGTGATGGAGCCGGCTGTTGAGATTGTTGTTGTCGATGTCTCTGTTTAGGGATCAGTGGGCGGTCTGACGGCACTGAGTAGGGAACAGTGTTGAGTCCCTCAGGATGGAGGCCCTCGGGCGAAGTAATAACCAAGGGGTTGCTCGATGGAACAGAAGGTTGCAGACTGGGAGGAGAGGACGTTAGATGGTCGACTCTATCATCCCATTCTGGTGACTGAGTAATTGGTTGATGGGACGGGAGTCTGTCATCATCAGAGGGAGAACCAACCGAAAGTGACTCAGAGAGTTGTTGAGGCTGTGGAGGGATGACCGCAGGCTTAGATTGTTTGACTCTTTTTGGAGGAGAAGGTTCTGAAGCCGAAGAAGCTTCGGTAGGTCTTTGACGTTTAGTGGAAGTTTTCGACGCCAAGGACTTCGGCATTGAGGGTTTCGACTTGTGTGTTTTAGAGGTCTTGGACGATGTAGATGGAGCGTTGGAGTGAGATGGTGTAGCTGATGGATGTTGTTGTGATGATTCAGTAACAGCTTATTCCATTGCTTTTGTTTGAGAAGTGGCCTTACATGGGGGTTGGGCCATTTCAACTGGTTGCAAAGATTGTTCCCAAAGTCGGAGTTTTAGCCTAGAAAGGCGGGACTGGAGAACTCCATGTTTGAAGTTTTTGCAATGGGTACAGGAGGAAGTTTGATGTTCTTCTCCTAAACAGAAAAGGCACTTAGCGTGTCCATCGGAAAGCGGAATTTTATTATCGCAGACAACGCAGTGCTTAAACGGGCCCAAAGGGGCCATGAATTTAGAAAAAAAATGATTTAAGAGAAAATGAGGTTGGATGGGGGGGCGGCTGGGAGGCCGATCACGGAGAAGAAGAAAAAAAACCTAATAAAAGTATTGGAAACTTTCAATTGTAATAAGAGAAATGAAATAAAAATAAAAAGGAATCAAGATTAAGCTCTCTTTCACTGTACTCACAGAAGCAGAATGAACTATGAGGCTCTCAACGCGGCGGTTGAAAGAAACTGAAAGGGAACGCTTGGTGCCAAGGTACTTATATGGGGGGAGGGGCTTATTCTAATGTGTTTATTGCTACTGCAGAAGCTCTAGAATCTTCCAATGAGGCTCCGCGCAGGCGCGGATCACCCAGGGTGTGATTCACAGAGGCCACGAAGAAGAACCAACTCTTCAGCTCAACACCTGATTTATCTTAGGAAAAAAAAAAGGCCTTTGAAGAAAAAATCATGGATTCTTTCCCTGATTCAGATTGCATCAATAAATTTAATTTATATTTGTGGAAGAGATTTGTGACACAATGGCTGATGACAACTTGATAATAAGTAGGTTGAATAGGCACCGGATAGTTCAGGGGGTTTGTACTTGGAGTGTCTCAGCTGTATCTTGGAAATACATTCTAGCAAGACATGATTATAGCAAACTATAGCCATGGTATTTATTTAATTTAATTTATTATTTGTTTGTTTGTTTGTTTGATCCCACCTTTCTCCTTAAAAAGAACCCAAGGCAGCACAGAACTTTGCTCTGAACCCTCAAGGATTCAGTTGCTTTCTATACTTCAGAAAAACATTTAGTAAACTAGATAACCCTATGGAAATGAGGGAATAGACGTAGGGTTATACATTTTCAATTTCTTGTGTACCTTGTGGTGTGTGAAAAAATCTGAAGACTTCTACCTTCATGTGCCAGAGAGTCAGTCCCACAGATGTGTTGCCATATAATTCTAGAAACATTAATTTTTCCAGAGATTATACATATTGTCCTTTTGGGAAAGTTAGTTATTCTCAAGTGACAAGTGATTTCGACATTCCCTTTTGGTCTTGAAAATAAATAAATCTGAATGCAGCAAATTTGTGTGCTTTCAGGATGGGCCAACAGCTTGTGCCGTGTGTGTCAGCAGGATTCCGACACTGCAGCTCCAAAAATGCATCAATGCCATCCTTTGACCCAAAGTTTGTGCTGTAACCCACTGATACAATTTTGGAAATCTGGATGTGGGATATATTCTTGGTACAAATTAGAGATGGGCATGAACCACTTGTTCGTTGGTTTGTGCTGGTTCATTTAGCAGCCGAAACAGGTGTTTGGCACTTTTCAGGCCCACCTCCTCCAGTGGGCACCCACTCAGAGGCAGTGCCTGGGGGAGGCGAGGTTGGGGCACTGGCTCTGACTGGGTGCCCATTGGAGGAGGCATGAACCAAATTGATGGTTCATGACCAGCTCTAGTACAAATACAAACAAAGAATGGAAATTAGCTTCTGAAAGCAACAACAGATGGAAGTTGGAATGTCAAAGGTGGATGAAAGTTTAGATTTCAGCAAGGGCTTTGAGTGTACCAAAACAGGAATATGAGCAACAAGGTCTGAGCTTCAAAGAAAGTGGAATAAAAATGAGAAATATGGCAGATGTAGAATTCAATGAACTTTTATTTCAGTTCTATGTCTGAGTGTGCTTACATGCATAAAGCTGGAAATCAGCAATGCCACTTGGTTCGTGATACAATTTCTATTGGAGAGAAAACTGTGGCCAAAAAGCAATGGTGTGCTTGCACTGGATCTCACTGTTTCTAACAGGACTGACAATGCCTTCCCCCTCCCACAGCCCACTGTATTTCCTAAAAATGTTTTAGGACATGTGCTGGGAAACCCTGTAGAGGGCTGCATCATGCAGGGCAGCAAAAAAGATTGGAGAGAGGAAGGGAATTCCCTGTTCTGCTGGTATTGGACACCACGACATGGTTGAATTTGGACTGTAAGTTTAGGCCATAAACAACATGAAGCTTTTAGTTGTTTTGTGCAGAACTGGAAGGATGCCAAAATAAGAATAAGGATTCTATTATTTACTTGTCATACTGACATGCTCAGGGGATAAACTTACTTTTATTTATTCTCTATGTTTGACTTCAACAACAATTGAAATTTGCTTCCTAAAGCTTCTGCATAATGTGCTTCTAAAACTGAAGAAAGTACTAGATAATAAAACAACAACAACCCTGTTAAAGCTGCCTGGAAGACCGATGGTTGCATGATACTAACCGTGAAGAACATATAGGAAGCAGACTTATGTTAGCAGAGTTGTCATCTAGAGTTGTTCTGTGTACTCTAAATGAGGAGTCACTCTCCATGTTTACACAAGCAGAGGTGGGTCCTTCCCATCACTTCTTACTCATTCTTTTAACTGAAGATGCCAAAGACTGAACCTGCAAGGCTCTGGGAGGAAATGTTCTACCACTGAGCTATAGTTCCTATACACTGTTACTGTCTTTTAATTTTCTTCTCCATTAAATAGAAAATGAACCTAGGCACAGCCAGTCTCTATTAATTTAAGGAAAATCTGTCATTTTAGTCTGAAGCATGCTGAGGAGGAAGCTTGTCTTAGGACATGTCTGCTTAACAATATCTTGTATTCCTGATGAGCACCAGAGCCTTGCAAAACATATTTCAGTAGGAATATTCCAGATTGCCTGGGTATATCATAAGCGATAAAGAGTTCTGTGAAACTTTCGGGCAAACAACAATATATTTACAGTGCTGTAAGATGCTAGAATTCAGTTGGTTAAAGATGTGTTAGCAACTATTGACAAAATGGGTATTACAAGCAAGCATATAGTCTTCAGGAGACATCTCCGCAGTCAGAACATGAGGATTTAATGAATGAGGACAGCAAGACATATCTAGAGATAACCAATTGTTCAGCAGCCAGTACTGAAAGGCAGCTATAGATAACAGGCCAAGTAGTAGATTTTCTGGTCAACAAATTAGCCCTCAGGAATTTTGAGAGCGAAGTCCAAAACTTCTGGAAGTCCAAAAGTTATAAACCACATGGCTGTAATCCACTTGTTCATATAATTCAAATCTGGATGCATAGTAGTGATGCATTTTAATTGAAACAACTTTAGTTGGGCATCATATTTATTAGATGTGGGTTAGTAATTAAGTCCATCTCAAGAAGGATATTTCATATACTAAGCTGGATTCTGGTATTTTGAAGAGAAAAGGACCCAAATTCCACAGGGAAAAATAAATGCCTTCTTTCTTGGTTTCATCATGCAAATTGGCAGATGGAAGGGAGAAAAGGAAGAAAAAATGAAGGATAAGATTCTTGAGCCTTCAAAAACTTCATTGTTTTCAAGGTCGATGGGTCATCACAGGTTTCTGTAAGTACAAAAAAAGCACTGTGAATGCTTTTGGATTCAAGAAGTAGAAACAACCCATCACCCGTATCCCACTTACAGGGTAAGATCCCTGAGCACCTCAGGGATTTTCCAGGTTGGGAAGGAAAAATCCACTCTCAATTCTAGAAGTTCCTGTAACTGTTAGGAGTCATTTCCCTGCAAAAGGAATCATAGTGCTGACTGCTGATGCAAGGAAAAGTTAGGTTACCTACCTGTAACCATGGTTCTTCTAGTGGACCTCTGTGAATTCACACAAATGGGTTTATCCTGCGCCTGCGCAGGACGTTCGGAAGATTCTAGAGCTTAGGAAAAAGAAACAATTAGTCCCCCCCCGAAGGGCACGAGCTCCGCCTCCTCAACCTTCCTTCAGTTTCCCTCGTCCGCCGTTATCGTATAGAGTAGGTATTTAAAGAACGGTACCGTGACGGACAGCGGGGAGGAAGGGAGGGATGTGTGAATTCACAGAGGTCCACTAGAAGAACCATGGTTACAGGTAGGTAACCTAACTTTCTTCGTAGTGGCCTCTGTGAATGCACACAAATGGGTGATTAGCAAGCTGTATTCACCGGATGGAGGGCCGTCACGGGAGCAGTGATGACAGTATCGCCCTTCCAAATGCGGCATCATTTTTGGCTCTGACATCAATGCGGTAGCGCTTCACAAATGTCAGAGGATTGGACCAAGTAGTCGCTTTACAGATGCTCGGTACTTGAATGCCGCGGTGTAGAGCGGTCGACGTAGAGGCTGCTCGGGTCGAATGTGCTTTTAGACGGTCCGGTATTGGCTTGCCAGCAAGTTGGTAAGCTAGCTGTATTGTTTGCACTATCCACCTCAATATGGTCTGTGGAGAATCAGGAGCACCTTTGTTGGGACCGTGGAAACACAGGAGGAGGCGTGAGGAACGCCTGAAAGATCTAGTCCTGTTGAGATAGAAGGCAAGAGCTCTTCTAACATCCAAGGTATGGAGTTTACACTCAATCGGTGTGGATGGAGACGGAAATAGTGTTGATAGGATGATGGGTTGGTTCAGATGAAAATCAGAAACCACCTTAGGTAAGAAGGAGACATCCAGGTAGAGTAACTTTATCAGGGTGCATCTGGAGATAAGGAGGATCAGACATGAGAGCAGATAATTCACTGGCCCTCTTAACAGAAGTTATGGCTATTAGAAAAAACATTTTGAGAGAGCAACCTCTTGTTACATGTTGCCATAGGTTCAAATGGCGGTTTGGTAAGTACGTCAAGGACGAGTTGAAGCGACCATTGAGGTACAATTTGCTGTGATGGAGGCCGGATGTTCTGTAGGCCCTTAAGAAATCTTTGAAGTGTAGGGTGGGAGAAAAGCTTGGCGGAGCTGGATCCGGGAGGTTGGTGGGGTACTATTGCTGCAATATAGACTTTAATAGTAGAATGTGCCAGTCCAAGGTTAAAAAGATGTAGTATGAAGGTAAGTATAGTTGAGAGAGATGATGGGACTGGGATGAGTCCTTTAGAATTAGTGAATTGCATAAAAGATTCCCATTTGTTATGGTAGAGGCGAGAAGTAGACGGCTTTCTAGCCTGATTTAAGATTGCACGGAATTCGGGGTTATCCTCCACGCCGTCAGGTGCAGGGTCCGGACATCGGGATGGAGGACAGCCCCGTCGTTCTGAGAGAGGAGAGACGGTATTGGAGGTAAGTGGAACATGTCCTGAGTCATCTCTTTGAGGTGGGCGAACCATGGCTGTCGCAGCCACCAGGGGGCGGTGAGAATCGCGTCTGCTCCGTACTGGATGATTCTGAAGATCGTCTTGAGTAGCATGGGTGTCGGAGGGAAAAGGTAAATCAGTTGTTCCGACCACGGTACCATGAACGCATCGCCGAGGGAGGCATTGTCCATCCCTGCCGTGGAGCAGTACTTGGGGCACTTGGCGTTGAGGTGGGAAGCGAATAGGTCTATGGTGTGTTGGCCCTATTTGTGGCAAATGTCCCTGAAGACTGTATCATTGAGGGACCATTCGTGCATCCTGGGAGGAAGCCTGATTAGGCGATCTGCCAGATAGATGTCCTCTGAGGAGATGTGGATTGCGTAAGGAAAGATATGGTGCGTGCAGCACCGTTCCCAGAACTGTATGGTCAGGCGGGGGAGGGAGAGGGATCGAGTCCCTCCTTGTCTGTTTATGTAGTGCATGACCGTGGTATTGTCAGTGACGAGCTGCACTGCTTTCCCTCCGATCCGAGGTGGAAAGGCCTGAAATGCTTTTATGATGGCTAGCATTTCCAGGTGATTTATGTGACACCTTTTTTCTCTCTCCATCCATAGGCCGTGAACTCGGAGCTCTTGGCAGTGAGCCCCCCATCCTGAGGGGCTTGTGTCCGTTGTTACCTGTATGGACAGGTAGGGAGGGTGGAATGGTCTGCCTTGTAGCAGGTTGGGGGCAAATGTCCACCAGGTGAGTTGGTTCTGCTACAGATGGTGGTACCTGTAGAGCTTTTAGTGGGCTGTCTGTTGAGGGTCGAACTGGGAGAGAGACCAAGACTGGAGTGGTCGCATTTTGAGTCTGGCATGAAGGACCACTGATGTTGTGGATGCCGTGAGGCCAAGCAGTGCTGTGTATCGAGGGCGGTGACGGTCTCGAAGGGTTGAAACCGGAGGATTGCTTGCTGGATCTGTAAAATCCTTTCTGGTGGTAAGAATGCTGTAGCTTGTACTGCGTTGAGTTGAGCTCCGATATAGGTGACAAGTTGGGATGGCTGCAGATGAGATTTGTCTCGGTTTATTTGCAGGCCCAATTTGAGCAAGGTGTGGAGAGTAGTCCTTGGGGCCGCAATGGCGGCATGGTAGGTTTTGGCGACCAGGAGCCAGTCGGCGATGTATGGAAAGACCTTCACTCCCTTGGTACGGAGGTAAGCCACGACAGGGGCCATGCAGTTGGTAAATGTCTGTGGGGCTGTTGAAAGCCCAAAGGGGAGAGCAGCGAATTGGAAGGTGGTATGTTGGAACCGAAACCAGAGAAACCTCTGATGTGACGGGTGGAATAAGACGTAGAAGTAGGCATCCTTCAGATCGATGGTAACAAACCAACTCCCTTGAGATAGAAGAGGGAGAATGGAATCAAGGGTTAACATGCGGAATTTCTTGTAAATTATGTACTTGTTGAGTTCCCTAAGGTCCATAATGGGTCTGATACCCCCATACTTCTTAGGGACTGCAAAGTATTGAGAGAAGAAGCCCTCGCTTAGGTCAGAAGATGGGACTCTGACTACTGCCCCTTTTCTGAGGAGGGAGGAAATTTCCTCCTGTAACGGTACCGAGAAGGGGGTGGGCTTGATGGAATTTGGTGGAGGGGTATGCGTGAATTCAATCACGTAGCCATTCTCAATGATGGATAAAAACCATCTGTCCGTCGTGATCCTCCTCCACTCTGGGAGGAATGGGTGGAGCCTGGCGAGATTATGGGGGCAATCAGGGATATTGCTTACCCCTGCGCTGGGACTTGCGAAAGGGCTGTCTGGCACCTTGGTACTGTTGTTGCTTGGATTGCAATGGGTTAAATTGATGCGGCTGGTACGTCCGCTCATGCTGCTGCTGCTTACCATACCGAAAGGGCTGGTATTGAGAGGGTTGCGGAACGAATGGCTTCTATAAGCCGGCTTCTGATATCTGTATGGTTGATATGGGATGTAGGACTTGGCTGTTTTCCGCATTTTATGGATGTTCTCCATGGTATCATCCGTTTTAGAATTAAATAGTCCTGCGGCATCAAAGGGGAGATGCTCAATTTTGGCCTTGGTATCATCGAGGATATTAGCCGTTCTGAGCCAGGCATGTCGCCTGACTGCTATTGAAGTCAGCAGAGATTTGGAAGCGGTATCAGCAGTATGTTTCGCTGCTTCCCTTTGCTGCTTGGCGAGGGTGTTGGCCTCTGCATAGGTATTGAGAGTTTCAGTCTTTGATGAGTCAGGGAGGGTCTGAAGTGTGGGGAGGAGTTTGTCCCACAGGTGTTTCTGGTAGACACCCATTGCAGCCTGGTAATTGGAAATCCTGGTAAGTAGCGCAGCCAGAGAGTAGTTTCTTTCCGAAAGAGTCAATCAATCTTTCACTCTCTGTTTGCAGGTGTCGAAGATGACCTGCTACGGGACTTATATTGAGAAGCCTTAACCACGATAGAATTAGGTAATGAGTGTTTAATTAGAAAGTCGGAGTCGAAGGCAATTTATCCCAGGAGGTTTTCACTAGAGTGAGGAGTGATGGAATGAGGCTTAGGCTAGGAGGAGGTGTCGTGTCCTACTCCATGTCAAAAAAGACCAAGTCTTTCTCTTGCTGGGGAAGGTGTGCATCCAGCTGCAGAGTCTTAGCCATGCGCAAGATCAGTTGGGCATAAGAGGTATAGTCCTGTGGAGGAGACTGAGGGAGACTGCCAGTAGTACCCATACTATGAGTTTCGGATTCGTCAGAGGACAAGGAATTGTCATCACGAGATGAATCAGAAGATAGTGGTGGTCTCGGTACCAGAGCACTTGATAAAGGGTCAGCATCTGATTGGGTGGAAGCAGAGAAGGGCTCTGTATCAAGGCCATGGGGGCCCGAGTAAGGCGTGGCAGCCTGTACCGAAGGATGGCCCTTGGTGTGCTTCGATCTTTTGGCAGGTACAGAGGGTGTTGGTACCAGTCTCCTCTTATGGGATGGGGCGGCTTGGGGCGTAGAGATATCCCCTTGGTATCGAGATGGAGTTTGCAAGGGAGAAGCCGCAGGGGGGGGGGTACCAAGGCTGTGGGGGGTAGCCGGATCCCCTGTAGTCATCATGGTATCCATAGCCATGGTATGGATAGGGATGGTATCTATCCCGATATTGAGGACCATATTGAGGTGGACCCTCTGGATGGTAATACTGGCCATAAAGCCCGAGAGGCTGGTATGGAGAGGCATGCTTGCATTTCTCCTTTCTCTTTTTAGGAGTGCGTGGAGCAGACTCCTGTTCCGACTCAGTCTCGGTATCTGCCCACCCTGAGAATCAAGGGTTAAACTGGGCTACGGCCGGGCTGGGCGGTGCAACAGCCCCAAATTGGCCAGTCGGAGATATGCTCAGGATATCATGAGCAGTTTGGGCTAGAGGCATGTCACGTTCCTCCTTATCGGAGAGCCCAACATCATCCCTCGAAGAATCATCCAACAGTATGGGAGCCACGGAAGAGGGCACGGGAGCCTCTTTGGCAGTTTTCTTTTGCCTCTTAGGCTTTTCTTTGTCCTTCCTCTTTTAGAGGGATCAACAGACCGCAAATGAGCCTTGGTGGAAGCAGGCTTAGGCGGTTTCTGAGGATTCTTGGCTCTAGGAGGTAACGAAGTCATGCAGGGTAAAGCCAGTTCAGCTGGGCTAAGAGCTGATTTAGCAGCCTCCAGACGAGGAGGGGTTGGCGAGGGAAGGGCTGTAACGTCCATATTCAAAGCCTTTTCATACAGAAAGGATCTGAGTTGTAGGAGTCGCAGCTTAATAGCCTGTTTTGAAAGGCTCCTGCAAGTTGTGCACGACTGAGATTGATGGGATTCCCCCAGGCAAAACAAACAAAGGTCGTCGGTCAGAAAAAGGAATCTTTTTAAAACAAAGGGAGCACTTCTTAAAGCCCCTAGGGGCCATAAAACAAAAAGAAAATAAGGGGGAAATCCGAGGGGGGGGGGGAAAGGCGGGAAAGGAGAAAAACGGGGATAGAACTAAGTAAAAACAAGTTCTATCGAAACAATAATTAAAGAAAACTATTATTATTAGAAAGAAAAGTTTAAGAATAAAGATAGCAAAAGCTAATACAACTTTCCTTTGTTCGCTCTAGTTCCTACGTCCTACTTGAACGGCGGAAAAAAGGAAACTGAAGGAAGGTTGAGGAGGCGGAGCTCGTGCCCTTCGGGGGGGGGACTAATTGTTTCTTTTTCCTAAGCTCTAGAATCTTCCGAACGTCCTGCGCAGGCGCAGGATAAACCCATTTGTGTGCATTCACAGAGGCCACTACGAAGAACCTACTGCGCCAACAGGAAACACTGCATTCAGTTTGAACAATAACCACCAAAAAAAAAAAGTTATTAAAACAGAGCTGCCATGGCCAGCAGTGGTGGTGAAACTGTGCCAATAAAAAAGGTGGAAGGGAGATTTTGGGGGGCAGGGGCAGGATCTTTATACTATTACCTCTAACTCCCTGCTGAAAATTGAAAGGAAACAAAGATTGGGCTGAGCTGTAACACAAAACTCATTTAACGGCAGAGTCAATACCTTTCTTATTACTAGCTCCCTTCTATGTAACACTTTGAAGATGTGAATAATGGTTATATCTCACCATACTGGCAAAACCAACAGGCAACAGAAAAACTCTGTGTCACCCTGAATTGTAAACCCCCAAATACTTTCCTTCCATACTTCACTCACTTCTCACTTTTATTACTGATAAATCAGATTATTTTTTTCCAAACCATTGTCAGCTGCTTCTGCTACTAATCTTTTTGTTACCTGTGGAAGTTTCAGGTATGATGTATTATTTTACCTATTTTGAAGGTGATTTTTTAAAACGTGACTGGATATAGAGATATAATTCCATCTCCCTCATTACCTGCTTATCTACGTCACTGTAAGTACAAGTGGGAAAAACAACTCTATATACTTTGGCACATTAGAATTCTATCATGTTCCCACCAATGCTTTTCCCCCCTTGCTTGGAAACACCCCCAGTGTAGACATCTTTTTAAATGTGTGCATCTGACTATATGGCTGCCATGAGAAGGCATGACATTCACAAAGTAAGAACACCCAACAGCAGTGTTGCAATCTTTCACATCATGGGAATGACATGCCTTCTTATAATGGAAAGATTGTAACACTGCTCTTGGGTGTTCTTACTTTCTCTCTTACTCAAGAATCTGCATGTTCTCGTATCAACTGTGCTGGATCAATTAAGATACCACATGCTGTATTTTAAAAATAATTTCCTTGAACATTTATAAGCTCTCATCAGGAAGGAAATTCCTGTTTCTTTTCAGTTGTGTTAGGGTTTTTTCAAGGAAATGAATTTTAGAAATTTTGAATGAATTTTTAAATTTTGAAAGAAATGCATTTTGAACAAACTACACTAGCTCCTGCTGTTTGGACTGTTCTCCAATGTCTGTGGAAGAGGATGGTTAATATATCACCACTGTTTAAAGGCGATCATATAGACACTGAATACTTGCTGCAAAAATGCGATCTGCTTTTCTGTTTCTTCCATTGGGGTTTCGTTGTGTCAAAGATCCTCTGTAATACGAGTTCCGGGTAAATGAATCAGCATTATCTTGTGAAATTAAAGAAAGACACATTTATTATGGTGTGCCACAGTAAAATGGTTCATGCTTAGTTACAGCTGGAATGCTTATCCTCAGTCGCCATTATGTACCTGGTTCCAGTTGGCAGACCTCGATGAGCTAGTAAAAACTCCAGAAAGTTAATAGAAGCCTGACTGCTTTTTACCCCTGATGTAAAAGATCTTATTTTTACAACCACACAGGAAGTTGCTACAGAATCATAGAACACAAAAACCTCTAGTCTTATAGGGCTGGATATTGTAACCTTTTTTCAAGCAATCGTTCAATTCATTTCCCTGTCTGCATTTTCTGCAAGCCCCTTGTGCATCATTGCCCTCAGGAGAGATATGTTCCTTCACTCCTATTCTGAAAAATACAACTGACTGCATTGTCTTTGTATACCATTGGCCAGTATATTTCACTCTATCTGCATAACTAAAGTGAAAGTACCATTATCTTACTAAAGATTTACTTTATAAAAGGAAATTTCATCTCTCCTGCTCTTTACCAAGGTGTTGCCTTTGTTATCTCCAGACAACACATAAATATCATCTGTCTAAACTTGTCAGGAGAATTGTCCTGGGTAAACTCAGTTAGACCCGTTCTATAGAGCTATGGGATCAACACGAGTTTTTGCCCACTTTTGCCTCTAATAGAGCCAAGCATCTGCTTAAAGAAAAAAACCAGTCTTCACTCTAACTGGCTGGATTTGTGTGTCATCTCATAAATGTCCTATTCTCATTGGTTCCCTCTGTACAAAACATCATTTGGTTTGGAGAATTATTTTGTTAATCTAACCTCAGCCCCTTTAAGAAAAGCATTCACAGCTTTTTGTTTTCAGTATATGCCATCAGCCATTTTGGAGGGGAGAAATGATAATGTCCCCTTTCATCAAAGACTCTGTATTTGTGGATCAGGAGTGGTCGAAGATGCTTTCCATTATTTATTAAGTTGCCCTTTATATGAGCACCCCAGAAGTCAACTTCTTGCTGGCATTCTTAGACTCCTGTGTGATAGACAGCCCCCCCTTGGCTCAACTTTGCACACTGCTTGTGGCTAGGGATGCAAATACTACCTATCAAGTACCAGCTAGATGCCCGAGCCCAGACTATGCCTTGAGAGCAATGGTGCTTGTCAACACTGCATATTTCCTTCCTTCCTTCGAAAAACTGGCATTCAACAATAGCTTCTAAATAAAACATAAAACAGTATCAAAGTATAATTAAAAACACATCAATAAAAAAGAAATAAAAACAACCAATCAGCTAAAATCCTAGCAATCCAGCTTAAATGCCAAAGGCCTGTCTGAACAAGGCCTTTTCTGGCCATTGGGAGGACGACAGATTGGGGCCAACAAAGCCTCCTTCAGCAGGGAGTTCCAGAGCCTGGAAGTTGCCGCCCAGAAGACCCTCTCTTGTGTCCCCATCAAAAGTAGCAGCAGTACCAAGAGAAGAGTTTTTCTACATGTTTATATGGGAGACTATGGTCCGTAAGGTACCTTGGTCACAAGTCATGTAGGACTTTATATATAAATATTAACCAGCACTTTGCATTGTGCCCAGAAACAGAGTGGTGGCCTGAGAAGCTATTGTAACAAGAAAGTCCCCAGCCAATAGCCTGACTTGTAGCTATTTGGAGCAACCAACATTTCTAAAACACTTCTCAAAGGCAGCTCCCCACAGAACATGTCACTACAGTCCAAAAGGATTTTCAGTGATTATAGGTCCAGTGTGGACTCTTGCAAACTGCCTTCCAGGGATAAGTAATCATTTCCATGTGAACCACAACAGCAGTTCAGCAGCAGAAACTGCCAGGGGAGAACTACAGAAAACAATGAATCAACCAGAATCAACTCCATGTGCATTTGATCCCTAACTCATTAATACGTCACTAATTTGTGCAGAGATTTTGAGGTTTTCTTAGCTGTACAGAACATGCATTTTGATGTGGCAGGACATTATTTGTCTTCCTGGCATTGTTCACATGTTCAGAGGCCATAAACAATCCTTCATGCAACACTAGTAATTTTGCTAGACTATTGAAGCAAACCACTAAAGATGCCTCTCCCATTCATTTGTAAATAAGAACAGTTCTTACTTGAAATCTCAAGAGAAGAGGTGAATTTTCTCCTCAACACATGTGGCATAGACATTACCTAAAAGAAATAAATCTACATGTAACTTAGGTTTCACTCTATTTGTTTTATCAAAGCTTAAGGGTAGTTTTCGTTCATCTTCCCTTACAATGGAGCATTGTTGATTAGTCAGTTTACCTCATTATCTCATCAAAATATGCACTATTACAAATATAATTAGAAATGCTGTGACTCTTTATTCTCCACAAGCCTTCTCCTCTGTACATCAGTTACCCTATTTTCAATATAGTGCCTTTTTCTGATAAAAAGTTTACAATGTCAGTGTCAGAGAGACCAGGAGAGGTCTTACTGGTAACAACAACAATTGAAGAAACAAGGCATCTTGCAGGTGACTTTAATATTTCCAGAACACAGTTCTTCTCCCTCCCCTCAACACATGGAAGCATAGTTGAACAGCAATGTATGTAATTTAAAAATAAGTAATAAACAAATGAATGCTTGCTTTCTTTCAGTTTTACTTAGTAAATTGTTTTCTTGTTCCTGAATCCTTCATTAATTCAATTCTTCAAAGAACCTCTGGTTTATGAATGTAGGATATTGTGCTTCTGTAGCCATGATTCAAAAAGCCAGGAAATGGATTGATATCACTGCACAATATTACACCTGCATTTCCAGCAGGAAAAAGGATGCCAAGTTTATATAGCAGAGGGCAGCCCGAATGTTGAGAACACCAATGGCAGCAATCAAGATGGTTTACAGCAGTGGTTCTTAACCTTTGTTACTCAGGTGTTTTTGGACTGCAACTCCCAGAAGCCTTCACCACCAGCTGTGCTGGCTGGGGTTTCTGGGAGTTGCAGTCCAAAAACACCTGAGTAACAAAGGTTAAGAACCACTGGTTTACAGGATACTCTCTTCTGTTCAATACTATTCATGACGTGAAACCACAAAAAGGAAACTCCCAGAAGCTGAACTTTTTTCACCAGTTAACCTCTTTTCACCCAAACACAAAGCAACTGTCAGGGCTGTTATTCAACAAGTGTAAATGGTATAGGATTCCAGAAGATAAGCACATGACCTGTACTATGGTTACTAGGAGAAGACAGAAGTGAGAATAGCTTGGAAGTGGCTGTAGTCTCTTTGTGCCAAAATATTTTGAAGGGCTGTTTTGGACTTAATGAAATGGTGAAGCAAAGATGTGAGTAGGTACAACATATACAATAGAGAAACATACACACCCTTTAATCTCTCAGGTAAACTAATGTTGCCATGCCCGCTCTACAGAACGCAGACTAGAAAGCTATGTTCCAATTTCCAAACCCTTTCCTTGAGTTAGGCAAGCTGAGGAAGAAAAGCTATATTGAACCTAAAGTTCTATAGGCATGTGGTGTGCATGTTTTCTAAAAGATGCCCCTTTGCCTTTTGGAAGAAAAAAAAAGGAAGAGCTAGAAGTTTGCAAAGAATGTAACTAGAAACCAAGGTCAAAATCATCCATACTATGTGAAAGAAAAACAGTGAAGAAAGGCAGGGACAAAAATTAACTCATTTGAAATGTGATGTTGGAGCAGAACTGTACAGAAAGACAGCCAGAAAAGCAGAAAAGTGGGTGCTGAATCAAATAAAACTAGAGCAAAAATGAGTCAAGTGAGCCTATCCTACAATGCACATACAGTATAATGGAAATATAGACATGACCAGAATAGACTATACTGTTGGGGAAGGTGGGGCGGAGAAGTAGGAAAAGAGGAAAACCTAACATGAGATGGGTTGACTCCATAGAAAAACCACAACTGTTAGTTTACAAGATCTGAGCAGAACTTACTGGAAAAGACATATTGCTAGGAGGTGCGGGCCAGTAGGAAGAGAGAACGACAGGTTACCCATCTGTAATTGTAGTTTACAAATGGTTTTTCCAGTAGCGATGTATGGAAGTGAGAGCTGGACCATAAAGAAGGCTGACCGCTGAAGAATTGATGCTTTTGAATTGTGGTGCTGGAGGAGACTCTTGAGAGTCCCCTGGATTGCAAGGAGAACAAACCTATCCATTTTGAAGGGAATCAACCCTGAGTGCTCACTGGAAGGACAGATCCTGAAGCTGAGGCTCCAATACTTTTGCCATCTCATGAGAAGAGAAGACTCCCTGGAAAAGGCCCTGATGTTGGGAAAGTGTGAAGGCAAGAGGAGAAGGGGATGACAGAGGACGAGATGGTTGGACAGTGTCACCGAAGCTACCAACATGAATTTGACCCAACTCCGGGAGGCAGTGGAAGACAGGAGGGCCTGGCGTGCTCTGGTCCATGGGGTCACGAAGAGTCGGACACGACTTAATGACTAAACAATAATAAAAATTGTAGTTCTTCGAGTGGACCTCTCTGATTCACACCCTGGGTGATCTGTGCCTGCGCGGAGCCTCATTGGAAAGTTCTAGAGCTTCTGCGGTAGCAAAAAACACATTAGAATAAGGCCCCTCCCCCCTCGTATAAGTACCTTGGCACCAAGGCTCCCCTTTCAGTTGTGCCAACCGCCGCTACATTAAGCAGAATGGCGTGACAGTGGGGAGGACGGGCGGGATGTGTGAATCACAGAGGTCCACTCGAAGGACTACAACTACAGGTGGGTAACCTGTCGTTCTTCTTCGTGGCCTCTGTGAATCACACCCTGGGTGACTTAAAAAACTGTCTTACCCAGAGGCAGGGTGTCATGTCAAGGTAGAGGCTAGAACAGCACGTCCAAAGGCCGCATCAGACTTCTGCCGGAGATCAAGTCTATAATGTCTGATGAAAGTGGACAGCTGAGCCCAGGTAGCAGAGGCGCAGACATCTGGAAGAGGTACGCCGCGTAGGAATGCCGTAGAGGTCACCACTGCTCTGGTGGAGTGAGGGCGAATCACCCTCGGGACTGGTTTGCATGCCAGCTGATACGCAAGGTGAATGGTTGAAGCAACCCATCTAGATATAGTTTGAGATGTCACCTGGCGACCTTTAGTAGGTGGTTGGTGACTTATGAAAAGTCGAGGTGAACGGCTGAAAGGTTGGGTGCGTTGGACGTAAAAGGCAAGGGCTTGCCTAACGTCTAAAGTATGGAGGATTCTTTCTTGAGTTGTGGACGGTGACGGTAAGAAGGAAGGAAGGATAAACGGCTGAGAGAGATGGAATTGAGATACGACTTTAGGGGGGAAAGAAATCTCCATGGATAGTTTGACTTTGTCCAGAAAAAACTGTAAATAAGGATAGTGATGACGTAAGGCTGCTAAATCACTAGCTTGTCGAGCTGAGATGATGGCGACGAGGAAAACTGTTTTAAAGGTAAGTAGCCGTAAATCAGTTGAAGCTAAAGGTTCAAAAGGAGCTTTAGTAAGTTGTTGTAGTACTAGTGTTAGCGACCATTGCAGGGAAGGCGGACGGGTATCTGGGTAGATATGAGATAGACCTTTAAGAAAACGTTTTAATGTTGGATGCTTGAAGAAATCAGCTGCCGGAGAGTTAGGGGGCTGATAAGAAACTATGGCGGAGAGGTAAACTCTCAGGGAAGAGAGGGAAAGGCAGCTAGATTTGAGATGAAGCAAAAAACATAGAACAGTAGCAAGTGATGGATTAATAGAAGGCAATGAGGAAGTTTCAGTGAAAGCTTTGAATTTGTTCCATTTATACAGGTAAGCCTTCCTAGTGGAGGGCTTCTTTGCTTGACGGAGGACGTTCATTAGCGAGGTGGAATCCTCCACGCTGCCAGGTGCAGAACAGATAAGTCTGGGTGGAGTATTTGGGTGTTGTTCTGCGTGAGGAGGTGGGGCAGGCAAGGGAGGTGGTGAATGTCTGATGAGAGATTGTGAAGGACTGGAAACCAAGGTTGTCTCGGCCACCAAGGGGTATAACGATGGCATCGGGTTTGTCCTGTTGTAGGCGAACTACGACCTTGTGGAGAAGCGGGAACGGCAGAAAAAGGTAAGTGAGGGTCTTGGGCCATTGGCCGACGAATGCATCTCCTTGGGAGTGTTTGCCAATGCCGGCTCGGGAGCAGTATCGTTTGCACTTCCGATTTACATGGGACACGAAGAGGTCGAGAGTTGGTTTGCCCCATCATTCGCACAGGCGAAGAAAAACTGATTGGTCTAACTCCCACTCGTGAGCTTGAGAGTTTGTGCGGTTGAGTAGATCCCCCAAGTCGTTGTCGTGGCCGGCAATGTGTAAAGCCGTGAGGCAGATATGATGTGCTAGGCACCACTCACAGAGGTCGACTGCTAAATAGAGGAGACTTGGAGAGTGGGTGCCGCCTTGTTTCAGGATGTAGTACATTGCCGTGGTGTTGTCGGTGGCAATTTGTACCATCTTGCCAGCGAGGAGATTTCTGAAAACTTTGCAAGCTTTTATAACCGCCAATAGCTCTAATTTGTTGATGTGGAGCAATTTTTCTCTGGAAGACCACTTGGCGTGGATTTTGAGAGATTTGCAGTGAGCTTCCCAGCCTGTGAGGCTGGCGTCGGTGGTGACCTTTATTTGTGGTCGTGGTTGTCGGAACGGCCGCCCGAGGGATACGTTGGGAGGAAAACGCCACCACTGAAGTTGGGAGGCGAGTTCTGGAGTGACCCTTAAAAGAGTGTGAGGAGGGTCTCTGAATGGGTTGAAGAGGGTGAGAAACCAAGACTGAAGAGATCTCATCTTGAGACGTACATGCTGCACTACTAAAGTCATAGAGGCCATGGTGCCTAGTACACGTTGCACAGTTAAGGCGGGTACCATAGCATGAGGGGTAAAAACTTGAAGTAAGGTAATTAAATTTTCTGTTTTGTTTGGAGGAAGAAAGGCGCAAGCTTGTGTGGAATCTATGTGTGCGCCTATATAATGAATAATCTTTGTAGGTTTCAAATTTGATTTTTTTTCCTTGATAGCGAGACCGAGATCGCGAAGGAGGGTAAGGGTGAAGTGAGTGTCTCGTTGAGCCTTGCGATGGGAATGAGCTACGAGGAGCCAATCGTCGATATATGGAAATATGAGATTTTTTTGCAATCTGAGGTAAGCGGCTAGTGGTGCCATGCACTTGGTGAACACTCTTGGAGCTGTTGCAAGGCCAAAAGGAAGACTTTTGAATTGGTAGGCTTGTGATCCTAGTTGAAATTGAAGGAATTTTCTGTGTGAAGGGTGTATGGAAGTATGCGTCTTTGAGATCTATGACAGTGAAACAGTCGTTTTTGCGGAGTAAAGGGAGAACTGATTTGAGGGTAACCATACGGAATTTTGTGGTAATGATGTATTTGTTTAACTCTCGTAGGTCTAAGATTGGGCGAAGACCTCCGTCCTTTTTGGGTACGGTGAAATAGCGAGAGTAAAACCCTTTGTTGTGTTGTGAGATGGGTTGTATGGCGTCTTTGAGGAGTAAATTTCTTATTTCCTCTTGCAGGGTTGGAGATGGTGGAGTGATGACATGTGTCGCCGGAGGAAGTTGGAAGAAATGGATGCAGTAGCCGTTGTGGATGATGGACAGTACCCAGGCATCTGTAGTGATGGATTCCCAGACAGGTAGGTGTTTCCAGAGGGCAGGATGGGTGGAGTGGTGTGTGATCTTGGTCATGAGAGCGTCAAACGTGATGTTTGGGTTTCCGGTCGTTGTGCCTAGTAATGGGTTGTTGGCGGGGTTTATTTCTTTGATTTCTGAAATAGGGTGTATAAGATGTTTGTTTTGGAGGATTACGTTGGAATTTTTGATATGAGTTCTATGGTCATCTCCATTGATTTTGTTGGGGGCGTTGTTGGTAAGATGGATAAACTCCCCAATGTCTAGCTGCTGATTTTTTTTTGTACGTTTTCCAAAATATCATCAGTTTCAGCATTAAAGAGGCCTGCCCTGTCAAATGGAAGGTCTTCGATACATGCGTGGGCATCCTCAGCCAGGCCAGCTGTCCTTAGCCAAGAGAAACATCGTAAGGCTACTGAAGCGGCCATGGACTTTGCTATGGCGTCTGCCGTGTGCCTAGCAGAAAGCATCTGTTGTTTGGCAACAGAAAGACCTTCTTGTTGAAAGGTTTGGGTGAGTACTTTTTTATCTTCTGGTAAAGATTTGACAAAGGTTGTCATATTGTCCCAAAAGAAACATTGATATATACCCATGGCTCCCTGGTAGTTAGCGACACGCATGGTGAACGCTGCTGATGAATAAAGCCATCCTCCCATTGAGTCGATCCTTCTACTGTCTTTATTTGGTGGTATGAGGGTCTGTCGATGTCGAGATCTGGATTGTGAGGCTTCGACAAAAATAGAGTTTGGAGCTGGTTGTTTTTGAAAGAATAAAGCTCCAGGATCATGGACTCTGTAGAGGTTATCGATTCATTTAGACATGGTATGGGAAGAGGCTGGTTTTGTCCAGGATCGTTGAGCGGTGCTGAGTAGAGACGGAAGCATTGAGATGTGTACTGGAGTAGTTGTATCTTTAGAGATTGGGTCATATAGATCAGTGGTTCTTAACCTTTGTTACTCAGGTGTTTTTGAACTGCAACTCCCAGAAACCCCAGCCAGCACAGCTGGTGGCGAAGGCTTCTGGGAGTTGCAGTCCAAAAACATCTGAGTAACAAAGGTTAAGAACCACTGATATAGATGATCAGCCGGTTCTGTTGAAGGTCAGTGGATTTGGAGATCGAGAGACTTAGCCATACGGATCATAAGTTGGGCATAAGTTTGGAATTCTTCTGCCGGTGATGTTCGGTTGGCATCGACAAGATCAGATTCCAGTGAGGTAAGTAATACTGACGGTGTCTGAGGTCTGGATCCGTGATCGGAATAATCGGGGGTGGCGTCGGGAGTCGACGGATTTTCGATCGACTTCGGTGTCGATAGGTTGAACGTCATAGTATTGACGTTTGTGGCTCGATGTCGATGGAGGCATCATGTCCATGGGCATTTGTCGGTGTCGAGGATTTCGATATCGAGAGATGTCATCCGAGTGTCCATGGATGTTGTTTGATATGGTTGAACATCGGTGCCGAACTTGGGGTCATAGTGGTGTCGAGTTCGATGGCTTGGTTCTATCGGGCGACGGAAATTGTGCATCGATAGAGGAACAGAGCGAGTGTCCATGGACCAGGATGAATATCAAGGATCATTGATATCAGAGCCTGTGTCTCGGTGATGTCAAAATGGAGGTTGTTGACGAGTTGGTAAAGCAGTGGAGTATATAGACGCTGGAGATGCCAAGCGAGAGGAATGATTTCCCTCATCTGGATTAGCAGGAAAATATCAGGAGGCTGGAGCTGTAAAAGCCTCACGTGTAGAAGAAAGTTGCTCGACCGTCCTGGGTCTTTTAGGTGCCAGGTAGGGAGCAGGTTGGAGTCGATGTGGGTAATAGTGATATGGCCGTTTCGACACCGACGGCTGTCGAGATCGAGGCCTGCCGTGGGAAGGTACGACCGAACTGGATAAAGCAACTGGCGGCTGGGAGGAGAAGATGTTAATTGATCGACTCTGTCATCCCATTCCGGTGGTTGAGAGCAGGGTTGATGAGAGGGGATTCCGTCATCGTCAGAAGGCGAACCAATAGAGATTGATTCGGCAGTTTGTTGAGGCTGCTGAGAAATGACTGTGGATTTAGATTTATGTTGTTTAGGTCTCTTAGGCGGAGAAGGCTCCAGAACCAAAGAGGCTTCGGTGCACATTTGACGTTTAGTGGAAGGCTTCGATATCGAGGATTTCAGTATCGAGCACTTCGATTTATGGGTTTTGGAAGTTTTAGACGAAGTAGACGGAGCGTCGGAGTGGGATGGTGTGGTCGATGGATGTTGTTTTGAGGCTTCAGAAAGAGCCTTTTTGCATGGCTTTGGTTTGTGAGATGGCCTTACAAGGAGGTTGGGCCATTTTGGTTGGTTGAAGGGATTGTTCCCAAAGACGTTTTAATCTCGATAAGCGAGAACGGAGGACTCCACGCTTGAAGTTCTTACAATGCTGGCAGGAGGACGTCTGGTGTGCCTCTCCCAAGCAAAAAAGAGACTTGGCGTGGCCGTCGGAGAGTGGTATTTTGTTATCACAGACCACGCAGTGTTTAAATGGGCTCAAAGGGGCCATTAATAGGAGAAAATAATTTGAAGGGGAAAAGCTATGATTGAGGTGGGGCGGGTTGCTGCAGCCGGAGGCCGAGTGAGGTAGAAAGGAAAAAATCTCTGATGATAATAAATTTGATCTATTCTAATAGTTAAAGGAAAAAAGATTAAAATAGTGAAGGAGTCAAGAATAAACTCTCTCTTTTACTCACAGAAGCAGAACTATGAGGCTCTCAATGCGGCGGTTGAAAGAAACTGAAAGGGGAGCCTTGGAGCCAAGGTACTTATACGAGGGGGGAGGGGCCTTATTCTAATGTGTTTTTGCTACTGCAGAAGCTCTAGAACTTTCCGATGAGGCTCCGCGCAGGCACGGATCACCCAGGGTGTGATTCACAGAGGCCACGAAGAAGAACAACCTAATATGAGACTGAATAAGCTACTTGGATGAGTAGCAAAACATTTCAACTTAATAAGAAAAAAGTCCAGTTGCCATGACTCAACTTCCAGATAACCTAATATGAAATGTTGTTGGTTTGCAAGCTCTGAGCAGAGGTGTTAATAAAGATTTTGGAAGTCAGCAACTCATAGAGTCACCACACATCAAAAGTGACTTGATGACACATCTTTGGAGTTTTTTTCTTAATTAACAAACAATTGTATAGTGACAAGATTGATGCAATAGGCACCAAAACTCTGCTAACATTGTGTAAGATAATCCCCAGCCACAAAGCAAAAAGCAAAAAAACAAATGGTAATATCACAGCTTAAAAAAGTGAGCTTTCTGAATATTTATTCTCTATTTTAAAATATTTTAAAATATATATTTTTACACCAGAAATAGAAACTCTTTTTTAATGTTCGTTTGGCCAGGAAGGAGTTAAAATGTTCTCTTCTTGAAAGTCATTTATTTTAGTCCTGACTGGCAGGGTCGAAAGTTCAGATCTCCCTTCCCAGTTCTCAATGTTTATGTTTAGAATGTTTGTGGTGATAACCAGTTTCTAAGAAAGACAGAAAGACAGATTTTTCCCCTTTGAGACGGGTTTATTGTAGTCATTATTAGAGGTCCTGATGCCTGGATTCCTTCCAAATAAAAAGAGAAGCTGGGACAAACCATTCTCTTTCAAGATAAGCAAATCTGGTCTTCTCAATCTTTTCAATTTGTTTTAAATCTGCAGACAGAAAAGGTCACTGGTGTCTGCATGAATGATAAAACTATTTTATTTTTAAAAAATCATAACCTGCAAACCATTTCCCCAGATGTCCCCAAATTTGGCACAGAGAAGGAGCTGGCAGTCTGCTACATCTGTGTCAAATTTGGTGCTGATCCAGTTTTAAAATTATAAATTTGTGTTTGGGATGCCCCCAGTTTTTAGAATTGCCTTATGGAATGCTGATTTGCTCTGTTGCAATATCTATTTCTGAACTCCTGGGCAGCAATAATTATTGTTAAAACTTTGAAAGCTATTGACCACAGGAACAAATCAGGTTTGTTATTACTACGGGCCTGTTCACACTGTGAAATCTGGTGTAATCCGGCCTGTGCTTAAAAGTTCCCTATCTTCAGTGCAATCTATTTTAACTCTCTCTTAAATGATCCTTCCATCTACACTGGAGATTGTGCTGTGGGTCCTCTTCTTGGTTTGTATCAACACAAATTGGCCCTGTTTGAAATACTGATACTCCCCTTCCTGCCTCTTCAATTACTGACACTCCTCTTCCTGCTGCTTTCCATGCCTATTTTCACTTCAGCTATTTTGCATGCCATGATGAGTTGTTGTTGTTGTTTTTGTTAAAACATTAGAGGCATAGTACTATGGCAATGTATCTGCCTAATATGGTAGACATTATTTTATATTTGAAACCGTGACTTACAAATTTGCATTAATTACCTTGCAGATAAGTAATTTTCTGCAGACGTGTCTGCATGTCTCATTGTCCATTTAATATGCTAACTGCAGTGCACTGCTATGTCTTGCACCATCAAACTGATTGAGCTTTGCAGCATGGCTTTGTGGTGAAGGACCCATAAAGATTTATCTGCCAATGCCTTGGTGGCAGTCTTGAGCATCTGGTGTATATGTGAAGTTGGCATGATGTCTGGGACACTGCTGTTTGCTGCATTTTATGGATGGTACTTTGGAGAAAGCTACATGTGCTGTTAATTACGTAGCAGTATGGCCCAGATGGGAAATCATAGCTTACTTCTGGACTCATGGATCCACATGGTTTTTACATGAGATCCTCCCCAAACCACTGTCAAACATAGGTCCCATCTAGGCCCACAGACTACACCACAGAAATCATGAATCAATGAGCACATTGCTTGCTGTGATGCAAAAACACCAATTCAAGGCATGGATTCTCATGGACCAGCATGATTTTTTATGTGAGATCTTCCCCAAACTTCCAGCAAGTCATAGGTCCCATCCATGTCCATCAACTACATCACAGAAATCATGGATCCTTTGGTGCATTGCAAAAACATGGATCCCTGGCACAGATCCTAATGAACCCACATGACTTTTTTGTGGAATCCAATACAAACCACTATCCAATCACAGGATCCATCTGTACCTACAGATTACAACAGAGAAATTATTGGTCCTTCGACACATTACTTTAGTGAAAAACAATGAATCCTAGATGCAAATTCTCATGGATCAACATGACTTTTACATGGGATCCTTTTCAAACCACAGTCAAATCATGGGTCCCATCTGCCCCTATACTGTTTCATAGAAATCACATAATCTTCAGTGCATGGCTTTGCTGTGGTGCACGGCATGGATCCTTATCATGGATCCACATTATTTTCACACAGGCATCTTAACAACCCACCATCAAGTTGTAGATCCTGTCTGTGCCCACCAACTAAACCACAGAAATCACAGATCCTCTGGGACATTATTTGGTTTTGACACAAATACATAGATTCTCAGTGATCCACATTATTTTTACAGGAGATCCACCTCAAAGCACTATCAAATCATACATCCGAACTCTGCCCACAGAGTACCACACAGAAATCATGAGTTCTTCACCACATAATGTTTCAGTGGCAAAAAAAGAGAGGATCCTCTGAAATCATAGATTCCCTTTGTGCCCACGGAAATCATGGATCCATCAGCTCATAGCTTTGCAGTGATGCAAAAACATGGGTCTAAGGATCAGATCCACATGAACACATACATGGGATTGTCCCAAGCCACTGTCAAATCATAGGTCCCATTTGTGCCCGCAGATTACTCCACAGGAATTATGGATTCCGTTTTGCTATGCTGCAAAAACACTGATCCAAGGTGCAGAACTTCATGGATTAATAGTCAACCAGGGCAATGAGACATTAAGTGAAATGTAACTAACATCTCTAGTTTGTCAGAAGTAGTGCTGCATCATTAGTGAATTATTTTTTAAAAAATATATGAAGAGAATAGGAAAATATGATCCATTTCAATGCCACAACCTACCTACTATGTCACAGTTAACACTGCCCCCAGTGCCATTTTATTGAAAGTACCCATCTGCAAAGGCTAAACAAAGAGCTATTTTGGATCTCACTGAATCATGCCAGGAAGAATTCATGCCCCACTGCTGGGCCTGAAAGGTGCATGACAGCTCTTAAAGGGGAAGGATGGGCAGTTTTAAGTAGAAACACTTGTGAATGAGGTATTTTTCCAGCTCCAAATAGTGCCAACAAAGATCCATATATCATATCTATATGCCAGTTTGGACAGGCCCTTAACTCTACAAATTAGTTTATCTAAAATCATGATCACTTGATGAAAACCAGATCTTAGTCTGCAGCAATCTTTCTGCTTTACTTTCTGAACAACAGACAACAGAAAGTAATCTGAACAGACAAATTCAGCTTCCTCTCCTTTATTCCATTCCCTTTCTCCATTCCTGCTTACTTGTCTATATGTCTGATGAAGAGTGTTCTTTCAAATAGAAAAGCAAAGTACTTTGATACAAGGCAAGAGGAGCAGTATTAGTCACTAGCAGCTCTTTTGTCTGCCAAGACTGGGAGGGCAATGAAATCTCCATCACCAGGGGTGAAACCTGCTGTCTCTAACTGACTCTACAGTGCAGCAGCCTCCATTCTGGAACTCACTTTGAACAAGAGAGCCTGGTCTCTAAATCTGATGAAGAGTATTGCTCTTTCCAAATAGAAAAGCAACACATTTTTGTGCCTGAGTGTAACACGGTGTACACATGTAACAAGTGTAAACTGGTGGCACTGTTAGAAGAAAAAGTGGGAGAACTGGAGCAGTAAGTAGCTACACTTAAGGCTATAAGGGAAGATGAAGTATACATTGACAGAACTCTTGAGCAGCAGCAGGTACTGGAGGGGGAAGAGCAACAAAGGAAGGCAGAGGAAGAGGAGAGAGCAAACATAGTGGAAGAAGACCCATAGAAAAGAGTCACCGTTAGGAGCAAAAGAAGGAGAAGACTATTTTCACTGGTGGAACTGTGAAATTGCTTTCAGGTTCTTGATGAGGAATCTGGCAGACAGCAAGTAGACGAAGTCAAAGAGGAGACCATGCAGGAGTACATGAGAGGGACTGAAACTCAGCCAAGCAGAGACATTGAACCCACACTATATAAAAAGAAGATGAGAAAAGTAGTTGTAATAGGAGACTCCCTACTGCATGGGATGGAAACTGAAGTATGCTGAGAAGATCCATGGATATGCTATCTCACTGGAGCACAGATTAGGGATGTGACAGAAGGACTGCCATCACTCATAAAACCCATGGATACATACTGTATCCCTTTCTTCTCAGACTTTCAAGCTCTGAGACAGAAACATAAGGACTTTGGAGTCCAGATAGTTTTCTCATCCATCCTGCCAGTACTCGAAAGAGGAAAAGAAAGGGAAAGGAAAATACTTCAAGTGAATGACTGGCTCCACAGGTGGTGTCGATGTGAGGGATTTGGTTTTTGGGATCACAGGCTAAGCTTCCTGGAAGATGGGCTGCTAGCAAGAGATGGGAAGAATGTGTTTGGCCACAGCATGAAGAACTTCATCAAGATGGCTTTAAACTGAACTGGAAGGGGGAGGGAGACGCAAGCACAGAGGTAAAGATAGATGAAGCCTTACGCACAATAAGAGGAACAGACCACACAGTTCTGATGGGGGTCAATAATAACATTAACATTAATAATAATATTCATAAAAATGTACCCAAAAAAGCAGGCCGCAAATTGCACAATCTCTGGTGTCTATATACAAATACCAGGAGTATGGGAAACAAACAGAAAGAACTGGAAATCTTAATTCCAGGCATAAATATGCCATGACAGGTATAACTGAAACTAGGTAGAATGATTCCCATGAGTGGAATATAATTGAGGGGTATAAATTGTTCAAAAAGAACAGAAAGAATAGAAAAGGAGTTGGAGTAGCATTATATGTCAAAAACACATATTCCTGCATAGAAATACAGAAAGATGAGCTTGGTGGTCCTGTTGAAAGCATCTGGAATAATATAACTGGGGTGAGAAAGAAAAGGAACATGGTAGTTGCAGTCTACTCTTGACCACCCAAACAAGGAGAAGATGAGGATGAAATCTTTGAAAAACAAATTGCAAGCATTTCAAGGAGACACGATGCGATGGGAGATTTCAATTATCCTAATATCTCTTGGGAGACAAATTCTGCCAAACATGGCCCTTCCAAGAAATTCCTGGATTGTGGGGCTGATAATTTTCTCCTACAAAAAGTAGAGAAAGAAATGAGAGGACTAGTTATCCTTGACTTGATTCTAACCAATAGAGACAACTTGGTGGAGGATGTGGCAGTAAGGGGAAATCTGGGTGAGAGTGACCATGTTCTACTAGAATTCTTGATTTCAAAGGAAACCAAAACAGAGTGTAGCCACACATATATGCTGGATTTTTAAAAAGCCAATTGTAATGAACTCAGAACAAGGATAAGTAAGGTCCCATGGCAGGAGATCCTAACAAGAAAAGAAGTCCAAGAAGTGTGGGAGTTTCTAAAACAGAAAATTCTAAAAATTCTAAAAATTTCTAAAACTACAAACTATCCCAACAAGAAAAAAGGATGGAGACAGCAAAAAAAATCAGTGTGGCTTCACAAAAAGCTCACAGAGGACCTGAAAACAAACAAACAAAAAGACACATATAGGAATCGGAAGGAAGGCCAGGCCACAAAGGAAGAGTACAGACAAGTAGCAAGGAATTGCAGGAATCGCGTTAGGAGGGCAAAAGCTGAGAATGTGTTGAGGCTAGGAGACACAAGAAGTAACAAAAAAGCCTTCTTTAGGTACTGTATGTGTGTAGCAGAAAACAAAGGGAAAAAAAGTGGCTCAGCTACTCAATGGAGATGGAAAAATGATAACAGAATACAAAGAAAAGGAGGAGCCTGTGAACTATAGACCAGTCAGGCTGACATCTATCCCAGGGAAAATTCTGGAACAGATTATAAAGCAGTCACTATGCAAACTCCTAGAAAGGTAAAGGTAAAGGTTCCCCTTGACATTTAGTCCAGTTGTGTCCGACTCTAGGGCGCGGTGCTCATCCCCATCTCCAAGCCGTAGAGCCAGCGTTTGTCCGTAGACAGTTTCCGTGGTCACGTGGTCAGCGCGACTAGACACGGAACACCGTTACCTTCCCACCGTGGTGGTACCTATTTATCTACTTGCATTTACATGCTTTCGAACTCCTAGAAAACAAAGCACTAATAACTAGAAGCCAACACTGATTTGTCAAGAAGCCAACAGTGTGATATGGCTACAAAAAAGGCAAATGCTATTTTAGGCTGCATTAACAGAAGTGCAGTCTCCAAATCCTGTGAGGTAGTAGTTCCCCTCTATTCAGCACTATTTAGGCCTCATCTTGAGTCCTGTGTTCATTTCTGGACACCACACTTCAAGAAGGATGCTAACAATTTGGAACAAGTTCAGAGGAGAGCGACAGGGATGATCAGGGGGCTGGAAACCAAACCATATGAGGAAAGGCTGAAAGAATCGGGCATATGGCCTTCCTTATGTTACTGGACTGCAACTTCTATCAGTCCTAGCCAACATAGCCAATGGAGAGAATGCTCCGAGATGTTTTCCAGCAATATCTGGAAGGCTGCACTTTGTCTACTATTGGTATATGTCCCTTTATGTGCACTTACTTTGAAGTCTTCCGGTGATGCTGTAACAGGAGAGTCTGAGCTCTGATCATCTACAAAGTTATATGCATTCTTAGGAGTCTGGATGGCAAATAGCTAGAAGTAGAAGGCAAGAAATGCATTATTCTGGTTTGTTGTACAAAAAACTCAACTACATGTCTGCAAGCTGTGATGGGGTCTCTGTTGCCTTTAGCCCATATTAGACCTGCTGTAGTTCAGTGAGATGGAGCAGGAGTTTGAATTCCCACTATGCCATGTCCTGCCACCTGTCCATGGGCCTGCTCTATGATCACAAAGCACTGCAGAACATTAACCTCTTCTTAGTATACCTAGAAAGCCCTGGGAAGGTCACTGTAAATAAAATCAACTTGGTGGGAAATATTGCAATTAACATTCAGGCTAAATTATACAGCTAACTTTCTGTTCAGTGTGGAGGCTCAGTTGTTCTGGCTTTTATGCTTCAGATTGCTGTGTATATACATCATGTGGAAGTGCTAGAATGCCTACTAAAAACAGACAGGCTCGGTTAAAATGGTGATATATATACCCCATTTTAGATAAACATTTCCCATTATTATAATGGGCACATTATAATGGGAACTTTTCCCAAAGTGAGAAAAGGAACGAGGAAGACTGCCCTCCCATTTTATGAAGTTCTATTGCATGTACAGTTTTGTTTTACTCTTTTAAGCAATGAATTTTGCAAATGAATTTATGGTAGTAATTATCACTACATAATATTTCAAATGCTTTAAAAGTCATTGATCAGACTTGAAAACACCCAACCATTGTAATTCTTAGTATTACTTTTTTGACACTTTCTCCAAATAAACTCATAGTAAATGCCTTCATTTTTGCCCACTAAATCTGTCCTGTTTGTCTGCCTTTCCTCCACTTATGACTCAAAATCCTTCCCAGAATATTTACACAATGCAACCTCTCTCCCATCCTTCAGATTCTAACATAAAACTCAGGTTTCATAGGATACCTTTGATTTAACACTTTAGTCCTCATCCTCAAGAGAAACAAAGCAGTCGCTCACATTTGCTCTGCCTCTCAATCCCTCATCACAGTGTAAACCTCTCAGGGTAGGAACCTGCTTCTCACTTCTGTTGCTCTGTAAGGCGCTACATAACACCAACGTTGTTATGTAAACAAAATAAAAATATTAAATAATCAGAAATGGCACATGCTTCCGTATCTGCTAGTTTACTTTGGTGTCCCAGTGAATTCAATGGGATCTTCAACACACTAAGTGTGCTTAGAACTGCAGTCCAGGAAATGAATAATGTGTTGCCAGTAGGCAAGCTGTCCAGGCCTTCTCAGCTGAAATTCAGTCATGGAGAGTGTTTTTAGAAGTCTAAGCTCCTATACATTTCTACGTATGAGAGTAGGAAAATACCAGTGTTCTATCCTGCTATTACTGGCAAATTTAATGAATCAGTGTAATACAGAAAGTTTTAGTGACTTCTGCTCTATGTTAAATTGACATTAAGGGCCCTAATGGTTCCTGTTTTATTTTCATGAATACACACTGCCATTCTTTGTAAAATACCAGCTTACTTACTTGGGTACTTGATTTCTTCCTGGACTTTTCCACTGGTTTAACTGTCAGCCCTGCAGCACTCAGAGCTGCTATTCGAGATTCTATATCAGATACCTTTAAAAAGCAAATAGCACATATCATTCTCTAATAGTAGTAACTGAACAAATCTGCCAGAATATATATCTAAGTCAAGACACTGCAGCAATAGTGTTATTTCACTTGGCAACTGTTATAGAGACAGACTGATCCTGGAGATTATTTCATTTAGCTGGTGCACTACGAATAGCCATAGCTGTTTTTGCTAATGACACATTCTGCAAATTGAGCAAATATGTTATTCTCTGTCTAATGACCATAATATTTATAGACATTCTCAAAAGTATGCTGTTTGATGCTTCTTAATGGGACTAGGTAGAGATAGAATGAAATGGAACAAGGTGGAATGGGGACTTCTTAATAAAAAATTATACCAGAAACAGTGGGAGGTGATGAACAAACATCAGACCAATATTTTAGATCTCAAACAAAAAAAATTTTTTTTTCATTAACCCTTTTCTGCCCAAATACCTGCCAGCATGGAACACAGTGGCCCGGAATGCCAACTTCCGAGTAGGATAATCAAATTCATGACACATGTGTGACTAGATGAGACAGATGCAACCAGCCCCCAAGTGCCCCCAAGAATAACATTCCACTACTGGTTCCTGGAAGAAACTTATTGTGAAAACCAGCCCAGAACAGTGACTTCTGAGCAGGTCAGCCCAATGAGTTTTTGCGCATCCCGTCCGTCTAGAGGGGACTGATGCCACAATGCCCCCAGGAACAACCTTCTATTACCTGTTCTGGGCAGAGAATCAGTATTGCAAAAACAGTCGAGAACATAGGGCAGCCCAACAAAATCCACCAACTCAATCCAGCTAGAGGGGACTGATGCAACCAGACCCAAAACAACCTGGGAACAACAGTCCAGTACCTATACCAGGGGGGAAAGCCTGACTCTTGAGTAGGAGAAGTGACTCTTGAGTAGGAGAATCCCACAAAATTCACCCGTCTCATCTGATTAGAGGGAACTGATATAACTAACCTCAAAACAGCCCAGAGAAAATCCGAGTAACCATTCCAGGCGGAAAATCAATATTGCAAAATACTCAGAAGCTGCTATTCATGGGCCTTTTTGAAAAATGTGAAACTTAGACCCAGACTAAGCCCTGGAATGTGGTTCCTATAAATATGTTGTCCTACTTGGAAACTGCTGGTCTGGTCTGCCTTGCGTAATTTTGGTTTCTTGCCTGTTATGGGTACTGGAATGTACTTCATGATGATATTTTGGACATTGTTACATCATTCCCCTCTCATCTGATGTGACATGTGAATATCACTGATGTGGGCTTTTTTTGTGCAATATGGATTTTCTGTCTAGAACAGCAGATATTTGTCCTTTGCATCTTAGTATTTTTGATATCATTTTTATTAAAATCTCCCCATTCCACCCTGTGTTCTGTTACAGGTTTTACCTTGTCCTTCTTTTAATGTATTAAACTCAGATTTCACAGAGGCAACATGGTAGTCATGTGTTAGTAGTCATGTGTGACAAACAGTAGAGAAAATGAGTACATTTAAAATTAGGATCAATGATTCATAGTATCATAGACTCATAGAATTCACAGCTCTGAACTTGCACTTTTTGTGCAGGGTTTGTCCTAACAGAAAGAAGATGCTCTTTCCCTGGATTTCTGTCATCTGTGCATTGGAAACATGGAACAGTGGGGTACATCTAGGTTGGGGTGCCACTCTGGGCCATCATAGGAGATAGCAGGCCATTAGTCAAATCTGCCTGTTTAAAAAAGAGGAAAGCCGCAACTTTGAGTGATACTTGTTTCATTTCCGACTCCTGTGCTCAGACTGAGTTGCCCCAGCAGTGGACAGAAATTCAAAGCAGCAAATATAGGTCATTCCTTTAGGGGAGGGGGAGGAGTGTGTGCAGCTGTGGCATAACAAGGAAATGCAACTGCAGCTTGCACAGGCAGGCCAGGCAACCTCCTAGCACCGCTCAATGTCATTTGTGTGACATCACAGGACTCGGTAGGCACCACAGAGGAGAAATTAACATGCATGGTGCAGAGCTGATTCCACAAACAAACCAGCACTCCTCCCACCATGCAGCTGTGGGTTGAAAACGTAGCTTCTGATAAACAAGTGGAAAAACCCAAATGAAACTAAAGGACCATTAAGGCAGGGGGAAGGAAAAAAACAAGACAGCATAAAGCAAGGAGATCCAAAAATCCCTTGCTTGTCTCTAACCCTCAGCTGCTTTGTTATATTAGGCTGCAGGCACATGGCAACAACAGCAGACAAGACTGGAAGTGGGGAAGTTCAAAGAACATAGACTCGTATGATAATGGAGTTGGAAGGGGTCTATAAGACCATCGAGTCCAACCTCCTGCTCAAGGCAGGAATCCAAATCAAAGCAGGTCTGACAGATACGTTGCCTTGAATGCCTCCAGCACTGGCGCACTCACCACCTCCCGAGTTTATTTATTTTAAATATTTTTACCCTGCCTATCTACTTGAAACGACCCAAGGCAGCTTACATCATTCAGTAGACAATATTTAAAAGCTAAAACCACCAAGTATACAAATATTTTTTAAAAATTAAACAAGGATTACATTAAAAACAGTAAACGAAATCAGTACTGAAAAACACATTTAAAAGCAACAGAGCACAACAATCCATTAAAAAAAAAGACCTTTCATACAGCAAGTCACTAAGGAAAAGCCTGCCTAAAGAGAAAGGTCTTCCCCTGCTTGTGGAAGGACAGCAAAGATCGGGATAGCCTGGGAACAGCGACAGAGAAGGCCCTCTCCTCTGTCTCGATCAAATGTACCTGTGAGAATGATGAGACCCAGAGAAAGGCCTCCCCTGATTATCTTAATGCCCAGGCCAGCTCATAGAAGGCGATGCTCCAATGCTAGAGGCATTCAAGAGAAAACTGGATAACCATCTATCAGGCTTTCATTTGGATTGCTGCACTGAGCAAGGGGTTGGACTTGATGGCCTTATAGGCCCTTTCCAGCTCCATTATTCTACCATTCTAGGATTCTATGCTGTCTTTTAGATGGCTTGGACTCAAGCCATTTAGGACTTTATATGTTAAAACCAGTGCTTGAAGTTGTGCCTGGAATGAATGAGCAGTCAGTGGAGCTGCTGTAACAGGGGAGTTATGTGATCCCTTTGACCAGCCCAAGTTAACAACCTGGCTGCAGCACTTTGGACCTGCTGGAGTTTCTGAACACTTTTCAAAGACAGCCCCACATAGAGTGTGTTACAGTAATTCAGCTGAGATGTAACTAAAGCATGTTTCACTGGGGCCAGATCACTCATCTCAAGGAACAGGCACAGCTGGCGCACTAGCTTTAACTGTGAAAAGGCACTCCCAGCTACTGCTGAAACATCAGCATCCAGGCTCAGAGATGAATCCAGGAGCACCCAAAAACTGTAATTGGCTCCATGGTTGTACTCCTCTAAATGTTAGGAAGCCTTTCCTGATATTCAATCAAAATATGTAATTTCCTGTAACTTGAGTCCATTACATATCCTGCATTCTGAGGTGATTGAAAACAGATCCTAATGTAGGACAATGCTTCAAGTATTTGAAGAATACTATCCTATCTTTCCTCCCTCTTCTCAAGGCCAAACATGCTCAGTTTTTGAGTTCTTCCCCATAAGGCTTGGTTTCCAGTCCCCTGATCATCTTTGCTTCCCACCTGTGATCTTGTTCCACCTTGTCTGAATCCTTTTTAAACTGGACACAGTATTTACGATGAGGTCTAGCCCGTGCCAAACAGAGGGGCAACCGAACTTCCCTGTGTTCATTTTTTAGTCAGCAGATTACCAGGGAGAAATGATTTTTCTTTTTCTGCAAAATAAGGATTACCTCACTCTCTGTGTGCTGCACCTGAGCCACAGCAGAAGCCACTTTGTCTTCCAGTCCAGACAGCTCTGAATCTGTAGTTGCACTGTGGTAGGCACATTCTTCCGAACCTCTCAGTTTCTTCTCTGGCCGGTATGGTTTCCCAGCAGGAATATACACCTGAAATCAGCAGTATTAGTCATCTTACAGCCAAGTTGTTTTAAATTTTATATCCAATCATATGAAAATTGATTTTGTTATAGTTGTTGTTTCTGAATGTTTTCTGCAACTGCCATGGACTAAGCACAGTATTACCTGATACTCAGGGACCCATGCTGATCCTGGCAGTACCCCAAAATTGTAAATCCAGTCCTTCAGAAGAAATACAATCCATCCCAAACAGGATGGATAATTAATCTAAGGGAAGCTTCCACCCAGCCACAAGTGACTTTCTGGTATTTCACAAGTTTAGGGACAATGCTTTCCAATTTCTGTGGAAATCGGAATCACAGGGATCGAATGAATCATCACCCTAATGTCTTTCTCTTTTAATGAATCCTGCAGAGTTCTCCCATAAAGTGCCAATGGCTCTGAAGCACTTGGACAGTAATGCCACAAAAATCCTTAGGCAAGGACCTCTGCAAACTCTACGCATAGTCACAATGTTATTTTAACTTGTGTTCAATATAGTGGGAATCAGAGAATAAGAGATAACAGTCTGCACAGGAGGAGTGAGGATTCAGGAGCTTTAATTAAAGAGTCCCTATTGTCCATGGAGGGCTCTTAGCTTCAAGAGGAGGAACTGCCAAACACTTTGATCTTGGATAATGCTTCATGAAATACAGTTCTGACAAAGATGCTACCTAAAATGCAAGTGAAGAGCTCCCATTAGACAGTCGCTTCTGGCATCAGTGCAGAGAACCACTTCATGCCAAAGAGGCCATGAAGTGACCACGCATGGCAATATGTTCAGTAGGTGACATCACGTCACTAGATTACTTCTCCATTCTACTCATTCGTGCTAGATCAGGTGTAAGGAAATGAGATATGCATGGGGCAGGAGACAGGGTGAGCTGGGAAAAATACCATTCATATAATGTGAATCTATGCATTTCAAATACATAGTCAAAATGTCATCACAGCATCCAAGTGCAGAACATTTAGATTTTCCTATGCTAAGGAAAGTGTTACATATACAATTCAAATTCTGTTATTACACTCAGTTTTACATTAAGCTATTTGAATTTAGAAAAGCATTTTTCCCTTCCAAAATAAAATTTGAAAAATAAATCTAAAATTATTTCTCATTTAGAATGGGGTGATCTTGGCTGACCCCCCTCCCAGGAGAACCAATGGGGATTCAGACTCTCAGCTCCTGCCTCTACAGCCAGGTCTTCCAACACACCATGCTGCACCAGCTACTGCATAATCTCACAGCTCACACAGCTTCCAAAGACCCAGATATCTGACCTAGAGATACAAAACAAAAAACAAAAACAAAAACCCCCAAAAAACCCACATTTCTTTCAGTGGCTGTAAAACAGCATTCCCATATGATAGGTAACACCAGAGACTTCTTATCTATCGGACAGAACAAAGGAAGCAAGCTATATTACACTAAGTCAGACAATTGGCCCCTCACAGTACTATCTATGCTTACTAGAAAGGTACTGCTTTCTCCCCATGGCTTCACACAACATTGTTCCAGTCCTATCTGTAGATGCTAGGGACCTTCTGTAGGCAAAGTTTATGCTTTGGCCCTTTCCACAAAGAAAGAACTTGAATCAGAATGCACCCCTTTTGAAACAAGGCTACAGCATGTCCATACCTGCCAACATAGCAAATGCCTCCCTAATGAAATCCCACCATTCTCATTAGACTCCTTCATCTGTTTCACACTTGCTAACAACAATTGCTAAAGCATCAGCATTATAAACTATAATAATCACATGTATTCTCGAAGGCTTTCACAGCCGGGATCCGATGGTTATTGTAGGTTTTTCGGGTTGTTTGACCGTGTTCTGGAGGTTTTTCTTCCTAACATTTCGCCAGTCTCTGTGGCCGACATCTTCAGAGGACAGGAGTTAGAACTCTGTCTGTGTTCTGGTGTAGTGTGTGGGATAGCTGAGTATTTGTAGCTGTGGGATCAGGTTTTTGTCCTTTTCAGGAGATTGGGTGATTATGCTGTATTTTTCAGCAAAGCTTCAACAAAAAAGAAGAAAGTCTAAAACTCAACAAAGCCTGGCTCCCAGCACTGCCTGCAAAAAGGTCAACGAACTCTACCCAGCCACAAGGACCGGTGATCACTGCACACAAAAGACTAGCTAACAACACCCATCAATCACAGTGACAGATCATCTCCCCCCTTATCACAACAATACACCCATAACAAAAAACACCCTGATCACCATAATCACCCAATCTCCTGAAAAGGACAAAAAGACCAATAGCAGGTCCCTTCCTCCCCAGCCCCCAGAAGCTGGATCCTTAATCAGATGCCAATACAACAGGGTTGTCATCTTTTAATTCTCACAATTGCAGACCACTTAGTGATTTAGACTATAAATGGACATGATATCATAGGGTTTACTGACATAAAACATAATTGTATGTATTTAAAACAATATTTATTGTAATGCTTTAGCATGAGTTTCTCCCTTTAATCTATTGGTAGTAGCTGTTTGTTTGCTGCTGATCTATTTAGTTGGTTGCCAGTATATGTGTAGTAAAGAAAGCAGCATGCATACGTCTGCAATTTCAAGCAACTGTAAATGTCTCAGAGTAAGTTACTGAGACTTTTAAGTGCTAGTTAATGAGAAAGGGGTGGACTCTGGGGAACTTGTAGCTGTTCTCTGTTAATCTCTGTATTTCTATTGCATAGCAAAAAGGAATTTTACCAGAAATTCAATACCCTGCAACAAGTTGTACTAGAGTAAGTCCAGTGAGGATTTGGTGAGTCAACACCTCCATAAGTTCCACTGATTCAAATGGGCCTACTCTAAGTTGCAACTAGAGTGGACCCATTTGAATCAATGGAACTTAAAGAACCAAATTCCCACTAATTCAATGAGCTTACTTTAGTACAATGTACTATTCTAAGCAACAGGCTTTCAAAAAATATTCATACGTATATTCATTCACAATCATCTTCATGAATAAACTTGGCTTTCACAACCTGTTACATTCAACCCTCAGTTATGAGATTTGCAGGAAAGAGGTGGCATTTCTCAGCACTGCTCAGTATCCCCCTCTTCCTTTAGGCTGCAGTCGTCTGCACTGCAGATAGCATACACACATATATACATACTATATACATGCTTGTGTGTGCTGTATACACATACACAGTGCTGATGAGTGAAGAATGTACATAACAAAAAACAATGCAAATAAATAAATAAAAGCCACTCTGAATGTTAGTACGTGCATCTCTCTGGGATGGAAATGGTAGGCACTGTTTTATGGTGGCTCCGGTCCTTCCTGGAGGGGAAAACTCAGAAGTTGATGCTATTTGACATCCTGGCTGTTGGCCTGCGGGGTCCCTCAGGGTTCTGTTTTGTCCCTGGCACTACTAACACCTACATGAAACTGCTGGGAGAGGTTCTCTGGAGTTTTGGGATTCAGTGTCACCAGTATATGGATGACACCCAACTCTAGTTCTCCTTTTCATCTAAATCCAAGCAAGCCATTTCAGCCCTAGATCAGTATATGGTATCAGTAAGGGAGTGGATGTGGGTGAATAAAGTGAAACTTAAGGTGCAGTCACGTGTGCCAAAAGATTGTTTTATAAATGTCTGTTCACATGACACACATGTAACATTGATTCATTTGGCCAGCCAATCAGTTTTTCTCCAGCTCGCTGGCAGCGGGGATCCAGAAACAGGAGAGAAAATGAATCGGTCTATATGAGATGGCATGTGTAGCCTACAGAACCAGTAAGAATAGCAAACAATGTACCAACAGAACTGACAGCCATATGAATGGGCCCAGCGGTACATGTGACTTAGACATACAAATATATCAATATAAAAAAAAGAGGTAAAAGAAATTATTCAAGTGGTCCATGTGATTGGACCCTTAGTCCAGACAAGACTGAGGCCATCTTGTTCAGTCAAAAGGCAGATCAAGGAATAGGGATCCATCCTGTGCTGGATGGGGTTACACTTCTCCTGAAAACACAGGTGTACAGCTTGGGTGTGCTCCTGGATTCATCTCTGAGGCCTGGATGCCCAGGTTTTGATGGTGGCCAGAGTGCATTTGCACAAAACTAGTACACCAGCTACATCTGTTTCTAGAGAGCTCTGATCTGGCCACGGTGAGACATGTCATAGTTACATTCCAGGTGGATTACTGTAACACGCTCTACAGGGGGCTGCCTTTCGAAAGTGTTCAGAAGCTTCAGCAGGTCCCAAAAATGCAGCCAGGTTGTTACTGGGGCTGGTCAAAGGGATCACATAACCCACCCACCCACTCCCGGTTACAGCAGCTCCACTGACTGCTGATTCATTTCAGGCACAATTTCAAGCGCTGGTTTTAACATATGAAGTCCTAAATGGCTTAGGTCCAAGCTATCTCAGGGATCATGTCTCCCTTTATGAGCTTGCCCAGGTGTTAAGATAATCAGCGGAGGCCTTTCTCTCAGTCCCACCAAAAGTTCTCTGCTTCTCTGTTCTTTAAGTGGAAGATACAGACCTGTGTTGTTAAAAAGTTTGGTCTCAGCTGTTCTGACAGTATAAGAAATGATCTTCTAATGCAGAGGTTAGTTAGTATTCTATGGCCTCAAAGGTTTCTCCCTGAAATGTCAAGGCAAGATAATCAGTATAGATGAAACTCTTGGAGTATGGGAATGTTGGTTGATCATTTGAATAAATGTTAAAACCTAATGGTGTCAGGACACTACCCTGTGAGATATCATTCCTTTGGTTTCTCAAGCAACTGTGCCTCCCTTGAAAGCCAACAAAGAACACTTCTAGAAGTGAAGGATTGGCTGGCTGCACAACATTGCCCAGGGGATGCCCAATGATTTTCCACTCTTCCAGGAAGTATACTTAGGAAACTGGCTGGGTCAAACTGTGGTGCACAACCATGAACAATAAGAACAGTTTTGTTCCTGTGCTCCTTCACAGCAGAATATGCTGGTGCTGTATGATATAATTAGCACATGCCAAACAAGTGGATGTAGCTCTTAATGAATCATGCAGGATTATTACTGGCTGCCTGAAATCTACCCCCACCGAAAAAGTCTATTATTTGACTGGCATTGCCCTCCAGAAGTATGACAAGAGGTGCTAGCACATAATAAACAAAATAAGATAATACAGCACCAAACTAATCTACTTCATGGACACCAGCCCTCTAGACAATGGCTACAATTGAGGAAAACTTTTCTGCACACATCTCAAGCTCTAAATATTAAACCAGAAGAGGCTAGGCTAAACCCAGGGAGAAAAAACAACACACATTGATGAATGTTGAAGAGTGTCTCCCACTAGAAGAAGCCTTTGGACCACCTGGAAGTCACTTAATAGACTTCAAAGCAAAGTAGGAAGATCAAGGAATAATCAAGTAAAATGAGGTTACTTGGATACAGTATATCCCCTAATTGCTGGTGCCACATACCAACTTCCTTTTTTTCTGATTTTGTCATTTCCAGAGGAAAACACTTTGTAATTGTGTAACTGGCAATGTCCCACTCCAGTCCACTTTCGTTCACTGACACCAAGCACTGCAATGTTTAAACTTTCCATTTCTTGCTTTACAGTTTCCAGTTTACCTTGGTTCATACTTCTCACATTCCATGTTCCAATCTGTATGTGAATAGCATTAGACTTTCCTTTCATCTGTGTGCACGTTGGCTGCTACATGTCCTTTTGGTTCAAATCTAGGTGCATCCTAAGTGACAGCACTATCTAATATGATGTTTAGCTGCCCTCAGTATCTCATGTAGAAGACACTATGTTGTGAAAGATGCACTGGCATCTCTATGTCTCCAGGCCCTGTCATGTAACAATGATGTAATTACCATTCTCCAGTCCCTGGGAACCTTTCAAGTCCTAGCGGGTGGAAGATGTTCAAAAAAATGAGAACCTAGTTCAGATATCCAGGTAAAGAGTCCAATTTATCCAAGCTACTTCTGAACTGAGGAGGGTGAGAGGAATCACTTATCACTAACATACATTGATTATCTTTTTCTCTAACCTGCATTTTATCTTCTGATGTCATCTACAATTTCAAAGATTTCTTATCCAAATGTAGATGACCAGTGTAAAAGATCTCATAAGAACAGAGTTCCTGCTATCTTTTAGATGAAGATGAAAGCAGCTTTTCACAGATGCACGTAAGTAGCCTGGCTCAAGATCACTCCTGTGACACTAAAGCTGTTCACTAAAAGGGAAATCATGATGGTCATTTACAAAGGTAAGATTGCAAATACTGACAAAGAAGCTATTAGAAACCCAAAGGAATTCAAACCTTTGTTTAGAATTAATGGACTCCTCTAAGGGAAGAACACTAACCAAGAGATCCTCTCAGTAGAAAACACACTTGTCTCCCCTTTTATATATGAATCCTTTTTGTGATATAATAAGGACATCATCCAAAACTATCAGCACAGGTCCATCACATCTTGAAATCAGAGGAAGAAACACATAATGAGCAGTTGCTTGAAAATGGTAGAGGCTTGGAACAGTGCATTAGTAATGGTCAAGAATATTTATTCTGTGAAGGCTTTTCAGGTTGCAGAAAATGATCTTCCCATGTAGGCTAATGGATCTGGCAAAGCTGAAAATGCATGAACCCCTTTTGCCGACAGATTAACACTCTCCTAAGCCAGGCTGGACAAGAACATTTTATCCATTTTCACTCTGCTATTACCTCTTTGTTGAGATTTTAAAACATAACCATAAACGTATTTTGTTAGAAGAAGCTTCCACTGCGTTGAACAGACATAAAAACTAACAAGTGTATTTAAGTTAGTTATGCTATTCATTACTATTGAAAATTTGAGAAGCCTTATTTTAGAGAGTTATAATTGGAAAATGGGTGAAAATAACAGGTTGACAGACAGCTGTGTGTCAAAACTTACCTGTTTTCTCTATATTAAGTTAATAGTTTGCTTGAACAGCTTTGGCACATGCTTTTAGTATCTGGAACAGTAGATGTGGTCACTGAGTAAAACTCAGTCCATTCTGGGAAGTAAATTCTATTCCGTACAAATTACTCTTAATTCATAATAAGCATAATTAGAAATAGAGATGAGCATGAATTGCCGGTTTCACAGTTCATGCCAGTTTGTTTTTTGGCTGAACATCTGTTCAGCAGTTCCAAGCCATACCTCTCCCAGTAGGCACCCATTCAGAAGCAGAATCCGGAGGAGGTGGGGCAGGGAAGCTGGGGCACTGCATCTGAGTGGGCATCCACCTGAGGAGGCGGAGGTGGGAACCTCTGAACATCTGTTTGGCCAAAAAACAAACCAGCATGAACAGCTGAACTGGCAGTTTGTGCCCATCTCTTGTTAGAATTGCAGTGCTGGCAGTGAAACTACATGTTTCAGTGAGAGATTGCAACCAGGTTTCTTCTGTCTTTTCTAAAACTGTAATCATCTCTGAAGGCTAGATTCAATGGGCACTTCACTGCTGAAACATGCATATTTTAAATACATCTCTTGTTCTACATTCATGATGGGAACACTCCACCCACCACTTCCTCAAAGTTGCTATTTGTCATGGAAGGAAAACCTGTGTGGTATGTCCCACTGAAGTAAAAAAAGCTTCATTAAGGCATCTGTGAAGACTGTCAGTCATCCAGGTGAGGCTATCTGGAAGTTGAGTCATGGCAACTGGACTTCTTTCTTGTTAGGTTGAAACATTTCGCTACTCATTCAGTTTGAAGAAGCTACTTCGATGAGTAGTGAAATGCTACATTAAGACAATTCACATTGGAAGGCAGTTGAGAGACTGGATTAGCCACATACAGTCTAATGCCATGGAGGATCGTAGCTTTTCCTTTGCCCTCTCATCCCAAGGCAACTATTATGACCAATCTCTCACATGTTACCTCCATATACAGGTGGATTCATGCAGCTTTAATAATACTAGATGACTAATGAAATAATGAAATTTGTTTGTGGGGGAAAAAAACCAAGGATCAAAATGAAGGCATTACAAGACTCTAAACAAAGGGCTTTGGCCTTTCGGACTGGGAAAATTATTATAGAGCTTGTGTGTTGGTATGGATTAAAGATTACTCTGGATAATGAGAGACTGCTCAAACTGGAGGGGCATGACCTCAATTTGGGATAGTACTCCTTTATATGGTATCAAAAAGCTAAAGAGTATAAAGTTTTCAATAACCATATGATAAGAAAATCTCTGTTATATACTTGGAATAAGATACAAAAACAAATATATAATAAAATCCTGGGCTGGGTGTCACCACTAGAAGCATTCACACAACCTCCTTTAATGGACTCAACAAGACTGGTAAGATACAAAGAGCTGCTTGAGAAAGAAGGGGCATTAAGGACTAGAGAGGAGTTAGAGGAGAAAAAAAACTCCTTAGATTGGTGGATGAGATTACAATTAGACTCCAGGTATGGAAAAGACAAAATAATAGGTTTCTATGAAGAACAAATGGCATTTGACAAGTTACTGTTAGAGACAAATGATAAAACAATTAAAAGAATGTATGAATATATTTTAAATATAAAAATGGAAGATGAAGTGGTAAAAGACTGTATGATAAAATGGGCACAAAATATTGGTCATTATATCGACTTAGAACAGTGGGCACAAATTTGGCAGGATAATATTAAACTTACAAAATCAGTAAATTTTAAAGGAAACATATATAAGATGTTTTATAGATGGCATATGACTCCAACAAAACTGTCTAAAATGTATAATAATATCTCCAACAAATGCTGGAAATATAAAATGCAGGTGGGTACTTTTTATCATATCTGGTGGACATGCAGGGAAGCTAAAAGTTATTGGAGATCAATACATGAAATGTTGCAAAAACATTTATGTGATACCATTTAAACCGGAACTATTTTTGCTGAATGTTATGACTGAAATGGTAGGTAAAGAAATGAGATATTTGATAATATATGTAATTATGGCAACAAGGATACTATATGGAAAATATTGGAAGAAAGAGGTACTGTCTCTGGAAGAACTGACAGAAAAGACAATGGAAGTGGCGGAGATGGATGTACTAACGGAAGCACTAAATGAAAGATCACCTCAAAAAGGACTTTAAAAATGGGAACGACTTTGTAACTGGATCCGAAATATGGACTAGAAAGTATAGGTAAAAGAAGTATAAGAAGGTCCAAAGGAATGGGGAGAGCTGTAAAGATCTTAAAAAATTGTTAGATAGTTTATCTAACATAGATAAACCATCTAAAATTGTTAGATGGTTTATCTATGTGATTTCCCTTTTAACATAACTAAGTAAGTGGATGTAAGAATACTCTTTCACTCTCTGGAATTTTACCCTATCCATTCCCTTCTTATGCCCTTGTACCCATACCCCTACCTTCCCCTTATTCCTTATTAAAAATGAACAAAATAATAATAATACTACCCTGTTTCCCCAAAAATAAGACCTAACCTGAAAATAAGCCCTAGTATGATTTTTCAGGATGCTCGTAAATATAAGCCCTACCCCAAAAATAAGCCCCAGTTAAGTGAAACCTCACCCTCCACCATTGTGCAGCAATCCGAAGATGACATGACTGTAAAATAAAACATCCCGAAAATAAGCCCTAATGCGTTTTTTGGAGCAAAAATTAATATAAGATCCTGTCTTATTTTCGGGGAAACACGGTAGATGATTGTAATTGGGTTATTATCTTCTTCGATACACCTCTTAATGTGGTGTATGAGTTTTAGTGTGGCAAAGAAGCTGAAAACCATACCTTTAGGAGTCTGTCTCTAGTAAGAATCTCAACAATGAGGAGGGTCACCCAAGGTGGAATGGTCAAGGCTGGGTCATTGAACCAGGTAAACAACTGCATCAGCAGCAGAGTTTTGATCGTTCCAGTGGTGAATTCTTGAAGAACAGCTATTGGGGCAGCAGCAGCAGTAGTGGCAGAGGATCTTTCATATATAATGGCACTGATACTCAAGCCAACCTTTTTTACTATTACACATACTATTTACTATTCTGAATATTTCATGCCTTGAAAGCCTCATGAAGACAGGGTCCAGCAGAAATGACGTGACAGCATGTAACAACAACATCACGTGCAAACAACTAAATAGGCCATTTTTCCAAGGAAAGAAAAAAGAGGCAGCCAAGAGAAAACCACCTGAGGTTCTGGCTTGAGCTGTACTCTTACCTTTCCCATACAGCACTATTGTCCTTAACTGCTCTATGGGAAGAAGAGGCAGGCAGGCAAGGAAGAACCTTCTTGGAGTATGGTTGAGCTGTCCTGCCCCCCCCCCCCCCAAATAGGGCCTTCTGTCATCCACTGCCCAGTAGGATAGGTCCTTACCATGGGTTGGTGGGTCGGTGTGGTTTGACCAATTGGGCCCACAGGTGTTGTGCAGGCATTCTGCACCCTGCCTCCTCCCATGGGTGCCTCATCAGAAGCAGCACCAAGGGCTTCCCTGGCCCACCTCCTCCTCTGAGTGAGTGTGTGGAGCCCACACACACCTGTGGGTCTGACTGGCTGATCTGCACCGACCCACAATAAGTGCCCATCTTTATTTATTTATTTATTTATTTATTTATTTATTTATTTATTTATAAATGGCGGAATGCCTACTCCCACCAAAATCTACCCGGATCACCCAATCGAGTCAGGAGGTGAGGCTGAGGAGCTTGACGCCGAGGGAGGCCCGGAAGGAAAAAACAAGAAACCGGGCCTTCTCGGCGGTAGCTACTCGCCTCTGAAATAACCTTCCTCCGGCGATTCGTGCGGCCCCTTCGCTGGGCACCTTTAAAAACCAATTAAAAACTTGGATGTTTACACAGGCCTTCCCTCCAGTGAACACTTGATTTCCTTTTCTTTTCATTTCTCTTTTCCTTTTCCCTTCTCCATCTTGAATTATTTGTCTATTGATGTTATATTTTATATATTTTTTATATTTTTTATATTTTGTTATGTATGTTATGCGTGTTGGAAGCCGCCTAGAGTGGTCGTCTGACGATAGGAGGGGTAAAAAATACAATAAATAAATAAATAAATAAATAAATAAATAAATAAATAAATATTTATATGCTGCCTTTCTCCCCAAAAGGACCCAAGGTGGCTTTATGTGTTCTTCTTCTTTATATTGTTTACAAAGGTCTTTATTTACATATCTTTAGCTCATCTGTAATCCACCCTGAAGTATTTTTATCTTGAAAAGCAGGATACAAATAATAGTACTATGTGGGAAGATGGATGGATAAACAGACGGACAGACAGGTAGACAGACAGAGCCATTTAGCAGCCAGATATTAGCACCTACAAGAGGCATGGTTAGGTTATGTAAATGTACCCCAAAGCTTGCTTGCATTAATAAATTAGTTTAGTCACACAGGTAAAACCTGTGGTGATATCACACTGCATATAACTTCAGATGCATGAACATAAGTTCTGTAAAATTTAAAAAGTGCAAGCGGAGGCAAGTCAAACGGAAAATACAATACCTTTTTGGTAGCAGTAGGAAGATCATCACTGGATGAACTCATTTCTGGTTTGGACTCTTTCTTCTTTTTCCCCTCTCCATCTTCTTCTGAAGAAACTGCTTTGTCACTTATGTTACTAGCCAGCTCATCGAGTTTTCTCTTTAGTTCCTTCTCTTCTGTGCTGGGATCAGCCTGAGACTCAGGAGCTAGAGACTAGCAGAATAGCAAGCAACACTCAGATGTATTACCTAGTATGTTTCATCCAACTGTTTCAATACTTCAGTGGGCACATTCCTATTTACCTTTTAAACGTTGGACTAATTAGACCTCAGCTGGAACAATGAACTAACAAATTCATTTTAGTGGTTATCCCTCACTGCTTGGATTTTATCGTGTTTCTTTCTATTGATACTGAACACGGAGGAACCATTCCAGTGGAGACCAGAGAAAATAAAATTAATTCTGCATGTATTTCTTTTTTACCTGGCTCAAATGACATGCCTCTATTCAGGGAAGTGACTTACTAGGTTAAACAAAATGAACCACCCGCCTCCATCACTTTTACCACTATGAGTACTATTTTATTCAATTGTTAACAACATTTTGTACTGCTTTTCCATCCCACTAGATAGAATATAATGAATAGTTAAATTCAGATGGCACCGAATATCTCTACTGGAATTTGTGAAGACAAGGAGTGTCTCTTTACAGTTCCAGCCAAAGGTCTTGTGGCTATATTAGGCTAGCTACACCGATTGAATATAAGGCTTCTTCCTAGCAGTTGGAAAACCCGTGCAGCCATGGAAACTCACTGGGTGGGATGGCAATGGTAAAACCACTCCTTAAATAGCTCACATACCTTAAAAACCCTATTAGGGTCACTATTAGTTGGATGGGATTTGATGGCACATGAAAATAATAATAGCACTTAAGTATTTTCAGAAGACCATAGTTTGATTCAGAAGTTATTCACCATATGATTAGAACTGTATGAAGGGAAGTGTTGACCCATCTACTCCACTGCCACCACATCCACTTTTCCCACAACCATGTTGGGGAACTGATGTCCCTATTCGTGCAAGCATCCACATTGATCTAGAATCTTGCACAATCTGTGTTCTAAATCATGAGGAGAGCTATTGAAATAGATAAACTCTGCTATAGCTGATGTTCTTCCAACATAAAGTTGGCTAGAAGGAAAGAGTGGCTAGAATATGAAGGAGTAATACCAGTGGGAATCACCCCTGTGAAGGGGAAAATTTTACCTGGAAGGGAATGACACCATTCAATCATTGTGTGTCAATAAATGTTTAAGGTCCATTTACATCTTACATGGGCTGCCAATAAATAGCATCAATGAACAGACAGGAGAACAAAAATGAAAAGTATAGAAAGGCTAGTTAACTTACAACCTGCAAGTGGCTCACTTCAATTATTGGCTGTATTCTGGACAAAATTTCCATGTCATTTCCTGAGCCCCATTCTCTACCGATAGTTCTATCACCCAAACTGAAGAGGCACAAAGAAGAGGTTTAAACCTCCGCATTCCTACATGTTAAGATGATTGTGCATGTATCTGCATATACATGAATGTGAACATGTATATATGGCTTTTGAAACACCACATAACATGCAGTAGCCCATGGGACCCAAAGATTGCTAACTCTTGACAGTGGTCAATGAGTAGCTGTTTATATCTTGAAGAAGAACCTCCCTTTGGTTCTTCCTGCTAGCTCTGCAGAAAGGACCCATGCCACAATAAAGCCAACTGGTTCCTGACTTTATTGTGGCATGGGTACTTCCTGCCGAGCTAGCAGGATCTGTGCCATCTCTACTCAGGCAAAGGTCAGTCCTGGGTGTCAGTCAGTTTCAAGTGTTGAAGCTCACTATGTTGGACCAGAGAAGCAGTATCAATGATTTCCCATTCTGATTGGGATACTGTCACTGGGTGTTGTGTTTCCGCCATTAAAGACTGTATCTGTTGGTTATCCTGATGATCAGTATCTGAGGAGGGGAGGAGTACTTCTGGAATTGGAACTATTGATAGAGATGGGGGGAAATGGGTTTGGGATCCCTCAATACCAAAGGTGGTGGCAGCTGTGTTGAAAGTATAGTTTATGAAGGCAATGAATCCAGTACGGGTAGAAGGTCCTTCTGTTTCTTGTCCTTCTGCCCCTTCTTTTTGTCCTTGCATTCAGGTGCCACAACCATCACTTTCCATTTAGCCATCAGTTTGGATATAGAAGGGGAAGGAGTCAAAAAGGTTGGTACCAACACTGAGGCAATTATAATCAGCTGGTTCAATACTAACAATGCTGTTGGTGCTGTTGTAGGTTCTGCCGATGTCTATTTTCCTAATAGTATTTAGAGAAGGAGATTTTGAATAAGGGTGTCTGAAGCCTGAACTGCCTAATGCTAGAGGATCTTTCTTAATCTGACTTCACAGTTTTTCCTCCATTGGGGAGTGAATACTCTCCAATGTCTGCATGCCTGGGTGTTATTGGTGTCTCCTAGGAGGACCAGGCATTTGGAATGCCAAATCTTGGTGAAACACTGGAACTCTTTTTGAATGGTTGCAGTGCCAGATAGAGTCCAGTCAGTGACCACAAACTAGGTGGCAAGAAGTATGTGACCCCCCAACAGGGGAAAAAACTAATGAAACTATATAAGGGCTTGAAAAACCAAACAATTGCTAATTTTAATGCCATATTTAGTTAAATGTTAGCATGCACCATAGAAGTCCCCACCCCACCAGCTTGCTCATTTCTGCCTGAGACTGGTCTCTTTGCCCCAGTCCACCCCCACCCAGCACCTCTGCTATTGGGGAGGAAAGATGTCAGAGTTGCAACTAGGAGCCTCCAAGGTAGAAAGACTAGGTCAACTCCACCAGCAGATAGAAAAGGTCAGGTTCTGGGGAGGCGGAAGGGGGGAAGTGAGATGGGGAAGGTGAGGACAGACCCCTGCCAACAACAGTAGAGCTCCATGGAAAAGACAGCACACCATGTTGCCATCCACTCTCCTTTATTTCTTGAATGCATTCCTACCACTACCACTGATGATGATGACACAAGAATCTCTAATCTCAGTGATATCCAAAGGGTGTGAGGGAAGACCATAATAACAAGCATTCTGGCCTTTATATCTGAGCCCCTCTCATACTCTCTAGCTGTTCTTTGCATAAAATATCAAGATCACACTGGCATTCCAGTGGTAGTATATCTATCTGTGACCCCTCAAGGAATATGAGGTACCACAGGAAGTCTACAGCTGGGAGGTCAAAACCATCCTTCTCCAATTTTGTGTGGGCACAGTGCTCACACAGTTATTGTAACATGGTTGATGTGTTGTAAAATAATCTTGTGGGAACCAGGAATTGATGAGGATGTTATCATAGCAGATTACCACAGAATGGTCCAACAGATTATGGAGCATAGTGTTCATGAAATGTTTGAAGACCACTGGAGCATTGCACAATATGAATGGCATGCCTATGCACTTCTGTACCATTTCTTAAAAGTGGTTTTCAATGAATCACTCATATACCAAGTTGTTAAGACATTTCACAGGTCCAACTTGATGCAGATCTTGGCTTCCTGTAGGCATTCCACATGTTCCAAGATTGATGGCCAGATGTACTGCTTCTGAACGGTGATGAAGTTAAGGGCTCTTCGGCAATTACACCACCTCTTTTCCCCTTGTTTCTTTTTACAAATAATATTGGGCTGGCCACTAGGGGTAGGAAAGGACTAATGAACCTGCACTTTCACTTTTTGACTAGAAAGTCCCAGAATGTAGCCAGATGCAGTTCTGATAATAGAACAGAGTTGCTCCACAGGGAATGATGCCTCTGGCAGCAAATACAATGAATGGGAGGGCAGCTGATCCATTTTCTTGTTGCTGAACAAGTTGCAGAAGTCCTGGCACTTCATAGGCAAGGCTACAAAAAGATCCTGGTCCTGAGCCAAAGCCAGTGAGCTCCCATCTTTGGGTGGCAGTGTGCATGGCAATAAGTGGATCATAAGTAGACATGGGAACGAATATAAAAATGAATCAGGATATTCGTTAAATATCCCTGATTCGTCAGATATTCATTGCTTCATATTCTTGGAGTCCAGAGACCCCAACGAACACAAAGCAAAGAATATAACCCTTTTATAGTCATCCCTTTGTTCCCTCTCTGCTTATGCCCCCGCGGATCAGTTGTTCCTCAGGGGCATAAGCAGAGAGGGATTTTCCCTTCGGGCGGCTTGCTAAAGTCTGCCCGAAGGGAATCCCACCCCCGGGGCTGGGGGATGGCTTGGTTCCCCTTTCCTCCTCTTCCTATGCCTGCATGGCATCAAAGAGGAGGGAAGGGATCAAAGAGATCCCCCACCCGCTGCAGGATCGCTTTGATCCCTGCTTTCTCCCTCCTTTTGCTAAACCCCGGGGGGCTTAGCAAGTGGAGGGGGAAAGCAGGGATCAAAGCGCTGCAGGATTGCTTTGATTCCTGCTTTCCCTCCTCTTGAGGGAAAGGAAAAAAAAAAAAAAAAAAAAGACCCGGCGAATGACTAAGGAGGGAAGGGATCAAAGGGATCCCCCACCCGCTGCAGGATCACTTTGAGCCCTGTTTTTCCCCTTCTTGCTAAGCCCCGGGGGGGGGGGGGGGGTTAGCAAATAAAAAAGCAAAAAAACAAAAAACAAAAGGACCCAACGAATGACTAATTGATTCGCTGTTCCTCGGGTCACGGGGGGGGGGGCAATTTGTGGTTCATGGTGCTTCGTCCCCATCTCTAATCATAAGGTAACTGGATTTTTTTTAACAGTTTGCCCAGGGGTCATGACATGCCAACCGTGACATTGTATGAGGGAAAAGTGGGAAATCGTGGCTAGGTACAACTGAGGTGATTCCGCAGTGTCATTTGATTGGGGATGGTCTGGTGACTCACAGGCCCAGAGGTTATGGGTCAACCATCAATTGTTTTCACCAGTGCTGGAATTTCCATTGGGCATTCAGGAATGCTGTGCTATCCTGGAAAAGTCAGGCCCAAGAATCCATCCTGACTGTGGGGTGTGGTACACGGGCCAGGTGTCCAAGCAGTAGGAACCAGACGTTCATGATTTGGAACCCTTTCTAAATCTACAGTGCTCCATTTCCTGCTCGGGGAAGGTGTCTATGCTTCTCAGGACAGTTTAGCGAAATGGCTGGGCTGCCATGTCATACAGACATATTTCCAGCAAGAGTTGGCTAGAGGCAAGCCCTACCCAGTTGTATTGGTTCTCTGCACTAGGTGAGGGGTCCACTGGACTCCAGGGGCTGGGTGAAAAAATGGGGTTAGCTCAAAGGTTTTTGTCCTTCCTTCCACAGGTCCTACCTCTCTCCCTGCCCTACATTAACTGATTTAAAAAAAGAGAACAAGATTACTCAGGAGTACACAAAGGTTTCAACTAGATCTAGTTTCCAGGTGAGGGAGGGGAGATGGCAGGCATTCTCTGGTCCCATTCTACCCCACAGAGCTGTTTTTTCTCCATCTGTGAGGGAGCTGCTGCTTGAGCCTAAAATATAGTAGAGGAAATGAAAGTGATATCTCCTCTCTCTTCTCTTACAATGTTCCCAGCTTCCTCTTTCTACCCCAATATAAGCCATCACTGACGTCAGATGTACATCCAATGACAGAGCATTCCCTTCCCCCCAGAAGCATTCCTCAGTTGTCTTCCTGGAACCCCCTACTTTTGTCTCCCTTGGACCCATCATCGCAATCTGCCACTGCATGTATAAAATATTTGGACTGTCAAAAAAATCTTTATTCTTTATTTTACCTCTTCTGAGTGAACCAGAATCTTTTCCTCAAGACGGTTCAGCAAGCGTTCAATAGCTGACATGCGTCTGTTCAGTTCAAGTATCTAAGAAAGAGGAAAGAACATAGTATAGGACAGAGCCCACCACCACAATTTTCTGGAAATTAAAGGATGAAATACAGAACAGCTTCCACCACTTTTAATATTAGAAGGCCAGCAGATCCCCAGTTCCAATTTCTGCACTGAAAGCAGGCACTTGGCTAATTTTATCACCCCAAAATCATAAGACTTGTTATTGTTCTTCTTCTACTAGAAGCTGGATACAATCATAACTATAGTGACTTTGGATGCAGCAACTCTAAACGATGAAGCTGTGCTGCTTCAAAACTAAACTTCAAAATGCTTTAACCAATAAATCATTCTCCTTCCTCTATTTCTCTTCCATTTTATTTTACCCTGTAACAATTTTGTTTCTTATTATGTGATCTGAATGACAGTGATATGTTCATTTTACGTAGTAGAAGGAGAATATCCGGAAACTGGGATGTGCCTCCTTTTCTCTTTGACAAGCAGGAATGAAAAGTTAACCATTCAGTTTTGGAAAGTGAGCCCTGGGTTAGCCAGCCTTGCCTCCAAGCTTGTAGCTCAACACAGCGTAACAGTATGATAAAAGAAGCAAAAGAAAACAGAGAGAACACATTACAGACAAAAGAGTAGACATCTCCTTGAATGGTAGCGTGACCATGCAGAGTAGGGAGGGTGTCATAGAATCACAGAAAAATGAAGTTGGAAGTGGCTTGTAAGGCCATCGAGTCCAAGCCCCTGCTCAATGCAGGGATCCAAGCTAAAGTACATCAGAATTTTGAATTTATCCTTGTTAAATTTCATTCTGTTGTTTTCAGCCCAGCTCTAAAGCCTATCAAGATCTCTCAGAATTTGGTTTCCTTCTTCTGTTACTTAAAATGAACAATTTGTTTTTAATGTTGTAGAAAAGGACATCTGGAAATTGGTTGAATACCTTTAAAGGTAAAGGTAAAGGTTCCCCTTGACAATTTGTCCAGTCGTGTTCGACTCTAGGGGGCGGTGCTCATCCCCGTTTCCAAGCCATAGAGCCAGCGTTTGTCCGAAGACAATCTTCCGTGGTCACATGGCCAGTGCGACTTAGACACGGAACGCTGTTACCTTCCCACCGAGGTGGTCCCTATTTATCTACTTGCATTTGCATGCTTTCGAACCGCTAGGTTGGCGGGAGCTGGGACAAGCGACGGGTGCTCACTCCGTCGCGTGGATTCGATCTTACAGCTGCAGATCTATAGATCTTACAGCACAGAGGCTTCTGCAGTTTAACCCGCAGCGCCACCACGTCCCTTTGAATACCTTTACTACTTGTTTAAAGGAGACTGTGAAATCTGCTGAGAAGTTGGATGTGTGGTTTATCTGGGTTCTAAGGGTCTGTCATTCTTTTTTTTTACTCCAACTCCTCTAATTCTCCAAGAATTCCCAAGGCAGAATTCTGGGAGTTCCTACCCACTTAAACATATCTACATTTCCTTTACCTGGAACAGGACCTGTCTTTCAGGCTATCTTGGGCTTACTTCCTGTACAAAAAATGAAAGTGCCCCATCGTTTCCTATGAAGTCTGCGTCTTTGTGAGTGTTGTAATTCTTTGGGAAAACTCTGTATGTAACAGGCAGGAAGTCTACACCTCCCACAAAACCCTATGTTAATAATTTTTTTTTAAAAAAAAAGAGTTTATAGGGTGCAGAGGTGTTGCACTAAAATGAAAACTTTTCATTTAAAGATGCATTGGAGTTGCATTAAAAGTGAAAGTGCAATTGAAAGACTACAGCCTGGGAAATAGTTTACAAAATAAGTACAGTTTGTTTGGAACACAGTTACTGACAAGATAACAAGGCAGAAGTAGTTAATTCAGCTTGTGCCAGCTTTCACAAAAAGTAAATAATAGAACACTGACATAATCTGAACAGATAAGAACAGAAATTGTTATTTTATAATTTAAAATGGTGCTTGTGTTGTATTTTACCTGTAATGTTAATTAACAAAGAGATAAATGTGGAAATCTGTGTTAAACTAATGAGAATAACAATATATTGTACAATAGAAGCTTTTACAGAATGGTGTAAAAGGAGAAAAGGATGAATGTTATTTTAAGCAGTTTGTTTCTTGATAAGCAAGTAGAGAAGAAAAAAAGTCTTATTTGTTAATTAATAATTCCCTTATTCAGTATGGTAACAATAAATAATATTGTTTTATGATTTCACAGCATGAAATCATATGATATTATATAGTATTAATGGATATAATATGCATATGTATTGTAATGTCCCAATTGTACTGTATTATCAGTAAATTACATCATTCTAGTCAGTACTGCTCAAGGGGTGGGGGGGGAATTGAAGATGCCGGGCCCTGGACCGCTGGGTCTGGGATGGGCAGGCCCCTCATTCATTAAATTCAGGTGGGATGTGAGAATGAGACTGCTGGAAATGGGTCCCTTCTCTCCCTGCTGGTATGAGGGTATAGTGGCAGAGATCCCTTTCTGTTCCTTTATCTGATCACAGCAGTGCCCCATCCAGCCTCTATGGTGACTAGGTGCTTACTATAATTTAGTAATTCCAGATGGAGTGAATTCCTAAGGAGGTGCAAGGAGCCTGGGTCACTTGAACCCTTGTTACTCACCCCCACCTCAGTGGTTCCTCTGTCTTTTCCACTGTATCCCTGTTGGGCCAAGGGATGAGTGCTAAGCACGGTGGCCAGGAGAGATGATGGGCCACACGTTTTTCTCCCTTTGCTTGCATATGCCTGACTGTGATTGCTGGCACCCCAATTTGGTCCTGCAGTGATGCCTAAGATTCTCAAAGGAGATCGGGACTGTTCTCTTCTCTGCAGAACTCAGCCATTGTCTGAGTCACAAGGTCAGGCTCCCCACACAGGAGTAGGGAGAAGATCAAGCAATCAAGAAAGAAGAGTAGGTTTGCAGAAAAGCCAGGAAAGGTTTTTGAAAAAAAAAACCAAAAGAACAGAAATAGTTGAGAGAAGAAAAATTTAAAAAGTAGCAGAGAAGTGAACCAAAAAGACCTGTAGGACATAGAAGCAGGAATTAGACTGGCTAAGCCAGAATTGTCCCTCCAATACAGAGATTGCTCTGGACCAATCTGATTGGTTCTTTATTTTGGCCCACTAAAGTGAATACGAGAGCCGACTCAATTTCCAGAATATTCTTCCTCTACTACATTGTTACATTAGAAGGTGAACAATAAAGCTGTTTGTCAAGAGGGAAGGCTGAATGTTCACATTTAACCATTTTCCAATACTTTCTAAAGTGTTAGCTGTATGTGAAATCTAAATGCAGATCTCTCTTTCTCCGGATGGAAGCAAGAGACAACATATTAAACCAGAACTGTTAGTGCTACATTCAATATAAACAGTGCTAAGCATTTATGCTGCACTTTGTTCAACACTGATGGAAAAATCCATTGTCAAAAAATTCTTCCATACATTAACATTGTTATAATTAATCTCTATAAGTGTGTAGTTTTTAAGGTTTCGGACCAAATTCTTTCCCAGCCTTTTTATATAAGTTGTGGGACATAAAACTGATATCAGAACAATGCAGAGATTGTTTAGGTTGATATTAGCAATGACTAATGGCTATAAACTGAACATTGACTGCTTCTGTTCTGTTTAAATGTAGGAATGACATTTGTCAGCACAGTTACTGGACAGTGGCATCAACTACCTTAAAGGGCAGCTCCAATGCAATTTATCCCATGTTGGTGATGAAATGTGATCTATTTTTATGTAACCACATGATGTACAGCTAATTGTGAACTGGCCCAGTCCTTTTCAATGTTAAACAAACCTTTTTCAATCACCAGCCAGGGCTACTGTTTTTGTGTTGCAAATTGTAGTGCTCTATTTTAGTTCACTTCCTAACATATGTGACTGCAGATATCACTCCAAAGGGGTGTGTGTGTGTGTGTTTTCTCTCCTTCAAAAGCTATTTTTGTTGTTGTTGTTCTTATTTATTGTCCAGTTCAGGACTATCTGACTTCCAAAGAAATTAAAAACTAAAATAACAAGAGACACTGTTTTTCTGGCAAGGCAGATTTAAAATGCAAACAACATCTGGTGGGAATGAGTTACTGATTATCCACATAGGTTTCTGGCAGAGTTAACGCTTTCTTTCTCCCCTTGTCTCCTGTTGTTTTTGCTCCTAACACTTTTTAATTTTTTGTTATGTATTGTCCAATTCAGTGCTAGCTCACTTCCAAAGAAATAACGAGAAAATAATAAAAAGAGTCATTGTTTCCCTCTTAGAATTCTTTTTAGACTGCAAGTATGTGACTTTTTTACTTTTGAGAACTGGAGCAATGCCATAGCACACCTCCAGGCAACCCTTTTGAGCCTCTTTTGTCTGAGCCAAGCTGGAATAATTCCCTTGTATGGAGACACCTTTAGCCACAATTCATGGGGGACATGGGGTCTTCTGTATGCAAAGACCTACAAGACACATTTCTTCCCCCTCTTCTCTCTTAAGAACTCCTGTCAGAGATGGGATCGGACTAAGAACAGTCATGCCATAAAACAAAGGATGTCATAAAACATTAGATCTTCTCAATCTTTCCAATTTATTCTTTCTTTTGAAGAGATATAACATGTGGTAATTCATTCACCGATTTCCTATCAAATTTTACATGATGTGTCACTTGCTGTATTTTGGCAAATTACAGCTCCCTGTACATTTTTCATTTTTCTCCCTCATTTTCACTTTGTCTTTCAAATGTACCAGAATAAGGTTCTATCCAGCTATATATTCTGACTATTGATTTAGTAATGAGGCCAGTGAGGTGTCTCAAGCAGAGTTTATCAGCTTGATCTGGTAAACCTTTTTCCTGCACTGCACCCAGGAGGAGGACACAGTAGAAGAGAGAAACACAGAAGAGAACAGTTCTTCAGAAAGAAGATATAGATGATATAACATGCATAAAGAGTGAAGTCCGTTTAACGATGGAAACATCTAATAAAAAGTAACTGTGACTAAAACTGCATTTTAAAACAGAGGAGATGAGATTACGAGAATCCTGATCTTTCCTACGTATGCCTAAATTCCCCAGGAATCCTTCTTCCATAAAAATGACAAATATTGCAGCATAATTCATTTGTTAGACTTAAAGCACCATTACTTTTATCACTATGTTATTGAATGGAGTCCATGGGTATATATATTTAAATGGGCAGATTACCTTTTTTTTTTTTTAAGCAACTCCTATGAGATATGTTGGATATTCAGAATGGAATAATGGAGAGAGTAATGGACCAGGACTCAGGAGTTCTGGGTTCGAATCCTTGCTCAGCCATGGTAACTCATTAGAGGAAGGAGTGGAACCATTCTTTAAATAGCTCATCTAGAAAGCCCTATTAGGGTTGTTACAGGGATCCATCTGTTCCAACTTTCCAGCACATAGAATCATAGAAAAGTGAAGTTGGAAGGGGCCTATAAGGTCCTCGGGTTCAACCTCCTGCTCAAGGCAGGAATACATATCAAAGCAGATTTGATAGATGGTTGTCCACTTCTCTCTTGAATGCCTCCAGCACTGGAGCACTCAGCATCTCCCGAGGTAATTGGTTCCATTCTCATGCTGCTCTAATAGTTAGGATATTTTCCCTGATATTCAGCGTAACTCTGGCTTTCTGTAACTTGAACCAACTATTAAGTGTCCTGCACTCTGGAGTGATTGAGAGCAAATCCTGCCCCTCCTCTGTATGACTACCTTCCAAATATCACCCCTCAGTCTTCTTTTCTCAAGGCTAAACATACACAGTCCTTTCAGTCTTTCCCCACAGCGTTTGGTTTCCAGTCCCCTGATCATCCTCATTACCTCCTCTAAATTTGCTCCAGTTTGCCAGCATCCTTCTTAAAGCATAGTGTCCAGAACTGGACACAGTACTCTAGATGAGGCCTAACCAGTGCCGAATAGAGGAACACCAGTACCTCATGTGATTTGGAGACTATACTTTGGCTAATGCAGCCTAAAACAGCATTTGCCTGTTTTGCAGACACATCACACTGTTGGCTCATATTCAGCTTGTTATCTTCAACAATTCCAAGATCCTTCTTGTTTGTAGTATTACTGAGCCAAATATCCCCGATCTTGTAACTGTGCATTGGTTTCTTTTTCCTAGGTGTAGAACTTTGCACTTATCCTGTTGAATTGCATTTTGTTGTTTTCAGCCCAGTGTTTAAACCTATCATGATCTTTCTGAGTTTTAATTTTGTTTTCCTAGGTATTAGCTATTCCACCCAATTTTATGTCATCTGCAAATTTGATAAGTATTCCCTGCACTCCTTCATCTATCATTAATAAAAATATTGAAGAGCATAGGGCCCAGGACTGAGTCTTGTGGTACCCCACTTGTTACCTCCTCTCAGTTAGAGAAGGAACTGTTGATAAGCAGTATGATAAGCAATATGATTCTGTTACCAACTGTACATGACACTTGTGCTATCCAGCTCCACCTAGTTAGCTTGCTAATTAAAATATCATGGGGCACTTTGTCAAAGACTTTCCTGAAATCAAGATATATTATGTCTACAGCATTCCCATCATCTACCAGGGAGGGTACCTGATGAGAAAATGAAATAAGATTAGCCTGGCAGGATTTGTTCTTGTCAAACTCACGTTGGCTTCTAGTTATTACTGCATTGTTTTCAAGGTGTCTACAGACTGACTGCTTTATAAGTTGCTCCAGAACTTTCCCAAGCAGACTGGTCAATAGTTCATCAGGTCTTCCTTTTTGCCCCTTTTGAAAATAGAAACATTAGCCCTCCTCCAATCATCTGGCACTTCACTCATCCTTCATGATTTCAAGAATACAATAAACAGTGATTCTGAGATCTCTTCAGCCAGTTCCTTCAATATCCTTGGATGCAGTTCATCTGGCCTTTGGGATTTGAAATAATTCAAAATAGTAAGGTATTCCTTAACCATTTGTTTATCAATCTTAAGGTGCAATTCTATCTCTTGCCTTTGTACTTCACATTTGCCTGAAAGGTCATAGCCTGTCTTTGGGGGAAAAGACCGAGCTGAAGTAGGAATTGGACACTTCTGCCTTTTCTTGGTCATCTGTTATCATTTTCCCATTCCCATTGAGTAGCTGAGCCACTGTTTCTTTTCTCTTGTCTTTTGCTACACACATACCTGAAGAATGCTTTTTTTGTTGCTTTTGGCCTCTCTTGCTAACCTCAGCTCAATCTCAGCTTTTGCCTTTCTAATGCCATCCTTTCAAGTCTTTGCTATTTGTCTATGCTCCTTTGTAACCTGTCCTTCCTTCTACTTCCTATGAGTGCCCTTTTTTTTTGTTTTCAGGTCCTCTCTGAGCTTTTTGTGAAGCCACATTGGCTTTTTTTGCTATCTCCCACCTTTTTTTTCATATTGGTATTTTCTGTATTTGTGTCTTTAGAATTTCTTTTTGTAGAAACTCCCACCCATCTTGGACTCCTTTTTCTGTTAGGATCTCCTGCCATGAGAACTTACCTATCATTGTTCTGATCATAACACACATGAGGTAACATCAGAAAATCAGATGTGATTTTTTTTTATATACACTAAAATACTTTGGAACTTTGAACCATCATAAAGCTCTGACATTTTCATTCTTCTTGGAGGAGAAACAAAATCTCAAACACAGTGGAATTTCCTTTTGGACTGAAATTCTGTTCTGAGCTCTTATTGAAACCATGCATAGACCAAAACACAGGCTCTGTTTCCCTTTGGAAAACCTTGCATAGGTCAAGTAGGCTACCTGAACATTAGAAGTACAGAATCCTGCCCCCCGTGATTTCGCAGAACTATGAATGTGGCAGAAATAATACAGTTACACACATCTAAGAGCCAATAAAACTACAAAGATAAAGCCATAGCAGGAATAACTGGATTACCACCTTTCCTCAGCCCGATTCATTAAATCTGTATCTCTGCAGCTAAATCAGGGTTAGTTCTTCCCTCATACACTCCAGCAACAAGCTTTAATGAGTACATGATGAAAGCTGGCAACAAGCATTAAGACTAAAGCATTTTGTTCTTTGAAATGTCCAACACAAATAGAGTGCTTCTATAAATTCTCACGTAAAAGGCTGCATGCTTCATAGTCCCCATGACGGATGTCTTCCTATTGGTCATTTAGTTGGCTGGTCCCTTTTGTTAAATAAATAAATAATGTACATGGCAAAAACAGTAAATCTACATGATTTAAGTCTTATTCTGAATATCATGAAGTACTGTCACAATTTCTTGCTGTAGAAGTTTAGATGTTTCTGCTTCTAACTCAGGCTAATGCTAGCTTTGGTGATGATTTCAGAGGCAAGAATCCAAACAGCAGCTAAAGCTAGTCTACTGGCTGGGGTACACACATGGAAGCTGCTGAGTCTTTTGTGTTTCTTTAGTCATCAGACCTACAAATTCAATTATAAATTTATACTTTTATAAGAAAATATGGATTAAAATATAAAATATATTCAGTTAAAAATCTTCTAAATATTTATAACAACCACAATATAAAAACTACATATAAAATAACTTCTGCTTCTATGGCAGATCTTAAGGGACAGTGAAAGCAGTCATTCAAATAACCTCAACCCAAGCTTTTTTGGACACTAACACTTTAAGGTGGTCCTGGAAATGCACTGGCTGAAACCCTGTGTGATGGTAATGACATCATCACTAGCAGCAAATCACCATTGATGAAAGGAGATTTCAGGGTGCACATGACTCATACACAATGTGACAAAGCCACGAGTATCCTTAAGAAAATGCAAAGAATGCTTTAATCAGCAGTAATTTGCTGCTGGTGATGACATCATTGTTGTAGCTCATCCTTAGCTGCGCAACAGGATTTCAGCTACTGGCTGGGAAGTAAAGCAGCAGGTACTGGTTTCTTGGCCCTTGGAAATAATCTGGTAGCTATATTCTCCACCAGCTGAGACTTCTGAATTGTTTTAAAGGTAACCCTGGGTATAGTATATTACAGTAGTCCAGTCTGCATGTGTACCCATGAAGCTCTTCTTTCACCTTTTGGGGGCACAGCTATAGAACCAATTAAAGCTAGTAAAAGTCACCCCAATAATCAACAGAATCTATATCTTCATATGCTTTATTGAGGAATTACTAATGCTGATTCTTTGATCAATGGGTGGTCGTGGGGGACCTAGCCACATCCTCCCCTGTTATTGTGTTCTATCCAGAGTCAAAGGTGAATATGAAGGGAAGAAACTCCTACTTGTGTGTAAGTTCTAGATGTAACCCCATACTCTAAACTCAGGTATTCATCCCCCATGGCAGTTCTTCCTTCTAAGCATTTTAATAGAATCAGGATTTATAACATCTGTATTCATAGCACTGAATCCAAGAGAACTCCAGAGCTCTTGTTCCTGTAGTGTCCTTCAACACCAGCCTCACATCCCCTATCAGAATGATAGGTTTATCAGAATAGGTTTCCTAACCCACAGTACTTCCACCAAACCTGGATTAAATCTCCTATTTAACACCGCAATGCAGCCCCCCAGACACCTGGAGTTTCCAACATATTCCTGGGACTGGTTGGTGAAAACAAGAATTACAGCTGCATTTCATTGAGGATCCTTCAGGGACAAGGCATCCTAAAAGTCAGTGTCCATGGGGCAAGAGTCCCACAGCACCATTTTTCTAATTGGAATTTTGGTTAATTTCATTCAATTAGCAGAGCATAAAGAAAACAAACAAACAGCTTCAGCATAGGAGAAATGTGAAGGAGAATAATTAAAAGTTCCAGCTTCCACCCAGCCCTTTTGTTCTCACCGTGACTAAGCCTTTCCATATAAAAATCATTCTACAAGCAGCTTAAGCAGAAAAGCGTCTTTACTTAAAGTTGTGGAACTTCAGTTACAATCAGAACAATAAAAGGGTAAAAAAAGAGGAAGGATGGACTCCCTCTCATGTGGAATAGAGTTCCTCCACAGTGACCACATGGTCCAGAGGTCAGGAAGAAAGAGAGAACAACAATGGAACCAAAACAAGCAGGAAGAGAGGGCGGGGACTTGCCCAGGAAAAAGGAATTCATTGATTGGTTAGTGGCAAGGCACAGTTGTGTTTGGTTGTGAAGCCCCCTTCCTCCTGAAACCCAGTGTATGCAGTCTTGCATGCAGTCTTGCATGCAAGACTGTTAATTTCCTCAAAACTTTTCATTATGTCCCTCTACAATAAATCAGTCTTTCTGACTGACACCATGCATCCCAGTCCTGCCCTACCTAGCATCCAAGTAGGATGTCATGTTCAAAGCTGATATTCTGGATATCAAGGTTAAACAGCCTTTGACCATAAATTTCCAAAAGCTGTTGAGAGAGCTCACTCTCCATTTCCCAGCATACATTTTTCACTCAGCCATTTCCATCTCAAAACCAGGTTGGGAACCAGATTGAACAGATCTAGATAATCAAGATAATTCAAGACCCTTGAAGTTCAGAAGCTACCACATAATCACATGGTGATGGAGTTCTACAAGACTACAGTGTCAATTTGTATAATCAATTTGTATAATCAAAACATGTGCATAGCACATACTTCAGACAACAGGAGATCATAGAATCATAGAATTGTGAAGTTGGAAGGAGCCTATGAGGCTATTGAGTCCAACCCCCTGCTTGATGCAGGAATCCAAATCAAAGGATATCTGCCAAGTGGTTCAAGTTTCTCTTGAATGCTTCCAGTGTTGGAGCACTCACCACCTCTCGAGGTAATCGGTTCGCACTGTCGTACTGCTCTATCAGTTAGGAAGTTTTTTCCTGATATTCAACCGAAATCTGGCTTCCTTTAACTTGAGCCCATTGTTGTGTGTTCTGCACTCTGGGATGATCAAGAACAGATCCCGCCTTCCTCTGCATGACATCCTTCCAAGTATTTGGAAGTGTTATCAAGTGAATGTTAGGGAGGTACACTCATCTTTACTTCTGAGGAAAGTCAGGGCTGCTGGCCTCAAGGACTGGTGGAGGCATGCCTGCTTGGACCCACTCCCACTCAAAGTTGAAGATACCACTGCCAGAGGCTGAAACTCATGCCGGTCGCTCAGGAACAGGAAGAAACCCCCCACAAAAAAACACACATGACTGCTGACCTGCATTGGGGACTACTGGTTCTCACTGAAGGGTGTAGTTGGACTGGGACTTCAGCTTCAGAGATAGGTGAAGAACGGATGAGGGGAAGAGTACAGGAAATTGTTATCTGGGACATAGGCCACTGCAATAGGTTGGGAAATCTCGGAGTCCTCAATCCAGTAGTTTAGGATAGTTGCCAAAAACAACAAAATTTGTTTACAAGTATCCTTGTCTCTATGGGGACAAAAGACCTTTTCCGAGGCCCCCCTCTCCTTGGAAAAGGTGGTGGGGTGCACAATCCAAACTCTGTCTAGGCTAAGTACAGTTGTTAGTCCCAACTGAAGCAAACTCACCAAATCAGGAGGATTTATGTGTTATCCAGTGCCATTTTTGAACGGGTCTGTTTTACTCTAGTCTGGACTAATAACTGGATATAGCACTCTGAGTATGACTGTGTTCAGGTAAATCAACAGACAATTTTCCAACAGAGTCCAGAGCTGTGAGAAAAAAGAGATACTTTCCCTTTTTCTACAGAAGGAGAAAACCCAGAGAATTCCCCTCATCCATCAGATTTTAGATGTATGTCTAATATGTGATAAATCATCATGACTCAATTGTGCTATGATTCAGACACTCAAAGGGAGGGAGGAGACAGAAATGAAAAAGATAAGGTTTTTTTGTAGCAAAGATTCTATCACTCCAACATCTTTTCTGATGAAAGAGCACTGATGAGTTCAGTGTTAAAATGCCCCACATATGGTATAGAGGGAGCCATGGACAGCCAACAGAGATCAATAAAAGGCTCTGAAATTGAGAAGTCAAGGAAAGTGTCTGTACTTCAGTTTTATGATTTTCACTGGTATGAAAGAGAACCAGTTCTGGTATCTCTAGCTGTTAATTCCTAAGAAAGGAGGAGCAGGACCATGGCACAGTATTTCTGTTTCTTTCACAGATGAAAATACAGCTGAACTAGTAACACATCACAAGTTCTGTGAATTTTCAACAATATATTTTTTTTTAATTTTCTCGATCCAATCCATGAAGTAAAAAAGCTATGAAGTTTTGCAGCTCACCACAGACATTTACAGAAGGACCTGGACCTTGGCACTGGCTCTATTTTCCCTATGCAAGTTCTTCTCTGAGTACCAGGGGATTCAGGAAAAAGTTGTGACCAACTGAAGCTGTGGCTTGGAAAAATGGCAAATCAAGAACCAGGACCACATAACTCATCTACAGGAAGGAACGTTTTTGCACCAAGAACTTTGCTCGGTTCTTAGAAATGTGCAGTGGCTCCAAAAGAGTTTAGTTAGATCAGTTATAGCTTCAGCAAATAGCTATTTATCAGTTTTACTTTGGGATGTGACCAGAAGAAAATGAAATAATACCTTCCACTTTCAGCACAAATAGTGTTACTTTTCTGCCTACAGGTCTGCAAAAATGGACAATGTTTATTTCCCTGGTAACATTTCACATACTTTGCAACTCATTAGTAGAGGTTGTTCTGCTTGTCCTTAAAGAGGAAGCCAATGAATATAGTGCATTCAAAAAACTAATTTAATATAAAAATCCAAATATTCATTGAATATAAGAGAGAGAGAGAGAGAGAGAGAGATGAGATTGACAATGGACCAATGCAGTACTTCCATAGTTCTGCAGTAATGAGTTGTTGCAAATGATAAAAGCCATCACATTAATGTCGAAAATTATTTGCTTTTTGTGCAATTGTGAAACAGATACTTTTCCATTAGACTCTTACTCTAATAAATATTTCTCTGGAATTCATCTGAGTATAATTAGTTTATTAATATGGCCATTTGCATAAATATACACTTGTATAAAATAATTCTGTAGCAAAATACTATAAATATAGTACCAAAGATAGTACCAATTATAGCCTCATTTAAAAATACATTCAGCTGTAATGAAGACATTAAGGTATAGTGCTCGTCATCTACCTATTACTTTCCAGCATTTAGTATTCGGCACTATGCTGATTCTTTCTAGGGATATTCTGTTGCTTACTATTACAGTACAAGACAGCACAATAACCAGGAAGGCACACTACCCTTTTGCTCACTACCTTTGCCAGCTTCAAACCTTCCTTTGCTCCTGTGTCTGTGTTTTCCGATGTGTTTTCTATATCTGTTTGGTTCTCCTTCATTTGATCTCCCATTTCATCCCATTATGAAAACTGGTGAGCTCCTTCTGAAGTTGCCTTGCCTGAATCTCCCAAATTTCCTCTAAAGTTCTCCGACTGGTAACCTGACAAGCAATGCAGGACTGAGACACAATTCCATCCATACCTACTTTGCCACTACTCTAAGAGCTCAAGCTCTGTCAGGCTCCTTTGCTCAATTTGCAGGCAGATGGAACTACTCAAGGTGGATGAAAGCAGCCCAAGGAACATAGAAGGACAGTCCCAAGTACTGTGGTATTTACCTAAATTAGCAATAGAGTACAGGTGTGAAGTTGCTGGCAAGTCTGCACGCCTGTTCCAAGCTCACCAATGGGGCTAAGCTGCACCTAAATGTTGCATACTTCCTCCTTCCCCTCAGATATGCAGTGACAGAAAGTTGGCTCCACTACATCAGTAGGCTTCAGGGCATGGATGGTAAAGATAAGAATTCTGCCCACTGTCAGTTGTTCATTCAATAGCTTCACTAGGTTTTCGGGCAATGTCCAGTTAAATTGACATAAAATGTTATTTTATTGTATTATTATTCATTATATTATTATATATTGACAAACAAGTGAGTCCTAGATCAGATCAAGCTTGAACTCTCTCTGAAGGCAAAAATGTTGAAACTGAGGCTGTCCTACTTTGGGCACATCATGAGAAGGCAGGATTCCCTGGAAAAGACAATAATGCTGGGAAAGGTGGAAGGCAGCAGGAAAAGAGGAAGACTAAATATGAGATGGACTAACTCCCTAAAAGAGACCATCGGCTTGAGTCTGCAAGAGCTGAGCAGGACATTTTGGAGAGTGCTCTTTCATAGGGTCATCATGAGTTGGAGGCAACCTGATGGCACTTAACAAAAATAGTTCTTATCCACCTTGGAAATTGAGTAAATAAATGATTTCAAGTGGTTGAACGCATGAATGAATGAAATGGGCCAAGAAATTAACACATTAATTGAACAAATGAACAGTCTTAACTGTAACAGTCTTAATTTGCTACCATTATCAAATAACACTTCTGTATAACTCCGAAACCCTTCTGTTTTAATTAAAAATGAAAAGACTTTTCTGAATCTCAGAAAGCAAAAAAATATCTAAATGAAACATTCCTAGGACATACATGAAAACTTTGTAATCTTTTTGTTTTCTTGTGGTCGATTTTTGGTTTACTCTAGTTTACACTAGTTTATGCTTACATGTAGGCTGCTTCACTAAAAATGCACCCCTGAGGTCCAGCACTTGCTAGGGCTGCATGTGTGTGTTATGATTTCCATAACACACACATCACAAGATTACAAAACAGCTGACACATTACTTAGAAGGTGCTCAGTTTCTTAGATACCTGGATTCCAGAATGATTTATGTTTTCCTGGGATGAGGCTCGGCTTCTGCGTTTTGGATGATGTGGCTGATAGTCAACCAACTTCGGGGCTCCTTTCACGTCTTCATCAGAGGTGTCCATATCAGCCGAGTACTGCTCATTCCATGGGGTGCCTTTTGGGAACAGAACAGGACAAGGTAACTTAACATGCAGAGCAGTGTTTGTAGGTTTCAGAATTAATATCTCATGCTGTAGGACAACATGAAGGGGGGAAAAATATTTTCCACATTACAAAAGCTCTAAATAGCATTGAAGGATTCCTAGGAGATGTCACTTAAAAAGAAGGAACAAATCAAAATATGAAGTGGTTTAAACCAAAAGGAATGGGGCACCTTTGGAACCAGGGCTTTTGTTCCTTTTTCTCTTTTTCAATGGAGAATAAATAGGATGAACTTGATGATGTAACAAAGAGCCATGATTGCTAAATGACTGTGAGAAGCAGCCAGATATGGTCCTGATTCGGACTGGGACTATAAACGCTGAAGCAGTGGGACATTAACTCTTTCCTGTTCCCCTTTCCCCATAGTCTAACATGGCTACCTTTCTGAAAATTTTCACAACACTCTTCCTGCAGATGTTGGGGATGGAACCTGGAGCCTCCAGGAGGCACTCTGTCTCCCCGCCCCCAACAACATTTTCTTACTCTCCAAATATCTTTCCTAAATCTCTCTCCCAAGCTGAAATGAACTGCCACCGCACTACATAGTGGTTTAACACCTCACTCTCTCTACAATGCTCTCCACTATCCACAGGGCCACTGTAACACAAATGGAAGCCTGCTGTCAACAGATCTGGAATTTTGTCTTAGTATTTTCTACAGAATTCAACTTTGATTTATAACTGATCTTTAAAATCTAAAGGAACAGAATTATCTTCATGTTGGCAGAACCTACTTACACATTAAGAATAGAATCTGAGGGTCTACAGATCTCTGCATCACACACGTTCCTGTTTTATCACCTTGCTGAGAGAATCAACATTAGGGAAAATACAGTTTCCAATAACCACATTTGCTAGCTATTTATAGTAGCTTTAATGCAATGAACCCTATGACACAGCAAAGACATTTGAGGGTAATTGGACTGAGATTCAGTATAGAAGAAACATCCACAGAAAATGGAATAATGACAAGTTCACCTAAAATGTGTACAACTATGAACTATGAAAAAAAAAAATAGGAACAAGTTGTATCCATGTCTTGCTGCATGACGTACTATATCTAGTCAATTGGTATAAGTCAATGTGACACCACTGAATGCTATGCAATAAGTACTTACATTCACCCTAATGTTAAGCTGGTAATCAAGCCGGATGTGTTCTGATAGTCTTACCGGAGGTTACAATTTTGGAACACTAGAGTCCCATTCACACATTAATTTCCCGCATGCTATTAGAATCACATAAGAGAGGGTGAGGAAGGCTACTTCTGTCAATGCCGGGGTGACTTTCTACATCAAGAAGCTGCTCTGCTACCTTGCACGATTTAAAAGCCTGGGAAGACCGGGTGGCACAGGCTCCCTGTTCAGTTCATTCAGGGACACCAGTGCACAGGGTGATGTGGAAAGAGCTCACATGCTGTTCCCTACCCTCTCTCACCACATGAGGGATTTACAGCACCCTCACAGAACTATGAAAGAATGTACCAGAGATGAAGGCTTCTCAGACCTGGGGCCTGGTCACACAGTCAAAAAACCTGCGAACTGACCTGTGTTTAAAACCATGCTGAGTTTCACGTTCACACAATGATTTAAAATGTTATGGTATCTTTTTGAGAAATGCAGACATGCTCTTGGTTGGAGAGCTTCTCTTTCTCAAGGAGAAATGCTTTGCTTCCCTTCCCAACTAACATGGACCAAGCCTTTTCTTTACTGAGAGAGGAAATCCAGTGGATTAACTTAAGCTCCTCCTGTAACAAAATTACATTTCAGAGGTCATTAGCTCATATAGTAACCAAATATCAGAAGTGACTTGATGGCACATAACATCTTCAGAGAGGTTTTTTAAAAAACTGCTAAGCAATTGTATAGTGACAAGATGGGTGGAGTGGAGACTTTGACAGGAGATTATGACAGGATATAGGCGCCACAGCTCTGCTAACATCAAGTAAGAACATTATCAGCCACAGAGCAAAATGAGAGAGGGTAATTTCAGAGCATAAATAAGTGAGCTTATGAGTATTTGTTCTGTATTCTCTTCTAAAATATATTTTTTTAAAAATATTTTTTCAGTATTTCTATTTTTTTAAAATATTCTTCTTGTGTCTCCATTTTTACAATCAAACACAGAATCCCCCTGCAAGCAGGATTCCAATAAGCCTGTTTAGTCAGGAAAGAGTTAAGAAATTAGCTAAGAGTCAGCTAATTTTGCCCTGATTGACAGGACCAACAGTTTAGATTGCCCCAGATCTGGAACTGATTCCACCTTTGAAAAAGTACTTAAGGATACTGTTTCGTCTCAGAAATCTGAAGCAAATGTTTTCTGAAGATTCCCCTTTCTGTTTTCTGAATATTCCCCTTTCTGGAGGACTGTTAATCCATTATTTGCTCCAGGGTTTTCAAAGAGACACGACGTAGCAGTGATGGGAGATTTCAATTATCCAGATATATGTTGGGAGGCAAATTCTGCCAAGTATGGCCCTTCCAAGAAATTCCTGGCTTGTGTGCCTGATAATTTTCTCCTACAAAAAGTGGAGAAAGAAACTAGAGGATTTGCTGTCCTTGACTTGCTTCTGACCAACAGAGATGACTTGGTGGCGGAAGTGGCAGTAAGGGGAACTCTAGGCAAGAGTGACCATGTCCTTCTAGAATTCTTGATCTCAAAGGAAACGAAAGCAAAATGTAGCCACACACGTATGCTGGATTTTAAAAAAGCCAGTTTTAATAATCTCAGAACAAGGATAAGTAAGGTCCCATGGCAGGAGATCCTAACAAGAAAAGGAGTTCAAGAAGGGTGGGAGCTCCTAAAAAGAGAAATTCTAAAGGCACATCTACAAACAATTCCAACAAGAAAAAAGGGGGGGAGGAGGCAAAAAAGGCCAGTGTGGCTTCACAAGAAGCTCAGGGAGGACCTAAAAACCAAAAAAGACATGTACAGGAAGTGGAAAGAAGACCAGGCCACCAAGGATGAGTACAGACAAGTAGCAAGGAAATGCAGGGATGGCATTAGGAGGGCAAAAGCTGAGAATGAGCTGAGGTTAGCTAGACAAACTAAAAGCAATAAAAAAGCATTCTTCAGGTATGTGAGTAGCAAAAGACAAGCAAACAACATAGTGGCACAGCTTTGCAATGGATGGAAAATTGAAAACAGATGATTAAAAAAAAGGCAGAAGTGCTCAATTCCTATTTTAGTTCAGTCTTTTCCCATAAAACAGACTATGAACTTCCAAACAAATTGGAAGTGCAAGTGGGGGCAGGATTGCAGCTAGAGATTGATAAACAAATAGTCAAGGAATACCTTACCACTTTGAACAAGTTCAAATCTCAAGGGCCAGATGAACTGCATCTCAGAAAACTGAAGGAACTGGCTGAAGAACTCTCAGAACCGCTATCCATTATTTTCTTGAAATCATGGGAAATGGGTGAGGTGCCAGAGGATTGGAGGAGGGTTAATGTTGTTGTCCCTATCTTCAAAAAGGGCATAAAAGAGGAACCTGGGAACTACAAGTCAGTCAGCCTGACATCAATCCCAGGCAAAATTCTGGAACAGATCGTAAAGTGGTCATTGTGCAAGCACCTAGAAAATAATGCAATAATAACTAGAAACCAACACGGATTTGTCAGGAACAAATCCTGCCAAACTTATTTGATCTCGTTTTTTGATCAGGTCACCTCCCTGATAGACAGAGGGAATGGTGTAGACGTAGCATATCTTGACTTCAGCAAAGCTTTTGACAAAGTGCCCCAAGATATCCTGGTTAGCAAGCTAACTACGTGTGGGCTGGATAGATCGAGTGTCAGGTGGATACACAGTTGGCTATAGAATCGTACTCAGAGGGTGATGATTAATGGGTCCTTCTTTAACTGGGAGGAGGTAACTAGTGGGGCACCCCAAGGCTCAGTCCTGGGCCCGGTGCTCTTCAATATTTTTATTAATGACCTGGATGAGGGAGGGTAGGGAATGCTTGAGAAATTTGCAGATGATACAAAATTGGGCAGAATAGCTAATATACCCTAGAAGACAGAAACACAATTCAAAATGACCTTGAAAGGCTGGAGCACTGGGCTGAAAACAAGAGAATGAAATCCAACAGGGATAAGTGCAAAGTACTGCTCCTCAGAAAAAGAAACCAAACACACAGTTACAAGATGGCCGATACCTGGCTCAGCAAAACTACGAGCGAGAAAGATCTTGGAAATGTCATTGATCAAAAGCGAAATATGAGCCGACAGTGTGATGTGGCTACAAAAAAAGGCTAATGCTATTTTAGACTGCATTAACAGAAGTATAGTTTCCAAATCCTGCAAGGTGCTAGTCCCCCTCTATTCAGCACTGATTAGGCCTCACTTTGAGTATTGTGTCGAGTTCTGGTCACCACACTTCAAGAAGGATGCTGATAAATTGGAACAAGTTCAGAGGAGGGCGACAAGGATGATTAGTGGGCTGGAAACCAAGCCCTATGAGGAAAGGCTGAAAGAACTGGGCATGTTTAGCCTTGTGAAAAGAAGACAGAAGCATGATATTTCAAATATTTGAAAGGCTGTCATGCAGAGGAAGGGCGGGATTTGTTCTCGATTATCCCAGAGTGAAGGACACACAACAATGGGCTCAAGTTAAAGGATGCCAGATTTCGGTTGAATATTAGGAAAAACATCCTACCCTGTTTCCCCAAAAATAAGACAGGGTCTTATATTAATTTTTGCTCCAAAAAAACGCATTAGGGCTTATTTTCAGGGCATGCTTTATTTTTTTCATGTACAATCTATGTTTATCCAAATACAGTCACGTCATCTTCTTCTGGTTGCTGCACAATGGTGGAGGGCGGGCTTTCACTTAACTAGGGCTTATTTTTGGGGCAGGGCTTATATTACAAACATCCTGAAAAATCATACTAGGGCTTATTTTCAGGTTAGGTCTTATTTTCAGGGAAACAGTGTAACTGTTAGAGCAGTAAGACAGTGGAACCAGTTACTTCGGGAGTTGGTGAGTGCTCCAACACTGGAGGCATTCAAGAAAAACTTAGATAATCACCTGGCAGATATGTTTTGATTGTATTCCTGCATTGAGCAGGGGGTTGGACTTGATGGCCTTGTAGGCCCCTCCCAATTTCACCATTCTATGATTCAATGATTCTATGAATTTGATACAGAGCAAGAACAGACAGTATGCTACAAATGTGCCAAATTTGGTGCTGATATGAAGGCCAATTTAAAAGTACATGTTTTTGTTTTTATAAGGCAATTTATAGAATTGCCTTATAAAATGTTGATTTCCTTCTCTCTCATGCAATTATGATTCTGAATGTCATCATCAAGGTGTGGAGGTGAGAAGGAAAGAAAGGTGCGGGGGGGGGGGAATATATCAAAAGAAATGAAATGATTTTTAAAGTGAAAAGCCAACCAGAGGAGACAGGAGGAAAAGCAGCCTTCATGCTGAGTAAAGCAAGAGCTGCTCTTGTTGAATTTCTGCCTATTCAAATCGGGGAGAGAGGAGATTTTGGAGACTGGTTAAATAGTGCTTGGCCATTTAAGAGCAAAAAGTCACGCAAGCCAAGGTCTCCTTTGCTTTTCCTATTCTATCCCTCAGGTACTATTCCAGAAAATAAGGGCAAATGCTTGTGAACCAATGTTCTTTCTGACAAACTTCTACAGAGCATGCTTCAGAGATATAAAATGGCTAATTTTGTATTTAAAAGAAGTGGCTTAACCTTTGAATATAGGATGGATATGCTACAATCAAAAAGGGAGGCCTAAGGTAATCAATATCCTTTTAAGATATATAAAAAATAGTTTTTGGAATATATTTCAGCAATTTCTTATCTGCTGGAGAAAATGGTTGTTTGCATCTGAACCGGGGGGTGGGGAAGGCTACTTATATTATTAAAAATTATAACTTTAAAATGATTTGACAAACATCACCAAATTTGGCAAAGAGCAACATCAGACTGTCTACTCCTACTATGCCAGATTTTGTGCTGATTGTACTGCTTCTCTAGTCTTCTTCTTCTTCTTTTTTTGGTAACTGAAATATATAATATCTGCATATGAAAGAGAGGTTTGTTGAATAACTAAAAATTGTTATAAGTCTTCACTTGTTTTGAGAATATATAAGTTAATGTTTCTTTGAGACGTCTGCAAAAGGTGATCTCAAGTCACATAAAAAAAACCTACCGGCCATGTGACTTTTTGCCATGTTTTTAGGATGCGTGTTCACTGTGCGTTGAACCTCAGTGCTGAACTCTTGCGTTGGAGGGGATGTGAGCTGTCCCTGCTCTTGCAAGATGTGGTGAAACACAGCAGCCAGGTCTGCTTCAGCTATCATTGACTCCTTCTGTGAAGCTTCTTCCTCATCACATGGGAGTTCTGCAAAGGTCTAAAAAGGGGAAATGTTTGTCAGCACCAGTAAGTTCCAAATATAGAAGTGGAGCTCTTTTCACTGGAAAAAGGTTTTTGTTTTATCCTAAGCTTTTCTAATTTCTATACTTCCTATACTTTGCTAATTAACTCACTTTGTTTTGTGATTGGTTGTCAGGAGTTAAACACAGACTTCATTTTCAAGTCTGTTTGTGCAGGCGTGAAGACTCTGAGGAATATCTTTGCTGGAGGTCAAATGTGCTATCAGGTCTCCATCTCATACAGCTGATGTTCAGGCTGCACACATTTAGCCATATTAAACCCTGTATTGTTTAGTATACAACTAAACTAGCCAGAAATTAAAATGCTTATTCTTAAAATTCAGTTTCACATTTTCTGAACAGTAATCCTTCCTGATTTTGTGATATAGTTGTTCAGTTAAATACGTGTATGTGTAATATAGTTGGAGAAACTGCTTGCAAAAAACTAGTGTACAAAATACATAATACTATGGACCCAGAATGCACATATATTTTTGTGTGTATTTTTCTAAACATCACACAATGATGCATTCAGAAAATGGGATGAACTTAAGCCTGGAAAAGTCAGAAATTTGAGAGACACCAACATTCTAGCAACAGTGGAGGTGAATCTGGCCAAGACATATGATTCTTGACAGGCTCTTCCAGAGTTATAGAAGTAACTTGGCTCTTGTCAAATGAAACAAAACTAACATAAGCCACAAATTTAATCTGTTCTGAAATCATTACAGGTAAGGAAGACATACCTTTCCTTATTTTCCATAGATTGCTCTGATTGTTGGAGTAGCTACTGAGCATTAAGCAACACATAGCTAACTTGTACGATAGCTGCTAACTTGCTTCTATTCTCTAATACAGCACAAATATATAACTTGACCCATCTGTCTACACTGAAAAATCCTGTGTTTAACACTAGGAGATTGTCCTGCAACAGCTGATTCACACATTGCATAATGTTAACAAGAGTGATGAACATGCAGACAAGCTAATCACATGACATCTTTCTGGCATCTTAAGGTGTTTTTTTAACTTGCTATCTTCCTTGCAGTTTGTAGTTTTTATTATTACATATCAGAGAGCCGACAAAAATCCTATGCTATAAATTGAGCTATCAAAATTCAAGAAACAGAGAAGAAAGGAGGAGAAGAGAATCTGGAGCAAAGGAAAACTCAAATGCACATCACCACTACCACCACCACCACCACCACCATTATTTCCCAAATACCTGAAGGCCTTCATTCCCAGGCCCTGGAGTGAGCTGTACAGATTGACGGCGAGACTGAGCAGAATAGTCTGAGTCCATTTCAAAATCAAAGGGGTGGACAGACAGGAGTCGCTTTGTCTTTCGCATCTTAGAAAGTACAGATAGTACAGGAGGAAAAACCCAGACTTCATTAGAAATACAGTATATAGTTAAAGAGTTTCACAAGGTCTCCAAGAAAACGATGGCATTCCTCTTGCTGCTTCTCATGCAGCAGTGGATTTTCCATACACTTCCTTGGCAATATGACTGAATTCAAAAGGTGCTCCTGCTCGTCTTTCCAAAGAGCTATTATGGCAGTTGAGGGCTATTCTATGCACAGTAATACCGAAAGCAAGCAAACAAATTTGTGAAAATAATTCACTTTGTCTGAAAAGGCATAGAAAGATATGAAAATAGTGATATTCAAATTAATATAATATTTATTAAAAAATAACAGAGACTTCTGGAACTTTGAAGATTACAAAAATGTATTTGGTGTAAGAGGGATGCTTCTGTTGTCCCTGGTAGGCTGTTTGCCTCATCTGCTGGCCCTCCAGTGGACTGTCAAGAGACCCTGGCTGCAGAACAGCCCAAAGGCAAGGACACTAACCCACAGGGCATGGGTAGGCTGCAAGAGATGGAGGAGCAATTGCCCCAAGAGGAGGGAGCAGGCATGGCCCGTTGAAAGGAGAGGGGAATAAATGAGGAGGAAGAGGACGTTGGGGAGGGCTGGTTGGAAGCACTCATCTTCTGCACCCTGAGGGAAGAGGAGGAGCCCTTTGTTCTTCAATACTCGTAGACTTGGGTGTGGACCGCCTGCATCCGGGGCCAGAACCTCGTGAGCTGGGCATTCTGCTCCACCACTTCAGAACTGGTTGGAAAGCAGAGAAGATGCCAAACTACCCCTCAACCAGACACCCAACGCCAATGCAGAAATGGTGCTGGAGGCATTGCTGCCAACACCAGATCCTTATGCAGTTGACCCAGGAGCAAGAAGAGCAGCTACTGCAGGAGGGCAAGCTGCCATATGGACATACTGGCCCTCACTGAGAAAAATCTCAGTCTTTGGGGTTAGTGACTCACACTCAGTTCCAGCATTGGACTCTAAGTAACTTGGATCCAGTGACCACAACTGGACTGCTGGAAACTAGGAGACAGAGGGATGCACCGGCCAGCTTGTTGGTGGAATAAAGTTTGTTATACCCAATAACCAGCCTGGAGCCCATGGAGGAGGATCTATTTCAGCTGCCTCATACCCTGAAGAGGGTGGCAGAGATCACAGGCATATGCTTTCATGGTCTGTAGCCCACTTCTTCAGATGCCTACAGAAGAAAAAGTGGGTTAAAGTTCACAAAAGGTGAACTTGTTTTTCCTTAAGGTGCCACAAAACACACACTCTCTCTCTCTCTCTTTGCTATAACATGCTAAAGTAGTTCACATCTCACATATATAGATCAAACTGCTCACATGACTGGAATACAGCCATCATTATTCCTATTTTTTAAAAGGGGAGAAAGAACAATCCAGTAAATCATTGTCCAATTAGTCTGTTATTAGTCAGCTCTAAATAGAAACGCCAAGCCCAGATGGAATGTGAAAGCATCCTGGCCAACAAACAAGTTAGTTTCAGAACAGGCAGGGACAGTGACTTCCATAATATAAATGTTTTTGAGCATCATATTTTATTGTAGTGTTTTCAGGTAAAAGTTGGAATGGAATGGGCTGGAATGGGCATTTCTAATATACACTGATGCCAATAATAAATACATTAGAAAAGTATTTTAGATTTCAAATCCAATAAATATTACTCTTTCATCAAGCCAGAACAGAACACAATAGCCCAAAATGGCAACTTCCCATAGATAACCCAACCATATCCATGACACACATGTGACTATATGAGATGGATGCAGCAAGCTACAAGCCATCATCAGGAGTAAAATTCCAGTATCTGTTTCAGGCAGAAAATCTTTATGGCGGGGGGGGGGGGGGGGGAAGCTGACTGGCAACTTCTGAGTACAGCAGCCAAATGAAATTAATCTGACTCATTGCACTATGAGGCAGATGCTCTCTGGAACAACATTACTGTACCCTTTTTGGTAAGAAAATTGGTATTTAAAAAGAGAGAGAGCTCTGAACAGCCATTGTAGGACAAACTAAATAAAATTCAGCTGTCCCGTTGCAGTAGAGGGGACAGATGTAAGCAACCAGAAAACAGCCTTAACTGTCAAGTTCCAGAGCCTGTTCTGGGCCTAAGCTCATCCTTTTGAAAAAGGCCCAAGCAAACCAACTTCCAAACTGATGAAACCAACCAATTCACTAGTCACGTATGACAGAATGGGAGCAAACATCAACCCATTGACCTTCCACAGGAGCCACAGTCCACATACACAAGCAGAGATTGTGGCTGTGTGCTTTGTGCCATCCATTCCTTGGCTTTGCCTGGAGTAGAGAAAACTGAGAGGAGATACTCTATGCTGTTGTTCTGTGCCTTCAAGTTAATTCTGACCTTTAATGGCTCCTCCATCTTTTTCATGATATGTAAAATGTTCAAAGAGTAGTTTACCACTGCCACACCCCAGTGAGTTTCTATGGCCAAGGGTGTAATGGACCTTGGTTCTCTTGACTCTAGTCTGACTTTCTACCTCCTAAAGCACAACAGTTCTCTAGTTGTCTTCAAATATTTGAAGGGCTGATGCATGGCAGGTGGACCTTGCTTGTTTTATGCAGCTTCAGAGGTTAGGCATTGAACCAATTGATACAAATTACAAGAAGGGAGATTATGACTCAACATTAGGAAGAACTTCTGGATGGTGAGAGTTGTTTGACAGTGGAATGGTAAAGGATCCAAGGGCATTGGGCCTGTCTACAATGGACGTTTTTTAACAGAACTTGGATAATTATATATCAAGAACATTCTAGCAATGGATTCCTTGAACCAGGAAGAGGTTGGAGTAGATGACAGTTACTCTGTCTTCCATCTGTACCAATTTTTGACCTGGAATTTGTACCTTTGGAAGTTCAGTAACTTCTTGCATTGCTCCCATTCCATCATGTTTGACTGATGAATATTCCCTTGGCTTCCTTAGAAATTGCTATTTTGGGATGCAATACAGAAGACAGGCTTTAAGCCCAGGAAAAGAATCATCCTGTGGCTATTTCCCATTTACTTGGTAGCTGTGCCCTATTTAGAAGTTGTCATTTCTGGGTGCATTCTGGAATGTGAGCTTTTGGCCAAGAAAAAATACTGGAATGTGGTACCTTTGAATGCCTGGTGGCTTGTTGAATTACTCCCATTGAACCTTGTATGGTTGGCAAATGAGGTTGCTTTTGCTGCTCAGAAGTTACTGATAGAAACTCTTTTCTGGAACAGAGATTTCTGGGGGGAAATGGATACTGGGAAACAGTTCCTGGAGATGGTTTGAGTCCTGCTCCATCAATCCCTTTTAATGACATGAGTTGTGAATTTGGTTTGTTTTTCCTGCTTTCCATTTTGGGCTATTTTGCACAACACAGATTTTCTGCTTGGTACTGGGATGTAATTCCTGTGGCTGTTGAGTGGTTTGTTTCATCTGTTCCCGCCATCTGATGTGATGGGTGAATTTTGCTGAGCTGTCCTACTCAGAAGTCACCATTCTGGGCTGTTTTTCACAAAATCATTTCTTTGCCTGGAACAGGTACTAGAATGTTGTTCCTGGGGACATTCTGTGGTTGGTTGCATTAGTCTCTTCTAGTCAAATAGGATGAGTGAATTTTGTTGGTTGTTTTTTGCAGTACTGATTTTCTATTTGGAACAGGTGCAGTAATACTGTTCTTGGGGGTGTTTTGTGGCATCTTGTTTTGTATCTGTCTCCTGTAGGGCAATGAAATGGGTGAGTTTTGTTGGGCTGCCCTACCCAGAAGTCACCATTCCAGGCTGTTTTTCAGAATATTAATTTTCTGCCTGAGATAGGCACTGGAATGTCGCTTCCGGGACATTATGCAGCTGGTTGCACCAGTCCCCTCTATTTGGATGAGATGGCTGAATTTTATTGGGCCACTTGAAAGTCACCATTCCAGACTGTTTTTGGGCAATGTGATTTTCTGCCTGGAATAGGTACTGTAATGTTGCTCCTGGGGATGATTTATGGCTTGCTGTATAAGTCTCATCTAGTCGTACGTATGTCACAAACTTGGTTGGCTTATTCAAGTCAGTTGTTGTTGTTTCTGGCCATTCCATTCTGTCCCAGTGGCGTTTGGGGCAATAAAAGGTTAAATAAAACAGCAATATTTATTGGATTTGAGGTCTAAAATATTGTTCTGATGTGTGCCATCACATCCTACCATTTTTGGCATCAATTTTTCTTAAGAAGTGCCTGTTTTGGCCTGTACTGTTGTGTTCTGGCTTTTATTTAGTCCCAATGTTTTTTTTTATTTTCTTTGCAAATCTGATTAACTGCCAATTTATGAATAACGTGTCCTAGGGTACCTTACTGTGCTTATACCCATATGCACACTTAATATGAATCAATCATTTGTTCATATAATTTAACAGGTTTTGCAAAATAGTGGATCCCTCTTTATATTTTCAAGAATATACACTTTTCCCTTTAACAACACTGGGGGTAGGAGTGCTAAAGCCCCATGTAGTTAAAAATCCATGTACAACATTTATGCCCCCCAAAATGCAGCTAAAGGACAGAAGGGGGAAATTGAGGTGCAATCTCTCCTCCTCATCCCCCAATGGAGCAGAACTTAGAAGATGATGTTCTGACCGGTAGCAAGGTCCCAAACTACATTCAATCAAGTATGGGATTGTGAGTACTGAAATGGGGAGGGGGGGAGGGATGGCATGGTCATAGAACTGCCACCATGGCTCTGTTGAAAGGGATACACAGGAAAAGAGGATGATATTAGAAATCAAAAGCAACAGAGATACCTCTTCCCACAAAGAGAGAGAGAGAATGTGGGAGAGAAAGAGAGAATGCTAGGGAGAGAGAGAGAGAAAGAGAGGGAGAGAGAGATGTTCGCCCAAGAAGGCCCAGCTGTGTGGCAGAGTTATTAATGCATGGAAGAAGGCTTGCCCCCAATATGCTTACCCTAGTATAACACTCAGCTTCTGCACCATCTATGGTATCACCAGCTTCATCCTCCTCACTGTCACTGTTTCTGCCACAGAATTGGTAATCACCTGGATAGGAAAGACACAGGGACTGATGTGCGATGAGTCATACATGATAGTCATATATGTGAGGTGCAGTTGGGAAGAGGGTATAGCTCCATGTGCTTTCCATTCTAAAGGTATCAGATTTAACTGTTCTTACTGGTGATTAAAAGGCTGTCAGTGAAAAGAAAATTCTTAGTGAAAGAAGATTGAAAAAAGACCTCTGCCTGACACTTTAAACTACTGCTGCTTGATATACACTCCTAAAATCAGTATACAGCAGCTTCATGCAGCATATAATCTCTTTCCAGATTACTGCTGTTATGCCCTATTCGAGAACAACAGGTTACCCACCTGTAATTGTAGATCTTCAAGTGGACCTCTGTGATTCACACCCTGGATGATCCGCGCCTGCGCGGAGCCTCATTGGAAACTTCTAGAGCTTCTGCGGTAGCAAAAAACACATTAGAATAAGGCCCCTCCCCCCTCGTATAAGTACCTTGGCGCCAAGGCTCCCCTTTCAGTTGTGTCAACCACCGCTACATTAAGCATTAATGGCGTGACAGTGGGGAGGATGGGCGGGATGTGTGAATCACAGAGGTCCACTCGAAGGACTACAATTACAGGTGGGTAACCTGTCGTTCTTCTTCATGGCCTCTGTGAATCACACCTTGGGTGACTAAAAAGCTGTCTTACCCAGAGGCAGGGTGTCATGCCAAGGTAGAGGCTAGAACAGCACGTCCAAAGGCCGCATCAGACTTCTGCCGGAGATCAAGTCTATAATGCAGGATGAAAGTGGACGGCTGAGCCCAGGTAGCAGAGGCGCAGACATCTGGAAGAGGTACGCCGCGTAGGAATGCCGTAGAGGTCACCACTGCTGTGGTGGAGTGAGGGCGAATCACCCTCGGGACTGGTTTGCATGCCAGCTGATACGCAAGGTGGATGGTTGAAGCGACCCATCTAGATATAGTTTGAGACGTCACCTGGTGACCTTTAGTAGGTGGTTGGTGACTTATGAAAAGTCGAGGTGAACACCTGAAAGGTTGGATGCACTGGACGTAAAAGGCAAGGGCTCACCTAACATCCAAAGTATGGAGGATTTTATCTTTAGTTGTGGACAGTGATGGGAAGAAGGAGGGAAGGAAGGATAAACGGCTGAGAGAGATGGAACTGAGATACGACTTTAGGGGGGAAAGAAATATCCATGGATAGTTTGACTTTGTCTGGAAAAAACTGTAAATAAGGATAGTCGTAACGTAAGGCTGCTAAATCATTAGCTCGTCGAGCTCAGATGATGGCGACAAGGAAAACTGTTTTAAATGTAAGTAGCCATAAATCAGTTGAAGCTAAAGGTTCAAAAGGAGCTTTAGTAAGTTGTTGTAGTACCAGTGTTAATGACCATTGCGGGGAAGGCGGACGGGTATCTGGGTAGATATGAGATAGACCTTTAAGAAAACGTTTTAATGTTGGATGCTTGAAGAAATCAGCTGCTGGAGAGTTAGGGGGCTGATAAGAAACTATGGCAGAGAGGTAAACTCTCAAGGAAGAGAGGGAAAGGCCGCTAGACTTGAGGTGAAGCAAAAAACGTAGAACAGTAGCAAGTGATGGGTTGATAGAAGGCAATAAGGAAGCTTCAGTGAAAGATTTGAATTCGTTCCATTTATACAGGTAAGCCTTCCTAGTGGAGGGCTTCTTTGCTTGATGGAGAACGTCCATTAGCAAGGCGGAACACTCCACACTGCCAGGTGCAGAACAGGTAAGTCTGGGTGGAGTACTTGGGCGTTGTTCTGCGTGAGGAGGTGGGGCAGGAGAGGGAGGTGGTGAATGTCTGATGAGAGATTGTGAAGGACTGGAAACCAAGGTTGTCTCGGCCACCAAGGGGTATAACGATGGCATCGGGTTTGTCCTGTTCTAGGCGAACTACGACCTTGTGGAGAAGTGGGAATGGCGGAAAAAGGTAAATGAGGGTCTTGGGCCATCGGCCGACGAATGCATCTCCTTGGGAGTGTTTGCCAATGCCGGCTCGGGAGCAGTATCATTTGCACTTCCGATTTACACAGGAGGCGAAGAGATTGAGAGTTGGTTTGCCCCATCATTCGCACCGGCGAAGAAAAACTGATTGGTCTAACTCCCACACGTGAGCTTGAGAATTCTTGCGGCTGAGTAGATCCGCCAAGCCGTTGTCGTGGCTGGCAATGTGTAAAGCCGTGAGGCAGATATGATGTGCTAGGCACCACTCCCAGAGGTCGACTGCTAAATAGAGGAGACTTGGAGAGTGGGTGCCGCCTTGTTTCAGGATGTAGTACATTGCCGTGGTGTTGCCGGTGGCAATTTGTACCATCTTGCCAGCGAGGAGATTTCTGAAAGCTTTGCAAGCTTTTATAACCACCAATAGCTCTAATTCGTTGATGTGGAGCAATTTTTCTCTGGAAGACCACTTGGCGTGGATTTTGAGAGATTTGCAGTGAGCTTCCCAGCCTGTGAGGCTAGCGTCGGTGATCACCTGTATTTGTGGTCATGGTTGTCAGAACGGTCGTCTAACGGATAGGTTGGAAGGAAAACGCCACCACTGAAGTTGGGAGGCGAGTTCTGGAGTGACCCTTAAAAGAGTGTGAGGAGGGTCTGTGAGCGGGTTGAAGAGGGTGAGAAACCAAGACTGAAGAGATCTCATCTTGAGGCGTACATGCTGCACTACTGAAGTTATAGAGGCCATGGTGCCTAGTACACATTGTACGGTTAAGGCGGGTACCATAGCATGAGGGGTGAAAACTTGAAGTAAGGTGATTAAATGTTCTCTTTTGTCTGGAGGAAGAAAGGCGCGAGCTTGTGTGGAGTCTATGCCTGCACCTATATAATGAATAATCTTTGTAGGTTTCAAATTTGATTTTTGTTCATTGACAGCAAGACCGAGATCGCGAAGGAGGGTAAGGGTGAAGTGAGTGTCTCGTTGGGCCTTGCGACGGGAGTGAGCTACGAGGAGCCAATCGTCAATATATGGAAATATGAGAATTTTTTTCAGTCTGAGGTAAGCGGCTACTGGTGCCATGCACTTGGTGAACACTCTTGGAGCTGTTGCAAGGCTGAAAAAGACTTTTGAATTGGTAGGCTTGTGATCCTAGTTGAAACTGAAGGAATTTCCTGTGTGAAGGGTGTATGGAAATATGGACATATGCGTCTTTGAGATCTATGACAGTGAACCAGTTGTTTTGCGGAGTAGCGGGAGAACTGATTCGAGGATAACCATACGGAATTTTGTGGTAATGATGTATTTGTTTGACTCTCATAGGTCTAAGATTGTGCGAAGACCTCCGTCCTTTTTGGGCACGGTGAAATAGTGAGAGAAAAACCCTTTGTTGTGTTGTGAGACGGGTTGTATGGCGTCCTTGAGGAGTAAATTTCTTATTTCCTCTTGCAGGGTTGGAGATGGTGGAGTGATGACGTGTGTTGCCGGAGGAAGTTGGAAAAAATGGAAGCAGTAGCCGTCTCGGATGATGGACAGTACCCAGGCATCTGTAGTGATGGATTCCCAGACAGGTAGGTGTTTCCAGAGGGCAGGATGGGTGGAGTGGTGTGCGATCTTGGTCATGGGAGTGTCAAACGTGATGTTTGGGTTTGCGGTCATTGCGCCTAGTAATGGGCTGTTGACAGGGTTTATTTCTTTGATTTCTGAAGTAGGGTGTATATGATAATTGTTTTGGAGGATCACGTTGGAATTTTTGATAGGAGTTGTACGGTCATCTCCATTGATTTTGTTGGGGGCGTTGTTGGTAAGATGGATAAACTCCCCAACGCCTAGCTGCTGATCTTTTCTTTTGTACGTTTTCCAAAATATCATCAGTTTCAGCATTGGAGAGGCCTGCCCCATCGAATGGAAGGTCTTCGATATGTGCACGGGCATCCTCAGCCAGGCCAGCTGTCCTTAGCCAAGAGAAACGTCGTAAGGCTACTGAAGTGGCCATGGACTTTGCTGTGGTGTCTACCGTGTGTCTAGCAGAAAGTATCTGTTGCTTGACAACGGAAAGACCTTCTTGTTGGAAGGTTTAGGTGAGTACTTTTTTATCTTCTGGTAGAGATTCGACAAAAGTTGACATATTGTCCCAAAAGAAACATTGATATATACCCATGGCTCCCTGGTAGTTAGCGACACGCATGGTGAACGCTGCTGATGAATAAAGCCATCCTCCCATTGAGTCGATCCTTCTACTGTCTTTATTTGGTGGTATGAGGGTTTGTCGATGTCAAGATCTGGATTGTGAGGCTTCAACAAAAATAGAGTTTGGAGCTGGCTGTTTTTGAAGAAATAAAGCTCCCGGGTCATTAACTCTGTAAAGGTTATTGATTCGTTTAGACATGGTATGGGAAGAGGCTGGTTTTGTCCAGGATCATTGAGTGGTGCTAAGTAGAGATGGAAGCATTGATATGTGTACTGGAGTAGTTGTATCTTTAGAGATTGGGTCGTATAGATGATCGGTGATGGTGGGTCGGCATCGACAAGATCGGATTCCGGTGAGGTAAGTAATACTGACAGTGTTTGAGGTCTGGATCCGTGATCGGAATAATCGAGGTCGCGTCGGGAGTCGACGGATTGTCGATTGACTTCGGTGTCGATAGGTTGAACGTCATAGTATTGACGTTTGTGATCTTATGTCAATGGAGGCGGCATGTCCATGGGCATTTGTCGGTGTCAAGGATTTTCGATATCGAGAGATGTCATCCGAGTGTCCATGGACATTGGTTGATATGGTTGAACGTTGGTGTTGAACTCGCGGTCATAGTGATGTCGAGTTCGATGGCTTGGTTCTATCGGGCGACGGAAATCGTGTGTCGACGGAGGGACAGAGTGAGTGTCCGTGTACCAGGATGGATATCAAGGATCATCGATATCAGAGCCTGTGTCTTGGTGATGTCGAAATGGAGGTTGTTGACGAGTTGGCAAAGCAGTAGAGTATATAGACGCTGGAGATGCCGAACGAGAGGAATGATTTCTCTCATCTGGATTAGCAGGAGAATAGCGGGAGACTGGAGCTGTAAAAGCCTCACGTGTAGAAGAATGTTGCTCAACCGTTCTGGGTCTTTTAGGTACCAGGTTGGGAGCAGGTTGAAGTCCATGTGGGTCATGGTGATATGGCGCCGTTTCGACACTGATGGTTGTCGAGATCGAGGCCCGCCATGGGAAGGTACAACCTAACTGGATAGAGCAACTGGCTGATTGGCGGTTGCAGTTTGTCCGATCGAGCACTGGTCGGGGCAAATGGCAACCCAGTGAGAGTGCTGAACGCGGGTCTGAGCCACGCATTATGAAATAGATGGCTCCAGGGACTGTTGGGGCCGATGTCTCTGAGGAGGTCGTGGTGGACGATCAGATGTCACCGAATAAGGTATGGTCTCTAGTTGTTGTTCGGAGTCGACCCTGTCGGGTGAAGCAACTACGGAAGGGTTGCTCGAAAGAACATAATGTTGAGGACTGGGAGGAGAAGATGTTAATCGATCGACTCTGTCATCCCATTCTGGTGATTGAGAGCAGGGTTGATAAGAGGGGATTCCGTCATCGTCAGAAGGCGAGCCAACAGAGATTGGTTCACACGTTTGTTGAGGCTGCTGAGAAATTACTGCAGATTTAGATTTATGTTGTTTAGGTCGTTTAGGTGGAGAAGTGTCACGTTCCCGGGGGTTTCAACAGCAATGTCCGATAAGCCAGTCCAATATCAGAAGTTCAGAGCCGATACCAAAATACCAAAGCCAAATCACAAACTGTAATCCGAGGTCAGGGTCCAAAGCCAAATCACACAACGTAGTCCGGGGTCAGAGTCCAAAGCCAAAGGTCCAGGGAACAAGGTTCAAGGTAGTCAGGAGCGTGGATGTGAGCCAGAGATTTGACTTGTTGCTTCCACGAGCTTCCCAGCCGTCTGGGAGCTGATTATATAGTAAAACAGTCATTGAACTGCTGGAAGCCTTTTCATCCTGTCAAAACTCAGGACTAGCTGACCGGATGTTTCTGCGGGCAGCATTCAGGACGTTTGTTGTGCCTCTCCTAAGCAAAAAAGACACTTGGCGTGGCCGTCGGAGAGTGGTATTTTGTTATCACAGACCACACAGTGTTTAAATGGGCCCAAAGGGGCCATGAATAGGTGAAAATAATTTGGAGGGGGAAAATGATGATGATAATAAGTTTGATCTATTTCTAATTGTTAAAAGGAAAAAAGATTTTAAACAGGAAGGAATCAAGAATAAGCTCTCTTTCTCTTTTATTCACAGAAGCAGAACTATGAGGCTCTCAATGCGGAGGTTGAAAGAAACTGAAAGGGGAGCCCTGGCGCCAAGGTACTTATACGAGGGGGGGCTTATTCTAATGTGTTTTTTTTGCTACCGCAGAAGCTCTAAAACTTTCCGATGAGGCTCCGCGCAGGCGTGGATCACCCAGGGTGTGATTCACAGAGACCACGAAGAAGAACTGGAATTGATGATCCATAGGGTCCCTTCCAGCTCTGCACTTCTAAGATTATTATTATTATTAAACATACTTGTTTCCACCTCTGATAGTGTAATTTTACACGTCTGCTCAGAAGTCCCACTAATTAGGCTTATTCTCAGGTTAAGTGGGTGCAGAATTACACTCTGAATGTTTGACTGAGCAAGTTTGAGGAGCTGCCCAGATTCATTTGAGAGCCAAGCAGGGAGGCAGTGAAAGAGCCTCTCCAGGCAAACCCCGCAGAATAACAAACACCTGGGGTTTGTATGAGAGTATCGGCTTGCTAAGAATAAAAGTAGACGAGAACAGGGACACTGCTAGTGTCACTAGCATGGAAATTCTGTGCTTCCCCCCCACCCCCCGGGCACATCCCTTGATGGACAAAGGCTGGTGAACCAACTATGCTTTTACAGTATGGGAATCAGCATCCATAGATGGGTCTTCGCTTTTGGAGGAGCTGCCCAAGTTGATATCCACACTATGTAGGACAGCTAATTTCCCTCAGCCAAACTACAATGCAAAAGATGTTTGAGGGAAAGGAAAATCAGAGATTCTAGAAACCTGTTACGAACCACCTGTGGCCTGAAATGCCATACAACTGTACAGGTTCAATCTGTAAACTGGTCAAACACGATGAACTCCAACAAAAAGATATTCAGTCACCAGAAATATAATATTTTGCTTTTAGTTAGGAATCAATGTTGTATTAAGTTAGAAAGAGAGGGCATGGTTATACTGCTGAATTGTATCGATTTCAGCCCGTTTTTTTAAACTCAATTTTCAGTCACATGGTTTTTGTATCTCTGTGCACATTCACTTTGAAAATTATTACTCTGATATAAAGTAGGGGCTTGAAACCATTTCATGAAACTACATGTGAGATTTTAAATAATTTCATTTCTTTCCCCCACTTTTTCCCAATATTGTGCAGTATTTCTTTGGTTTTCAGGCATGCTTTGGAATGCATTGATTTCTCTCATTTTAAAAAAAATTAAATAATTTTTATTATTTTCCAAAATAAACAAAACTTAACAACAAAAACATAAACTAAAATACAAACGTACCTCACAATATACCATGCTCCCCCACCACCTTTGGGATTTTTTATTTATTGATTGATTTATTGATTTATTATTTTGTATTATACCCTATCTCTCTCCAGAAATATAATGATTCTTGTGTTGGGGTATAACCATTTTTAACAAATACATGTGTTAAGGAAGCATTCCATATCTCCTTAAAACAACTGGTTTTCAATATTCCCTTTCTAACTTTCAAATCACAAGTTAATTTATCATTAATAGCCATATTCCACATTTCTTTGTACCAATCTTCAATATTAAATTATTATTTTTCCAGTTCTTTGTAAATATCAATCTTGCTACTGTTAACATAATATTGATTAATTCTTTCTCCCCCGGTTCTAATTGAATATTTCCTATTGTATTTAACAGTTGGACACCTTTGTATTTCAATACCCATAATTTCCTTTATCTCTTTGAAAATCACTGTCCATTCTCTCTGTCTCATTTCATATGTCCACCACATATGCAAATTTGTATCCTTTTCTTTCTTACATCTCCAACATGAGGGTGATACTTCTTTATTCATTATATTTGGTTTCACTGTAGTTAAATACCATCTCCATATCACCTTATCACAATTTTCCTTAACCCTTACAGATATATTCTTCATTATTCTTTTATTCCACATCTTCTTCTCTTCATCATCTCTAAGTTCTTTCTTTAGATCTCCACTCTATACCTCCTTTAGAGGTGTTGTTTTTTATTCATCCTTTATTAACATTTTATAAATTAAACTTATTATTCTTTTTCTATTTTTGCTACATTCCAACTTATCCCTCTTTTCTCCCCATTTTCTCTCTCTTTTTACTTATACTGAACCATGAAACTCTTTCTTGTCCTAAAATCTCTTTTATTTGCTCTCTGTTATACATCTTTATCTTTATCCAATCTTTTGTTTTTATAACTCCCTGTTGTATCATAATCTTATTTAACTTTCACTTAAGGTTTTTTGAGAAATTTCTTAATTCCAACACTTGACTCAATGGAGAAATCTTTGGACTCAGTGTTTTCATATAGTTCTCCCAACACTGAAACATATTACTTAGAAAGGGATTATCTCCCCCCCCCCAATATTTGTTATGTTTTCCTTTTTTAAAAAAAATCTCCACACTCTCTTCATACTTACAAAACTCTAAATCACTCCATATTACCTCTTTCCTATTTGCAATGATCTCTGAAATGTGCTTCAAATGATTTGCTATATAGTATAATTTAATATTTGGTATACTCAGACCTCCTTCTCTTTGAGATATATACCATAAGTTTTGTTTCTTCCATGTCTTTTATTTCCATTACAAAATATATTAATCGTATACTGCAATTCTTTTAGTTCCTTATCGCTTATCTTTATGGGTAACATGCAGAATATAAAGTTGAATTTAGGGATTATCTTCATTTTTAATACCACTATTCTTCCAAACCACGATAACTTCAACTTTTGCTATTCCTTTATTTGTTCCTTAATTGTTTTTTTCACTTTATCAACATTCATTTTTATAATATCTTGCAAATTCCAAGTAATGTTAGTCCCTAAATATCTAATATCAGTTTTAGTTTTCCCTCAAATGTATCTTTAACTCTCCTTCTCTCATCATTATCATAATTTGCTAACATAAATTCCAGTTTATTCCAATTTATCTTTAACCCTGTTACTTCTTCAAATGTTTTAAAATGAATTTTAATCTTTTCTATGGATTTTAATGGATCTTCAATTGTTAATAATATACTGTCTGCAAATAGATTAACTTTTATTTTTTCTCTATTTCCTATTCTCTTTACTTCCTTGTCTTCTCTGATAACATTTGTCAATAATTCTATTAGCAAAGCAAATACAACTGGAGATAACAGACATCCCTGCCTTGTTGCTCAGCCTAGGAATATTTTCTCTGTTTCACCATCATTCACTGAAACCAAAACCGTTGGTGCGTTCTCTGAATATAAATGCATAATAATTGCCTAAAACGGGTACCAAACCCTAGTTTTTTTAATTATTGTCTTTATTGTTAACCATTCCACTGAATCAAATGCTTTGAAAATATGTAATGCTAATACCTCTGCTTTCATTTTTGCCTCTTATTGTATAAATTACACTGAGTACCCTTCTCATTCTCAGCTTAGACTTCTGATCAGGACCTCTCCCACCCCAAACTGCCCTACCCAACTTCCAGTCTACATTTATTCTTCTGTTTTATTTTCCTTTACTTATTTTTTCTAAAAAAATAAATTTTAAGTGACATAGCGACATAGTGACATTACTTCTGAAACCTGTAATAGCTCACAAAGGCAATATTTAATATGACAGGGATGTTCACATTGCCCAAAGTGATTCATAAAGAATCTCTTTCACAAGCATGTTAAATTAAAAAGCTCCAACCAGGCTCCTCAAAAAAATCTTGCTTTGCAGCCAAAAAAATGTGGGCTTTGCTGTGTGCTGTGATTTTTCAAATCAATTTTAATTACACAAAACTCAATTCAAAAGCAGTTCTTATTGTCCAAGTAACCACACTCAGTGATACTGAAAGGGGAAGGGGGAGTATGCCAAGGGAGGACAAAGTGTGGTGTGGCTCATGAACCACATGGAACTCCTCTGACTCCCCAAGTGCAGCTGCCTTGGGGGAAAAATGCAACAAAATAGCAAAACATGTCACCTAAAGGCTTAGGAGTGTGTCAGTGTTTCAGGATTTGATTTTCAATCATAATTTCACCTGAAGCTTGTTGCTGGCAGTATTTGGCCACTTCCAATTTGTAACAAAAGGCCTTTTAAGGCCTAAAACAGGCCATGGGGGGAATATATTGAAGGGACCAAAAAGTCCCTCCAATAGTTTTAAAGGGATGATTTTGGAGCAATAAAATAAATTTTAGGGTGTCACAGGGTAGGAGTGTCAGCGAGCAACAGCATTATTACTTCAGTCTAGGGATGGATTTGACAGCATCAAGGGAAGTAAATGTTTCATACTTCTGATGACGTGTTGAGAAGAAGCATACCTTGCCTCAAGAATTTGTGAGGTTTACAGGTACTCTAGAAAAATAAACTGTGTACAAAATAATGCTCACACTTTAAAAATATGAATAGCTAGGACTATTTTGCAAATTTCCCCCATTGACCTAGCTATTCATATTTTTGAAGACACAATAAGCATTATTGTGTCTTCAAAAATATGAATAGCTAGGTCAATGGGGGAAATTTGCAAATTAGATAAAAGGCATTAAAAAAGATACACATAAGAGAACGTACATAAAAATATACTCAATGCAGGGAAAAGCCTTGCAACTTCATTGATGAGAAGAAAAGGTAAGATTCACATAAACACAACAAAAGCAAGAAGGCAGAGAGCTCTTCACATCCCACCTTGTTACAGAGTAAGGAGGGTGTATCTACTACTGCGCCATTTCAAGGGAAAGGGGGACTGCTGTCCTGCTCTGATTTGTGCTCCCTTGCACTTCCTCTCTCCACTACATTCCTGTTCATGAATGGTCTGCAGTGAGGAGTGAGAACCCGAGTAGCCAGTTCAGATAGTATATTCAAAAACAAATGAAAGAAGCATTTCGAAAGGATCTCTATATAGTAAATTGACTGCCATCATATAAGCATTTTGTGTAGCCTGCATAATTCAATTGGAAACTGCCCAGAGAGTGCTTGAAGTGCTATGGGGCAGTATATAAGAAGCATACTTTAATTTTGTCTTAAACACAAGTTTGCCTTTTTGATTGGAATGTTTAAAATGTTAAATGTATGACATCATTTGAGGGCAGAGGAACCACAGCATTCATGTTTCTGTCTTCTCTCTTTTCAATGATTAGAGTATGTCAGTGTATACTTCACAATGATCTGCATACAGTCCTACCACATAACACAGTCATTCTTTTTCCTTGATAGAGACACAAAAAATGTTTGTAAAGTCTACAATAAAAAGTACTGAAAATTAGAGGAGGAACATATTTCCAAAGTCTCTCTCTCTCTCTCTCTCTCTCTCTCTCTCTCTCTCACACACACACACACACACACACATAAACACCATGCCTCATTTTTTAAATGCCAACTTACTGTTGATGTCTGGCAAGCTATACACTCTGTCATGAAGACCTGAAAGAGAAGGAAACTGTTGTAAAATTGCATTAATTTATGAACCTAAATCTAATTGTTAGTCCTGACTTCCAACTACAAAGACAAATAATGAAGGAAAAGCTCTGGGATTGGAACAGTCAGATTCAGCTTATTTTCTGTTGACTACATGACATAAAAGGCAATGCAAATCAATCTGGAGTCACTCCTTCTTCATATTTTCTTTTGCCTTTGGGGCTTCTACTTCTTTAGATTTACCTTCATTTGCATTGGTTCATATGGTGTGATCACTTGCACTGATGCAGCTGTTCTATTTGAAGCCATTTCAACCAGCTACAGCAGCAGGATGGGATGTGGGTGGCGCTGCAGGTTAAACCTCTGAGCCACCAGGCTGTCAATCAAAAGATTGGCAGTTCAAATCTGTGTGACAGGGTGAGCTTCTGTTGCTTGTCCCAGCTCCTGCCAAACTAGCAGTTTGAAAGCACGTAAATGCGAGTAGATGAACAGGTACCACATCGGTGGGAAGGTAACAGTGTTCCATGTCTAGTCATGCCAGCCACATGAAAGTGCCTACAGACAAACGCCAGTACTTCAGCTTACAAATGGGGATGAGCACCAGCTCCTAGAGTCGGACATGACTGGACTTAATTGTCAAGGGGAACCTTTACCTTACAACAGCAGGGCAGCAGGGAAAGTGGCTGTTATTTGAATTCTCTCCTTTGCAAACCTGGTGCTTGGGTCTCCTTGTTTCCCTCTTCACTTCACTTCACTTCTTTTTCTTTTCTTTTCTTTCCTTTCCTTTCCTAGGCTTTCTGCTCTAGTGCTGAGACTGCTAGGTGACCAAAGGGGAGTGGGGAGAGTGAGGAATCAGCAGAGAGAGAAGAGCAATTTTGCAATCAGCCTTATTTCCAGCTTGTTAAGATAGTTCTGCTCTAGCCATTCAGATTTGCAAGAGGCATGGTTAGAGCAGAGCTACCTAACAAGTGGGCTCCATGCTGACTGGAACTTGTTTCTCTCTCTCTGCAAATTCTTCACTTTTTTCTTTGCCTCGCCTAGCTGTCTTAGTGTTAGGGTAGCAATCTTAAGAAAAAGCAAGCAAGCAAGCAAGGTCACCTGCCCCTAGCCAGCCCTCTTTTGTTCTTGAGCAGGTCTGGTGGTATCTGCTGCAGCAGCCCAATCCCTGGAATTGCTGGACCATGTGGTGTGGAGGATGCAGTGCCAATCAGCTGGTTGGCAGATCCACATTGTCTCACAGCAGTGGTGGCTGCCTGGATCACTGAACAGCATTGCCACTAGGTTCTGTAGCTCGGGGTCCAGTTTTTTTTGGGGGGTGTAGGGGTAGCGCGGTAATCCAGCCTGCAGACTTGCAATGCCTGCAAGAAACCTGGATCTTTTGGAAGTGTTCAGTGGGCTCCTCCCCTCCCCGCTGACTATTTTGCAGTAGCCGGGTGGCGGGTAGGGCCTTTGCCCAGTGGAATGGGTCCAGGGGGATGGTAGATATGATGCCTGCACACCCTTGCATGTAGAGGCTCTGTGTTGCTGTGAAAGTGGGGAATGAAGCAGAGCTCACTGGGGTGCCTGGTGGTCAACTGTCCCCCTCCCCTCTTTTGCTGAATGAAGGCCGGAATGGCTTGGTCCCTCCCTGGATCCCCCCCCCCCCGTACTCTAGAGTGGTATGACTTTTGGTTTTGTTCTTCTTTTTTTTCAGCCAGTCAACAGCCAGAAGGGTGTGGTTACTCCCTGAGGCTCCCCCCTCCCCTCTGGTATTAAGACTGAGTTAGTATTTGGTTTCATTTTTAGCCAGCTAAGAGCCAATGCCATGGTTTTTCCCTGGGTGGGTGGAGGGAGTGCTTAGTCATGGCGCCCAAGAAAGGGGTTGGGAACCAAAAAGGCAAACAGCCTGAGAAGCAGAAGATGCTTCACCAGTTGCTCCCAGTAATCTCTTTGTCATCAGATGATGGGGATTCTCTGGATTTGGCTTTGTGGTTGTGCAAGTTTAGGTTTTGGAAGGAGAAAGAGTGGCAGCTGGGGAGACCCCTATCACCCAGCCCCAGCCCAAGCACTTGGGTAGAGAGACTACAGCACTGAGGAAGCCTCACACGAACCAGCTGGTAGCCAACTTCATGTGACACATTTCTGTTTTAGAGAGAGAGCACCCTGGGACCTCCACCTTTGCAGTGGACGAGGTACAGCTGGCAAGACTCTTCAGCAGCTGTACCATAGACAATAAAACCACAGGGGTCAATGGAAAATCAAGCTATGCAGTTGATGGGAGAGAGCACATGTACAGAAAGCAAGCATGCAAGCAAGCTATGGGGAGGAGATATGGGGAGGAGAGGATTCAAACAGTTAACAAGGTGCAAACAAGGTTTTTGAGTGCTATTTTCCTCCCCTTTCTCTGCTGGCTTCTATGTGTTCGGGAGAAGTAAATTAATCTGGGGAAACCTGACTTCACAGCAGATTTATTTGAATTTTTCCTGTTGTGCAAGTTGCACTCTGAAACTATAGCACTTAAGTATTGATTTATCAGCTTCCCATTGATTCAGTGGCTCTACTTAATTGGGACTGATATTTGATTTAGCTCCATTGTCTTTATATATTATTTGAGGTAATAAACTATCTAAGCATTTTATCTTAAAAGATATAAAATATACAGAACACAATAACAAAATAATGTAAAAATAGTTTAAAATACTAAATAATTAGAAACACATTGACAACCAGTGAGGGAAACAATAGTTGCTGGCTTGAGAAAGCTTGCAGGAATAAATGTAAATGTCCAAGAACCATGTAAAATTCTGTGCAACTTCTGCCTCACAAATCATGTGGGGGGAAGTGTTCCACGGGTAGGTGCCACCACTGAAAAGCCCTATCTTCACAATGTTCACTAATAGCCTTTTGTTCATTGTAAGAAAAAAGGTAAAATCTCAAACAAATTTCAGAGAGCTCACATGGATATTACTGGGGAAGCCAGACTGTTAGGTATCAAGAGTTCTGAGTCAGGCCTTAAACATGGCTCACAGCTAATAGGCAAACAATGAAGTTCATTCAGTTTAGATATAATTTGCCACAACTCTAGCCTTCCCAAGCCAGCACTGAGCTTCCTAGCTGCTACACTCTGTACTGACGTCAGCTCTGAAATAAGGCACAAGGTCAGCCCCATGTAGAATACAATAATCATGAGGTTAATTATCTTTTCAAAACTCATGTAAATAATGAAGGTCAACTGAAAAATCTTAGCAAGGAAGCCTAAAACAGACTTTGAAAATCAACAATAATGGTCCCACGTGCCACTTAGTTTCCAAAAGAAATGCTGTTTTGGATTGAAGTTTGTGCTTTGTGGATAAACTTCAAATTTATGGCTCTAAACATGCCTAGTATCATTGCTATTAAACAGCTTCAGACTGGTTTCCATTAAATGAGGTCTGGAAAACTGTTGCCTCCAATTGCCACTGGAGTGTGCCTCTCATCAGCCCTAAATAGCACAGCCTGTGATTGTTCACTTAGGCCTGACATAAATCAATATGCCTTACATCTGTTTATGGGTGTGAGGGGTACACTCCAGAAATGTCTAGTGGACTGTATTTATTCACTCTATGCCCCTTGGTGGGTCTGATGGAGACTCTAGAACCTGGGTCTCAGGAGGGCACAGAAAGTCGAGCAGACAGTGGCTGGGCCCAGCTGGCAGGAGCCTAATATAAGGAAGGAAGAAGAGCGAAAGGCTCATCACCCTCAACAGGATCTGAGAGAGAGGAGTGGGAAGAGGAAGAAATGGACCCAGTGTTTTGCGCTCTGGGAAATGAGAATGTTTTAACCATCCAGCATCTCTGGATAGCAGTCTGGGTTCAAGTGGAGGTGTTCAAGGGATAAGGGTGCAGTGGTGGCACACCAATCTTCAGTCCACCATCAACTCTGGCCTCCTCACCTGTGGAGAGCAGACTGGCTGGCAGAGCACCCAGACCCCACTCCAATGTGGACACTGGAAGAGGAAGCACCAGAAGGAGCATCTGAGGCATCAGCAGGATGGAGTTGAGGGACCTGGATGCTGGTGAACAGTTGACAATACAAGCCCTCCCTGAAGAGACTTAGTTGGTTCAAGTCTATTTGGAATACTCAACACAAACTATGGACTGTGGGCAGCCTGAACCCAGTGACTGGAACTCTGAGGCAAATACTGGACTTGGTGAGGCCAATTCTGTCCCCCTGAAAACTGATGGCACAGGGTGCAGCCAGCACACAATCTTTTTTTGTACCCCTTTCTTCTATGTTAAAAGATCTATTTCCAGCAAGCTCAGAGAGTCTCCACTTTATGGAAGCCATGGCTCCCCTACTACCCCCATCTTGGGTGGGGAAAGCAGCATTCACAATGAGATACAGAACTATAATCAGATGCATCTGAATAAAACGGGCTGAGGTTAACAAAGGCACATGACAATTATAATAGTTAATCTTCAAAGAGTCACAAGATTCTGTATTCTTGTTATAGCTATATAGCATCCGTTTCAAAAATAATAAGAAAATGTAGTGCCAAAAAAATTAGCACAATGCTAAACACTGGAGAATGGAAAGCACCATGTTTTAAGGACTTGAATGCCTGAGTCCAATGGCAAAGTTGATCCCTCCAGTAAAAGTGAAGGGTAATAAAATGGTTTTAAAGTAGGAGAAGGCCAATCCATCCTCCTCCTGAGTCCCTGAGGTTAACCTATTAACCCTGGCCTGCAGAAACTCAAATGATTTTTTTTATTTTCTGTAACTAGATGGAGGGCACATAAATATCACAGAAGCTGCTGTCTCTTGGCATGCAGGAAGATTATTTTAGAGGCTGATTGTGGCAGGATGGTCTCCTCTGAGCTCCTTTTCCAGTGGGACTACCCAAAACTAGCACCCTTTATCACCAAGGAGGGGAACCCTTGACAGGTGTCCTAGTCCATGAATGTGACCCACTGAGCTCCAGAGGTAATTCCAGAGTGACCCACCGGTCACTGCTTTATCTCAAATGCTGCCACCATCTCCTAATCACAATAAAAACATAAATGCACTCTGTGCATGCACAGAGGCATCCAGGTAGTTAATGGATGAGATTTCGGCAAGGCAAATGAGATTTAGTAACTTGAGTGTTGTCTGAAAAATAGTCTCCAGATCAAAGGATCTAACTTTATTAAAGGAAAGGAAAGACTACGGTTTGTGGTTTGTTTGTTTTCCCTATTTTCATTTGGCCTCTCCTTAACCATTACATCCCTGTCACCACTGAGATTTCTTTGGACGTATGGTCTTTTAATCTCCACTGAGTTATCTTCCCAGGATCTTTTCCACCCTTTATTTGTCAAATGCTAATTTCCCTAGCGTTAGTGTCCCTCTTTCTCTGTCTTTAGGCTAGGGTCATTACAGTTAGTGCATCTTAGTGTGTTGGTATGCCAATGAAGCGATTTTTCTTTTTTTGTAACACGTGTGTATGTGGCTGAGGAAAAAATCTGTAAAAACAAAATCTGAAATTTTGGACTTCTCAACAGTTGTTTGAACAATTTTCTTCCACTTCAGAAGTAGGTATTTTCCATTTCTTGGAAACATAGTTATTAAGTCTACTGTGTGCGTAGCACTGTTCTATAAAGGGACTCTTGGACCTGTGTACAGTATTAGCTGACTTCAATCAACCATTCAGGTAGTATGTGGAAATTGTTTTACAGAAACATTACACGGAAGACATTCACAAGGAATCATTAGAATACTACTCTGTATACTTGAAAGAACCATGGAAGCATCTTCCTTAACAACTGTTGGCTGTACTTACTGAACCAAAGATTTCCAAATGCGATTTCTCACTTAGAAAGCAATGTGTATTGCAAATAGCAGATTATTTTCACATCAGAAACCTGTAAAATTACCTAATGCTGCCATCTATCGGCCAGGTATTATTTTGTCATTTGGCTCAAACAGTTTTGAGAAAAGGTGTGCCCAACAAGAGAGCAAGAAAGTGAATTCTGGTGTATTCTTAGTCAATGTACTGTTAAGTCTCGATGGTTTTCATAATGCTTAAAAAATGGGCAACAACCCTTGCTTCTTTCAACCCAGATCCTAGTCATAACCTGACAGTTGAAAGTTACTGAACCTGCAGGACCTAGCAAAGATTAATTCAGTCAGTCTGCAGTCTCTGTCTTGAGACTCAATCTAAATGCAGACCTTATGGCTAAATTTTTGTACTTTGGTTTCCTTCTCCCCCACCCGCTTTGATAGATATCTGGTCTAGTAAAGAGTTCTGGAGTAATCAAAAGCTTGCTTGCCATCCTGGTTGGTTCTAGTAAAAGCATTGCCCAACTGTAGATTTTGGTATATTTTGAGAAATGTTGGCTCTCCAACAAGTCTACCTGAGTTTGCAGTGAGTATAGGTTCCAATAACATATCTAGTAACACAAGTTGTGCATGCAAGTTGTCAGGGTGTCCGAAGGTCCTCATTACACAGTAGCTTCCCTATGCTGTAATGGTCAGTCTAGTATGCTGTATTTGACAAAGACCAGATGAAAATGAGGAGAGAAGTAGACAAAACAAAGCACAGAACAGTAACCAGAACCACATGGTGCAACTAGCAGAAATCTTTGGCCACAATAGATAATGCCTCACAGGACAGATGCTGGAGGTCAGTGTGTCCCAAGAAATCCAGCAGGATGTCAGGATGTTCCAGCTACAGTTGAAATATGGGACTTGATCAAAGGAACTTCAAGTGGAAGGAAAATGATCATGAGCAGAGTTCCACAAAATGCTTTGCAGAGTGGTAGGCAAATAGGTTCTATAACAGTTATCTAGCCTCTGCTTCAAGGAGAGAATGCACAAGTTTTTCCACAGCAGAGGAACATCTTGGGACTCTGCTTCACTTTTTTTTGCACAATGTAAGTGTGAAATGTATAATCTAAAGCCTGCAAAATAGTCTCACATACTCTAACGTCACAGAGGTAGGAGTTTACTAACATGAATTGGCTTGTCAGGAATGTTAATCAATGGGAGTTCCTAGGAGACTTAGAGCCTAACTACATTTCAAAAACCCACACAATATGTAGTGTTTTAATTTCAAGCTGAATCATGTCACATGGTTTTTGCATTTCTCTTTCTTGCATTCCTACTTCTGTTAATGTACAAATTATTTTTCCACAAAAAGGGGAAAAAGCTCATTAGAGCTCCACCTGGTGGTCTTAAATCAGATACACACGGAGAAGCTTCCTTTTAAAACCAGCTGTTAAGATCACAATGGGCTTAAGTCAATTAAGAAAAAGGTGAGCTAAAATTAATGGCCCTCTGGCAGCCATTTATTTTAGCTCACTTCCTAAGGAAAGGAAATGAGTCAGGGGGGAAAATTATGCACTTTGGAATTCATTGTGTGAACATGAAACTCAACATGGTTCTTAACATAGGTCAAATCTCAGGTATTTTGGCTGTGTGACCAGCTCCTTACCTTGCTTGTCTCCAATCTTTACCAGCAATGCTCTTCAATTAAGGGCCAAACTAGCTGAAATTTGTAATTTGATATCCATCTCTTTAAATGTTGGAAAACAGCAGCTGATGTGGGGCAGAATCCCAACCAGGAGGAAGTTGGGAAGTCACGTTAATCTTTTCTCCTAGTCCAATTTCCCAATAAAAATCCACTTCATCATATAGACAAAATGGCTACTTTCTCCATAAGGAAAACAAAAATTATAGTACTAGCTGTGTCAATTATGTTTTCTCTGAATAGCAATTTTGAGAATGCACATTTTTTGTTAGGAAAATGACATGAGGGTGTTTTGTTTGGTTTTTTGAAGTGCTGGTACAGAGCCATGCTGGCTACACTGAGCCAAAATATATAGAAAGAAGTGATCAATTGTGGTCACAAATCTCTGCCATTTTCCTTAGGGGGAAGAATACTAGATTCACAAATGTCAGGCATTAGCAAGTTACCAGACTGGGGTAAAGAGAGAAAATAATAAAGAAAGGCACTGATGCTGGGATCACTAATCCTGGGTACATATTCATTTATTTTGTTCAACAGGGCAGCCAAATGTTGTATGTTTTGAACCACTGCTATAGAACCTTTCATGGTCCTGTTCATGGTGATCTCCATTTTCTTTATTTTTGCCTTAGCATTATGAGCTGGAGGAAACTCCAAGCCATCAAGCCCGATGCCTCTGTTACAAAATTGTTGCACATGCCCAATTGTTGCTATCCAGAATTGCTGCAGGTATCCACAGTTTTTAACTTTAACAGGTGTGAAACAAATCACTAGTTCTCTATCATATTTCAAAAATCCAGTTTAAGGGCCAATTATCTGTATAGCCAGGAGAACACTGCCCAGTATTTCCAGTGTTAAAATCATATATATACTTTTAATGTATATCCACAGCCATATCTATACCAGGAATATGCTTAAATAGTGAACAGGGAGGCATGGCAGATTCATGCTGACTCCATATGCAATCAGTTTTACAGCCCAGAACTCCTGCTTATGAAGTAAAGTATATTTCTGGTGCAATTTTCAGCTAAGTACTAATACTTCAGAAAAATGTTACACCAGACCATAATGGATGCTTTTGGACAGATGGAAAATCTTAACCTACTTTTTGTGGTAAGAAAAAAGACAGAAGATGTGGTGGGAAAGCATGGGAAAACAACACATAGTAGATGACACCATCTGGACCCCCTGTGAAATGTAGACAATGAGGAAAAGCAGTTGCACAATAAAAGCCTCATCTTGAGTCATCTAAGAACAGCTGCACAGCTTTGACTCATCATCTGCATAGTCCAGTATCCTTTCCTGACTAGAGACCAGAACCAGATGCTGCAGAAAGATTTAGTTTCACTCTCTGGATCATTAAAATATCAGTGAAAAAAACACTGAATTGGTTGCTATCAGCAATTGCAACCAACAGACCAGTCATCCAAAATGTGGCTGTATTCACTTTAAAATACTGCAGCTCTTTTCAAGAGGTTATCCCTAATTTTAGAATTAAGGACAAACAACTCATTGCAGTTTTTCCTAACTACTCACCAGTGATGATTAATTTCTAAAAACAAATGTGTTGGGAGTCACGCCAGTTGGAAAACCGCTCTCTGGTTTGGGAGTCATGCTACTAATTCCAGATGTTTAGAACAGACTCCAGTTACTCAGAGACAGTTAGTGACATGTGGTAAGAGCTATCCCAGTACCCAATATTTTGCAGATTCTTCAGAGCACTCTGAAAGTTATTGAGAGAATCTCACCAAGACCTCTGCCCATGCCAAGCAAGGTAGGATTCCTTTTCTGTCCATGTGCCATCCTTCCATAGAGAGATCGCATCACCTTAGCACTTCCAAAACGCCTGAAGCGAGATCTCACATGTTCATAATACCACTCCAGAGATCCAGTCCTTGCAATCCTGTCCAAGATAAGAAAAAGAGGACTATACACACATCAGCCGGCATGAATCAGTTAAACATTCTTGTTGATAACAGCTCTATAAACACTTTACTATTGACTATGTTCTAGGAGTGCATGTAGAGGAGCTGGACCATACCACAGGCCCTGTTCCGGATGTCTTACAGACAAACCATCACACAAGGTTTTCTCTTCAGATGTCTTGTGCTGAAAACACAAATGTCAGGCAACAGGGCTAATCTGCCATGCAAAGACCAACAGCCTGGTACACAGAAGCTGCTAAGTGTGAATGCCTTACACATGTGTGACGTGTGCTTATCTCTAAAAAGTATTCTAGGAAAAAGAAAGACTTTGGTGACCAAATTCTTAGAACTGGAGATTATTAAGCCAAATGCAGGGACTGATTTTAGGAAAAAGCTTCACCAGAACTTAAAAGGAACTTCCTCCATTAGGTGATTGTTCATGGACTTCTGCAAGAGAACTGTTTTTAGAATGATCTGTAATAGGTTAGGATGGACCAGAACATAATGATCAGTACAGAAAGCATGCACGTAAGCCTAATTTGTCCCTGACCCTTGTCAGTACATATTTGGGCTCCCTTTTTGCTGTGCTTCCACCAGCAGGCAAAGACTGTCTTCAAGCAGGCTTTCCCCCCAGTAACTGGCTGCCTATGGGGTGGAGGTTAACATGTGTTTGTACAACTTTATTTTTAAAATGTGTTCTAAAAACTGTTTTAAATTGTTTTATGAATCAGTTTTTAATATGACCGTGGTTTGATTTCTTTTTAATATTAATATAATTTACAGTGTTTATAGCATATGGACTGTTTTAATATTGTAAGCTGCCTTGGGTCCTCTTAGGGAGAAAAGCAGGGCGTAAATAATAAAAATGAAAATGAAAAATGAATAAAGATCTTGGTGATAGCACATGATTTTCCTTATCTCCATATCTTGCATTTAGCTATGCTCCATTCTAGAATAGGTAATTGGATGGTAAACACAGGCTTAATTTGAAAATCTGATACCTGACATACCTCTGATGAAATTCCATTGTGAGAAGGAAAACAAGCTAATTAGGATCCATAACATTTCCATACCTAGTACCTGATTTCTGAGTATCCAGGTGTCACTTAAGGAGGAATGGGGTCATTGATACTGAAACAGCCAACAGAGTAAGAAAAGCAGAAATTACTGTATGTGAACAAGAAATCATGAAGAAATGGGATTTAAGACTTTTTAAGGGTCTCTCACATCACTGTTTTCATGTTATGGAATGTTTGACTTAGCACTGATACAGATTCTTCCATAGCACTATACTATTTTATACTCTGCAACATTTTTATTACCATATGACCACAACCACTAAATTACTCTTTCATATACCAGGGATCTTTATCGATTGCAACTTGCCTAATGTTAAATATTTATCCATTTGCAAAGATGAAAGCCCAATCCTTAGAGGTGTTAAGACTAATGAGATGATCAAAACAAGCATCTGCAAGCCACTGTTCTTAAACAAACTCATGGACTTTGAGCCATGGGAGGCCAGATAATAGCAGTCCTATTTAGCAGATTAAATGAAGATTCAAAAGACTCTTCAAAGGTAGCCTGATAATAAGTATGGATCACTAATTCAACCCATATGTTACTGAGGCACATGGTACCTTATTAGAGCAAGACAGAGAATATCTTGTAAGATGCATCCTTAGAGAACAACAGAGAAGGTAGGATTAAAGTGCAATAGCGACAATTCCACACACCCTTCTTTTGACAATGGAAAAGTGAACCTTAAAAGATTCTGCAACACAGCTTCTCTCCCTTCCTACATACCTACCTTCCAATTTCTATTCTGTTAAGGATGAACTACAGGTAGGGATTGGTAGGAGACTGATGGGAATGAATGAATGAATGAATGAATGAATGAATGAATCAATCAATCAATCAATCAATCAATGAATCAATCAATCAATCAATCAACCGTGATGTTCTTGGCAGAATTAGGAGAATAAGGCTTGAAAACCTCCCATACCTCACAAGGAATTCTTGCCTGCTGTGTTAAAATTGTAAGATAGTTCCCATTCAAGTGTCTGCTCTGGACTGTATTTTTAAAAGACACAAACATACCTTTGCAGTCTACTGGCTGGACAACTTACCGGGATAAGCGGCATGAATCACACACCCAACCTTGCTCCTTTTTATTGTAGCGGCTACAATTTTTACAGGTATAGAGATGACAGTCTAAGCACTGACGTTTACTGTTCACAAGGAACTTGAATGGTTGCAGACAGTGGATGCAGTGAGTTTCATTGAGGTGGGATTGACTGGATAACAGTTCTCGCTTTGCACCTTCTTTTTCAATCTTGCCTTTCAGTTCCCTTTGGGGGGGATGGATAGATAAACAAACAAACAAACAAACAAATAAATAAACCTTGCATATTAGGAGTGCTTAAGACACACATACTGTATATTAAGTGAGCTTTGTCAGAAAAAATGTTATAGTGGAGTCAGGGCTCACATGATGAATGCCCCATGATTCTGAGTAGCAGGGCCTACAACATAATCTGCCAGCCCCTCCCAGGCTTCCCTGTTCCTTCTGAGTTCGGCTGGAATATTCTCAGTAGCTGGCAAGCGACAGATTTTCCAAGGAAAAAATGCATTGCTGAAAGCCATCCCTGTTGTACTGCAAACATATTGAGCATAGTGAGGTTGGTTGGTCTGGAAAGGGCAGTTAAGAGCAATAGGTTTTACCAAAACAAACAAACAAATAAAAAACAAACAAAAGCAAAACCAACCAACCACAAACCCAGCCCCTCCCTTTTATTGTTATGGATTAGAGATAGGCAGTTTGGCGTGGTTCGCTGGGTCAGACCCACAAGTGTTGCATGGGCACTCCAGATTCTGCACCCTGCCTCCTCTCACAAGTGCCCACAAAAAGGAGGAAGAGGGGGAGGGAAGCCCACAGTCCTGCTTCTGATGGGCACCCGTGAGAGGAGGTGCAGCGCGGGGTCCAGAGCAACTGTGAAACACTTGTGGGCCCAATCCAGCGAACCGCACTAAACCACTGAACCACAGTAAGTGCTCCTCTCTATAACTAGTCAGTTAGTCACTAATGAAGCTAATTAACCAGTTAAGCTCAGTGATGTAACAAGTTAACATTATTATACAATATGTTTGTTTTTATCTATGCAGAACTGTACATAAACAGAACTTCTTCTTCTTCTTCTTCTTCATTACAAGAGTCTCTGAGTGAATGAGATAGTGCCAATTGAGATAAACTAACAAACAAGGGTTGGTCTACTAAGGGAAACTTGAAGCCAATCTGCTGTGTCGATTCCTGACTGAACCATTTTATCCACTGCATAATTAGGAGAAAGTTTATTTTTTTATTCGTATTTCTTAAGGCCGCAGTCAGTTGCCTCACACACTATGTCCCCAAGATACCCATCATATCTTTCAAGACTAGAACCACCAAATATTTATCCAAGGCTACTTTCTCCCTATGCACCCTGCCGTGTCCACCTCTGCCAAGGAGGAGGGTGGCAGGAAGTGACTCCTCCATCATAGGTCCCATTTATTTAATACAAACTCATCATAGGCTCAGAGAGAATCCAACCAGAGTGGGGAAGGGAAACTGAGTACAGCAGTGGTCTGGGAGTCCTGGCCCTACACACGTCCAGAGTTATCCTCAGGACTGTTGTGTCCCAAGCCTGTACATTCTCCCTTCCCACCTGTCCTTGTGGGGCTCAGATCAATGCACAAGCTCCCATTTTCCAATGTCCGTAGCTGGGGCTGAGTTCTCTGCATTAGCCCCAGCACCCCTCAACAATGATCAGTAGTGTCTGGTTGATGTAGGTCTTCTTGGCAGAGCTGTTCCTCTTGCTCCTGTACCAGCTGGACTAGATGCTGGTGTTGCCAGGGGCATCTCCAGCATCTCTTCTGGGTCAGTGTTGGTTTCACCAGGAGAGGTTCCTTTAGGGCAGTGGGGGCAAACCTTTTTGGGCCCGAGTGCATCAGAGTCAGAAACGTGGTCATAGGCATGAAGAGAGCATCCCCCAGTTTTCTGTGCATTGGGAAAGTACTGGCCACTGCTCCTCCAAAACCCATGGACAGGAGAGTGGGTCAGCTTTGCTCTAAGGATGGGCCATGGTGGTGGAGCACTCATTTTCCCCCCACCAGGGCCTTTCTGATGGTGGCTGGAATGCATTAAAGAAGAAGTTCTGAATCAGGATAGTAGAAGGCACTGAGAAAATCTCTCAACCTAGAACCAACTGATTGCTTTTAAAAGACCAGGCACTAGCAGTGGCAGTATGGGAAATGAGAGGCAGTGGTTACTGTCAAATCCCTCTGGAATTCTGTCAAAACCTACATCCATTGTTTAGCTTAGTAACCCAGAAAAACATGATGGGTTTCCATTTATTTAATGCAATCTCATCACTGTCTACTATATATTCCAAAACCACATTTTTTACAGTGTAGGTTGACATTGTCTGAAAGCAACTTGGGAATCTGTACTTCAAGACCTTCTCATATAATTGTACTTAGCACCTGTACAAGTCACAGCGAATATTTCCAAATCACTTCATATATAGGTAGAGTGGCATCAGTCTACAAACACTCAATCTTGCCAGTCAGAAGCTTCATCTAGCATTCTGCCATTTTTGAATGCATACTGCTACTGGCTAGTCAGGGCAGTGCTGGGATTCTGTTACTGTACCATCCACCCTGCAGACAAATGAAAGCAGCACAAAGGCTGGCAGGCCAAGGACAGAGATAGCACAGAAGACGTATTATGTCAGGGACTGCCACTGTTAGAAGAACAGATAAGAACAAGGCTCTAAGAAACAAATGACAGGTGTTTTTTTTCCAATTCAGAGAAATCAGGGTTTTTGCAAACATGCCTTTGTGCAATAGCGGTTTCATAAGAGCTCTTGCAAAATTCAAAGTATACTGTGACCAAAATCCTGTTGAACAGGTTGAGCTGTGCAGCAGAGATTATGTCAGTGGCACTTTGTTGCTGATGAAAGACTTTATTGGGGGACACAGAAGGAACCTCCCCAAAGAGTGGGAAAGCATTGCAAGTACACTCAGGGGTTCCCTGGGCAAAAGTCAGCCAATCCTTCACTTCCCAGAAACATTGCACTATAAACGTGTGCCATGCTTTGGTACCAATAAAGAAAGGGAAGACAAAAAGATTGATTTCTTCATTGGAAGAAAGATTGATTTATTGATTCTTTCACTGGTTCACATGCTATGAGATAAAGTCACCCTGAGAATGAAAAAAGAAGTCTTTTCAGCAGGCAGAACCCACCAAATGGCCTATATTTCTTTTATTAACATTACTAAAAGACAAATTTCTGAGCTGTCTTATTTCCTTCTGAACAAAAATATAAGACTTCTTGGTTTTATGATATGTTCACTAGTCTATAAGTAAGCTGTCCTCTATCTTCACAGCTACAAAGCTTGATTTGGAAATTTTAATTCTCTACAGAATTTTGAATTATCTACAATATTAACCACTTGGGGTAATAAAATGAGTTATGAGAACAACAACACTCAAGTACATGAGCTGTTCATGGCAACCATACAAATGATAATCACTTTCAGAGATTATTCAAATATTTATATATTCATAACAAAAATATGGAAAAGACAATAAAATCAGGAAAGGTTGAAGGCAGCAATTAAAAGAAGAAGACCAAATACAAGGTGGATTGACTTCCTAAAGGAAGTCACAGGATTGGTTTTTGAAGATCTGAGCAGGGCTGTTTAGGACAGGTCATTTTGGAGATCTCTCGTTCATGGGGTCACCATAAGACTTGACCACATAAATAATGTTTCTTGACCACATAAATAATGTTTCTTGATACCAGCTGAAAACAGAAAACTCACGGCCTTTGAGAGATAATGGAGGAAATCCACTGTAAATCCACTGTTGACAACTGATTTGAAGGAGGATTTCAGACACCCAATGTGGGGGGGGAACCCCACATATTTTGCTCACCTACCAATCAGGGTGAACATATCTGAGCAAAGTTATATTAGTGCAGGAAATGCCAGGTTGTCTGATACATTCCTATTTGCTTTCAGCCCAGCTTGAATTATGCACCACATTCTGTTTGCCTTTTGGAGTATGATTAAGAAGTGTAATGTTTGATTTGTAGGATGGGCCCCTGAAGGCTTTTTTCATGTAAGCTGGAAACTTTTTTTAACTTTTGGAATGATTAACATTGCCCTTATCATACATTAACTAACAATACTTCACCAAAGTATTTTCTACTTCTGTTTTAGCAGAAATAGAAGGGTGATCTGTATAGAAATTTTCACAAAGTCTGAAAATATGATCATGCACAAAAACTTCCACAAGGCCAGACAAAAAGGTGCTGACTTCAGGAAAGGACCTACCCAACCAAGGCTGAAGAAAATTAAACAGTAATGCATCTGGAAAAATATCACAGTCACCTCACTGTTTGGGACACTTATTAAATAATGGATACCAGCCTTAAAATGTCCTGAGCCTGCACTGGTATGAAGTATCTGGAAATATATAACAAAAAGCCAACAAAAAGGGAAAGAGAGCAGGAGGAACTAGATAAATCCAGTCCTATGTTCAGTTTAACTTTCACCCTGTATAAGCTATAACAAAAAACAATGCATTCTTAAAATTCTATTTAGCTTAACAAAACTGTACCAAGGCAGTGGGAGTATAAGTAAAAGGGGATCCAGTGATGATTTCTGCCACTGCCAAGAGGAAACATGGATTTGAGAGAAACACCAGGGAACAAAAAAAAAAAAATGGCCATGCCATTAAAGCTGTGTCATTATGTAACATTGGACAGCATAACTTGGAGCAGACATATATGAGAGACAAAACAATAACCCACAGACTGGAAATGTTCAATATACATTCCTATGCCGAAGACAGAAAACACCAAAAGAGTGCAGTAACTATAGGACCACTGCATTAACGTCCCATTATGCAAAGCAAATCTCCTTAGCTGTTCAATCTGTATGCAGAGTATATTATATGGAAAGCTGGAGTGAAAACCGGTAGAAGATATATTAAAAATGTAAGATCAGCGTATTCCTGTCAGAAAGAAGCAATGTCTTGAAACAACTCCTGAGGGTGAAAGAACAAGATATTGTCTACAGAAGAATAAAATAACTGTAGCACTGACAACGAAGAAATTGAAACAATTAAATATTTTTATACTTTATTTCAATCATGAATCTAAATGGAGACTTCAGTCAAAAAATCAGAAGAAGACCGAGACATGGAAGCACTCTTATCAAGGAACTAGAAAAGATCTTCAACTGTAAGGCTGTATCGCTGGAGAGCAAGACCAAGATCATCGGTGCTACTGTACTCCTGATTATTATGTATTAATGCAAAAGCTGGACAGTGAAGAAAGTCAATGGGGGGGGGGGGAATCTATCCATTTGAAACATGGTATTGGAGGAGAACTTAATGGATCCTGTGGACTACCAGAGAGCCATCTAATGGGTGCTTAAACAAATAAAGCCAGAACTCTCTCTCGATGCAAGCATGACTAAATTGAAGCTCATCATGAGAAGAAAAGACTCACTGGAAAAGACAAGAAAGCTGGAAAAAGTTGAAGGCAATAGTAAAGCAGGGGGAACAAACAACAGGTCGATGGATTCAAGAAAAGAAGCCATGCCTTGAGTTTGCTGAGCAGGCCTGTCAATGATAGCACCTTTGGAAGTCACTAACACAGTGTTGCCATAAGTCAGAAGCAATTTGATACCTCATAACAACAGTTGGTGATTCCATCATTTAGAGTGTTTTCAGAACCAGTCATCAAAAGGAAACAAAGTTGCCAGTTGTTCCACTGAATTAAATTCACCAACGTCCAAAGCCAGGTTTAAATTCCAAAATGTGTTGCATCATACAAAATGTCTGTGCTCCTTCAGTGCTGTTGTACTTAATTAATACCTGTGAGTTCTGTGCTCAATCCTTACAAACACACAAACCCTTTAACCTCTCCGGTAAACTAATGTAACCATGCCCACTCCACAAAATGCAAACTAAAAAGCTATGTTCCAATTTCCAAGGCCTTTCCTTGAGTTAGGCAAGCTGAGAAAGAAAAGCTGTATCAGACCAAAAGCTCTATGGACATGTTGCGTGCATGTTTTCCAGAAGATGTCCCTTTGGCATTTGAAATTTTAAAAAGGAAGAGGTTGGAGTTTGCAAAGAATGTCACTGAAAACCAAGGTCAAAATCATCCATACTATGTGAAAGAAAGTCAGTGAAGGAAGACAGGGAGAAAAATCAACTCATTTGAAAAGTAATGTTGGAGGAGAGTTGCACAGATATGAAAGACAGGCGGAAAAGAAGAAAAATGGGTGCCCAATCAAGTCAAACCTAAACTCTCACTAGAGCAAAAATGAACAACTGACCTATCCTACCACACACATATAATGGAAATATAGAATTCACTGGAATATACTATATTGCTGGGAAAAGTGAGGTGGAACAGTAGGAAAAGAAGAAGACTTAACATGTTATGGGTTCACTCAATAGAAGAAGCTACTGCTGTTAGTTTGCAAGAACTGAACAGACGTTATTGGAAAAGACAACATTGTTAGGGAGGGGGTGCAGGGAAAAGAGGACCCACTTCCCCTGCAGATAATCAGGGAAAGTGTGGAACTGACAGCGGATCAGGCTACAAGGAACCCTTCGCTGTGGGGATGGGAGAAGTGTGCCAAATGGCACGTCGTCACTCCTCCTCCCCACTTCAACAGACCCTTTGCATACCCCCCACCCCCCCACCCCCAAAACAGCCAGTCTCAACAGGCTCATCATCACCACACATCAGAAGTGACCTGATGGCACGTAGCATCTTGGGAGGGTTTCCCCCCCGTCAATTATCAAACAAGTATATAGTGACACGATGGGTGAAATAGGCACCAATAAATCATCCCCAACCACAAAGCAGAAAACAGTATTTCCACAGATTAAATGAGTGAGCTTCTGAATATTTATTCTCTATTATTAAAAAAAATATTTTTAAATATTCATACACCAGAAATAGAATATCTCTTTGGCTAGGAAGGAATTAAATAGTTCTCCTGAAAGTCGTTGGGTCCTGACTGGCAGGGTCAAAAGTTCAGATCTCCCCCCCACCCCCAGCTTGCAAGAGTAGAGTCTTTAAATTACATTTCATTTTCAAAGAATGAAACTGTTTGCAGCATTTATCTAATGTTTTAAAATCCTAATTTTTAAACTTTTTTCTGTTGATCTGAAAAAGTAACAAACTGAATGTTAATTCAGTTATTATTAATATAAATTCATTCTAATATTTTGTTTCCAAGTTTTAGTACTCTGCTTCTTTCCCAGGATCTGTAAGTGCAAAAAAATAGCCACTCAATATTTCTGGAAAAGATATTGTGAACATTATAATTGGCAAACACTCTTTTTAAAAAAGGGTGGTGTTTATTAGAACATAAAGAGCCTCTAAGATTTGTGCCAATTATCTGTGCTAAAAATGCTTTTTCTCTTGGACTACTCATAGTACGGTCTGCTCACCATGGACATAGGAAAATATTTTTTTCTGATTAAGGATACTGTAAAGCCATAATGTAAATGTACTCTTAAAAGGATCCTCCCATGCTGATGATTCATGTCCTGCCTCTTCCCTTAAAATAAATAATTGCTTTAACAGGAGTGAATTAAGTTTTTCCTTCTCTGCCCCCCAAATTTAGTGCTACATGTTTTCCTTTCACATCCTTGAGCTAGTTTGTCAAGGAAAAACCCAGCTTTTAAAAGTGTATAATTTAAGGATTATATATATATATATTGTGGTACGGGTAACTTGGCCTGTGTGCTAAAACCCTCAAATTCTATCATGTTGAAAAGGCCTTTTTTAGTTATTAACCTTTCCTGAACCTCCAATTCTCCCGCAGTTCTCCATTGTCCAGTACTGAGAGGATTTTTTTTAAAGGGGGTGGGTGGGAGAAAAGGAAAGAAAAATAACTGTTCACTCTGCACACCCTTCTAGCATTCTGAATATGTTAGCTGACTATTCTGCATTTGATTAGCAGTTCTTTCCAGGCTATCATACTATTTTGACTGTTGATATATTCCTCACAGGATCCATGCAGCCACAGACTTTGCCTGGAAAAATAAACTGTACTTCAGATAGCAATACAAAGAATACAGTGGGCATGATTAATCACAATTAAACGTTTTGAATCACACTGACACCTCTCCCCCCCCCCCCATATTAAACATATGAATAGAATCTAGCATTTAGGTGGGTCATAAAGGTATGTAAATTTACTATTTTTTTAAATAAAACCTACAATTTTTAATCAGTCCACTTGAATTTCTGCAGAATTTCCTCTGCTGGCCAGGAGAGACAGAGACAAGATACTTTGGAAAGATTCAGCTGAACTACATCCCAAGCATATTTGGCCTTTCAGAAACCATGGCAGGGTAATGGTTGAAGAACTCAGCCACAGACTGGAGAGTTTTCATTTCCCTACTCAGCCTGTTGGGTTAGTCAGATCTCTCAGCCTAGTCTACTTAACAGGCTGATTGTCACAAGAAAAGGGAAGTATCTAAATAGCAAAGGTACTTGATAACGTGTCATGTCTCTCACATTCTCTCATATTAGAATATAAAAAGGAGGGCCCAATGTAGGATTATAAACAAGGGGAGGCCTCAGTTCTCAGTCACTCCCTATTATGTTTCATGGGTCCAAATAATACAAATTGCACTGAGGGACAAGTCTGGGTAAGGACAAAGTGTGTTCCGCAATCCAGGCATGAGCCAGATACCCCTACAATGGAGTCACGAATTGCATTAGATTTGTGGATATGGTCAAGCAGTTCATCCCTACTCCTTCCTCACTTGCCAAAGTTGATAGCCCTTCAGCTAAAACATAAAGATTAAAAGAAGAGAAACAGGAAAGATTAGGGTTCTGGACTACCTGCCGTGCTGACCAGAGTACTCCACGAGTTATAGTAAAAAAAAAAGGCACAATTTTCCTTATCACTGAAAAAGAACATTGAGTTGGCAGTGAATAGTCAATCTCAAGGCACATTCTTTAAATAACTACTGACCACTTGCTTGGCTCAACTCAGGTTACCTCTTTTTTCTGGAAATCATGTGCCCAGCATACATGATTTCAGAACAGCATAGTCCAATCTGACAAAATATACAGATGCAGTGAATGCTGCCACATTTAACTTGTCAAGCATGATCTCCTGGTAAAGGAATAAGTAGGCTTGTAACTCTAATCAGATCCTTTTATGCAAAGCCAGAGGGAGCATAGATCATGGGCATGGTTATCTAGACCAAGGCTAAACAATCAGCTCCTTCAACTGTTTCCACTAACTGATGAAACCTCATGAAAATGAACTGGCATGCCTATAGCAGTTTGAAGTATCTGGCCTTTCCTTCTTCCTTATGAACTGTGCTTCATAATAAACTGTATCATGCCTGCACACAAGATGTGGTTCTCTTCTGTTTGTATCCTCGGTCACCCTGCATGAGCCCAGAGCTTCTATTGCACTGCTCCCTCTACCTTGAAACCACTTGCTGTTCCTCTTTGATCAAGGCATGTCTCCTTCCTGCCTCTCAAGACTCTCTTTTATAAAAAAAATCGGTCTGCTTTATGCTTGCAATTCATTTGCATTTGTCCTGTCTGCCAGTCTTGCAGCCAGGCCCTCTACTTTCTTGCAGCTCTTCTAAAACAAAAAGAATGCCAGGAACATACGCATGAAGCCATTTTGTTCATCATCTACGCTAAAGATGATGGGGGATCCATTGGTAATTGTGCCAAATTTTCCTCCCTTCCCCACTTTAGCTCTCTGTGCTTTCTGCAGACTGTCTTTCGAGAGATTTCCAGAACCACATCTCATTCTGGTTATAGGAGTCCATAGCAGGCATATATTCCTTGTGGTCCCACTGGATCTCACCTTTCTACCACAGAAACATCATCAAACAATCTGAGTCCCACTCATCCCAAACACCAGTGATCTTGGCCCTACTAATGCTGGAGACTGAAATTAGAACCGTCTTCATTAACTTAAAGCCATTCTCCAACTTTCACTAACACTAGTTAGGTCCAGTCTTTGTGAAAGCACTTTAATACTCATAAATAAGGTAAACATTCTGACTTTCTGTTCTCAAATGAGAACGTTGATCTTGCTGTGCTGTAGTGATGCCACATCAATGTACAATTTTGCAATTGTTCACTAAATATTGGGGGGGGGGGTTCCTTGAACATCATGTATCCATTAAATAAAATTTATTCTGCTTTTGTTTCATGATATTTAATATACAACAACCATGGATTAAAATTCAACACCTTTTACATTTCAATACAATAATACTACAAATAAAACCCGTTTTATTATGTCAACACCCAGACTATATCCCATAATCTTTTTAGTTGCTAATTTCATTTTTTTTTTCAATTTGGCACATTGAAAGCTAAACACCTCTTCATTCTTCTTTGATGAATGATCAGAGAAGCTCCAATTCAGAATTCCATGTTTTAGGCACTCACCGTAAACGTTCCTCCTCTTTTTGACGTAGCTCAAAATCCCGCTGAACGACATCCCAAACATGTTTGGCTTCTTCATCTGTCAGTTTGGAAAGGTCCAGTTTCCTTCCCATCTTTAGAAATCAGAGCGCCTGAAAATCAACAGCAGAGTAACGTAAACTGTATCACAAAAGAAGAGGTAGGCATTCTAAGGCAATATTTGCTTTACCTATGAAAGTACTACTTTTTGCAGGACGGTTTTCAGATTAGCAATGCATCCTCCTTCATTTGATGAGAAAAGACTTCTCAGTGTTCAACAGTATAGCATGTGCTCCTTAAGCATACATATTTGCTTTAGGTGAGGTAGCAATTATTCTTCTATTTGTGACCAAGGCCCACAAGAGACATTACATTCCTCTGTCTAGAAATACAATATAACAAATGTCCTTCAACAAAGACTGCCTTCTGCCATATATATCAGCACAAACTTTGCTCTAATAGCCTATACCAAGTGACAGGAGGCAACTGATCATTGGGGAGGTGTTTTGATTTTTAATAGCTTTTATTACTTTATGTTTTTTCTTTAACAATGAAACTGTTTCAGGAATCACTCAGAGAACGTCTGTTATGGTAGCTTTATAAAGAGTTAAAAAATAATGTTAATTGTCACACCATCTCGTCCTTCTGCCCTAAAATAATATACTGGACAGATTACAAATTGTGTGGATTTCTTTCTAGAATCAAAAAGCCAGTTCAGATGTTTCTTTTGCAGGAAGCTGGCCAGTAAAATGAACTTCATGAAGATGCCAATAAAGAGACATAAAGGTCTGCCAAGGCAGTCTGCTGATCACCGAACAACCGGGCCAACTTCATTCAGTGTTGCTGCAGCCAGAGGCATTACTTGTTAGCTGGTACCTCTTTCAAAGGAAAAATGAAAAACAGAGCCATGGTCTGACCTTACATATTGGGACACTTAAAGATAGAGGAAAAGAAAACTGTTCTTTGCTTTTTGCTTAGTCTGAATTAGAAATCTATCTAGATAACAAACCCATTTAAACTGGAAAGGGCAGGGATGGCAACCCTACACCTTATGAAAAAAAGCAGCAGAATTTGGTTCAACTCATCCTTCCTGGAGCTAGCTTGCTTGCTTGCTTGCTTGCTTGCTTGTTTGTTTGTTTGTTTGTTTGTTTATTTATTTTCTTCGCTACCATAAAGAGACTCAAGGTGGCTCACAATAACTAAAATACAAGTTAAAAACACAACATATTATTCTGTTTAAAAATGTAAACAAGGAAGAGTATAAAAATAATTATCCAAAAACATTTTCACAAACCTTTTAAAAGAACACTATATTGCAAATTACGAAAAAGTCCAACTTAAATGCCCAATGTAATTTAAAAGCCAGTTTTTAAAAAAAAACAAAAAAAAAACATCTTTACCAGTCTCTGAAGAAAAGGGAGGGGCCAGCTTTGTCTCCAGAGGGAGGACACTTCACAGTCTGGGCGCAGCCGCAGAGAAAGCCTTCTCTTATGTTCCCCCCAAATATGCCTGAGAGGGTGGGGGGCCTGATCACACCAGCCAAATGAACCTCAGTTTTATCAATTATTTTCATACCTCTGTTGTACTGAATCACAGTCAAATGGTATATATATGTATACCAGCTACACTGTGGAATCGATTTATTGTCTCTGATGTTTCCTGGGGCAGTGCTGCCACTTACTTTTATTAAAAAAAATCTGTGGTGCAATAGAGAGGTCTGAGCCTCCTCTCTTCCTCTCCTTTCCCTTTGCAAAGGAGCGGGATATTTATTTATATTATTTATTTTATTAAACTTATATACCGCCCATCTAGAACATGTCTGGATGGTTTACACAAAATATAAAAAATAAACTATGAAAATATAAATGTACTAAGAATAAGATCCAAATTAACAGCAGAATCCAAGATGGGAAAAAAAAGGAAAAAGGAAAAAAGAAAGATAGGCTAGGTGATGGCTGTAGGGAAGGCCTGCCTGTATAGCCATGTCTTCAGATTGGCCTTGAAGGCCCTCAGCGAGGGGGCCAGGCGGATCTCTACAAGTAGGTTGTTCCAGAGATGAGGGGCCACTGTCGAGAAGGCCCGACTCTTAGTTTTTTCCCTTCAGACCTTTCTTGGCTGCCCGGCTGACTAGAACGGGTGATACGGGCAGAACTAGGAGGAAGAAGGCGCTCTGCCAAGTATCGAAGGTCTAAACCGTTTAGGGCTTTGTATGTAATAGTCAACACCTTGAAATCGATGCAGAAGTGAATAAGTAGCCAGTGCAAGGCGGCCATGGTGGGTGAAATATGGTGGAATCTTTTCACCCCAGTTAATAGCCTGGCTGCTGTATTCTGGACCATTTGAAGCTTCTGCATCAGTCTCAAGGGAAGCCCCATGTAGAGAGCATTACAGTAGTCTATTCTTGAGATTACGAGTGCATGAACCAGCATGGTGAGCACTGCTGCGCCTAGATAGGGACGCAGCTGGGTGATCCGCCAAAGATGTAAGTGGGGGACTGAACCACAGACGCTACCTGGGTCTCCATGGTAAGCGTCGGGTCAAGATGGACCCCCAGACTGCAAACCACATTCTTTGTGGTGAGAGTCGCTCCCCCAAAAGAGGGGGATTTCCCCAAACCACTGACATCGGGAGCGCCCACCCGCAAGACCTCCGTCTTGTCTAGGTTCAACCTCAGTCCATTCGACTGCATCCATTGTAGGACGGTCTCCAGGCAGCGTTCAAGGGACAGAACGGCATCCACTGCAGATGGAACAAAGGAGATGTAGAGCTGTGTGTCATCAGCATATTGGTGACACAAAGCTCCACATCCCCGGATGGCATCCACCCCCAGTGACCTCATATATATGTAAAACAGCATTGGGGAGATGATCGAACCCTGCAGTACCCCACAATTGAGGGACCACGCGGCCAATACATTCTCCCCAAGCTGAACTCTCTGGAGCCGACTCTCCGAGAAGGACCGGAGCCAAGCAAGAACAAGGTCACCAATCCCCAACTCAGAGAGCCTCTCCAGGAGAATACCATGGTCAACGGTATCAAAGGCAGCTGAGATATCAAGGAGAACCAACAAGGACATTTTGCCCCCTTCGGCCTCCCTAAGTAGGTCATCCAGCAGGGCAACCAATGCCATCTCTGTGCCATGGCGCAGCCTGAAGCCTGACTGAAATGGATCCAGGGCATTTGTTTCATCCAAGAGGGCCTGAAGCTGATCAGCCACCACCCTCTCAACTACCTTGCTGAGGAAAGAAACATTGGCGACGGGCCTATAATTGCCAATATTGTCTGCCGCCAAGCTCATTTTCTTCCTAATGGGCCTAATGAATGTTTCCTTGAGGGCAAGAGGAACCGTGCCCTCAAGAAGAGACCCATTTATTATTTCAGTAGCCCATTCGGTTGTCACCGGCCCGGCAGCTTTGATTAGCTACGCCGGTCAAGGGTCAAGGGAGGAGGAGGTGGCTTGACAGAGATCAAGGACCTTGTCCACCTCTGCGGGCGTCACAGGTTGAAACTGGGTAATTCTCAATAGCCAAGGCACTGCGCTGGATGTCTCAGCTCAATCCACTGTTTTCAAATAGGCAAGATCCCGGCAGATGGCCTCCACTTTTGATTTTTAAAATGCTGCAAATTGGTTACAAGAAATGCTAGATGGAGGCCAATCATTGTGGCCAATTCCGGATAGATCACGTACTATTCAGAAAAGTTATGTCTGCTGATTGAATGCTTCGCTTATCAGGATAGCGAAATAAGCTTTCCTGGAAGCCTTTAACTTAGCAAGGTAAAGGTTAAACGTGACCTTGACAGCTTTTAAGTTATTATCCATCGGGTTCCACTTCCAAAAGCTCTCTAGCCTTCTCCCTTTCTGCTTCATAGCCCGCAACTGCTAGTTAAACCAAGACATGGATGGGCTCTGCGGCGGAGAGGGCATTTAAGAGTGATCATGTCTACAGCTCTGGCAGCTTTGCAAGAGCAGAGGGCTTAAAAAGACAGAGGAGAAACAACCCTCCTTTCTTTAAAATTCAAAGCAAGAAATGTCTGTGCTCAAGCACCCATTTAAAGAGGGGAGTGAAGGCTTCTCCTTCAAGCTGCTAGCAAAAACATGAATACATTGCTCAGAAGGAGACAGAAGTTGCCAATTTGATGACAGAAAAAAAATGTAAAGGGTACAAGCGCAGTGGCCATCAAGTGGCCACAATGCCTAGAAACCCGTGTGCTTGGCAAAGGAGCACGAGACTTTGCAAGAGCAGAGGGTTAAAAAAAAGACAGAGGAGAAACAACACTCTCCATCCCTGCACACCCTGGACAAGTCTGTTGAAAACAGATTGCAGACAAGAATCTGGAAGTTGTGAGGTGAAATCTGGGGCGAGGGTGGATGGGAGGTTGGGAAATGCTTTGGATCATGACTTTTTCCTCTCTGAACTGTGCCCTCTGGAAGGGCCTGGATGAGATCCCCTCCTCCCCCAGCTGCTCGTCTCTGCACCTCATTTGCCCCGTCCCTTCTGGCAAAGGAGTGAGGAGGGGCAATTAGGGAGAGACTGGACAGCACCTGACATTCGTAGCTAGCAATCATACTGTGGTTCACAAACGTCCCTGTTAATCTAATCTGGTTCCCCCTCCCCACAGCGCCCAGAAACCTGAGCCCTTTGCAAAGGAGTGTGCACACATGCAATATGAGTACAGAATGAATTAAAACATCCTCGCTATAAAATAAAACAACCCTCTCCAAAAGGGAGAAATAAACTTCAGTGATACCACTGGTCGGGGAAATGATTTGTGTGACCAGAAATTTATGAAACAATATAACTGGGGTATAACTGAGGTACATTTGGCTCGTGTGATTAGGCCCTGTGAGAATGCAATCAACACACAGAATACTCATTTCTTTTTTCTTTCCTTTTGCAAAAGGAGTTTTTGGGAAGGGAGGGAGGGAGATTGGCAGAATACAGTTTGTGCCTATTGTGTCACTTACATAATACAAACAATGTTATATAGACAGTACTGTCTTCTGCTTCCTCACTTTTTGTGAGATAACAACCTGGTTATAAACTTCAACGCAGTGGCTAAAATCCTGTTGTTTACTGTAATATGTTAACTCCAGTAAGCTCTCTGAAGCAATGAGGAGTTTGATGAGTCAACTCCTCTACAGATTCCATTGATTCAAATAGGCCTACTCTAGCTGTGAGTGACTTTACTGTAGTAAGTTACAACTAGGGTAGACCCATTTAAATCAATAGACATTATGGAAGAGTTGACTCACCAAATCCCCACAGATTCAATGAGTCTACTCTAGTGTGAGTCTTTCATGTGGCAGTAGGCTGGGCTAAATCCAATAATATTAGTTCCATGTAGTACAGACCTACTAAAAACATCAGTTTACATATGTTCCACTAATTTAGTAATCCATTCTTGTAGTGTCTACTCTGAACATGGATGCTACCAAATGCAACTACATGCTTCCAATAACATTGCTAGTATAGCAACCAAATCAGAAATTATCTGAGCAATTTTATGGCATATTTCACATTAATTGTCACAGCAGGCCAATTCAATATGTAGGTGGGATGAGACAGAATGTTACAGCACAAAGAAAGCAATCTGGTACCCTCCAGATTTTTCAAACTCCAACTTTCATCAGCTCCAAACAGCATGGTCAAGGATTACAATACTATTTGAAGGTAACACCATGGTGGTGGAAAAGAAAATCCTTTCTTAACCATTTCAGCACAGAATTATAGAGCTAGAAAGGAGCCCAGCAGTCATAAAGCCCAATTCCCTGTAGAAACAGGAAATCGACTGCTAAAACAGATGGCTATTCACCCACACTTGAAAACTTTCAATGAAGGAGAATCCACCACTTCCTGAAGTTGTTTCATTGTTAACAGCTCTTACTGTCAATAAGTTCTTGCTAATATTTAATCAAAATCGCTTCTCCAGAAATTTAGATCCATTATTGCTGGGGGGGGGGGGGAAGGAATTGTGCATGCACTAACGCTAAGTTAGGTGGGGGAAGTTTTTACAGCCTAATGTAGTAGCAATGAAGAAATTAGAAAAGATCAAGTGTAAGGATGTGTCACTGGAGACCATGACAAGGTCATCCACATTATTGTTTTCCCAATCACTATATACAACTGTGAAAACTGTACAATAAAGAAAGCTGACAGGGGAAAAATTGTTTGAAATATGGGGTTGGAAGATTGCCTTGTGCCAGAAAGACAAACAAGTGGGTCTAGTGCAAATGAAGCCTGAACTATCTCTGGAGGCAAAAATGATTATAAGGCAAGATTCTCTAGAAAAGACAGTAATTCCTGGGAAAGGTTAAAGGCAGCAGGAAAAGAGAAATACCAAATATAAGGAATACCAAATATTTTTATCCAGCTCGTCTGTGCGGGTGCGTACACACGGGCAGGCATGAGTGTGGGTGGGTGTGCGTGCATGCGGGCAGGTGTGCATGAATGCGGGTGAGTGGGTGGGAGTGTGTGCATGCGGGTGCATGCAATATTCAAAAATATTGCAAATATATTATGTGGCCCTCCGTGTGAAAAGTTTGGAGACCCCTGCCCTAAAGGAACCACAGCTTTGAGTTTGCAACAGCTGAGCAGGGCTGTTGAGAACACAACATTTTAGAGGTCTCTCATTCATAGCCACACCAAAATTAGGACTTAACAGCACACAGCAGCAATAAAGATCAAGAACTCATTGAAAAGACAGAGCAATAAATTAATCAACAGCCTGTGCCACTTGATTTGAAAGTCATTTTGTATCAGTGAGCACAAACAGCAGGTCAATAAATAATAATTATCAGCACAAGAAAGACCTTGATGCAACTAAACCAATTATCCCAAAGAAAGTATATACTAGAAATTTTCTTTTCTCCCAATCTTGTATGTTCTTGGAGAATACTGATAGTTTGGATCCATTTCAATTGGGGTGAAGGCTGCATCATGGGACTGAGAAAATTCTGGTCACCTTGCTAGATGACCTGTTATGGGAGGCTGACCAGGAAAGTATGGCCATGTTTATGCTCCTGGATCTCTCAGCAGCTTTTGATAGTGTTAATGACGGTATCCTCCTGGACCAGTTGTTGGGGCTGGGGATTGGAGGCTCAGCACTGCGTTGGCTTTGTTCCTTCCTTGATGAGCAGTGTCAGATGGTTCAGCTTGGAGGTGCTGTTTCATCCCCATGGGTGCTACAATGTGGTGTCCCACAGGGGTTGATCATCTCTCCCCATTGTTGTTCAAGCCCTATATGAAGCCATTGGGGAGATCATTCAGAGAATTGAAGAGTGCTGCCATTACATACAGAATGTTGTATGTTGATGACACACAACTTTATTTCTCCCTTTCCTCTTCGGCAGGGGAAGCTGTACAAATCCTGGAGCACTGCCTGGCTGTGGTTGTGGACTGGGTGCAGGCTAACAGGCTGAAGCTGAATCCTGACAAGCAGGAAATCCTTCTGTTGGGAGGGCATCTGGATCAATTAGGGGGCTTGTTACTTGATCTCAGTGGGGTCACTCTCCCTTTAAAGGATTAGGTTCACAATCATGGTGTGCTTTTGGACCCAGCCCTCTCAAAGGAGAATCAGATGTTGGCCATGGCCAAATCTGCTTTTCTCCATCTCAGGCAGACCTTCATCCTTTTTTTTGACAGAAGGTCCCTATTAACACTGGTTCATGCAATGGTAATCTTGAGGATTGAGTATTGCAACACTCTCTGTGTGGGGCTGACCTTGAAGACAGTTCAGAAGCTGCAGCAAGTGAAGAATGTGGTGGCCAGGTTGGTCGCTGATATGTCCAAATTTGAACACATCTCATTTGGCTTGGCCTGCTTGCACTGACTGCCAATAGGCTTCTGGACCTAATTCAAGGGGCCCATGTTAACCTATAAATATAGTTTAGGTCCTTGTTACCTGGCATAGCACCTATCCCTCAAGTTGACAACAGGAAATCGGGCCTTCTTGGTAGTGGCCATCTTACTTTGGAATGCCTGTCTGGTGCAGGTGCATCTGGCCCCTGCATCCTGAGCTTCAGGAAGCAATTAAAAACCTGGCCTTTGGAAATGTTAGCCCCCCCCTTTTTTTTAATGAGGTAATGTCATGTCTGCCCTATGGTGTTGGTTTATTGTCTAATGCCTAATTCAGTTTCCTTAATTTTGCCATCTTGATATTTAGTGATGCCTGTTAGAGAGGAGGTTTTTAGAGTGGGTTTTTGTGGGATTTTTTGTATGTTCATTGTTTTAATTCTGTTTGTACATTTCTGCTATTTTTTAATAGCTGCCCATAGTAATGACTTGCCACTAGATGGGCAGACTACAAATCAAATCAAATCAAATCAGATCAAATCAAATCAGATCAGATCAAATCAAATCAAATCAAATAAATAAATAAATAAATTCTGCACTTAAATAAAAAACCAAGCACAGAGGACCTTCCATTTACTTCTGTAAACAACGTTTCATTAAAGGATTAATTCTTCCATATGCAATAGTTTTCAACTTTGCATGTTTTAAAGTTGGTAGAATTCTAGAAAATATAACAGCTAGTTAATAAATTAGGCAACAAAAGAGTTGTTTTATTGGCCCAGGTCATACAGAAAATAGGTAATATTAAAGACAGGCTCAAATGGGTTATGTTTACAATGTAACAATGGGCATTCTAAATATTTGACAGTAGATGTTACTTCTTGTTTCTTAGAGAAGATGGTTTAGATATAAAGCCAACAATTCATTACTGGAATTTTACAGTTTTACAAGAAGATCATTCAGCTTACACAGGAAAAATACTGTCTCGTATAATTAAAAGGAAAATGAATTCAGCATGACCATCAGCTGATTTCCTGACCATTTTTTTCTAATGAAAAAGCCAACCAAAGCTTACTTACGGAGGCAATGAAATCAATCACACTATCTTGATATGCATCTAGCAAAACATCTGTCATTCTAATAGTTGTTCTATATATAGAGAGAGGGAGGGTCTGCATTCTCACATTAAACCACCCTAACCCTCCTTTCCTTGCCTCTCTTTTAAAATACTTTTGTTCAATGTGCTTGCCTGGGTAGTGGTCACTTCTGTAATCCACACAAGAACAGAGTGATGGAATATTACAAAGTCCAGTAAAACGCCCATGCAATTGTACCTACCAAACAAATGTTGGACTAACATATAATTCTTCTCTCTTTTAAACTGGTGCCTTATTTCCTGGTAATTAATATATCTATACTATGTTTTAAAAAATGTTTTTCAAAAAATTATCTGGCTTATCAGTTTTTTTCCTCAGATTCACCAGTTCATGAGAACCAAACCACTCAATTCAACACAAACCTTTAAGAATAAGTTACTCGGTTTGCCAACAAAACCTCACATCTGATCAGTATTGAATGTTTGTCAACATTGTTGACAAACAAATAGTTCTTCACCAGCATCTTCCTGTCCCCACCCCTCCAAAAAGCAGCACCTCACTGGGGAAAATGGCAGCTATTGACTTAGATGGGATAAAGTAAAGGTATGCACACTTGTTATCTTATGTGTGAGAGAGTGGGGATTCAATCTGGATTCTCAGACCTATGGGGGGGACCTATAGGGTACAGCAGGCTCCCCACTTCAGGGCATAACTGGGCACAAAAGGCCTCTCAAATTTCTTTATACTGTTTTTAATAGGGAGATGAGATGAGGCTATGTATTTTCTTACTCCAAGGGACCCAGCAATTTTCCAACAGCTTCTCAGAGTTTTGGGCCCATCTATGGTCATAGCACAAGTTTTCTTTTTTTCTCCTTCAAGAGGTTTGGTTTTTCAACTACCACAGCAACAGGCAGTAAAGTAACAGCAGTTGTGTTTGCAGCATGGCTACCAGTTATCCAATGTGCCAATTAGTTAATCCATAGCTCTGAAAGGCTGAATGAAATGGGTATAGAAAACAAACAAACAAACAAACTGATCCTTTATTATGATGCAAAACAGAATTCACAAACTAAAAAAAGTAGAAAGAAGATAAGAACTGCTATCAGGCATAAATGAGGTAAAAGAGGGAGGGCTCTTTTCCAATCAAATAGATGCATTAATGGAAGAGGCTGCTCCTGTTTTAATAGCTATCCTTAAAACACAGGGGCTGGCACTGTAGCATCTCAGACTCTGGGGCACGAAACGCACAGCAAGCAGGATGGCTCAGTAAAGCATTTCTCATGGCCTTAGTACACACACAGGTGACATGGCTTGATTTGAAATGCTTCCAGTCCAGCTGTTCCCAATGTGCTGTTTTCTAGATGCTTCAGACTCCCACTCTCATCAGCCATAGCTAAATGACCAGGGCAGCTGGTATTAAGTTAGAAAACATCTGGAAGGTGCCATGTTGGGGAAGGATGCTGTGAGAAAACTGCAGTAGTACAATGTAGCCAGCCTAAAGAGAAGGATGGGATAACCAGCTTGGTGTAGTAGATAGAGTGATGAACTAAGACTCAAGAGGCCTGGGTTCAACTCCCTGTTCATCCATGGAAGCTCACTAATAATAATAATATTGTACCATCCAGTCAATTCTGACTTATGGCAACCCATAAACTCTATTAGGGTCCCTATAAGTTGGTTCTGACTTGATGGCACATAACATAATAAGAGAGAAGGGAAATAGAGAGAGAGAAGAAGGAGATATAAGAAGCTGTGGATACCTCCAGGTTATTGGCTGACAACTGTGACTCCATTACAAGGTCAATACACATTAGTCAGATTCATAATTATGGCACTCCATACTGATTTGAAGAACCAGAAGCAGATAGATAGATAGATAGAGAGAGAGAGAGAGAGAGAGAGAGAGAGAGAGAGGAACACACAATCATAGTGCTGCTTGGAAAAAAAGCAGAGAGCTGCCATCTCTTTCCAACCCCCTACAGATTAGAGTACCTAAAAAGGATCACAGCTGTCATTTATTATACATGAAAGATAGCTAATAGTAATAATAATAAACTTTCAAACACCATAGTCATAGTTTCAGAAAAGACAGCTGTGTTTGTCTGTGCTAGCATATCAGGCAAAAACAAAACAATACATAAACAATAATTTTTTTTAAAAAGTACTGTTGCATAATATTATCTGTATTCAAATCTATATGTGATTCTTAGAAATGTAGCATTTAATGAGCAAAGAGGAAAGGGCAAACTAAGCTAATCATAGATTTCTGAAATGTTCCATTTCTCCTACAGAGATCACAGGAGAATTCTGCCCCTCCAAGAACGAGTGGGCAGGCCAGGTCAAATGACAGCCAGTTGTCACAATGAAGTTTTCAGATCTGTAGTGATATGAACCTGGATTTCTCATATGCAAGCCTTCATTCCAATCATGGCACATCACAAATGGAAAGGTATTTGCTTTCTTGGATCTTTATGACCTTAGCAAACCCTCTTATACTTGGCACTTCTGTTAGTCTAACAAATTGACCAAATGTTTAGTGGCAAACATTTCCGAAATACAGAGAACATGCAAAACAGTGCAATCTTTTAGCATTTCATCTCTATATCTGAAAAACAAGGGTTGACTGGAGCTTATGTGGTTTACTTATTTTTCTCCATGTCCCCGTTTTCTCGGTTACTAAATATTAATTGCACTTTTGTTTATTTGGTAAACTGACCTTTTATAACATTTCATAAAGGAGTATTTATAATAATGCAGGTTGCACAGAACCAAAAACTAATTTTATTTTAATAATGAAAACAGATGCAGACACAAAAGTGAATGTGCCACACTCTTTAGTTATACCTGCAAATATTTCACTTTTATAAATATTTCATTTCAACAAACCTTCATTGGGAAGGCAGTAGCTATGAAAAAAAGCATTTTATACAATGCAGTATGTAAATATATCCTCAAGGTTTGCATTTATTAATGGGAAAACATTATCTCAAAGGACAACGCTTCAACAGTAAAAGACGGAGGGGGGAGGAGATAACTTTTAATCTGCAGAAAGGCATTAAGAATACAGAAGACTGATACTAGGTTTTATCAGACAAGAAGACCTAAGAGGTGCTTATCGCCCGGTGCATGTGCTCGTCTCGCACTGCGCATTCAAAACAAAAAAGGTAGGCTATGAAAACCCAGGCTGATCTTGGCCCCCATAAGCAACCCGAACCGTGCCACGTTCAGAATGTGACCACATTCCGCGTCACGGAGCACAGGTACGTTGCTGTCGGGTTGTGCCCTGTGGCCATCGCGGCACACGCAGAGATGCAGCGCCTTGGTCCTGTCTCTCGGGGCCAGCCTGCCAGGGACACCGCCCGCCCTCATCCACCAGAGGACGTGGGGCGACGGCCTTCCCCTCCACCGCGCCTTCGCCCAGGTTCCCTTACTGTTGCCCCTTCTTTTCGTCCTTTCCCTTTGCCAGAACCGGGCAGTCCCTGCCCCCGCTGCCTTTAAAACTTCACAGCGATAGATACGCGCTTCCCTGGCAACGTCTGCCAGCGAGAAACTAACCCCAGCACCTCGCCCAAATGCCTTCTCACTGCCTAATCGAATGCCGTTACGAAGAATTGGTGTTACCTTGCAAGAGTAGTGCTGACTGGGTGCTGTTCAGATCCCTCTCTCTCTCAGTGGAAATCCTGTCCTAGAAGTGGCGTGAAAATATGCTTTTATCACATGCTTGTAATGCCAGGCTCCCATCCTCTCCCCTAGCCTAGGGCTAACCAGAACAAACCACCTAATCGGTGCACAGCGATCACATGGCCCGATTAGGGCCTGCCTCAGAGTTAACTTCCTGGGGAGCTGCCGCTCGTGTAGCTGGACGAGAAAGCGAAAGAGGCGATGGGGAGGACGCGCGCCGCCCGTGGGCAGGGCAGCGGCCCTGGCGCGCCCCGGCCGGCGGCCAGCAGCGAGCCGTGCAGGGCAGGAAGGCTGCAGGGACGGGCCCTCGGTGGCGCCTGAAGGCGGCAGCTGGCCGGGGCAGATCGGTTCTTAAAGCCTCCGAACGCAACCCGAAAGGTTAATCCCTGCTACTCTTTGCCATAAGGCAGGTGATGGCTCTCGGCTGCTCTTGCTTTCAAGTGAATGGAGGCAGAGGTGTGGCTCCCTCAAAGGCCGCGGAGGTGAAGCAGAGGGTTTGGTTCGCCGAGGCAGCCTGAAAATTACCCTAGTTGCAGAGTGAGTGGAGGGAGAAGAAAAGGGAGGGAGGAGGGTGAGGCACGATGTGGGACTAGATGGCATTTTGGGCTGATCCAGAAGAACTGTTCTTGAGTTATTTACCTCTTGGAATCTGAGAGATTTTATAAAATTGCACACTCCATTAAAGCTCATCCTGAATAAGGCACTTTAATGCACATCATAGGAATAATGGGGGAACTACTCAATGGGCTAAATGCAACTTCAGTCACACTTAGAGCACACCTGTTGACATTGATGGGACTTAGACTAGCTGTGACCACCTTTACTTTCTTTTCGAAGCATCTATTCTGAATAGGACTAATACTGGATTGAACTTTACAAAACGTATGAGTGGCATTATCAGTAAAAAGTGGGAAAATAGTACTCCTCAAAAGCCTGACATAATAGCCCAGTCTTTACTAACAAGGAAGGAGCCAATCTACTATCTTTGGGTGCTCCTATAACTGGGGTGCTGTCCCTCAAAAGGCTTGTCTCAGATATCCACCTTGCCTCGAGCTGGTCAAGCACACAATAGAGGCTCTGATGATGGCCATCCGTTGAAGGTAAGTTGGTGTAGAAGGTGACAGATATCCTTGCTGGTCCCAAACAATTTCAGATAGGTGAAACAAACATGCTCAGGAAATGAATGTAGTTCTGTGTGAAAGAAAGTGACTGTCATACTTGAGTTCTTGATTTCAAATAAGCAGCAGCAAAGTATAGCCACACATATGCACTGGATTTTAGGAAAACTAATTTTAATAAACTCAGAACAGCTACTAAGGCCCCATGCCACAGGATCATAACAGGAAAAGCAGTCCAAGATTGGTGGGAGTTTTTGAAGAAGAAGAGGAGGAGGAGGAAGTAGTAGTAATCATAGTAGCAGTGGTGGTGGTAGTAATAATCTCCCTGGTAGATTCTTCAAATGCTGTAGAGGTATTATATCTTGATTTCAGGAAGAAATCAAATTTGACGAAGTGCCCCATTATATTTTATTACCAAGATAACTAGGTGCATTACCATAGTCTCTCGAGACTGAAGGATGCCTACACTGTCAGGTGTAGTTGGTTACAGAATCATACTCAAAAAGTGCTTATCTTTCTCAATTTATTTATGTATTTGATTTTTATACTGTCCATCTGGTTGCCAAGGCCACTCTGGGCAGTTTACAAAACAGGATAAAACAGTAACATAACAACAACTATAATCAACAATGACAAACAAAATATAAAAGGAACTAAACAAACTGCACTAAGAAACCACATAATAAAAGCATAATAAGGTAAAATAAAATAAAAGCATGGTGGTAGGTAGGATGTTAGTTATTGAGGACACATAGAATCAGGGTGTTTTAAAATCCAGGAAGGCCTCTCTGAATAGCTACGTTTTAAATAATTTCTTAATTCTTAAGAACTTGTTACCTCCTCAAACTAGGAGGAGGTAACGAGTTGCAGTATCACAAAGCTCAGTGCTGGGCCAGGTGCTCTTCAACATATTTATTAATGACTTGGATGAGGAAATGCTTATCAGATTTGCGGACAACTTGAAATTGGGTACAATAGCTAATACCCTGGAACATAGAAACAAAATTCAAAAAGATCTTGATAGGCTTGAGCACTGGGCTGAAAGAAACAGAATGAAATTTAACAGGTATGTGCAAAGTTCTACACCTAGGAAAAAGAAACACAGTGAACAGTTACAAGAAGAAGGATACTTAGCTCATAGAGTGAGAAGGATCTTGGAATTGTTGTAGATCAAAATCTGAAGTCCTAATTTCCCTCCATTTGGCACTGCTTAGGCCTCATTTTGAGTACTGTGTCCAGTTCTGGACACCACACTTTAAGAAGGATACAGACAAACTGGAAGAAGGTTAGAGGAGGGCAGCAAGGTTGATCAGGGGACTGAAAACCAAGCCCTATGAGGAAAGACTGAGAGCTTTAAGAACAGAAGCATGAGGGCAGATGTGATAGCACTTTTCAAATATTTGAAAGATTGTCATATAGAGGAGAGGCAGGTTCTTTTCTCTGTCATCCCAGAGTGCAGGACATGTAATAGTGAGCTCATGTTATAGGAAGACAGATTTCAGTTGAATATCAGGAAAGACTTCCTAACTTTTAGCACAGTACAACAATAGAACCAATTGCCTCAGGAGGTGGTGAGCGCTCCAACACTGGAGGCATTGAAGAGAACGTTACACAACTATCTGTCAGATCTGCTTTGATTTTGATTTCTACACTGAGCAGAAGGTTGGACTTATCTGCAAAATGTGCAGAAAGTTCCTATCTTCAAAAAGGGCAGAAAAGAGGAACCTGGGAACTACAGGTCATTCAGCCTGACATCAAGCCCAGGGAAAATTCAGGAACAGACTATAAAATGGTCACTATGCAAGCACCTAGAAAACAATGCAGTAAAGCCAACAGGGATTTGGCAAGATCAAATCCTGCCAGACTAATCTGTTCTCATTTGTTGATCGGGTAACATCCCTGACAGAGGGAATGCTGTAGACATAGTATATCTTGGCTTCAGCAAAGCTTTTGACAAAGTGCCCCAAGATATCCCAATTAGCAAGCTAACTAGGTGTGGGCTGGATAGATCAAGTGTCAGGTGGATACAAAATTGGCTACAGAATCATACTCAGAGGGTGATGATTAATGGCTCCTTCTCCAGCTGGGAGGAGGTAACAAGTAGGGTACCCCAAGGCTCAGTCCTGAGTTTCGTGCTCTTCAACATTTTTATTAATGACTTGGATGAGGGAATGCTTGTCAAATTTGCAGATGACACAAAATTGGGTGGAATAGCTAAGACCCTGGAAGACAGAAACAAAGTTCAAAATGATCTGGATAGGATGGAGCACTGGGCCGAAAACAACAGAATGAAATTCAACAGGGGAAGTGTAAAGTACTGCACCTTGGAAAAAGAAATCAAATCCACAGTTAGATGATGGGGGATACCTGGCTCAACAATACTACAAGCAAGCAGAATCTTGGAATTGTCGTAGATCACAAGCTGAATATGAGCCAACAGTGTGATGTGGCTACAAAAAAAGGCAAATGCTATTTTAGGCTGCATTAAGAGAAGTATAGTTTCCAAATCCCGCGAGATGCTAGTCCCCCTCTATTCAGCACTGATTAGGCCTCACCTTGAGTATTATATCCAGTTCTGGACACCGCACTTCAAGAAGGATGCTGTCAAATTGGAACAAGTTCAGAGGAGGGCAACAAGGATGATCAGGGGGCTTGAAACCAAACCCAATGAGGAAAGACTGAAATAATTGGGCATGTTTAGTCTTGAAAAAAGGAGACTGAGGGGTGCATGATAACACTTTTCAAATACTTGAAAGGCTGTCATACAGAAGAGAGGCAGGATTTGTTAGGCTCTGTTATCAATCATCCTTGAGTGCAGGACATACAGCAATGGGCTCAAGTTACAGGAAGCCAGATTTTCGTTGCATATCAGGAAAAACATCCTAACTATTAGAGCAGTATGACAGTGGGACCCAATTACCTCGAGAGGTGGTGAGTGCTCCAACACTGGAAGCATTCAAGAGAAACTTAGACAACCACTTGGCAGATATCCTTTGATTTATATTCCTGCATCAAGCAGGGGGTTGGACTTGATGGCCTCATAGGCCCCTTCCAACTTCACTATTCTATGATTCTATAACTCATTGGCTTTATAGGCACCTTCCAACTATGAATGTATGATTCTAAGTAACTTCGGGTGTGACTAAACTCGGATCCCAGTAATCGTGAATGCTGGAACCTACCTGCACAAAAACAAAACAAAAACAGCAATTTCTGACAGGGACCTAAAAAGGTGTGGGTTGGCACTGAGCAAGGGTGGGTGGTTTCACAATGGTATTTGTGTCATGTGGTCAGTAGGAAAAGGAATGAACCAGCCTGTCCCCAACCTGGACGAAACTGCGGATAAATGCCCATCTAGTTGTACTTTCCCCCCACAGTGTTGCATGGCATCAAAGCGCACAAGGTAAAAATGCTGGAACGTTTTTATTGGACAAAATAATCTGTCACCATCTTTCCCTTTTCTTTTTCATTCTAAATTTAGTTGCAATCCTCAAAACAGCTTGGGAGCACATTTAATTCCACCACCCACCCCCTGTAACTCTGTTGTGAGCTATCCCTGTTATAATGTTGTATTTCAAGTTGATCTGGTCTTGAATGATGTTACAAAATGAAAACAAACAAACAAAAAAATCCACCTCCTGCTGGAGATGAAAATTGCTAGGACTGTTTTTTTATATGAATCAACAGAGCTGTTTCCATTGCTGAACTTTCATTGAGGATGTGGCTATGGGAACGCACATGATGAATGCCTCCATTGTAAAAGTTACAAGTACACCACTGTATACCATTTCTGTTTCCTTATACTGAAATTCACAGAAAATCACTTTAGTGTACATAGTTTTTATGGCTAATGCTACACTTCAGAGGTCAGAGATACAGGGAAATTAGGAGTAGCAACTAAACTGCTATTCTAGCCTCAGCAATCTCATACTGTTGTGCAAGGATTATCTGTCATATGAGATACTCTAATGGTTGTTATTTAGAAGAAAGATAGTACTTTTTTTATGGGGACTGGAATGTGAGCATGTTTTGTATTGCCAATTACACAGGGGCAGATTGTGGTCCAAAAGCAAGGGACAGGGTTGTGCCCAAACATTCACAGTGAGGAAATGCCCCGGTGAGACCACACAAGCTACCTATATAACCTTTTATTTCAAGTTTCTTCCAGAAAGCAAAAGCAGGGGAGAGAGATAGATATATGATCAGCCTGTTCAAAGAGGACTGGATCTACTATGGAGAGCCACATCCATGAGTTCTTTCCTTCACTTGATAATAATGTGTTTTTTTCACTTATGAGCTTACCATCCTGTCTCCTCCATTATCAAACAAAGTTTAAAAATGACTTCCTATTGTGAATTAATTCGTCAACAGAAGGCCTAGTAGCTAATTCAAAACCATATGTTAGCAAAGATGAGGTAATTCCTGCATATGTTATTTGAAAGTAAGGGAAAAGAGTAACGGAGGGGAAGGGGAAGGTGGTGATTCCTGTTATCAAATAATTCTGATGTGTGAATTGTGATGTATTTTGCAACATTACTGTTCAGATTTCTAATGTTCTGTACTCTTAGCTGTGAAACACCTTTCCATGTTATTTTTCTACAGAAAAGTTTTTGGGAAATATAATAGTTTGAAGCTTCATATGAGAAAGCAGATTCACTGCAAACCATTAAAGGATCAACAGAGGTGGAACCAGAGGATGGAAGAACCAGCAGAGTCAGGACCAAAGGAATGAAGGACCAGCAGAGGTGGGACCAGAGGGAGGAAGGAAAGAAGGGAGGGCTATGCGCTAGAATGTGACTCACATTGCAAAAATTGTGAATTCCTGAATCTATAGGCAGCCCGTATGAACCCAGACTGTGATTTGAAATATAATACAAGCTGTGAATCAAATCACAAATTTCCAGTGTAGTCGCACCCTTTTGCTAGCATTAGCTAGCTTGATGAATGGTGAGGGATCTGATAGATGGTTCCAGTTTTCTCTTGAATGCCTCCAGCATTGGAGCACTCACCACCTCCGAACTTAATTGGTTCCATTATCATACTGCTCTAACAGTTAAGACGTTTTTCCTGATATTCAGTCTAAATCTGGCTTCCTGTAGCTTGAGCCCATTATTATGTGTCCTGTACTCTGGGATGACTGAGAACAGATCCTCTGTATGACTACCTTTCAAGTATTTGAAATGTGATCATATCTCCCCTCAGTCTTATTTTCTCAAGGCTAAAATAAGCCCTGATCATGACTGCAGGAATTGGCTTCCTGCCTTTACCTAATCTAAGGGCATGTGCCTTGGATGTGGTGCCTACAAATGCACCTGTGGAATATAGTTTAATCTACCATTTATTATGATATTCAAAGGGGGGATCCGTAAATGATGCTGTCTCTGTGAAAATGTACCTTGTTAAATACACATGAGGTACATGTAGTCCAGACATGTGGGTAGGCATTTCAATGGCAAAATGTGACTATAGTCAGCTTTTTGTCTCCAGCCGGTACACCCGGATGATTTTTGTTTATTGGGCTTTAAGTTTATATAGGAGTGACGTTTTGACAAGACAATGCCTATAGGCTGTGCCATGTCCTGTGCTGCACACTCTGGTTACCAAAGCAGCATTGTGCCTACCCCCCTTCCCTGAGGACCTATGGCACTTTGGCAACAGGCCATAATGCAGGAAATATTGCACTCCATAGCACCATGAACTTGGGAATCTTATATCCATGTGGTCCAAGCTTTCTGGGATTGCACAAGGTAGCATGGAGACAGGATGTGGCCAACATCAGAGAACATGGTCCTCAGATATTTAACAACATTGAGAGATGGGGTTGGCCTCTAAAACTGTGGCCATCCATCTACTGATCCTTTAGTAAGGCTTGTGGGGGGAGGGTACACCAACGCTTTCATACCCATAAGGCCATGGAGGGCTGGCAAAGGCTGGTATCACAGACAGACCATCATAGACCCATTACACACCAGCTGTTGCCCTATTTGGCTACATGTTCTTCCAAGAGTTTGCTGGTCTCCACTTTTTCCTGCCTAAATATAGAACTTCAATTTTTTCTCCGCTGAAACTCCTTTTGCTTGTTTTGTCCCAGTTCTCCACTCCGCTTAGGTTTCTTGAATCTGTTCTCTGGAGTATCACCTACCCCTCCCAGTTTGGTGTTATCTGCAAATTTAATGAGCATCCCACCCACACCCTCACTCAAGACAAAAGTAATTCTACTAGGCCATCAAAATTTGGTGGATATTCTTTTTTGCACACACACACTATATATATATATAGTGATTTGAACAAGTAGTTCTTTGTTCTTTATGGCTGGTTATTAGTAATAAGAGGAATCAAATCCAACGTGATTTTGCTCAGCAAAGAGCCTCATGACTTAAGGCCATATCAGATGAAATGCGTGAGGTCTATGATTGTATCACCAGGCATTTCAATTTTTTGTGGAGAGCTGAGGCAGTCTTTCTCACTTGAAACAAAGGACAGGAACTTCAGTCTTCATGGAGAACCAAGATCCAAAGTCCGACAGTGAAGCTAACAGTTAGTGTGTTTTGAGGCTCTTCATTGACATGATTTGGTCAATTGAAAACTCTGAAATGCCAGGAATTTGGAGCTTCTAAAGGGTCACAACACTGGGTGGATCTACATATCAGATTCATCTGTTTTGTATCTGAAGAAAATCCCATAGTATTTGACTGTGTAGTTGCAGCCTAAAGTGGACAGTGGGATAGCCTTGTCCACTGCCTTGAGTTCATTGCAGGAATAGCAACATTGTATAAATATTACAGTAATAAATAAATAAATAAATTGAAGTCACCATCCTATGTTACTGTTAGAAGAGTGTGAATGTACAGTGGCAGCAAGTGGATTTATCCCTCTGAAACATGGAAGTGCTGGAAATGAAACACACTGAAACTTGGCATGTGGCAACATTCATTCATTCATTTATATACCACATTTCTCCTCATAGGGGACCCAAGGTGGCTCACAACAGATAAATCTATAAAAACAAACATAGTTTTAAAATACTATATAAATGTCCTATTAAAGAGCAATTAAACCAATAAGACAAAGAAGAATTATAAAACACTTTAAAATCTGTAAGGTAAAACCCAGCGTTCCTGAAACACCTTACTGCTTAAAAACCTGCCTGAAGAGGAAAGTCTTTGCCTGACAAAGGGGCTGGGGCCGGGGTGGGGGCAACCTGGCTTCTTGGGGCAGTGCATTCCAAAGCCTGGGAGTAGCCACTAAGAAAGCCCTCTCTCATGCCCTCACCAAAGGAGCCTGAGAATGTGGCAAAACTGAGAAAAGAGCTTCCCCAAAAGATCTTAAAAGCTGTGGGCTCATAAGGAGTGATATGATCCTTCATGTAGCCTGGACCCAAGGCATAGAGGTCTTTATATGTCATAACCAGCACTTTGAACTGAGCCCAGAAACAGACTGGCAGCCAGGGAAGTTGTTATAATAAGGGAGTTACATGCTTATGACTGCAGCATTTTGAACCAGCCGAAGTTTCTGAACACTCTTCAAAGGAGCATTCAAAACAGGATGTAACTAAGGAATGTGTCACCATACCCAGATCAGACATCTCAAGGAATGGGCACAAATGCACTCCTGGCCACTGCTGAAACCTGTGCATCAGGGTTGAGTCCAGGAGCACACCCAAGCTGCACACCTGTGTTTTTAGAGGGAGTGCAAACAAGACATATGCACTGTGTATTCGTATCTCTGAGGACACAAATACGAAGTGTGGCACCACAGATGCCATGGAGGTTCATTCCTTGCTCTGCCTTTCAACTGACCGGGAGCATCTCTGTCTTGTCTGGATTACGTTTCAGTTTATTCACCCTCGTCCAGTCCCATTACTGACACCAGACACTGATCTAGAGCCAAAACAGCTTCCTCAAATTTATATGGGGAGGAGAGATAGAATTGGGTGACATCAGCATACTGATGGCACCAAACCCCAAAATTTTGGACAACCTATTCCAGTGGTTTTTTGTAGATGTTGAATAACAGGTAGGTCTGAACCCTGAGGAGCACCCAATGGCCATGTTGTCAAACAGGATCCCTCGAACACCACCTTCTGAGTTTGGCCATCCAGGAAGGATTGGAACCACTGTAAAACAGTGCCTCCAAGATCCATCCCAGAAAGGCACCCCAGAAGGATACTGTGCTTGATGGCATTGAAAACTGCTGAGAGGTCCAGCAGAACCAACGAGGACACACTCCCCCTGTCCAGTTCCTGGCATAAGTGACCCACCAAAGCGACCCAAGCTGCACCAGCTGAAATGTGTCAATTATAACAGGACAAGCAGGGGTCAAAGTTACATTGACAGGACCTGTGTCAACTACAGCATCTAAGTCACAGCAGATCCAAGCGACTTTCTCTGCAAAATAAAAAATCTTCACAGCAGGCTACTGAGTGATAAGCATCCTTCTCTTGTGACCATTTATGCAACAGGCCCTTGACCACCTGAAAGAGCTCCACTGGGCTATTTTGTGCAGAAAGAAGGGTGGCAGAGAAGAATACCTTCTTTGCTACCACCACTGCCATAGAGTGGATTTTTCACAGCAGATCACACGGTGCTTTACTCTCTGTGTAGTTGCAGTCTAATTCTCCACGTATTTGGGCTGGGAGTCTGGTATGTCTTTTTAAATGGCTTACTCAGATGTATGTCGTATAAAGTTAGAAGGTCATGCACAGTAAATGAAACAGGATATTAATATAATTGTATTGTTTTTTTAATGTGTTATTTGTCTTTTATTTTTACTTGCTTTTACTTTGTGAACTGCTTTGAGTCCTCTTATGTGAAGAAAGGCAGCTTATAAATGAGCCTAAATAAAACAAACAAAAACAAACAAACAAATATTCTGGCTGAGAGATTTGGGATGGTGTACTAATATTCTAAGTTATAATATTCAGTGTGTATCTGTTAAGGAAATCATACCTGTTTTTTCTACCCCCTAAATCAGATAGCAGTGTATCCGTTGCAGTGATTCTTGAGGTATACACATGGATTTGTAGGGTTTTTTCACTATTAGTAAAAGTGAATCACAAAAAACAATCACGAGAATATTCCCAGAAGTTTATGTGCATGGCAAAAGGTTTTACATAGTTCTCATATCTCCACTGTATTTTGAAAAAGAAAAATGAAACCCTGTAAGATAGGTTTGACTGAGAGCCTGATCCCATACTATAAAACCTTCTACTTAAATTCAGTTAGCATGTTTTGCATCGATTTACATTTGGGCATTTACACAAGCTACGTGCACCCCTCCACACTTACATACCCCACGGCTTGCTTGCCTGCTGGCCCTGTTTGCTCACTCACTCACCCACCCACCCACTTGATTGCTTGCTCACTTCCCTGCGCATTGACCCTCCCTGCATTGCTTGCCTCGCTTGCTCGCCCACCTGCCCTACTTTCTTGCCCACCCTATTTGTTTGCTCACCCGCTCCACATTCACCTGGAGCCCCCTCTCCTCATGCAAGGCAGAGGTAGTGCAGACTCCAGTGCAGGCCCCAGGAGCCAGCTGAGAGGAGCAGCAGCCAGTGGAGGGGCAGAGAAGCTGGGTTGCTGTATCCTGGAGCTTCAGCGCCCATCAGCTGGGCAGAAGAAACGCTAACAGCAATCAAGTGACTTGTCATGTGATTATAAATAGTAAGCAAACCCCAGTTCAACAGTGGTTGTTATTTTCAGTAGGACCGGGCTCTGAGAGGTACGTTTTGTAACTAAGTGTAACATTCTAACCCTTCCTCTTTACTAGAGCTCTCAGATCAGCAGTTACTGTAGGATTCCAAGCTGAAATGTATTAGTAGGGGAACAATGAAATGGTAAAGATATGTTATCTGCAGAACAGGCAAATTTCCATAAAATAAAAATAATACTATGCAAATGAGCTTGCCCTGATTTGGAAAACTGTAATAATGCAACCTTAACTGCAGGGCGAGGGCCTGGTATTTCGTATTATCAGCTATTGTTGTTGTTTAGTCGTTAAGTCATGTCCGACTCTTCGTGACCCCATGGACCAGAGCACGCCAGACCCTCCTGTCTTCCACTGCCTCCCGGAGTTTGGTCAAATTCATCTTGGTAGCTTCGATGACACTGTCCAACCATCTTTCCTCCCAAGAAGCAGGCATCTTTTAATTTCGTGGCTGCTGTCCCCATCTGCAGTGATCATGGAGCCCAGGAAAGTAAAATCTGTCACTGCCTCCATATCTTCCCCTTCTATTTGCCAGGAGGTGATGGGACCAGAGGCCATGATCTTAGTTTTTTTGATGTTGACTATCTATTGATACTGTTTTCTATTGAAAGCTAATCAGCCTTTGCTAATTTCTAAATTCTTGATTCAGTTTCATTATTCAGCCTTTCTCAAACTAACTGCACACCAAGAAGTACACACCAGGGAATACTCAGATTTCTCCTCCCTCAAACCTTTCTTCAGGTTATAGCAAGATGTACATAAACCTCAGAATCTATTTTGGACTTAGATAAATACACCTTGAGATCACCTCCATCCAGGCACTATCTGAATAGCAAATATTCTTAGCCGCTATCATTGGGGGGAAGGGATAACTGCTTTGCACATGATGAATTAAATTTAATTCTGGGAATGTGTAAAATATAGCAATTAACCTTTACTTCTTACAAAAGAAATGCTAATAGATTAGCTTTTAAAAATGTATTCCTGCTATTTTGAATATTGCACTTAATATTTTAATGCTCTGTTTCAATTGTTGCTTTTAGTATTTGCATTTTTGAAAATATATAGTACCCAGATTTGTTTCAAACAATCAAAATAACATGCATGTCATTGACAGCCATTGGTGGTGGTGGGTGCACACAGTGCATCAGTGCAAGTGCTCCCAGCAAGGTCACATAAGAAGAATCCAATAGCTGTTTCCAAATGTGATCATTGATCTACTCTCTAATGAGTTTCCATTTAGGTTGCATGCTCAGGAACACCAGACAAGCTGCATGTGGCCTGGCATGACCATCCTTCCTCTTAGGTTGCTGGAATGGATGTTTGGTTTGGGTCCAGAGAGGACTGAGAAAATGATTTATTTGTGATCATGAAGTTGTTAGTGTATCAAGTGCAATATGTAGGAAGGAAATGAAATTCTCCTTTGAAATTCTCTCTAGTTTTTCACCCAAATTTATACTTTAATTCAGTAATTTGTAGTATGATTTGTTGTATTGCTTCAGAGTTGTTGTTTTGTTTTTTTAAATGAAAAGCTACTCTGATACTTAAGAGGAAGTCCAAGAAAGTGGGTGTGACTTGGAATGTCTCACAGAGCTGCTCTACCAGTTCTGCAGGGCTAAGAGGTCGTAGGAAAAAATGCTGCTCTTTCTAGACTGGAGAGTGGGATGACAGAGGTGCAATTTTTCCATGCTTTCATACATTCAGGAGAAAACAAAAGGCTCTTGGCATGTTAAAAAAAAAAAACCCACATCAGGTGGTTTATACTAACTTCCTGCATGTAAGGACCCTTCCTGTGCAGAGTCTGAAATATGATGATCTACCGCCTGACATTACATGGTCCACAAATCTATTGATCTAATCTACTGTCACATTCTGTGTAATGCACAGAGTGTATTTCAGGAAACACATACAGCAGGTTTTCCTTTTTGTCACTCTATTTGTTGACAGTTAATTTGTGCCAACTGCTTCCTGAACCCTTGAGAGCACATGATCAACCGGGTAACAGAGCTCTCCCAGAATAATATGGTCACTTGTATAATCTCAGTATGTGGTCCATCGGGATATACAGGCAAGAGGAAATGGGAGGAAAAGTGAAAATGAATTCTAGAAAAAACATTGATGTTGCTGTTGGCCACTCAGAAAAGGGCAAAAAGAATATGAGTTATGCTTCTTCCTGTTTTCTACTTGTGCATTCTTCATCTGCTTTCTTCTAAACAACTAGCTATGTAGGAGTTGACTGGATAGCTGAGTGAGTTAGATTGGGAGTTCAATTCTTCATTGAGTATCCTAGGAGAAGAGCCAGCCTATGTGGCCTTGGGAAGGTGCACAGTCCCAGGGCGTCCCCAGCAGAAGAGAATGGTGAACTACTTCTGAGTATAGTATTGTCTACCTAAAAAACCCTGGAAAGGGTCTCCATAAGTCAGAATTAATTTGATGGCACATGATTATTATATGTAGCAAATATTCAGTGATTTTAATTTTTCTCTCTCTCTTTCTACAGAGGTTAATCCAACCAACACCAATTTCCAAAGAAGTAGCCATGTTGATCTGTTTCACTCTGTTGGAAGAAGAAAGGGGGCGGGGAGGCAAAATATTGTGGCTTTAAATACTAACAGATTTGTTTCAGGGTAAGCTTTTTGATGATCAAAATCTGCATCTTCTGAAGAAATGTCTGAAGAAGGAGATTTTGATACTTGAAATTTCAGACTAAAATAGATTTGTTAGTCTTTGAAGTGGTACAATATTGTGCCTTTTGTTATCCTTTCTTTCCCCCCTTCATTTTTGCCAGTATTCAACCAATAGAAGGCTCTCCTCTATGGCTTTAATTTCAACCCTCTCCCTAGCTGTCTGCTTTTTTCACTGCTTTGCCCTGCAAACAGTTCTAAAGAACTCAAAGGCTTGCATAATATTTTTTAAAAGCTGCCCAATAAAGGTATCACACTGACAGATTTTAGCATTATCTTGTCTAGGTGGATGAAATACCTTGACAATAATGACTCTACTTTCAGCAATCTTAAAAATCCCTGATTATATTAAATTCAGAGCAAAAATAATCAAATAAAACAAAAGCTAAGAGTTTCAGTGCCCTGTATCAGACAACTACTTTTCAAACAGCAGAGTCGGCTAGAATCACGGACCATCTATACACTGAGAGTAAAAGTTTGATTGGAAAAAACAGCAAGGTCATTCCATATCTGAAAGACAGTATATATTAATCCTAGATTGGTATGGAAATTTACATACAACAAGGAATCATCCTAACATTTGTCCAGCTTGATCTAGCAAGCATAACTAGGTACTGTATGTTTAGCCTCATCAGGTAATCAGTGATAATGGCAAGCATCTGTTCAGGATGCAACCAGGGTGGGTGCTGTGGAGAGAACGACCCGTGTGCAGGCCTTTGCAACCTACATCTGTGCACATTTGGACTGGGACTAATATGTAAATCTGTCCATAATCCGTTTATGGGGAAAACCAAATATCTCTCTTCCTACACAAATAGGCTTTCTTTCTCACTATAAATCAGAGCATACGTCCAAGTACACAGCTCTTCCATGTTGATGTTAACAGGCCCTCTCCTTTTTCTGGACTTTAGATAAGAAGCCCAGAAAAAGGAAAGGCTGTGTTAACATCAACATATTTTGGAATAATCCCCATACTGCCTGAGAAAATAGCATCGTAAATCACTGTAGTTTAATGCACTGGATAACCCTTATTTTGAGGCAATGCAGCTGTGGGTTGTGTTGCTCTTAGTTCATTAATAAAGAGATTAACTATCCCAAACCCCCACCACTAGTCTGAGCACAAATCTGGTAATAAAATTTCTCAAGCTTTGGTGAGGCCCAAGTGAAATGAAGTAGTAATTCAAAAGGGGCCGGTATAAACCTATAGGTCACATCTCATATGCTTCATTCATTCAACAATTTAATAGTGTGTGTGTGGGGAATCAAATAAGCCAATTTCTTGATTAATTTGGCCATACATAATGTAGTCCATGTAGTCAGGCACTCAGCAAGGGAACAGCCCTAACAAAACAGAACAATATATGAAGAGTAAAATATTACTTCTCCTTGCTTGCACTAAATTTGTGGTTCAGCCCCAGCCTGCATAGCCAAGGGTCAGGGATTCTGAGAGCTGGAAGTCCAAAACATCAGAACCCCTGGCCTGTGACAAGTGGGTTCTGTAGACAGGATAGACAGGATAGGTGTTCACAACTGAAAGGAAGTCTTCTGTGCCGCTGCATGTGCTCCTGTTCTCTTCCGTCATCTCTTTCTCTCCCCCCACCCCATCATTTTCTTTATATTCCATCTGAAATTTGGCATTAAGCTCCTCTGGGGTGTGCTGCTTCTTATATTGATACTATATTTTCAAAAATGTGTCTTACTGCATACAGTCTTTGCTTGAATTGTGCATGAATAGTATTGACATATGGCATAGCCTATTCAGATCTCACAACAAAACAGTAGTAGTAAGTAGAAGCATCCTTAGACGTTTAAGGCCCCACACCAATCCCGCTTTGTAATGCTTTACAGAGAAAAGCAGTTATGTTTCCGTAGTAGTGGGTGGCCTGTTTGACTGCAGATTTGATGCTAGGAGGCAAAAGCCATGGAAACTGGTTAGCCCTGGTCTCGCTGGAAAGATCCAACTCAATTATGAGATTCAGTTGAACCTAGTAGAAAGGATTTCCCTTCCCCACTGCATCACCTCATGTCCATCCCAAAACCATCTCTAGATGCCCTTGAAACCCTTCAGAGCCAGTTCTCAAGAGGTAAAGAATGCTGAGGGAAGGGCTAAAAGGCTTGTATTGCAATCACCAGGGCAACATTAGTCCATTAAAATTCCATCTGTCCTCCTTTCTACGTCCTTGAAACAGGAGGAGCAGGTATACTTTTGTTGGCGTTTTTACAACCTCACATGCTGCCTGTAGTTTGTTTGAGGGGGAGGGACCTTTCTGGGCTGGGGTGACTTGTCAATATATCCAGCACTAACCAATTGGTACCTGTCTCTCTGCTCTGTGCTTTTTCCCTCTCTTTAGTCTGTTGAAGTCTGTTGTTGGGAGCAGTCATGTTTGTCAGTTTGCTATTGATTGTAAGTAATGGAATCTTTTATTCTTTCTCCTGCTACTGTTTCACAGTGAGTTACCTAAACTGTAAGTGCTAGTTAATGAGAAAAGTGGTGGTCTACTCTGGGGAACTTGAAACTATTCTGCTCTGTGTATTCCTCTACTTCAGCTGTGCAGCTAGAGAAGTTTAACCAAAATCCAAAACTCTGCAACAACTTCCACCTAACTAGAGTGCTGTTTAAACATTTCAGTTTTGTTTTGTTGTTTCCAGTTAAGCCTTATAAGGGTATCTTGCTCACGCTAAAGGGCCAGGCACTGTAAAACAAAGAATGTGAAATACTTTTAGTGGTTGGGAAAGCACTTCAAGATTTGGTGAGTCAACACCTCTGTAAGCTCCATTGATTTGAGTGAGTCTACTCTGTGACTTATTTTAGCATATCAGTCAAAGTAGGCCCATTTGAATAAATGAAATTGTGGAGGAGTTGACTCAACAATCCCCATTGATTCAATGGGATTACTCTACTGTGATTTACTACTCTTAAGTAACAGCATTATGGCCAATAGTAATTAATGCCTTTTGTCCTTTCCTTTTGTGCATGCTTGTACAGGAAAATTTGCATCAAGTGAAGTGGCTGTAAAAAGCAAGCTCTATTATTTTAGTTGCAAACAAGGACACATAACATGCCAATTGAAATGGTTAAAATGTTTTCTCTATAATTGTTGCTGACCCTGCTTGAATCTTCTGAACCAAAATGGACACAGCTGCTGCCTTGAAACCAGAATTCCATTGTAATCGTTCTTCTCAATCCAGATGTAGCTGCATTCTGTCTCATCAAATGAAGCCATTTGCCAAAGCAGCAGGAAGGGATGCCAGAAAGAGGAATTTCATTTATTACATATTGCGTAACCCTCCATTGAAGGATGCAAAAACTATACAGGTCATGGCTTTCTCATAAAGAGAGTCATCACGATGGGAGTAATGCTAGAATCTCAGCAGTGTGAAGAAACAGAAAACATCTGTCTTCCCCTGTCCCTAGTCTCTGAGTCCTTTTGAGGAGAGTTATCTGAGCTATGTTCCTAATACCTCAAGTCTTATTTACCTTATGTTAAATAAATGGGCACTTATTTAATAGGGCTTTTCACAATGAGAAATGTAATTTTTGGCCAGAACCTATATTGTTGATTAAGCAAGTTCTTGCAAATATTTGTGCTAACGTTAGTCAGTTTATATATGTTTGTTCATTTGCCTATGTTGTGGATGGAGGGAGTGATGTAGGCATTGGATGATTCCAGAAATACATATTATAGGATGTATTTCTACTTCTCGGCAGTGGCTCCTTCTCTCTGGAACAAACTCCCCTCCGAGAGTCGCTTGGCCCCCTCGCTGGGTATTTTCAGAAACCAACTTAAGACCTGGTTATTCAGACAGGCCTTCCCTCCAGGCACTACTTAACTTCTCTTTTTATCCCATCTTGAACTATTGTTGTTCTGTATATTGTTGAAAAACTGTTAATATATATTTTGAATTGTTTTTATCTTGTATGTTGTGAGCCGCCCAGAGTAGACTATGTCTAGATGGGCGGCATATAAGTGCAATAAATAATAATAATAATAATAACAATAACTATGTCATCAACTAAGAGTGCAATCAATCAGTGAGAAAGGTGCACATCTGACCACACTAAAAGGGTTCACTTCAATGGGGGCTATCTCCCTTAAAGTGACCCTTCCATCTGTCAGGAAATTTCTCCAGCCCAGCACCAAAAAGTAGTAGCCCTACTGCCAGACCAGTTTGGACATGAAATGGGCTCAGGCTGGTGCCCTATTCCCAGTATGTTTTGTGATTGCTAGGAAATATCTCACACCAGAATGCATCACAAGTGGTCCAAAATGCAAGCTATATGCCTGTGTGATAACATTATGAATCTCTTGGTCCCCTGGACTGGCATGCTCGTACAAATCTACCTCTCCTAGGGAAGGGGCCATGGAAGAGGCTTTGAACTGATCTCTTGCTAGCCATGGCCTGGCGTTGGGGGGGAGACCATTACCTACAGCCAAACATGCAACTCCTACCCCAATGCAGAGGAGACCCTGGAGGTACAAACATCAAAAAGAATAACCAGAGAGCCTGGGGCGGCCTCTAGCAAAACAGCTGCCTGACAGTACAAGCCTTCCTTGAGGATTGAGTGAGTTCAGTTGGACCTCTGGACTTTGGACTTCTCTCACCCTGGTGGAGTTAGCAAGGGACTCTGAGGGTGTTGGGAGCGACTCCAGGTTCATGTCAAGAACTGACCTTGTGAGTGAACCAAGGGAGGGTCAGGTTGCTGGAATATGTGGTTCTGCAATAAAGCTGCTCTGTACCATCCCTGGAGTCTTGAGCCTATTGAAGTGATGTCTGATGAAACTAACCCCATCACCCCTGCCCTAGGTGGAGTTGATGGAGCACAAACTCAGATCTTTTAGTCCCCCAAATTTGGCATTAATTATTTTTCTTCCTCTCTTATGGCCTCATGCCTTCCTTGGATCTCCAGTCTACTAACACTTCCTCAGGGATGTGTTCCTAGTTTGAAAACCAGTGATTTATATAAATGTTCTACTTAACTAAATTAAGGCAGTTTTGGGTTTTGTATTGATAACAGGGTATAAACTACAGCTGACTAGAAAAACTTTGCACCAAAAATCCCCAAATTTGGAATATGTAAGTAGAAAAGGCAAATCAATCAGATCAGCTGTTATTTATCTGAGAAAACAGAGCCTGATGAAAAAGGAGGTGAAAAGTAGCCACCTGTAGTTTTGTCCAGGAAACACAACAGCACATAGGTGATCTGTGTTACCTGCAACTGCTTTTATGTGATAAAGGAGGCAAGGGGCTTTAGGGTTCTAAAGAAAAGCTGCTAAAGAGTAAGCCCCAAGAAAGTTGACTCGGAACCCAAAGGATTCCCTTCTGACTGAACAAAGCAGACTTACATTTAAAACCCTTGCCATAGCATTTGAGGTCCTACTGAACTGAGAGCTGGTAGCATAGTGGTTAGAGTGTTGGACTGGGACATGGAAGATCCAGGACTGATGTGTAAATTATACACCCATCAGTAGAAGCTGAAATCCTTTCATGTTGCCAAAATGTCATTCAGACCCTCATGTATGAGAAATCAGACTTTCAAACAAAGCCTACCATGTTGTAATCACAGGGTATCTGTGATGTGTTTGTCACCCCCTCACACCCCCCCGCCATGAGGTTCAGTTCCCTGAACTCAGCCTCTTGGCCCATTCAGCTACTGCTGCTGCTGAGGAGTTTCACATCACTATTTGAATTAACCATTCTCTTCTGCTGATGCAACTGCTATTCCTGAAGAGTGTGGATATATTTCTGAGTGTGAGTAGACAGTGAAGTTATGCTGAGCTGGATTATGCTAAACAGGGTCGCTTGAAAGTGACTGAGATTTAGAATAATCCTGACATCCATACACAAGGATCCAGTGGTTTCAGGGCAGGAAGCCACATTGCATCTCAAAGTGACCCTACATAGACCTTTTCTCCCTTTTAGCTTCCATGTTGCTGCATCCTCTCCTGTCTCCAGGAGCAGGGGGAAACTAGATTTTCATCTATCTATCTGTCCGTCCGTCCATCAGTCCGTCATAGAATCATAGAAAAGTGAAGTTGGAAGGGGCCTACAAGGCCATCAAGTCCAGCCCCCTGCTTAATGCAGGAATACAATCAAAGCGTATCTGCCAGGTGATTATCTAAGTTTTTATTGAATACCTCCAGGGTTGAAGCACTCACCAACTCCCGAGGTAACTGGTTCCACTGTCGTACCACTCTTACACAGTTAGGAAGTTTTTCCTGATATTCAACTGAAATCTGGCTTCCTTTAACTTGAGCCCATTGTTGCATGTCCTGCACTCTGGGATGATGGAGAACAGATCTTGTCCCTCTTCTGTATGACAGCCTTTCAAATATTTAAAAATTGCTATCATATCACCCCTCAGCCTTCTTTTCTCAAGGCTAAACATGCCCAGTTCTTTCAGCCTTTCCTCATAAGGCTTGGTTTCCAGCCCCCTGATCATCCTTACCGCCCTCCTCTGAACTTGTTCCAATTTGTTAGCATCCTTCTTGAAGTGTGGTGTCCAGAACTGGACACAATACTCAAGGTGAGGCCTAACCAGTGCTGAATAGAGGGGGACTAGCACCTCGCAGGATTTGGAAACTCTACTTCTATTAATGCAGCCTAAAATATCATTTGCCTTTTTTTTGTAGCCACATCACACTCTTGGCTCATATTCATCTTGTGATCTATGACAATTCCAAGATCTTTCTCACTTGTAGTATTGTTGAGCCAGGTATCCCCCATCTTGTAACTGTGTGTTTGGTTTCTTTTTCCAAGGTACAGTACTTTGCACTTATCGCTGTTGAATTTCATTCTGTTGCTTTTGGCCCAGTGCTCCATCCTATCAAGGTCATTTTGAATTTTGTTTCTGTCTTCTAGGGTATTAGCTATTCCGGCCAATTTGGTATCATCTGCAGATTTGACAAGCATTTCCTGCACTCCCTCATCCAAGTCATTAATAAAAATATTGAAGAGCAACGGGCCCAGGACTGAGCCTTGGGGTACCCCACTAGTTACCTCCTCCCAGTTGCCAACTGTGTATCCACCTGACACTTGATCTATCCAGCCCACACCTAGTTAGCTTGCTAATTGGGATATCTTGGGACACTTTGTCAAAAGCTTTGCTGAAGTCAAGATATACTTTACAGAAATATCTTTCCCAGAAAAAAACACTAAGGGATTGTATAAACGAAAAAAAGCAGAGATATATTCTGGAGCAATGGCATAAGATGCAACTAGCTGTAACCCAAAAAAATAATAAGCTATTCTGGGCCATTGTGGCTGGCTCCTCCAGGATGGAGACACACGATCCCATCATAATTTTGCCACAAAGATGGGTCCAACATTTCTCGGACCTCTTCTTCAACAAGGACATATGTAGTTCCTAGTGCCCCTATTATACTCTCTTCACTTGTCCTACCTGTATGGCCACCAGTAACCACTGAAGAGATTAAAGAATTAATCACGCAACTGAAAGTAGGGAAAGCAGCTGGTCCTGATGCCATTCCGCCAGACTTATCGAAATGTGAACTGGACTGGTGGACTTCATTACTTGCTCCCCTCTTTACCGCTATAGACAGCACAAGGTTTATACCCAAATTTTGGACCAACTCAATTTTTGCCCCCATATATAAAAAAGGAGACCTTCATGCCCCCCTAAAATTTAGACCAATTAGCCTGCTGTCAGTAATTGGAAAACTTTATGCTAAACATCTATTAAACAAACTTACATCCTGGGTTAATAACCAGGCTATTCTTGGCTCTGAGCAAGCTGGCTTCAGGAAAGGAAAGGCCACTGCAGATAACTGTCTAATACTTTCACACCTCTATCAACAAAGAGGTAAGGGGGAAAAATTCTAAATTGTATGTAGCCTTTCTTGATCTAAAGGGAGCCTTTGACTCTGTAGATAGAGTCCTCATGGGATAAACTCCAAAATTTGGGTATAAATCAAAGACTTCTCTCTCTCAAAAAAAATTTACACTCTGGTACTACCTGTCAAGTTAGATCTTCTTGGAAGGGCAAATTAACCAACCAGTTTCCAACCAACAAGAAGGTGAAGCAAGGTACATCCTTGCTCCCTCCATGTTCAACCTTTTATGAATGATCTAGCTCCTTGTTTAGCAAACCTGGATGGTCACCCTCCCAAGTTAGGGGTATATTCTGCTCTGCTACTGCTTTATGCAGATGATACCGTTATTATCTCACGCACCCATCCTGGTCTGAAACGTTTGATTAATAGATGTGTGGAGTATTTGGATAAAAACAAAATGCAATTGAATTACAATAAGTCTAAAATACTAGTTTTTGCTAAGTCCTGGAATCAATTACTGTGGAAACTAAATGGTAACAGTATCGAACAGGTCAAACAGTATAAATATCTAGGTATTCTTTTTCACTATAAACATTCCTGGGTTCCTCACTGCAAATCAGTCTTAAACACGGCCAGGCTTTCTGTGCAGTCCTTACTTTGATTTTATTACAACACTGGCAACCGATATGTCCCGGCAGCCCTACAAGTTTTAAAATCTAAAATCACCCCACAAATTCTGTATGGCATCCCAATTTGGCAAAATGCCATGGATCGCTCAATCGAACAGCTACAATCCCACTTCTTACGTAAGGTATTAGGCCTACTGAGGTGTGTTCCCTACTCGGTACTCTGTTTTGAGACCGGACTATCCACAAGGGAAACGATGGCATGGCTGAGCATGGCTTTTCAATTCTGGCTAAAAATGTTTTATAACTCAGACCAAGACAGCTTATTATATCAGCTCCTGCAAGATTCCGACCCTCCTTTTGGGTTTATCGCCCTTTTTAAAAAACTGAAACTGATTGGCCTAGACATTGGCTCTTTAGGTTCACTAAGTCTAGAGCTAGCATTTCAAACAGTTAAGAGAAGAATAATGGACACTGAGTTTCAGGAATTATGGAGAGCAGCTGATAAGACTTGTTCCCCATTGTCTCTCCACGTCCCCTTTAAAATGGGACAACCAGTTGCTTTCCTCACGCTCCTTAAATGTCCACAAAAGCGCAGGGCCTTTTCTCTGGCCAGATGTAACATCATGCCTGGTGTTGTATCGTATGGTAGGTGTAACGGAACCCCTTATCTCGAAAGATATTGTCCATGTGAGCAGGGGCTTTGGAAAGCTCTTGCACTGTCCGCTTCATCAAGACTGTCCCAAAAAGTACGTCACCTCAATATTGTTAAAGCTGGAGGGGAAATCCGATCTGGACAAGGTCCGTTTTATGTTATCAGTGGAGGTGGTCGACATTATGGAACAAGTAGCTGTTTTCCTTGAGTCAGTTGTTAGGAGGCGAAGCCCTGAACCTAACAAACTAGCTTGACCATGTTTATTTTATATTTTATATGCCAATAAAGGATTTTTATTATTATTTCTGTGCAGGAATGTGTATTTTTGACATATACTGCAACTCCACCTCCCCTTTTATTCTCTCTGTTCTTTTTGATCAGTTTATATACCTCAGTTGCTATATTCCAGTCATGAGAGTCATCCCACCAAGTTTCAGTTATTCCTTTCAAGTCATACTTACCCTCCTGAATTAAAATTTCCAGTTCTTTTTGTTTGTTTCCCATACTCCTGGCATTCATATACAAACACCGGTTGTGTGATTTGTGGCCTGTTTGTCTTTGTACATTTTTATGAATATTATTATGGTTATTATTATTATTATTGTTATGATTATTCCGATAGGCATCCTTCAGTCTTGAGAGACTATGGTAACGTGCTCTGTATGGAGGACTTGGAACAGCGTCTAGTGTTTCGACGCTGTATGCGAAGCTGGAGTGTCCTCTCCAGGGCACGAAGCCTGGGTAAAATAATATGGAGGATAGGCTCTTACCCAAGCAGCAAATCCCCCCTCTCCAAGTTGCTGAAATAGTCCAATGGAAAGGCAAGAGCCAATACAACTGGTTCCAGCGACGTTGCAGGAGTTGACAGAACGACACGAACTGCCTCCGGGACTCCGGCTCTGGATTTTGCCTCAAGGTTGACTCCTGAAGCCTTTTCCATCAGTGGATATAGCCACAAGGCAGTGGAGGTTTGAAGTCGGAGTTTTCCTTCTCCTAGATGGGCTGCCTCCCAAGACTGATGAGTCCCACCTACCCGGCCTGCTCCCCCACAGCATGGACGACGATGGCAGCGCCTCAGTGGGGGTTTGAAGTCGGAGTTTTCCTTCTCCTAGATGGGCTGCCTCCCAAGGCTGACGAGTCCCACCTACCCGGCCTGCTCCCCCACGGCATGGACGAGGCGCCTCAGTGGGGGTTTGAAGTCGGAGTTTTCCTTCTCCTAGATGGGCTGCCTCCCAAGGCTGACTAGTCCCACCTACCCGGCCTGCTCCCTCACGGCATGGACGACGATGGCGGCGCCTCAGTGGGGGTTTGAAGTCGGAGTTTTCCTTCTCCTAGATGGGCTGCCTGTTGCCCTTTTGATCAGTTTGGTCCATTCCTCTTATTGTGTGTAAGGCTTCATCTACCCTTAACTCTGTGCTTGTGTTTCCCTCCCCCTTCCAATTCAGTTTAAAGCCCTCTTGATGAAGTTCTTCATGCTGTGGGCAAACACATTCTTCCCAGTCTTTGTTAGATGCAAGCCATCCTTCTTCCAGGAAGCTTAGCCCATGGTTCCAAATCCCTCCCGTCGACACCACCTTCGTAGCCAGTAATTCACCCAGAGGATCTTCCTTTCTCTTTCAATTCCTCTTCTAAGCACTGGTAGGATGGATGAAAAAACTATCTGGGCCCCAAAGTCCTTGAGTTTCCTTCCCAGAGCTTCAAAGTCAGATGTGATTTCTCGGTAGCTCCTTTTGGCTGTGTCATTTGTTCCCACATGGACAAGAAGAAAGGGATATGTATCTGTAGGTTTTATGAGTGATGGCAATCCTTCCATCACATCCCTTATCCGTCCTCCAGGGAGACAGCATACCTGGCGAGTCCATGGATGCTCCCGGCATATTTCAGTCTCAATTCAACGTAGTAGGGAGTCCCCTTTTACAACTACTCTCCTCTTCTTTTTGTAGGGTGTGGGTTCAGTGACTGTATTCTGCTGCGCTTCAGCCCTACTCCTGTGGGGTCTCCTCTGTATGCTGTCCGACAGATTCTTCTTCAAGTAACTGAAAGCAGTTTTGTAGTTCTGTTACCGGCCAGATTAGGGTTTCGGTTTTCCAGCAAGGAATCAGGCATAGACGCAACAGCTGAACCAAAGGTCCGATTTTATTTTAAAGAGCAAAGAGCAAGAAAGGTCAGTTGGGACTTCCGTTAAAAGCAGAGAAGACCTCAAACATATAGTGTACATATATTTTATAATGATACAGACAAAGAGCCATAAAATGCTATGATTCTATTGGTCAATTGTACCCCAACTTCGGATCCAGTCCCTCATTGGGTAATTGATGCCAACTACGCTAATCTATTGGTTACATATAGATATGCATATTGTGCCCCCATCTCTCCTTGACCTGGGCCCTAGATGCGCCTGAAAGTCTGGGGACAAGACTATCCATTCCCCTTATCTATTGGTATGTTTATGTGTTTTCTTCCTGGGCCCTGATATATGGCCTTCAATACTGTGAATCACTTGTGAATGTTACTCGCTGGCTTCCTCCTACAAGCATTCCAATGGTGGGCCATCTGTTACATCAAAAAGGTGGATAGGCAGAGAAGAAGAGTTACATTGTTATTCTATGTCAGCCATAAATACTTTTAAGCTAGGTGTGAATGTTTCAGGGTTAGGTCTTTTGAGGCCTGGTCTTTCTCTCAATGTATTGTCAGTTCTAAAATGTAGTTTCATCTTTTCTCGGTATCACTCCCCTCTTTTTAAATTCTGACAACAGTAAAATGGCTGAATTTAAATCAGCTCCATGCCGAATGGCAGAAGCGACATCAGGTGTAGTGCAAGAGGAACATAATGTAGTACATACAGTGGTAAATTTAGCAAGGATACAAACAAGCAAACCAATAACAATCAGGAGTATAATACCAATACAGATATATTTGAAAGTAGAAAAGTCAGGGAGCCAAGAGGTGAGCCAAGACCAATTCCAGTTCTCATTATTAAAAGCGTCATAGACTCTAGTCCGGTCCACCTGGTTCTTGCGAACTAGGTCAGCTAAGTCATCATAGTCAATGATCAGACCCTTGCTCTCATCATGATACATACAACAAGTTTCATTGATATAAGCACACAACCCGCTGTGTTGAAGCAACATCATGTCTAGAGCCAACCTATGTTGAAGAACCATGTTTTTAACTGAAACTATCTCAGCCTGTAAGCGCTGTTGGAAATCATTAGTGATATTTTCCAATGATTCCACTGCAATGGAGGTATTGTACACAAAATCAGCTAAATGGTAAATGTCTCTATAATTTTCTGCAACCCCTACTGCAGGAAGGATTGTGCGGCCAATCAGTGTGCCTACAGACCATTTCCAAGGTTTGGACAAAGCCCTGGAAGGACAATGGGTAGTTCGGGAAGAGTATTGCATAACTGAGAGAGGCTGGGGTGCATGCCGCCCGGCCAGATCCAGCCAACAGTGCATACAACTTCCCAGGTTGCAGGAAGTACCTTAAGAGCCTTTAAGCCACACAACCACCAAAATCAAGATTCAAGACGGATTGGCTTGGGGTGTTGCAAAATATGAAGGGCCGAAACAATGAGGGGCTTCGGCTGTAGTTTTGCTTCTGGGTATTGGAGAAAAAGGTAATACAGAGTATATCTGGTGCTGTTACGACTATGATTTAAAAAGGGGACTGGGTCTTGATCCAGCATCCACCCCGACCATCCCAAACAAAAGTCAGATTACAACATTTCCAAGCACCTAGACTTTGTGTTCACCCCAAGGTTTTATTAAAGCATATGGGTGCATATTGTTGAGGCCCTTTTAAGGAAAAAGGGGAAATATTAGAGTCGCCTACCTCCAAAGCCTGAATAGACTTGTTATACCAGTTGTCCAGCTTAAGGGGTACAGGCCAGGACGGCAATCCAAGGCGGCCATGAAATGGAAAGAAGCTACAAATCCAACAAGTGGGAAGCGATGCATGTTGTATGACCTCCTGGTGTAACTTAACCATAGTATTATCATCCACTCCCTCCCCCCTTTGCACCAACCACAGAGTCCATAGTCCAAGAAAAAGGGAAAAAGAGAAGGTACGCATGTTTATTAGTCCGTCTTAAGCAGCTGCCTTCTTTTTAAAGAGGAAACGAAGACTGTCCAATCCTGTGGCAGTCCACTGGTCCTTCGGCTTCTGATTACGGTGAGGCAGTGAAGGGGGTGGAGGTGACGGCAAGGGCGGAGAAGCGCGTTTCACACGGGTGATCCAAGCAGCAAGTCCTTCGATTTTAACGCAGGATGAAGTGGTAAGAATGACTTGGAACGGGCCCTTCCACTTCTCGGCAAGCGGGGCGTCCAAGAGAGACTTGGTGTACACCCAATCTCCAAGCTCAAGGGGGTGTAGCGGTTGGTCGAGGGTGAGCAAATCCTTTTCCAAGAGCAGCCATTGGTTGTCCTGTAAGGCAGGAAATTCCAAGCAAATAGTTACGCAAATCCTCCCCACCCTGCAATGGTGGCGCCGTATCATGTTTTCCAAAGGAGGTAGCAACAAAGGGTCTCCCATACATCGCTTTGTAGGGGCTGATAGCCAATTTGCCCCATGGAAGGATGCGGATGCGCAGGAACGCCTGTGGAAGTAGATCAACCCACCCAGCTTTGTTTCCTGTGACAATTTACGCAAATGGGATTTCAAAGTTTGGTTAAAGCGTTCCACTTGCCCAGAGGACTGGGGGTGGTGGGAAGCATGATATTTCCAATCAATGTATAGAAACGCAGAAACCCGCTTGACAACATCAGCAATGAAGTGGGGGCTGTTATCAGAGGACAGTCCGTCCCATGGGATCCCATGGTGGGGGATAATGTCATTAAGCAGGACCCAAATGACTTCCTTTGCCTGGCATGTCCTAGTAGGGAAAGCCTCTGGCCATCCTGTCAAGGTATCTACAAAAACCAAACAGTATTTATAACCCCGGCTAGGGGTCAATTCAGTGAAATCAACTTGCCACCGGGCACCGGGCAAACGGCCCTTGGGCTGAGACCCCATCGAGCCCTTGCGAATTCCGGTGTGAGGGTTATTTCTACAGCAAACCTCACAGGCTGAGGCCACGTCATGTGCCAAGGAGGTAAGGCCGGGACTGGAGGCCCAGAGGCGGATACTGTCAAGCATGACCTGAGGGCTAGCATGAGTGCGCCTGTGGAGTTCCCACATGAAGTGTTGAGTAAGATGTTTTGGGAGGACCAGCTTGCCGTCAGTGGTGTAAAACCATCCATTTTCTCCCTTTATGCCTTTGTTCTCAAGGATTTTACATTTTTCCTTCTTTGTATATCGGGGAGGGGTAGGCAAGTCAATTGCCGGGGCCGGAAGAACAGCCAAAGCTGGTTCTGGTCCCACGTCCTCCTCTGCCGTTTGCCTAGCAACCTCATCTGCTAACCTGTTTCCTTCCTGAACCCTCAAGTCTTCTTCCTTCCCATGTCCTTTCATATGTATCACAGCCACTTTGGCCGGCAGCTGTACTGCTGCGAGCAAAGCCTGAACTTCCTTTAAATGCTTGATTTCCTCTCCTTCCACTGTCCTATATCCCCTGTTCCTCCAAAGTCCCCCAAAAGCATGCAACACTCCAAAGGCATAGCGGGAGTCTGTGTAAACATTAACTTCTTGCCGCGAGCCAATGTTAATGCTCGGGTCAAAGCGACCAATTCGGCTTTTTGGGCTGAGGTGTGCGGCGGCAAAGAGTGCGCTTCGACCTTATAAGTGTCTGTGACCACTGCATATGCTGCTTTTTGGAGACCGTGTCTCACTATGCTACTGCCATCGACAAAAATTTCGAGATCTGGGTGGCTCAGAGGCGAGTCTTTCAGATCAGGGAGGCTAGAATATTCAGTATCAATCATTTGGAGGCAGTCATGCAATATTGGGTCCGAATCAGTACGGGGCGTAGGGAGCAGGGTGGCAAGATTCAGGCAGGTACTAGTGACTAGCCGAAGTTCCGGGCTGTCAAGAAGCTGCGCCTGGTATTTGCTAAGGCGCGCATTGGAAAGCCAGAGCCCTCCCTTTTGTTCCAGCACCGTCACTACAGCATGGGGGACATGGACTGTTACCAGAGCCCCCAAAGAGAATTTGCTCACCTCCTTTGTAAGAAGGGCAGCGGCTGCCACAGCACGCAAACATGAGGGCCAGCCCTTAGTCACTGTGTCCAGTAATTTGGAAAGGTAATCCACCGGCCTTTGCCAGCTGCCAATCCTTTGCGTGAGGACCCCAAGTGCCATGCTGTCTCGCTCATGAACAAACAATTCAAATGGCCATTCTGGGTCAGGCAGCCCAAGTGCTGGAGCAGAGAGCAGCTCCTGCTTGATAAGCTTAAAAGCCTTTTTCATACTGGGCGTGTTTTCCACCCTGTCACCAGGCCCCTTGAGCGCCTCATATAGAGGGCGGACTAAAACAGAAAAATTTGGGATCCAGATCTTACAGAATCCAGCCATGCCAAGGAGCGTGCGCCATCCCCGCTTAGTGTTGGGGAGGGGAACAGCACATATGGTGTTTTTCCTATCCACTGTCAACTTACCTTGCCCCTTTGAAATAAAAAATCCCAAGTAACGTACCTCTTCCCTCGCTACTTGCACTTTGTCCTTCGACACCTTGAAGCCTTCTGTGACGATCACCTCTATGAAGCACCTACGTTTTGTGCCCTCACAAAGGTTCCAGTCTTTGTTTCCCTCACTGCCACCAGTGGATTACCTCTATCCACAATATAAAAGACTTTTGTCCAAACACTTGTCTGGTAAATGCAAACAGAACTTATTTATTGAAGTGTAGCCAAAGTTATTAATAATCACAGATGTTCTTCAGTTGTTCATTATACACAAGCAAATCATTCACAGGTCTCTCTATACATACTTTCTTCTTGCCATATAATTAATTACCTTCTTTATCTATTTATTTTAACCAGTCTCTCTTTCAATCTCTATCTCTTCTGCCTCTGACTCTGACTAACTCACTCTCACTCTCACTCTTGACTCTTGACTGCCTGTCTCCTCCTCTCAGGCTCCGCCTTTTAACCTCTCTCTCGGCTCCACCTCTCCACCACATTAGCATAGACATGAATAATACATGAGTTATTTTGCATAACAAGGGGTGAACGCTACATACCTCCCCCCTTAAATATGTTTGTTTGGGAGGGGAAACACGTTTTCCATCCCAAACAAACATGCATCATTGCATGAAACTTTACTTACCCTCTGGCATCTTTTTGCAAGCAATAACAATATTTATTATAACAATCACAATCTCTTTTAGTCTAAACATTCCAATACAATTCAATAATATACTTTACCTTATCAGTTATACTTACTACATTTAACATTTTCAACCTTACAGAAATATACCACAATCAGGAAACTTTTACATAGATAATTAACCAGTAAATTAATAGTCCATTCCAGTTTGTTTTAGAAGTCCTTGAATCATTCTCCACGTTTCAGTTCATCAATATTCAGTTTTTCCACCTTATACACAAACAGAACATTTCTTATAACATTATCAGATTGGTTTATCCCCCACCATCAGTCATTTGGCTTTCGAGGCACAATCTGAGTCTCTTTTACTCCTTGGTTTGCAAAGTCCAAGTCTTTCACCTTCCCGTTGTAGTCAGGTGCGCTGTGGACTGGTCTGGTCATTATCACCTCCTTCAGCTGGTCACACGACTGCTGGCACTCAGGGGTCCCTCTGATGATCACTGGCTCCTTCCGCATTCTCTTCTGTCGGCTGGCGGTCATCGGCCACTCGGTTGTCCACTGGACGTCCTCTGCTTGTCGTTTGTTAGTGACGTCTGCTTTAAGTCTGGCTCGGGGCTTCACTTTCTCAGCTGGGGAAAGGGTAGGCAGTTCCCTCTCCTCCTCCCGAACATCTTTGGATGCGTCCCTTTTAAAGACGTCAGGGCTTACGCCTTTCTCCCCACTCACACATTCACCCACAGGTACTTTCATTACAAGGTTTTTCTTATGTGGGGGACCACTATCATGGGTCACTTTAATATTCTCAGGTGAGTTTCTCTTAAGTGCAATCAACGATTGGCTTGTTTTAGATGCACTGGGTATGTTATCTGAATCTATTTCTTCATTCTTTGATACGCTAGGTAGGGGGTTGCCTTGCAAGGATTTAAGGACTACTTGTTCTGCCCCTGCCAAAAGCAATTTTCTCCCCTCTATAGTTCTCAGTTCTACTACTTGGTCCTCAGGACAGAATACTCTTTCCTGGGCCTCATACAAGCCTTTCTCTTTTTCAGGGGTACTTCCCAAGCTTGGCTCTGCCACTTCTAAGGACTTTTTTTCTATATAAAAGCTCCTTATCCAGGCAAGACCTTTCAGGGCATTCAGGAGATAATAAAGTGGGTGTACTGGTGGCTGCTTCAAAGCAACCTACCAAACTAATTTCCTCCTTCTGCTCCTGAGCCAAACTATTTTTATTTGAGGGTTTCAAAAGCATGAGATCAGCTTCTAAGAGACTTTCTCCCTCTAGGCTTCCCTCTGCTACTGCAACCATTTCTGCAGCAGTGGGTGATTCCTGCCCCCCTTGTGAGCGTGTAAGTACAAAAGCACTCTTAACATGCTCTATCAGATGTAAACCCTCTCTATATGTCAGGTCTTTATCAGTCATAGACCTCTCTGGGTGTTCAGGGGTCAGTGGAATGGGATTCTCTCTAACTTTTGTAGTACAATCATTCAAAGTACTATCTTCCATCTGTTCCTCAATACAGGAAGGATCATTAGGGGTTTTCAATATAACCTCATCAGCCATTTTGTTTACCTCATGGTTCTTCTCTAAACTGGGGCATCCCTGGTTTGATTCAGAGGTTTGGGATTCCATTTTTCCTTCAGGGATTGTTAACTGCTCTCTCAGGGAACCTGTTACTTCACAAGCATTCTGCACATGCTTAGAGAGATCTAGCCCAATTAAACAAGGTGCAGGAATTTGATCAGAAATTGCCACGTCCCAATTTCCGATCCAATCTCTATAGTTTATTTTCACTTTAGCCATGGGTAAAATCACTGGAGTAGAACTTATTCCCTTGATGGTAACAGTCTGGTTTGGGGGAATTTGTTCTTTAGGAATCACTTCAAGATGACACAGGGTTATGTTAGAACAAGTATCAACCACTCCTACATAAGACTTTTCATTAATAAGAATCCTCTCACCAGGGTTATGAACTAAAATATCTTCTGCCTTTACTAGAAAACAATGAACGACCTGTGCTAGTGGCAGATCAGAATTTTCTGTCGTGCCAGTTGCCCTGGAGACAGAACCTTGGTTACTGCTTTTCTCTGTGGCTTCGACAGTTTTCAAACAGTAAACCTTCTTGGGCTGATTATCATCCTTCTCATTTCTAAGTTTATTTTTCATACAATTGAATTGTAAATGACCGAACTCCCCGCAGTTATAACACTGTTTAAAAGTCCTTCTCTCACTCTGAGGAGATCTGTTCAACTTTAACTTTTCCTCAGGGTTCATTTGGGTCTGAGAACTAGGCCGTGCTAATTTAGGTGAAGTACTACCCTGGCCTTCTGTTCCTGTTGTTTTGCTGAGGTAATTTTTATTAAAGGGTTTCTTATTGTTGTCCCAGTTCTGCTTGTTAAATTTTACCTCAGAGAACTTGTAGTCTCGAATCTCCCCAATGTAATCCGCTGTTTCACCTGCTTCTAGTAGATTTTTAGGATTTTTGTCCTTAACTAAATAACACAATTCCCCAGGCAAAATAGAATAAAATTGTTCCAACCCAATCACATTTTTCATCTGCTCAAGAGAAGTGACATTCTCACGTTCCATCCATTTGTCCAAACATTGAAGCAGTTTAGCCCCTATCTGGGAATAAGATTACTTAGGCTTTTAGGTCAGGGAACGAAATTTTCACCTCAGGTGTTCTGTATTTATCCCAAATCTAGAATACACCATTTTTCTATAGGCTTCAAAATCTCTAGCCAATTCTTGGGGCATTAGAGAATACAACTCAGCTAAATCTCCACTTATTTGGGATCTCAAAACCATCATCCTTTCATCATCCTTTACATTAAAGTCCCAGCATGCCCTCTCAAATGAAATCAGGAAAGAGTCAGGGCAATCTCCTTTCCTATATTGGGGAAATGTCTTTAGATCGATCTTTGAGAGATTTCCCTCATTAATGCTGTTATTATTGTTGTTATTTTGAGAGGCTAATTCTAATCTTTTCATTTCCATTTGAAATTCCATTTGTTTTAACTCCAACTCCATTTGTCTGTTTTCTTCCTCAGCTTTTTCTCTAATTTCTAATTCCCTAAGCTTGAATTCCTGTAGTAACCTCCATTTTTCAAACTCTTGGGAGCTTAGATCACTTTCTTTCCCTGAGGCACCCTCATGGGTCTCCTCCTGCATTGGAGCTAAAGGGTCTCCATTTCCCTCCACTTCCTGAGGTAAACTTTGTGCCTCTTGAGGATCAATTACCTCCATTACTGGCTTTCTAATTCTTTTGGGTGGCATAAGTATGTGTACTTCTTAGAGAAGAGCTGGTTTCTATTGCAGAGTTAGTCAGGCCTCTTTTAAAAACACACTTTTTTACTGTTATTTGCTTTTCCCAGTTTTTCTGGGGTACTATGTAGCTCTCACTTGGCAGCTAAAGATGGCTACACTTTTTCTGGCACCACGCCAGCCACGATATTTCTTGGTCTGAGACAACCTTCTTGCCTCCAGACACAAAACAAATTCTGTTTCCAAGCCTCTGCTTTCACCTCAGATCTGTTCTGACCCTGGCTTCTGCTTTTCTCACAAGCGCTCTCTTAACTCTCAGAGCCTTGGATTTTAAGCTAGCCCACTGGCTCTGTTCAAATCCTGAGGTAACCTCAAAAGGAATTTTCTCTTCAGAGTCTTTCCCTATCTTAGTCCCCCCCTCAGATCTGGGTTTAGAAGCCCCGCCACTAAGCTTTACCACTAAAGCTATAGCAGGTAACCTACTTCTTTACCACAGACCTCTGACTAACAGGTACCCTCGACTCAAAGAAAACTCACTTTTAATTCAGGCTTGACTGGATTCTTTCGTATCCCGCCGCTGGACACCAATTGTGACGATCACCTCTATGAAGCACCTACGTTTTGTGCCCTCACAAAGGTTCCAGTCTTTGTTTCCCTCACTGCCACCAGTGGATTACCTCTATCCACAATATAAAAGACTTTTGTCCAAACACTTGTCTGGTAAATGCAAACAGAACTTATTTATTGAAGTGTAGCCAAAGTTATTAATAATCACAGATGTTCTTCAGTTGTTCATTATACACAAGCAAATCATTCACAGGTCTCTCTATACATACTTTCTTCTTGCCATATAATTAATTACCTTCTCTATTTATTTTAACCAGTCTCTCTTTCAATCTCTATCTCTTCTGCCTCTGACTCTGACTAACTCACTCTCACTCTCTCTCTTGACTCTTGACTGCCTGTCTCCTCCTCTCAGGCTCTGCCTTTTAACCTCTCTCTCGGCTCCACCTCTCCACCACATTAGCATAGACATGAATAATAAATGAGTAATTTTGCATAACAAGGGGTGAACGCTACACCTTCGTACCCCAGGAGGTTTAGGAGGTCTACCGTCGCTTCAAGGCACTTAGCTTGGTCCTCTGCAGACAACAATAGGTCATCCACGTATTGAATAACTTGGCACTTCACCTGGGGAACCCAAAGGCTCCCCAAACAACGTTGGACTGTTCTTGAAACCCTGAGGCAACACACACCATCCGTATCTACCTGAGGGCACCCCTGACATGCGGGGGGGGGGGGGGTCTTCCCAAGTGAATGCAAAAATATGATATGACTGGGGAGCAAGCGGAATGGTAAAGAAACTGTCAGAGTAAAAATTTACAGGCCTGAGCAGTACAAATGTCTTAATGAGCAGCCATAATGTTCAGGTGTGTTAAAGTGCTGAGTCATAGTGACTCAGGAGGGCTGGCTCAGGGATGATGCAACATCTGTACTGATTGGACACAGCCAGATGCACAAATGTATATATGTGGACTGTGTATAGAAGATGTATTCCTTCTCTTCTTGATGAGTTCATGCTGTCATGCTGTTGGTCTGTACATCTGTAAATACTGCTGTAAATATACGTCTGGTGCTGAAGAAGCTGATTGTGTCTGTGTGAGTCACTTTACCACCAGGACCTGATGTCACTCTGCTGAATTACCGCGTGATTTACGCTAACAGAAAAGCATCTTTGAGGTCAAGATGAAATAGGCGTGATCTCCTGGTATTAAAGTGACCAAAGTATAAGGGTTAGGGACCATGGGCGTGATATCATGCGTGACATTGTTCACCGCCTGTAGATCCTGTACCAACCGGTACTTACCCTCCTTTTTCGGGACTCCCATGATCGGGGTATTGAAATCATATTCGCAAGGCACGATGAGTCCGGCAGCTAACAAGGTGGCCAGGACCTTCTGAAGGCCCAGGCGGGTCTCTAATTTCAGGGGACATTGTCTGATCCGAACCGGGTCCCGTCCTGGTTTTAAAAGGACTTTGACTGGGTCAGCCCATTTTGCTCATCCGGGAGTGCCATCTGCCCATACCCAGGGGACAACTTTATTATCAATTTGAGCTAAAAGCTGATCTTGAGGGGATTTTAGCTGGGGATTTTTCAAAGTCATAAGGAAAGCCGTTGCTTCCCGGTTAACAAAAGTAACGTGGCAGCCGTCTGAATCAAATTCTAGTTTCGCTTCCAATTTCATGAGAAGGTCCCTCCCTAGTAGGCTGGCTGGGCAGTGTTCTGTGAACAGGAATTGGTGATCAAGGGTCGAATCCTTGATTTGAACTTCCACGGGGGGTAAGACAGGCACCCAGTTCGTTCCACCAGATGCATCAATAACGTTACGGGTAGGACCCCCTTGTCTGGAAAATATCCCAGTGGGAAGTGTGATGATAACTGAATGAGCAGCCCCGGTGTCTATAAGGAAGGGGACTGACTGACCGCCCACTCCTAATTCCACCACGGGGTCTCTGGGTGGGAGACGGAATACCCCGGGGCCCCGTCAGACTTCCTCCTCTTCTTCCAGGGTGAACTCCTGAGCAGCTGATCGGGGAGGGTGTTGGGCCTGAGGACGCCGACCCCTTCTAGGGCAAGAATCTGCCCAGTGACCCTCTTGGTGGCAAATATGGCTTGATTGATCTTCCCTTTGAGGACAATTGTTGGCCCAATGTCCTTCCTGGTGGCAAACCCTGCACTCGTTCCCTGTCAAGGATGAGCAGTAGCCCCCTCTTCCTCTTCCTCTATAGCCTCGTCCTCCTCTATAGCCCTGGCGTCCTCTGTCGGGGTAGCCTCTGTAGTTTCCCTTGTCACCTGCCAGGGCCGCCACAAGGACTTTCTTATCTTTGCTCCATTTCTTGTCTTCTAATTGAGCTCTATTATTAAAAACTTTGAACGCTATCTCCACCAGCTGTTGGATTGGGACCGTCAGGTGTCCATCTACCTTGTTCAGCTTTCTTTTTATGTCTTCATAAGAGTTTTGAATGTAAATGGAATTGAGGAGGGTCTTGGAAGACTCACCCTCGGGATCCATTTCAGTATACTGCCTACATGCCTTCATGAGTCTTTCAAGGTAATCAGCTGGATTTTCATCCGCCTTTTGAAATACCTGGTACACTTTATGGTTTGCAATGCTTAGGGAAGCCCTTCCTCATTCCTTCCAGTATTGCCTCCCGAAACCGGGACAAGGACAACATCTGCTCCGGGGTTTGTCCCTGATCCCACCGGGGGGGGGGGGCGAGCTTCCGGCAAGATGTCAGCCGGAGCCAAATATGTCAGGTTATCGGGGGCTTTCCATTTATCAGTGGCATATTTCTTAGTCACCTCCCAGACCATCTTTCTTTCAGCTTCTGTCAGGAGCATGTTCATTAGGTGCATCAAGTCTCCCCAAGTAGGGTGATGCGATAACATAATGACTTGGAACAGTTCAGCCATCTTTTCAGGATTTTCTGAATATGGGGGGGGGGGGGTTCTGGGTTCTCCAATTGAACAGATCTGCTGTGGTAAAGGGCACATATGCCCTTTGTACTGTGCCATCCGTTCCCATAACCAATTGCTCTTGGAGCGGGAAAATTCCATCTGGTCTACCTTCCCTCCGTCTGGTCTGAGCTGCTATCTACTCTTTCGGCCCTGTCTGCTCTCCCCCGTGTCACTGCTGGGGAGGCCGAGGGATCTGGCCCCCGGTGCCCCCTCTTCTTCCTGGTGGAGCTAATTCTCTCATCTGCCCCCTGCTCATCTTCTGTAGAATCGCCCAACAGCATTTTCCTCCACTGCCATGTTTGGTTTTCTTCCATCAGCAGTGCCCCCTCTGACAGCTGCTGCTGCTCAAGAGTTCTATCAATGTAGGCTTCATCTTCCCTTATAGCCTTAAGTGTGGCTACTCGCTGCTTCAGCTCTCTGACTTTCTCTTCTAACAGTGCCACCAGTTTACACTTGTTACATGTATATAGCCTTTTACATTCAGGAACAAAGACAAACATAGCACAAACTTATTTATTTATTTATTTATTTATTTATTAAATTTATACCCCTCCCATCTAGACTGAAGTCTACTTTGCAGGTAAACCCAACTGAATTGTCTCCACCCTCCATAATCCCTTCTAGATTTTTTTACTTTCAACTGTTTGTTTAGGATACCTGTTCCTCTTGTTTTGTTAGTTTAAATGTAATTGTACATATACGCAAAGGAACAACAACAAAAAATTGTTAGGGGCCTCCCCAACGAGCTCCCTGTTTGCTGTCCTGTTTGCGAGCTCTGGTCGCGAACTCCCTGGGTCTGCCTTTAGCTTTATATGGCAGCTGTGCTCTGCCTGGAGTCAGGAATCAAAAAGCCCTCCCAGAACTCACAGCTGCTACTTATAGCCCTCAGCAGTAATCAGGACACTCCCCTTTCTGTTAGGCCAATCATACAGCTCTTCCTGTTAAGGACACACCTCTTCCTGTTCTGCTGAGCACATAGCTCTTCCTGTTACGGACACACTTCAGGCCCTTTCCTGGTGTTACTCTAGAGAAAATCCACTTACCTCTGTCTTTGTCTCCTTCCTATCTCTCCCATGACAAACTCCCTGTTTTCTCTCCTGTTTGCGAGCTCTGGTCATGAGCTCCCTGGGTCTGCCTTTAGCTTTATTTGTCAGCTGTGCTCTGCCTGGAGTCAGGAATCAAAAGCATCCATCCATCGCATTTATTGATAAGCAATATTTCACTGCATTGTATTGCCACTGAAGAGAACAGTACCTTGTTTTACAGAAAAAAGGAGAGAAAAAAAGAAAAGAAAAAAAGATTTCCTCTGCCTCCTCTTATATTTTCCACTTCCCCTTCTCTCTGCCTCCTCCACCATAGGAAGCAGGCAAAGGTTGGATCCATTTTATTTTTATTTATTGCTAAATGACATGTCACTTCAATGATTTGGAATCTGTTCACTGTTCTGGCACTGTGACCTCCTGCCAGACTCAAGGTAGTCAACTCAGCCGGCCCTCCACTCTAAACCTGGTGTTGTTGAATGCCAGATCTGTATCAAATAAGTCCCAGATTATACAAGATCTGATTCTGGAAGAGGATGCAGATCTGGCATGCATAACCTAAACATGGATGGGCAGGGAAGGGGGTGTTCCCCTGACTCTTGCCTGCCCTCCCAGTTATGCAGTCCAACACCAGGGTAGACTGGAGGGGTGGGGCGGGGGAGTAGCCATTGTCTACAAAAACACCCTTCAGGTTGCTAGGCGCTCTGCTCTGGTGACGCCGGGTCTAGAGGCCCTCCACGTGTCGATTGGGGCCAGGGATGGTATAGAGATCTTGCTGGGTTACCGCGCTCCCAGCGACCCAGCCATTTCCTTACCGGAGCTGGCGGACCTCATCTCCACGGCACTGTTGGGGTCCCCAAGGCTTTTGGTCTTGGGTGACTTCAACGTACATGAGGAGGTGGAGGTTTCCGGTCCAGCTCTTGAGTTCTTGGAGACCATGGCCTCCTTGGACATGTCCCAACATGTCACCGGCCCTACCCATGTGGGTGGCCACACACTGGACCTAGTGTTCTCCACTGAGCAGAGTGAGTGTGCTCCAATGGTGACTGACCTAGTGTCTGTCCCCTTGTCATGGTCGGATCATTGCCTAATTAAATGCAATCTCGCAGTGGCTCTCCCTCCCCGCAAGGAACAAGGACCTGTTTTAATGGTTTGCCCTCGAAGGTTATTGGATCCTATAGGATTCCAGGACACCATGAGAGGGATTCCGGCTGATTTGACTGGCGCTCCTGTCGAGGATCTGGTTGATAGCTGGCTGGCCGCCGCCACCAGGGCTGTTGACACGATTGCACCTAAACGCCCTCTCTGGCACAGAGATCACCCTTTGCCCTGGTTTAATCCAGAGCTCCAATCAATGAAGTGTAATAGGAGAAGGCTAGAGCACATATGGAGGTGGAACCCGACGGAAAATAATCAAATAGCTGTCAGGATCGCGACTAACCTCTACCAATCTAAGGTGAAGGCTGCTAGTCGATCTTACTTCGTTGTCCGGATAAGCGAAGCCTCCAACCAGCAGGCGGAACTTTTCCGTATAGTTCGCGATCTATCCGGAGTTGGTCATAGTGACTGGCCTCCCACTAGCATCTCACCTGACCAATTTGCAGCCTTTTAAAAATCAAAAGTGGAGGCCATCCGCCGGGATCTTGCCCCCTATTTGAAAACAGTGGATCGAGCTGAGACATCCAGTGCCCCGTCTTGCCCGATGAGACTTAACCACTTTCAGCCTGTGACATCAGACATGGTGGACAGAGTGCTTGACCGCTGTCGTGCCACCACCTCCTCCCTTGACCCTTGCCCGGCCTGGCTAAACAAAGCAGCCAGGCCTATAACATCTGAATGGGCTACGGCAATAATTAATGGGTCTCTCCAGGAGGGCAAGGTTCCCCTTGTCCTCAAGGAGACACTCATTAGGCCCAATAGGAAGAAACCGAGCTTGGCGGCGGACGATATTGGTAATTATAGGCCCATCGCCAATGTTTCTTTCCTCAGCAAGGTAGTTGAGAGGGTGGTGGCCGATCAGCTGCAGGCTCTTCTGGATGAAACCAGTGCCCTGGATCCATTCCAGTCAGGCTTCAGGCCGCGCCACGGCACGGAAACAGCATTGGTCGCCCTGTTTGATGACCTGCTGAGGGAGGTCGACAGGGGCAAAATGTCTCTGCTGGTCCTCCTCGATATCTCAGCCGCCTTTGATACCGTCGACCATGGTATTCTCCTGGGGAGGCTTTCCGAGTTGGGAATCGGTGGCCTGGCTCTTGCCTGGCTCCGTTCCTTCTTGGAGGACTGTCCCCAGAGAGTGCAGATTGGAGAGAGTTTCTCGGCCCCGGGGAGCCTCAATTGTGGGGTTCCGCAGGGCTCGATTATCTCTCCAATGCTGTTTAATATCTATATGAGGTCGCTGGGAGGGGTCATCAGGGGATGCGGGGCTTCGTGTCATCAGTACGCTGATGATACTCAGCTCTACATCTCCTTTTTTCCAACAGTGGATGCTGTCTCGTCCCTTGAGAGCTGCCTGGGGGCTGTTCAGCAATGGATGCAGGTGAACGGACTGAGGCTGAATCCGGGCAAGACGGAGGTCCTTCGGGTGGGTGCCCCAGACATCAGTGGTCTGGGAAACTCCCTTTCCTTTGGGGGGGTAACTCTTACCACCAAGAGTGAGGTTCGCAGCTTGGGTGTACATCTGGACCCAGCACTCACCATGGAGACCCAGGTGTCGTCAGTGGTCCGTTCTGCACATTTCCACCTTCAGTGGATTCCCTATCTTGATGTAGGGGCTCTCACCACTTTGGTCCATGCACTTCTAGTCTCAAGATTAGACTACTGTAATGCACTCTACGTGGGGCTGCCTTTGAGACTGACGCGGAAACATCAGATGGTACAAAATGCGGTGGCCAGACTTCTTACAGGGGTGAAAAGGTACCAACATATTTCCCCCACGCTGGCCACCTTGCATTGGCTGACCATTCGTTTCTGCGTTGATTTCAAAGTTCTTACGATTACATATAAAGCCCTAAATGGTTTAGGACCTCGATATCTGGTAGAGCGCCTTCTCCCACCCAGTTCTGCCAGAGTCACTCATTCCAGCCAGGCCGGGCAGCTGAGGGGCCTAACACCGAGGGAGGTCCAGAAGGAAAGAATGAGGAACCGGGCCTTCTCGGCAGTGGCCCCTCGCCTCTGGAACAACTTGCCTGTGGAGATCCGCCTGGCTCCCTCTCTGGGTGTCTTCAGAAGCAAACTCAAGACCTGGCTATTTGGGCAGGCTTTTCCTCCTGTATCTTAAATTCACACCTTACCATCTTGGATTTATAGTGCATGTTTATTGGTTTAACTGTTTTTAAATTTGTAATGCCGCCCAGAGTAGACCTTTGGTCTAGATGTGCGGGGTAGAAATCCAATAAAATAAAATAAATAAATTTGCCACCAAAAGTGAATCACTGCTGGATTGTAAAGAAGAAGAAGAAAAGATTACCCTTAGTTTGATCCTATCCTGTCACACCCTCTGCAGAAAGCAGGGTGATTTCCCCCCTCATTTATTGGTAAGTGATATATAACTTTATTGGCTTGCCACCCAAGTAACATAGCACTGCCTTGTTGGGGAAAATAGCTATCAGTGCCACTTTGGTTCACTACCCAGAATCACACATGCTGGAAACTGCCCTAAATTGGAGTGATCGCAACCACATGACAAACCAACAATTGAGAATCAGCATGACCCTTATCCAAGCCTACCTGCACCTTTTTGGGTCCCTAGCAGGGGGCTACATTTTTTTTTAGCATGGGTGGGATCACGCCAGTTTAGTTCAGCTTGTGTGATGGAAATGGAATGGAATAAACAGAAGAATTATGAGCAGAACTGACTTCCAATCCCATACCCACCTTCTTACCTGCACCTACTGAACTCAGCAGGATTTTGTGCATAGATAATGGAGAGGAACTGTGTGGGTTCCTTGTAGTGTTCTTTCTCTGTGTTATCTGCTTGGCTGCAGTGATTTCACTTCCTCTGACATTTCTCTTCCTCCCCCTCTTATTCACATAATCAGACACAGCAGATCCTGTTTTATCTCTTTCTGAAATCTGGAGCTAATCTAATAAAAATATTTGTTCACTGTAGATAGTATTTAGTCCATAAAATGGCTTCTACATATGCTAACCATGTGAGTGATTAAAAAGCAAGCTCAACTTCCACTCCAGATGCAAGAGAATTTGAGCTCAATTTTTCCCAGGGCCATTATTGATCATATTGACTGCAGAAAATAGTCCACAGGGCCTTCAAATTCACCACTCAGAAGAGATAAAATGGAGGGAAAGGCAGTGTTAGAGCGTCACCATGTGGAAAAACATTAGCTACCAAGTGGTCATGTGATGGAAGAAGAAAGGGTTCAGTGTATTATTGTCTATGGGCAAAATCCTGACTTTATGCCAGAGAAAGTTGGATTAGGTGCCAGAAATATTTAATTTGAACTCATGAAAATCTTCCTCTCCCTCCCTTCAGGTTCTGAGGCTCCCTAAGGAAGCCTTTAGAATGGCAATGGGGAAACTTTAATAGTGAAAAATCACTATCAGATCGGAACTGGTGGTCCTGATCCCAGCAGCATCAAGCTGGCAGTGATAGTTTTTACTATTAAAGGCTCCCTCCCCCATATTTGGAGGTTTCCCTGGGCAAAAGGGAGCTCTAGGGAGCCCCAGAAATTAAACGTGGAGAAGGGGAATAGGAAAGTTTTAATGAGTTTAAATTAAAAGTTTCTACTGCTTGATCTAGGTTATGCTGGCATAAAGTTACGCAACATTGTGCCCAATATGAATTATCTCTGTTCTCATAATCTCCCATATCAGAGGAGTTCTAAAGGGTATTCAGTCTGAAGCACACTTTTTATTCCCTTAACAAATGCACTATTCCAGCTCTGCTGAAATTTATTCAGTCTACAATACACATTGCATTTGTTTGCATATATTTTGTCTAGGGAATGCTATTTGGCCAAGTGACTTATCCAGATGTTTTCTGCTGACATTTTTATTTCTGAAGACCAAGAGGGACATTAGTTAGTGGTATCTTAATGAAATATAGAGGAATTGAGAGGGTATAGTTAGGGAGGATGCACAGCTGTAAGAGAAGCACTGTACAGGATGTTCTCTGTCATTTACATCATGTCACGTTCATTCTGCACAGAAGGGATGAACGTAAGAAACTATTTGCTGTCCTAATGCAACATCTTGTCCCACTTCCAGAAATAAAATATGTTAGTTCTCTGTTCTCAATTATTGCATTTTCTGGAAATAAAATAACTATAAAGGCAAACTGATGTGTTTAGGTTGTTGAGAACCAATTTCACAATAGTATGTGTGGCTCTGGGGTGCAACTGAAACTGGTTATTTTAACTACATTATACAAATGAAAATATCAGCAAGGTAGGACTGGAAAATAGTAACATTCCACCTTCTCATTCTGTAAGTATGTCCTTGTGTTAACAAGTTGGCAACATAAAACAATGCAGTTGGAAGTGACTTCAAGGATTGTCCAGAGCAACCCTCTGTGCTCTTTTGCAGTGAGTAATGTTCAACAAATGAGAGGTACCTCCTTTGTATTTCACTTGGCAGATTTCTGCTTTCATGTTCTGCAGGCCACCTTGCCCTTGGGGATCAACCTCTTTTTTTTTTTAACCACCTTTTACCACATTTCTTTTGGCCTCTGTTTTGGTTCCATCCCACACACCAAACTCGTTGCATATTAACATCTGAGGAGCAGCCATTGATGCTAGGTTCAGTCCGTTACATGAAACCCCCTCCAACTTCCTTTCCCTGGTACAAAAGACATCTGCTTGTTGGGAAGTTATAAAGACAAATCAATACACTCCATAAATTACAGATGGCATGAGAACTTATGAAAGAAAACACATGCAAGAAAGGAATGGAGCTGATTTTGGTTTTCTAATTTAAACCACTAAATCAGATGGCTTAAGGAATAAATTTGCCTTTGCCTGAGGAATGAGACCTTCAAAGGCACTGGATTTCTTAGAAGGAATTATGGAATACATGAATTGGTTCCAATATATGGAAAAGGAAGCACAAGACATGTGGAAAGAATTCTGTTGTGCTGCTGCAAAGGGAAGGACTGCGAGTACAAATGGGCACAAAATGTTTTTGGCAATTTTGCTTTTCATCCTGACTGCTAGAAAGAGAAAACATAGTTCTTTGATTTGGCTTTCTGAATCCCAGTCTCTACCCATCAGAGGCTGTGAACAAAAATCTATGAAAAATGAGGAAAGAACAAAGAATAAATGTTTATGTCAGTTGCTGACTTAACATTGGGCTCCAGTACAAATTATGAATGTAGAATTATTTATGCATACAGTGCTGTTGCTATGGTAAATTTCACAAGCAAGCAAGCAAGCAAGCAAGCAAGCAAGCAAGCAAGCAAGCAAGCAAGCAAGCAAGCAAGCAAGCAAGCAAGCAAATAAATAAATAAATAAATAAATAAATAAATAAATAAATAAAAGATGGACCAGAATTCAACTGAGCAGAATCCATTGGCATTAAGTCCAATGGTACAAATTTCAGCAACTTGCTACTAGTTAAGTAGCCTGGCTTCTTGTGGAAGGGAGCTCCAGAGTCTGGGAGCAGTGACCCAGAAGGCCCTGTCCCATGTCCCCACCAAACACACCTGTGAAATTGGTGGGACTGAGAAAATGGCCTCTTTTCATAAAAGAAAACATGGTCCCTGAGATAGCTTGGACCCAAGCCGTTAAGGGCTTTATAGGTTAGAACCAGCACTTTGAATTGTGCCTAGAAACAGTTTGGCAGCCAGTGGAACTGCTGTAACAGGGGGGTTACGTGATCCCTGTAACCAGCCCCAGTTAGCAGTTTGGTTGCAGTGTTTTGGACCCACAGAAGTTTCTAAACACTTTCCAGAAGCAACCCGATATAGGGCGTGTTACAGAAATCCAGCTGGAATGTAACTAACGGGTATGTCACTGTGGCCAAATCAGACCTCTTCAAGAATGGGCACATCTCACACACTAGTTTTAATTGTGGAAATGTACTCCTGTCCACCACTGAAACCTGGGCATTCAGGCTCAGTGACAAATCCAGGAGCATACCCAAGGTGCATACCTGTGTTTTCAGAGGGAGTGGAACCCCATCCAGCACAGGCTGCATCCCTATTCCTTGCTCTGCTTTTTAACTGACCAGGAGCACCTCCATCTTGCCTGGATTAAGTTTCAGTTTATTCACCCTCATCCATTCCCATGATTGATGCCAGACACTGATCTAGAGCCTCAGATTTAGATGGAAAGGAGAGATGGAAAGAGTGTCATCCTCATACTGGTAACACCAAACCCCCAAACTCCAAATAACTTCTCCCAGTAGTTTCATGTAGATGTCAAATAGCATAGGAGACAAAACAGAACTCTGGAGGACACCACAGGCAAGAACAGGAGTTCCCCAGCACCACCCTCTGAGTTCTCCCCTCCAAGAAAGACTGGGGCCACTATAAAACAGTGTTTCCAACTCCCATTCCAGAGAGGTCCAGCAGAACCAATAGAGAGATGCTACCACTGTCCAGTTCCCGGCGTTGGTCATCCACCAAGGCAACCAAAGCAGTCTGTCTCATAACCATGTCTGAAGCCAGATCAAAATGGATCTAGATAATCTATCCCATAAACCAGAGGTCCCCAACCCCCAGTCCGCGGCCCGTGCCGGTCCGTGGCCTGGGCCGGACCGGGCCGCCGAGAGAGACCTCCCGCGCCCCCCGCACGCACTCACCCCCACGCCGCCCATTTGTGCCTGCGCGTGTGCTCCAGCACGCCTGTGTGAGCGCTGTGCCACCATTTGCGCATGTGCATGGGCGCGCATGGGCCCGCACAAGCACCACGCTGCCAATTGCACATGCGCACAAGCGGGCGCTCGCTCACATGCATGCACAAACGGCGGTGCAGCACTCGCATGGGGGGGTACCCCGCATTCCCCAGCCGGTCCACAGACTGAAAAAGGTTGGGGAACGCTGCTGTAAACCACAAATTAAAAACAAATACGGTAGGAAATATAGTAGTGAAACAGTGAATGTGATAATAGGCTGCATCGAAACAAGTATCATGTCAAGATAGAGGGAAATAAAGTATCACTTTATTGTACTTTGGTCAGACCTCACCTGGAATACTGTGTCCATTTCTGAGCCTCAGCTAAGAAAGATGTCCACAGGCTTGAAACATCTCCAGGGAAGGATGAAGTTCTGAAAAGCAGTCCCTATGAAAAATGGCTGAAGGTGTTGGGCATGTTAAGTTTAGAGAACAGAAGACTAAGAGGTAATATGTTAGGCATCCTTCAGTCTCAAGAGACTATGGTAACGTGCTCTGTATGGAGGACTTGGAACAGCGTCTAGTGTGGCTGAGAAGGGTGTGACAATTCGAGAGTGACAATCCCTTCCACACTGAAGACAAATACAATCTGTCCCCTGTCCAGCTCCCTGATTTTGCTGGTTTCGGGACGGCCTCTTTGCCTCGGCCTGCTGGACAAGTGTATCTTCAAAATATGTAGTAGGTAATATGTATGACAGCCTTATTTGAAGATGCATAAGATAGAACAGTCAGTAGGTGCCTTAAGTAACATAGGTATTATTGAAACAATGTTGATAATGCCAAAATTCATTTCAGTTCCACACATCAGTTTTAGTGGCTGAGTGTGGCTTTCAATATGATTCTACACAATGAATGCCATCAGTGCTATATTTCCTTAACATCCAGTGGTCGGGTTATTCCCATGACACAGCTGGCCCAAATGAGGAGTCACTTCCAAATGTTCCTGAATTTATATGGAGCTCTGTAAATGCCCGGACAATGAGTAACAATGAACAGTGCCAACACAGTTGCTGAAATAACAGACAGAATCCTAATGATTATGTACACAGGCATAAGTGTAACTGTGTAAACCACTGCAATATGTAACTATGAGTTGTCCCTTGTTATTTCTTGTTGCACATACATAGTAGGCATCCTTCAGTCCCGAGAGACTATGGTAAAGTGCTCTGTATGGAGGTCTTGGAACAGCATGCGAAGCTGGAGTGTCCTCTCCAGAGCACGAAGCCTGGGTAAAATAATATGGAGGATAGGCTGTTACCCAAGCAGCAAATCCCCCCTCTCCACATCACTGAAATAGTCCAGTGGAAAGGCAAGAGCCAATACAACTGGTTCCAGCGACGTCGCAGGAGTTGCCAGAACGACACAAACTGCCTCCGGGACTCCGGCTCCGGATTTTGCCTCGAGGTTAACTCCTGAAGCCTTTTCCATCAGTGGATATAGCCACAAGGCAGTGGAGGTTTGAAATTGGAGTTTTCCTTCTCCTAGATGGGCTGCCTTCCAAGGCTGATGAGCACCACCTACCCGGCCTGCTCCCTAATAGTGCGGAAGTATGATCCTACCCCTAAAACATTCCTCCCCCCCAGGTGTATGCAAAGTTATTTGGCTTTCCTATTTGCCAGATTAGAGTTGTTGCACAGCAACTCATGCAATTCACTCACAGTAAAAGAATACCAGTGGTAACTCCTAAACTAACAGGAATTCACTGCTATGACCCACACTGTTATATCTATGACAGCATATGTAAGCAATAGTATCCTGGTCAATATATGTGGAGCTTTTGCACATTTGAAAGAAGCAATTGCTGCCCAGGAAGTTCATTTCAACTGGTTTCCCCAGGACACTGATTTAGAAAATATCTTCTTTGTCTGAAATGGTGATCTAGTGTGACGCTGGCAACTTTGGCCACCCGCTCCCCCAGCATATATATACTAGTGCTGGTCTATTAGTAAGGGCTAATGGGGTTCTGTTAGTGGTTCTTCTGCATGTTTCTTGTGCATTTCTTCCCCCACTTCCTGGCCTGCCACTCCAGAGCTTTTCCTTTCTCCAAGCTCAAGAGCTCCTGACTTTGCATTTTGTGGTCACAGCTTTTCTTCTGTATTTGGATGAGGTGGAAAGGTTAAGGATTAAATAATTTCCCCACCTTTCCCTCTCTAAGACAATTTTCCTACCTTTTTCTTTGTCCTACTACACTTATCCCTTCTTCTCCAAATTGAGGCTATACAGTGGAACCTCTACTTACGAACGTCCCTATCTACGAACATTTCAACTTACGAACAGCTCCATCTGCAAAATTTTGCTTCTACTTGCGAACAGAGCTTCAACTTACGAACCGAAAAAAAAGGTGTTCTGTTTAAAAGGTGTTCCCTCCCTCCCTCCCTCCTTTTCTGCCTTTTTTTTTTAACCTAAGTTATCTTAGGTTAAAAGGGAAAAAAAGAAAAAAATTCTCCCCCTAGTGGTAGAGTACGGATTAACCGGCTTTGCATTAGTTCCTATGGGAACGAATGCTTCAACGTACGAACGGCGCCTCTACATAAGAACAAAAAACAGCCAGAACGGATTAATCGGTTTTCAATGCATTCCTATGGGAAATTTTGCTTCAACTTAAGAACGTTTCAACTTAAGAACACCATTCCAATACGGATTAAGTTCGTAAGTAGAGGTTACACTGTACTGCCAAACTGGGTCACCACTCATCCAAGAACTCTCTTCTCCCTTCTTATTTTTTTGTTTTGTTTTGTTTTTTTGGTTGTTTTTTTTTTGGCTTGTTTGGTGTTTTAGAGTTATTGTGGGTGTTACTGAAAAATTGTTTTCCCTCATTGCAGTAACTAAGGTCAGTTGGTTAGGGAGAAAAATTATTCAGTAACTTATTTGGAGACAGGACAAGAACCAGTAAGATGTGATTACTGGATTATAGATTCAGTGAGCATCAGAAGAAAAGTTATTAATAGTTTAGTAGTGTAAGAGTTTGTAAAGAGAGGCTCCACCTCTTGACATGAAAGTCATAAAGCACAAGTAGAGAAGGGTTTATTCAAAGATGGTTGTCTTGTCTGAGGGTTGAAATAAATTATCTGAAGTTCTGTTCTAACACTTTGACACAGACTTAGACTAGTTTAACAGGCACTCCTTTTCTTCAGAGAATGACGGGAACAATGAGGTCTTGAGATCTCCAACAAAAATGTTTCACCACCCTTACCAGACTACAGTCACAAGAACAGGAGAAATTGTGACCATTAATGTCGATACATCATATGTTTTTAAGCCTAGATATGTTCCCATATTAGTGTAACTCCCTTTGCTCATATTTAAAGGCCTAAGGGTACCAGTTGCAAGGCTGGCCCTACTGGCTAATGCAAATCGAGACAACTCCCTCAAGTGGAGAATGCTGGGCTGGATAGGTGCAAGAGACGGTAAAATGTTAGGAGACAGATATACACATGCTATGTGACATCTCTTCAGTCTCCTAAGCTAGCTTGGCACCTTCTAAAGATCAATGTGCTATGGCCATTGTCAAAATAAGAATGAACCTTTGGTACATGGAAAGAAGGCACCATCTTGTCCTTTGTCTCAGGTATCAAAGTGTATTGGGTCACCTTGTTCATCTAGTACAGTGGGGTCTCGACCTACGGAATTAATCCGTATTGGAACAGGGTCCGTAGGTCGAAAAGTCCGCAGGTCGAAAATGCATTTCCCATAGGAATGCATTGAAAACAATTTAATCCGTTACCGGCCCAAGAAAACGCCCCCCCACACACAAATTTTTTTTTTAAAGGGAACTTACCTTTCCGAAGCCTTCCAGGGGTCCCCCGCTGCCGCCATCGCCGCTACCGGACAACTCCGAGGGCTTTGGCGCTGCTGCTGGAGGCCTCTTGGAGCTCCCCCGCCGCCGCCATCACCGCTGCCGGAGGCCTCTGAGGGCTTCGGCGCCACTGCCGGAGGCCTCTCGGAGGTCTCCCCCCCCGCGCCGATGCAGGCTTTCCCAGGGTGGACCGGGCCTAACCAGGGGAGGGCTTCCCCTGGTAGGCCCAGTCTACTGCCCAGGAAAGCCTGGTAGACTGGGCCTACCAGGGGAGGGCTTCCCCCAGTAGGCCCGGTCTACTGCCCGGGAAAGCCTGGTAGACCGGGCCTACCAGGGGAGGGCTTCCCCCAGTAGGCCTGGTCTACTGCCCGGGAAAGCCTGGTAGACCGGGCCTACCAGGGGAGGGCTTCCCCCGGTAGGCCCAGTCTACTCCCCAGGCTTTCCCAGGGAGTAGACCGGGCCTACCGGGGGAAGCCCTCCCCTGGTAGGCCCGGTCCACCCTGGGAAAGCCTGCGTCGGCAGGGGGGGGACCCACGGAGGCCTTCCCTGCAGCCATGGGAGGCCTCTCGGAGGTCCCCCCCCGCCGCCGATCGTGCTTCGGAGGCACTATCGGCGGCAGGGGGGACCTCCAAGATGCCTCCCATGGCAGCGGAGAAGCCCTGGAAAGCATCCGGAGGCAGATCCGCAGCCTACGGACTGGAAGGGGGAGGCGGGGAAAGCGTCAAATTTGAATTTGGCGCTTTCCCCGCCTCCCTCTTCTGGTCCGTAGGTCGATTCTCCGGCCGCAAGTCGAAGTGAAACTTTGCGGCCAGAGAAGTACGGATGTCGAAAAGTCCGTAAGTGGAGCCGTCTGTAAGTCGAGACTCCACTGTATATGAAAAAGACATCAGGAACCACTCTGAGATAATGTTTATCTACATTGATTTATTTCCTCTACACTGCTGTCTGCTTAACATACAAAGAGCAGCTTAGCCTTGCACTTCCAAGTTGTTAGTTAGTAAATGTGCTCTCCTTCCTCTTATTTTTGCCTTTTTAAAAAATTATTGTTCTTATTTTTGTCCTACATATTTCAGACAATAGATCTGAACACTGAAGTTGTTTTACCTGGAACAAATTAGCTAAGTATGGGTGCATATCATGCCTCTTGCATTTTTAGTGGAAAGCATTTTTTTAAAAAATCAGGGTAAGCCTTTTTTCTCTCTCTAATGGTTATTTTAAAAAAGGGGTTGCATCGATGCATTTATTTATAAAACAAACTTTCCATTGTCTTAACCTAAGCTGCAAGTTTACAGTCCAAATGGTGCAGTCCCTTGGTTTGGTATCTGAAATCCAAGAACTGTTGAGTCAAGGAAGGCTCTGTAACATTCAGTATGACTAATCCAGTGTGGATTGTTCACTGCTGCGTAGGTTCAAACTTCTTAATGTTCTAAAATGAAAAACATGTTTAAAATTATAAAATAAATTGAACCATCTGGAACATGTTAATAGGTCATTCAGGATGCTGCACACTAGGGAACAGCCAGGAAACTGTGAATGGAGTCACAGCCTAGACATGAGAATGGGAAATGGAAATGGAGAATATGGAGAGAACTCATACTTTACAATCTTGTAGTGCAGAATGAAAATGAAATGTATAAGGTGGCCAAGTTTAGGAAGATTTTCCTAGAACTATAACTCTTAGTCCACTATAGTGGTCTTTGGAAGCAATCCAAAAGACTCTACTCTGAGTCTGCAAAGATCTTGCAATGGAACCTCTTGGACATCACGTTATTAGTTGCTAAGCAGAGAAGTCATACAAGGACCTCTGTTGCCTGTAAGAAATTTGCTGCAAATCAACCCTTCCGATAGGTTCAGGATGGCCATCAGTTTCTTCAGTAGAGAACAAAAGCCTTGATTATGTAGAGTGAATTAAAGCATGGAGGAGTTGATTCAGGATCCCATCTTGGCTTTTCCTTTATACATTCATCTGACTTCCTGCACAAAATGTTAGAGTTTTTGCAACCTCATGCTACCTTTAGTAGGTGTGGCTTGGAGAGAACTTTCTCGGCTGGGGTGACTGTTGATCTATTCAGCACTAACCAATAGTTCCTTCCCTGCCTCTGATTCAAAGAGACCTCTGCCTCTCTGCTCTGCCTCTCCCGCCCCCCTCTTTGTAATCTATTCGAAGCAGTCAGTCTGTTGGGGCCTGTTGCTGAAAGTCAGTCAGCCATGTTTGTTCAGTTTGCTGTAGATCTATCTATCTGTTTAACTGTTAGTAAATGAAATCTTTTATTCCTACTAATCCAAGTGTCTCAAAATGAGTTATTGAGTGCCAGATGATGAGAAAAAGGGATGAACTACTCTGGGGAATTTGAACTTATTTGGTTCTGTGAATCCCTACACTTCTGCTGTGCAGCTAGAGGAATTTACCAGAAATTCAAAATTCTGCAAACACAAAAATAGACAATACAGATCTTGTAGGAATACAGGTATAGTTTTGTGCCAAAGAGCCAGTGTGCATTAACTGACCTTAGCAAAACCCACTGGGCAAAACCCCACCCCTGATGCACTGATTCACCTTTCTTAGCTTTCAGCACAGGGTGAACAAAAAGAAATGTCAGATTTCCAGTGCCATTTTGAAATATTTATGAAGTATCTATGTTACCTACTTTCTTGCATGCTGAAGGACATGACACAGGATTTTTCAAGACTCATAAACTGACCACTCTCTTTCCTTCCAATCCATGTATCTGATGCTGCCAGACAGGGCCCTACAAGGCCCTTGGTGTGAAAGTGAAGGATCTTAGGTCACAGATGCCTTTTCATCATTCTTTCCTGTAAACATTGTGCTGCAGGAAGAAAGACAAAAATATTGGACATCAGCAACTTTGCTTAGATGGTACCTTTAAAGATCGGATTGGTTTCAATTGGTTGAGCCTGATGACATTGACAAGGCACTCGCACACTATAAAGCTACCACCTCTCTTGTAGATCCTTGCCCCTCATGGTTATTAAAATCTGTCAAGTTAAGACCAGGTAGAATGGGCCACTTATGTTACGAAGATTTCATTCCAGGAAGGATATATTCCTTCCTGTTTGAAAGAAACCATTGTACCTGCTGTCCTCAAGAAGACCAATCTAGCAATGAATGATTAAATAATTATGATTATAAATAATTATAAGCCTGGCACAAATATTCCATCCATGGGCCAGTTGATTGAGAGACCCATTTCATGGGTGTTCAGGTCATGTCACAACACCAAGAGGGCCTTAGTTGCCCTGCAGAATGATCTTTTAAGGGAGGTTGACTAGGGGAGGGGAGTGTAGGTCCTCCTGGATTGTTCAGCAGCTTTTGATATGGTCAACCATGGTATCCTCCAGGAGAGTGCTATCAAGGTTGTGGGTTGTGGGTTTGGCACTTCGTATGCTTCTGGCCTTTCCTCAAGGGTCACTCACAGAGGGTTCAGCTTGGGGATGCTGTTTCAACTCCCTGGGTCCTTTATTACAGAGTTCCACAGGAACTAATAATCTCTCCAATGCTGTTCAACATCTATATGAAGCCGCTTGGAGAAGTCATCGGGAGTTCTGGAGTTTGCTGTCACCAGTATGCTGATGACAAGCAACCCTCTCTCTCCTTCTCTTCTTCTGCAGAGAAGGCTCTCCAGGTGCTTGAGTGCTGCCTGACATTTATAATGGACTGGATGAGGGCCAACAAATTGACACCGAATCCAAACAAGATGGCAACCCTCCTGTTCAGAGGGGGTTGCCTGCCCCCCTAGGTGGGAAATCACTTTGTCTGGATCGGGTTACATTCCCCCTGAAAGACCAGGTTTGCAATTTGGATGTCCTGTTGAACTCAGCACTCTTGATGGAGTGACAAATACCTGCTGTGTCCAGGACCTCTTTTTTCCAGCTTTGATTCACCACCCAGTTGCACCGCTACCTACATGGGGCTGCCCTTAAAGATGGTACAGAAATTTCAAGAGATTCAAAAGACAATCCACAAGATTAGCATTATGTAAGCCTTTATTTAAACATTTCATAGCGCTTTACTTCTCTGTGCAACAGCAAGGAAAATCCAATAATTGTATTATTATTTCATTATATATTACAATGTAATGATAATAGAAATAAAGGGCACAATACATGTAATGAGCTCCATTCAAAGCTATCCTCCAACAACTTACTGCATAACAAGTCCCCCCCCCCCCCCCAGTCCTTGGGAGAATGGTCTTCAACTAAACCAGTCCCTGGTGTCATAAAGGTTGGGGACCACTGGTTTAAAGGGAAGAGACATAGTAGTAATGGAAGACTTCAACAATTCTGGTGATTGCTGGAAACTGAACTCTGCCAGAATTGTAAGGGCCACCAAATTCCTCACTTGCCATGCTAAAAATGTCCTGTTCAAAAAGATATAAGAAGCAATAAGGGTATCAGGTATTCTGGACTTGGCCTAACTACCAGAGAAGAACTAGTTTTAAAGGTGGCAGTAGTGGGAACTCTAGGTGAAGTGACTACTGTATATCCTTTGGGATCTGCTATACTGAGAAAAAATGGGGGGACGTGGTGGCACTGTGGGTTAAACCACAGAAGCCTCTGTGCTGAAAGGTCAGAAGACCAGCAGTCGTAAGATCGAATCCACGCAACGGAGTGAGCTCCCGTCACTTGTCCCAGCTCCTGCCAACCTAGCAGTTCGAAAGCATGTAAAAATGCGAGTAGATAAATAGGTACCACCTTGGTGGGAAGGTAACAGCGTTCCGTGTCTAGTCGCGCTGGCCACGTGACCACGGAAACTGTCTTCGGACAAACGCTGGCTCTATGGCTTGGAAACGTGGATGAGCACCGCGCCCTAGAGTTGGACACGACTGAACTAAATGTCAAGGGGAACCTTTACCTTTACCTATACTGAGAAAAGGGGAAACTGAGAATAACGTAACTGGGCTTTCAGAAAGCTGATTTCAATAAGTTTAAAGAAATGTTGGGTCAAATTCCATGGCCAAGAATACATGGAGAAGGCAGATATTGGGCATGCTGATCTACACAACTGTAACCTTGAGATCAGACAGGGCCATGGCCAGGTTTAGCTTGGGGGCTCAGGGCTAACTATGCCCCAAGGTGGCACATAATCATGGAGTACCATACATTTGCATGGTCCCCAGTGGACTGCTGCTCCTGAGGAACTCCTGCCTGTCAACTGGGGTGTGTGCACTGTGGTTGGCAACAGGAGGCAAGTAATATGGCAATATAGGATCTATGTGACCCAATATTTTTGTGTTGTTCCCCTGATGTTTTATCCGAGTGATGTACATTTTCTTTACATCACTCGGATAAAACATCAGGAGATGAAGCATCCCATACATATCTTCAGCAGCACTTATCCTGCATGAAATGATCAAACCATGACCTGGCCCCGAGTAAGCCTCCTATGCTCTCATTTTAGTGTAAATAGACAAATTGCAGTTTTGCATAGGAAAATGGGCTTATCTAAAAAAATACCTTGGAGACTGTAGATTTATGTTTGTAAAAATTAGTTAAGGTTTGAATCAATATAATGTAAAGTGAGATGTTTAGAAGTAAAATTTAAAAAATGGAATATACATATCCAACCATATTTAAAAAAACACTTCAAGAACATGCGAAAAATGATACAAAACAAGAAGCCCCCCCCCCCCTCCAAATTTCTCCTTGCCCATGAGACATATGAGATCACAACTGCCATATGTTCAAGTCTCAGACTGGTACTCTCTGGCCTACAGTTGTGGATAAGAGGCCAAGGTTTCTGGCAAACATATCTACTAATGAGTAATCGCTGCAATGTCATTGGGATAGCTGACATATATAAGTTCTGTCGTACAATAGACCATGGCAACTAGCTCTGTTTCAAATAAAGTAACCATAACACCAGTATTTCCACCATTAACTGTTCAAATATTGTGAATCACTCTCTATAAACTAAGCTTTGACTAAAATATTTTAAAATAACACACAATCTATAGATTGTATGTGCCAGGACAAAGAAGTCCAATGCCTTTAATAGAGCAGGATTTGTTCCATGAAGTTTGCACTGGGCTCCATGATATATATGTATATGAATCTTATTGTTTGGTCTTCCTCTTTCTACTTGCCCTCCTTGTTTGTCAATAACATCACCGTTCATTCATTCATTTAATTTGTATACAGCTCATCTGACCAGGGGCCATTCTGGGCGGTTCACAATAGAATACAACAATAGACAACAGTTATAATAAAACAACATTAAATTATATCAACATACATTTCAAATTAATATAAAAAATCAAAATCTATATTAAGCATTATAACTTAAAAAACAATACAATAAAACATTTAATAAAAACATTCAGATGGCAGTGATCAAATAACTTCACGGCTGATATATTCCCTACGTTCTGCTGGTAGAGTGATCTGAAAGTTTTTACAAGTTTCTTAAAAGTCGTTAGCAAAGGGGCCAAGCGAATATCAGGTGGAAGAGATGAGGTGTGACCGCCAAGAAGGCCTGGTTCTTTGTTTTCTCTTTCCGGGCCTCTCTCAGCATCAACACCCTCAACCTGGGATGTACAGGTAGGACAGACAGATCTCATTGGAAGAAGGTGTTTTGCCAGGTTTTGTGTCACCCTTATGGGTAGCCCCACATAGAGAGCATTACAGTAGTCTATTCTCAAGACTACCAGTACATAGACCAACGTGGTGAGGCATCCGGTGTCAAGGTAGGGATGCAGCTGAGCAATCCACCTGAGGGGAGATGATTGACCCCAAGGGAATCCGCAGTTGAGAGTCCAAAGGGTGGAAACCATCTCCCCTAGTTGTACTCTTTGGGGTCAGTCCTTGAGGAAGGACCTGAGCCAAGACAAAGCTAGGCTACTGATTCCCAACCCAGAGAACCTCCCCAGGAGGACACCATGGTTGACTGTATCAAAGGCTGCTGAGATATCGAGAAGGACCAGCAGATACATTTTGCCCCTGTCGGTCTTCCTCAAAAGGTCATCTTGCAGGGCGAGCAATGATGTCTCCGTGTTGTGATGTGGCCTGAACTCGGACTGGAATGGGTCGAGGGCATCAGCCTCCTCCAAGACTGCCTGTAGCTGATCAGCCGCCGCCCTTTCCACTAGCTTGCTTAAAAAAGGAACATTGGCAACAGGCCTGTAATTACTACAGTCATCTGCTGGCAAGTTAGTTTTTTTTTTAAGATAGGCCTAATAAGTGTTTCCTTGAGGGTGTGGGGAAACCTGCCCTCAAGAAAAGACAAATATATAATGGAGGTGGCCCATTCTATGGTTATTGGCCTGACAGCTTTTATAAGCCAGGCCAGGCCAGGATCTAGGAAGATTGCAGTGGCCCTATAGCGATCATCTGGTTCACCAGGCACACAGCCTTCCATGCTTTCAAACTTTATAATTCCTCTTGGTTTTCTCATTCAATCAGTTATCAAGTTGTCACACTGCTCAATAAAGCATTGAAAAAATTACCTATTCATCTCAGACCATTCCACTAAAATGCTCTGCAACTCCCTGATTCTTTCTGGCCTTTACTATCACCCTTTTCTCCTCTGTCCTGTTGTACCTCCCAGTTTGTAGGACAGCCCAATCTCTCACATGGCCTGAGGCAGAAAATTAAGCATTCCCTTCTCATGTATGGAGAAGGGGACCCAGAATTTTTGAACCCCCAACAACAAAAAAAGGCTCCTTACTATCTTCAGAACATTAATTAGTATCAAAATGTTGTTGTTTGCATCAATTGTTGCTGCTGCTTCTGTCCACATGGTAAGAGCATGCAGAATACCATTTTGCAATCTGTATACAATGGGGAAATGCCTTTTGCTTAAAATGTTTTCGTTTCTGAAATTGTCTCCTCCAAATTTAACAATGACACTCAGTTCTAGTTTTAAAAGTGCAACCGCCCAAACAGGCACAAGCTAAGTTTTTTAATAGCCGCAAGGATTCATCCTTGCTGTTTGTGACATGGCTGGCTAGTCATCCTAAAATGCAAGCAATGACTAAAAGGGACAAATGCACAGTGTTATAGTGCTGGTGGATGCCACACCTTTTATATGCTTCATTTGCTGCAGGATGAATTAAATGTTTGAAGGAACTTTAGTAGGTCTCTGAGTTTTATAAGGAAAGCTAAGGCCCTTTTCCCACTGCTTTGGAACATTTTTTCCACTGTTGGAAAGGTTGGTAAACAGTAACTGTAACTATGTAATGCTGCCCCACCTCTTTTCCGCTCAGAACAGGTCGATCTTCCATGTCAGGGTACACCTCAAAAAAACAAACCAACTCCCTTCATATAAAGCGGTTAACTGGAGCCTGGCTGACTCCACCCAGGATGTTCCAGCAAATCTAGACATTCCTTGCTGGCAACTGTCACCTTGCTGTGCAGGAGTGAAAGGCCAGCCAAATGTGCCAGGACATAATTTGCTCCACTGTTCAGCTTGTGCTTATATTTAATCACACAATTCTGAGTTTAGAAAAAACCCTGGAATTAGTCATCACTCTCCTGTCATACCCACCCTTCCTCTGTAGGTGCATTGCTTATTCATTTAATGGCCATCTTATGGTACAAACATGAAGCAAAACCAGTACTAAAAAAGGAAATGACACCCATAACAGTCTAAACTGTAATGAGCAGAGGACAGGATCAAAATTTCAAATAAAAATATTTTACTTAAAATGATGAAGCAACAATTTTAAAAAATGCTGTTAAAATCCTGTGATGAATATATATCAAATACCATCAGAATTAGAGAAGCTCTAACATTATTTTGCTAAATAGCAGAGGCAAAATTCATTATTGCATTAAAATCCCATCCTATGATTCTCTCATATTTACAATTCAGAAAACACACAAAATATTACAAAACATACACACACACACACACACACATTCAATAAATAGTGACATTTTTAGAGACAGTCTCTGAAAAACTGTATTGGTATTTGCTAGCTCCTTAGATTTGTTCTTATTTTTATGTGGGGTTGTATAATGTTTAAGGATTTAGTTAATTTGCACATACCTGTTTGTCTCTATTTCACTGATTGTATTTTGTGTTATGTTTGTTCTTACATTGTTTCAATCATATTTCTATTTATTTCATGTTTGTAAGTCATTATTAGCTGGCTGGAAAGTTCAATGAGTTATATATCTGGCAGCAGAGCCAGAGGTTGACAATTACCGTACATTTCCATGTATAAGACTCTACTTTTTCCTAAAATCATTAGACTAAAAATTGAGGGTCATCTTATACACTGAAGTAAGCTGAGGAGAGAACAAAATGGCCCATACCTTGCCTCTGCAAACAGGCTTCCTTCAATAGTGAGGCTTAGCTGCCTCCAATCAGGAGGCTTAGCTTCCTACAGTCAGGAGACTTAGCTTCCTCCAATCAGGAGCCTTATGTAACTGACATCAGCTGATGCTGAACAAACCAATCGGAACACACCTCGTTGACGGTGGAGCATGTTGGTAGTGCTTAGAAGCGTTCTGAGCCCAGAGGCTGAATAAAGTTAAAGTGTGATGACAGTATATATGACAGTACTGGTATGTAAATGTTACCTAATTACTAAATAAAAATGTGTTCTGTTTTATATTTAAAATATTGATTTCTTAATTTTGGGTTAGAAAAGTGGGGGGTCTTATACACGGGGGCGTCTTATACATGGAAAAATTCCCCACTGTGGCTCCTAGGAAAAAAAGGAGTCTGTGTAGCCTTAGAAAAGAGACAGAGTCCCGGAGCACCTCCAGAAAAAGGGGATGGTAAAGCATATCTGAGAACTTTGTACCTAGAATAACCTGAAAAGGTTTGCCACAAGTTCGAATTATCTTGATGGCATGTAATTATTAAGGCTATCAGGTAAATTCTCAGAGCACTTGTGTTCTGAGCATGTACACCTATATAGGATCTTTGAACCTTTTCAGTAGTGAATCTTAGCACTCACGACTTTCACAAAATCATATTGGCATAGAGCTTTTTTTCAAAGGAGTTCTACTGGGCACAAGAACCAAACATATGTAATGATTGTATTGGGAAGCAGCAAATATTACAATAGATCTGAGTAAATGGCAAACAATAAGTAAATATATTAAATTTTCTTCGGAAATATTTTGGGAAACTGAAATGAAGCAAACTCAAATGCTTAGCACAAAAAACAAAAACTAAAATCTGTTATATTTCAATGCTTTCAAGAATACATCCACATTTTCAGTCTATTACTAGTACATCCATTCAGAAGTGGATCTATTCATGAAAGCTCACACTGAAAACACTGAAATATAACAATTAGTCTTTAAGGTGCCACAACATTTTGTTTCTGTTTCGTCTAGATATGCTAGACTAACACAGCCTAAAACAGCATTTGCCTTTTTTGGAGCCACATCACACTGTGGACTCATATTCTGCTTTTTATCTACAGCAATTCCAAGATCCTTCTCACTTGTAGTAATACTGAGCCAAGTGTCCCCCTTCTTGTAACTGTGCATTTGTTGTTATTTTTTCCTCTAGGTGTAGAACTTTGCACTTATCCCTGTTAAATTTCATTCTTTTGTTTTCAGCCCAGTGCTCAAGATTATCAGTCCTTTAGTTTTGTTTCTGTCTTTCCAGGTATTAGCTATTCCACCCAATTTTGTGTCATCCACAAATTTGATTAGTATTCCCTGTATCCCCTGATCCAGGTCATTAATAAAAACATTGAAGAGCACAGGGCCCAGGACTGAGCCCTGGGGTACCCCACTCCTCCCAGTTTGAAAAGGAGCCATTAATCATCACCCTCTGAGTACGATTTTATAGCCAACGGTGTATCTACCTGACAGTTGTTCTATCCAGCCCACACCTAGTTAGCTTGCTAATCAGAATATCATGGGGCACTTTATCAAAGGCTTTGCTGAAGTCAAGAGGTATGGTATGATAAGGTATTTCATGCTGTGCTCAATTCCAGTTTGGCAACTATCTTGGAAATGGATGGCTGTGAATGGTGGACATGAGTCACACATGTAGCCTATGCAACTGAAGCTATCATGCAACTAAACAAACTGTTCTAAGTAACTAAATTGCTGCTCTGATATTGACTGAATCAAGTGGTGTTTTGGAATCTCGAATGAGATGGTGGTATCAAGAGAGGTTTTCTTTCCAAATTTGGGGTTCAGACTTTTTAGAGCTTTGAACATCAGCACCTTGAATTTGACACAGATATGTATAGTAAACTAGCTGGTATAATATGAATTCACTTCACATGTTGTGCCTTAATAAAGATACTGAGTTGTTTTTAAGAGGAATCCCACATACACTACAGTTAATCAAACCAGCACATTAATCACTGTGGCCAGACTACCACAGTATGTCCAAAGAATAATCATGGTTGGCAGACAAACTAGCCGATTGTTCATAACAGCATGTGCCACCAAGGCCATTTGCTGGATCCAAAAATACTGACTTTTTAGTGAGGTTTCATTGATATGCATCTGATACCAATGAGTGCATTAAACCAGTGCCTGAAACCTGTTATGGGCTGAGTGTGACAAGATCAGGTAAGCCCAGAGTAGTCCTGCAACAACATATTCATTCAGCATGATCCGCTGTGATTTGAGAGTTTTGGTACATAATTCATTCACAGCTGTCAATCATAAAACTACACCCCTCTTTTGCACTCCCTGTTCTCTAAATCAGCGTTCCCCAACCTTTTTAGTAGTGCGGACCGGCACAGCCTCTGAGGGAGGTGGGGCGGCCCTTCGCGCTTGCGCTCTCCGATGCATGGGCAAAGTGGTTGGGGAGCGCGCGTGCCATAGGTGCGCACGTGCGCATTCTCCCACCACTTCGCGCATGCGCAGGAGCGCCTGCCCACCCACGTGCCCACCCCCCCACCCCTGCGCACCGGTGCATGCTTGAAGGGGTGAGGGAGTGCATGCCAGTGGCGGCGGCGGGTGGCGGAAGCCTGGGAGTCTTTTTTTAAAAATTTTACTAAAAAAAATTATTTTACTCCTCGCCACCCTCCGCGGGAAATTCAAATGCAGCCTCTGGTGCTGGTTCCGGAGCTGGAGGCACCAGCGGCAGCATCGGCCTGTTGAAGGCAGCGAGGAGCGCCGACCCCGGCCTCATTGGAGCCCGCCAGGAGGCGAGCAGCCAGAGCACCCAGCCATGCTCTGCCTCCCGGCTCTTGGCCACCACCACCCCCGTCGCCAGGAGGCCAGCAGCCGGAGCACCCGGCCATGCTCTGCCTCCCGGCTCTTGGCCACCACCACCCCTGTCGCCGGGAGGCCAGCAGCTGGAGCACCCGGCCATGCTCTGCCTCCCAGCTCTTGGCCACACCTCCCCCGTCGCCGCTGCCACCACCAGGCCGCAAAGACAGACCTCCCGCCCCCCGCATGCACTCCCCTCCCCACAGCTGCTTTGCGCACACGGGTGCTTGCGTGAAGGGGTGAGGGAGTGCTCACGCCGGCGCTGGCACGCGCAAAGCAGCTGTGGGGAGGGGAGTGTGTGCGGGGGCGGGGCAGCGGGAGGTCTGTCTTCGCGGCCCGGTCGGGCTCAAGCCACGGACCGGCAATGGGCCATGGACCGGGGGTTGACGACCTCTGCTCTAAATTGTATTTGTTTTTTATTTGTGTCTTTCTGAACCTTAGAATCACTAACAAAAATTTGTGTGAGTTCCATTCAGATTCAAAAGAGCCCTAATTTGATTCTGACATCTCTTGAATCATTCTGAATCAGCCTGATTTGGAATTACATTTAGAGATAGGCACTAACATATGATGGTCAGTTAAATTAAACTGGATATTGCTAGCCTTAAAGGAGAACATTAGCCAAAAATATAGGGAATACTCTGAGTTTGAAGTGGGCTGATTAGCATTTTCCCCATTGATCACAAGATGCAATAGGAAATGTGAACCAGCCTGGATCCCACCCCCCAACTGTAGTCCTCACCACCACCATCACCATCAGGAAGGCTTCTACTTTTTAAAATACAGATCCTTTCATATTGGTTCAGGCATGTGATTGCTTGAACCAATGCAGAAAGGGAGGATGAGCCATTGCACACATGCACACACGCACACACACAAAGTGGTGGTTTGTCAAAGCACCTTCCCCCTTGCCTCTTACCTCATGAGGGAAGACAAGCACACACACAGCAACACCACCACACACTCTCCCTGATAAAACCTCTCTCCCAAGACTTCTTGTTCTCTTTTTGAACTTCTCTTCCATGGGCAATTCTCCTGTTTTCTATTTTTTTTTAACATTTTAAGAATGAGAGAGGAAAGAGCCTTATTACCTCTTATTAACACAGTTCTTTGTAATGGTGCCACCTGCAGGGCCATAGCTAGAACTGCAAGCAAGCATTTGATTTAAGTGCAACTGCCTAAATTTAACAGACTTCAGTTTCCCACTGCAACTTCACAATGAATGAATGAATGCAAGTGAATTTGCGTTTCCCTCAGTGTGTAGTCACACCCTTAAACTGGACTTTTAGCATGAATATTTGTCTAGTAATGTTAAGACTAGGATATGTCAGCAACAGGCACAACGAAAACTAGCTTTCTGAAACACAAAAGCTATGGCTGTCTAAAAAGTAGTGAAATCCAATGACCCCCAGAATGTCTGGAATTTTTTGAGGATAAAATGGGAAAGAGAAGAGGCACATGCACTGCCTTGAGCTCACATGGCAAGGGAGAAATGCGTATAAATGGAAATAATAAAATTATGCTGGGCCTTGCAGTGCTATGTGTATAGAAACTGAATGATAAAACTGATTCTATATCCTGTGAAGTGAAACTTGATATTATCAGAACTCAAACTTTTTCTTCAAGTTATCACTCTCTAAAGGAACTTTCATTTAACTGCAGGTCCTGCCAAAAACACCCTTTGTGTCTTCTGTTTCGCTTTGCCCACCCTGATGAAGGGTGTCCTAACACAAGCTTAAAAGAAAGGAGGAGGATAATGGAGGTGGGAGGAACAAAAGCAAAAGAGTGGTTTCGGTGGGGTGGATGAAATGCAGGTTTCAAACCATGAAGGCAGCTGTTTGTTTCTGTCTCTCTAAAGCTCAAAGCAGGGGCAAAGGGAGGGGAAGGAGTGAAATCATGGATGGAATTTTTCACCTTCATTCTGTTAAGTTGTTTAGGCTAATAACAGAATGTTAATTTAAACAGCAATGTAAAATAAATGTAAACATCAAAAATCCCATTTTCAATGTAAATAATATAATTAGTTTTGTGGTTTGTTTAGCTTCTTAATAATTAAAACAGCATGTGACCATTTCCCACTTTCTGGTCTGTGGTGAGATTTGATGCATGTTTCTATTTTATGCAAATAGCCACATTTGTTAGTTCATTCATAAAGTGCAACATAGCATCTTATCCAGGTGGAGATAAATGATACTTGACAGCAGCTTGCTTCCAGTCTCTTAGTGCCTTTAGGTGGTTTAGGACAAGCATATTGATGCTGGAATACATGAACATTCTTTTTTCACCAGATAGAAACAAGCTAAATACATTACGCATCTAAAACAGAAACACTTGCTTCCAGGTTACCTAGATAAGCAATGGATTCCCAGTGTGGTGTAGTGGATAGAGTGACCTACTAGGACTCTGAAAAACAGGGTTTGAATCCCCACCTGGTCATGGAAATTCACTGGGACAATGGAATTGATAAAACCACTTCTTAAATATCTCACTTACCTTGAAAGCCCTGTTAGGGTCACTATGAGTTGGTTCTGACTTGATGACACAGAAAACACACACGAGTAAGCAATATTCTATTACAAATCTGTACACTTAGTCACTATATTTTATCCTGTACCATTCATCACACGCACTCATATTCTTTATCACTTTAGATATGTTCCTCAATTCATAACACAGGGAAAGTAGGCAGGTGCTTTATTAATTTTTAACCTTGTGAAATGTTTGAAGAGGTTGAAAACAGACAACATATGCCTGTATTTCACAGTGAACTGCTCTGAACTGCCATTTTAATCACTCCACTTATTAACCAGCAAGAAATTGTATGATGTACTTTTGTGTACTTTTGGGGTATTTGTTCATAGTATTCTTTTGGGTGTGTTCTGTTTTAGTCTTCACGTGTCCCTGTGTGTGTTGCCATCTGTGAAAGGATACACCCTCTCCTCGACCAAGTCTGTGTTCACCTGATATTGGACCAGTGGGGCAGACTCGGGATAGCAGGGACCGCTCCCTCCATGACCCTCCTACCAGTGCTCTTCCTACCATCTCGGCTGCACTGCTGAAGTCTCTCAGTCTCTTACTTCTGGGCGACTTCAACATCTGTGCAGAGACCCATGTTGCATGAGCAGCCTTGGCTCCGACTACCCAGCAGCAGCAGCAGCAGCAGCTGTGCCCACTCCACCAGCCCCGGGAAGCGCCATCAAACAGAGGCTACTGGTTCGCTGTCCTCCACAGGGCAGTCTACTCACCTTCATCACCCGGTGCCGTGCTTTTGCTGGGCCAGGAGTGGCAGACTTGCCCTGCCCGCCAGACAACCTCAGCAGGCAGGAAGTGGGGGGGGGGGCAGCAGAGGGAAGGAGAGAAAGAGGATGGATGGACAGGGCTAGCCCAGCAGCAAGACAGAGCATGGGGGTGTGGAAAGAGAGGTGGTTGTGCCTCCTAACAATGTTGCACCCTCTGCCCCCCACGCTACACCACTGCTTGCTTGCTACACAAAAGCAGGACACCTCAATATGCTTTATGTGCCTTATATGTTTGACCTACGGTGTGCCTTCCCTGATGCTCTGATGCCATGACAAACATGATGGAAAGAGAGTATGGTATTGTTGCCAGACTCCATGATACTCTGAGAATACAATCCAGATTTATTGTAAATCAGAATGTGGGCACAGTATTGGTATGTTGCCTTGCAGGCTCCTTGTAGAAGATTTAAACTGGTTTTTTTTCAAAGAGCTCTGTGAACTAAATTATTAGGTCATTGCTCGTGCTATATCAACTATTAATTGTGTGAATCAGCAATATTAGCAACACAGTACTGAATCAGCAGCCACTGGCCGCCTTCTGGAAAAAGCAGGCTTTGCATATGCCACAATATTTTCTATGGAACATGTGTAGTTCCACTTGCCATTCCATACACATATAAAATAACTAGGTATCAACTTTAGGGAAGCATTATCACCTTTCTCAAGTCATACCCACCCAATATCTTTCTCTTTGCCTTATCACCTTTCAGGGAAGCCTTATCACCTTTCTCCTGAATGGTAAAGAGAAGTGTGTGTGTGTTATGTGCCGTGGACCACTAGACTGAGAGAATGCATCAACATGCAGAAGCATAACTCTGTATAGCAAAGTGGTTGCTGCATCCTTATGGATTCAGATTTCACAACAATCCTAACTAAGAATTTCTGGTTCGCGTTGCCCTTTTAAGATTTGTTTCCCCTTAGAAATATAGAACCACTAAAACTCACTGGGAGTACTGTAATATTAATCCTAGTAGGTATTAATTATGCCCCTCTGTTGATATTTCAGCATAAAGAAAGTGGTCAAGTATAATATGAGTGTACTGAACCCCAGACATTCCATTACTCCATTGAGTTATGGTGTAGCATGGACTGACACAGCTTGTGGTCAAGCAGTGGTAGAAGGAGGAACACACATGAACACCCCATACATGTACCACAAGCTGCCTGTGGTCTGGCAGCCATTTCTTCCTCTCCCAAATCCTAAGATTTGATGTTATAATTATGCTGTGCTCCAGAGAAATATAAGTCTTCTGGCCACATTGTGGCATTGTCCTCTTTCATTATCATTTAGCTCAAAGAGGCATGTGGTATGTAGTGTTTTTCACATACATTCATGAAAGAAGAACCAGGTATGAATATTTTGGATTACAGTTGATCAGTCATGAGTATTTCTGACAAACAGAAATTCAATACAGTTTTATATATAAATTCACATAGCTATGATTCACAACCACAGATATGTTCTTGCACTTTTTAATGAAATGTGGCTGAGTATACCACTGGAGGTGGCTGGAATATTTACTGGTGGCCCTCAGTGGTTGGTGCAGCCTCATCATGCTATCTCTTCTTTGTGCCCTCAAATGACATGCACATAGAGCTTTTAAACTTTTTTTTAAAAAAGGGACAGGAAAAAGAAGCAAGCAAGACAAAATGAAAGAGGGTGCCTTGGAATGTGTGTATTTGAAAACTAAGTTGCCATAAAAGGAAAGCCAATGGTGGGACTAAAGGGAGGAAGGAAAGAAGGGGGACTGTGGGCTAGAATACCAATTGCAATGTATCTGATGTGAACATTGAGCCCTGAAAACATTCTGCAACCCCTGTGCAAATGCTGATTACTATTTTAAATGCAATACAGGCATAAAAGAAAACTGAAGCAAAGCTGAGTTCTTCCATTAAAATAATGGCTTTAAAAACACGCTTTGATAGATGTATGACATCACAAACTTCCAAAAGAAAAGCATGGCATGGAACATGTTCCAGAATTGCCCATGCTTAAGAGGTCCTTATCTTCAGGGCAGATTATTTAAACTCTCTTTTAAGTGATCTGTCTGCCCACACTGGAGCCTTGAAGCTCGTGGGAAGCTAGCTGTGGTATCAGAGAGGCTCGCTGCCTCTCTGCTGCTCCTCTCCACCTCCCAGCCAATCAACGAGGGCAAGAAGCCAGCTGCAGTATTGGAGAGGCTTATCTCATTCAGCTGCTTGCTGCCTCTCAGCTGACCCACTCCACTTGGCAGCTGATCAGCAGAAGTGGGAGGTTGGTTGCGGTTCCAGGGTTGGAGGGGCTCACAGCCTCCAGCTGCCTGTCAGCTGTTCTTCTCAGTTCCCCAGCTGATCACTGCTGCCACTGGATGATCTCTGGAGCTGTGGTGGCGGAGGTGATGCCAGCCTTGAGGGCACTGCACAGCCACCATGCGGCGGCGAGCCTGGTCTCAGCCGCCCGAACTGCTCTTCTCCACCTACCCCCTGCTAGGCTCCAAATCATGCTAAAAAGAATGTGTGCTAAGCATCACATAGGTGTGGGAAACACAGGGGAAGGATGGCAAATTCTACATACAAACACAGAGAGTCCTTTTTTTTCTTCGTGGTCCAAATTGTGCCCTCAGTGATCCATATATCATATCTTAATACCATTCCCAAAATTTTGTTTTTAAGGGGTACAAGCATGTTGGCCATGCAGTCACCATGACACCCCTAAACCTACCCCGTTCGCAAAGTTAATAAATCAACAGCAACAGTCACACTCACCAAAATGATAAGGCCAGGCTGGTGAGGTGGAAAACAAATAAACGATTGGCTGACCAAATGAACTGATTTTAACTTGTGTGTTGTGTGAATGGAAATTTAGAAAATGAATTAAAGAATGGCAGAATCAATATAACGGGTTCTTCTGGCATGTGTGACTGCATCCTAAGCAAACTTAGGTAACATCTGAACCTGTTTTATATGGTCGGACTTCCGTATCTGCAGGATCAGTATGCACGGTCTGAAAATGTTATTAATATTAAAAGAAAAAGATCTAGAAAAAACTATTTTCACATCTATTACCATAAGAGGCCACCAAATGGGGCAGAGACTGTGCGATGAATACTTGTTAGTGAAGAATACATAAAATGGTCTCTGGCGCCCTCTACTGGCCAGTTCTGGTAATGCATGTGAAAATATTTTTTTTCCTTTTTTGTCCTTTTATACACACACACACACACACACACACGGAGAGAGGTATTTCTATTATCCATGGTTTTCAGTATCTGTGGGGCTCATGGAACCAATCCCCAGCAGATATGGGGGTCCTACTTTACTTTATCCATCATCTTCCAGATCTTTCAAGATGGTCTTTCAAGATGATCTTTCAAGAAATTCACTCTTCAAATATCCTCAAATGTTCATGAAGACAAGAGCAGTTTCTGCCCCATTCCCTTTGCCACAGCTGAAGTCATTTCTAATTAGCACAGTACCAGGGAACGTCATATAGCATTGAAGTTTTAGTCAAAGAAGATAACTCGTGGATGATGTATGCAGTCCTTTGTAGGTAAAAGCTGCCTCCCTCCTTTCTCTCAGCCAACCATTTCCAGGCACGCACACACACACACACAAATAAAATAAAATAAAATAAAATAGCCTGAATTTTCCAGAAAGCTCCCCCAGTCCATGTTCTCCCAATTTCTTAGTCTCTTCACCCATATTTTTTATCTTCTTAATGTTCAACTGCAGTCTTTCTTTTGCCATTTCTTCTTTCTCCATATTCTGTCCTAAAAGTAGCTTCTTGTCTATAACACAGGTTACAAATCAAGACAAGTGCTGAAGCACACACATTTATTTCAGAACAATCCATAGCTTCGCTTGATCTTCACAGTCAAAAATTTTGCAGCGGTCTATAAAGCACAGACTGGGCTTCTTGTGAAATTCCTCAGTGAACTCCAGTAGCCAGTATAAATTTGCAAAACATGGCAGCCAGATTGCTGACTGAGGCTGGTTATAGGGATCATATCACCCCCCTGTTATAGCAGCTCCACTGGCTGCTGATCCGTTTCTGGACACAATTCAAAGTGCTGGTTCTAACATATAAAGCCCTAAACAGCTTGGGTCCAAGCTATCTCAAAGACTGTATCTCCCATTATGAGCCTGCTTGGGTGTTAAGAGGAGAGGTGATGCTTTTCTCTTCATCACAGCAGCTTCACAGATGTGTTTATTGGGGAATGGGAGAAGGCTTTCTCTGTTGCTGCTCTCAGACTCCGGAACTCCCTCCCACAGGAGGCTAGGCTGGCTCCACCTTTGCTGTCCTTCCTCAAGCAGGCAAAGGCCTTTCTCTTCAAGCAAGCTTTCCCTCAGTGACTGGCTGCCTGAGTGGATTTTTAAATGGGTTGTTGTCAATGTACCCTCTAATTTTCAGCCCTGCTGGGTGGAGCTCTGCCCCTCTCACACAACTTCACCCCTGCATGCACGCGTGACTCCGCCCCCTGCACGCTGGGTTCCGTCACAACTGGAACCTAACATGATCTCTGTGTGGAGGAGGAAGACAGTTGCATGCAGAGAGGCAGAGACGCACATGCACCCAGCTTAACGGGAACTTTGGTTGTGCCTTACTGCTTTGAATGTGTTTTTAGTATTGCTTTTGTTTACCATTTCTTAGAGTGGTATTTGTTTGATCCTTTTTAGTATTTGTATACTCATTGTTTTTAGCTTTAAATATTGTCTTTAATTATGTAAACAGCCTTTGTATACTCATTGCTTTTAGCTTTAAACATTTTTTTTAAATTATGTAAGTCAACTCAGGTCCTTTTAAAGGAGAAAGGTGAGGTTAAAAATTAATAAAATATGATCTCTAGTACCTCTTCCTTTTTGGAATTCAGCTTGAACATCAGGCATATCTCACTCTATATAAGTTAAAAGCCTCTGTTGCAACACCTTGAGCGTGCTTACATGGGAAACTAAAGCAATGGTCCTATATTTACTGCACTCCTTGGCATCTCCTTTATTGAGAACTGGAATAATCTTTCTAGTCCATGGACCATTGTTTTGTTTGCCATATTTGTTGGCATATTCTTGTTAGGATTTTCACAGATTCAGTCTGTGCAGCTTGAAATAGTTATATTGGTATTACATCTAGCCCTGATGATGCCTTTCTTCTAAGTGTTTTCAGAGCAGTTTCACTTCACTTCCTAGAATTGCAGGTTCTTCATAGGATTCCTCTTCAAAGAAATCTGTCATCCTGTCTCCTGTTCTATACAGTTCTTTATATTGCTTCCACCTTCTCTTGATTTTATCCTATTCAGATAATATGTTCCTCTGTTGATCTTTCAGTATTCCCAATCTAGGTTTTCATTTCTCTTTCATTTGTTGGATCTTGTGGAAGAGATCTTTCATTTTTCATTTTTTGTTGTTTTCTTTTATTTCTCTGCACTATAATAGCTCTCTTTGTTGCTACATGATAGCTGCTGAAAAGTTACTTTCAAAATTCTGACCCTACTTCTGTCACCTTTTTCTTTTGCTTCTTGCCTGTCATTATCAATTTTAAGTGTTTCTTCAATCTTTCAGGTAGGTTTTTTTTCCCCTTTTGACTACAAGAATTGTCTTTTTCCAATCTTCCTTGAAAATATATCTGGATTCAATCCACAGTTTTTCTGGTTTATGGTCAACTTTAATTTTAAGAATGCAAACCTGTTCTTTATGTGGACTTTATATCCGTCAGAAATATTATTTAAATTATATTTTGGCACTATAATTCTTTTATTGTTCTTTTTCAGCTTTTCTCTAATTTTTGATATAACAGAGTATGGCCATCTGGTGGTGTACAGTTATTTGTTCAGTTGCCTAAAACATATATTTGCAATAAACAGATTGTTGACTTCACATAATTCTGAGTCACTTTTGACTCTTAGGTCAAATTCTCCAGTAAAATTTGGTTCTGCTTTGCGTCCTACTTTTGCTTTCCAGTCACCTATGATTACCAACATGTCTTTTGGTGTATGATTAATTTCTTCCTGGACACGTACATAGTTCCTTCAGTTCCTTCTTCAGCACCTGTAGTTGAAGCATCTGGGCTTTCCAAGAAGTTTGATTTATACTATTTGGTCAGTCTTTGCATTATAGCTTCAAACTACTTGTACTACATCTTGCCTCAGATTTAGAGCCACTCTGTTGCTTCTGAGTTTGTAATTTCCATTTTGTACTTATCTGACTAAAAATGTTTCAGACCAGGCCATTTTAGTTTGCTCAAACTAAATACTGCAGCATTTAAATGTTCTGTCTCTTGCTTTATCATTTTCAGTTTTCCTTAATTCATAATTCCTACCTTCCATGTTCCAAATGTATGTGTTGTGCAGCTCTGGACTTTTCTTTCATCTCTGTGCATGTCAGCCACTAGATGTCATTTTGGCTTAAATCTAGTTGTGTCATTAATGACTTTACTATTCACATTGTCTTTTGCTTTTCCAAGTAGCAGATCCAGTGTCTTCCAACTGGGGAGTCTCATCTTCCATCAAGATCTCTTGTTTCATTTTGTATTGTTTCATCATAAAGTTTTCAAGGAGAGAAATATTCAGCAGTGGTTTACCATTGCCTTTTTAAAAAAAAAACCTGTGATATTTGGTAAATTCATATTGAAATAAACAGACATTTCAGAACTAACAAAATTCCATGACTAATAGAATTCCTACCTTTTCTATTTACTATTAAGTACAAAAATCTGGTTCAAGCTAACACAAAAGGGTTTTTGTTTTTTGTTTTTGTAAATTAAAGAACAGAAAACTAGTTGCATTTCCTGTTTACTACTCTTCAGTAAATTTTGAAAAAACAAACAAAACCCTACTGGCTGATATTCTGACTAGATTCTGTCAGGGCATCACAGAGCAATGTGTGAAACAGAAAAGCTCCAGATAGTCCTTTCCCAAAAGGTAACCAAGGAGGAGGGAATTTATTTTGAAATGCTCATGTAAAACTGTGGGATGGCGGCAGTGCTGGAACCGTGACATCATCCTTCATATTGGGGCCAGAAGAAACAATCATTTGCAGTTTGAGAAAGTCTGCTTTTCATTTACAGTCAGTGAGGCGGCCTTGATTGTAACGGGGGAGACAATCCAGTTTTCAGCTGTATCTTCCACCACAAGGCAGCTTAGCTGTCCCTTACTAGACACTCTGAAACTGGATTTTTTTTTTAAAGTTAGCATTCCCAATTCCAGCTTCCTCTAGTTTGCTGTGAAGAAAAGCATCAGGGGAAGAACAGAGAAGTTGAATAAAATGAAGATATGAATTCAGAATGCAAATAATAACAGACATAAGATCCTGGAATTCCTAACTTAAGATTTACTCAGGGGTAAGTGATTTTATTTAACTTCTCAGTGAAAAAAGATGCTCTAATCTGACCAATTTGGTGTTTTGAGAATTTGGTTTTGAACTGTGTGTATGTCTTGGTGGAGTGAGTTTAAAGAATGGGGGCAACTGGGAGGAAATTAGCTGTCCCTCCCTGTGGCATATCGGAGTGGACTTAGACCCCATTCATCACGGAGACCGAAGACGGCATGGCAGCTCCTGTGTCGGGAGGGCAGAATGGGCTGGAAGGGATAGGGTTCTCTCTCCTGAGGGAAAGACGTTCAGTGGAGGCTTAGATTTTTAAGTAAGAAGTGGAAAAACAGGATGAGGGGCAGAAGCTCCCTGCTCATAAGGAGAGTATTGCTGGACACTGCCATTATCTCCCAAATAGGCTGTTTTCTCTGTTCTTTGTTGTGAATTCAGTTGGTAATGTTCCTTTTCTCACTGACAGACGTCTGACTTCAGGGGCCAATTTTTTTTCCACAGGCTCTGAGGCAGCTGGGATCAGAACTGCTTTGATCTGTTTGCCTTCATTTAATCAAAAAGCCATAAGCGATCACTCACTTTTCTTGGTTTTGTTACCTGCTGTGCCTCTGAGTTTCAGGTCCCTAATAAATTACATTATTATACTTGTATTAGGGGGAGGTGTGGGTGGGGAAGATAACAATAGGGTGAAGCACTGAGGGATTTTGATATTTACATATTCAAAATACACCCAACAGATCAAGTGGTATTTTATTTACACTGCTGTGTGATGAGGTTTTCATGTTCTAGCTTGAGTTCTAAAATGTCATATCTGAGAAGTGCCAAAGAAAAGAACATGAAGGTCAAAGAACATCCCCCTGGGAGAGTCTCTGCCAGATTTAGCCTACTAAGCAAGAATGTGGCAGGTGATCCTCGGAAAGGGCCTCAACCCCTTTGACTGACCCCTTTAGAAAGAGAGAGTCTGGGTATTCTTCTATAGCATTTGTGTGGAGGGGTCCTTGGAGGAGCGTTATTGCATCACACTGATCATTAGAGGTATGGAGAGAAAATTGAGCTGCAGTACTCTCTCACGTGTGTGAATTAAGAAGAGTTGTGAAAAGTAAAAGTAAACAAGCATGTACCTAAGCACTGTTTTGAGTTCTAGGATGTGTCCTGGGAACTCAGGTGTCTTGTAGAGGACTAAGGAACAGGCTGGGAGAGGAGCAGACAGTTGCTCCCTTTCTCCTTAGACCCTGTTAATCGCTCTGTATATAATGCCAATGAATTTTAAAAAAAATGAGTTTATCTTGTGTGGTTAGATATTTCCATAGGTGGCTCATGACCAGGGCAAAGAGGCATCCCACCTCAGAATTTGGGGCTGACGGACCCCCTGCTTGGACCCTAAACTGCCCCAGGTGTTCCTTATTTTCACCATGTCGTATATAGGGCAACCAACATTCTCAGCATAGGACAGGGACACGCCCTTTGGCTGCTGAGAAAAAGCTGCTTATTCCAGGGCATTTATGTTGCAGTGTATACAGAATAGTGCTCCACCCTTTTCACTGCAAAATGAGCTCTAGGGAACACGCTGTTTTGCAAGGATTAAGCAAGGATCTGGCAATTGAGCTCTTAATACATCTGCAGGACCAGGACATTTGACCTGACTGATAACCTGTAGGAATCCTTGTTTCTCTTGAAGTTCAATTGCTACTGCAATTTGCAATTAACCTAATTGATATATCTGGGGCTGTTTGTGATGGTGCTGAGATGAATTTGCATTCAAGGCAATGGCTTTGTGTCCATTTGTTTTTAATTATCTCCATTAAGGCTGTAATACTATACACAATTTCATGAGAGCAAATTTCTTTGACACAAAAGGACTAACTGTAGTTGCAAGTAAATATGCATGAGAATCCACTGTAAACCTGTGGGTTTATGATGAAAGATTTACCTAAATTTTGCCAAATCTTGTTAACAATTTCATAATGCAGGATGTGAACATTTAATGGGGTACAGATACCAACATCTGAAAATTCAAAATCCATCAATACATTCAAATAGGTTTGAATTTTCAAAATCATCTCAAATTTTGTTCTGGTGGCTAAACTCACAGGAGTTACATTTGGAATTGGGATTCCTTGATAGTGTGAAGACAACATACCACTTTACTTTACACCTTGAACTAGGTGGCCTCAGGCAAGCTTCTCTCTCTGTCCCTTCCTCAGCTTCATACTCTTATCTATCTGCAATATGGGGGTAATAACACTGAACGTGTTCCTTGATTGTCATAAGGGTTATTGATGCACTGAATGAGGAGCTCTTTGAGCATTGCAAATAACATATAAATATTAAATGCTGCTGTAAAAGAAATAAAAGTACTCTGGAGAATCTTGCTTCATTTCTAGTCTTTCCTGAGAGCCATTCCTCTGTTGCATCATAAATGAGCACAACATACAGTGTGCAGAGTGGAGTCTTTCAGTGCTCTGTAGCAGAGTGCTTGATCAGTGGTCCTGGGTAGGAGAACTGGGGATGCCAATTCCAGATTGCAAATTATGGCATCCTCTCCACTTCTCCACCTGGTATTAAATGAAATTGTGCTTGCATGTTTGCTGACACTCAGTTGTTTTTAACTGAACATAGTAAAAAGCACCTTTGAAATGTAAATGCAGCCACCAATCATCTGTGCTTTTCTTATGCCACTGGATATTTGCATAACTGTGACAGGTTTTATGGATGCCTACATATGGAATATTAGTAGCACAGAATCAAATCTTTTATACTTTTACTGGATCAATTGTGTGTTGCAGCCCTAGAAAGAAGGAGTAGACAAAAAGATCTGAGTTGCATGTGTGAATAGTACAGGGTAATGTAGAAACAGGCTGACAAGAAGTCCATTTCATATGTTCCAGCAATATGAAAGCTAAACCCAGGGTTCTCTTTGGGAGAGTTCTGCTCTGACTAATCTCTGCGAAGGCCATGCCAGACTCCTTGTCATTTTCTCTAGTAGCACTGCCTTCCCCACCAATTCCCTGTGTCAGAAAGATATTCCTGGCCCCAAACTGTTTCCTGCTTATACCTCTAGTCCAATAGTGCTCCTCCTGACCAAAACTGGAATGGCTTGCATCCAATTCATTCCAGTGGTTTCTATGGGATTTTGATTGGGAGAGAAACTCTGCCAGTCCATCTGTGGCTCTTTTCCCCATGATGATTCAAAGGCTCCTTGCTAACCGCTGTAAGCCTGAGGAAGGCTGGACAGGCTTCCCCACACTTCTCTAACGGTTGGCAGTGGTTCCCATCAAGACACCCTCATTCTAGGTAGGCAAAGTCTGCTTTTTGTGCCTCCCTCCCTCCCTCTTTCTTCCTGTCTCCACCCTCCACATCCTCATAATCTGCTTGGCAGAAGGAAACTACCCACAAGATTTACAACTGAGCCTCCTGCAGAAGCAGAGATTCCTTACTCCTACCTCTGCTTTCCCACATTTCTCTAGTGATTTATCTCACCTTTGTTTGTGTTGCAATTTTTAAATGATCCTTTACCTTGTTGCCTGGAAAGTTCTAAAAATTCCCATTCCTTAAACTGACTTTGTTTCACACAGGAACTGGTTTGGTTTTTAGTGGCTTTCACTATATTCTGGGGGATAAAATAAATTAGTTTGTCATACACAGAATTCAGTGATTGCATAGATACTGCAAAAAGTGCTACAAAGTGCACAGTCATAGAATATAGTTAACATATTAATTACAAAGTACAAAGAACTAAATACAAACAAGTCAAAGAAGACTTCCACTGAAATACATCTGTTACTTGTTTTCTCTCTTGTGAATCAGAAGCCCAGCCAACCGTGGAGTTCCATCATTTTTTCCAAATCCTCATGTTCTGTATCACACTTAAGGTGATGAGTGAAATGGGTGGAGAGAAGGTGGTTGGAAAAAAAAAGTTACTGCATACAAAAGTCTTGTTGACTTTTGAAGGATTTTCCTGTTCGATTTCAACAAATATTCTTTTTGCTCTTACCAACTTAGACTGAGGTATCAGAAGCAGAAAACAGTATAGCATAGTTATACATTTTTTGAATCAAAACATCTCTTTTATAGGCGTATCACTATTATTTCTAATGACCTTAATGACTCTTCTCTGGTTGACATCTAATTTTCTTAACAGTGTAATGAAAGCATTGAGAAATAAAATTTCAAAGGTGTCTGAGGAAGTGGACTTGCTCCAGGAAGGCTCACATTGAAATATAAGTCTTTGCTTTTGCTTTTTTGTGTGTGTGTGTGTGTGTTTTGGTTTTGTCTGGTAAGAGAAATATGTTGTAAAGCAGCAATACTGAAGCTAGAAGTAGTGGGACATCACTCTCAGCTGATGTTGAGGTCTCCTAAACTAAAGTTAAAGGGAATATGTTTTCCTTGCAATTAATCCATATTTTCTTCCATACCATTGCCTCAGACATAGAGTGTCAGCAATTAGATTAGTAAATTAAGCCAAAGTTTCGCTCCTCATGACAAAAAAAAAAAAAAGCACCTTGGTATGCAGACAAACAGACTTGTTTTACCACTCGAAGGAACATAATTTCTAAATGGGGGCTAATTGTGTTTATCTAGTTTGATCCTAAGATAGCTTTGAACATGACTGACTCTAGTTCTTTTCTTTGTAGACCATTTTTACTCTCCCCAGTTGGCTCCAGTAACTGTTTTGGATCATTTGCAAAGCTTGTCAGGGGTACACACATATGACACATCCTGTTTAGCAACATAAAGTGTACTTGATATGTGAGGAGCAATCTGAATGTTACAAGGTTCAATCCCCCCTATTTCCCCCCCCCCTTGTCTGTGACATACAGCTGTCCAGATGGACTGCATGGCCATAGAACTTGACATACTGCTCAAGACCAAGCACTATATTTTGTACCAGAAATTACCACTCAATCTCACTAGCTGTGCTACTCCTAGCCATTTTAGCAGACCTACAATGCACTGGATTGATCTCATGATAAAATATTCTGATCTATGGATGCAGCAGCAACAGACTCAAGTTGTTCTTCTTATGTGCTGTCAAGTATCATCAAGTTACAGTGACACTATTAATGAGTGATCTCCAGCATGTCTTATCTTCAACAGCCATACTTCGGTCTTGTAAATTCAAGGCTGTGGCTTCCTGTGTTGAGTCAACCCATCTCATATTTAGTCTTTATCTTTTCCTGCTACCTTCAGTTTTCTCAAAGAGTATAATCTCTTCTACTGGGTTTTGTCTTCTCATGAGTTGCCCAAAATAATAACGTCTGCATTGTCATTTTTGTTTCTAGAAGCAACTGAGGCTTGATTTGAACCTATGTGTTTGTTTTTGGCAGTTTATGATATATATGAAGTCTCCAACATCACATTTCAAATGAATCAATTTCTTTACCTGTCACCTCTCTTCACTGTGCAGCCTTCACATTCGTGCTTGCTAACTGAGAATACAACAGAGTGGATGATCGTGGCCTTGATGTCCAGTGACACATCCTATCACACATGGTTCACTTCTAAGTTCTTAATAGCTGCCCGTCTGAGTCTAATCTTCTGATTTCTTGGCTGTAGTCTCAAATTGATTGATCCAAAATACAGAAAATCTTTAATAATTTTAATTTCTTCATTGTCAACATCAATGTTGTGTAGCCATTATTTTTGTCTTAATGTTCAGCTGCAATCCTGCTTGTGTACTTTCTTCTTTCATGTTCATCAGGAGCAGTTCCAAGTCATTGCTGTTCTGTGCCAGTAATATGATTTGAGCCACATATGTTTTTAATGTTTCTTCCACCAGTTTTCACTCCTCCTTCATCCAAATTTAATCCTGATTTCTATATGATATGGTCTACATACAAACTGGACAGATAGGGAGTAGAGAGGATCATGAACTGATTTGTGCTGGTTCGGCCGACAGCTGCATAGCTGATCGGCGGTTCGGTGCTGGAGGGGTGGGGTGCTGTGCTGCCGATCAGCTGTATGGCTGTCAGCCTAACCAGTACGGACCACCATGCCTATCTCTCATAGGGAGATAGAATCTCATTCTGTAAAAATCTCATTTTGTCAATCATCCACAATGCTGTTTAACATCAGGCTGCTGGGGGAAGTCATCTGGAGATTTGGAGTGCATTGTCATCAATATGCTGATGACAGGCAGCGCTATCTCTCCTTCTCATTTTCATTTGGGGAAGCTGTGCAGAACCTGGAGTATTGCCTGGCTTTGGTTATGGATTGGACGAGGGCTAACAGGCTGTCAGGTTGAATCCTAACAAGATGGAGATCTTGTTGTTCGGATGGGACCATGTTCAGTTAGGGGGCCTTTTGCCTGGTCTGGATGGGGTTGCACTTCCCCTGAAGGACCAGGTCTGCAGTTTGGGTGTGCTCCTGGACCTGGCTCTCTCCATGGAGAAACAGATCTTGGCTGTGGCCAGGTCTGCCTTTTATCAACTCAGGCAGATAGTGCACCTGTGGCCCTACCTACACAAGAAATCCCTGAAAACAGTAGTTTGTGCATTAGTAATCTCAAAAATGGACTCTCTCCGTGGGATTACCCTTGAAGGTGGTACAGAAGCTATAACTGCTCCAAAATGCAGGGGCCAGGCTGATCCTGGGGATTTCAAGATGTGATCATATATCTCCATGGTCCTGGCTCATCTGCACTGGTTGCCAGTATGTTTCTGTGCCAAATTCAAGGTGTTAGTGCAGACGGACAAAGCCCTTATTGGTTTGGGACCTCGTTACATCTTGGAGTACTTTGCCTTGTGATCTACCACTCACACCTCCCGCACCTCTCAAGCTTTGATGCTGTGAGGGAATTCTGGAAGTCTATGACCAGGGACCAGGCCTTCTCAGTGGGGATTGCCTCCCTCCCTATGCACCAGGCCCCTTCCCTCCCAATATGCTAAAGGCAAAAAAAGAAAAAAAAAAGCCATTGCTCTTTAGAGAAGATTTTCGGAATTCCTTCCCTTTACAGTTGCTCCTTCTTATGTGATATTTTAATTCAGTTTGGTTTTCGTTGTCACTATTACAGGCTTTTTGTGTGGTTGTTTTTTTGTGGGTTTTTTTAAAATATAATTTAGGGCTGGATGGGGGGGGGGGTCGGGTTCTTATGTTTATGTTCTATGTTTTGTTTTTAAACTGCCCAGAGTAGTGGCTTGCCATTAGATGGGCAGTATGAACATTTAATAAATAAATAAATAAATAAATAAATAAATAAATAAATAAATAAATAAATAATACGTTGTCTGATGCCTTTGCTTATGACCTTCCATGAGCCACAAAATTAAAGGTTTTGTTGTAATCAGTAAGCATAGACTGATTTTATTTTGAAATTCTTTGATATGCTCTGGTAGCCAACATATATTTGCAATATGAGCTCTAGCATTTCTCCTTTTTCTGAATCCAGCTCGAACATCAGATATTTCTTGTTCATGTATAGTAAAATATTTGTTGAAAAACCTTGAGCATCACTTTGTTTGCACAGGAAATCTTTATATCTTTATCATTTTTTAGCATATCGTTTCCGTCTCCTCTTAATTTTATCCTCATTAGGTAATATGTCCTCTTGTTGATCTTTCAGTATCCTGAGCCTAGGTTTAAATTTCTTTTAGGTTTCTTTGCTTTTGTTTCTCCTCATCTAGGTTTTTCTGTTGACTACTGAATTAGCCTTTTGGTAATCAAACTAAAATAGCATAATTACACCTTGAGTTCAGAGATGAATGGACAAACTTGATACTGGCTTATTTGTAATCATTTCCTTTGATCTGTTGGAATCATAAACATGAAATCTGAAACAAAAGAGACTGTTCTTTCATTGTGAAAAAGGGGAATTGAACTAAATATGGGGTAAGGCAGAGGGTTACATATATTTAACCATCATTCTGCTTTTGAAATCAGGAGACAACTGTGGGTGAGAGGAGCTCAAACCTCTCATTTTCTTCCCCACAACACTACAGTTTTCAGACCTTGTTATGGGATGGAGACACCTTCCGTCACCTTGTTTGATGGCCTATGCCAGAAACTGGACAGGGAGAGTGTGTCCCTTTTGATTCTGCTGGACCTTTCAGTGGCAAGCTCATCGGCCAGGGTATCCATCGCTTTTCTTAAACTGCCCAGAGTAGTGTTTATCACTAATTCGTACAGTATATGAGTTCAACCAACCAACCAACCAACCAACCAACCAACCAACCAACCAACCAACCAACCAACCAACCAACCAACCAACCAACCAACCAACCAACCAACCAACCAACCAACCAACCAACCAACCAATCAATCAATCAATCAATCAATCAATCCTTCTGGGTTGTCTCTCTCTGGGAAGGAACTTGGAGGCACTGTTTTACAATGGCTGTGGTCCTTCCAAGAGGGGCAACCTCAGAAGGTGGTACTGGGAGACTCTTGTTTGATACCTTGGCCATTAGCCAATAGTATCCCTCAAGATTCTGTTTTGTCCATAAGGAAATAAATAAGAAAGTAAGTAAGTAAATAGATAAAATGCAACAAAGAGAGGGATTCTAGCCAACAATGGGTTGGAATTTACCTGACAAAGCCTTCCAGATCACTCCTTTCCCGGGTTGTAGGATATATGTGGCAAAACTTATTTTGCTGTTATCTCTGGCTAGTACTGGAGATAACAGCAGGGAGTCCCCTGCATTGCACTCTCTCTAAATTAGTGGAGAGGATGGCAGGCAACTGCCCCCCCAACACATGTGGCATGTGTAGGATACTGCACATAATTTTAGTCAGCCTATCTTAGAAAGATACAAATTTGGAAAAGATTCAGAAAAGGGAACTCAAATGATCAAGCTGCTGTGGCACCTTCCCTTTGAGGAAAAATTGTTTAGGCACCATCTGCAGCAACAGTAGGAAAGAGCAGGTGTCTTCTTTGTTAGACGTTTCCAGGAGACATCTGAGTTGGCTACTATGGGAAAGAGGATGCTGGGGTAGACAGAACTTTGTTCTGATCCATCCGAGTTCTTTTGGCATTCTTAAATAATAGGAATTCAAGAGGAGGTCAAAACTATAAAGTATACCTTCTTTCTGTATTGGAGTGTATGTATTTATATATAGATTTTATGGGCAGTACCCTAATATTGCCTAAATGTGGATTGGAAGAGAACCACCTAAGTGTCCCCTCTGCTCCATGAGGCTTCTCATTGCACAATCAGATGTGAGACCATACTTGTAACAGTGTGAGAACAGGGCTGGGCTGGGGGAATGCTTGCACAATTGGGTTGGAATATATAATTGTACAACCCACCATGGATGTATGTGTATATGGGAAAGATGGGAATTTGTTATATGCATAGTGGAGCATTCTGACTAGAGATGGGCATGTAGTCCAAAACGAATCAGGAAATTCTTGAAAAATTGCCAGTTCGTTGCTTTGGATTAGTTCAGATTAGTCTAAACTGAAGTGGTGAATTTTGGGGTGATTTATGGACCTCCTGGTTCACTGCTCCCCACAGCCTCCACCTCTTCCTACTCCCCCTATCCCCTTCCCTCTGCCCCACCCCTTTCCCACTGCCCTCTGTTGCCTTCCTCAGCTGCTGCCTGCACCACATGCACTGGCACCTCTGCCCCCCCCCATGCTGCTGCTAGTGCTGCCACTCGCTCCACTGCCACCTCCGCCTCCACCTCCACAAACAGCAGCCAACTTCCCTTTGGGCAGTCCCAGCCTGCCCTGTCTGCCTCTGGCCTGCTGATCGACTGATATGCCGAAGAGAAGCCAGCTGCTGAATGTGGAGGCAGAGGCAGCTGAGGTGGCAGAGTGGGTGGTGGTGGTGGCGGGGCGGCGGCGTAGGCGGTGGATGCAATGGTCAAGGACTAGTGAGGGACGGAAAGGGGCAGTGGGAATGGGGTAGGCTGTGGGGTAGGAGGTGCTCAGCTCTTTTTTTTTTAGACAGCCATGGGCTGTCTAAAGAAAAAACACCAACAATCCCATTCATGATTTGTCAGCAAAGCATTCAGAAATTCGTGCTTCGTGGTTTGTTAACCTGGATGAACCACAAACCAAGATGAACCACCCTTTCGGCGGTTCATGCCCATCTCTAATTCTGACCAATCAGATTCTATCTGGTCTTACCCAATGGATGATAAGACAGTTAACTGTCAGATAGATAAAACAAGTGTCAGTTATGTTACTCAGTAAGATAGTCTAGGGATAGTCTGGAGGTTGTCAGTTAGAGACATCTATTAGGAGTCTGCTTATCTGTTATTATTTCGAATAAGAAAGATAATATAATAGATTATAGCGAACACTATTGAAATAGCATGGTCTCCGGCTCCCTCTAGTGGCCAGTCCTGGTAATGACATCATATATATTTCTCAGAATTTTCCGTAAATATTTTTAATATTTTCAGACAGTGGATAAGTGAATCAGTGGATAATGATTGGCAGATATGAGAGTCCTACTGTATGCCATTTTTAATCTGTGAAGCACAAGTACAAATGTAGTATCAAGTACAAATGTCTAAGCAGTGTTAGTTTACTCTATGTTTTATATAGTAAACATTCTTAAAGTTTTTAACAAAGACCAAGTGAATATTGTTTTAACTACTGGAATAGACAAGGGCAGAATACCACTCTTACTCTATGTTTTTGTTTTTTATGCTACTCTTGTACAAACTCTCATACATTTCAACAGTCTGTCTGAGGCAAACCAGAGTTATTAACCACAACAATAATTAAAACCAGCATAACTAAAATACAATCATCTTCTCCCTGTAAAAAAAAGTACGTGTGGTCACCTTATATAAGGAAAGTAAAATGTATTTACTTCAGAAAAAGGCATTTTATACTAAACTTCCAGAATTGAATAAAACGAATTCTAAACAATGTGTTGACAGAGTGAAGATCGATTTAGAGGCTCTAGAAATTAGTGATTATATAGAAAAAGAAAAACCTGATAATGAAGAGTTAAAAAGACATGGGAACAAAATGACAGAATTGCAAAGTCTATAATATACCACAGTCTCACAGATATTCAATTAAGTTATGTCAGGAGTTCACAGACAGCTAGAGAAATGCTTTATAATGCTATATAATTTAGTTTATGATGTTTCAAGTCTATAATGAATCTTATCAGACAATTAGGCAAGTTACGTTTAAACAATAAGAAGAAATGTGAATGACACACAAATTATTTAAACATTACTGTTTACAAATAACAGGTTTTGAAATGATAGCTGAATTAAAGAAACAATTTTTTCTATCATCACTTGGAGAGCGTTTTGAGGCATTTGTGTCTTTAGCCATTGCTCAAAAGTCAAATTTTCAAGAATCTGTGAAGGGACTTAAGAGAACAATATAAAGATCAAGAAAATTCAGGGAAAAATCAATCCAGTTACCTCACTCAGTTATAAGAAGGACACACAGCAAAATAAATCTCAAAGATATTTCAGTTGTGGAAAAACTGATCATTTTATGAAGGACTGCAGTGTTCACAAGTACAGTTTAAACAAAAATAAGTATTTTAATTCTGAACAAACAAGAAAAAGACAAAATATAAACAAAGACAGATAAACAAAAAGAATTTAACAGTCAAAAACAAAATAAAGAAGGCTTAGTGTGTTATGAACCTACAAAAGGTTTACAAAAATCTGATTTCTGGTTTGTGGACAGTGGCTGTTCTAGTCATTTGGCAAACAATACAAACTGAAGAAGTTGAATTTGGTAGTGTGAGAACAGCTAATGGAAGTGAAAGGTAGAAGTTCAGTCATTTTAAACTGCAGAATAAGAGATGAATTACATGAATACACTGTGACTAAAGTACAATATTTTCCACAAGCTTTTACCTGGTTAGAGCCAGAGAGATGCATTTGGCTGCGGAGGTGCAAGACCTGGCAGCTGGCTGGGAAGGAAAGGAAACTGGGCTTGCCTCTGGCAGTTTACTGCACTCTTCCAAGCACGATGGGAGGGAGAGAAGGAAAGACAGGCTGGACTAGGCTTGTCAGAGGCAAGAACCAGGAAGCCCCAATTACTTCCTCAGAGAGAGAGAGAGTGTGTTTTTTCAAAGGAAGTGACGTAGAGCTAAATTGGACTGCAGATGTCAAATAAAGGTAACAGGAGACAACAGAAGAAGCAGGGGTGTTTCCGCTACACAGTTCCATACCATACCTCACTAAAGTCATCACTATCAAGTCACCCTAGGACACCCCCCCCCACACACACACACACTTCTACTTTACAGCAACATCACACGTTCTGGAAAGTGACATGAAACTATTAATTGCCAACACTCCCGGAAAATGTATTCCCTGCCACTGAACCAAAAAGGTAAAAATGGTATGGAAAACGGCTGGGCTGGTTCGTAATTATGTCATTGTGTCACACAATTGCAACAAAATAGATTAAACTTGATTGTGGCAGCAGTGGTCCAATACGGGATAAATTGCTGTGTACTTGCCCTCCCTATCTAGCCCAGCATCCTCTTTTCTGTGGTGGCCAACTGGATGATTCTTGAAAATTGTCAAAGCAGGACAAGAAGTCAATAGGAGTTGTATGTCACTGAGTCATATCAGAAACTGGGATTCATTGCCTCTTATATGGAAGCTGTAAATTGCCTTCATTCACAGACCTCTCCTCTGTGAGTCTGGCTAATGTTCTTTTATAATCATAGAACCATAGAATAATGGAGTTGAAAGGGGTCTATAAGGCCATTGAGTTTAACCCCTTGCTCAATGCAGGAATCCAAATCAAAGTATATCTGACAGATGGTTTTCTCTTGAATGCTTCCAGCGTTGGAGCACTCACCACCTCCCAAGGTAATTGGTTCCGTTGTCATACTGCTCTAACAGTTAAGGTTTTTCCCCCCCTGATATTCAGCCTAAATTTGGCTTCCTGTAGCTTGGGCAATTTCTACATGTCCTGCACTCTGCTATGATTGAGAACAGATCCTGCCCCTCCTCTGTATGCCTATTTTCAAGTATTTGAAAAGTGCTATCATATCTCTCCTCCATCTTCTTTTCTCAAGGTTAAACAAGCCCAGTTCTTTCAGTCTTTCTTTATGCAGTTTGGTTTCCAGTCACATGATCATCTTTGTTGCCATCCTCTAAACTTGTTCCAGTTTGTCGGCCTCCTTCTTAAATTGCAGTGTCCAGAACTGGACCCAGTACTCAAGATGAGGCCTAACCAGTGCCAAATAAAGGAGAACTAGTACGTCATGGGATTTGGATACTATACTGCAGCCTAAAATAGTATTTGCCTTTTTTTTCAGCCACATCGCACTGTTGGCTTATAGTCAGCATATGATCTACAATTCCAATATCTTTCTCTCTTGTAGTATCCTAATCATCTAAGATCATGGATCTAAGGTCATCAAAATAACTTGGGGCAGCCATATTATACATTAATTGTATATTGTACAGACACACATTCCTTGTTTTCTTCTGTTTGTATTGAGAATATCAGAGGACGTGTCAAGAAATGGCAGAAACTGAAACTGCCTTAATTAATTAGTGAATAGTATGAAAGAAATTCTCAGTCACAAGCCAACAGGCAAAAGTGGAAGGTAGAGAAATAGAATGATTCTTTGGCTTCTGTTAGGGCTATTTTGTTTTGTTTTGCTGTGGAAATGGCTGCTGAAATTTGCTTAATGAATGGTTAAATTCTGGTGGTAGGAGTAAACCGCCTACTTTGGATGCAAAAGGTCTCAGATATTCTTTCTGCTATCTCTAGTTAGGGCTGGGATGGACTTCTGCCTGAAACTACCAAATCGGGGAGCAGGTTTTATTTTTATGCTTAGGGCTACATTTTCTGAGCAGAAATGTCTTCGGAGCTACATAAGTGGATGGATGTGATTGGAGCTAAAAGTGGGCACAGCCAGACTTTGCAGAGGACTGCTTGTTTCTTTTCAGCTATCCTTTTCTCTCTCTGTCATCATTTTTTTCTTTATATTCCTCTTTTACTCTTGTGCCTCTCTCTTCTTCCCTCTCTGTTTCCCTCACTCCTTTTCTCTACCATGAGTTTTCCTTATTTCCCTCCTCTTCTCTCTCCTCCTCCCCCCTTTATCCTCTCCCCTCCCTTCTCTCTTTCTGTCATTCAGTCCCCACCAAAAATCTCTCCCCACCCCACAAAGCAGTTAAGCTTAGTTTGGGGGGGGGGGGGGAGAGCTTCCATTTCTCTGAAGTAGACATGGAGATGGATATAAAAATGAATTGCGATATTCATGGGAAATCGCTGATTCATCGCATATTCATCAATTCTGGGGACCCCAACAAATACAAAGCGATGAATATTTCCTCTTTTTTATTTGTCACAGAGAGGGAAGGCTAGGCTGCTGGAACAGTGGCTTCCCACTCTGCCTATGCCCCCGCAGATCAGCTGTTCCTCGGGTGCATAGGCAGAGAGGGAAAGCTAGGCTGCCAGAAGGGAAGCTGCTGCCACCATCTGCAAAGATGGCGGCGGCAGTACACGCTAGAGAGCTGACGGGGGCAGAGGGGCTGTAAAACAAAAAACAAAACAAAAACAACCCAAGCACCGACAAACCAATTTGTGGTTCGTCGGTAAAACATTCATAATATTGTGAATAAAACATTCACAAGCCAAGATGAACCGCCATTTTGGCGGTTCGTCCCCCGCTCTAGTCTGAACAGAAGCTTTGTTTGAGAAGACTGACGACTTGGAGTAAGGAACCAAAGCTCTACCCCTCCTGCCTGGAGTGTAGACAGTGTTCAACTTACTTGAAATTGAAACACTCCAAAGTCTCCCAGAGTGTGGATACCTAGTTCTTATTTTTATTTGAGCGCAAAACCTTGCACGTTTATTTTAAAATTGCTTTTGCAGAGCCGTCTCAAAGGAAGTTTTAAAAGATTTTCTTCTTCTTGATATTGTCACGTACTTTACTCTCTCCCACCCCACAACCTCTTCTTTTGCATGCTGAGTTGTGTCCTAGTATCTCCCTTCCCTTGGCGTCTTTGTCTGGTTTATTTTCAGCAAATGTCGTAATCTTCTGTGAAATTTCCAGCAAAATTAGATTAAATATAAAGTAAATGAAGTATGAGTGCAATTATGCTAAAAGCACATTTGTTAAATAACAACAATATATGTTAAGAAGTGAGACTGGACCGCATATGAGCATTTTATTCAAGAAAGAGAGGAACCAAACTAGAATGGAAGGGGATGTGAAAAAAGTTTTTGCCCTTGGTCTGCGTCCTCTTAAGAAAGCTGCTTCTCCATGACCTAAGCTCCAGCTGGACCTTTCCTGCCGCCGTTTGCCAGGAGCCCAGCTGACATGCTATGCAAGAGAGAAGAGAGAAAGCAGGCTTGTGCTGACTCTTGCATAGCAGTTGCTCTCCTTGTGACCCTTTTGCTTTGAAGCAGGTCCTGCCATATGGAGTGTAGTCAGAACTGTAGCCTTTGCTCCCTGTGAAATGCTACATCCATCACTTTGCACATCTGACTTTACTGGCACTGCAGCTGTGCATGTGTTTGTGTAATATATTTCTCAGCTACATTCTTGGATCATAACAGAAGAACATCCCCCCTCTCCACTGTTTCTACAAACTTGGTTCTTTCACAAGAATGTCAGAATGTATGTTACAGCTTCTCCTTCAAAGGGCAAGGCTGCTTGCATTGCCATATATGTATAATTAAAGAGCCTGCAGATGAGATGTGTTTATTTGGGTTGGAAATACATTCAAACATCAGCGTGGGGTGACTACAATTAAAGACTGTCTATAGGCTGTGCAGAATTGTCCCCAAATACAATGGAAGAAGAAAGGCTTCTCACTTAAATTCCTTGTCCACTCACCCTGCCCTCTATTGGATGCATTTACCTCTGTTTTCCCATTGCCCACCCAGCCCAGAATAACGAGACAGACACAGTACATGGGGTAACTAGGGCCACAACTTTATTAACCTATTTAACTCGAACTTCTCCTTCCACAAGGAGGCCTGCCATAGTGCAAACAGGTCTGTAACCGTAGTCAACCTTGACCTTCAGGTCCAGACCTCACCCTCGGGAGTTCCTATTCCGAAAGCATGCTGTTCTCTCATCCAGCATGCCTTCGGTCCTCCAATAGCCGGAGTGCCCCAAGGCGGTCATCCACCCGAGTCTCTTGACCCTAAGTGCCCATTGTCCCTTGGGGTCCCCTGCTTACCCTCCCCTCAGCTCAACCTCTGCTAATGCCATTTTGAGAGGAGGGGTGCCTTGCATCCTCTGGGTGCCCCCTTTGAACTCCACTGCACCTGTTCCTTTGCATTACCCACCACAGCATAGGGGCTACAAAGTATGCCCCTTGCCCCCCACCAAGCTGAAAATTTCTGCCCTAAGCCCCCCTTGCAAATCCCTTAAGAAAATGTCTAACCCCATATCCAATAGGCACACACCATCAGCCCTGTATAACCAAGGCTGGCTAACTTTGATGTCAGAATGTGTTATAATTGACCCTTGGCCATCCCGAACAGCTCTGCCAAGCTTTCTGTTGACTCCTTTCCAGGCCCAATCGATACACCTAGGGTCACACCCAGTGCTCCAGACCAATCGTGGAATGATGGCTGACCAAACAATATGCATTATAGGGCAGCTTGCCACAAAGGCCCTTAGGTCAGCAATGACCTGCAGTATCAAAGACCTACCCAACCTCCAAGCCAAGTTGTTGCCTCCTAAATGCACCACCAAGATGTCAGGGGTCACATCTGGAGTACCCTGGGACGCCAGTTCAACAAACTCATCCCAGAGCATGCCTCTCCGTCCCCTCCACTCCAATACAGCCCAAGCTCCGAGGCCCAAACTCTGACCCCAGCTGGTCCAGCCAGCATGCTTGTCTGCCCAAAACATGTAACTGTGGCCACACAACAGAACTCAAACCCATGGCAATGGCATCTTAGGACCTGCAACAATAGAACACAACAGAAGCACAGTTGCACCTAAAACTGTGGCAAAAGGCACACATAGGAGCGATATCTGTGGAATGACTACCTCCCCACTCTCTTGATGTCCTCAACTCCGTATTCCAGGGCAGCTGCCATAGATGCAGCATCGATACGAAAGGAATGAGTACCAAATTGCCACCCCCATATCTCGGCCTTGCGAAAGGCTTGAGAAGTTACTTTCCAAAATTGGTATCTCATCAGTGGCAACTAGAGATGGGGGTATTCGTATTCGTTAAGTCCACCGCTGGACTTAACGAGGGTCTGGCCCCTGAGGCCAGACTGTCCACTCACGCGTCCGGTGGTGGTGGCAGCTTCGGCCAGCCTTCCAATTGCTCCTGGAGGATCGCTCTCTTTTCGCTCATCTAGCCACTTGGCAGCCATGCAGGGAGACTCGTTCTCCCTCCCCCTGCTTGGAGTTGGCTAGATGAGCAGAAAGAGAGCGGCATTCCTGGAGGGATTGGAAGGCTGACCGAGGCTGCTGCCGCCACCAGACATGTGAGTGGATGGTCTGGCCCCAGAGGCTGGACCCTCATTAAGTCCAGCTGTGTGAGGGTATTCGTATACGAGTACCCCCATCTTTAGTCGTGACCCATCCTTATGCCACAAAAATCCTCCATCCTCATCTCCCCTAAGTTGCAGATATTCCTGGGTGGCTTTCACTGGGTAGATCTCTTAAATGGAACACCTACCAAACACTATGACCTGCCCCTTCCCCCACTGATCCGTCTTGGACTTTCGTAAGTGAATGGCAATCTGCTCATCTGACACCACTCCATCCTTCCTCTGCAAAGAGAATAGGGTTGTATCGGTTTTTGCTGCCGCCACTAACTCACTTAACCCTGAAAGACCCCCAAAACGCTATCAGCGTTGCTGCCCTGAAGAGGTAGGCCTCAAAGTGATCTGAACAAACCATGTCCCATACCTTTCCTAGTTTACCCAATATGGCTGGTGATATGGGTGTTCAGGTGTCCTTCACACTGCTCCACTCTTTGCCCCATCCTTCAATCATCTTCCAAATACAGAAGTTGACTGTGTGATTGCTACACCCTTGGACTTTGGTGTAAAAGGCCAATGCAGACATTCTTCCCTGGATTAACCTAGGTGCCAATCCTTTCCTGTGCAAATAAACTGCAAACTGCATCAGATGCTCAGCCGAGGCAGGCCATACATGCCCCAGACCTTCTTCCTCACAAAAGGCGATGTATTCCTTACATGCTGCAGTATAACTGTGGTGAGTACTGGGAGCAACTGCCAAACTCATGACCCTTTTAGCCTCAACCATCCAATTCTCTATACCTCGTCTGGTAGGACGTCTGGCAGAGCCTGTGCCCTCGGTGCCAACACCCTGAACCAGTCCATCTGTTGACGGGACAGGGTGTCAGTCAAAACATTGTCAACCCCCGGGAGATGCTGAGTTTGGAAAACTATGTTGAACTGCAGGAAGCGCAGCATGAATGCCCTAATCAAACCCATAACCCTTTGAGACCTAGACGTCAGGGAGTTAACTACATGCACAACCACCTGGTTGTTGCACCAAAAGGTGACAACCGAGTTGGCCCACTCTTCTGCCCATAACCATAAGGCCCCTACTATGGGAAATAACTTGAGGAAGGTAAGATCCTTTGTGACTTCCTTCTCTTGCCAATCAGGAAGCCATTAACCTGCACACCATCTTCCCCAGAAATAGATACCATAACCCAGTGATCCCACTACATTGGTCTGGATCTGAAACTCTGACCCTAATTGTAGTTCTTCCCTCCAAAAGGAAATCCCATTGAAACCCTCAAGGAATTCTAACCAGACTCTCAGATCCTCCTTCATCCTGAAGGACAGTTTCCTTCGGTGATTTGGTTTAGTAAGGCCCTTCATGGCATCACACAGCCATCATAAGAAGGCTCTGCCTGGGGTGATGACTTTACAGGCAAAATTAAGGTGGCCAACCACCTCCTGCAACTCCTTTAAAGTAATCTTAGCCTTTGCAAGCATTCTTTGAAGCCTTAATTTTAGGTCCCCCAACTTTTCTAATGGCAATCGACAGGATTGCTGAATGGTATCCAGCACAATCCCCAAAAAGGTTAAAACTTGGCTAGGCCCCTCCATTTTTTCCTCCACCAATGGTACCCCCAGCTCACCTGCTAGTTCTTGGAATGCCACCATGAGGCGCCTGCATTGTGAAGTACCGAGTACTGCACAAAACAAATAATCATCCAAATAATAGACTACATGCATGCATCCTACCCAGCGCTCAAGTGCCCATTCTGAAAAGGAGCGAAATTGCTCAAAGGCTGACCAGGATACAGAGCAACCCATAGGTAGGGATCTATCCACATAGTAGTTGCCTTCAAAGGCAAAGCCGAGAAGATCACAATCATCAGGATGGACCGGAAGAATACAGAAGGTAGACTTTATGTCACCGCCAGCTCTGCCCCAGCCCCACAGCTGTGCACCATATGTACTGCTGAATCAAACAATGTGTATCGCACACTCTTGAGGGATCCTGTCATTAATTGAATCCCCCACTGGGAAAGACAGATGGTGAATCAGTCTAAATTCACCAGGTGTCTTTTTTAGCACCACTCCCAGTGGCAAGACCCGGAGATGAGTCACTGGAGGAGCCAAAAAAGGGCCCAACACTGCCTTCTAACACTTCCTTACGGATTTTTGCCCACAGTCTTCCCGCCCCTTAACTGATTTCAGATTTTCCAACCAAGTAGCTACCGTGTTTCCCCGAAAATAAGACAGGGTCTTATATTATTTTTTTCTCAAAAAAAAACAAACAAAAAAAAAACGCACTAGGGCTTATTTTCAGGGGATGTTTTATTTTTTTCATGTACAACAATCTACATTTATTCAAATACAGTCATGTCATCTTCTGGTTGCTGCACAATGGTGCACAATGGTGGAGGGCGGGGTTTCACTTAACTGGGGCTTATTTTGGGGGTAGGGCTTATATTACGAGCATCCTGAAAAATCAGACTAGGGCTTATTTTCAGGTTAGGTCTTATTTTCAGGGAAACAGGGTGTCCTGTCTCGTATGGCCAGGATATGGAAACCAAACCTAACCCCTTCACTCAAGAACTTGGCAGCTGCCCTGTCAGGGTAATCCTTCAACCACCAGTCTAATATTGGCACCTTAATTGGACTGGGTTCCTTTCTGATTATTGGATGAGCCAGGGGGCAGCTTGCGACCGCCTCCCAGTTCCCTTCCCCCTGCTCCTCCCGACCGACCTCTTGGGCATGCCGCTGATGTGTGAGGTGCACTGCAGATGGAGCAGTGGTGCCTAAATTTACAAGGTTTTCTGCTAGAGGAACTGTGTGCATTAAACTCCCAGCAGACCAAGCAGTTGAAGCACCTGGCCCACCTGCAGGCGGGAAACATTAGCCTGCAATGTCCTTTGTACCAAATGACTACTATCAAACCTGTCACATAATATGGCCCAGGATTGGGTCATTAGCTGAAGCCACAGTGTGTCATGGGGACATGCCAGCGCATATTGGGGCACCGCGTCACGTGCATATGAAACCCTTCATCATAGAGAAGCCAGACATGTCCCGGGAAATCCACATATGCCCTATAGATGAGGTCTATATACTGAATCAATGAGAAAGCTCTCTCTGGGTGAGCGTGAACCACTGTTCCTGCATAGATAAGGAAGCTCAGCAAACAGTTTGCCCAGCAGCGGTCCGGCTTGTGCCGCTGCACTTTCTCCCTATCCCTTTCCTCTTTTTTATCCTTCTTCTTCTCCTCAACCTCTTTGTTCAGCAACTTAAATACATCTACATATATTTACCTTCCTAAATCTTCTCCACAGAGGTTGGCAGGAGGTGATCCCCCAGCAGCAGGGACTAGCCCCCATCTGGAAGGGCGGAGCAGGAAACTGAGTTATAACCCATATCAGGGATAGGTAGCTAAACTCCTTTAGTACCTGGCTCTACATGAACCTGAGGTATGGCCATGGAGGCTGGGGCTATACTAGTAGTGGCCCTGCAAGTTTGTGTACCCCCACCTGTGTTGCCTGCAGAGGCAAGGTCATAGGGACTGGCACCGTCTGGTTCCCGGCACCCCAAGGCCAAGAACCCATGGGCTGTGTTGTGCCCAGTGTAACGGTAGCCTCACCTGATTGATCCTGTCCTGAGGTCACCAAGGGCACACTGGTTGAGTTGAGCTCCCTCTGCCCTGGCCAGCTGGAGCTGGGCCCTTCCACAGTGCCTCTCTGCACCATCTCTGCTTCTGTGACTGACACCATCTGCCCCGCATCACTGTCCACTTGTGTCTGAGTGCTGGCCGATGCCCTCTGGGGCCCGCCTGGCTGCTGCGCTGTCTCTGGTACTTCCAGCTGCTGCATCAAGGGAGCGGCCACCATGGAGGATGCCCCCAAAGGGTTGGATTGTTCCCCTTCTAAAAGAGCACTACGGGAGAGAATAATGTCTCCCATTCTTTTTTTTAAATTTTTTTATTTTAAAAAAAACCTATAACATAAACATAAAATACCGTATTTTTCGCTCTATAAGACACACTTTTTCCTCCAAAAAAAGTGGGGGGGAAAGTGTTTGCGTCTTATGGAGCGAATACTGTAAAAAAAAAAAAAGAGGGTGCAATTTAAATTCTAACTGTAGGTGGCGAAAGAGGCTGCTTCTTGGTAGCTTTTTTGCCCCAACAGACCCTTCCCAGCCGTCCTCCACCCCCCCCCCCGTGGGCCCAGCAGGCCGAAATCGCCAGAATAATTTTTTTCCTGTTTTGCTCCCCTAAAAATTAGGTGCGTTTTATGGAGAGGTGCGTCTTATGGAGCGAAAAATACGGTACATAATCCAAAATACAAATTAACTGTGTTCCCCACCACCATAGACGGGACCTCTTGCAATAATCTTCTTTTTCCTCCATCTATTCTTCTTCTTCTTTTATTGTCCTCTTCTCCAGAACTGCATTGATTCTTGATTTGGAGCTTTCCCTTTTCTTCTTGTTAACACATATTCCAAAAATCTGCCCCATATATCATAAAAATTATTCTTTTTCAACTCTCCTTTCTTAACCTTTAAATTACAAGTTAGCTTATCATTTATAGCTATATTCCATATTTCATTATACCATTCGTCCATTCGAAATTAATATTTTGATTTCCATTGCCTAGCTATTATTAGTCTAGCTGCTGTTAATAAATTGGTAATAAATTCTTTAGTCATCTTATCATATTCCACATTCTCAAATATTGATAACAAAGCAATCTCAGGATGAAAATCTATATCTTTTTCACATATGTCATTTAATTCTTTAAAGATTAGTTTCCAAAATCTTTGTACAGTGGTGCCTCGACTTACGACCATAATCCATTCCAGAAGATGGACGTAAGTCGAAATGGTCGTAAGTCAAAGCACCATTTCCCATTGAAATGCATGGGAATGCGATTAATCCGTTCCGGCATTTTAAAAAAAATATTTAAAAAAATAAAAAAAATAAAAATAAAACACTGCCCCATAGGAAAATAGGAAGCTCCATAGGAACGCGCTGGGGCTGCAAAAAACAAAACAAATCCAAAAATAAACATTGGAGCAAGTCCCACGTTGGAACTATATATATATAAAAAATCACCCAAAAACAAAACAACACAGCACAGAAACATAACCCCCCCCAGCCCAAACCCACCCTGCAAAAGCCACCCAGAACAGTTTTAAAAAAGCAAAAAGCAGCACCTTACCAGTCCAAAGCCTCCTCTCATTGCACTCACTCCCCGGCGGGGCCGGCCATGGCGGAGGGCGAGGCTGGGGCGAGTGGCTGGAGCATCCCAGCCAGGCTCAGCCTCCCGGCGCTGGGCCGCCGCTTCCATCGCTGCTGCCACCGGCGGGAGGCAAGCAGTCGGACCATCCTGGCCAGGCTCAGCCTCCTGGGCTTCCGCCGCCGCCAGGCGGCAAGTGGCCGGACCATCCCGGCCAGGCTCAGTCTCCTGGGCTTCCACCACTGCCTCCGCCAGGAGGCGAGCGGCCGGACCATCCCGGCCAGGCTCAGCCTCAGGGGCTTCCACCGGCAGCGGCGCCACGACCGGGAGGCGAGCAGCCGGACCATCCCGGAGCGGCGGTGGAAGCCCGGGAGGCTGAGTCTGGCTGGGATGGTCTGGCTGCTCGCCTCCCAGCAGCGGCGGCGGCAGAAGCCCAGGAGGCTGAGCCTGGCCGGGATGGTCCGGTCGCTTGCCTCCTGGTGGTGGTGGCGGCGGCAGCCTGGGAGGCTGAGTCTGGCCGGGATGATCCAGCCGCTCGCCTCCCGGCGGCACCGGCAGCAGTGGTGGAAGCCCGGGAGGCTGAGCCTTGCTGGGATGGTCCAGCTGCTCACCTCCTGGCTCGCCTCCAGGGAGTGAGCATCCCAGCCAGGCTCAGCCTCCCGGCGCTGTGCCGCCTCCGCCGCCTCTCCCTGCCGCTGCATCCCTTTTCCTAACCATTGGGGCGAAAGAGCTACAAAGAAGCAGCCTTTTCGCCACCAACGGTTTGAATTTCCCGCCTTTCCCCCCTGCCCTTTTCTGTTCACAAGTGGAAGCTCTGGCGGCAAGTCGAAGCAAAATTTTGCAGCCGGAGCTGGTCGTAACTCGAAATGGTACGTAAGTCGAGGCACCACTGTACTTTTTCACATTCCCACCACATATGAAAGTATGTACCAATTTCCTTCTCATATTTCCAACAGACATTCAGATAACTAGCGTTAATTTTATTTAATTTTGTCGGTGTTAAATACCATCTTAAGCCCAATTTAAATTTTTTTCTCTTATTCTCACTGACATAAATCTTAAAACCCTCATTTTCCACATCTTCCTCCATTCTTCCTCATTTATTCTTTTTCCAAAGTCTTGTTCCCACTAACTTCAATCCTTCTTTCTCACTTTCTTCCTCTTCTAAATCAAGCAGGAATCCATAAATTTTACTCACTGTACCGTTTACTGAATCAGTCATCTGAATATCTTCATATGATAATGGAAATTGTTCATACTTCATGCTTTCTCTACCTTTATTATATTTCTTTACCCATTCATTAGTCCATCTTTCTAATTGCATATAATTCAACCATGAAATATTCTTATTCTGAAGGATTTGTTTCATTTGATCTTTCGATCTCATTTTATGCAACCAGTCTTTCAATCTAATCACTTTTTTTCTTTAAATAATTCCACATATACTTTCATATTGACAGGAAAATTCTCTATTTCAGTCACTAATCCTAGTGGAGAGTTAAATGGACATAAATTCTTTCTATATTTATACCATATGTTTAACATTGTCTTTAAAAATGGGTTTCTAAAAATGCCATTCTAAAAATAAAGCCATTCTAAAAATGGCTTTAAAAATTTCACTTATTTTATATTTCTTGACCATACCAAATAGGTATTTTTCAATATCTACCTGTAATTCTGATGATTCCATTTCCCACCAGATTAACCTTTCTGGGTTATATATAATTTCACCAATAAACCTCAACTGATTAGCCAAATAATAATTCTTTATATTTGGTAAACCTATACCACCTTTTTTTGTTGCTTTATACCAATACTTTTTATTTATTCTGGCTCTCTTTCCTTCATTACAATATTTGTTAATCATTCCTTGCCAAAATTTAAAATCATTCTCTGTTAACTGTATTGGTAACATTCTAAATTAAAAAAAAATTTTTTTGGTAAAATTTTCATTTTTATCAATGCAATCCTTCCAAACCAAGAAAATTTTAAATTATTGTGTTCCTGTAATTTCTTTTTAATTTCTTCTTTTAATTTTTTATAATTATGTTCCTTTATTTTTTGAATATCTTTTACTAAGTCTATACCTAAATATTTAACTGATTTACATATCTTAAAGTCATATTTATCAGCAAACCTTTCTTGTTCTAATTTGTTATGATTAAACAACATTTTTGCAGATTTTTTGCCAATTTACGCGTAATCCAGTTATTTTTCCAAATTCTTCCCATTGAGTTTTAATTCTATCTATACTTTCTAATGGGTTTTTCACTGTCAATAGGGAATCATCAGCAAATAAATTAATCTTTATTTTATTATTTTCTCCCATACCTTCAATTAAATCGTCATTCCTTATTACATTTGCTAACATTTCAATAATCAAACAAAACAGAACTGGAGAAAGAGGGCAACCTTGTCTAGTACCTCGGCCTAGAGCTATCTGTTCTGTCATCCCATCATTAACTATTACTGCAGAAGTATTCTCCACATATAATTGATCTATTATCCCCCTAAATTTCTTTCCAAAACCCCAGCTCTTTAAAAGAATCTTTAATGTAGGCCATTCTACACAATCAAATGCCTTAAAAATATCTAATGATAGAATACCTGCCTTTGATTTATCTTTTTATATATTATATATAATATTCAAAACCCTCCTGGTTAAATTTTCCATTTGTCTTCCCTTTAAAAACCCATTCTGATCATCTTTAATATATTTTGTAATAAACTTATTCATTCTATTCGCCAGTATTGCAGTAAATATATTTGCATCTTGGTTTAATAATGAAATAGGTCTATACGAACTTGGGTCTGTTAAATCTTTATTGGGTCTCCCATTCTTTTAAGTTCAGCCATCTTATGAGCCTTTGACTCCCTGTGCGACCTCTGCACTGCAGGATAACCATCATCTTCCCTGGCTTGCACTCTCTCCCTTTCTAACATGTTAAGCTTCTACCACACGATGCTACAATCAGGCCATTCCTCCTCATCTGATGAAGGAACTGGGGGGGAACGAGGCCCCCCCTGCGTTTAATGGGCTGGTTACCTTTCTTTCCCCCCTGACCTTTTTTTGGGTTGCATACTGTTTGCTATTATCTCCTAGGCAGGAAGTCTGAACTGGCTGCCTACCAGTATAGGCATCTACTCCCCTTGAGGTGGCAACCCCCACTCCCCTTTAACCCCAAACCCCCTTACTCTTCTTTCTCTCTCTTTTATTATTATTATTAATTGACACTATATATATATAAACTCCCCACCATGGGTCCCCCTAACCACGGGCTCTGCCGATGCACAGCCTGACTCTGCTGCCGCTGCCATTGCCACTTCTGGGTGCAGTGCGAGCCACGCGGTTAAAAGCAAAACTGCTCAAGGCTCACACAGCACCTTCTCCCTCAGACGCAGTCAGATGAGAGAGGGTGATGCAGGCTGGGGCAGCCTTCTTAAAGGCTCCTGGGCCCAGCCTGCCCACCTGAAATGACACAGGTGCCTGCGTCTCTCTTGTCCATTCGGGCGGGCAAAGGAGCCCCACCCTAGCAGCTATTGCGCCTCATGGAGAGGCCCTTAACCTCTGAATAACATTCAGACAATATAGTATTAGGCTCAATATGGAAAAGTTGAAGGAGGCAGGAAAAGAGGAAGACTGAATATGAAATGGATTGATTCCATCAAGTCAGACATAGCCTTGAGTTTCCCGGAGCTGAGCAGGACTGCTGAGGACAGGATATTTTGGAACTCTCTCATTTATAGGGTCACCCTAAGTCAAGAGCAAGTTAGTAGCACATAACAACAACAACAACAACCCATTATTAGATAGTTAAAGAATATATAGAAAATAATTTTGTTAGGAAATTACAAGAAGTAATTTTGTTAGGAAATTACAAGAAAGTAGGGAAAACACCCAGAATGGATGGATTAAGCCCAGAGTATTACAAAGTATTAAAAAACCTCCTTAAACCTTAGTTAAAAATACTATATAACAAAATTTTATAAGGGGATGAAATTCCTCAGTCATAGAAAGAATCATTAATAGTTTCAATTCTGAAACCAGGCAAAAATCCAATTTATATGGAATCTAGAGTTGGTGTGGAAAGCCTCCATGAAAAGCCACGTCTTCAGTTGCCTCCTGAATGTCCACAGGGAGAGGACCAGGCAAAGCTCATCTGGAAGCTGGTTCCACGGGGTTGGGGCCACCGCAAACAAGTCCCTACTTCTAGTAGATGACTTATGGGCCTACCTTGGGGTGGCCACCTGAAGGAGCCTCACCTGTGATGATCTAGTGGGTCAGGCAGCTGATAGAGGGGAAAGACACTCCGACAAGTAGCGTGGGCCCAAACCATGGAGAGCTTTGTACATGAGTGTCAAAACCTTGAACCTGATCTGGGATACAATGAGTAACCAGTGGAGGTGAGCCAGAACCAGGGTGATACAGTCAAACCACCAATCTGGCTTCTGCATTCTGGACTGGCTGTTGTCTCCAGATCAGCCTCAAGGGAAGCCCCATGTAGAGAGCACTGTAAGAGTCGATCCAGGAGATGGCCAGCACCTGCACCAAGGTCTTGAGGGAGCTCGCATCTAGGTAGGGGCAGAGTTGGGTGATTAGCCTAAGTTGATTAAAGGCTGATCTGTACACGGCTGCGATCTGGGACTCCCCAAAAAGAGCCGGGTCCAGAAGAATGCCCAAATTACGAACTTGGTCCCTAAACAGGAGGGCAATGCCATCCAACCTAGGGATGATCCCCCCCCCAACCTTTCAGAGGCCTCCCCCCAAGGAGCAAAATCTCTGTCTTGTCTGGGTTCAGTTTGAGCCTATTAGCCTTGGTCCATTCCAGTACTGACACCAGGCAGTGTTCAAGCATCTGGATGGCATCCATTGCAGAAGTAGTAACAGAGAGACAGACTCGCATGTCATCAACATACTTATGACACCTTACTCCAAAACTCCTGATGACCACCCTCCAGCGGCTTCACATAGATGTTAAACAGCATTCGGGACACTGACGCCTGGGGAACCCCACACCCCGGCACCTCATCCACTAGCTGAACCCTCTGGACACAGTCTTTGAGAAAGGATCAGAGCCCACTCAATGCTAAGCTTCCGATCCCACTCTCCGTGAGCCTGTCCAGAAGGATACCATGGTCAACAGTATTAAAAGCTGCTGAGAGATCCAGGAGTACCAACAGGGTACATCTGCCCCTGTCAGCCTCCCTTAAAAGGTCATCCTGCAGTGCAACCAGTGCCGTCTCAGTACCTTGCCGTGGCCTGAATCCAGACTGGAATGGATCAAGGCACTCCTGCTTCTCCAGGTATGTCTGGAGCTGATTTGCCGCCACCATCTTGGTCACTATTGCCCAGGAATGATATACTGGCAATATTGTTTGAATTGTCCATCGCCAACTGGGGGCACTTAATAATGGATCAGATGAGGTTTCTTTAATACATGAGGGGACAGTTCCCTCCCTCAAAGATGAATTTACGATATTCGTGACCCATTTAATCATGGCCCCCTTAGCAGCTTTTATCAGCCACTCTGGGCAAGAGTCAAGTGAGGAGGTGGTAGGCCTGCAGTTCATCAACACCCTGGAGACTTCCTCCACTGACAGAGGGTCAAACTGATCCAAACAGAGAGAGAGAGAGAGATGGTGTGGCGATGGTCACCTCACAGTCGATGAATCTTCTCGTGGAGTCAAGGTCAGCATGGATGGGTTCAATTTTGGATCTTAGAAAGGCTGCAAACTGATCATTGGTAAACTCCATGTGAGGCCATGACTGACCGGCGCTGATGAGGTCGTGAACCACCCAGAACAATTCTGCTTGCCAGTTCGCAGTCTCCCCGATACATCTGGTGTTAAATGGCCTTTTCGCCATTTTTAAGGTGTTGGCATATCTTCTGATTGTGATCTTAACAGCAGCCTTATTTTGCGCTGTCTGGTCCCTTCTCCACCTGCTCTCTAGCCATCTCCTTGCTATCTTCATAGCTCACAGCCCCTCGGTATACCAGGGGGCTGAACAAGCTCTGGAGCAAAGAGGGCTTTCAGGGGCGATCATGTCAGCCACCCAGGTCATCTCCAAATACCGTCTATCGACCTGGGCTTCGACAGGATTGTCGACCAGACCAGCTGGAGACCCTCCCAAGGCTTCATGGAACTGTTCTGAGTCAAGAAGCCTGCAAGGACAAACCGTTATCCCTGCGGAGAGGGGTTGCCACAGACAGGTTAAATCTCAGTAGGAAGCGATCTGTCCATGACAGTGGGTGGACGATTACATTCTGCACCTTCAGATCACTTTCCGCCTGTGTGGTCAGGAACACCAGGTCCAGACTGCGGCCCTCTGAATGCATGGGATAGGTGACATGTTGGGATAGGTTCATGGCTCTCATGGAATCCATGAACTCCAGGACTGCACCAGACAGCACTGTTTCAGGATGGATGTTGACATTCTCGGCTATCAATAGCCTGGGTGACTTCAGCATCGCAGCCGAAATGAACTCAGCCAGCCCTGGCAGAGACCGTGCTGGACTGTGGGGAGAGTGGTACACCAGCACTATCTCAAATCTATCCCTAAGCCCCACTGCCAGGTGCCAACACTCCAGGCCTGGGCTCAAAAGCTAGGTGGTCCTACTGATACTTATGGAATTCCTGAAAACTATTGCGACCCCACCCCCACCCTGCCCCTTTGATTTGCCCTGGTGCTGAATGGAATAACCTGGTGGGGGAGGCATATCTGAGAGAAAGAGCAACTTCTCCCAGGTTGGCCACCCATGTCTCCGTAATACAAGCCAGGTGTGCTTCCTCTTCCTCAATGAGGTTGTAAATCAGATGGAACTTGTTAATAGCAGACCTGACAGTAATCAGCAGAATGATCAAATGGGTAAGCCGGCTGAGCTGGTACCCAGCTTCTTGTTGGGGGTGGGTGGGAAGGTCAGAACATGCATTGTCTCATGCATGTTGTTCTATAATGATAGGCCAACCCGACCACAGCATACTTTCCTCAAATAGAAATAAGATTCTGAATGAACTATAATTCAGTAGTCTCATGCTTTGTTCAAAGCTGGTTGCATTAAGGACAATAACATAGTGCTTTGATAAGTGGAAATATGGTTGCAATGGTTTCTGAATATTGATATTTATGACATCAGACCTGCCTCTGTTTTTTTTTTAACAGAGGGACTGGATAGTTCATTCAGTGTAGGGAATCACTGACAGATGGTAGCACATTGGAAAGTGAGATAGTGAATGAACTGAATGAATCTTTGTTGTTACTGATTCTATTGTAATGCAGCCTGTGGAGAAATGAGGACAGAGGTAGCATCTGGATTTGTTGCAGGGTCTCATTTCAGTGCTTCTGTTGTTAGTGTTCTGTGTTAGTGTTGGGTTGTGTTAGTGCTCTGAGAGCAAGGACTGGTTTATCATTCAGGACCTGTGTGAGGAAAATACAGTTTTCTGAAGTGGGCTGGAAATAATTGTGGATGGATTGGACTGGTTTAAGTGAGAGCTATAATTGACAAGTGTTCTGACATCGTTCTGTAGTACATTATTTCTATCGCCAAACTGATCTTCTTGGTATGTTTTCTAACTTTGCCAGTGATTACTGTGATCCAAGAAATGACTGACAAAAATCCTTGCATGTCTGTCTCCAGTGGGTTAGAATAGATGGCAATTTTGCTACAGAGTTTGGCTGTAGTTAACTAATTTTTATGGAGTCTTCTGCATGGAAGCAAGAAGCCTGTAGATAAGAGTGTAGTGAATGGGACCTTTGTACTCACCATCATAGTAGGTTGTCATCCAGCTGCCGGATGCCCAAGCCAATTTCTGAGCCAAACTTGAGATTTATCTCTGGCCCAGCTAGTCCTGGAGAAGGGAAAGCAAAAATCTCTCCTCAGTGATTTCAAGTGGTGGTGGTGGTTGGGGGAAACATGTGCTGCGGCTTTTCTAAGAACAATGCAGTTAATCTGGTTAAACAGCTTGACTGAAACTGTGACCAGTGATGTCATCAAGTAAGAGAAAAAAAATGTGTCATGGAGGGTTGGCACTCAAGGATCAAAATGGAAAACAGGCTTGTCTAGGCTTGAGTTTGCCAGTCAGGGGCCAGGGACAACTTCTAGGTCTATGCCAACCTACTTTGTCTTCTGGTCAGGAGCTTTTTCTTTTTTAAAAATTTGATCAACAATGTGTATATGCACAGTGCCTAATTATTCATTTTTGCCTAGATAGCTATTCTAAAGATATTGAGGCTTTAATATGCTGCAGCTTCCTCCCATGCCTTGATTCCACAAGCCTGCCTTCAGTGTTGAAGACTTCTCCAGCAGTGTATGTGTTTATGCGTGTGCATCTTTTAAACTGTGCGCTCAGAATGCTGATGCATGCAAGGGGCCTAATTGTTTTCAGACCTCGGCTGAATTCTCCATTCTCACATAGCTTGGATGAATCTGTGGATAAATGGGGATCATATTTTGGCTTCAGCCTTTGATGTTTATCTATGGTGTGTCTAGGGATGAGTTCACTTTGCACATGTTTAGAGGCAGTGTTTATTCATTAAGTGAACGATGTCTATCATAGCACATGCTTATCTTCACCTCTGTATTTTGCATATAGATATACTCTACTTTGGATTGATTATGGGGAAGAACAGACTAGTTTATTTTGCAAGTCTGATTGCTGAGCAATGCACCTCTGATGGCAAGCTATTGCAGAAAGGGAAATGATTAGACATGGGCACTTTGTTTTCATATCTCAGGAATATGAATATGACCCACGGCACCACAGGTGCCCTGGGGGCCCAATTCCCTCCCCCAGAACTGGCTGGGCCACTCACCAAGCGCCATGCAGCCATCGGCAGCACACCAATCCTGGCAGGAGCTGGGAGCTCATTGGCTTAGCAGAGAGACTCCCTGTCCCACTTCCATGCTCAAGTGGTTGGCTGCACGGGGAAGTGGGGAAGGACTGGCCGGGCTCCTGCTGGGATTTGCACACCGCTGCAGGCTCCCAGCATTGTGCAGAGCCTGGTGAGTGGCCCAGCCAGCTCTGGGGGAGGGAACTGGGCCCCCGCGGTACCCTGAGATACGAATACGAAGTGCCTGTCTCTAGAACTGAACTGAATCATAGGAAACACACAATTCTCTCAATGTCTAGTTTGACCTTCATATACACAAGACTCAGAGGAAATGAAACATAGAAGAGCTGAGAGTAAAAAGCAGAGACCACTCCTCCCAACCTCTGACATTAAGATGTGACGTGAACACCAGCAATTTATTTTACAATAGATATGCTTTATCGTATTTTTATTATATATGCATGGAAGCAGTAATTTAATAGTGCATTCAATGCCAGTATTGAATAAATGGTTTATCCAATAGATTTTCCATTTAGATTCCAGTACAAACAGGAATTTTTCTGACAATGTCTCTGTTTCCTTTCAGATAAAAACAAAAACAAAAAACAAAAAAACTGGTGCTTTGAAAAAGGAACCAGCCCACCAACCAAAGAAAATGAGGAAACACCGGCATTTGCCCTTTGTAGCAATCATTTGTCTTATACTCTCAGGCTATCATGTGACTCAGGCCCAGCAGCAAGAAAGTAAGTTTCTTCCACATTTAAATAATTGCCTATTTTCAGAATTGAAGACTTGTCCTGAATATGTCCCCAGAAATTCTGAAGAAGGAGCGGGAGTGGAATTGAGTTGTAGTAAATGTTTGCTCAACACTATTCTGTGGTTTTGGTTCTACCTAGACTGATATTGAGAATAGGTGCTTTCCTTTTATAAGGAAGTGAAGTAGTATTACCAAATATTGGGAAGCTATTGCATAGATTATGATGGCTGGCAGTCTTTATATCTGTGTGAAATACTTTTACTGATTGCTGACGTTCAGTGTCAATATCACCTTCTGATAACACTGAGGGTTGGTAAAAGCCTGTTTCGCATGAGAAGTCAGCTTTTATAATGCTTGAATTTCTTCCAGCTTCTCTCTTTGCCCTTACCAGCCCCTGCATTCCCCCAAAGCCTCTTCTATCAGTCCTGACCCTAATGCGAACTTTTGTTTTCCCTTTACATACCTGCCAAATGGTGATAGAAGCAGCAGTGATAGTGTATTAGGGGAGGATGAAGGTTTTACTCTTTTCCCTCAATGGGGTTTTCTGAGTAGTATGGCACCAAGGGACAGATCCTGAGGAATAGTAAGAGAAATAATTCTCCCAAGTGTTTGTGTGACAAAGTGCATTGTTGTTGTTGTTTCATCACATATAATGTGCTAAAGCTTTATCTGGCAGTTTACAACATAATTATGCAAACAACACATTGTGCCCCAGCGGGCCAGGTACTCATTTTACCAACCTGGAAAAGATGGAAGGCTGAGTTAACTTTGAGCCAGCCACCGGAACCCGTCAGGATTTGAATTTCTCTCATTGTGACAGAAGAAGAGGAAGGACACAAGGAAGGAATGGGAAAATCTGCTTCTTCTCCTTTGGAAGATTTTATATTATCCTGGAAAACATTTACATGGGAGTGGACATGATTTTCAGTTTAGGGTGCTACCATTGGTTCGAGCTACTTCCTAGTGACTACACAATATGTGGGAAAAAGTGAACCAGGCCAACCCTCTTCCATGCCCATCCAGGCCTTTTTGGTTCAGAGGCAGAGCAATTCTGTTTTTTGAAGCTAGGCTGGAGAAATAGGGACCAGATCATGTGTGCACAGAAAGGTCACTTTAAAGGAGACTGCACCCAGCAAAGCCTCTCATATAGCTTCTTTCTGCAGGATCCAGCTGTCCTGCCTGGTCCCACCCTTAGTCTGGCCCATTCAGCACTCACCCACATAGAGAATCCCAGAGAAGTCTATATCATGCTGCACAAGTTATCAGCCCCCACAATCAAAACTCCTTATGAGGAAAGAGGCAAAATCAAAAACACCTCCTTCTCACTTGCCAGCTACTGCTGTTTCTACCACCTCTGGATTGATATGTAAAATGAATAGTTGAGAGGCTGACGGGTAAAGCATTTCTATAAACCTTGTTTTTGCACTAAAAATTGATTGTAATTCCCTTCCCCCCCCCCCCCCATAACTGACATCACTTGTCCAAGAACAACATGGGAGAGTTCACCTGTCTCAAGCACAGTGTCGTGTTTTGTAACATGGTGCTTGATATAATATGGAAATTGGCTTTCCTGTAGCAATTATTCCAGCAAGTGTTCACATAAGGATAGTAATCATACAAGCACAATCACTTCAACAAATGCAATCCATAAATCCAGTGGAAGCTGTGGATATATTCACTAATATATCGAATCAATATGCTTTGAGTATGGTAAATGGTTCATTATGTTATTTAAGTTAAGTAGGTTACATGTTTACATAGCATATTCCTACCTCTATATACTTAAGGAACAAACACTAGAAGCTACCATATCTGGAGAATATTCTGCTGGAACCAATTTTAAGTTAGTAATGGAAAAACTGCTTCTTTAAGTTGAATTACTGGGTTGGAATGGTAGCATTATTAACTTTGTGAGTAAGGACACATGCTCTGTTAGCACAAGCTTCTTTTTTTGTTTCTCCTGCTGAGTTTAATGTATACACTATGCATTTATGAGCTCTAGGCTGCTGCTGATGTCAAAGAATTGCATGACTTGTCACTAATAGAACTAGACTCCTGCCCCACCAACTGATCTCTGGAAAATCATGAATCAATTTGTTTTTTTAAAGATGTCAAAGTCGGTCCTGCTGCTGATATAATATTTCTAGTGGATTCCTCTTGGAGCATTGGAAAGGAACATTTCCAACTTGTTCGGGAGTTTCTGTATGATGTTGTAAAACAATTAGATGTGGGTGGAAATGATTTACGGTTTGGTCTGGTCCAGTTCAGCGGAAACCCACATACAGAGTTCCAGTTAAACACATACCATGCCATGCAAGATGTCCTCTCCCATATTGCACACATGCCCTATATGGGGGGAGGAACCAAGACTGGACAAGGATTAGAGTTCCTCATTCGGAACCACCTAACTCAAGCTGCTGGAAGCAGAGTGAGTGACGGCACTCCACAGGTTATTATAGTGTTAACGGATGGACGCTCCCAAGATGATGTGACTCTGCCATCATCTGTTCTTAAATCTGCTGATATAAACATGTTTGCCATTGGAGTGCAGGATGCAGTGGAAGGGGAATTAAAGGAAATAGCAAGTGAACCCCTTGATATGCACCTATTCCGCCTAGAGAACTTTACTGCTCTCCACGGCATTGTAGGAGATTTAGTTGCGAGTATTCGCTCATCCATGACTCCAGACATGGCTGGAGCCAAAGGAGTCATTAAAGACATCACAGGTAACACTATCCTGCTGTAACGTTGCAGTATTTATACTCAGTTGCTACAATTCTATGGCTGTAAGCATTCTGATGTGTACAACAAGGGCATTTCCAGACAACAACATCCACAACAAATGAACTTTATTTCTATTGTTTACTGGCACTATCTAGAATGGGAAATATCTACTTTCTGCTTTTATTTTTACTGAAGGGGGGGGGGTGTTAATGTAATGTTGGAGTGCCATACGAAGAATGTGAACTACAAAGAACTACAGAAAAAAAGATGAGGTAAAAAGTCACAGGCTTTGACATTGCTGCAAGTCACCCCCTCCTTTCCTTTTTTAATCACCAGTGAGTGAGCCCATGCTTTATTAAAGTTCAGGGAGAATTAAACTGTAATAAATGTATAAAATTTTTAATTACATATGACATGGTCTTAGATTTGTATACCATGTTATGGATGTCATAGAGGAAAATGGAATATTGCTCATCTCACTGCTACTGATCCATTGCTGGAGGGAAACTGCATTCTCCCAGCAATGATATATTGTGATTCGAGTGCTGAGAAAATACGATTTATTGATCTCAGTTACTGTATGAAACAATGAGAATTGTCTGGAAAGGTCCAAGGGTACACATCCAAAGGGTTAAAAACAAAGGTTTTCTTAGCATAAATACTCTGGCAAACAAACCTATCCATTTGATTTGGCATAGTTTTTGCTACAGATTATACAACAAAATCAAGCAAAGATGAAACCCAATATTCCCCAGTCACTAGGTGGTCACACTACCTATGTCTACCGCATAAAGCTTAAGACAAGTAATAGTATTATCTTAAAGCTAAAGGCATGTAATTTGTATTAAGTGACAAAACTAGAACATACTATTTTTTTCCAGAAAAATAAGAAACTAAGAAAGTGTACCATCATGTGTGTGCGTTTCTAGGTGCTTGTGTGTCTTTGATTTAAGCTCTCTTGACTCAGCAAACCAGTTTAGTGGGAAATTTTCAAGCCCCATGCAAATCCCTGTCTCCAGGTGAGAGCAAGATAAGGAATAGTATTTTTTTTCTTGCCAACATCTTTGTAATTTGCACAGACTTTTTCTGTGCAGAATTAATGTCCTTGCCCTTTGAGAAGCAAAGCATATGCACACACAGGAAGTGCAAACAACTGATTTAAAAAATGCAAACCTCTCCAATGCTCCCAGTCCTTAAAATTTCATGCCACAAACCAGTCGTTTTTTGTGTGCAGCTTATATTATTTACATTCAAGTGTTATTAGCATAACATTGATTAATTTAGACAAACGACTATTCTTGTTTTTTTTTTCTCTTGTCAAGAGTGCCAGGTAGTACTTTGTCCTCTCAGGATAAGAGGAGAATAATTTGGAGTTCCTTATCATTGCATCATACCTGTTGTATTTGAAAGCATGCAGGGCAGATAAAGAACAGGACAGAAAAAAAGGGCAAAAGAAATAAGAAATGAAAAGCCATTATTTTCTAACTAGGCATTAAAGAGGAATCTCCTATTGCTTTATGATCTTTCCCTCCCCTCCACATTAAAAGCAAGAGAAGTAGAAGCAAATTATCTTATTTGTAATAATTTTGTTTTTGAAACAAGTAGAACTAGAAATCTCACTGCAGGATCATTCTGTGTGATATAAAACCATGTGGTGAAAACTATGGGTTCAATCAAATGATACTTATTTCACTAAGTTCTTGACCTTTGTTTTTTACGCCTTGAAATGCATGAAAAGAGAAATACAATTTTGAGTGGTACAGGATAACAGCAATGCACAATTACAACATTCATCTTGTCTCGTTAACTTCTCACTTTAACTCTATCATTTGCTCCGTTTTCCATCATTGCATTGCTGCATGATACATAGCCAAATAAACATTTTCATTGAATTTCATTCGCTATGGTAGGACAAAGCTTTAGATTAATGGAAGAAGTCAGCAGATATCATTGTGTTTTAACATTTTTTTAAGTGAAACTTTAAAACATCTACCAGAGATATATATTATTTTTAACTGCTACTGTAGGATAGACCTTCATCACTAATATTCATTGAATGTAACTGGTTTCCAGATTTTTACGTCTTGAAATGAATCGAGGTGTAGTTCCTTAAGCTACTTTAGAAGTATTAGGAGCGTGTAACAGGCAAGCACAGAAAAGGTTTAATATAGGATGAACACTTCCCTTCCTTTAAGGATTTATGAATGTGCATGTTACGGTCTCTTGGAGAGCCTCTTTCCCAGCATTTACTCTATGTTCTCCAAAGGTCTAAACTAATGTGAAGCTGGGTCTTATTTAGCTTGTACATCATTAAGAGACCCAGCCCACCTTTACACAATAGAATATTCAATGTCTGAGCATTTTTATCACTATTTAAGCAAAGTCCACTTTGAATGATTTACTTGAGAATTCTATATCTTCAGAGCTGAATGATATAGACAGTATATAAAGATAGCTAGAGAAATTGGTTATTCTAATTATTCATAGATTGTTTTTGTACAAATGTATCACTATATAGTCTAGCTAAGTAGATAGAGTATGTTCCATTCAAAGATATTTCTTTGGTTACATACCCCCAGCACAATGTTGAAGTCTTTTCCCGGGGACATAAATTGACATATTTCAAGACACAACATGGTGCCATATAGGCTTTAAAATATGTTTTTTTGTCTGAAAAGGGACACTTGTGCTGTTTACAGACTTCGCATCAGTGCCATGTTTGTATGTTCCTAAAATGACTTAAAAGCAGGTTTTAGTTACGTTGAAAGCCAAAAGTGCTCAAGCTTTACAAGTAACAACTAGTGCTAGGCCAAAGGTTAGTCCTGAATCTGCCAGGATATTAATTATACTCCACTGGGGTTCATGACCTAATTCCTGCTTTCTTTCTATGCCAACAATGCTTTGCTTCGTTGTGTAACAAAGCACGCTTTAATTTGCTGTCCACCATCAGCTTAACCTGTCATGGTGTACTTTGGTATGATGGTATTGTGGGAGTGACAGATTATCCAACAATTATATATACTTGCTCCCTGTTTCCCTTAGATCAGCAGTATTTTATATATAATTTAGATGATATTTCTGGAACCTTTAGGCCATGTAGTAGCACACCACCTTTGCAGAAGACTAGCAATGAAAAATAAATGTGTTTTACATTTTTACCACTGTGTTTATTAAAATGCAAAACAGAAATCTTTAAAAAGAACCATTAACATATTTCGCTATCACATATACATCCTGGTTTTCCCTCAAGGGGCTCAGGCATAATGTGACATGTAAAATAGTTTCAGCCAAGCTACAGTGGCTCAGGTCACTCTGTGAGTTTCACAGCTAGAGATTTGTCCAAATCTCAATGATTCGTGACCACTTTCTCTACTAGTGGCATAAATCAAGTATGAAACAGGTCTACACATGTTGGATAAATTTGGTCTAACACATTTTTAAGGTAAATGTAATAGTGTATTTAATAAACTATACCTTAGTCATTGTGATGCTGTTTGACTACAGAGTCAAGTATTGCATTGTTTTGGTATCATCAGCTGACTTTCCTGCTGTTTCCAATACCACTAAACTTCGCTATGTGTAGACAAAGTCAGTAGTTTATGCTAAACTAATTCTAGTCCACCTTCATTTGTTTGTTGTTAAAGGAGCAGCTCAGAATTATTAATAACCAAACGAGAAAGCTCCATCTATAAAGTGTCAGTTTTTCAGGACATTTTGTGCTTTATGTCAGCCAGGACAAAGTCTAGCTAACCATGAATGGATTAAAAGGCCTACTTTACATGGGATCCAACCTCTCATCCATTTATCCAGTACCAGCTAATATTCAATTGAAAAGTATATTGCTCATACAAGGGTGAGATATCTGATCCATTCAGAATCAGTTATAACTGTTGGATAATAAGATTAGATAATTATATTATGACTGGCTTCGTCACCCTGTTTAACACGATTCTGCATTACTTGATTGAATATCCAGCAATCATATGTGAAGAATAAAATCAAATATCTATTTTGATTAGAGAAGAAATTTAAAATTAAATATCATAAAAAATGTATCAGTTTAATTTCTATTTTTCAGCTGTCTCACTTTAAAGAGTTATATTTTCAGACAATGATATAGGCAAATAAATCCTACTGTAGTAGTTTGTTAAAAAGAAATAAAATGTATAAGGTTTATATATTTTAATATTTACTTGTTTCTTTGAATAAGATTAGGTTTTATTTTATTTTTTCTTGATTGGGAATATTCAGATATTTAAGCATAACTCTTTTTATGCTCAAACACTACCCCTTCCTGAGATTCTCCAAGGAAACTAAACTAAAACTTTATTGCCATACTTTATTAAATTATATTAATATTTTATCAGTTCTTGTCTTGAAAATCTCACTGTGACATTATATATATATATGTCACATATATATAGTCATATAGGGAACTAAGTTTATATATAAACTTAGTTCCCTATATGATTTGCAGTCTGATTCAAATTTGCATTTTGAAGATAAATGGGTGATCATTCATTGAAGGGCTTTCTTATGAAGAGCTAGTGTTTTAAGTTAAGTTGTAGATGTTTTTAAGCTTTGTGATCACACAGAAGACTTCTATTTCTTCCTAATACAGTATTATGTAATTTGTAAATATAAGCTGGCAATTCATATTCAATCAGAATGCAGAACTTGCAGGCAAGTTTCATTCACGCTGACCATTACTTGTTTTGTTCTTTCATATTCGTGTTTCTTGCTAGTTTCCAAAGAAACATGTCAGAATACTATTCAACTTGCATGGAATCACTTGGTTTAATGCTTTCACCTGTTGCATTTCTCTTTTTTTAAAGCGCAAGAATCTGCTGACATTGTTTTCCTTATTGATGGATCAAACAACATCGGCGCTGTCACTTTCTCAGCCGTTCGTGATTTCGTTGCAAATTTAATTGAAAGACTCTCAGTTGGAGCTGAGCTCGTACGCATTGGGGTGGTGACATATAGTGATCAACCCAGAACTGCATTCTTCTTGAACAGCTACTCCCAAAAAGCTGATGTTCTAGATGCAGTGAAATCCCTTAGCATTCTTGGTGGTGAGGTAGCTAATATTGGGGAAGCTCTTGAGTTTGTGGTGCAAAACCACTTTACCCGCTCAGGAGGCAGCAGGATAGAAGAAGGTGTCCCACAGATTTTAGTACTAATAAGTGGCAGTGAATCTAGTGATGATATTAGGGAAGGGGTTTTAGCCATGAAGCAAGCTAGCATATTTTCCTTTAGCATTGGGTTCCAAAATGCAGACAGTGTTGAGCTTCAGCAAATTGCTACTGATGGAAGCTTCGCATTTACTGTCCTGGATACACGTAACCTTGGCGAACTTCAAGAACTCTTACTACCAAACATTGTTGGAGTGGCCCAAAGACTCATTTTGTTAGATGCTCCAACCATTCTTACAGAAGGTATGTACTGTTTTTAATGAACCATTATATATCATTCAGTTATTTATATTCTTATATGGAACTTTTAATTATTTGGGTAGTCTTCTTAGAAGCCAGATAGCTCAAACTGTATAATGGAGTTTCAGATAACAAAGACAGTGGGCTGCTGTGGTGAATATCTGTAAGAACTGGAAAATGTGAACCTAATATACAAAAAAGGACACATGCAGATGAAACTAACGATGGTATAATCAGAAACAGACAAAGAATGTGAAGACAATTAAATGTCACCATTCTGACTTAAGAAATGTTTGGCATACAAGGAACAAAATCCATGTGACACCCTTCTTAAGGTAAAATAAATGAAATAATTGACAATTCAATGTTTGAACAGTGTCTTCCAGGACTTTGCTTTTAACAATTTCAGTTATTAAAGGGTTTTCATCTTAGATTTTTTTTTAATATGTAGAAATCAGAAATTCTACATGATAGACGATATAGGCAATAGCTAACTATCTTGCTGGTGCTTCACATTTGATAATAGTCTGTACCACTCTCTGGCTTCTATAGGACTATTTTCTTTATGTGATTATTGCAAGCATGATGAACTTTACAAATATGTGAGCATATTTTTTTTCAAATAACAAGCAACAACAGTAATAGAAACACAGCATCCAAACTGGATGTTACAAAATATGCACCCTTGAGTTTCATTCACAAAGACTGTGCCAGAGCAGGAGTTGCTTGTAGAAAAAAAACAAAGTAGTGCAAATGTCTCTTTAAAACAAAATGAGTCAAGAACAAAGTCCAAGATATCTTTATTGTCCAGGGCAAAAGATTCAAAGCACAAAAAAATAGCTCCTGGTATCCAGTTTTTAGAGTTCTGAAATAAAATACCAGTTCAGATACAAATACATAAATCATTACATAGATTTACCCTTGCAGTGCTCCTCAGAATTCATCAGAATTACAGGCGGATATAGAAAAATATTTATTCGGTATAGTTAAGAAAGATAAAATAAGTGAAATTAATAACCCATTTTTAAAGACATTGTTAAATATATGGTATAAGTGCAAAAAGAATTTATGTTCATCATACTCCCCACTTGGATTAGTGACAGAAATAGAAAAATTTCCTACCAATATGAAAGTGTATGTGGATCTATTTAAAGAAAAGAAAGTGATTAGATTGAAAGATTGGTTGTATAAAATGAGATCGACAGATCAAATGAAACAAACTCTTCAGAATAGGAGCATTTCATGGTTGAATTATATACAATTAGAAAGATGGACTAATGAATGGGTAAATAAATATAATAAAGGTAGAGAATATACAAAGTATGAACAATTTTTATTGTCATATGAGGACATTCGGATGACTGACTCAGTGAAAGGTACTGTGAGTAAAATTTACTTACTTCTTCTTAATTTAGAGGAAGAGGAAAGTGAGAAAGAAGGATTAAAAATAGTGTGAAAAAAGATTTACCCTTGCAGTGCTCCTCCTGCACAGATTGAAATTCTGTTACCTAAATCAAAGTGATAAGAGCCTATATCATCCGCCAGGGGAACAGCTGCTCCTGTCTTCTCCAGTTCTCTCTGTCTCTTTCCAAACTGGAATAGAGAATCACAGCCCCTTCCTGGGATTTCCCCACCTGCTGGGTTGAACCAAATAGTCCATAGGAGTTACATTCTCCTGTACTAAAATACTCTTGTCTCAACATTTACTAAGTAAGATTTAGAATGGAATTCTACATTGTGCATTTGCATATTACAATCAGCATATTGCAATATGTAACCACTGGATGTACACTCATAATAGTAGGCATGAAAAGCTAAAAACATAATCATGACTCTTTGCTGGCTTAGTTTTAATTCGTTGAGACCTGCAAAGCACCTCATGGCTTTCTTTTGAATTTATTGATGGAGCTATGATACTGAAGGGACCAATGGCAGCAAACCCCTGTGGTTCAGATGCCTTACTCTGAGTCCCCTTATTATGAGGACTTACCTTCCTCGAATGTAAGAACTGGGTTGAACTTCCTTGTCTAAGGATTAAGTGCTGATGAGAGCATTGATTCCAGGGCTGGTTCCTCCATTTGAATCAGTGTATTCTTAGTTTCCTGCTTAACTCTGTGGCTAACTGGATCTTCTGGATACATGACAATTGGCTCTTCTTCAAATGCAAGAATATATCCTCATGGTTTTAACATATCCCTATGCAAAGTTTCAATGGGACAATCTTCTGCTTGAACCAGACGTTTTTCATCTATCTGATCCAAAACTATGTGCACAACTGGTTCCCATCTGTCAGAAATTTTTGGCATCCCACAGGAGCTCAAATTACGTACCAACACTGTGTCTCTTGATTCAGCGTTGGACCTCACAACTTTAGCATCCCATCTCCTTTTTCTTTCTTTCTTTCTTTCTTTCTTTCTTTCTTTCTTTCTTTCTTTCTTTCTTTCTTTCTTTCTTTCTTTCTTTCTTTCGTTCTTTCGTTCTTTCGTTCTTTCTTTCTTTCTTTCTTTCTTTCTTTCTTTCTTTCTTTCTTTTTTTGCTTGCTGATGCTTTTCACTCTGTTTGGTGGCCAAGTCATAAACATAAATCAATCTATTAAATAGGAGAGTACAATTAAAATCAGAGCAGAGTTGTATGCTATTTAGTCCCTGGAATTTTGCTTGATTCTGTAACTAACTCTAACTCAAAAGTTACCCTTGATAACTTGAAATCATCCAGGGAAACCATAATGGCTTATAACATTTTTCCACAAGGTGTTTGCTATTGTTCTTGCTGTCTGGTCTCTAGTAGGATAAGCTTGGGCATATGTCATGAAGTGATCAGTGACCACCAAGTAAATACCTGTTGTAGCATGTTCAAGAGTGAGAAAGATTATGCAAATTAATTCCAAAGAAGTATACACCTTGTTTATGGTGGCCAGGCTTTGTATACCTGAAGCCTTTGCCTATTCCATCTAATAAGCCTTAGAATTTACTTTTGGGGGATTCAATATAGTGTCCCTTTGAGTTAAATTTTTAACATGTGCTACTATTCTCATGTTAGTTGCAATGAGCTTCACAATCTGTGAAAAAACAGCTAACCCAACTGGCTCAGCCACCACTTCTGGGTCCTTCAGGAGGACTGTAGCTTCTGGGTTTCACCCTGGCAGCTGTAACATGCCTAACATTGTACAAGGTCTAGCAGCTGGGACATTAAAAATTTTTTCTTCATTGCAAATGTATCTCACTCCTATCATCCACCTCCAACATCTGACTTTTTAAATAATGCTGTAAGCCACCTTCCACTGATATGGCATGCCCATCTGGTTTAAAGGTTTGTCATAAAATTGACATATCCTATATGTTTCAATGCACATTTGATTCATGCATTGATACAAAGGCTGGGAAACCATATCCATCATCCATGCCTTTGTCATCCATGCATCTACAATTATGTGGGACATGCACTTCTCACTTTATGAGTCCTATATATGGCACCGATGGTCCTTCCATCTATGTCTAGTATGTCACTAATGGGCCACAGTTCTCTGTGACCCAGATGATTTTTGTAAAATGTCTTGTGTCTACAGGTTAGTTGGGACTATGCTAACAGTCCCATTTTACCTTATTGAAATATACATAATCATTAAATTTAGGTTCTGTCAATTCCTCTGATGTTTGCCTTTCACATCTGGTCAAACTTCCCTTTTCATAAGCCCAAAGCTATATTGGCTATATTGCTTCAAGTCATTTCTCCATCTTCTGCTTGCTTCTGGCTTCCCAGGTTTCTATTAAATTGTGAGAAGCTAATCTTGGGTTAGGTCTATTAGTCCAGAGTCATCAGATTCCTGAAGTTCCAGACCTTCACCTGACTTTATGACTAGGAGAAAGAGATGCATAGGAGGAAATGATTTCTGGACTGAGAGTATTAGTTTATAGGTGAGGAACAACACTGCAGACAAGACAAAGAGCAAACATATCAGGAAACTCTAAATACTGTTTCCCTTGTCAGCACACAGTCACTTGTACAACCCTGGTTATATATATGTCTCCATTTTCAACAGTGGAGCTGTTTAATTTTTAATTTTAATTTTTAAAAAAGGCATGCAAAGGTGAGAGGTGCTGTCTTGCATCAGGCACCTTTGTCCAAACCTGACTATGGCACTTGAAAGGACAGAGCATGAAGAGTGAAACAAGATCCCATCCTTCCCTTTATATGTGAATGAGGAAGAGAAATGAAAAGAGACACACAGCAGCTGCCTCTCATCATACCTTGTTTTGTCTTGTGTGCTAACGTGAGGGGTTTTCCTTCATTCTTCATAGCCACAGAGTTCTTAGGCAGCTAATAATGGGGATGGCAGCAAAACAGATCTAGGTTTGCCAAGGTTGCCTGTGTAGGCAACCTGAAAAGAACTTAAACAGTAGTGCTGCGGCACTAATGGGTGTGGTATATTAAATTGAAATAATAAATAAATAAACATTTTGCTGAAAGAACACATTGCCAATTGAGGTATGGAGTTGGGAGAAGTCAAGAAAGAGTCCGAGCATTGTCTGTTCATTTCCTCTAAGACTCGGTTGTGCTATCCCGAAAAAAAAAATTACATCACTCTAATCGTTATGTCATGTTTGGCTGAGCTACATTTTGGAAGTGTAACGGATTTAGCTTTACCACTTGTCACCAATGTGGCTGCATTCTTACACACATTTACATGGGAGGAGAGCCGTGAATTTGGCAGCCTTTTGTTCTGAAACTGTGGGGGGAAAAATCTCTTTTCTCTCTCTCTCTGCAGTGAAATTTCTCTTGCACAGAGAAATCTCCCCACAGGGAAAAAGGTCCCCCCCCCCTCCCCTGCACATACATACCTTGAGAAATCTCACTGGAAATTTTGCAGGATTTCTCAGACATTTTGAAATCACATTTGAAGAAGAAACATCAATCTGCACACAATCATCACAATTCTGTGTGCAGGATGGCACTGTTTAGTATTGTCCAGATTTCTGGCCAGGATTCCCTAGAATTGTGCAGTTTTTGTGCAGTGCCATCTTTTATGCACACTTTTATCTGGAATCCTGTACAGGATTTGCCAGAAAGGGTACAGAACTATCCTGAATTTGCCTGTTTCCTATGTGGAAGAAATAGGTGATAAAAATAGGGATGGGCTGGGAAGTCTGGAAAAATGAGACCTAAGTTTCCTCATCATTGGAAGCTGGGAAATCTTACTGTCACTGGGGGAAATCTCAGCACGAAGCCTTTGTGTGGCAAGAGTTGGAAAACTGCCAGGAACCAATGCTTGTCACATCCCTATTTGCTTAATTCACATTAAAGGTGACTGTTGGATCTTCCTGCTCCTGTTACTCCAAAATTTTCAAGAGAGGCGCCTTTCTCCTGTCTTGAGCCACCTGTGACACATGCACTTCAGCCATGTCATGTTGCTTAAATAGATTTGTACTGGATTTTGAACTGAAAATATACATTATGAAAGAAGGCTAGAATTCCAGCCTTTGTTACACTGAGTGATGAGTTCATTCAGCTTTCTAAAGCAGGAAAATCCTCATGAAATATTTTTGTCACATTATTTTTAGGTGGCAAATTCATTTTGTTTTTGTTTTTTAAAACATGGAAATCAAAAAGCCAAACAAGTGACTCCAAAGTTTGAAATTGTTCATGACACTAAGGGCTTGCTGGCATCTCTGTTCACCTGCCTATTGTATAATCTTTTTACTGGGACAGAAGAAATTGTTTGGATTAAGCTCAGGCAAGATGTGGCTGAGAAGCAAATGCAGTGTTTGGCGGATTTCTTTTGTTCTATCTGGTACTGTGGGCTGGGAAAAGAAGAACTATATTAAATAAGGAAATGGGGAAAGAGGAGCTTTGCTTGGAGAAAGATTGGGGGAATGTAGAGGACTTACAAGGTGTGGAAGTTTGTATGGTAAATGCCATATTAGTAGAGAAAGAAATGTTCAAGCCAAAGGTAGTATATAAATGGAAATGGTTGGGAGTTGAGGGGAGAGGAAGGAGGGCATTTGCTGTTTGGATAGCATTAGGGACATAGATTGGATTTGTCGAATAATGGGCAAGAGTGATACAGGTGTTGAAAGAAGACAGGTTTGTAGAAGACAGAGACAGGTCTACAGCAAAGAAGAGACCCAGAGAAAGCATTATGAATGCTCTGGATACCCTTGTGGATATTTCCTTCATATCTTACCTGTCAGCTTCTAGATGTGTCTGATTGGAAACAATGGAAAAGATTGCTGGTGTAGGTTGGCTTTAGAATAATTCTGCATGGTTCTTCTTATGGATATCCATCAATATCAAAGTGGAGATCCCTTAATGCCTGGTGTAAATATTATAAAGAATTTCATACAATATTATAAAGTAGTGACCATGCAAACACAGCTATAATCTGGTTAAATTTAATACAGTAGGACCCCCTTATCTGCGGAATCAGTATCTGCTGGTTCACTTATCTACAGTCTGAAAATATTAAAAATATTAAAAGAAAAATCCTAGATATATACATTTATAAAGATGAAGTTACGGGGGTCCTACAATTTGGACTGTAATAGTGCTCAGTTAATAAATGCAAACAAGAAACTTAAGACAAAACATACCAGAGCTTGTAAGGGTTACTATTTTGAATTAAAACATGCACAATTCCCCAGTGTACATGGCTAGTAACTATGCTGGCTGGGGAATTCTAGGTGTTGTGGTCCAGAAAAATTACTGTTACAAGCTGAGAAATATTCTCTATCACCCCAGGAAGGTGTGCACTAATAAAGTATTGATCAGCATTGTTGAATGAATACTCCCACTGATTTTATCTATGTATATGTTGCTTTCAGTTGTTGAAGTCAATAGGAAGGACATAGTCTTCCTGATAGATGGAACAACAGCCTTGGGAAATGCCCCCTTTAATGCTATTCGTGATTTCATTGCCAAAATCATCAACAGACTGGAAATTGGACCAGACCTGATCCAAGTTGCGGTGGCACAATATGCAGATACTGTAAGACCGGAATTCAATTTCAATACCTTCCAGACAAAAAAAGATGTCCTTAGCAGTGTTAGGAAAATAAAGCCAGTTGGTGGTCCTACACTTGATACAGGTTCCGCACTGAGGTATGTGAAAAATAATTTGTTCACCAGTGCTGTTGGAAGCAGGATCAGTGAAGGTGTGCTGCCCATGTTGGTCCTTATTACTGGTGGTAAGTCTAGAGATGATGTTCCCCAACCAGCATTAGAAGTGAAAAGCAGCGGCATCGTAGTCCTTGCTGTGGGAGCCCGAAATGCTGATCGTGCTGAACTAGAACAGATTGCTTATGAACCAAGCCTGGTCTTCACTCCCACTGAGTTCCGCACAGTTGCACTAACAGCTATTCTTCCTGATGTTATAACACCCATAAGGACACTTTCTGGAACTATTGTGGAAACGACACCAATGGAAGGTAAGCACTATACTTCTCAATTATTCAGAGATAATGCATTTTAATCTTCTTAAGCAGTATTTTTAAAATAGTAATATACACTTGTCATTGGTGTTTCATTCTTGCAGCTAACCATCCCGTATCCAAAATGGCAATTATGCCAGGTTTCACCACTGATGTTCATATCTGGCAGATAAAAATTGCAGTCCTGAAGACTGTGTTTGAAGATTTGGTTACTGGAGCCTGTGGAATGTTTTCATTAAATTGAGACACTTTAGCATCTAGTCCTTAACTCAGATGCTATGCTATTGGCATCACTCATTCAACAATCCATAGACAGTTTATTCTTATAGGCTGAAATCCTGTTGGGCAGCTCTGCCCACCCAACAGGGATGACATAATTGACAGTGACAGATGGCAGCTGATTAAAACCTTCTTTATGCAATTTCAGGGCATGCATTTCTTGCACACTAAATGACAAAGTCACGTGCACCCTGAAATCACAAAGGAAGTCTTTAATCAGTGGCAAAATAGAACAAGCTATTTTTTAAAGTGACCAAGAGCAAAAAAAAAAAAAAAAAAAAAAAAAAAAAAAAAAAAAAAAAAAAAGAGAGAGAGAGACTTCCCCCCCCCCAAACCTATGAAGTGGCCCATTTACTTATCTCTCCAAGTAGCTAGTGGATTGCCCCATATCCATGAGATGATAAGGTATGCTGTGTGATGTAATTATATCCACTTAATTCATAAAGAAACCCAAGTAATATTTCTAGTGTTGAAGATAGTAAAGTAAATGTATATGTTGCTTTCAGTTGTTGAAGCTGAGAAACATTCTCTATCACCCCAGGAAGGTGTACACAAAATTAAGACTAATGTCTTAATTTTGAGGCTTAAATTATTGAGACTTCAATAATGCCCAGATTTAGAGTTTCAATTCTTCATAATAATTCTCAGTTATTGCTGAAGTGCCAATGTTTAGAATCTTCTGTATTTATCCTTAACTAAGATGAATATCACAGGATAAAGATCTGTCACTTAACAACTTTCTCAAAATAAATGTCTTTTACTAATATAGCCTTTGCATGCTTCATGTCACTGGTGACATTTTTATTTTACCATTTAAATTAAAAATGATCTTACATGTTTTAAAACTCGAAAGATAAGTACAATATCCTCTCTCTGTGTCTCTCGCTTCTCAGCTCAATCTTTCTGTTTTTCTTTTCTTGTAAGTTTCTGAATACATTCCTCTTGATCTTTACTAGAGACGGGATTTTCAGATTTTTGGATTACAGATACCATAATTCTCCATTGTACGTTCCTTGCAGACACCTTACAAAACTTGAATGTGATACACCTGGAGAAAGGCCTAAACTGAAAGGCTTTGAGGCTTAGCTAGGCTATTTAACATGTACATGAAATTATTTGGAGAAGTTGTCTCAGATTTTGGAGTTTGGTATCACCAGTATATGGATGTCATCCACCTTTCTCTCTCCTTTCTACCTAATTCCAAGCGAGCTGTTCCTGCTTTAAACCAATGTCTGCTGTGGGTAATGTACCGGATGAAGGCAGTGAGATTGAAACTTAATCCAGACAAGATAGAGGTTCTCCTGGTCAATTAAAAGGCAGATGATTATCATATCCAAATATGGATGCAACTTGTGTTGAATGTGGTTACACTCTCCCTGAGAAATCATGTTCGCAGCTTGAGTGTACTCCTGGACTTATCACTGAGCCTGAATGCTCAGATCTCGGGGGAGTCCAGAATTGCCTTTGCACAGCTAACACTGGTGTGCCAGCTAAACCCATTCCCGGAGATGCCTGATTTGGCTACAATGACACATGCCTTAGTTGCATTGTTCTTAGATTTCTGCTAGACATGGGATATTTGTATTCATCTCTCAGGGGAATCAAATATGAATATTGGCACCACAGGTGCCTGGGCCATTTGGAGCTTCCCCACAGAACAGGCTGGTCCACTTACTGCTCACCTTGTGGCACACATGGCCATTGTAATTCACGCAGAAGCAGCCTGGCCCTTCCTTGCCTCCTTGCACAGCTAACCACTCTGATGAGGGGATGGGATGATGAGTTTCTCTGCTCAACTGCTGGGTGGTCAGCTGTACAGGGAGGTGGGGAAGCGCCGGCTGGGCTACTTCCGTGATGGCTGCATCACAAATGACGATGGACGTGCGTACTGCACAGTAAGCAGTAAAGCCAATTCTGGGCGGGAGGGTCCAAACGGCCCAGACACCTGTGGTGCCGATATTTGTATTTGTCTCCCCTGGGAGGCGAATATGAATATCCCATGTCTAATTTCCGCAAGGAGCTCTATGTGAGTCAGCCTATATAGTTCATAAACTTCAGCTGGTTCAAACTGCTGCCAGGTTGTGGAATACCTTCCCTCAGGTTGGGCCCATCCCTCATGTCCTTCTGGTAACAGGTTTTAGTCACTTTGTCAGTCCCTTAATTGAGAGAAAGGCAGCATACAAATAATAAATAAATAAATAATACAATAAATAGCTCCACCCAAGCTTCCTGTATAAAAAGAAGACTCCCAGCTATCACGGGGGCAGAAACAGGAAGCTTGAGTACAGCTAGGTCTAGCTAGGCCTCAAAACTTTTCAATTTAAGCCTTTCCGTTAAGGGGAACTGCCGTGGGAGGAGATTATCTGAAATTGAAAAGTGTAAACCTTTAACCCCACCCCTGAATATTTAACAGATTCATTAGAGCCTGTGTGAATTCCTTCTCAAGTCACAGTGTTTAGTCATTTATATTGTTGTTGTTTTTACTGAAGATGGTTATCAGGAAGTCGAGAGAGAGACCTCCCCACATTTTAACATCTGCAGTTTAATTGCAGTTTTTGCTCTAGTCTTGGAGGAGTGTAGGCCCAGAGTACACACCTGATGGCATCTTTGGGGACTTAGATGCTTCCAAATATGTTGTGACTTTCTCGACAGTGATGCTGCAGACCTGTTCTTCCTGTCTCACAGAAACATTTGAAGAGGGAAGAGGAATACAGCAGGAGCTCAACAGGTGCAGACACCTTGAGGTCTTGGCCTTTGGGTAGCCAGAGTAAGCATGCCCTGAGGACTGAAGTCCTCAGAGCCTGCTGCACTTTCTGGGGGCAACTCGACTGGCCATTTACCCTGCAGTTTGCATCAGTGTAGGCACAGATGAAACTGAATTAAAACACAGTGGCTACATGATGTAAAGTTCACTGAGGGGAATGAATCACCTCTGGTTCAGCTGGCAGAGGTGCTTTAATTTTGTTCAGATTCACTGGCATTGCTCTTCTCCACTTCCTGCCCTATGTGATCACCTGATCCAATGCAAAGGGGTGCTTGCAATAGTGTCAGTTCCCCTCAGCCAAGCACTGTTATTTCCAAACAGTGTTCCTTTTTCATTTTTTAATGGTTTCCAATAGACATGGGATATTTGTTTATGTTTCCCTGGGGGATACAAATACGAATATCAGCACCAGAGGTGCCACAGAAATCCAATCCCTCCTCCCTGAACCGGGTGGTCCACTCACAGGGTGGTGTGTGCAGCCGTCGTCCTTGTCATCACACCAATCGTGGAAGCAGCCCAGCCGGCTCTTCCTCACCTCCCCGCACAGCCAACCACTCAACAGCTGAGCAATGAGACTACCCATCCTGCCTCCTCTCTGGAGTGGTGACTGTGTGGGGAGATGGGGAGGACCTGGCCATGCAGCTTCCATGACTGGCGCAACCACAAGGATGATGGCCGCATGTTTCACATGGCAACCCATGAGTGGACTAGGCGGTTCAGAGGGGAGGGACTGGATTTCCTCGACACCTGTGGTGCTGATATTTCCATCCCCAGGGATACGCATATAAATATCCCATGTCGAGTTTCCAAAGTCAACACTGGTTCAGATAAGCACTAAGTCACTTCTGGGGGGAGGAGTGAAGGGAAGAGGTGGAAATTGCCATTTGGCACCTCATCGGGTCAAAGGCCGCTTCCACTATTTGAGCTCCATGCAAACGCAACATTCACAGCTTTCTTTGCCTTTGGACAGCTACAACGATTTCACCTGCAATGTCCCAGTTTGAAAAACTGTAGATCAAAGCATATTTTTACTGCTGTGTAGTTACACCATCTGTTGGCATGACTATAGTCCCTTTTTTTTACCTCTCCACTAGGAATTATGTGGTATAAATGTGAGTTGGCAAATCTGTGCTAGGGCAGCAAGTGGGACCTGCCACCGAAATGGTATTACTAGTTGAAAGTTAGGGACTTATAAGCTCTTTGGAAAACCTAGGTCTTTGAGGGCTTTCCAGTCCCATTTGGATGGTAAATGATTTCAGCAACATACCTGAAATGAGTCTGAAAACCAAGGCCACCTTGAGTCAGCTTAAAAAGCCTTTTAAACTGAACTTCACCACTAAGACTTCTCATGTCCACTTATATTATGTAAACATAGGATAAATTGCTATTCTCATAGAAGAGGCCTCCAGGGAAGTAACAAAAGCATATTTAAAATGAATATGGCTGTGCTTTGATTAATATTGTTATTAGTTCTTGTTTCCTTTTCTCCACGTTTGTCTAGTCCTGTCCTCTCTTCTCTCTAACGAGGTATACATGTGTGTACAGCAAATGCTGTATGCACACATGACAAATACTGGTGTGTTCTTCTATGTTGTCTCATGTTATTTTCTCTACTCTACTGCAGTTCTGGTAAACAAAAGAGATATCATCTTTCTTTTGGATGGATCAGCCAACGTTGGAAATGCCAACTTCCCATATGTCCGTGACTTTGTTGTGAACCTAGTAAACTCTCTTGATGTGGGAATTGATGATATACGAATTGGCCTAGTGCAATTTAGTGAAAACCCAAAAACTGAATTCTTTTTAAACAGTTTCCTAACCAAGACAGATGTACTTGCTCATCTGAGGCAGTTGAGACTCCAAGGGGGGTCAGTTCTGAATACTGGCTCTGCACTCGACTTTGTTCTTTCAAATCACTTCACTGAAACCGGTGGGAGCAGGATAGCTGAAAATGTTCCTCAGGTGCTAGTCCTCCTTGCAGCAGGGCCATCTGTCGATTCATTCCAACAGGCAGCCAATGCTTTAGCTCGTGCAGGCGTGCTGACATTTTGCATTGGTGTTAGAAATGCAGATCTGACAGAACTTCAGCAGATTGCATTTAATCCACAAATAGTATATTTTAAGGATGAATTCAGTGCTCTGGCAGATTTACCACAAGGACTGATTACACCACTGACAACGTATGTTAGTGGTGAGGTGGAAGAAGTTATAATCACGTCAGCAGGTAATTTCCCCTCTTCTTCACTTTTTATGAATTTAAGAATGATTCTTTTAATTGTGCAGGTATATTTTGAGTGACATACAGCCCTAGTGCCTTAGAAATGAACACACTGTGATTTGTTAAATAAGAAAAATGTTTCTTCTGTTCACAGAAAATGAACATTCTTCATATATTGCCAGATGTAATTGATCACAATATCCCTCATGTGTCAAATCCCAGAAGGAATTTTATGAAAAAGCTCTTAGGGCTGTTTCACACATATAGTCCAGAGATTAGAAAAGTTAGGCTTTGTGAACTTTATCTCCTCATATTCCCCAACTAGGCCTTCCCATCCCAAAAAGTAATTGTCTAAGCTCTGCATTTTTCCTGTAGAGGGTATTTAAGAAGCAAGGGATCGCCAGTGTATACCTGTGTATACTGTTATACATAACAATTGCAGATTTGTTTATTTTACTATGTGGAATTCCTTGAGAAGCCACAATTAATAAAACAAACATACAATCTTCATGCACAAGCTGTATATACTCCATTTTTTTGTAAAGCCAATTTTTCTAGTTCTTTTTCTCTTTGTGGTGCTTTGGAAAACAAATAGGATTTTTTTTTCCAGAGGAAAACAATGCACAGGAGATATAGCTGCCACTTTTACCTTCATTTTAATAGATGTATTCTTTGCCTGTTCCATACATTATCCATTATTCCTCATTTTAATCATTAAACTTGTATGATTCTCTTCATTTAAAAAAATTACACTGCTTTACAAATCAAAGTGAAGATATAACACATAAATACTGATAGCATAAATGATTAAATGTTAATTAAATCCAAGGAGATAATATCTACCAAAACTGTTGATCACTCAGGGTCTTTCCAAGTAAGACCCAAAGAACAGAATAAGAGTGTTTGGAAACCTCTGCTGCAGCCTGATTACTGACTGGCACTCATTACAGGGGGCATGTAACCCCCTTATTACAACTTCCCAGCTCAATTCAAAGTGCTGGTTATTACCTAGAAAACCCTACATTGTATAGCTTGGGTCCAGGCTATTGGAAGGATCATATCACCCCATATGAAACTACTAGGCTTTTAAGATATTTTGGGGATGCTCTTCTCTCAGTTTGACCACCTTCTCAAACTCATTTGCTAAGGATGTGAGAGAGGGCCTTTTCAGTGGTTGCTCCCAGTGTATGGAATGCACTGCTCCGAGAAGCCAGGTTGCCCCCCCCCCCCTTGTCCTTCCATCATCAGGCAAAGACCTTCCTTTTCAGGCAGACTTTTACGAGATACGTTTTTAGGGAACACTCTATTTAAAAAAATTTAGATTTTTAAAAAGTTTTTTTAAATGTATTCAAAATTGTTTTTAATCCTGAGCAATGTTTTTAGTTGTTTTTAATATATAATTTTGTACAGCATTTTAGCTTATTATTGTATGATTTTAATTGTTGTGAGCTGCCTTGAGTCCCCTATGAGGAGAGAGGTGACATATAAACAATACAATACAAAAACAAAACAAAACAAAGTAAAATAAAGTAAAATAAGGAACAAGGAAAAATGTGCTACTGAAGGAAACTGAAAGAAACATGACTTCCGTGACAAGGGAGCTAAAACTGAGAAGGTGCTTGGTCATCCTCCACATAGTGGACTATTAGTTGGACTTCCTCCAAAAATCTCAGACACCAGCCTGGATCATATATGAAGAGGCAAATCTGACAAATTCTGGGCCCCAAGCTTTTTAGTGCATTAATTCGCATCAATACCATTGAAGTCATCTTAGAAACAAATGCCAGTGAAGATCACAGATTATACACATACTGTAACTCTGGCTGCATATGCTGTTTGGTAACTAAGCATCAGCATGTTGCCACAGCTAAAACCTCTCAGTCATCTTCAAGCATACAGTGTATTTCAGTAGTTCAAACATGAGGGTAGTAAGGCATGGATCACTGAAGCCTGGCTAGCCAGATCTATGAAGTAAACTATATAATCCTAATAATTTTAGAACTGCACAGCTGGAAGGGGCCCTATGGATCATGGAATCCAGCCCCTGTCAGGGAGGCACAGTGGGGAACTCTCAACCTATGGCTCCACAGCCAGATACTTAAACCACTGAGCTAAGCTAGCCACAGTGAAAGGTCACTGGTGGCCAATGTAGCCATTTAGGCTTTCAGTGACAAAGTTGAATTGAGGAGCACCCTAAGCTACATTGTCTGTTCCTTCAGAGAGAATGTACCTCTATCCAGAAAAGGCTGTTTCCCTTTTTAAAAAAAAGTATAAGCATACAAGCTGGTAAGCTCTTCCGGTGCTATTCTACAAAAGCAGTACTATGGGAAGCAGAACCACCATAACCTCAACTTCTACCTCACAGAGCCCTTCCAGTCTGAAATTTCCTCCTCCACTGTCATTTCCATATCTCTTCAACACATTAAGAGCAATGAGTCTGAAGCTGAGATCTTCCACTATCTGTAGATCATATCTATATGAATTGGTACCTTGATTTTCTAGGGTTCCACTCATATGAAGAGCCTACATGGATAGCAGAGACTATCCCTATATAGATGTGTTGTTCTCCATGTGTAGGGGGATTTTGAAAGTGATGATGGAGGAGGCAGAGCTAGAACACTCCTGTCTATAATAATACCTGAATAGGAATATTATTGTGACTAGTTTCTTTTACTTCATTCCTTTATTATTTCATGGAGATACGTATATGAGCATCATTCAGATAAGCAAGCAATCCTGATGTAGTTTACCACATTGGAGAGAAATCATAAAGTAGGGTAACTAGACAAAAAAAGGAAGGCAGAATTCCTATACTTTTAAGAGTTCTGTAGAGGAAGACATTTCATCTGGTATGGCTTGTACTAAAACCTGCATCAACTGAAATTTCCTCTTCTAAACAACTATTAAGCATAGAAGAACCCTTTCCTCTTATATCTGATCACCCTACCGTAAAGGCAATATTGCTTTTGCTAAGATGGTGATACTATTACTCATTGAAAGAAAATGGAGTTAGTTTTTAGTTCCACGTGAATTATAAATAATACCATCATGCCAGTGATTGTCTCAAATTCCTTTTTGGGAAAATGGTTGGGACCTAATTACTGAGGCAGCCCATTACAAGCGGTGTGCACCTTGAAATCAATTTCCAAGCACTGGACCATGCAGTTAGGCTAGTGAGTGCAAGAGGGAGGGCTTTTTCTCAGTGGTAGCCTCACATTTGTGGAACTCTTCTTCCATTGGCCCAGTTAAATATTTTCAAGCTGTGAAATTAATGGATTTATTGTCCCCATCTCATCTCATTTTTGCAATGTTGTGTGTACTGCTTCACTCCAAAATGTGCTTAGCCAGTCCTGCCACATTTTATCTCTCTCTCTCTCTCTCTCTCTCTCTCATTTGACTAAGAGGAATCCTGGATGTCTACCCCTACCCCTTAGTTCACTACTATTCTACACTTTTCTATAGTGAACCTATGGTTCCATGATTCTATGCTACACTATTGTTATTTTAAAAGATCTATCACTTTTATTTTATCAAAGAAAGGCCCACAAACAAAATTATTCTTTCTGCCTAATCAAAATTGTTATGGTTTATTATTTCTTGTATGTAAGATGAAGTGAAAGAGAGTATTTATTAACTCTTCATAACTCTTAATTTCAGAAAACAAGATTGATATCTTATTCTTATTTGATGGCTCATCAAACCTTGTGGGTCAGTTTCCTACTGTTCGAGACTTTTTGCACAGAATTATTTCTGACCTGAACGTGGGGCCTGATGCCATACGTGTTGCTGTGGCACAGTTTAGTGACAATGTGCAAGTTGAGTTCAACTTTCAAGACATTCCATCCAAGCAAGAAATCCTTCAGAAAGTGAAACGGATGAAGATAAAAGGAGGAAGGATACTCAACATTGGTGCTGCACTAGATTATGCCATGAAGGACCTCTTTGTGAGGCATGCTGGGAGCAGGATTGAAGAAGGAGTGCCCCAGTTCCTTGTCCTCCTTGCGGCTGGAAGATCAAGTGACAGTGTGGTTGAGACTGCTGATGCTCTGAAACGAGCGGGTGTTGTTACTTTTGTTATCAAATCCAGGATCGCAGATCCCGTAGAATTAGAAAGGATTGTATATGCCCCTCAGTTCATTTTAAATGCTGACTCCCTTTCTAGAATTGGAGACATTCAACCTGAGATAGTCAACCTTTTGAAAACCATTCAGCTCAGACAACCAGGTATCTCTCTTTCTCTCTCTGCAGCAGATATGTTTGTCTGTCTTTGAAAAATACACTGTCTCTGACTTATATAAAAATGCTGACCTTCTAGATCAGTGTTTCTCAACCTTGGGTCTCCAGCTGTTCTTGGATTACAACTTCCAGAAATCCTAGCCAGCACAACTAGCAGTGAAGACTTATGGGAGTTTTAGTCCAGGAACATCTGGGGATCCAAGGTGGGAAACAATTGTTCTAGAATATACTGGAAGCAATTAGGAACAACTTTAATAAAAGGTAACACTGAATGGCATAAGATAGTATTGAGTTTGGAATTGGGACAGTCTGCAAACAGATTCCCCAGTTTGGAAATGTCAGCTTCCTTATGAGCTGTGCCCAAATCTGTTATGAAGTTCAGGCCCAGCATACAATAGTTTGATACCTGCTGCTTCCCTTTGCAAAAACCATCACCACCCTAATGGGGGATCCTGGCAGTGTGGAAACTTGCCTGGAGACAGGACAGATTGTACAGGCCCTGTCTTTATTGCCCAGATACTGCTGAGAATATTAAAGAGTACCTTTTGTCACAGACATGTATGGGATCTGTAGGTTTCCACACCTTCTGACTCATCCTTTCAGCGTTCTAAACAGCAGGTTAAACAGCCCATATACCTGTTTTCTCTCAACTATTAGAGCAGAAGAAGTGAAGTCAAATGTTAACACAGATTTTTTTAAAAAAATAATAATCTCAATCTCATTTATTTTTCTCTCCTCTCTTTTGCATTTCTCTAACAGTCGATGACGCTCAGAAGAAGGATGTTGTGTTTCTAATAGATGGTTCGGATGGCACCAGACGTAGTTTCCCAGAGCTGAAGTCCTTTATACAAAGAATGATTGAGAATCTGGATGTTGGCCCTGATAAGGTTCGGGTTGCATTGGCCCAGTACAGTAACACTGTCAACCTGGAGTTCCCTCTGAATGAGTATTCAGACAAGACTGATGTGATCAGGGCCATCCAGAAAGTGTCTGCCATGGGAGGCTTGCCAGTTAACACAGGAGCTGCCCTTAACTATCTTCTTAGAAATGTACTCACAAGCCAGGCTGGGAGCAGGATGGAATACGGTATCCCACAGTTCATTATCCTGCTGACAGCTGAAAAGTCAAGAGATGACGTCAGGAGGCCTGCCATAGATCTGAAGTCCAGGGGTGCTGTGCCTTTTGGCATTGGATTTGGAAATGCAGATATTGCTGAGCTGAGGACAATTTCTTTTGTTCCTGATTTTGCGGTCCTTGTTTCTGGTGTCAGTGAACTGAGCACTGTACAGCAGCTCATTTCAGAAAGGGTAACTCGACTAAGCAAAGCAGATCTAGAAGCTTTGACTCCAAGATTACCTGATCCACTCCCTAGCCCAGGTGAAGAAAAAATTCTCAACTATTGAAGCTATGCTATATCAAACTGCAGGCAATAGACACCTACAGAACAAACAGCTATGAGAAAAACAGGCAGTGGTGCATGAAGGAAGCATTCTGTTTCAGTGGGCACTATCCAGTTACAGTCAGACACACACCAACCCAGGATTTTGCCTCAGTGCTGACTGTATTTGTTAGAGTCTCTTTTGGCTTTTCTAGTCACTGCTTTCAAACAAAAATATGCAACCTTTGTCATTTTGAAGAATTTTGACAGAAAATTCTCTGCCTTTGCTTTGCCCTACGTTTGTGGTATCTGTAATTTCCCCAAAATGCCCTGAAAGAATGCTAGGTCCTTGGCATTATAGGAAATGCAAAACGAATGCCAGGCTATCCCTCAAAGAAGCAAGGAGGGGGAGTTATGTTACTGCCACTTTTAATTTCGGTCTCCAAAAAAATGTTGAAGAATTTCTTCTTTCCCAGAGAAATGTAGCGAAGCAGATTCCTCAGTTTCTCTAAAACAACAGATATAGCCGTATGGTCCTTTACACAATCCAAAAGTAGAAAAGCTGATACCTTTATTTAGACCACTAAAAGGCAAGCATTCAATGCAAACTTTTGTGAATAAAATTCATTTCCTCTGACTAGAAAAATTATGCCTGGCAGATCATCTCTGCCATAAACATATTGGGACTTCCATTCATAATTTTTCTGTTCTAAACTTCAGGAATTGAATTTTATTCACGAAAGTTTGCCTTTAATGTTTGAATTTTTTTGGTGGTCTAAATAAAGGTATCAGCTCTTCTACTTTTGAATCTCAATTTCTCCGCCCACAAATATGTTGGAGAATGTCAAAACAATACTCATGCACACATTTAGGTTAGATTTCTAAAGTGAAGACTTTTCAGATATTGTATCTACTATTCAGAATAGACTTGATGTGGATGCATGTGCATATGCATTTTGAGTGCATGTTATATGTTTTAGGTGGAAAGATTACTTTCCAAACATGACCTGATGGTGTTAATGCATTATCTATGACCTGGTAGACTTTTGGGAGTCCCATGTCAATAAGTAATAATGATGTTACCAGCACTTGTTTGTTTCTTAAGTACCCAGGACAAAAAATGCTACTTTAAAAGTGTAATGAAATTAATTCCACATAGTTCCTTCACCCCCACAAAGAGTAATTGTGACTTTCTATTACTCTTTAGCATTTATCTTGAGTCTGGAAGGGTGGTAGTGTTTCTGTTTTGTTTTTTCTGAACAAGAAGTGTCCTGTGCCAACTTACAGAAGCAAGGGACCTTGTTTGTTGCTCCTCTGACTTTAGCACGCTTCAAGATGTGTGGGAGGCTGCATCCCCCACTTCTTCAATTGCCTGGAGCATCTCAAGTCTCTTTAGGTTGTACAGGATGTGTGATTAGTTGTCTTGCACACTTCCTTCAGTATGATGAAGTTGTTGTGGAAACAACAGACAAAGTTCAGCTCTGATCTGAGCAGGGTGGGGACCGTATTCTACAGGAAAAAAATTAGAACAGGATACTAATGTAGTGTGAAAGTAGCAAGTTACTTTTAGATCCAGTTTAATGATAATAAATTGTGAGTAGAGATCCTTGTGGAATAATGGAGCTAATTACTTTCAAGGGTAATATCCCAAAGTCTGGAACATTAACCATGCAATTATTCAATGCTGATACAGAGCAGTGAGGAGGGCTGATGGGTTCCAGGATGAGTTCCTATCCTTTGTGGTCAGATAGGGAAAAAATGGCTGCTAATCATGAATTCTGATTATAGCATACAGCAACACTGCAAAGTAGCCCTAACTGTCACTGCCTGAATAGGTTGAATAGCTTTCTACTTAGTTTCCCCAATGAGAACTCACTCCATGAGATATTAATTTATGTGTACCTTTAAAATGTACAGTTAAAAAAAATGAAATTGGCCAATATCCTCTTCCATACAGACTTGCATGCAATGAAACAAAGTCACACTCAACCTGAAATTGAATCAGGAACTTTTTGATTAACAGCAATCCTCTACTCCTGGTGACATCACTCCTACTATGCCAGTATACAAGTACTATACCTTGCTTTGTCCTAGTTTCATCTGCAATCTTTCTTTCTTCTATAGGAGATGGAAAAAAAGATGTGGTATTCCTTATTGATGGCTCCCAATTTGCAGCTCCTGAATTTCCTTCTATTCGTGAGTTTATTGAAAGGCTTGTAAACAGTTTGAATGTAGGTTCTGATAACACTCGGATAGCTGTAATTCAGTTCAGTGAAGATCCCAGGGTTGAATTTCTGCTGAATGCACACTCCACCAAGGATGAGGTGCAAGCTGCAGTGAGAAGGCTAAGACCCAAAGGAGGAAGACAAGTGAACCTTGGTTCTGCCCTTGAGTATGTATCAAAGAATATATTCACAAGGCCTTCAGGAAGTCGTATAGAAGAGGGTGCACCACAGTTTTTGATCCTTCTGTTTTCTCGCCAATCTGATGATGATGTAGAGGACCCAGCACTCCAAGTCAAACAAGTTGGTGTGGCTCCACTTACTATTGGAAAGAATGTGAGTCCTGAGGAAATGGCCAAAATAGCTCTTAGTCCTGAGTATGTATTCCAGGTGTCAACCTATCAGAATCTTCCTAGCCTTGAACAGAAATTGATAGCCCCTATTACAACTCTGACTACACAGCAGATACAGAGGCTCATTGGTGATACAAGTCTCTCTCCAGGTAAGGATGGTTTGTACTGTGATTCCTATGAATAATCATTGCCAGCGGTCTTCAACCATCCAGTTCTCCCTGCTGCTAGGGAAATTTCCTACTCCGAAAGCAGAACATACTGTAACGTTTCCTCATCCCCAGTATTGGTAAACAGAGTTCTTAATTCTCTGTGGGTTCTTATTCTGCACTTGGGCGGGAATAAACTCAAGCAACCAGTAATTGTCACTTTCTAGAGTCAGGTCTAATTCCATGTTTATGTATATTTTAGTGTGCATGAATTTTCAGCTCTGAAACATAGAGGCTGGATAAGAATAGTTATTTCTGTGTCCAAAGGCTCTTCTCTCCTATTTCCTCTTAAATAAATTATAGGATTGCAGACCGCCAAGGGACCGCAAGAAATCTACAGCTAAAACACCTCCATAAGTTTGTCATCCAGGCTCTGTTCAAAAGTCTTCAGTGAAAGATGGTTCCAAGATACTCTGTTCCACTGCAGAACAGCTCACATTGTCAGAAAGTTTTTAATATTCAGTCAAAACTCTGATTTTTATAATTTGAATAAATTACTTTGGTTCCTGTCCTCTCGAGCTGCAGAAAACATGCTTGCTCTATGACAGCCCTTCCAGCACTGGAAGATGGCTATTATATTACCTCTCAGTCCTCTCCAGGTTAAACATATCTGGCTTCCTCAACTGTTCCTGATAGAGGTTGCTTTCCAGAACTTTTGCCACATCATAGTTATCCAACTATTTATTGGAATGAGGGCAGGCAGGGACAGGGAATTTAATCCTGCCGCCTCCCGCTTTGTTCTTGGGGAAAATACCTCTTCTGATGTTAGTGCGCGTGCATGCGCACACGCGTGCACACGCACACACAGAGGTATACTCCAGTACATCGGCTGTATGTTGAAGGATCTGTGTGTCTGTCTGTATTCCTGCACATAGAAAAGGAGTGACTATAATTCAAAAACAGGTTAGTTTGCCATGTTTGTTGTTTGTAAAGTTGCCTTTCACAGCCAGCCTTCTCATGAGACCAGACTATCTCAGACACCAGGGCCCAGGGGCAATGAAAGTGCTGGTCTGACACCTTGCCCCCATTGCCACCCCAGGATGGTAACACCTGCTCTCCAAAGCCAACCCTTTCCCCCCTTCAATCTTTCTATAGATGAAGTGGAGGTAAGTGGTGGTTCCCAAGGCTCTCTGTAGGAAGGAATGGCACCTTTGCTACTTTGTTACCGCCAAATTAATTGGAAGAGAAAGGGAAGAGAATGACACAGCAGTAACCACTAGGACCTCACCCCCACATGCCATTGAAGGAGACTGAGGCAGCAGTATTTCTCAGGGCCAACTCTACAAAGAACTGCCTAGTTTTCTTGAATGCCTGCCTTCATGTGTAGCTATCCTTGGGAAGCACTGTTACCTCATCCTCCAGTGGCATGAAGGAGTGTCATCATATTACTCTACGTGCAATGTGTATGGAGGTGGCTGTTTGCTTTTTCATTCTTCCAGTGGGGGGGGGGGGGAGGGAGGCTTTAAATCAGTTTATATTGGCCTGCCTACCTCAGCACTATCTAAAATGCCTGGATGTGTCAGTGAGCTTTTGGCTGTTACAATCCAGATTATTTTTAATTGGTGGTGTCAAAGACCAAACATGGACTTTTGATATATTCAAAGCATATACTCTCTTGTGTGAAATGAAGCCCAGGGTCACTCCTGTTTCCTATACTTTTTCTCTCTTTGCAGATATTGACAGTGAAGCAAAGGACATTGTCTTCCTTATCGACAGTTCTAACAATGTCAGAGAGAATGGCCTTGCTCACATTCGAGACTTCATTATTCGGATTGTCCAGCAGTTAGATGTTAGACCAAGCAAAGTGAGAATCGGTGTTGTCCAGTTCAGCAACGATGTATTCTCAGAGTTCTTCTTAAAAACCTACCCGACCAAGGATGCTGTGTTGCAAGCCATACGCCGCTTGCGGTACAGAGGTGGTACTCCCTTGAATGTTGGAAAAGCTCTGGATTTTGTCATGAAGAACCACTTTGTTAAATCTGCAGGAAGCAGGCGAGAAAATCAAGTTCCACAGCATTTAGTTCTCTTGCTTGGAGGGAGCTCCCAGGATGACATCGGAAGACCTGTCACTGTGCTGCAGACATCTGGGATTAAAAGCTTGGGTGTAGGGGCAAGAAATGTAGACAGTGCGGAACTGCAAAGGATAACCAGCGATCCCAGGATGGCATTTATTGTGAAAGAGTTTAACGAGCTTCCGGCCATAGAGAAAAGGTTCTTTGCATCATTTGGAGAACCTCAAGAACTACCGGTAGAACCAACTGAAACTCCTATTGGTCAGTCTTTCATCTCAAAATAAGACTTTTCAGATATAACAGTGAGGACGTATTGCATTTTTAGTGGAGACTTATAAGATATAAAGACGATATGTGCACATGGGACAGAATACTCATACAAGGCAGAACTAAACATCTCTTTACACTTACTCTTTTTACTGCCTCTTTTCTTTTGGTTCCCCCACACAAAGACAGAATGCTTTTTTTATACAAAACAGGGTAGTGAGTCTGTTCCTTTAGCTATGGAACTGTGGCAAGAAAAAGCAAAACTCAGGCAGTAGACAAGGTTATTTTTATTGTCTTCCATTTTAATGAGGACAATAAAAAGAGGCCACACACATCTTACTAGCTTCCCATTGTTTACAGTGGGAATTATTGCTTCCAATTTAGGTGGGATGATGTTTTTAGGCATTCTGTGGCTTTGCAAAGAATCAAACCAGTCACATTTCAGACAGGCAAGGTAAAGATTGCCCCTTTTGTATCACTCAGTGTTAGCTACTCCCTCTCTCAATTCCTTCAATTTCTGTGACATTTCTATGAAATGTACAAGACATATTTCAGCCCATATCCCATATCTCCATATACTTTAATGAGACAAAACAAAATGCAACAAACAAACAAAACAAATGGAAATTTCTCCACACACACACACATTTTTGTTGCTATTTGTTAGCATTATAGAAATAGAGAAGAAATGAGGCTCAATCATAGAGCTTTTCATCTGTTTTAAAAACAATGCCATGCCCTACTATAGGAGTGAGCATAATGCAGTCTTATAGAAGACGTTGGGTGCAACTCCGACATTCCTTATTATTGCATATGTTGCCATGCCCAGGCTTGGAGAATTGCCATCCAACAGCTATATTTTATAATGCATAGAATCATAGAATAATAGAGTTGGAAGGGGCCTATAAGGCTATCAAGTCCAAGCCCAATCTCAATGCAGGAATCCAAACCAAAGTATATCTGACAGATAGCTGTCTAATTTTTCTTGAACGCCTCCAGCTTTGGAGTGCTCACCACCTTCTGAGGTAATTGGTTCCATTGTTATGCTTCTGTAACAGTTAGACAGCTTTTCCTAATATTCCACTGGAATATGGATTTCTGTAACTTGAGCCCATTATTACATGTCCTGCACTCTGAGATGATTGAGAACAGAGAGTGTATCTCCTCTGTATGAAACTCTTTCAAATATTTGAAGAATGCTCCTATCTCTCCTCAGTCTTCTTTTCTCAAGGCTAAACGTGCCCAGTTCTTTCAGTATTTCCTTATACGGCTTAGTTTCCAGTGCCCTGATCATCTTTGTTGCCCTCCTCTGAACTTGTTCCAGGTTGTCAACACCCTTCTTTAAATCCTGTGTCCAGCACTAGACATAGCACTGAAGATGAGGTCCAACCAGTGCTGAATAGAGGGGAACTAGTACTTCATGGGATTTGGAGACTATACTTCTTCTTTTTTTTTAATTTTCTTTTTTTTATTATTATTATTTATAAAATCCATCCATGCTTATTTAACATCGTGTCACCTGGGTTCAGCTTATAATCATTTGTTAATACAACTACAATACATATTAAGCTCTTAATCTATACAACGTGCTTCTAACCATTGATAAAACAAGTTCCATGTTTGATAATATTCTGCATCTTCCTTTCCTTTGATTTTCAGTGTCAGTCTATCCATTTCGGCGCAGTCCAATATCTTTTTAATTATTTCTTGATCTGTAGGTGTTTCTTCATTTTTCCAGTATTGTGCGAATATAATCCTTGCGGCTGTTAAAATATGCAGTATTAAATATACATTTTGTTTATCAACACTTTCTGGTATTATACCTAATAGAAAGAGTTCTGGCTTAAAATCTACATGTTTTTTTGATTATTTTAACAAGCCATATATGTATTTTTTTTCAAAAATTTTTTTGCTTTATCACAGGTCCACCAAAGGTGATAATAAGTTCCATGTTTTTTATGACATTTCCAGCATTTACTTGACCTATTAGAGTACATTTTAGCTAATCTATCGGGTGGTAAATGCCATCTATAAAACATTTTATATAAATTCTCTTTATAAGATGCTGCCATTGTCATTTTATAGTTTCTAGACCACAGTTTTTACCATTTTTCAAAGTCAATATCATATCCAAAAAATTTTGCCCATTGAACCATCATTTCTTTGACCTGTTCGTCCTCCATTTTCCAATTTAAAAGAAATTTATATGTTTTCCTAATTAATTTATCATCTGATGTTAATATTATTTGGTCAAACATTGTCTGTTCTTTATAAAAATCATACATTTTTGAATCCCTTTCATACCTAGATTATATTTGCATTATGGGCCACCACGATGCATCTAATCCCTGGTCTATAAGGTCTTGTGTAGGTTTTAATCTCCTATCTATATCTAAGATATCTGTATAAGTCAAATTGTTTTCAAAATTCAGAAGATTGGGATGAACAAATGCTTCTATAGGTGAAACCCATCCTGGTATTTTTGTGTACATTTTCATTTTTATTTTTTCCCATATTATATACAAGAAGTTTCTAATATAGTGGTTTTGGAAATACCTGTGGGTTTTAGCTTTCTGATACCATAAAAAGGCATGCCAACCCAACTGTAAATCATGCCCCTCTAAATACAAAAGTCTTTTGTTTTTCAGACTAATCCATTCTTTCAGCCACATTAGGACAAATGATTGGTAATATAAGGTCCAGTCTGGTAAACCAAAGCCTCCTTTTTCCTTGGATTCTTGCAGCATTTTCAATTTGATTCTGGCTTTCTTCCCTTGCCAAATAAATTTTAATATCGCCTTGTTTAGATCATCAAAGTATTTCTTCTCTATTTTCACTGGCACTGTTTGAAACAGAAAGAGTAGTTTTGGCAAGATGTTCATTTTGATTGTTGCAATCCTTCCTAATAGTGATAGTTGTAGATTTTTCCATTTTTCTAGGTCCATTTTTATTTGGTTAAGTAGTTTTATATAATTATCTTCTTTTATAGTTACACATCTAGCAGTTAGATATATTCCGAGGTATTTAACTTTTTAAACTATTTGTAGGTCTGACGTCTCTGAGAGTTGATTATTTTTTTTGTTTGGCTGTTAAATTTTTCACTATAACTTTAGTTTTTTCTTTGTTTATCTTCAATCCTGCTACTTCTCCGAATTCAACAATTTTCTCCAGTAGTCTCAATGTTGTTTCCAACGGATCTTCCAAAATAAACATCAAGTCGTCTGCGAATGCTTGTAATTTGTAATTCTCGTCCTTTATTTTGGTGCCTTTGATTTCTGGATCATTCCTCACATTCCTATTTAATACTTTCAAAGTTAATATGAATAACAATGGAGAGAGTGGACATCCCTGTCTAGTGCCTTTTTTAATATTAATATTATCCGTCAATTCACCATTTACAATTACTTTAGCTATTTGTTCATTATAGATTGTCTCAATTACATTTATGAAGTTTTTGCCAAAATCCATAGCTTTTATTTGCTGTATCGTAAATTGCCAATTCATATTATCAAATGCTTTTTGGGCATCCAGAAAGATTAATGCCATTTGTTTCTCTGTATGCACCTCATAATATTAGAATATGTCTAAGATTATCCTTAGGTTGTACCTTAGTTGACTTTTTGGCAAAAATCCATTTTGGTCTGAATGGATGAACTCCATTAAAAAAAGTTTCAGTCTTTCTGCTATAATTACTGCAAAGATTTTATAGTCCACATTCAATAATGATATTGGTTAAAAATTTTTATATGTGTAGAGTCCGTATCTTCTTTTGGTATTAGGGTGATATATGCCTCTAGCCATGTCTTGGGTATTTTAGCTTCTAAAATAACTTCGTTGCAGACCTCTTTTATTGGTAGGCTTAATATATCTTGGAAGGATTTATAAAATTCCACTGGTAATCCATCTGGTCCTGGGGTCTTATCATTTTTTTGTTTTTTAATGGCTTCTATTACTTCCATCATTGTTATTTTCTCATTTAGGAGACTTTTAACGTTTTCTGGTACTTTAGGGAGGTTTGCTTTTTCGATATATTGTATTGTTTTTTCAAGGGAAAATTCTTGGGTATCATAGATTAGCATAATATTCTTTAGTTTTTATTTATTTATTTTCTCTTTTTGATATTGTAAGTCTCCATTTTCATCTTGTAGCTTCCTTATTAATCTTTTTTGTTTTTCTTTTTTCAATCTATAGGATAGCCATCTTCCAGGTTTGTTGGCATTCTCAAAGAAATTTTATTTAGCCCTTTTAACTTGTTGAGCTAATTCTTCTGATTCTATTAAGTTTAATTTATGTTTCACTATCTCCATCTGGTTTTTAAGAATTTTCTTCTGTGGTTCTTTTTGTAGTTCTAGCTCCAGTTTCTTAAATTCTTCCTTCAGTTTTGTAAGTTGTTGGTTTTTTTCTTTAAATCCATTGTACACATGCAGCTACACTCCACTTTTGCTTCCTTTAAGATCACAAACTCTAGTATAACATAGTCACTTTCCCCCAGGGTTCCCCTTACTATCACTTCATCACCAAGTCATCTCTACTGGTTAGAATCAAGTCCAGAATAGTTAATCCTCTAGTTTCTTTCTCCAATTTTTGTAGGAGAAAATTATCAGTAACAGAAGCAGGATTTTCTTGGAAGGAAAAAATTGGCAGAATTTCTCTCCCAACAGATATCAGGCTAATTGAAATCTCCCATTACTACTACATCTGTTTTTCAGAGGTTTCGTCCTCATCTCCTCCTTGATTGGGCAGTCAGTCATATATTTCAACTACCATGTTCCTTTTATTTTTCAGCCCAATTATATTAATCCAGATATTCTTGATGGGACAACCCAGCTCATCCTCTTGTATTTCCATGCAGGAATATGTATTTTTGACATATAGTGTGACCCTGTCACCCTTTCTATTCTTTCTGCCCGTTTTGAACCATTTATATCCTTCAATTACTATGTTCCAGTCATGGAGTTATCACACCAAGTTTCAGTTATCCCTGTCAAGTCATATTTACCCTCCTGAACTAAGATTTCTGGTTCTTCTTGTTTGTTTTCCATACTCATGGCATTTATATAGATGCACCAGAAATTGTACAATTTGTGGCTTTTTTTAAAATGAAGCCTATGATCGGGCCACATCAGAGCTGCTTGCTCTGTTCCTCTAATTATGCATAAACCTTCTTCTTTCTTTACCTCTGAGTTTGCATCTCCCCCCCCCCCTTCCAATTCAGTTTAAGCCCTCCTGACAAAGTTCTTGTGTTGTGGCCAAACATACTTCCCAGTCCTTGTGAAGTGCAACACATCACTTGCCAGCAGTCCATCTTCCAGGAAGCAAAGTTCATGTTCCCAGAATCCAAATCCCTCATGTCGGCACCACCTTCAGAGCCAGTTGTTCACCTGGCATATTTTCCTTTCCATTTCTGTTCCTCTTCTGAATATTGGTGGGACGGACAAGAAGACTATCTGGGCCCCAAAATCCTTGAGTGTCCCTCTCAGAGCTTCAAAGTTTGATGTGGTTTCTTCATAGCTCTTCTTGCTTGTCTCCTTTCTTCCCACGTGGATGAGAAGAAAGGGATACATATCCATGGGATTGATGAGTGATGGCAATCCTTCCATCACATCCCTGATCCATCCTCCAGGCATGTTTCCTTTCTTCTCTGTGATGGCTCTGTTAACTCAATGTAGTAGAGTTAGAAGCTGACTTCAGAAGCTGACCTCAATGGACTTCTGAAGTGAAAGAGCAAGAATTTGCCCAACAACACTCTTCATGATCTTGCTAACCAATCTCAAATGACAAAATTAGGACAAATGACAAAATTAGATCCCTTTGTACTTCTGACATGACAGAAATGCTGCATTTTCACCCTTCAAGCAGATAGTTGGTATCTTTTGAAACTCATTTTAATCCTGAATTAGCTATTTTGCATCAGTGCTCTAAATCTCATGGTAATTCCCAGCTAGAGTAAACTCAGTAAATCAATAGGACTTCCTTATGTACTGAACATGTCACTTTCCCATTCATTCAACTGAACTTTTTTATTTAGGAGTAACCATTGCATTAGGGATAATATATTTACCACATTTTCTTTGGCTCATACAGTCTGGATGCTGGTGTTATCAAGAGCAAAGGAAAAATAAATGAGCAATTAGTGGTATTTGGATGTTGCCAAATGAGGGTTGTATTATTCAATTACCCTGCTCCATTTTCTGTATTTAATGGGGGTTGAGACAACATACTCTTCCATTTGTTGCCTTGCTATGTATTCTTCTGTCTTTTTTTATTACCACAAAGTATCCATTAAGGAAAGAAAAATGGTTTTGCTGATTGTTGAACTGAAGCAAAGAAAATCCAAGAAAATAATGCTTCAACACTTTAACACTTTCCTCATCTTTCTTTAAATCTTTCAGATGGTAAGAAACAAGGAGATGTTGTTTTTCTTCTGGATGGCTCCATCAACTTTGGAAAAGATAATTTTCAAGAAGTTGTTGATTTTGTACATGGCATAATTGATGCCATTTATGAAGAAGGTGACTCCATTAAAGTTGGCATAGCACAGTACAACTCAGATGTGAATGATGAATTCTTCCTGAAAGATTTCACTGACAAAGAACAGATCTTAGATGCAGTGAAGAGAATTGTATACAAAGGAGGAAGAATTGCAAATACTGGATCAGCCATCAAGCACGTCCAAGCAAAGCACTTTGTAAAGGAAGCTGGGAGCAGGGTGGATCAGAAGGTCCCTCAGATTGCTTTTATCGTAACAGGAGGCAAGACAGAAGATGATGGGCAGGCAGCTGCTTTAGCATTGGCACGGTCAGGTGTCAAGGTGTTTGCAGTTGGTGTGAAAAACATTGACCTTAGTGAAGTTTCGAAACTCTCCAGTGACAGCACCACAGCTTTTAGGGCTGCAACTGCGCAGGAACTTTCAGAATTGAATGAGGCGGTGTTGGTTACATTGAACGATGTAATGAAGGAACAGTTGTGCCGAGGTGTGGGGGAAGTCTCAAGAGGTAACATTTGAAGCATTTAGGGTATTTCCATGTTTTCCTGTTTCCATTCTCAAGTGCCATTACTATGTACGGATTATTTCTTCTTTTACCACCAATTTTAGCAATTCATGTTTTTTCTAAAGACACGTGGAACTAAACAGTTACATGCTCTAGACTGAAAATAATACTTTGCATTGTTATTTCCAAATATTTGGAATATTTCACATGCATTCCCATTTTGTAGTCTTTACAACAACCTATAAAGGTTTGTGATGTTATTATCTCATATTTCACATACATAACAAGAAGGCAGAATCGGAGGGTGAGGCATTAATTTCTGCAAACTAAGAAACATAGAAGCCACCATGGAGATGCCCCCCAGCAGATATGTGACAGACATTCTGTGACATACATGTATCTTAGCAATTACTGCCATGCTAGAGTAATAAGAAATCATTCCACCTGTTAATTTCCACATTCAAGATGGCAGTACCCAATATTACACTAGTACTGCTGTCTTTGCATAAGGCAGAGTGTGCATAATACTGCATCCAAACACCACATGTCCAGTCTTAAGGGATACTAACTGAGATAGGATTGGAAATTTATTGGTAAGGCAGGTATGAAAGAAAGGAAGGAGATAAAAGAGTCAGAATCTATGGTCTTTGTTCATTATCAGAGTGTTGCACAATTTAAAATTATGGACATATACAGGGAAAAATTAAAAACAAATAAAAACATGAGAAATTATTGCCATTTGAGGTCCTAAAAGGGTTAGGGTTAGGGTTTGCTCATCAGGAAGTTTGCAATGGAAGTACACTTCCTTCTGGAAGCGAAGGATTGGCTCGTTCTACACCATTGCACAGGGGACACCCAAGTGTATTCATAATGCTTTTCCACTTTTGGTAAGATACATCTTTAGTGGATATTGGTACTTATGAATTGGAAGTCAGCTCAAACCTCTTCACCATTAGTGAACATCAAAAGCAGAGCACTAACTCTAGGGCAATGGTCAGTAAGTAAGTGTGACATAAAACACTTTCCTATTCCAGAAAATGTATATAGATTTCATAACATAAACATAAATACCATTTATATAATCCATGCACCTGTGCCTGAGTCTATATTCAATAGTAATCTAGAAGTAGCCCATGAGACTTTAATGGCACCTTCAACAGTATCTAATACGTTCTCACCAACCTGCATTATTTCAAGACCAAAGCTGGTCGGGACTTTTAAAACTATTGAAGCAAATAATGATGCAGAAAAGGCAGCTAGGCCAGTTATCCAAAAAATAAATGAGGACTGGCTAGGCCTGCAGGTCTTACAACCTCATGAATTTGGTTCACCTCCTACTTATAAAATGCCCTCTAGGGCCCAAAACATCTGTCCCGCCACAATAAACAATGGCAGCATCTTTCTGGACCAAGAGGGTGTACTAGAAAAACTTAAAATCATAGAATGACTACCCAGATTGTCCATTTCTTCCCATCCACCAAAACATCTATTTTGGAACATAGCAGGCTGGACAAGGGCAAATCAGGGAGGACTTCCAGAAAGAGAGAGTTCCACTAATCCCCCTCTTGGTAAGAAAATCCCTATTACTGGCTGGCCATGAACTCTTCAACAAAATTCTCAGTTGACACTTATTTCTTGGAACATCGCGGGTTGGCAAGGCAAGCTCCTGGACCCCTCTTTTCAACACTTCATTAGGGGATATGATATAGTATGCCTCCAAGAGACTTGGGAGACAAAAGACCTGGAGCTAGATGGTTTTACAAGTTATACATTGAAAGCCAAACCAAGTTCCAGGGGAGGTAGAGCCAAAGGAGGCCTTGGGGTGTTAGTTTCCACTAAGCTTCAAGCCACCAAAATTAGCTTAGCCACATTACCCAATATGGCAATGTCTCTTGTTATTAAGCTTCAGTATTTTACCCTGTTGTTTATTAATGTGTATCTTCCTCCACTCCAGCATAAACAACAAAATAAGGATAGGTGGGCAGACCTGCAAAACTTTATTAGCAGAATGACATCTTTACACCCCAAGGCATCTGACAGGAGACTTTAATGCCAGAATTGGTCAAAATGATGAAGTCCTTTACCATCATTTTGGTGAACACGCTCCTGAAATGGAGATGGGACATCCGATCCCTGTTAGACAGTCCAAAGATCAGATTTGTAACTATTCTGGTCTATGTCTTTTACGGATGATAAATAGTTTGGATTTAGTGCTATTAAATGGAGGATTGGAAGGGGATAGATCTGGGGAATATACCTTCCTGGGAGGGTGTGGTGCTTCAGTTATTGATTACTCTATCATTTTCTATGACCTGTTAAATCTGGTACTCAGTTTCGAAGTTGGTACACGCACAGAGAGTGACCATCTCCCCCTGATTACAATACTATCTGGTCAGAGCCAAAATGTTCATGCAGATTACGAACCGCAACTCAGTACAGAGGCAGAAATTGGAGTATCTCGGGTGAGATGGTCAGCCAAGGCAGAGTATGTTACAACCGCATTCCTGCATTCGGAAAGCTTCTCAGAGTGCGGGAGTCCCTTTTGAAAACAAGTTCCCCTGAAAAGGCTCTTAAACTATATCAAGAAATAGTCACAGCACTTCAAGGATGTTTGATTCATAAAAAATCCATAAGACAGGATGCCCCTTTTTGTAGAACCCATAGATCCAAACCATGGTTCGATCAGGAATGTCTGGAAATGAAGTATCTACTATCAGAAACTTATAAGAGATATAGGGAATCAAACCTGCCATCCCTACCACCTGATTGGTTTCAGTTAAAGAAAAAATATAAAAAGCTAATCAAGGACAAAAAGAATTTGGCATTGAGGATGAGTTGGCAGAAATTAATTGTAGCATCAAGGTCACATGACTCTGTTACTTTCTGGGAAATAGTCTCAAGAGGGTTAGATGGTCAAGCAGGTGCAGCAAATTCATACATACCTGTTAAGACCTGGGAACTATATTTTACTGGTCTATATGCTGCAAAACAATCCGGACATTTGACTCCACAAACCGCTTCCCGTGATCTCCTTGACTGGCCCCCATTTTCAATCTCTGAAATTTCCAGACTTATTGCTAAGCTTAAAGTAGGTAAAGCACCCGGGAGTGATAACATCCCTCCTGAGATTCTTAAAGCCAATATTAATTGGTGGGCCCCAGTATTAGCAACACTATTTACATGCATTGACCAGCTTGCATGTATACCAGAGGACTGGGGACTTGCTATTATCATTCCAATTTATAAAAAAGGGAAAAGAGCTGACCCTGCAAATTATAGGCCAATCAGTTTGCTAAGTGTTATCAGTAAACTGTATGCCCACCATCTTCTTGAGAAATTACATAGTTGGATGGAAGAGGAAAATCTTCTAGATGATGAGCAAGCAGGATTCAGATCAGGATGCTCTACAGGAGATCATGGTATAGTTTTACAACATCTGGTGGATAAATATTCATTTAAGACCAAAGGAGCACTATATACAGCCTTTATTGATTTCAAGTCCGCATTTGATATGATCCCACGAGACAGGCTTTGGCAGACGTTGGAGACAACCAACATTGATAGGCGGCTGCTGCTCCTGATTCGCTGCCTCTATGCAAAAACCAGGTTGAAGGTGAGATGTAACAGGGCAGGTCACCTCACCAAGGCCACCCCCACATATGCTGGCGTCAAACAAGGCTGTGTATTGGCTTCCACTTTTTTCAACATCTATATTAACTCCTTGGTTAAGAATTTATCTGGAACCAACTTTCATCCCCCCAATCTAGCAGATAGACCCCTATCTACTCTTTTATACGCAGATGATGTTGTACTTCTCTCATTAACCTGGTTTGGCTTACGGCGGTTATTAAGAGCCCTGGGCAACTATTGTAAAACTGAGGAGTTAGTAATTAATTATGATAAATCAAAAGTTTTAGTGTTTACCAGGAAATGAATCACACATAAATGGCAAATAAATGACCATCCAATTGAGCAAGTCAAATCTTATAAATATCTGGGTGTGATCTTTCAGTCCTCAGGATCTTGGAAGGCTCACTTATCCAACGCTATTGCAAATGCTCAGAGAAGTATTAAGTCACTCACACATTTTTTCTTTTCAAAAGGAGGTCAGCATATACCATCAGCCATACAGGTCTTCAATGCCAAGGTGTTAGCACAGATGTTATATGGTGCACAATGGTGTAGATACAGAAATTTTACTGCAATGGAGTCCACTCAAATGAAATTTCTGAGAACTATTCTTGGACTCCCAAGTTGTGTGCCAAATGTACTTTTACGACTAGAAACAGGCCAGATGTTGATAGAGTCTCGGGCATGGATACTTAAGCTGAATTTTTGGTTAAAAATGTTCTTCACCCCGTGGGGTTGGCTCCCTTAGTGCTAACTGATAAGTTTCAGTCCAGATGGGAAAGATCTATGGATGAGAAATTAAATAATTTGGGCCTCTCGAGAAGTGCTATTTTGTTAATGGGCTATACAAAAGCAAAACAGGAACTACACCAGCGCATCACAGACAATGAGCTGCAACACCATGTCAGCATAGCTACGGCCCATCCTGGCTTTAGAGATTATGGTCAGGCATTTTTACCTGCAAGCTATTTGAATATTCTGACCCTTCCAAAATATAGAAAAGCTTTTACATTAGCAAAGTTTAATGTACTTCCTTCAGTCCTGCTGGAAGGCAGATACAAGAACATTCCCTATGAAGAGTGCTTATGTCCTTGTGAGGCTGGTGTGGTGGAGACGGTTGGCCATGTTATGTTGTATTGCTCCTTCTACACTGGTTTCCGTGGCACTTTTATTCATCCAATTTTGCAAAGCATCCCTGGAAGAGATGATGAGTACTATACATGTTATCTGCTGGCAGACCAGTGTCCATCAGTAACGATTACAGTGGCCAGTTTCTGTGCAGCAGCACTAGTCTGCAGGTGAGAAATGGTGCCTTAATCCTCTAGATATATACATGTATGTATGCATATATGAATATGTATGCATTGGGGGTGGGGTTATGCTCCTAACAATTATTTATAGAATTTGTTTCCCTAAGAGTCTGCCGCACATAATGTATATTATAGTTGTATTGATTCTGTTTATTCTTATGAAGTTGTTCTGTGTTATTCACATCTGATCGGTTGATCGTACAAATAAAATAATAATAATAAATACCATTCAATTCAGCCCCTACTCTCTGTACAATGGAGTTGCATTTTTTTCTATTATAGATTGCAGTCTGGATGTTATACTTGGATTTGATGTCTCAGACGTTGGACCTGGGCAAAATATATTCAGTGTACAGAGAGTGCTGGAGTCAAAGGTTGAAGACATTCTGAACAGGATTACTCAAATGCAGAAAATTAGCTGTACACGCAACCAGGCACCTACTGTGCGTGTGGCCCTTCTGGCACAAACATCTTCTGGAGTTGTAGAAGCATTTGACTTCTCTGAGTACCAACCAGAGTTGTTTGAAAAGTTCCAAGACTTGCGAAATCGTGGCCCATATGTCCTAACTGCAGAGACTCTCAAATCTTATCAGAATAAATTCAGGACGGCTCCTGCTGGAAGTGTAAAGGTATGTTTATATTCCATTCTCATTTTCAGAGGGGGACAGATCCTGAGTCACTATAATTTTTTTTCCCATTGATAACCAACAAATAACCTGGACGGCTGTAATTACTGGAAGGTCAAATAAAACTTGATATGCTTTCACAAAGGTTCTTTAAAGTATTCCATTAAATTCTGGCTTACTTTCAGTTGCTAGAAGCAGCAGCAGAAAAAGAAAAACTGGATTAGAAAGTGCTGGTAAAGTATCCAAATATTGGCTGGAATCCTGTTGCTTAATTAAGCCCATGGAAGGCAAATGGTGTAACATTCAGTCATTTCTAGCCAGCAGTTAATGAGTCTCTGCTGGGATTCTTGAGCATGAACTAAGACAGTAAGTGTACATACCCCTGATAATCTCAGCACCGACTTGTTAATTACCAGCTAGAAGTTACTGAATATTTTGCCATCTGCTTTCTGCATGCACAGTTAAGCAGTAGGATTTCAGCTACTTGTTCTACAATATTTTGCAACTGCCCAAGAGTTTACTGTTTGCACAAATGTGTCTATTTGCTGTACTTCCATCTCTGTTATGAGGTGCCAAAAATCTCTGGATAAAATTGTCTGCTAAATATATCATTGTAAGATCCAAAAACTAAAATGAATGATTGTGATGATCTTGTCCGAACTCCATGATAAGAACACAGGGCATGTGACTTTCAGGAATCATCCATTCATAGTCAGCCCTGCCACAGAGCACAATGAAACAACCAGTTTCTGACGGCACTATGAGTATATGAAAGCAGGAATTGTCTGAATGCTGCAGGAAGGCTTTGTAAAGTATTGAACCTAGCTGGGACCAGGTGCTGTTCCTGCTTCATTTCAGATGGCTAATCTTGTGCTATGACTGTGTAAATTCTATTTGTCTGTGTGGAGCCATTGATACAATTTTGATGGAAATAGACACTGGTTCCAAGGCAACCATTTGTAGATCTGACTCCAATGTTTGGGGCTTTTGTGCCCAACTAGAGCTTTTGGAATTTATCTGGGCTGTACAAAGTGTGCTGCTTATATACCACCCCATAGCGCTTAAAGCACTCTCTGGATGGTTTACAAGTAGAGATGGGCACGAATTAAAAAAACTAATCACCAAATTCATCCAAAATTGATGATTCATCGATTTGTATTCATATGAGTCAATGACCCCAACGAATTTGAATCAATGAATTTTTGAGTCCAATTTTTGAACTTTGCACCATAATTCAAATGCCGCAAAACTTTACTTAGAAAGCTCCAAGAAATATTATCAAATGCCTTCTCTGCATCTAAAACCATAAATGCTGTTTTATGTTGTTTCCGCCTCTACAAATTCTATCACATTTATTACAAATCTTATGTTGTCTTGCATAAGGGACTAATCCAGTCTGATCAAGGTGTATTATTTTTGTAATACACCCTTAAGTTTGTTTGCCATTATTGAGACAAAAACTTTATAATCCACATGAAGTAGGGAGGTTGGCCTTTATGACTATAGTTGTAGTACACCATTACTTTCTTTGAAGATTACTGTTATATATGCTTCTTGCCATGAAGGTGGAAGTTCTTATGTTTCTCTTACTTCATTCATTGCTTTTTGCAGTTGTGTAATAAGTTCATCCTCAAGGCTTTTATAGTACAATTCTACAAGGAATTTATAAGAAACAAAATGCAAAAGTATTAATAATGGGGGTTTTTAACTGATGGGTTTATTATTGAGAAAAGAACCAGACAAGGCTGCCCATTGTGACCACTGTTGTTTATTTTAGCAACGGAGATCTTTGCAACCAAGATTAGACAAGACATCCAAATTGAAGGTTTAAAGACAGATGGAGAGGAGTTTAAGCTAAGACATTATGCAGATGATGTTGTTTTAACCATCTGCAGTCCATTATATTCAATACAATGGGTAATGGAACAAATAGCAAAGTTTGGACTCCACTCAGGCTTTAAAATTAATAGGAAAAACCCAAAATTATAACAAAACAAGAAGATAATATTATAACAATTACAGAATGTGAACTCACGGATAAACAATAGATTTAACAGGAAATAATAAAACACTGTATAAGGATAATTATGAAAGAGTATGGGAAAACAATGCAGAAAGATCTAAGCGAATGGGCCAACTTAAAACTGCTTTTAGCCAGCTGCTAAAGGGCATTTTCCTGGGGGACCCAGTTTGTAAGTGTACAGCTTGGATGTCTGAAACCTGATCTTCACCAAATTTGAAGGGATTGTATAGAAGAGTCAATAGAAGCTTCTCCATGATTTTGGTGTCTCTAGGTACCTGGGGGAAAGTTTCCTGGGGGGTGGCTCCTTGTGGGAGTATAACTTGGACATCTGAAACCCAAACTTCACTAAACTTGCAGGGCTTGTAAAAGAGAGTCAGGGTAAGCTTCCATATCAACTTGGTGTTCTAGGTGCTTGGGGGCCCGATTTATAGGGGTTTAAAATTCAAAAACAAATTGATTAATTGATTCATCAATTCATCAGAAAAAAATCATAACTTTGTAATTTGTCAACCTTGACGAATCACAAATCAAAATGAATCACCATTTTTCTGATTTGCGCCCATCTAATTTACAAGTTAATTATGCAGGCTACACATTCCCCCCCCCCCCCGAGCTGGGTACTCATTTTACAAACCTCAGAATGATGGAAGACTGAGTAAACCTTGATCCAGCAACCTGGGATTGAACCCCAGGTCATGAGCAGAGTTTTGGCTGCAGTACAGCAGTTTTACCACTACGCCATGGGACACCCATCCCTCCAATACCCATGTTTTTAGCTCCACCTCTACCACCCTTGCTTTGCCCACTCTATCTTCCAAATCTACAAGTTTCTTTGTTGTTCACCTGTGTGCCCCCTCTGTAGGCCACTACTGCAGTCTAAGTGACATGATCCAATCCAATCCTTTTCTCACTCTTCCCACATGCTTTGCAATTAATTGAGTTCCAGCTTGGTAAGTCATTGGGCAAACATGCCTACTAAATTTGAGTAATGATGTTGTTGATCTGTTCCTGTTCTTTCTTAGGTGGTGATTCACTTAACTGATGGCATCGATGGTGCCAGGGGGCAGCTAGCAGCAGCATCTGCTGATCTAAAGAGAGAAGGTGTGTTAAAACTTTACATTTTTAAGCTACCACATAAATTACAATTTGCAGTTAGAAGGTCTCATAACAAAAATCACGCTCCTTTACATCATATTAATTAGCACTAGACAAGGACTATTTGTATTCGTATCTCCAGGGAGGCAAATACAACCCATGGCATCAGAAGTGCCACAGGGACCCATTTTCCTCCCCCAGAACCGGCCAGCCCACTCACTGGGCTCCACATGATGTTGGGGTCTTTTGTCATCTTTGTCACGCCAATTGTGGCAGGCTTTCCCCACCTCCCCGCACAGCCAACTACTGATCAGCTGAGCAGGGAGACTTCCCATACCGCCTCCTCACTGAAGCGGTCAGCTGCGTGGGGAGACAGGGAAAGCCAGCCAGGCTCCTGCCTTGATTGGCGTGACAATGACAATGAACCACCCGAGTGCTGCGTGGAGCCCGGTGAGTGGGCTGGTCGGTTCTGGGAGAGGGAATTGAGCCCCCACGGCACCTGAGATTCCATGGATCATATTCGTATTCCTGGATATACGAATACAATTAGCCCATGTCTTATTAGCACTTCTATATATGATGCCCCAGTTTAGGGAGAATTTTGTTCACTTCACATCTGAGTTATGCTTCCTGAACAAGTATATAAATCAAAACACAGGTATTCACAGTTCCCTGTATTACACTCAGTTTTGTGATATATGTGTACATTAGGGGAAAGTACCTGCACAAACTATACACAAATTCATTACATTATTAAGAGAAATATGCACAGAAATGCATAGTTATTTTGCAGAACGTTTTAAACAAATTCCAGTCCTATGAGGAAATGAGATGTAATGAACTGGGAATGTGAAAGTGGGAAAACCCAAAGTGGCAGATGTTCCCTGGTAGAAGACAAGGGCCAAAACCCAGTTATGTACTTGAGCATGTTCTTGCTGCTTCTGCCAGAATAAGCATATTTCTTCCTTCCTATGACTGTCTCACATTCACTCTAAAAACCTGTTCCAGACTACTGGAAAGCCCTTGTAGGAGGGGTTTTTTTTCCATGGGAAGCTCCAGCAGAAAAAGCCCCCATTTTCATTTTGAATTTGGCCAAAGTGTAGCTCAGCCAGACCATACAGAGAAAGTGCTTTCAGGAAAGTGACTAATTACTCAAGACTAATGGCTTTCGCTTCCAATTCTCTAGGTGTCAAAGCTCTAATTCTTGTTGGCTTAGAGCGAGTAGCAAACATGGAGGAGGTGATGCAACTGGAATTTGGGCGTGGCTTCACTTATAATCGGCCTCTACGAGTGAACTTGCTGGACTTAGATTTTGAACTGGCAGAGCAACTGGTAAGTAGAAAATGCCTGTAACATGTTTCAGTTGAAACCTTTTATGAATGTTTAAATGTGCATAGATCTTATACAGTTAATGTTCTTTCTTTGAAAATGTTTGTCCCTTCTATGGCTGTTCCCAATTGTGTAACTCTGTGAGATGTTTAAGCTTTCTGCACTGGAAAAAAAAAGATCATTTTGGTAAGGGCTAAACAGTGAAAAAATAAAGGATCTCAAAACCTGCTGCCTGCCAACAAGGTAGGAGGCCTTTAGTAGTGGGTGATATAAAATAGTATATCATAATCTATTTCCTTTTAGCTCTTTTCATTTGGCCCAGGTGTCAGACTGTGGGTACAAGAACTTTTCCAGCTGTTCCATGAAATCCTTCCATGGCATTGCTGATGTTATTTTTATTGCAGTTCTTGTAGGGAAAGAGGGAAGACGGGGAACCCAAACCAATGCCCCTGGTTCACCGAGGGACACCCTTGCCATCCAAACCTGCCTTAGAAGTTATTGCATCTGAAACACTCCTGAATTTAGTGGGGATCAGGGTTGAAGATAATTATGTTGCCTCTCTGGCACTTCAGCATAATCAAAGAGCTTCATATGTTTTGTAATCCTTATTAATCTCCACCCTGTTGAACTTCAGTGGGCAATAAAAATTGTCTTATTCTATCTAACCTTAGGTTTCTGACGCTCTTTTTAAAAAATTGGCCCAATTTTCCAATCTGTTTTTGTATAATGTTTTTATGTATTTTATTTTGCTACGGGGTCCTGGATGGTAGAAAAGCAATTAATAAATGCTTTTATAATTTATTAATAAAAACATTTATAAATATTTTATTTCCTCTCTTACAGGACAACATTGCAGAAAAGGCATGCTGTGGAGTCCCATGCAAATGTTCAGGGCAGCAGGGAGACAGAGGGTTGCCGGGCTCCTTTGGGCCAAAGGTGAGCAGGGTTTGCCTCAGTTTTGGAGGCTCCATATCTTTTGCTCTTTCAGGATCCTCACACACTCCACATGCCTCAGAGGCTTTGGAAATGTACTTCTTGAATATCAGGCTCCACATCTGAAACCGATGGGATTTCCAAAGCTATTTTTGATATGAGACTGGTAGACGGAAAATGGGTCATCTGTTAAAAGAAAACAGTTCCGAATTACACAAGAACCCTTGGCCATGCCATAGAGTAGCACTGCACATCCTGGCTTTTGATTCATACTGAGCCAGAGCTTGGTATATATAAATTTTTTGTACTACAACTTCCAGAATCCTCCAGCTAGTGTGAGCCCTGGCTAAGCTGGTTGAGGGATTCTGAAAGTTGTGTCCAAAAAAAGTAATGTTTCCGAGCTGTGTTATTGTTCTATATATGTACTCCTCTAGTTTTATCTGGAGAACCATGCTCCCAGATATGACTTCAGTCATGTCTAACATCTGCCAAGTGTTACATTTGTGTGAAATTTATTTCAGCCTTTGGGCTGATAACAAACACATCTTCTATTTTTATCTCAGAAAGTGCTGGTATTCCTACCCAGTGGGACATCTGGCAAGGACCAGAGCTGATGGACCAATGCTGAGTAAAATTCTGATATGCAGAGATCTCTACATCTTGGTTCAAGTTCTGTACACCTCTTGATTTGTAACTTAAGGAACAGGAAAGGCTGAAGGCAGCAGGAAAAGAGAAAGACCAAATACGAGATGGATTGACTTCCTAAAGGAACCACACTCTTGAGTTCATAAGAGCAGAGCAGGGCTGTTGAGGACAGGACATTTTAGAGATCACTCATTCATCAGGTCACCATAATTCAAGGGTGTCTTGATGGCACATAACAACAGCAACAACTGTATTAGAGCTATAAGGACAGAGCTTTAGGTGGAAAATATAAGGTGCACCATCTAGCTGCAAAGTTATAAAAGAAAACATCATTGCTATTAATGAAAAGTTACAGTAGATATACAACAAAACCAGAATTTGTTGTTATTATGGTCAGATGGTTTGTTTTGTGTAGTGCTTCTCAACCTTGGGTAACCCAGGTGTTCTTGGACTGCAGTTCCCAGAAGCCCTCACCACCAGTTGTGCTGACCAGGGTTTCTGGTAGTTGCAGTCCAAGAACACTTGGGTTACCCAAAGATGGGGATCACTGGTTTAGTGTAATTAGTTTCCTAGAAGTACTAAAGTAGTAGATCATTATGCATTAATTTCTTTGTAAAATCCCAGATTTTGACTAGAGATTAAAGAGCAGAATACAGGATAACACAAGAGAAGCTAATATATCTATATATAAACATGAATGCAGACTGTGTGTATTTGTCTTTTTAAAGGGAGTTCCAGGAGAAAATGGCTACAGAGGTTATCCGGGAGATGAAGGTGGACCGGTGAGTAGACTCCACCCCCCAAGAAACATATTTCCTCTCTTACATGTGCCCAGAGGAAGAACGAAGAAGGAAAAGAAGGAATAAAGTGCCTTTAACTTTTGATGTGCCTATCTGCAGCTTTGAAGAAATAGAAGAAACTACAAAGTGCTTCATATGAAATAATGCATGAATGTGGTGATACAAATCGAGCCAGTGGTGTTTTGGTGATATTCTCTTCCTCACAGTTTGACAGAGTGCCCACACTAGAGGGACTGTTTGTACATCAGTGATGTGCCACTAAATACCCCCTAAATTCCTTGCTCTTATCTATTTAGCTCTCTTGACATGAGAAGATACTTTGATGAGGAATTTTTAAACCCTGTGAGATTAATCAGCCAAGAGAAATAATTTTTCCCTTTGAAAAATAAACCACATACCCTAAGCATAGATGGACTGTCTGGTCATTAAGAAAGAGGCAAACAGTCCATCCAGTGCTTCCAGTTGTGAGGGCAGCAATCAGCTTCATCTGAGCAATTTGTACCCTTCCTGCAGTTGCTTGAATTGCACCATTTTTGTAAAAACACCCAGACAGTTTTGTTTTAAAAATGAGCATTTTTATTTAAAGCATTGTTCTTGTGGCTGTGGTAGCACCAAAAGCCACAAGAAATTCTTTGTCATCCTCATCAACTAGAAGGAGAATGTTACAGTTTCTCACATTTGCCTGTGAGGGTGAGACAAATGAGAATGTATATTGTGGCTAGACAAATCCCATGGTCCTGTTTGTTAGAGTATGCATAGCTAACGACCAACAAATGCCCCAGCCCCTTACCCTCCAATAGGTTGAAGCAAAGGTCAGCTGAATGATCTATTCATAGTTTCCATGTATGATGGGAACCATGTATGGTGAATCTTAATGACAGGCCTCACTAGAGATTCACTGAGAGCTACATGGTACAAACAGATTCATAGCAGAGATGTGCAGAAACTCTCTGTACATGAATGAAGGGCATACAGATTGTGGCTGACCCACCCTGTACACTTCAGATGGCAGCCAACCAGCTCTGTCCTGAGTCCATGACATTATCTGTGCAGATCTCAATTGAAAAAAAAAATCATATGAATGGGGAAACACAAATGGCTACATACATGTAGGCATCCTTCAGTCTCAAGAGACTATGGTAATATGCTCTGAATAGAGGTTTTGGAACAGCGTCTAGTGTGGCTGAGAAGGCCAATTCGAGAGTGACAGTCCCTTCCATGCTGAAGACAAATACAATCTGTCCCCTGTCCAGCTCCCTGATTTTGCTGGTTTCGGGACTGCCTCTTTGCCTCGGCCTGCTGAACAAGTGTCTCTTCAAAATGGGAGAGGCCATGATGCACCGCCTGCCTCCAGGCTGAACGCTCAGATGTCAAGGTTTCCCGTCTGTTGAGGTCCATTCCTAAGGCCTTCAGATCCCGCTTGCAGATATCCTTGTATCGCAGCTGTGGTCTCCCTCTGGGGCGCTTTCCCTGCACTAATTCTCCATACAGGAGATCTTTTGGAATCCGACCATCAGCCATTCTCATGACATGCCCGAGCCAACGTAGACGTCACTGTTTCAGTAATGTATACATGCTAAAAATTCCAGCTTGTTCTAGGACTACTCTACAAATAGCTATGAACTGGACAAAACTACACAGTACTCTATTTGTGTGGCCTATCTACTAAAACCGAACAATCATCCATCCACAATCACACATACAATCTAACCTAACACCATAATAATATTTCAGTAAAGTTTAGTGAACTATTCTGAGTGAGAGCTCAAAGAAAATGAAGAATATTCCAGAAGGCAAAAAAGTTATGCAAGTTTTTATTTTGTTTTTGTTTTTGCCTATAGCTCTGTAAAATGGCCGGTGGAGTGGCTGCAAGGTGATATATGCTGCACAGTGACCTCTCTCTGGGTCCTCTCTAGCACCAGGAAAGGGTCCAAGGGAGATCTTGGGCTTTCTTCGAGAAGTTCAGCTGCCTATTACCTTTTTAGGTTCTGGCAGCTCAATCTACTGTATTATTTACAGTTTCTCCTTTCTTCAGTTCAAATTCCTGGCCCTCTTTTTAAACTCTACAAATGCTGAATGGGATAAGTAGTATGTAGTGTTGTTCCACCCTTTGGGAGAACAGAGATTCTTTGGTCTGCCCATGATTCACCCCAGAATCACACAAATAGAAGGTCCACAAAAATTTACATTAAAATATAATTTTTAGTCGTTAAGATGCCACAACGCTTTTGTCTATTTTTTATTTTTCTTTTGTTTTGCCTGATATGCTTGCACAAACTAACAAGGCCACCTTGATTCCATCTGTTTTTGTACATTCATGTAAAGATAGTGCCCATGTTTAATTCATAGCACGTATATTAAAGCCCAGGTTAAATGTGCCACTTCTCAATGTATTCTCAATGTATTCTCTTAAAATATGTTCTCAGGGTAATTTCAAAGCATTCTGTATGTGATCTACCCAATTCATCAGGTGGTAAGATTTTTATGGAGGAGGGTACATGAAAATAATGCTATCCTACATGGTTCATAAATTTATGAACCAGTGCAGTGTAAAGGATATTTAGCTTTATTATGAGGACTATTAGGTGGTAAGATTTCTGTGGAGGAGGGTAAATGAATATAATGCTGTCCTAATTAAACTGATCTTCTAGAGAAAATACCATTATGGTCATGTCTGAACATTAAGAAAATTATACTAAGGAAACTGTTAGTGACTATCGAAATCAACTTACTATGAGTATATTCACATTAGATATTCCATTAGGCTAGATGGAGAAAAGTGATGAACATTGCCAGACTTCACATAAAAGTTAAAAAATGTTTTTAAGCCTTAGAAATGCCTGAACAGTATTGGTATACTGTAATAGTACAGGCAATAACCTAAGTGTTAGTAACAGTACAAGGATATGAAGAATTAACAGCAGTTCCTTTCTTCCTTTTTTCATCTGCCCATTTTACTTTACCCATGTCATTCTGAAATTCATCTTTGATCACATACACACAATGTTGCATTTTCCCTTTCTTGTGACAGGGTGATCGTGGACCACCAGGGATAAATGGAACTCAAGGATTCCAGGGTTGTCCTGGTGAAAGAGGAACTAAGGTATTAAAACAAATAAGTTGTATGTCTCAGTATAAGGTCAGTAACACATTTATCAACAGTCACCAGCCCAGTTTAAAGTAATGGAAAAGGAAATCTTAATATTTTACAGTAAATTAGTGTATACATATTTCTATAATGTGAGTTCTGTAGGAATGCAATACCTTTCATCACATTGCCGTATTTGTATATTACCCTTACATCAGAAAATGAAACTTCTCATGTGTGCCAGTATTTCTTTTAATACTGAACTACAATGACATACTATTGTGCAATTTTTCAGGTGAAACATAGTACAATTAATCCAAGTAATCCAAGTAATTTCCATAATTCTCTTAATAGTTCATATCATGCATCTCCCACTCCACTCCAAACTTCATATTAGTCAGATTTCAGTGGTACACCTTCCATAGGAATAGTGCTTTCTTTCTTTCTTTCTTTCTTTCTTTCTTTCTTTCTTTCTTTCTTTCTTTCTTTCTTTCTTTCTTTCTTTCTTTCTTTCTTTTAGTTGAGATATCTGTGGGCCTGATATCATTGGTTCAACATTCTTACTGTTCTTTTTTAGCTACTTTAAAGACTAGTCTAACTTCTCCTGAAGTCTGTGGAAACTAGAGAATTCAGATTCTCTAGTTATGGTTTTGTTTTCATGAATAATCTTTCTGTTCTTTTTTTTTCCTCTCTAGGGAAGCCGTGGATTTCCAGGGGAAAAGGTATGTAAACAATTTAAGCCATCAGAAGAAGAAAAAATGTATCTCATCCCTTTTTTCATTGTCAGTCTTCTGCATATTTAAAATTCTGTATACTAATAATTATTTTTGCTTCTCCAGGGTGAATTGGGGGAGATTGGCCTCGATGGAATAGATGGCGAAGAGGTAAATGACCTGAATAAGGTTTTATCTTTTTCAGAAAATGCAACTTTGGTTACAAAGAATGTGTTTTTATGTAAAAAGCTTTGATTAATTGAATTCAAATGGTATTATTGTTTTTTTTTCCAGGGAAACAGAGGCCTCCCAGGTTCTCCTGGTGAGAGAGGAAGCCATGGCAGACGGGTAAGATTAATGTTAGAAAACTCATAATGTGATAATGAAAATGTGCAAGTAACCAAATCGATTCATCATCCCAGAGATACAACAGGCTTTAGTGGATCCATCCTAGGCAACCAATACATCTCTGGTTCTACATCAGAAGAGACATATACACACATGTTGTTGCTTACTATTCCCACTGAGCGTGGGGTCCACACATTCAGGATTACAAAGCATAAATGTAAGATTGAACAGGCCGTGCATTAGACAATAGAGATATCTCCATTACACTTTTAATTAGTACTTTCAAAAATGTATAATGCTTGAAATCAAGTGAACGCTAGATGCAAAATCCATATTGGGATTATTAGGCTAATCAAAAAGGACAGATCTTGTGCAAATGTACAAGGTACAGTGGTGCCTCGCTAGACGATTGCCTCGCAGGACGAGGAAATCGCTAGACGATGGCTTTTTGCGATCGCCAATACGCTTCGCAAAACGATGGTCTCCTATGGGGGATTTTCGCTAGACGACGAGGTTTCCCCATTGGAATGCACCGACTAGTGGTCAAAAGCTGTCAGTGCATTCCAACGGGGACCCGCGCTCGCTAGATGAGGTTTCCCTATGGGAGATTTTCGCAAGACGACGAGTTTTCCCTTGGAACGCATTGAAGAGATTTCAATGCATTCCAATGGGGAAACGTGCTTCGCTAGACGATGTTTTCGCAAGACAGCGATCTTCGCGGAACGGATTAACATCGTCTAGCGAGGCACCACTGTATCTTCTTGTCAGGGAAAATGTTTAAAAAGTGAGCAGGAAAAGGGGGTGAGAAAAGCTTGGTGATAGGTCATTTTAATTCACATATTGTCCAGAGATGTAATGGATGAGGCAGGAAGCCGACAAAAGCATGGGGTTTATCAAGTGTTGTAATAGCATTGGATTTCACTAGAGTAGTCAATATTGGGAGCTGAAAAATAAAGAACTGATGGTTCTTTGTATTAAGATGATACAAGCTCCTACAGAGAATTTATACCCTGTCTAAGTTTATAGTATCATCAGTTGGGTGAAGTCAGAGAATAACCAGACATTCTCCTTACTGTCAATACTGGAGATGACTATAAAGGCTAACTGCACTAGTTGCTGAATTCCAAGGTTGCATGAATTAGGGATGTTTTTTAAAAATCACTAAATTACTGTCAATTTACACTGCCTTGACTCAATGAGATGCATTAACAAGGAATTTACAAGTACTGCAAAATGTACTGCCTCTATGCAAGAGCAAGACAAGGTATACTTTTTCTTATCAAGGTCCCCATAGTTTAGGCAAACCTAGCTTGCACAAAATGAGTATAAAATGAGCAAGCCAAGACACCTTACTGGGACAGGCTGCTCTAGGGAAACATCTGCCAGATAGAACTGGCCACCCAGCTTTGCTGTTGGTGCTGCCTGTTGCCTCCTAGAGCCTCAGAACTGAAAGCCCTGCTGTATATCCTTTCAGAACTAGGCCTCTGGGCAATGTGACTCAGCTTTTTCCAGCCAGCTAGTCCTAGCCCATTCCCGTCCTTAGGCTGTGTTGCTTCTTTGGGGCTAGGAAGTCTAAGGTCTAAGGTAAGCTCTTGCAGGATTGGGGTTGGGGAGCTGAGGACAGGAACCTGTTCCTCTGTCCAATAAAGAGGAGGAACAGGAAGGACTCTATTGCTTATTTGTATGCCTGCCTCAATTTTTATAGCTGTGCCACTGCAGAACAGCCAGTTCAGGTCTGCCTGGGAGGAGTGTATTACCAGAATGGAGAGAAGAATGAAGTGAATCTGGGAGATGCCATTAAAACTCTTCTTGGCAGGGAGGGCATGTGGAGGGTGCTATGTGAAGGGGATGTGCAGTGCTTCAGTGCTATGCGAAGGGGATGCACAGCAGTGTTGGTCACCTGTCCACCGTTTCAAAGAACCTGGATAGCCTTGGCAGCAATCCCCTGGCAATCCTTCTGTCACATCCCTAATCCATCCTCCCAGTAGACAGCATACCTGGCAGGTACACAGATCTTCCCAGCATATTACAGCTTCAACCCCACACAGTAGGTAGTTGCCTCCTACGACTACCCTTCTCTTCTTTTTGTAGGATGTGAGTTCAGTGGCTGCTTGGCTGAGCTTCAGCCTCTCTCATATCTTCATGAAAGATCATATATTCCCATACAAACCTGACTGGGCTTTAACAGCCATCAATTGTAAGATTCCAGCAGAGTCCAGTCCTCATTGTTTTAAGTTAAATTATCACTAGCATTTTTAATTGAGTTTAAAGATTTTTAATGTTATTTGTCATATAATTGAATTTGATTCTATTTTAATGTTTTTCATTTTTTAAAATAGCATTAAAATTGAGTCCCAGTTCTTGGAGAAAGAGAGTGTATATATATTATATATATTATGTGTGTATATATATATATACATTTCCATTAGAGAAGAACTGAATGAATACTTTGAAAAGTTGCAGACACTACATCTGATACTTGTACGAGTAATCTTTAAAAGTCCGTGAAACAAAGGAAGAGCCATTGTCATTTTGTTCGTATTGTGTTATTTGTGTTAAAGTATATGAGGCAAGTAAGGACTTCCATCCCTATGATGCATGCAGTATATTTTAATGTGTGGTGCAATTGAAAATATCTTTATAGGGAGGCAGAGGAATCAAAGGAGAAAGAGGAGAACGTGGGGACCATGGACTACGAGGAGATCCGGTATGTTCTGTTTACAAAAGAGTTCAGATTGTTACAATTTCCATATGTTAACGACTCTAATAATTAGTCTGTTATGCAGAAGGCTATTTACATATTTAAAATATGTAACCTTTTACAGGACAGTGCCCCCCCAGCAGCTTACAAAATTAAAAATGTAAATCTATCTGTAAAACCAAATAAGCATAGGTTTCACAATCAAAGGCCAATTACAATAAGTTATATAGCCCAGCATAAAATAACACCAGTGCTATCCCTTGGTTCAGATTAGCCAGCTTCTCTACTTACAGTCCCTCCTTCCTGACAGAATAAGTTTTCAGTGTTGAATTCCACCCATTCTACAATTGCCACCAGGCACTGATTCATATATTCCACAGGCCTCGTGGAATGGGAGGCTTGTGTTAGCAAAGCCACCCAAATTTAGGGTGAGTCTTCCATCCACTTGGAAGAGTCTTCCATCCATTCACCCTAGGATTTGTAGATGAAAATGAGAGATAGAATTTGGGAATTTCAGCATATTAGTGAGGTGGTAGTAGCCCACATTTTGGATGAAGTCCATTAGCAATGTAGATGTTAAACAACATATAGCAGAAAACAGAGCCCTCTATCATCTTCTGGGACAGTTCTCTCAAGATGAAACCAATACAGTGCTATGACTCCTAAGCCTAACCGAGCCAGGTAAGGTTACCTGGCAGATACAATGGTCAATGGTACTGAATGATGCTGATGTGTCAAGGAGGTTTGCTCCCATTCCATCTCCCCCCTTAATTCTGCAGCATAAGAGTGACCCAGACTGTCTGTGTGCATAGGTATCTTCTATCATTCATTCAGTGATGGAAGATAAATTCTTTAGGGACAGTGCCTGTGGTTCAGTGATACAGCACGTGCTTTATGTGCAAACGGTCTCATTGCTTTCCTCCCTAAGCAATCCCAAGCAGGAATAAGAAAGGCTTCTGCCTGCAAACTCTGCAGAGCCATTGCCGCCAGTCTGTGTGAACAATGCTGAGATGGAGAGTCTCATAGTCTGACTCATTATAACATAGAAATACAACAGTTATACTTCATATACCTAAGGTAGTGTTCCTGACAGGGAGTTATTTAAGGAGTGGTCTTACCATTGTGCAATATCTTTATTAGACCACTAATAAAGCCTCACTAACTGCCCCATTTTGTTCCCACTGTTTTTTTTCTGCTTCCAGGGTACCCCAGGAACTGATATGACCCAGAGAGGAACCAAAGGCCAAAAGGGTGAACTTGGACCAGTGGTAAAGTATATTCTGTGGGATGTTTACTGCAACAGAAGATGATAACATAAAAAGAATGGATCCATCTGCCCTGTGTTGTCTTCTCATTGTCTGTCTCATGGCCAGCAGCTTATGTATTTTGTTTCCCACAGGGAGAACCTGGAAGAGATGGACCAGCAGGTGCCCCAGGAGGGCCTGGAAGGAGTGTGAGTGTTCATTCCCCTCTCCTCCTACCAGCTGTTTCTTTCGTTACTGACTGGTGCTTTGCTGTATAATGATGCAGAGATAACTGCCTAAAGCCTAGTCAAAACTGTAAAATGTAAAGATGTTTGTACTCATTTGAAATACATTCGTACTGCCCTTCATTAGATTTGATCTCAGAGTAGCTTACAATGAATAATCTCAGAGCAGGACTAACTAGTGCAATCCCGCAACTCTCTCATCAGTTTCTTCTTCTTTTATAAGAGTCTTTTATAATTTATAAAACAAAATAGAGAGATGGAGAGTAGTATAGTAAAGGTTAAAGGGAAAACAGATCCCATTATTTTGTGGTTTCATGAGTAATAGAAATAGTGTTACATTTCTCTGGGGACTGAAGGACCAACATCCTTTGCATTCTGTCCATACAGTTGTTTTGTCTCCTCTTTTACACATGGCTTTCCTGTTTCTGACAACAAAAATCAGCAAGGGTGATACCTCACAATAATAGGTACGCTGGTTCCGTTGCCAAGAGAGAAGTACATGTTTCTTGAAACATACCATTCATAGAAGAAATAGAAATTGAGTGAGAGAAGGCTCGTGCTGTGGAGTGACGTAGAAGCATTTCATGGGCTCCAGCTAGGGCCCAACATTTGAGAAATGGAATTTGCCAAGCTAGAGAGATTTTCACCAGAACATTACTGAGTGCCTGGAAGCCAAGCTGGAGAAGAGGAAAGTAGAGCTGGGTTTTGTTTAACCTCATCTCCACTGTCTGAGACCTAAGTAAGGGTCTACTTGAGTCACATCCTTACATGATGTGTGAATTAAGCTTCCAAAGCACTATATAATTTGTAATACTCCTTGACCATTCAGCCTCCCTTGTCCTCTTATTTGCGCTCTGTTGTGATCCTTCATGGACTTTTTGTCAAATAAAGTGCACAATAATATGACTCTATTGTACCAGAGAACCCAAAGAAAGCTGCAAAGTAAAGGCTACTGCGAAGTGTAGAACAACAGGTGTGGTTGAAAACAACTGAGTAACAGTTTGTGGCTTAAGTGGCTATATTTTGTTGATTTGCAGGGAGGACTTGGCAGGAGAGGACCTCTAGGAGTAAAAGTGAGTACTAAGTGAAGATTTTGAAGAAAAAAAACACACATCTTGTCTTGATTTAGTAAATTCTTTTGAATCCCAGTAAATGTTTCTGTTTCCTTCCTGACTTACTTTCATATCAAAGTAAAAGCCTTTGTTCAGTGTCCTGTTCAGTATTTAGGCTACTGCATTGATATGACAAGGTGCCAGTTGTGTGCCTGGTTGTATATGACTAGCATCTAATCAGCTTCTGCAGTTGGAGTTCTGTGTGTTTGTAAAGAATGAACAGAACACTTGCCTTTGTTTTTAATTCTTCCCTGTTTAATTAAATGGATGTATGGGAAGTGAGACTAAGCCCCCCTCCCTTGTGTACAAGATGAAGAATATCTATACAGGGGGAGGTCTAAGAAGCTGCACATATAGCTCACATAGAGGCCACCATTAATACAGCTGTGCATATTTAGGCCTCCACCATACATAAATTCATGCTGAGTCCCCTCATCATAGAAAAGGCGGCCTATTAAGAACAATGAATGAATGAATGAGCACTGGTGACTCAGGCCTTACAAATGAGGCTGCGCTGTGTCTTCATTTCTCACTCATGAATATGACAGCCTGATACAAATTCCTAAAGAAAGTTAGCACTTGCTGTCACATTTTATGGCATTCAGTAGGTTCATAATGCATCACGTTAAGTAAATACTTTATTTGACTGTTTTTGAAACTAGTGCCCATCAGTTTCTTTCCTTTGTGTGCTGAATTACTGTACTGTATTTTAGGGAAACAGAGGTACACCAGGTCTGCCAGGATCTGTGGGAGAACAGGGTGCAAGAGGACCACAGGTGAGGCAATGATGTTGCTCATTTCATGTGTGTGCATGTGTGGGGGTGAGGGTGTAATCATCTATGCAGAAAAAAACAAGAATAAGGTGTTTGTTGCAACTTAAAGTAGATATATTATTGCATATACTTTTGTAGTCTAGAACTGATTTTGCCAGATGTATGAAATGTTATGCCTAGTAATATGATGTCAACAGTACAGCCCAAAAGTAATGAAGTGAAAGAGCTCAAATATATAGATGATAAAATAAAAAGCCGGTCATTTAGAACAGCAGTAGTGGCTGATAGACCAGCAGTCGTAAGATCGAATCCACACGACGGAGTGAGCTCCCGTCGCTTGTCCCAGCTCCTGCCAACCTAGCAGTTTGAAAGCATGTAAAAATGCGAGTAGATAAATAGGTACCACCTCGGTGGGAAGGTAACGGCGTTCCGTGTCTAGTCGCGCTGGCCACGTGACCACGGAAACTGTCTTTGGACAAACGCTGGCTCTACGGCTTGGAAACGGGGATGAGCACCGTGCCCTAGAGTCGGACATGACTGGACTAAATGTCAAGGGGAACCTTTACCTTTAGTAAAGGAACCTTTACCTTTAGACCCTGCAGCACAGAGGCTTCTGCGGTTTAACCCGCAGCGCCACCACGTCCCTGACCTTTACCTTAGTGGCTGATAACTGGTGATATATCTGCATAGTGTAAATGTTCATCTGTATGCTAAACACCCGCATAGGACTTGAGTAAATGCTGTTGTCATTGTCATGGCCTGACTTCTTCATACCCCACCCCGCTAAACAAAAAGCTAATGTCATTCATTTCTTGAGGCTTACATGTAATAGGGAAGAAACAGCACCATGACTTCAGAAACTGATCCTCAGTCTTTGGTGGCTGTTCTCTCGCATTTCATCAAAGTGTTTATATATGTCATGCTGATATATACTTATAGGAGTGACTAACAAACAGAAATATTTTAGCAAAATGTTTTAGCTTCTGCTTTTCAATCATCCCAGAGTATAGGACACATAAAAATGAGCTTTAATTAAAGGAAGCCAGATATGGCTGAATATCAGGAAAGCCCTCCTGTTAGAGCAGGGAGGCAATGGAACCGATTACCTCGAGAGGTGGTGAGTGCTCCAACGCTGGAGGCATTCAAGAGAAATTTAGACAACCTCCTTTGATTTGGAGTCCTGCCTTGAGCAAGGGGTTGGACGTGATGGCCTTAGAGGCCCCTTCCATTTCCATTCTTCTATGATTCTATGATTCCTGGTAAAAGTATGCGGTATCCAAGGTGGCAGTTAAAAGTATGCTGGAAACATACTTTTGCCAGAGCAACTGAGAAAGACAGAGGCCATATATATTTTGCAAAAAATACTTCTATTCGTTACTCGTATAAGTATATATTTTTAATGATTTACTGCATCCTGCAGGGATCCGGAAAAATCTTGACTGATGTGCCGTTTAGTTCTTACTATTTAGCGTTTATTATAGTTAGACAGACAGACAGATCCAATAATTTAGTCTCAATTACTTCTATTTGGTTATTTAAATAGGGACCACCTGGCCCAGCTGGAGCTCCAGGTCTGCGAGGAGAGCAAGGCATCCCTGGTCCAAGGGTAATTCTTGTGGTTTTGTTGTTGTTTTTATTATTTAAAAAGTACAAGTTTTTTGGATTTGACCCTGTGTAGGCAATGGAAGTCTCTCGAACACTATGTGTTAGTAAAGTGTAAAATTAGTGGGGGTGGGTGGGTGTTAAAACACATTTTAGATGAGAGAAGTTGATTTAAATTTTAAGAAATAGTCATGTTGCTTTCATTCTGCCAGCCGCATGAGTGTAATTCAACTATTTGTCCAGCATTAAGTAGCAGTGACATTGTGTATTAGTATTCACAGAAATCAGTTATAACAGCCCTTTCAGATCTTCCTCCAGAGTAAGACCGGAGCTGAAAATAAATATAAACCTGACAGATTCCTGGAACATTAAAGTTTGGAATTTGCTGGGGGCCTCCAAAAAGAGATTTTGAATTGCATTTTTAAATCCAAATTTTGAATGCTGAGTAGAGCAGTAGATTTATGAGTTTTTCACACAGCATACACAACTTATTTCAGTGGGAAAGAGTGCACTCAGTTGTCTTTTTCCAGCTAGGAATCACATGAGCATGAAAATAAGCTTCCATAAGCTACCTGCAATCCTAGAAATTGAGGTGAAACCTTTTCTCAAAGCACTTGGAAAAAATAAAGGAATATATGACATTAAGATACCAACAGAGCTGTTTCAAGGCACAAAGAGTGAATCCATCAATATCCAAAAAGAATATCCCGACAAACAAGGAAAACAGAACAGTGTCCCAAAGAGTAGAAATATTCAATATACACTCTGGTCCCAAAGAACAGAGATTCCAAAGATGGCAGGTTAACTATAAGACCTTGTTTTCCTTTGCAAGCTACGTGATGCTCAAGATTTTACAACATAAGTCTCTACCATATATGAAATGTGAAATGCCAAATGTTCAAGATGGATTCAGAAAAGGACAAGACGCTTGAGATTGTTTTGCAAATATATGTTGGCTACTGGAGCATACCAAAGAATCTGAGAAGAAAATTAGTTTGTGACTCACAGATTGCAGCAAAGCCTTTGATTAGATGGTTTGTTAATATATATAATTTAATGTGTTGAAATGTATTGTTGGAAAAGAGCTTTGTGGATACCTCAGACTTTTAAAAACAACAACAAAGGTGTTCTAATCAAATTAAGCCTAATTTTTCACTAGAAGCAAAAGTGACTAAACAGAAGCTATTGTACTTAGGCTGATGGTGAAGGTACAAATTTTTCAGAGAGGTCTGTGCCACAGCATATTATTACTGGAATGTGAATATGAATATGGAAACAGCTTACTTTCAGATGAAAGTGGAGTGAAAGAATCATCAGTAATTTAAGATATACAAGTTACAAAATGTTCAAGTCATTACCCCCCAGATGAACCAACAACACGTCTGGGGGCAAACCAGCCGCCGCTGCTTCTGCCATGCCAGGAAAATTGGTCCAAAGCATGCCCCTCTGGCCAAACCGTTTCAACCTTGCAGCAGGCTGAAGTCCCAAGTCACGGCCCCATGCCGTCTTGGCAGCATACTCTGCCACCCAGTAAATAAAGCTGTGATCCAATAACAGGATCCTCCACTGCCGATTGGGTCGCTCTGCACCTGAAATAAAAGAGAAACAGTCAGGCGGCAGCCTACAATTGTAGCATGTTGCGCACGTAAAGCTTGTGTCTATGAGAGAACCATCTTCCTACCTTCCTGATCTCATCTGGGCTGTACTCAAGCATGGCTGCAGTAGACGCCGTCCCAATGCGAAATGAGTGGGTTCCAAAGCGCCATCCTGCTAAACCCACGTGCTCCAATGCAGCACCGGTGACCTTCCAAAATTGGTACTTTGTCAGTGGGGCCCCGTCACTATGGCAGAAGAGATAACCCTGAGCCTCCCCCCTCTGCCTAAGGTAACCTTCAACCTCTTGAACCAGGCATATCTGTGTGATGGAACGAGTCCCCAATGTGATGAAGGCTCCTTTCCCTAGTTGGTCCATTTTAGATCTACAGATATGTACTTGTAACTTATCCGTGGCCATTGTCACATCCACAAGCTGTAATGCCACTCGCAATGTGTCGCTCTTACCAGCTGCAACCACCTCACTAATTCGAAATGCTCCAAAGAATGTCAAAAGCGTAGCTGCCTGAAAAAGGGAAGCTTCATATCCATCTCTACAAAAGTTACCCCATGTTTCACTAAACCTCATTAAGAAGGCTGGAGAGAAAGGGGATCTATCATCGGGCGTTCTAACTCTTTCCTTGTTCCATCCTTCAATCATTTTATGTATTCTAAAGTCCCCTGTCAAATCGGCCACCCCAAGCGCCTTAACCCTGAATTCTCTAAATTGTGCATATACTGCAAAATAACCCTGGCGAAGAATTGGGGCGAGTGCCAGCTCTATTGTTCACAGTGCTTCCCTCCTCCAATCTTCCATACCTCTTGTGGGAGGACTTTGGGCTACCTGCAAGCTCCCGGGGCCAATGCCCTGAACCGCGGCATCTGTTGACGGGACAGGGCGTCAGCTATATTGTTATCTTAACCGGGGATGTGCCGTGCATGAACCACTATATTAAATTGTAAGGTGTGTAATACAAACGCCCGCACAAGCCTCATGACCCATTCAGATCTGAATCACATGTTATTAATGACATGCACCAATGCCAGATTATTGCACTAGAGTCTGTCCACTGAATAAGCCCATTCGGCCGCCCACAACCAGAGGGCACCAAGAATGGGAAAATACTCAAGGAACGTCAAGTCCCTAGTCAGGCCTGAATTCAGCCATTCCTCTGGCCATGTCCCTGCACACCAACGGCCTCAGAAATAGATGCCAAAACCTAATGACCCAGCCGCATCCGTCTGGACTTGGAATTCATTCTGTAGGCATAATTCCACTCTCCAGAATGAAACTCCATTAAAATTGTCCAAAAAATTGCTGCCATACTCTCAAGTCCTGCTTCATGCCTGCTGTAACCCTGGTTCTATGAAAAGGTTTGCGTAGACAGCTCATGGTCACGCAGAGTCTGCACAAAAACGCCCTACCTGGGGCAACTACTCTACAAGCAAAGTTCAAATGGCCCACTACCTCTTGCAACTCTCTCAGGGTAACCTTCTTCAGGCTAAGCAGACATCCCAGTCTGGTCCGCAATTCAATCAGCTTAGTAGTCGGAAGTTTGTAATATTGTTGTCAGGTGTCAAACTCTATATCCAAGAATGTGATGTTAGGCATTGGCCCTTCTGTTTTTTCCTCTGCCAATGGAAGACCCAGCTCCTGTGCTAATTTCTCAAAAGTTTCCATCAAGTGCCTACAATTCCCAGAATCCTTTGCACCACCAAAAAAGGAAATCATCTAAATAATGGGCTGTGCTACGCAGCCCAATGCTACGTGTAAGCTCCCATTCTAAAAAGGAGCTAAATTGCTCAAATGCTGCACAGGACACAGAGCAACCCATGGGTAATGCTCTATCCATATAAAAAGCACCATCAAACAAAAAACCCAAAAGCTCAAAATCATCTGAGTGAACTGGAAGCAGGCGAAATGCCGATTTTACATCAGCCTTTTTACATCAGCCTTGGCCATCTCTGCTCCTATGCCACATGCCCTAATCATGTGCATTGCTTCATCAAACAATGTATAGCGCACAGTGCAAAGCTCCTGAGGTATACCATTGTTGACAGAGTCACCATCTGGGTAAGAGAGGTGATGAATAAGCCTGAATTCACCTGGGGCCTTTTTGGGTACTGCCCCTAACGGGGACACCCGGAGATGCGGGACCCGTGGTCGAACAAAGGGGCCTAACACTCTGCCCTCTTGAACCTCTTTCTCTATTTTTTGTCTGACTATGTCTTCCATTCCTTGAACTGACTTCAAGTTCTTGGCAAATGTCGCCTTACGTTCTCCCACAACTGGGATATGAAAACCTAAATGGAACCCATCAAGTAAATATGTTGCAACTTCCTTTAAAGGGTAACTGGCCAACAAACCTGTAAGTATCTTCAATTTAATGGGGCTGGGCCCCTTTTGCCATACCTGCCGCTCCCTCAGGCTTCTTCCTGCTACCTTGTTCCTTTCCACCCACTTTTGGTAGCCACCTTTTAAAGCACTTTGAACAAGGGAGGACTCCCCCACAGATGGAACACTCATGCTTGTAATGGCATGACTTCCTGGAGCAGGAACTCGGTGCATTGAAATCCCAGCAGGGCAGGCGGGGTTGAACCACCAGCATGGGAACTGTTAACCTGCACAGCCTTCCTAATAAGGTGGCTGCTGTTAAACTTCTCACCCTGCACTGGCCGGGCAGGCATCATGGTCTGAAGCCATAAACCTGGGTGTGGCTCATCCCATCGCATGTTCACGTGTATTGATGCTCTCATACGAAAATGTTCATCATAGGTCAACCAGGAGTGCCCTGGGAAGTCGACATAGGCCCTGTATATCAGATCCAGATACTGCACTAAAGACAGAGCGCACCAAGGTTGTGCCTTAACTACTATACCAAAATAAATTAAGAATCCCGGTAACCAATTGGCCCATGTGCGCTCTGGCTTTTTGCGTTGCCGCCTTTCCTTCTCTACCTCATCCTCTTTCTCTAACTCCTTGGCATCTATGTTTCTATTTAGCAATTCAAATAGATCCACATAGTTACCATTCCAAATTCGCTCCTTCATAGCTGGTGTCAAGTGATCACCCAAAGGGAGTGAGTAGTCCCCGAAAGGCAGAGCCCTAAGAGGAACCGAATTGTACCCAGTGTCATACTGAAGGATATGGCCAAACTCCAACTCCGACTGATGCCCCAGTAGGGGTGGGAAAAGGTGTTGGGGGGTAAGGGGCTCGCCAAACGCTAGGGGATGGTTCTAGCATAGGCACCTGACCTGTTGGCCCTCCTTGTAAGCCCATGTCTGTCTGGAGCCCTAGCTGGTCCTGCACCTGTGCTCCAAGCCCCCACAGCCACAACACCATTGCCCTACCAGTGTCCAGTGCAGTGGCAAGCTCACCTGACTCTTGATTAGCAGCCAAGTCCCGGCTGGATGAGGGCCTTTCCCCGTCTGACCTGACGTCCTCCACAGCATCCTGCATCTGAACTTCCTTACGTGCCGGATGTACACACAAGCGTTCTGCTCTATCCTCAACCGGGCCAATCGGTTCTGTTGGCTGGCCTTCCCCTGGCAGTTCTGCAGCTCCTGACACACCTTGCCTCTAGAGCAGCCTCTAGAACAGCAAAACAGGATAAGAGATTATCAGCAAAAGCTTTCAGTTTAGCCCGTTTGTGCGCCTTGGATTCCCTCGCTGACTGCTGTGGCTGTTTATCCCTAGACTCCTTATTTGCTTGACCAGCCGTCTGCTGTTCCAAAGCTGCTATTTTAGCGCGGAGCTCTTCGCAAATGGGCCACCCTTCCTCATCCGATGACGATGATATGACTGGAGGCGACGCCCTGGGAGCCCTGCATTTCGCAGGCTGCTTCCCTTTACTGGGTGGTGACATATTAAGCTGGGACATTATGTTTTGGGAAATCAGAAACACACACACACCCCATGGTATTGCAATGGTTCAGACAAAGTCTAGACCTCAACCCCATTGAAATGCTGTACTGGGACCTTAAGAGAACTGTACATAAACAAATGCCCACAAACCTCAATGAACTGAAGCAATGTTGTGATGAAGAGTGGCCCAAAATTAATCCACAAAGTTGTGAGAGACTGATAAGATCATATAAAAAATGATTACTTCATGTTATTGCTAAAGGTGGTTCTACAAGCAATTGAATCATAAGGTGTACTTAGTTTTTCACAAATGGCTTCTCCATTTTGACTTTATTTTTGTAAAATGAATCATGATATGGTGTAACATGTCATGTGTTGTTGTTCCTCTGAGGTTATATTTACCTAATTGTCAGACCTGCTAGGGCCCGGATGATTTTTATTGTGTTCTGATATGTACAACCATAGAATTTAAAGAAGGTGTACTTTCTTTTTCACATGGTTGTATATTGCTGGAGACCAAGGTCAAGATCAGCCATACTGTGATATTCCAATTTCTTTGTATGGATGTAAAAGCTGAACAATGAAAAAAGCTGAGAAGAGAAAAAATATCTACTGTTTTAAAATATACTGTTGAAGACGAACTTTGCAGATATTACAAACTACAAGTGTTCTAGACCAAATTAAGCTAGTGAATGCTAGTGAATTCTCACGAGAAGCACAAAATGATTAAACTGAGGCTATCATCCTTTGAATATCTGGGTGAGGACAAGACTTCTTGGAAAAGACATTAATGGTAGGAAAAGTTTGAGGCAATAGTCAAAGAGAACAACCAAACACAAGACAGATTGACTCAATAAATGAAGAGTTGAGCCAGGACTGTTAATGACAGAACCCTTTTGTAAGTCATTAATTCATAGGGCCACCATGAGACAGAAGCATTTTGACAGCACATAATAGCAAGTTTATTTCTAATGTGGAGTCATGCACACAAACAGATACTGTGGAAAGAGTTCCTTCACCACATTGTCTTCTGGGATTCTAAGCAGCAATTTCTCAAGAAATAGATTGCTTTTGGAGAGAGAAAGAACAATGTTCTTCCAAACAAAGGCTGTGGTCACACCAGCAAAATGTTCCTCTATGGTTATGCGACTTTTAATTGTGTTCCTGTCGTGCTGTAAGGTCATGTGGCATTTCTTCCAGAACGTGCTTCCCAATGTGTTTTTGGGTTACCAAGTCACTTCCAATTCAGTGAGCGCCTAAAGCTTCTTGTTCATACCGTTTGGCAGAAGTTAACTGACACATCAACACACATGCCGTGTGCCTTGCTGTATATGTTTCTATTTTAAAAAATTACTGATTTTATTGCCATATTCCCAAATGTATTTCCCTGTTACCATAGGGTGGTGGAGGTCCACCTGGATCCGCTGGGGAGCGTGGCAGGGTTGGTCCCCTTGGTAAAAAGGTAAGTGCTGAAAGAATTGTTTACCTTTAGTTAAAATGACAGAGGAATGCTGGAGATTTGCCTGAACATTGTTTCAACATATAAAAGGAGCTATGATAATTACCTGGGACAATATGAGAGTTGTCAGAATCTCTTTTCCGTGGAGTATGTTTTCTAATAAAGTAATTCTGAAATTCATAAATATAGTAGGTGAAGTTACTGAAATGTTGTCAAACTGTATAAGAAGCTGATGTGGGACACTGCTTAGAAGTACTACAGGACCAGCATTGCTCCCCCCCCCCCCCCCCAGTCTCTTTTAAAAATCAGATTGATAAATGAGGTCTTACATGAATACAGGAAAGATCAAATGCTGTATTTTGCCCTGAAAATGTATAGAAGCACTGCAGAGTGTAAAAGCTGCACTATCTGGTGTTGTATCAGAGAATCTCACTCTATAAGCTGCAGAGATTGAAGAGACACAGGCTAGCAGATAGATAGAAAGCATACTCTGTTGGCTGGAACAGGAAGCTCCGTTGAAGATGGTTATACAAGTTCCAGGTCTCCCAAGTCATGGGAATATCACTGTCATTTATTTCTGCTCTCTGGACCCTAGCGGGGGGTGGGTGGGTATGGAGACAAAAACCTAGACCTTTGACATTAGTGTCCAGAGCACAAACAAAAATAGATGATGGTTCTTACCTGGTGCAGAGCGTTTGTTCCAACCCCTCCTTCCACCTGTAGCATTTTTCCGAATTAAACTGAGCAGTCTTTGCTCACCATTAGGCAGATGATTTGAAACATCCTATTTATATCATGATCGAGGAATGCATTTTAAACACACGATTTCTGATTATTTCCTTTTCCTGCAGTTATTGTTCTTAATGTAGATAACTGTTGATAAAATAAAAATGATATAATAGCTCTTTGCCTCTCACAATGGCTACTGAATTATTAACTGTGCAAAAAGTGGCTCTTTGTCAGTCTTGTCCTTTTGTATATCACAAGGCTATTATTTCTGGCTACAAACAAAGAATAAATAATAATGCTGCCCAGACAACTTATTCAGATGCTGCTAAGGATCATTTAAAGTGGGGAAACAGAGAATAAAAAGAAATAATATATTGGACAAAAGACTTAACATAATAATCAGCATTTATAAAGCAGTTTAGACTTTCAGACTTAAACCTCTTACACAATAATAAACATTTAAACTGTTAAATTATTAAAGACCTAATACTCTACAATCAACCATCAAGATTTAGGGAAGGAAAATACTGAGGAAAAATCCAGAATGAACATGGTAATTGGAAGTTTCCTGTTTATATTAACACTGAGGACAACTACATGGTTAAATGCCATGGGATTTGCTCTACTTAGAAAATGGGTGAATTTGATTTTTTTTTTTAACTGTCTGCATGATGTACAAAGCTGATACAAATTCGTCCAGCCTATTTAAAGCCAGCCTGGCCTTTTTCCTCTCGGTCTCCAGAGGACTGCAATGTTTTCATGATGGGAGGATTCAGTTTGGCTTTTTATCCTGCAGACTTTGTTGTAAAGATGGGGGGGGGGGGGCATGTCTGTAGCACCAACATTCCCCTCTCTCCACAAAGTTTCTCCTCCCAATAGCCACTTCTTTTTTTGAAAAAAAAAAAAAAAAAGCTTCCCACCCAGGTGGTTGTGATGTGCAGGGGGGGGGGCATTCAAAAGCAATGCATTGTAAGATTTCCTGTGAAGCTGCCTTTTCATTTATTTATTTTATTTTGTTTATTTAATTTGCTTGATACACTGCCCTGTTAGTGCAATGTACTATTCTGGGCAGTTCACAAGAATTAAAATAAAAGACAAATCATTCTGAGTTGTGAATCACGATGTATTTTTCAAAATTACTGTTCAAACTTTTGATGTTCTGTATTCTGAGACTATGAAGTACCTTTCTCACATTATTTTTCTATTTCTATAGAAACATTTTTCAGAAATGTAGTCATTTGTAGTTTGAGTGGGGAGGATACCAATAGAGGATACTTGAATGAAAGCCGGGCAAGTTCTACTTGGCTTGTCTGCAAACAATGCCTGGCACATTTTTGTGCTGGCACATAACCCCTCTCTGGGGCCTCCCCAACCATATCAGGGGACACTTGCTACTCCTCTCTTCCCCACCCCCCAATCCTGGCATCCAGCCAACACATCCACCAACCCTTCCTGTGGCTCTTCCCTGGCTGCACATATAAGAATCCTAACCCCGTCTGAGGGGTTTCGGAGACCGTTCACTTGAGGTTTCAGCTGCTTTACCCTGACCCTGAGGCAAAGTCTCACTGTGCTGTGCGGGGAGCCCTGTGGAGGCAACAATTTCCTTGACTCTCCTCTGCGCCTCCTCCTGCTCTGGGGTATGGGATTCCTGTGGGGTCCAAACCATTAAAGGATCAGCAGAGACGGGACCAGGAAGGAAGGAAGGAACGCGGGGCAGGCGGGCTGTGGGCTGGAAAGCAACTCACTTTACAAACAGAATGAAAATGGTGAACTCCCGAATCAAACTGCATCCTCCGTGTGGGCACTGTTTGTGATTTCAGACCTAATACAATCTCTGAATCAAATTGCAGCAAAGCCAAAAAATTCTGATTCAGCCCTCCATTGCAGCCACGCCTACTGACAAGCAAGCTTGTTTAGTGCTTTATTGCAGATTCTTTACAGATTTAGCAATTTGCCACCAGATTTTTATTATTATTATTATTATTTTGGCAAACTGTAACTTTTTGAAAAAAAAGATCTGAGGTGCACTGGAAGATCCCCAAAACTGTTTTCCTCGGGAACCACAAAAAAGGGCTCAGCTACCGCATGCAGCCCACAGGCTGCACTTTGCCCACTTGTGCTCAAACCAGCATTTTCAGAAGCTTACTCCCATCAAGCTCAAATACCTATTTTTAATTACAGGGAGAACCTGGTGATTCCGGTCCAAAGGGTCCTAATGGGCCTCCTGGGCCCCGAGGAGAGACGGTAAGTTAATCTCAATATTGCAAAGGGATCTAAATGGAGGTGGATGTTAAAGATAATTTCTCTGCTGAAAAGAATAGAAAATCACTTGGTCATGTTTTTGGAGAGGTCGAAAAGCTTGATCACTCCTGCAAGAACAGCCCAGGTGTCATATAATCCACTGCACAAAGCCCCTGTTTAAAACCTTCCGCTTCTTTATTTCAAAGAACAAACTCAGATTTCTAATCTAGCTTTTTTGTTGTTGAAAAGTTTTTAAATTACAGATAAAACTTTCTAAACTGTACTGTTTGTCTAAGCTGAACTGTGCCTTTGCATCTTCTAGGGAGATGATGGGCGAGATGGTGTCGGAAAAGCAGGAATTAAAGGCAGAAGGGTATGACCAGTTTCAACATCTGCATGAACCAGAACGTAATGGGGAGCGTGGAGGGGGACAGCACACTGTGGGATGACATCTCCACAGCTTGGAGCCTAGGCTGGCCCCTGCCAAATGCCTGTCCAACATGTTTCCTGTTTTGGACAGGGAGGATAAGGGCCTATTTCTACCAGGCACACTGACAGAGCTGTGTAAATAATAACAAATATGAAACATGAAGTCACTTCCTGTCAACACACTCCATAGATTTCGAATTATAATTGCCAAGTCAGCACCATCCCCTTCCCTAAGCTTTCATGATCAGAGCCAAAGACACTGAAGCACCTACTGCCTTATGATATCAATGGGAACAGCCCCCCCCCCGAACAACAATGTGTTAAATGCTGTAAACTGCCATAAGTCCTTTACAAACAATAAAGACTGCCGTCAAGTCAGTAAATAAAAGATAAATAAAAGATAAATGAAGCAGCACAGAATAAAACTGGCAACTGAAGAGGCACCCATTAAAGAAACTGAACCAGAACAGAAATGAGAAGTTTCTCTCTTTCACATCCTTAGGGTCTGCCACTGCTCACTCTACAGTCATATGCTTTACTTTAGCTAAATAATGAAATTGCCAGCTGGCATAGCGTCTCAGTGAGACAATAGCCCCAACAGGCATAACCTCAGATTTTGGTTAGTTTATTGTAAATCTTGCTCTGACTCAATTTGTACAAGATGCAAATGATTTGACAAACATTGTTGTCTCACTCTTCAACGTAACTCCTAGGATATTGAAACAGTAGTTTTGAGACAATGGTTATAATTTTTCATGTACCTAGTGCAGTGCTGAAGCTGGGTTGCAACTGAATCAAGTTTTTTTTGCAAATACAGAAGACCCCCATATCTGCAGGGGATTGGTTCCAAGCCCCCCCCCCCCCCCCGGATGCTGAAAAACACAAATTATAGCAAATACTATTTTAATAGTGAACACTATATATAGCATGGTCTCTGGATCCCCGTAGTGGCCCGTTCTGGTAACTTCATCTTTAGAAATATATATTTCCAGGTTTTTTCTTTTAATATTTTCAGACTGTGGCTAAGTGAGTCACTGGATACTGATCCCACAGACAAGGGGGTCCTACTGTACCTAATAGATTATATAAATGTTGGCTTGATGGACTGAGACCATCAATGCTTTGTAAGTCTTAGACCAGTACCATACAGAGTACCCAGAAGGCAACAGAGAACATATTTAGATACTAGAGCACTGGTACATTGTGCTGTCAGTGACATATCCGCCCCCCCCCCCCCCCACACACAAAGGAAAGTCAGGCTTCAACTTTGTTACCAGTTTAGAATCATATAAACTGTAATCATAGGGTTATTTCCAGCATGGATTACGAAGTAGCAAAATCATCTAATAAAAAAGAATGTGTCTCTGCCTTGGGTCCTTTTGAGGAGAAAGGTGTGGTAAAAATGCATGTATGCAATGCATACATGCATTTATGTGTGTATGTATGTATGTATGTATGCATGTATGTATGTGTGTATGTATGTATGTATGAATATATTCATTTCACAATCTGTATCTTATTTCCACAGGGAGAACTCGGCTTCCCAGGATATCCAGGACCTAGGGTACTTTTTAAAAATCTTAATTTTCTCCTTTCGCTTCCTGCAGTTACTCCTGCATGACAGGAGCTGCTGTCACTTTTGCAAGCACAGTTGCTCCTGCCGGGTACTTTCAGAGAGATAATGATTCACTGCTCTTCTCTCAACAGGGGGCACCTGGAGATCGTGGTGGTAGTGGTGAGCCAGGTCCAAAAGGAAGCAGAGGTCACAGGGTAAAGCAACTTCTAGTTTGATTCCAGATGACTAAAATAAACTGTAATCACAGAGTTATTTCCTGAGTGGTTCCCAAATTATCAAATTCATTATTAATTTTCTTCTTTAAATCACGTATTTTGTTCTAAATGTCATTCTGTTCTAGTTACTTGCATAGCTGTGTTGAAACTCAAAGGGAATGCAGTTATTGCCCAAGAATATCAGAGAAGTCCTACTGGAGGTGTTATAGAGATGGGCACGAACTGCCAAACTGGTGGTTCGTGCTGATTCATACTTTGTCCGAACAGATGTTTGGCACTTCCCAACTCCTCCTCCTCTGGGGGTGCCCACTCAGAGGCAGCGCCCAGAGGAGATGGGGCAGGGAAGTTGAAGCATCAGACAAGTGGGCTAAGATGGTCCACTATTAAATTAAAATAAGAAGGTCTAACTATTACATTAAAATATAATACTCACAACACTTTTGTATTTAAATATTGAAATATAATAGTCACAATACTTTTGTATTTTTAATTTTTTTCTTTTGTTTTTGCCTGATATGCCTGCACAGACTAACACAGGTACCACTTCTGAAACTGCAACAATGAACAAAATAGTTATTTATTTTAAATGTTTCTATCCTGCTTTTCACATGGGGCTTACAACCATAATTGTAAATATGAAACACCACCAAACTCTTTCACTTCATTCAAATCACAATGAAAGACCAGATCATCAATTATTGATTGCAAGGTTAAAGCAAAGATTGACAGGTGACAGCTCTGTAAATTTTTTCTGCAGTTGGGAGAATTCTACACATTTTCCTGTTCTGCTGATCTTGTCTCTGTATAGAGTACTGGCTCACAATCTGGCTTAATTTTAAATGATAAAAGCAATGGAGAACGGAGTGTATAGGGATCTAGCAGTTACAAGCGGAGGAGTAACTGAGTTAACCTGAACAAACCAGAATAGACCATTAATTAATTTAAAGGGCAGGTGTGTGTACTGTCAACAAAACATGCTTATTATTGGTGGTTATTTTCTCTTTAGGGAAGGGCAGGAGATCCTGGTTCAGCAGGTCAAAAAGGAGAAAGAGGATATCCAGGATCAGCTGTAAGTTTGTGTTTTTTTTTGCATTTTTTAATCCAGTAACTTGACTTTATCAGAGATTCCAAATAATTTTTGCAATTATTTCCATTCTGGAAAATAATGCCACATTTCACATCTGTTAAAGGATGATGCTGAGTTTCTTGGACAAATTACATGAGATTGTGTATTTGACTAATAAGGAAGTATAAAGATGAAGTTGTTTATTTATTTTGCTTATCATGCTCATTCTGGTATTCCCATTTCTGAGTTTAAAGAACACTTGCAGAAGTAATACCGTGTTTCCCCCAAAATAAGACAGGGTCTTATATTAATTTTTGCTAAAAAAAACGCATTAGGGCTTATTTTCGGGGGATGTTTTATTTTTTTCAAGTACAACAATCTACATTTCTTCAAATGCCATCATTTATTTTATTTATTATTATTCATTTATTCCCATTCTCCTTCCCCTTCTTTAAATGTACCTGGTGCCACTTCCTCCAGGGGTGCCTCCGCCGCCGCCGCTGCCGGGAGGCGCCACGGTGGTGGCTCGGGTTCCTCCAGTGGTGGTGCCTGAGCTGAGGCTCCCGTTGGGGCTGGCGGGTGCTGGGTTTGTTTTGCGGGAAACAACGGCAGCAGTGGAGGGGGCGGCGTGGTGTGGAAAGGGGCGGGGTCCCAAAGCCAGCGAGCCCGGTTGAGGAGAGGGCGGCGGCGGCGGCTTCAACATGGCAGTGGCCCTGCCAGCAGCACCAAAGAGGGAGCCGAACAAGAGGACGGTTAAAAGAGTTACGGTAGGAGAAAGAGGGGAGGGGGGAAATAAAGGCAGGGCGGGGGCCTCGCTGGCTGGAGGGGGCCGGAGCTCCAAAATCGCCTTCCCCCCTGTGAGACTGGGAACACCCTCAGAGGTGGTCAGAAGGGTGTACCATCTGTCTCTTTAAGAGGAAACCACGAGGGACAACTGACAGACCTAATGAAAGATTTTGTTGTTGTTGTTTAGTCGTTAAGTCGTGTCCGACTCTTCGTGACCCCATGGACCAGAGCACGCCAGGCCCTCCTGTCTTCCACTGCCTCCCGGAGTTGGGTCAAATTCATGTTGGTAGCTTCGATGACACTGTCCATCCATCTCGTCCCCTTCTCCTCTTGCCTTCACACTTTCCCAACATCAGGGTCTTTTCCAGGGAGCCTTCCCTTCTCATGAGATGGCCAAAGTATTGGAGCCTCAGCTTCAGGATCTGTCCTTCCAGTGAGCACTCAGGGTTGATTTCCTTCAAAATGGATAGGTTTGTTCTCTTTGCAGTCCAGGGGACTCTCAAGAGTCTCCTCCAGCACCACAGTTCAAAAGCATCAATTCTTTGGCGGTCAGCCTTCTTTATGGTCCAGCTCTCACTTCCATACATCGCTATTGGAAAAACCATAGCTTTGACTATGCGGACCTTTGTCGGCAAGGTGATGTCTCTGCTTTTTAAGATGCTGTCTAGGTTTGTCATTGCTTTCCTCCCAAGAAGCAGGCGTCTTTTAATTTTGTGGCTGCTGTCCCCATCTGCAGTGATCATGGAGCCCAAGAAAGTAAAATCTGTCACTGCCTCCATATCTTCCCCTTCTATTTGCCAGGAGGTGATGGGGCCAGTGGCCATGATCTTAGTTTTTTTTATGTTGAGCTTCAGACCATTTTGGCACTCTCCTCTTTCACCCTCATTAAGAGGTTTAATTCCTCCTCACTTTCTGCCATCAGAGTGGTATCATCTGCATATCTGAGGTTGTTGATATTTCTTCTGGCAATCTTAATTCCGGTTTGGGATTCATCCAGTCCTGCGTTTCGCATGATGTATTCTGCATATAAGTTAAATAAGCAGGGAGACAATATACAGCCTTCTCGTACTCCTTTCCCAAGTTTGAACCAATCAGTTGTTCCATATCCAGTTCTAACTGTTGCTTCCTGTCCCACATATAGATTTCTCAGGAGATACATAAGGTGGTCAGGCACTCCCATTTCTTTAAGGACTTGCCATTGTTTGTTGTGGTCCGCACAGTCAAAGGCTTTTGCGTAGTCAATGAAGCAGAAGTAGATGTTTTTCTGGAACTCTCTGGCTTTCTCCATAATCCAGCGCATGTTAGCAATTTGGTCTCTAGTTCCTCTGCCCCTTCGAAATCCAGCTTGTACGTCTGGGAGTTCTTGGTCCACATACTGCTGAAGCCTACCTTGTAGGATTTTGAGCATAACCTTGCTATCGTGTGAAATGAGTGCAATTATACGGTAGTGGGAGCATTCTTTGGCACTGCCCTTCTTTGGGATTGGGATGTAGACTGATCTTTTCCAATCCTCTGGCCACTGCTGAGTTGAAAGATTTACAGGAACTGAATTTAGAGACAGAAGCGAGAGAGGGTGCTATTTTGGAGGGGAAAGAGGAGCAAGAGGAAACAGGAAAGGAGGAGGAGGGGCAGTTGGTAGATTTAGGGGAAGGAGAAGCATGTTGGATGGAAGAAGGTGGAGGAAAAAGAGGATCTAGTGGATTTGATAGAGGAAGACCCCCGGACAGGAGAATGGGGGGGAATTTAAGGTGCTGAGAGACTACGCCAAGAATGAGTGGAAGAGGCAGATATATAGAAAACCACCCTATTGGGGCGAGACAAAAGAGAGAGAGGGAAGAAAGAAATATAAAGCTTGGATACAGAGAGAGACCCAATGGAGGGAACGCAACCGAGGTATGGAGAGAGCTGGGAAACCCCGTGGGGTCAGTCCATTTCGCCCCAACCCAAGACCTACGCCGGGAAGAAGAGTTTAGGAGCCACAGGTGGGCTGGATATTTCACCCCCCTCAGTGAGGCTGAGAGTAATAGCACCAGACGATCTGGGCTGTGAATCTAGATGGTACGATCATGTTTGGAATTCTTCACCTCTCACTTTGAAGGGGAATCTGTTACTGTTTAAGGATGAGAAGTTTGGTGCCGTCTCTGCAAAGCAAGAGGCTGATGTTGTTGTTGATAAAGACCATAAAAGTTTGTTACTAAATAAAGATTTTTATTGGAAAAAACTGAAGTGTCAGAGTCATCTTCGCACCACAATGTTGCACAAGGAGGAAAAGGGGCTGACAGGGATCACACACACCCTCCCAACCTTGTGCTTTTTTAGCCTTGCCTGGGCGCACGTTGGGGGGGGGAAGCGCGCACACTGCAGAGGCATGAGCCCCAAGAGCCGTTGGGAACTTAGGAGCCAAGGAGCAAGTTCCTGGTGGTGTGCAGCTCCTTCCTCCCTGGCCGCCCAGCCCCTCCACGAGTGAGGGAAGTGGGAGAAGAAGGGAAGAAGTTTTAAGTCTCTCTCGAGGGCTTGGAGGATCCCAGTGAGTCCCTGGTGGAAGGCAGGGTTTCACTTAACTAGGGCTTATTTTCGGGGTAGGGCTTATATTACAATCATCTTGAAAAATCATACTAGGGCTTATTTTCAGGGTAGGGCTTATTTTTGGGGAAACACGGTAAGAAAGTGAGCTTGCTAGCTGATATAGAATATGTGCTTTTTATGTATCTCTCAGTAAAACATGCAGTAAGTAATTACTTCCCTGATTTCAAACAAAACTAGAAGTAAATACAGTGCACAAAGTATAAAGTTGACTCAACAATTTTAGATTCTCAGTTTTAAATGTCTGGATTCAAATTCTGAATTTTGGGGCAGAAATTTCTGTTTTCAGGTTTTGCATGTGGCATGGATCTCCCTGCTACACTTGTTCCACTTTTCTATATTTTATTATTTTAAAATAATTTTTAATGTGCTTCTTGGTTAGAGTACTAATCTGCCATATATTAATTTTCAAAGTTGTAAACAACAACTTGGCTACCACCTGTAGGGAATAGCACATAACTGTCTGTAATCATTACATGAAACAGTATAACGTGCTGTCTGCAGCTGACTGAAGCTTGATGAAGTATCTCAATAAATAAAAATTGATTGATTGATTGATTTCTTTTATACACTACACCATTAGTGCACGACACTATTCTGGGTGAACACAGTGGTAAAATCCAAAAGACATAACAAGAACAAAGTGAAACAATACAGTATGAAATCATAAAATTAACAAACAGAATTAAGTAAGTTAAATCACAACAGCACAACATTTCCATATGAGCAGCAGGGCACGAGGCTAAAAATTCCGATGAGGTTGTTATCGAAGGTTTCTTGGAAAAGCAATGCCTTCAGCAACCTCTTAAAACTACAGAGGGAGGGGGCCAGGCACAGCTCAACTGGGAGCCAATTCCAGAGCATTGGTGCCACTGCTGAGTAGGCCCAACTTCTCACTGATGGTTTTCTGGCCTCCATTAGAGTGACCACCTGGGAGGATATCCCTTTTGGCCTGTCTTTTTCATGAAGGAGATAGCATGCACTCTTATATGTATGTCCTATAATTACATTTATGTTTTAAAATACTTTTTTCCAGGGATTGAAGGGTGGCAAAGGAGAATCCAGAGATGTAAGTTGACTAGTTGTTTATGATTATCAGTCATTGTTTGAATTTCTTTGTGCAAAAATCTTTTTTAATTGCCTTTTCTTCCTTTCTCTTTAAAGCAATGTGCACTTGTGCGTAACATCAAAGATAAATGCCGTAAGTCTCTGTGTTTTTATTTCTGATTTGCTTTGTTTTTTTGTGTCTAATATTTATGCAGTTTGTTTTTAGCATAGAATGTGAAATAACAGATTTTCTTTCATTCTTCTCCCCCCACCCCAGCTTGCTGTTATGGTAAGTTAATTTTAAATTATTAAGGTTCCAATGTAAGCAGTAGCTTCACTGGTGTAAGCTGCATATAGAATCTAGCCCTTGATATTTTAGAAACAATTATATGTGACAACATTACTTGCTTTTTAATATGCCCACTACCTACAGGTCCAAGAGAATGCCCAGTTTACCCGACAGAACTGGCCTTCGCTCTAGATACTGCTGCTGGTGGAAGTTCAGAGGCTTTCAACAGAATGAAACAAGCAGTTCTGAACATTGTTAATAATCTCACAATTGCTGAGAGCAACTGCCCAAGGGGTGCCCGGGTTGCTCTAGTTACATATAACAGTGAAGTCACAACTGAGATCCGTTTTGCTGATTCCCGAAGAAAGAAACATCTTGTGAAACAGATTCAGGACCTCCAAATTGCACAGACATCAAAACAGAGGAGCTTAGATACAGCCATGTCCTTTGTGGCCAGGAATACCTTCAAACGTGCACGCAGTGGGTTCCTCATGAGAAAGGTGGCTGTTTTCTTCAGTAATGGACCAACAAGAGCATCTCCACAACTAAACGAGGCTGTACTAAAACTTTACGATGCAGGGGTTGTGCCTGTGTTCCTTACAAGCAGAGAGGACAGGGCTCTCATAAATGCACTGCAGGTTTGCATCATTCTGGTTTATTTTATTTTGTTGTTTGGGGTATGTATTAGAATAAGTCAGGGACTACTGTCCTCTAATATTCTTCAACAATAGTTCTTACTCTTCTTTATTTACTTTTTCACTCTCTGCTCCTTTTCAAAAGTCACTTCCTCATCTGCATGGAGACAAATACATAAGTAAGCCACACTAGCATGGCAGTTTTATGATGGCGACCAGACAGAATCTTATAGTACATTGTAGCTTTCCCTAACTGTTTCCTTCCAGAATAAGCTCCCAGCCTTCTTGACCATTGACCATGTTGGAAAGGGCTCCTAAAAGCTGAAATCCAAAACATCCTAGTGGGGAAGTCTCGTCCGTAGGTTTGGTGAGGAGATCATAAAGTTGCTTCCTCATAAGAAGCCGAAGAGAGTATCTGCAACAATCAAATTGTTCTGTCAGAAAGGCACTGCAGCTTTAAAGCACTGTGGTGTGCTTTAATGTGTGTGTGTGTTTTCCCCCTAAGGGGGAGGTTCCAAATAATAGCCTACTTCCAAAGAAGAGTTCACAAAATTTCTCACCCATCTTTCTCTCTTACCCTAGAACTCTTTTGCTTATTGAAAAGCCATTCTTAAGAATTGAAGATTATAAGATAATGTGCAGAGATAGCAACAAAGGTGGACAAGTTGGCAGAAATTGGTATCTCTCAGCATGTGTGCATGTACGCACACATGCACATCCATGCAGACTCATATACAAACACCATGAACAAGCAGGTTTGATTTCCTTTGTAGTGTAAGCAGTTCCACTGACCAAAGACAAAGGGTCCATTAACAACATGTGTTGCCTCATTACCAGTCATTACGGGCAATTAAATGTAAGCCGTGTGTGGCAGGCAAGCATTGGAGAAAGCAGCCTGATTATTTTTGTTGTACAAGCCTTTAGTCATTGAAACTCACTGAATTATACCAGCATCACTACTTTACTTTTATGAATTTTATTTGTTGTCACTATATTTAGATAATTACTGCAATGTATGGGCAGTTGTAGCATTTCTTTTTTCATTCTCTCCTATCCTTCTCATAATTTCATCACTTTCCTCACAGTACAAACTCTCTCTCTCTCTCTGTGTGTGTGTGTGTGTTTTACAAAATGAAAGAAGGGACACATATTTTTAAGCCTTCTTTAAAATGAAAAAGTTGTAGATTGTACTAAATAAATCTGACCTTCCACAGGGGAAGCTTGGTGCAATCCCTTTATCTTGCACTAAAGAAGGTTTCCCCTTCTTCTCCCTACTGCAGTTTGTTCCCCAGACCTTTGAAGCAGATTTGGTGGGATGTGGAGGGATTGGCAGCCTGAGTGAGAGAGAAGGCAGTTCTTCATTGGTGTCTGTTCCACTGGGAGAAGTAAAATGGTGTCTGTTCCACTTGATCTAAGACATTACCGACAATGAAAGAGGGTGGTGAAAAATGATAGTTTATTTTCTTGATCTCTCAACTATTTCTTGTAGAGGCATGTCCCAAAAACATAAGCAGCACAATACTTTCACCCCAGATATTTTAGCCTTAGTGATTCATGAGTTACTTTCTCTGATTAATAATTAAATCTTTCTGGATTTGTCGAAAACAGATCAACAACACTGTAGGTGGTCAGGCTATCACATTTGCTGGTGGTGCACAACAACAGGCTGAAACTATTAGAAGAGTGCTGATGTGCCATATTTGTCTAGGTAATGTATTTTTTAAAAAATCCTATGTTATCTACTTTCATACATTGAGAAGCCATCTTTATAACCAGTTGTGTATGCTGACTTTAGATACAGATTACAAAAACTGTTGCCCTGTAAGAAGAGCCCCTTATGAAGGACATCTTGGCTGCCCTTTCTTTAAGCCTTACCATCTTACCACATGTTATTTTTCCAGAAATGTGGTCTCATGGAAGAACTGGGGTAAGGGTCCAGTGCCAATGCAAAGCCCTCTGTTTTAGGCTTGAGATGATACTGGAACCCTTAATTCCTATGAACAGCAGCACCTCTTGGTCTTTGAACAGGTCAGAGATGTTAGGGCTTTGTGTTATTTAGAATGTCAGCAATTTCTTGTTTAATGCAGTGATTTTGCATTGATATTAGTCTGTGGATTATATTGTTTCGGCTAACTGAGGGAGCACTTTTAGTTTGTGGCTCTCCTATTTGGGGAGACATCTTATTTTGCAGAGCTAACATTTTGTTCTGATGTTCTTCGGCAACTAGATAAGTGACTTACAAAAGAATCACTCTGTTGTCTGCTCACAATAGTGACTTCCTTTTCTCTTTACCCTTCTGAAATGCAATGCACATTCCAGAGGCTCCTACAGAGACTGACAAATCCAGATGGAAATTTTAGTAATAAAATTGGCCTCACTCACCAGTATATATCCAGCTATGTGTATATATGTCCAGTGTAATCAGACCAGATGTGCCACTGTATCTATTAGTTGTTAATCTTTATATAGTCTAGACAGTGCTGATATTTTCAGAGAATTTTAAAAGCATGCAAACTTGAAATTTGTTTTGTGTTTTTAATTCTCAGAGTTTATCAGCTTCTCAAAATTATTTGCGAGCTATCAGATAACAGTGATTCTTGATGCAGTTCATCAGCATTGCTTCTTAACAGCTTCTTGTTCATGTATTGCCAAAGGATGATTGTTGTAAATCTTTAGATAACTTCAACTGTGATATATTTATTCCTCTAGATGTATGTGACCCTGAGCCTATCTGTGGTGCTCCAAGGACCAAACGGGCAGCTCTTACGGATGTGGACATTGATATAGCTTTCATTTTGGATAGCTCTGAGACCACTAATCACCTGCAATTCAGAGACATGAAGAACTACATTTCTTATATTGTAAACCAGCTGGAAATTAGCTCTAACCCCAAGGTATCTCAGCACCATGCCAGGGTAGCCATAGTTCAGCATGCTCCCTATGACTTTGAGTCAAATTCAAGTACCTCTCCTGTTAGAGTCGAGTTGTCACTGACAGATTACAGATCCAAAGACAAGCTGATGGATTTCATTAAGGATGAGATGATACAGCTTCATGGTACACGGGCTATGGCAAGTGCAATAGAGTATACAGTGAGAGACATTTTTGAGAGTTCACCAAATGCCAGAGATCTCAAAGTCATTGTCTTGATGATGACAGGAGAAGTTAAGAATAGAGAACTTGAACACCTTCAGAAAGTTATTACAGAAGCTAAATGTAAAGGATACTTTTTTGTCATATTGGCCATTGGCAGAAAAGTGAATATCAAGAATATCTACAGTTTGGCAAGTGAGCCTAATGATGTCTTCTTCAAATATGTTGATAAGCCATCTGAGCTCCATGAAGAGTCTTTGCTACGCTTTGGAAACCTCTTGCCATCATTTATCAGCAGTAAGTATATGATCTGGCACAGTAATGGACGGTATGATAATGGTTGATATGCATATCTGAATAGGGATGCAGGAAAAGGCAAAACTTCCATTTTATAGCTGGCTTGTGAGCAGAAACAAAAATAATGGTCTCTGTTCCAGTTATATGATAACAAGTTCTTTTGAATCAACATTGTTACCTGAGCATTGACAAGTGTTTTGTTTCCTTTGGAGGAGACAGCATTGGAGATTGGTGCATTCTTTTTAATATTTATTATTTTATTTTATTTCTAGTATAAATATACCACCAGATCACATGCTTTAGTCTAGGCCAACTACAATTTCTCTCTCATCTCACTGATCTTCTCAAAATGCAATCTACAACTGCTCATTTCTCTGCTTCTCCCATATTTGGGAGGTGCTTTCTTCCCCATAGTCTGATATGTAGTACATTCTAAAGATGGGAGAATTAATTCTAGCTATCCAAGAATGTGAAGATTACACTGTTAAGCCTTGAACCACCCCACTGTGCATATACCATTTCCAATTTTGGAAGTCCCATACAGTCAGCATACATTGTTCTGAGCTAAGTGGACTTGATATAAGACAAAGTCCTATGATCCTATGAGGAAGATTTTCACCATAATCAAAGAGAACCAAAATCACACTACTACATATAGTCAGGTCTCTCTACATCCATCGTTCTTTACAGATTACATGCTGTGTGATACCTTTGCAGCTAGTGGGGGGAAGAAGAATGCATTGCATATACAGGACAAAGAGTGAAAATATTTCCAGGGCACCATGAACAACCACCACAGCTTAATAAATAAAATAAGAGAATGAACAGGTATTTCTGTCAGATCTTGATAAGGATGCCTGACTCCTCCATGAGTCCTACAAAGATTTATAGACCTCCTAGGAAATGAACATAAACCTATGGTTCATCATAGCTGACATTATCCCAGTAAAGGGTTAATCTCAGAATGAAAGCAGACAATCATTGACAAGCATTTCCAAACTCATCAGGGTATCTAACTGTAAACATTTTCTTTGTTGCAATAATTCCAGGCTACTCCAAACCTTGTTAATTCTCCAAAACATTTATTTCTCTACATTCATTCAGTGTTCCATAATTCAAACAAAGCAAGTCCAAAATATATTAAAGACAATCCTACAGTTGTGAGGAAAACTGCAAGCACAAATACTTAGATCTAAAAATATTAGTTATGCAAAAACGGTAGGCACTTATGCTTAGAAATATGATTTTGCACAAATAAGTTGGAAAATACATCTCAATTATATGCTATAAAAAGTCCAAACAAGAACTTTAGTCATATTTGAATGAAAAAGGAGCTTATTCAAAAGATATATTTTAAAAGCATGTGAAAGAGAATACCTCTTTATAACATTTCATTTATAAATAAAAAGCTATATAACTCCAAAAGCTTTAAAACCTTTCTTAAAAATACATGAAAGAACATCTGAATTCTTATTATTTTTTATATTTTTATTAAATTACACAACATAAACCTACTACCACACACACACACAAAAACAATAAAATACAATTTCATATCACATTAGTGCCACCATCACCTTCAGGGCTAGCATGAAACTTCATTCAATCCATTTTCTCTCCAAAACTTCATTGTTTCTTCCCTCGGTGTATACCCCTTCCCTCTCTGAAATACATATTCCAAGAATACACTCCATATTTTCTTAAAATCATTATTTTTTGATTGGCCTCTTCTTATTTTCATATGAACATCTGAATTCTTATAAATAAAAAAATAAATAAAATGAAAAGCATTTCTAAGCATTTAAGCATGTTGTTAATGTATTAACACACATAAAATCAATATGGAATGTTCTCACTGAATTTAGCCAGGTTTCATTAAATGTATAGGTAAAGTCCATTGTTGACTTCCTAGTGCCATGCTGTTATCTTTCTGCTGCTTCTCCCGGCATCATTTCATTCTATATTTCACACTGTCTCTTCCTCTTTGCATAAGATGTCACACACCTTCATAACAGTGTGTGATATTTCCCCGTATTTATACGATGTGTGTGCCTTATCACAACCTGAACAATTCATATCCCACTGGGGTAGCAGAGAACTATGAGACTCAATAGCAGTCTCAGGGACCAGCTGGGGGTCCACTAAGCAGCCCCTGCCAGCCAGTCGAGCAGAGGCCTCCTGGTATAGTCAACATGAAACAATTCACATTAATGTCAGTAGATGGTGTTACAAGATAAAATATATTTGCTCCTATTTACTGGAAAGATATGACAGAAACCTCATTTTAAAGTAACATATTTTTTCTCTACTCACTTATCAGTAAACAAATAAAATAACATTCATCTTTTTCTCTTTTTACAATATTCTGCAAAAGCTTCTATTGTACCATACACTTTCATTCTCTTTTGCCTAACATTGTTATCCACATATATTTTGTGGTATCTCTTTGTCAATTATCATTATAGATAAAACACAATATAAGCATCATTTTAAAATGCACCCCATTTCCCCCTTGTTCTCTGTTCACATTACATCATTGTTTACTCTTTCTCGCCAAAACGGGCACACAATGAATGTTATACTTCTGCCATGCTATCTTATCAGTAGCTTTCTTCAAAATACAAGCTAATTGTTTTTATCAGTGGCAGAATTGCTTTGAAAACAATGAAATCAAGCAGGGCTTTTACCTTACTTTCACTTTAAAGCATTTTAAAATGTGTAAAGTTCATTTCCTTTTACCTAGGATGGACATTCAAATCACTGAAAGGACACACAATTTTTTCAGTTCAAGGGCAGCCAGTTTCATTTGCCATGCTTACGTACCTGTGCTTTCAGTGTTAGCCGTATCAGTAGCAATCTTGCACTGTGCACTAATAGAGAACAGAGTATGAAACTGCTCTCACAAAAATTCTGTGAGAACCCCCAGTGGCAAAACTGCCACTTTGTACTGAGTGCTCCTGCACCTCAACTGTATACAAGACCCTCCCTCCTCTCTTATTAGTCACATCTGGCAGGTCATCCTTCCCTGGATACACTGGCTGTTAACAGCAGAAGGTGCAGTAGTAAAGCTTGTCTCAGAAAGGTTACTTTTGTGGACTATAATTCCCAGAATCCTTTAGTATAGCCAGTAAAGCTATATGTGGGGCCTTGAGAAAGAGCTGGGGAAGGATGCTGCCACTAAAATAAGGAGGGCCACTGTTGCAATATTGGCATATTATTATTATTATTATTGTATTATGTGGTGTCAATTCATAGAGAACCTAATAGGGCTTTCAAGGTAATTGAGCTAGCTATTTAAGGAGTGGTTTTACCAGTGAAGGACTGCTACCTTAAGATGTGTTTTTTAAAAAGATTTCAAAGTATGCATTGAGTAGGGCACACTATGCAGGGAGCACCGAATATGCCATAAAAATCAATAGTCTTGTGGCATCTTAAAGACTATCACACTTTATTTGGCATAAGCTTTTTTAGACTGCATCCTGCTTCTTTAGATTTCATGGGATGCAGCTGGCTAATCATCTCAGGAAGTTAACCTGTCTTCTGAGTTCTTGAACTGCAGCAGATTTTTCTAGCAAAGTATTTTCACAATAATATAATAAGGGCTGTGCAGCATGTCACAGCTAAGTGCAGCTAATTGATAGGCTGTCAGATCGTATCATAGTCGTACACCCAGTTGTGCAACTGAGATGTAGTTTGCCATCTTGTCAGTTAGTTGCAATTAGCTGTGCAAATTGTACAAATCTTATGTGAACACTGATAGCGTTCCAGCCATTAAATAATAAAATGATTAAAAGAAAGTCATATGCAGTTCAATTATACAGATTAAATGATATTAAATTTTTGTTTTCTTTTAAACTAAATTCTTAAATTGTTGTGTATGTTTTAAACTGTTATTTATTTATTTATTTATTTATTTATTTAGAACATTTCTTACCTGTTTCAAAAGATCTCAGGACTGGTTACAATAAGAACTAGTTGTGAGATTTTTTGAAATAGGTGAGAAATGTTCTAAATAAGCAAATAAATAAATGTCTAATATCAAGAGTATTAAATAAGATAGAAAAGGTTTAGTTAAAATTCTGAATGTGTTTTTAGGTGAGAATGCCTTTTACCTGTCTCCAGACATGCGAAAACAATGTGATTCATTCCAGCATGATCAGCCAGTCAAAAAGTTTGGCCAAAAACAAGTGTAAGTATAATGAGTTTTCTGATTCTGGAAAGAAGAAAGAAAAGTTGTCATTGTTTGGGCATCATCTTTGTCTCCAATCTCTGTTCAAGCAAATGCATGTCCCAGAACAGCTGCATATGAACTGCTGGATAAGCTCAGTGGTTTAGGTATCCAGCTGTGGACCATAGGGTCCCTTCTTCTCCGCAGTTGTTTTTATTATTATTATTATTATTATTATTAAAAAACACCAGACACAGTCAATCAAAATTATAAAAACATTTTAACCAAAAACCTGTTAAATATTGGTGTAGTATGTATTGCTGTTTTTTTGTAGCTGATGGTGTTATTTCTGAGACCTGCAACTGCTTACAATACTGTGTGAAATTTTTTTATATTGTTCCCAAAGCTTTGATGACTATGGGGACCACTGAAGTGTTTTATCCAGAAGTTCGTTCGTTCATTCATTCAGCTTTTACCCCGCCCATCTAGATTCAAATGAATCTACTCTGGGCGGCTTACAGTCCGAGCAATATAAAACAAGAATTAAAACAGACAATATTCAAACAAAAAAGAGAAGTAAGCAAAGTCCTGGATGGGAAAACATAGGGAACTGATGGAAGGGGAGAAGGCCTGCCTGAAGAACCAAGTCTTCAGCTTGTTCTTAAAAACTCCCAGCGAGGGTGCCAGGTGAATCTCAGGGGGCAAGATGTTCCAGAGGCGAGGGGCCACCGCCGAGAAGGCCTGGTTTCTAGTTCTCTCCTTCCGGGCCTCTCTTGGGGTCAAGCTCCTCAGCCGCCCAGCCTGGCTAGATCGAGTGACACAAGTCAATGCGGAAATGAATGGGCAACCAGTGTAAGGCTGCCAGAGTGGGGGAAATGTGATATTTTTTCACCCCAGTGAGATGTTTCGCTTGCCAGATCTCTGTATTTTGTTAATTTTTTCAGTTCTTTATTTTCAGCTTCGTCATCTATTGGAATTGCAATGTCAAATGATCCAGACATTTCTTTGTTCTAGTAGTGGTGGTGGTGGTGGTGGTGGTAAAGTGCTTTGTTCAAGAAAGAATTGTAGAGAAATATGTTCACCTGCCTAAATAATTGTAGCAAAGAAAGCCAAATCAGTTGTGGAAGAGTATTAGCTTACCAAGCAAACTTCTAAAATTACCTTAACAATCTTCTGAAAAACCTCATATCCATTATTATTTTCTTTTATCCAATCAGAAACATACCAAATAACGTTACCACCACGCCTATATTACCACCACATACAACAGGAAAACTGGAAGGTATGTACAATATTCACCCTTTACCAAGTTTCTTTGGGATGTTACACTTGAACATCTTGCTTTACATTACAACTGTTTCACAGTTTCATTCAGTCTACCTCATATTGGCTTTAGTTTTACTGAGTAACAAACTGTTCATTTAGCATAAATGCACACAAAGCCTTTGAAAAGAAAGAAAGACAAGAAGCTTTATGAAACTGCAGCTTTCACTGCTGGAGCCACAAGGGAGATTGGGAGCATAGCTTTCATCCAGGAGTAGGGAAGCAGTTGGGGAAAAGGTTAAGTTGTCATTCTCTTTGCAGCTCTTTGGATCTGATCATCAAGGCAGTGGCAGAAGGGTGCTTTTAATTTTAAATGTCCCCTTTGCCATCTCCCTCCTTCTTAAGGGTTCTTCTTCTTTTGAATACATGACATCGTTCAGTACTTCTTTTCCAGAATATAGATTTATATTTGTTTCTCCTTTATCAGGCGCTCAGGTTTTAAAACAGTGCAGTTCTTTTTCTTCTGCACATCTTCAGTCTTGCAATGCAGTTTGAGATAAAGGAGAGTTAATGGCAAAACAGCATTTGTCCACTTACTCATCATGGCATCCTTTCTGCTTCCAGATTAGCGAATGGTGAAAATCCTGTTGTGCAATTATGCAAAAGGTGTAACTTTTAGATGAGAATTGTTGCAAGTTAAGAAATTTCTGTAGGCATTATCTCACATGCCTCAATGTGCAACAGATAATCCCTACAGATATTTCTTGTGACAATTCTCATCTAAAAACTACAGCATTTGTATAGCTATGCAAAGGATTTCAGCCAATGTGTGCCTGAGCCAGGAAAGTTAGCAAACCTTCTTAGTTAACTTTATGGGGATATTTTCTCCAAATTGTGTGATACAGTTCTTGGCTCAAAACATGTCAAAGCACCCAATCTTCCACCTTTATTTCTTTCCCCCCTACTTCATTCATCATCCAACTCTATTTAACTCTTTTCATTTCTATCCCCTATATATTCAAATTATAACCCCATTTTATATATGCTTTTTCTTATTCTATCCCATTCTGACCCATTCTATTTAAGTGATATCCCTATTTTAGCTAAACTTTTTTATAATCTATTACTGGCACTTCCCATCTCTATAAATTCTAACTGATAACAGCAGCTGAATATAGGATGATCTACTACTAAAATCATAACTCATTCTAACTCCCATATACCTTATTCTTATCCTCTTCATTAATTAAATAACTTAATCTTTTTTAAAAAAAAATCCCCTTAATTTTAACACTTTTCTTTTATGGGGAGACTCTGTAACCTGAAAGAACCTTTACTTACCAGTTCACATCTCTTCCTCATCTATTTCCCTTTTACAATCCTCCCCCTACCCTAGATTATAACTATTATTTACTTATTTATTCCCAAATAAGGAATAAATAAGGTTTACAATCTGGTCATACTTATCTATTATCTTCTTCTGCATCTTCTTTCACCTATTTCCAAATTAACACCATTTCCCAAACAATACAACCTTGTTGAGACTCTATATTAGAATTGCTGGGTAGCTCAGTGGTTTAGGTATTGGGAGTTTGAATCCTCACTGTGCCTCCTTGCCAGGGGCTGGACCTGATTATCTGAAGGGTCCCTTCAAACTCTGCAGTTCTAAGATGATGATGATATCCAAGAAATATATTTTTTAAAAAGAGAGCGAAAATCCATTTTAAATAGTTCACAAATGAGTCTTCTTTATATCTTCTTAACTTCTTGACATATTTAATACTCAGATACATCTTCCCCTGAGCTAATAGACCAATCCAGCAACTTTTCACAAAGAAGATACCTCTTGATCCTCTTGATTCTCTCCCTTGAAAGTAGTAGACCAATTCTGCTTCTGCTCATCCACTTTTGCTATCTGTTTGTGTCCATACAAATATTGTTGGACTGAAATTGTCCTGCTTAAAATGGACATTTAAAATGGAGGGAACCCCAGGAAAGTCTAGCCCCTGTCCACACAGAGAATTGGGTTACTTGAAAGTCACTTAACAGGCTACGGACTGGAGTTGGCAGAACCAAAGTGAACCTAAGAAAAGGAGGGTTTAGAGGATTTTTTTTTAATTTTGAAAAAAAACCCCACATAATTACATACAATTTTTCAAGTAGGTTTTAGAAAAATGCACATTAATATGGAAATAGAAGGAACACACAGAAAACTGAGATGAACCACAAACATTCAGCCATTTTTTATGAAATGATTCCATAACGGCAGTGCAGTTATTTGCAATCTCATTTATGTTTTATTAGTAATCCCTTTCTGTGTTTTAACTTTTCTTTGGAGTTAAAGACAATGTTAAAATTATTCAAGATCCATTAATTATTAGCTTTTCTTAAGGTCTTATCAAAGCTTCTTTTTTTAACAGAAGTTCAGATTGGAGAAATCCAAATAACTAATATCACGGAAAACAGTGTGAAACTACACTGGGTGAACCCTGAGCCTCAACATGTCTACGTCTACGACATCACTATCACATCAGCACACGACCACTCTTTAATTCTGAGACTTAATGTAACTGGTACTGAACGGGTCATTGGAGGTCTTGGGAGTGGGCAGAAGTATCATGTTGTTGTCACAGGCTACCATGATGCACAGGCCAAAGCAAGCTACAAGGGAACATTTAGCACAAGTAAGTTTCCTTTTTGGGGAACGGGGGGATTAAATGTGTCGTTTTTCACTGTAGTTTACAAGTATTAGAAATATTAACATTTGTATTAGTAATGATAACTCATACCCAGACAATGCTATAAGCATGAACCAAACGTTTTGAACAGTGCTTTGTAAAGCAGTACAGTATATTTTATACTGGGACATTCATTAGAAGCTGGCAGTGGAATTCTGTTGACTGTTTATTTTCAAAAAGAATGGCATAAAGATGAATTGACATAATCCTGAGAGACCCAAACCTTTTTGCACCCCTCCCAAGCCTATACACTGTGCTTGCATAGTGGGAAAGAGACTGAATTATGAACTAGGAAGTCTATGATTTGAATATCTCTTCTGCTGCTAACTTTCTAATTAGTAAATTACTGTCTCACTCCTTCAGAATCAAGGTCCCACTAGCCTCTTTAGCCTAAAAATAGTAATATTGATCATACTTTCAGAATTCTTGCATTGAGTGCAAGATTATTTAGGTAAAATGCTATGGATGTTTGAAAATATTGTGTTAATATACATTCATTTATGACTTTAATTTATGTTACGGATCTGCATTTACTTAAACTATAGCATTTAAAGCAAGGGCCTGCAAGACCTGAGTGCTAAGTGACCACATTATGACAAAAGGGGTACCATGGGGGGGGGGGGGGTCACGGGGGCAGGGAATCAGAAATATTTCATTTGTTAAAAATCACAATGATATCATCAGACTTATGTGGTACAGCTAAGCAGATTTAAGCTAGTTTCTCTTAAGGAAATCTCACTTTATATGTTTCCTTGTGAAGCCACTTCCCTCTTTATTTTTCCATGCAGATCAGATGGTACGAGTAGTATGCCATTTGTAGAGGATTCCTGTAGTATTCTCATGCATTAGCAGGGCTTTTGTTTTTTTTGTTTTTGTTTTTTGGCCATCAGTAGAAACAGATGGGGTGGGAGAAGAAGACCAAGGGGAATACCATCAGGACAGGAGCTTTTATTTGTAATCATGGTTCTCCTCTCCTGTTCATCCCCCCCAAAGAACCCTGTTTTAACTTTCAGTAAAAGCAAGCAGAGATTTTAACTTGACTCTCCAGGTTCCAAATCTAATACTCTTAACGTTTGCACTCTACTGGCTCTCTCAGATAAATGCTAGCCATATACACCGCAATATAGTGGTTTCTCTATTATACACATTAGGCTGCCTGGATTTGGAGCATGTTACAAATGAGCACTTGTGGTTTGGGTGGTTTGTGCTGTGGGAGTCTTCTGAGATACCCACTCCAAGGCCTGGGAGGAGAAATACACCATTTCTGAAATATTTCTTGATCAAAATCACCCCCATTTTTGGTGCTTTTAAAAAGAGGGTCTAGGATGGCCTTGAGGCCACAAAATTGCCCCTAGGAGCTACATACTCAAGTTGCCGCTTCAAGAATGTTGTAGTCATCATATTGTGTGTGATAACACTGGACAATTGAATGAATTTATTTATTACGGTCGGGTGACCAGCTCAAACACTAGACAATTCATATTTCTGTTGCTTTGGCTGTATTTTTAGTCTATCCCACCCTACACACACAAATACTTTGGTGTTGCTTTGCTTTGTTTTTGGCAGAGAGCATGCCTGTCCCCAAGCCGCCTTCAGCAGTAGCCAATTTGATGATGAACACTGAGCCATTGGAAAAACCTGAAATAGGTGAGTCTCATGGCCACTACAACTGCTAAATGTAAATTATTTGGTTATACTATTTTCAGTTGAACTCCCAGACAGAATTATTTGAAGCAAGGCCCACTTTGGTGGTATGTTACCAGAATGAAAGAAGACAGGTTGTTTTCTCTGGAATAGTAGAATATCAAAATTGAAGGACACATGCAGTGTTCCATTAAGAATAATTGTGTGCCATTAGAGAACCCTGATATCTTGGAAAAAGGAAGAACTCTTTCAATTAAGAGGGATCGCTCAGACTATGAAACACCTGGTATTCATAATACGTGCTACATAACTAAAGCAAAGTTTTTTGTGCTCCATTTTTTAGCTTAATTACACAAGACAGCAATAGCTTTTGTAAAGAGGACAGAAAAGGAGTGGAGCCAGATCCTGACACTGGGTCATTTCAGATGTGCAAAGAGCTAAAAGGTGGCTCAAGTCGCTTGTGTTTCCAGTAAAATGTGAGAAGCAGTGACTTGTGCACTTCTTCTATGGTGGGCTGCATGAATTCCAGATACATGTAAAACTACTGCTTTGCACATTGCCCTGGAAAGCAAAGGAAATATAATGTGTATTTGAAAAAAATTGGGGGGGGGGAATGAAAAAATGGGCACAAAATGTGTTTTGTTATAAATTACATGGAAAAATGCATATGCTGTGAAATCTGCTCTGCTCCGACCTTTCCAAAAATTAAGGCTTCAGAAAGGCAGGAAGCTGGGCATAGGAGAAAGAATCCCCAGACCCTCGGCCAGGCTGCTCCCTTGACTTTTAGTACTCCCTGAAGGATTGGATGAAAGTGCGCATTTCAGCCTTTTATTCTCACATTTTCATAGAAGTTTGCTTCAAATTCCTGACAATTTGAAGTAATCAAAGGACAATTACACAAGCCCTGCATTAATTGTGCTTTCACTCAGATCCACTTGTTAGGCAATTAACTTTCTTAACATGGGGCTTGCCACCTCTGATTCCTCTGGAGCTTAAAATAAGGGAAAGGAGTTTGTTCCTTTGGTGGCGGCTATTTCAGGCACCGAAGGCTAGAGAGGCTTGGTTGCTCTGGTTTGTTCATTGATGAGTTCCAGGAGAAGTCGTCCCTCAGCAGCCGTAAACTCAACCCACCCTTCAACAACAGCACTTCTCTCCCTCTTTTTAAGAAGAACCTTCTTATTTTGATAGTGTCTGTTCTTTATACAAGAAGCAATGGCTAAGCCTCTCACATAAGGCAACAGCCATCGTAAAGCCAATGAATAAATTAGGCAAAATCCAAAGAAACAAAACAAAAAAGACAAAAACGTGGCACCTTAAAGACTAAATATTATATTTTAACGTGAGCTTTCGTGGACAAGTCCAGTTCATCAGACGTATGGAAACAAAATGAAATGATGGATGAAATATCAGTTCCACAAGTAGAACATTCTAAATACAGTGGTGCCTCGACTTACGAACGTCCCTACTTACGACCATTTCGAGTTACGACCAGCTCCGGTCGCAAAATTTTGCTTCTACTTGCGACCGGAGCTTCCACTTACGAACGGAAAAAGCCAGGGGGGGAAAGGCGGGAAATTCAAATTTCTAACTGTAGGTGGCAACGAGGCTGCTTCTTTGTAGCTCTTTCGCCCCGACGGTTAGAAAGAGTGCGATCGAAGGAGGCTTGGGACTGCCTGGCTTCTGCTTCGGAGTGAGCGTGTATGTGTTTGCAGGGAGGCTTTGGGTTGCCTGGTAAGGTAAGGTGCTGTTTTCTGCTTTTTAAGAACTGTTCTGGGTGTTTTTGCAGCGTGGTTTTGAGCTGGGGAGGGTTATGTTGCTGTGATGGGTCTTGGGGGGGTTGTGTTTTTTTGGGGGGAGGTTCCCCCATTTCCGATGGGTCTTGGGGGGTTTCCTTGCTTTTTTGGATTTTTTTTCCTCCATTTCCGATGGGTCTTGGGGGGTTTGGTTGCTTTTTAGTTTTTTTTCCCCCATTTCCAATCTTGCACGATCTGCTTGCTTGCTTTTTGCTTTCTCTTGTTTGCATTTGCAATGGGTCTTGCACAGTTGATTGGTTTTTGGTTTGTTTTCTTTGCATTGGGTCTTCCACTCTTGATTGCTTTTTGCTTTCTCTTGTTTGCATTTGCAATGGGTCTTGCACAGTTGATTGGTTTTTGGTTTGTTTTCTTTGCATTGGGTCTTCCACTCTTGATTGCTTTTTGCTTTCTCTTGTTTGCATTTGCAATGGGTCTTGCACGGTTGATTGGTTTTTGGTTTGTTTTCTTTGCATTAGGTCTTCCACGCTTGATTGCTTTTTGCTTTCTCTTGTTTGCATTTGCAATGGGTCTTGCACGGTTGATTACTTTTCTCCCCCCCCCCCTTTGGCTGGAAGAGATTAATCGTGTTTCCGACTGGTCTTGCAGTGATTTTTTTTTTTTTTTGGTGATTTTTTTCTTTGGCTGGAACGGATTAATTGCATTTCAATGCATTCCTATGGGAAATGGTGCTTCGGCATATGATCATTTCGAGTTACGACCATCTTCTGGAATGGATTATGGTCATAAGTTGAGGCACCACTGTATTCATTGGCTGTAAGAGCCTTGGGTGGGTGGTTACATCCCACATTCAGTAATTTATGGCCTATGTTTGGTGTTGGGTTCTATTGTAATCATTCCTATAGACGACAGAAAACAGATACCAGGCATGAGCAAGGAGGGGCGGGGGAGAAGGGCTGTTGGGGGTGAAGACTGAGGATTCAGTTAAAAACTCAAAATGGCTGGGGGAGAACTCTGTAGAAGATTTGAAAGTCACTGTTTTGGAACAGAATCATTACAAATCAAGAATACGGAGGGAAACAGGTGAGATAAAATTTATACGCATGATGGACACCCATATAAATGGATTGAATATAAGCCTAGGTTTCTTAAGTCATTGCCAAATGTAAATACTTATGCTGTTATCTACTGTTACTGTTATTTTCTTCACAACTACCAAGCCCATCTGTCATCACAAGGCTCTAAGGTAAAAACTGTCAATATACCCTACATTAGCACACGTGGTTTCTCTGCTATCTTCTTTTACTTTTATTTATTCTTTTCCTCCCCTTTTGAGTTTTTAACTAAATCCTCGGTGTTCACCCCTCCCCCACAGCCCTTCTTGCCACTCCTCCTTGCTCATGCCCCGTATCTGTTTTCTATCTCCTGTAGGAATCTTTACAACAGAACCCAACAACAAACATAGACCATAAATTACTGCATGTGGGATAAAACCACACACTGAAGACTCTTAGAGTATTCTCCTTGTGGAATTGAAATTTCAGCCATTATTTCATGTTGTTTCCATACATCTGACAAAGTGGACTTGTCCACGAAAGTTCACATTAAAATATAATAATTAGTCTTTGAGGTGCCACATGTTTCTGTCTTGTTTTGTTTCTTGGGATTTTAACTGATATTCTTGCACAGAGTAACATGGCTACCTCTTGTAAACCAAGAAATAAAGTGTTTGCAGGGTGCAGTAGAGAGTATATTTTCCTGTGGCTCCTTGGAAAATGATCAGTTATGTAAGTTTCTGTCACAACATAAGACTGTGTGTCTGTGTGTCTTGTCTCAAGGTATTAATGATTATTTATCACACATCATTAATGGCACCTAGCTTGATTATAATCTGTGATTAACAATGTGTGGATTATTAATATGTGTTACAAATGTGTGATTGCTGTATTAATTCCAAACGTCTATTGTTCTGTGTGTTTTAATAATCACTGAAGTGTAAGTCACTTATGCCTGAAATACCTGCTAGAATGTCTGTTGTGTTTTAAATGATACGTTGTCATTTGCCTGCTTCTAATTGTTCATCTTCCTAAAAATGAGATAGAAATATTGATGGAACATGCCCCCCTTGTTATAAACTGACAGCCTAATTATATGAAACATCCATTCTGTATTGGCCATTTTCATGAGAGGTAAAACATTCCACACAACTGTTTCAAAAGTGTACAATTTAAAGAAAAAAAATTTTTTTGCTTGTCAAGCTTCTGCTGAGATACCCAGTGTGGTATAGTTTGTAGAATGACAGACAAGGGCTTAGGAGAGTTGGGTTCGAATCCCTCCTCAGCCGTGGAAATTCCTGGGGGGCATGGAACAGGTAAAATAACTCCTTCAATACCTCACTTTACCTCAAAGTCCTATTAGGGTCATTATAAGTTGGTTTCAACTTGACAACACATAACATGCACACAGCTTCTGTTACATTTTTTTAATTATTCTGCATTACATGGTTCTGACCTGAGACAATTTGCTACAAGTTCTTAAATTTTTTAGTTGGTTTCATGGTTTGAAAGCTCAAAGCTTGGTTTCAAGCCTTTTGAAGGGATGTAAGATGCAGTGTAAGACACTTTTTTAATATAGTTATATGCAAACTATGAGGACTCGATGGCATCGTGAGTTAGGCCACCTGGCAGCAGAGCCAGAGGTTGAGAGTTTGATTCCCTACTTTGCATCCTAAGAAAGAAAGAAAGAAAGATATGCAAACTGTATTTTATATAATTTGTAAGAGCATCTGAATCAATTTCTCCTACTCACATTTCTACCTAAAGGCTATGTAATTATCTTCAAGCAGGCTGCTTGAAAGCATTAATTTCAATATTCTGATCTCTGCATAAAGCTTCATAAGAGAGAGTCTCTAAAAAAAAAAAAGAGAGAGAGAGAGAGATAAAACAAGTCCTTAATATGAGCTGATTTCCGAGTGCTTTAGTGTAGTTGAGGCTGTGTCTTTCTTTGAGTCATATTGTCTGTTTTGTTTTTTTATTCACAATGCTCCAGTATAATAATCACTGAATTATTATTTCAGTTCTTCTACAGCTGTTAATTTACCTTATTCTATCATTCTTACCTTTTGCTTATATATATCTTTTGCACATGTATCTTTTTCTCACTGATTATCATCTTGTATCACACAGCAAATGTTGCAGTGGCCTGATTCTTGGAAGGCACTTGTCTTTGTCTAGGTGTTTAACTCCTTGTTAGTTGTTTTTTCTCATAAGAGAGCCACAGGATGTATAATATATATCTGTGACCCATAGTGACTTCTCATAGGGCATAAACTCTAAGTGGAAACATGCTGGAAACCTATGAAGGGTAAAACAGAAGAATATGAAAAAAAAATTCAGATTCAGAAACTTCAGCTTTCCCAGAGTATTTCCACATGTGAGGCTTGATTTTTATTTTGTTTTATGTATTTTCTATGTTTCTGGTGAAAATATAAGGCCTTCCCTATCTGAAAAGTGTATCAGATTCAAAAACATTCATCCACAGCAACTTGTAATACAAGAAAGGCTACAATGGAGTGTGTGTGTGTGTGTGTGTGTGTTTGTGTTTAAACTGTCACAGATGAAAATGCTCTGACAGCTACATGAAATAAGTTGTATAGTATAGTATGAATACTATACTGTATCCATTGTATGGTATAGTATGGATTGATAGGCTGAATTTGCATGTCCACTGAGATGGTTGTAGGGGTTCTTCACTCTAGGACCTGGTTTTGTTTTAGTTTTTTTGCTTGTTTTTGCTCACACTGACCTTTTGATGTATGACAAAGAGGGTCCTGAGTAATAATGTGAGAAAACAGTGGTATGCTTTAACTTGGTCTAAGGGCCTAATCACTCCGGGCCATTTGAATTGCTTCAATTTTCTACTCATTTATACCGATATATATATATTTATGTATATTCACATGGTGTAAAAATCACTGGGTGCATTCACACAGCTGTATTTTATTTCAATACATTTCTTGAACTTTGAACAGGTTTTATGGGCTACAGTGCTATCCCAATGAAATCCATGCTGTTTCAGGAGCATGCTGCTCTAAAGTTGCTTTTTTGTTGTTGTTAAAAATACCTAAATGATATATCATTAAACAGCATCTAAATTTGTGTGAAAAACTTTAGAAGATAATATTGGAAAATGTTTCATAATGTAAGGTTTCTCTTTGCAGTTCTTCGGTTCTAGGGCACTTTGTTTCTCAAAGGGCACTAGGTGGAGTGTTTCTCCATGTTGACAAGGGAAGGGACAAGCAGAGATAAGGGAGTGATGCAGTGGTAAACTCTTGGGAGAGAGAATACTGATACATCGCTTAGTATTTGAAAAAATAATAATAAAAAATGGAACAAGCGCATTGGCCATGCAGTGCCCCTGGCATCGAAAACATAAGTGGGTGCAAATCAATGGGGATTGAAACGATTTAGAGACTGGATCATTTTTAAAAGCCCGTGTCAGCAGTGTTGAAAAAAATTGATTGATTGGCCAAATGAATTGATTTTACCCATGCATCATGTGAACAGAAATGTAAAAAACAATTTAAATAACAGCAGAATCAATACAACTGCTATTCTTATGGTCCGTGTGATTATACCCCCAGATCTGAATGTACCTGTTTAAGCCATTGAGCCTGAAGTGAAGACAGAAATTTGAGCACAGATTTAAAAAAAAATTACTGACCAAGAGAAGTGAGCCTCCTTGCTATATAAAGGATATGTGCTAGAAGTTAGTGAGTTGACTGGTGTATGTGCAGAAATTGCTGTTTATTCGAAAACAAAACCGATAGGCATCTGCCCCAGGAATTTATAATCTAAAAGTAATCACAAATCATTCTAGAGGTAGCAAAAAAGAGAATCACAACTCACAATAAAGACAGTTAGGAGATAATAAATGAATAGGATGGGGTGGGGGAAAGCTCAGTGCAACTCTATAGAAATAACTGACTGCTTCTGTGGTAGTAGATCCTCACCATTGTTGTCTCAAGTCTGGGGAGCAGATCAATTAGTCTGGTGAATCCCAGGAAAATTTAAGGGCCCAGTATTGGAATGCACTTCCAGGAGATTCAATAAGCCTCCTGCTTCAAAAGGAAAAAGAGTTATCAAGTAAAATAAAATCTCTCACTTGTCCTGATATGATGATGCTATAAAGATACTCCTGAGAAAAGCAAACTATGGACATCACTCAGCAGACCAAATGCCTATGCCCTGCTCACTCAGAAACTTGCTTAAGAGTCACAAGTGACAGGCACACCACCCTCCTTCCCAGATGACCAATTTGTCAGTATTTGTCAGTACTGGGCACAAATTAAAACATGAATCACTAAAATTGTTCAAAAATCGCTAATTCATTGATTCGTATTCATATGAATCAATGCCCCCAATTAATACGAATCAACAAAATTTTAGCGATTTTCAATTTGTTGATTCATTTGGCTATAAAATGGCCCCCAAGGCACCTAGAGACACCAACATTGCAGGGAAGCTTCCTCTGACTCTTCTCTACAATCCCTCCATGTTTGGTGAACTTGGAGGGATTGTAGAGATTTCTCTAAGCCAGCTGCTAAAGGGTACTTTCCTGAGGGGACCCGTTTTCTGGATGTCTGAAACCCAATCTTCACCAAACATGGAGGGATTGTAGAGGAGAGTCAGTAGACGCTTCTCTGTAATTTTGGTGTCTCTAGGTGCCTGGGGGAAACTTTCCTGGGGTGTGCCCTCCTTGTGGGTGTATAACTTAGACATCCGAAACCCAAACCACCAAACTTGCAGAGCTTGCAGAGCTTGTCTGGGGAAGCTTCCCTGCAAATTTAGTGTCTTTAGGTACTTGAGGGGGGCATTTTATAGGGTTTTAAATTAAAAAATGAATTCACAAATAGATTCGATTTGTCAGAAAAAAATCATTAATTTGCAATTTGTGATTCATCAACTTTGATGAATCACAAATCAAAACAAATCACAATTTTTCTGATTCGTGCCCATCTGTAATCAGAGCCATGTACCTACAATCCTTGCAGCAAAAGGCCTAGATCGGCAGATCAAAATCAGCTGGGTGGTAGGGAAGCAGGCCAAAGACTATAAACAAACTTTTTAATGAGGTGCCCACATTAATAGATGGGGAAAATGTGTGTGTTTTGGCCATGATTTGCCCTATGGACGGAGAGATCTCAGGGCAAACTAGTAAGAACCTTGCTTTTCTAAATTAGGAAAGCACTCAAAAATTTTACGTGGATGGTACAATTAGATAATTACACCATTACTGCATTTTTCTCATTATGCTTTTTTAATGCCTCTGACTGTTAGCACTGTGTTGCAGTTGGCTATTGTATAAACCAAGCACTTCTACAGCAAATTTATGCAAAAAATAAAACTAAAACAGAACAAGGTATTAAAATGCATGCATTGGCTGCCTGGCATGTCTACAATTTATTAGAAATGGTTGCTAGATTATTACTTCTTAGGCTATAAACATCAGAAGACTGATAATAGTTCTCATCAAGCTTCATTTCATGTTGCTGTTGAAAATGGCTTCTGTTTTAACTTTCTGTGCCTTTTGCAGCTCTTAACGTTTTCAGAGTCATTTAACATTTGCACATTTTGAAATTCAAATTTGACAGATCCTTGCTTGCTGGACCTTGACATGGGCACACAGTGCAAGGAATATCAGGTTAAGTGGTTCTTTGACTACAAAAACAAGATCTGCACCCAGGTTTGGTATGGTGGGTGTGGTGGTAACGCCAATAGATTTGAGACAGAAGCTGACTGCATTAGCAGATGCTTGAAGCCATGTAAGTACCCACGTAGGGTTAACCCATTTTGCACTTTCAAATGTTAAGCAAAGTTTCAGAGCAGAAAAGGAAAAATAGGTTAAAAACAAACTCCACACACTTTTTTTTCTACAGCAGACGAGAGAGTCATGCAGCTGCCTGTCCCTGAGACAAGTCACTTGTCAGGTAAAATCAGAAATAGACAGGTTTTTGCATTTTGTAATTTGTCATTATGTTGGATGTATCTTTCTTGGGTGCTTTATCATGGCCACTGTTCATACTTAACCATAAAATATGCCTCCTTGCTGCTTTGCTATCTGGCTGTAAATGTCTTCTGTTTCCCCATCTCAGTCTGCATGCATGTTATCATCTTGAGAAAAACAATGTTTGTGTAAAAATGGCTACAAAATGGCACTTCAGTTTATTTATCTCCTTCATATCTGTTGTACAGTCTCAACATTCAGTACCGTCTCCACCAATGTCTGTCTTCCCCAAAGGCAGGACTTCACAGATCTCCGCAGTCTCTAGGGCAGGACACATGGTCTACAGGAGCTTTCTCAAACACTAATATTATTCTATTAGTCAAGCCTATGACCCGCCCAGGCTAGAGGCTTTCTTGTTGTGATGGATGTATTGTAGATGCATAGGAAAACGCCTTCACGCTGAGTGAGCATTATTGATAATATTGCTGAAAGTATTGCTATTTTCATCTCTGCAGGCAGATTTTTTTTTATTTTTTTTTGGCTCTACTTGAAAGTTCCTGGCATTCGCTAGTACAATAAAGAGACAATATCAACTGGAGATTGTTTCCAAGCCCCCCCGCCCCGTGGATACTGGAAACCGTGAATAACAGTATATATATAACTGTGTGTGTGTGTGTGTATACCAAAAAATATATATTTTCACATACATTAGCACTAGACATTGCCAGAGACCATGCTATGTATTCTTCACTAACAAGTATTCATAGCACTCTCTCTCGCTCCCTCTAGTGGTCGGTTCTGGTAATATATGTGAAAATAGTTTTTTCTGGATTTTTTTCTTTTAACATTTTTAATATTTTCAGACCATGGATAAGTGAATCAGTGGATAACTGATCCCGTGGATAAGGGGTCCTACGGTAGTCTCCCCTCTGAGCACTAACTAGGCCTAACCCTCCTTAGCTTTTGAAATTGCAGGAGATTTGGTGTGCTCCTGGTAGTGTCATAGCCTTCTTTACCCTCAAACCAATGTGCAGCAAATGGAAAATCTGACTATTGCGTTTGCCCATAGAGTCTGTCCATCATTATTTATCTATAGAGTTTGTCTCCTCACTGCTATCCATTTGGACAAGGAGCTAAACATGTGATTTCAGACACTTCTCCAGCTACAGCAGCCTCCATTTGTTTCTTCTTTCTCACAGGAAATGGGGAGTTTAATTTTCCTATTCTGACCCATCTAGAACAGGATTGAGGACAATGTCAACCAACATCACTCTATCATCTATCTCAAACACTATTCAGTTCTCCCTAAACTTAGTGGGAAAGCAAAGGGAGGCTGGAATTCCTGGTTAGTTCTAGAAATTAATTTCTCTAGTGATAAAGAGTTTGGTCCAGGATACGTAGTGACACCTGAATAATCCTTGGAAAAAACAGTCTCAATAGCACCCCATTAAAAGGAATAGAAAGATCACAAGTTTGAGTGTGGTACCAAACCATCTCCCGGATCAACTGCTGCACTGCCATCTATGTGGGGCTTCCCTTGAGGCTGACCCAGAGACTACAGCGGGTCCAGAATGCAGCAGCCAGACTGGCGGCTGGTGTGAGTAAATATGACCATATCACCCCAGTTCTGGCTAGTCTTCACTGGTTACCCAATTGTATCCCAGATCAGCTTCAAGGTTTTGACATGCATATATAAAGCCCTTCATGGTTTGGGACCAGGTTTCCTGTTGGAGCATCTTTCCCCAATGATCTGATTCACCAGATCATTCCAGACTATGCTCCTCCGAGTAGCCACCCTGAGGGAACCCCAAAAGTCTTCCATGAGAGGTCTTCTTCTTGGTAGCACCAGTGTTATGGAACCAGCTTCCAGAGGAGCTTCATCTTGCTCACTCCCTGTTTTCACTCAGGAGGCAATTGAAAATTCAGGGAGGTTTTTCACCCTGAATGTCCCACCTTTTGTCCTGCTGTTATTGGAAAATTTGTCCTTGGCACCATTTGGTTTAATGATTGCTGCTATTTGTTTTAAGTTGTTTTTTATGTATGTTTGTATAGTTTTTCATTGATGTAAGCCACTCAGAATAGTGCTTCTACACTAATAGTGTGATATATAAATTAAAGTAATAAATATAAATTAAAGTGAGTGATTGATAAATAAATAAATAAATGATAGATAGATAGATAGATACTCATCCTCTACAGACACTACTCAAATCCCATTTCTCTTCCTCCTCCTCCTGCCCCGTAAGTCAGAGTATAAGACAAACAAGGAAAGAAACACATGCATATTCTGCTGAGAGCATCCACATCAGTGGGGTGAGGCTGGAGGACATCCTGAAGACAACTCACCTATCAGACATGGCAAGTTGCTTCTAGAAAGCGGTGGAGGGTAACATCCTTAATCTGGCCAATTGCCAGCATAGTCAGAGGAGGCAGTGTAGTGTTGTCACAAATAGGAAGGAGACCTCTTCAAGGAGGAAGTGACTCAGGGCATGTCTACATTTGAACACCTAATCAGAAGGACTCAGCTTTCCTTTGAAGCCTCTATTGTGTTTAAAATCGTAATCGGCATTCGCATGGGGCTGTGGAATATTTTGGGAGTTCAGTTTTCACACTGGACACATTGCAGTTGGCGTTCCAGCCCACAGCCCCCTTCCTTCCGTCCTCCCTTTAGTCCTGCCTTTGGCTTTCCTTTTGTGGCTTGTTGTAAAGCAACTTAGTTTTCAATAACACACATTCCAAGGTACCCTCTTTCATTTTGTCTTGCTTCTTTTTCCTGTCCCTTTTTAAAAAATTTACATGTACAGAGATGATCCAGCACTAAATTCAATGGCAATAAAATAAATATTAAAAAATCAGAGGACGGTCAGGGAGAGGAAAGAACGTGGGTTGTGTTTTTTTTGCGCAAGATCTCATCTCTAAAGGGCTCCCTCCAGCCATCCTTCTCTGCCACTACTAACCCACTCCCGCAGCTGCCTCTGCCCGTCCTTCTGCGCAACCTTCCCTCCCTCTCTCTCGCCTTTCTTCCTTCACTCCAATTATTCATTCCTCTGTCCTCTCTGCAATTCAGGCAGCCACTGCCAGGTCATTTGCCTCCTTGCCTCCTTTCATTCTTTTCCCCACTTTTCACTTTCTTTTCTAGCTCCCTTCTCTCTCTCTCTACTCCCATCAGATCTCCATTGTGATTCTTTTCTTTTCTTCCTCCCTGGATAACATCTCTTGCTGGCCACATCCTGCTGGCCCTGCAGTCCAGATCCTAAAGATGAAGGAGACAAGGTTTTCTCCTGCATCCTTTTGAAATGCATCTCAGATATTGGGGTGGGATGGAGGACCTCAGAAGAGATCTAAGCATCTATTTATCTCTAAATACATATTTAAATATATACCTGAATACTTAAATAGACTGGCAGGTTCTTATTTCCAAAGAGATCCTGTGAATTCACTAATCAGATTTGATGGGCCTAAAAATAAACTTAGATATGTCACAATCAGAATATTGCCATAACAGCAGGACCAAGAATTGTGAAAAATCCCAACAAACTAAACAGTGAATTATGGACTTTCAATTATAGCCAAGAATGATTTGCTCAAATAGTTGCTGATGATACTTAGTCATTTTAATTTTGGTAAGCTATTTGAACTGTAATGAAGGGAAATGAGGCATAGAACTGGCACAAAACAAAACAGTGAAACACTGAGTTAAATATATTACTTCTTCAGCTCCAGGTTATGTATGCTCACTACTAGGCTACACCACTATAGTAAAGTAACTGGTCTCAACATTTACAGGACAAGAAGGGCCCAAGAAGAAGCTACCCAGAAGGAAATTGAAAAGGAGAGCAAAAAAGGTAGTGAGAGCAGGTACGAGAAAAAGGAGAAATTAACTGAATCAAGGAAAGGAGATATTGTATACTGAAAAGAAATAGGTAGGAAAAGTGGTGGCAAAAACGAACACTTGGTAAGGTTAGTTCAAGGGTAGGATGCCTGCTTCATGTGCAGAAAGTCCATGTTTCAGTGCTTGATATGTCAGAGAACATGGGCAGCAGCTCTGCAGGAGATCCCCCAAAGCCATTGTAAGTCAATAGAAGGCAAATACTATAATGAGCTCTGTGTAAGCAAATGTGTAACCCTGCAAGATGAGGCATTAAGAGGTGGGCTCAAGGCAGAGCCACAACTACTAGTTTTGGCACCTGAGCCATTAAACATGGTCTCCCACCTGGGTATGAGCCCCCTTTCCAAAAAAAAACACAACACATTTTAGATTATTAAAAGCAGAAGGATTCCGGATGATGATTACAAAAAAAGTTTACGTACTTTATTTTTAAATGATTGACTAATCCAACATTTTAGAGAAAGCACTATTTGGCCAAGAGCTTTGGAAAAAGAGTTGTGGGGGGAACCACAACTTCCAAAATCCTGCTTTGAGCTCCTGCCACCATTAAAGAAAAAACCAGGAACAGAATATGATGTCCCACTCAAAAACACACACACACAAAAAGGAGAAAGCTCATACATTGAAAAAGGAAGGTGATTATGACTCAGAAGTGGTGATGTTTGTTTTCCTAACACTCGCCAGTAGGTTCCTCTCTAGATTTCAGCATCCTCTAGATTCTGGTGGCCTGGTACAAAGCTGCTGTTGCCCTGTCTTACTTACAAACGTCCACTGTAGTTAAAAGTAGAGTACTTTGCAGAGATTCCATGGCTCTCCAAAACTGGAGAAGGAAAAACAAAGTCCATGGAAATTAAGGGATACATTTCATGCATCCCTGATGAAGACCGCCTCAATTATAATCATTTAGTCGTTTTGGAGGCAAACCTTCACGGCTAGGGACTGGAGCAGGGGGTGAGGCTGGTGGCAGACACGTATTCTGTGGTCCCCGCAGTGCTGTGGTGAAATGAGCCACCCATAAGCATAGTGCCTTATGAAAATGAAATCAAAGGTCAAAACAAAACGTTAAAGGGCTGCCAGCTGATCAGCATCCATGAGAAGGGCAGTGTTAGGCACTGGGAAATCTGCTAGCAGCTTCTTAGGGGCTGACTGTAACTGATTTCCCCTCCAAAGAAGGAGAAGAAGATGTGCTGAAATAAATAAAATACCTACCGGCTGGATAATCAAGTTCCTTAGGAAGAGCAGACATTGTACAGTAGTCTGACATTTATCTTTGCATGATTGAACTCTCAGAAATAAAATTTCATTTTTCAGTGTCAGTAGATCAGTTACTTTTTAAAATTAAATATTGTAAAAAATCTTCATTTTAGAGGCCAGTTCTCACTATCCTTTCTAATATGGTTACAAATACTAAAGTTGAACGTAAGGACATGTTCTGTCAAAGGCAAACTCTTCTTCCAGCAGCAGCTTTCTAGATTTTTAACATGACAGCATTCTTAAATGTCCTTCTCTTTCACATTCACCTTAAGTGAGAATCAGTCCTCAAATTGCATGTGCTGACACTGGCGGACTTCAGATCCTCCCTAGTCCATATTTATTTGCATAACATTGTGTACATTAAATGAATAAGAAGTCACAAGGCTGTTAGCATTCTTTTAAAAGAAGAATGAATTCAAAGTACATTTCCCTGGTTTCTTATCAATAACATATTTTCTGCAATTCTTCCAAAGCATCATATATTGTACATAATATTGTTTATATTAATGCCAAGTACTTATTGACTCCCCCCCGGGAGGGGCTTTTCTTGTGCATATTAGCACATTATGCATCTGTCCTCTAAAAGTGTGTTTCACATTAGCAGAAAAGCACTGCTTTAGATAGAATATCTGACTTCACCCTATCCTAGACCTTGCTGGTTTACGTTGTGTGCTTTTTTGGTTTGGTTTGGTTTTTGTTTGATATGGGTATGAAAAAAAGATGCATAATTCCTGGCTTCCAGCCTGTTCTACTAATCAAAAATAGAAAATAGAAAACGTATATTTTTCTGGCCCAAAACTTCCAAAATCCTGCACCCAACATGGTGGCATTTAGAATCTGGTTATCTTGATATAGAAACTATATTCTTTCACTTTCTCCTTCCCTTTCTTTTATTTTCTTCAGTATAAATCAGAGAAATATTAGATATATCCTCTGGCCTCATGTCAGTGCAAGAACTTAACCAACTATGTAGTTTGTGCTCAGCGTCTCCTTTAAATGTCATTGTTAGCCACTGTGTCTGCAGTGCTGCAAACTTGTGCAGGTCCTGATGAACTGATGCATCCTTGAATGTTAACAATGTGTATGGAGGCAGATTTAATTTAAATGTGATACCAGGTGTGCGCAGTGCCACATTGGTAAGTTCTTCTTGCTCAGCAGCAGGTATCAAATTAACAGTGGAGTTTGGAGCCTATTTAAATAAGCTTAGATTGTACTGATTTAGACTGTACACTGGAAAAGCCAGCCTGTGTGGCCTTGGGCAAGCTGCACAGTCACAGCATGCCCCCAAAATAAGGGAATGGTAAACCACTTCTGAGTAATCTCTATCTAAAAACCCCTGAAAAGGGTTGCCATAGGTCATAAATGACTTGGCAGCACATGATTACTATTATTCTAGTAATCATGGTTTAAATCATAGTAATCATCATGGTTTAAGATGTTCTTGGTCTATTTTAATTCTGCTGATGTAGCAAAGCCAGATTCTTTTCAGTATCAGTTGCATACCCTCCTTGATAACTGCTCCAAGCATGTGCCACAGAGATTGAGTCCACTTGTGTTTTTTTTCTAGCAGAGAATTACTGCATCTGGAGTAGGGCATCTATTATCTTTCTGTTCTTCTTCTTTTAATCTCTGAGTTATGCTGTAGCATAGAGTTCATTGCATGTATATAGAACTTCTGTGTACCCCCCTAATATTTCTTCTACCAAATCCACCACTTCCTTAAAGCCCAAATTTTGTGCCTGTTGCCAATGCAGTGGTACAATAGATAGATAGATAGATAGATAGATAGATAGATAGATAGATAGATAGATAGATAGATAGATAGATAGATAGATAGATAGATAGATAGATAGATAGATAGATAGAAAGAAAGAAAGAAAGAAAGAAAGAAAGAAAGAAAGAAAGAAAGAAAGAAAGAAAGAGAATTTATTTATGATTGTATCAATTTTCAAAGTAAGGAAATGGACAGGATTTAATGTGCTTTTCTTTCCTGGGTGTCCCACAAGTTCAGCATCACTTGTATTTGTCACTGACAAAGTTTCTTGATGATTCTATGGCGACTTCTGTGTTTTCATGTATAAATGATCTTCTGTTGGCCTTTAATACTGCATGCTGTACATAGAAAAGGTTAATAAAAGTCACATATTTGTCATTGTCCCTTAAGCATGCTCAATGTCAGGGAAAGCTTTTCACCTTATTCTCATTATGAACATGCAAAATAAAGAGATGTGCAAAACAATGCATTCATTATTTATCTGTTGATTTTCAGCCACAGAAGTCTGTTACTTAGTAAAAGAAGTAGGAACGTGTAGGAATTTCGTGCTAAAATGGCATTTTGATGCAAACACTAAAAGTTGTGCTCGATTCTGGTATGGTGGTTGTGGCGGAAATGGAAACAGATTTAACACACAAAAAGAATGTGAGAATCTCTGCCTTTCAGGTAAGGTGGGAGCTATTCTTTTGTTGCAAACCTTTATGTGAAAGAGTAATTAATGAAATGCAGTTGTACATTGAACTGTTGAGACTAGAAGAACATCTGAAAAATGTTCTAAATTGTCACCATGACATGGTACTGTTGCAGTAATGATTTATACAAGCATTCCCCTACCTGGAATTCTGTGGATATGTAACATCTATATATGTTCCAGATACCTTAAATTACATCTCTCAGCATAGTTGTAGAATTCTAGTTCATCACCTTTGGAAGGGTTCAGGTTCTGGAAGGCTGATTGATGCAAGAGGATCTTATGAAAAACCACATTTCTAAATGTAAAATCTAATGTAAAATTCTTCTGGGTGCATGAGCAGAGTAATCCGATGAGAACCTATAAAGGAAAATCATGAGAGAGTATCACAAGAACATAATCACAAAATTTCAGAGCTGGAAGGAGACCCCAACGATCAACTAATCCAACCCCTCTCCAAAGCAGGACGTCCATGTTGCAAGAGAGACAGGATTAAAAACCGTCTGCTGTACTGTGGCCAGTCATTTGTGCCCAATCAGACTGACACCGTACAGTTGAAATCACCAGTCATTGATAGACTAGACTAGGAGAGACATCACTACTATATTTTAAGCCATATTTGTTTGCTAGAAATCCCAAATCCCATCATGTAGAAGGGGCTGCTGAGTTTCTATCTTCTGCCCACTCCGAGGTGAAGAATCAGACATGGAACTATGGCTGTTTAAAGGGGGAGCATTGAGAAATAGTGTACCTTTGACTGGAACCAATGGCCATCATCTCAATAATCCTTTGCTTATTGAGGTCTGATGTGTCCTCGTTTTGTCTCATAAGGCATTATTCTCATCTAGCCTTTGTCTTTCTGTTATGTGATTCATAGAATCACAGAATAATTGAGTTGGAAGGGGCCTATAAGGCTAGTGAGTCCAATCCCCTGCTCAGTGCCAGAATCCAAATCAAAGCAGATCTGACAGATGGTTGTCCAATTTTCTCTTGAATATTTCAATGAAATTGTAATAAAATATTGTTTCCTTTACAGCGCCTATCACGGCTAGCATTGGGACTACAATAGGAACTTAAGCCACACCGAAAGATCAACACATACCTCTCTCAGATCAAGGGGTCAGCCATTGCCAACGTACCCCTCATAGAAGCTAAGGGTATAAACTACCTTGCACTGTGCTATTTCTGCTTTACGTTCCAAGCAAACCTTGAAGAACGAGTTTTGCTGCATGACTTTATCAATATGGTGCTAAACTGTTTGTGGACTGAATGCTAAAAGTGTCTGGGATATAGTCTATACTTTCAACATTATGTTGTATCTACCCACCACAGATGTTAATTGTTTGAACAAATTACCATTTCTTTGGATTCTGGTATCATGCCTGTTTTAGGCAATGTAGATTAGAAAATAATGGGGGAAATCACTGCAACAGTTATGTACTTGCTTTTACCATTTCCATAATAGAGCATAACTTTAGATGGAAAGCCTTATATAAAAGGAATAATCAGTTCTGAAACAGAAGCAGTCCAATCAAATCCGGAAGAATGCAACATTTCTTAATACAGATGCACTGCTGGGACCAACAACTAAGGTTTGTTTAAAAAAAAATTAAACACGTGGAATATTTTTGGCAGTCCTCTAATGTTGTGTGTTTTATAATTTTTAAAATTTTGGCAGGGGTGGGAATTGTATTTTTATTGTGGTTTTGTTGTTAGGAAATCTATACAAAAGAATTTCTAAATAAAGTTTAATTGTGGTTTTGAAACACTTTTCATTCATTTCTGCATGTATGTATGTATATACAAAAAAAGAGATTATATAAAGATTTAAATATGCAAATAGGTTTAGGCATGTATTCTGGCCAAAAAATAGACAGGGACTGTAAAAACTCTGGTGTCACAAAGATGGCAGAGATAGGTTGTGAACTGATGAAACTTCCTGTCAACTTTGCAGATGTACAAACGTAATAAGATTAATTGGTCCCTCTGGATATCCATGTGTCATCCATTCCTGGATAGGAAAACCAGTAGGACATGGAAGCAGACCCTCCCTCAATGCCCCTGCTCACAGAGAGATTACATATCTTCTTCTAAGTCAAAACATTCCCAATATCTTTGTACACTGTGAAGGTTTAGTGCTCCATGCCTGCAAGCATCACAATCCTCTGTATGGTACTCCAAAAAGTAATTTATTTATTTATTTATTTACAAGATTTTTTAGCCGCGCCATTACCAATGGTCTCTGAGTGGCGTACAACAATGTTAAAACTTTAAAAACATTAAAACCATTAAAAATAGGCAATATTATAATAATACCCTATATTAAAAACAGTCATTAAAACATTAATATTAATAAATCCTGCGTCTCATATGGCCAGCTGAAGGATACTATTTAATTAAAATGCTGGCTAAATAGAAAGGTCTTCACTTGGCGCCGAAAAGCCAAAAGTGTTGGAGCCAGGCGGATCTCTATAGGGAGGGTGTTCCAAAGTTGGGGGGGCAAGGGCCGAGAAGGCCCTATTTCGGCATTATTGCCTAAATCTCCTCACCTCTTTCAGGGATGGCACCTTCAGAAGGGCCTCCTGGCCTGATCTTAGAGGACGGGCAGGCTCGTATGGAAGAAGGCGGTCCTTTAGGTAACCAGGTTCTAGGCCGTTTAGGGCTTTATATGTCAAAGTAAGCACCTTGAATTGGGCTGAGCAGCAACCGGCAGCCAGTATAAATTTTCAGAACCGGCATGATATGAGTCCGCACGGCGGCACCACTTACCAGCCGCACAGCCCAGTTCTGTGCCAGTTGCAGTTGCCGGACTGTCTTCAAAGGCTGCCCCACGTATAGCGCATTGCAGTAGTCCAGTCTGGTTGTTACCAGTGCATGTGTGACTGTTGCCAGGCTCTGCTCATCCAGGTAAGGGTGAAGTTGATATATTCTTCGCAGCTATAAGAAAGCACCCCTGGACACCGAGTCCACCTGGGCGTCCAAGGTCAGACCCGGGTCAAGGAGCACCCCCAAGCTGCGGACCCTGTCCTTTAGGGGGAGTGTAACCCCATCTAAGGCAGGGAAATGGCCCTTTAACCTATCTGGCGGAGCACCTTCCAGCAGCACTTCCAACTTGTCTGGATTGAGCTTCAGTTTATTGAGCCTCATCCAGTCCATTATCGAGTTCAGGCACGAGTTCAGAGCGGCGACTGCCACACCTGGATTGGTAGAGAATGAGAGGTAGAGCTGGGTGTCATCAGCATATTGCTGTCCCCTCAGCTCAAACCTCCTAACGACCTCCCCCAGCAGTTTCATGTAGATATTGAATAGCATGGGGGACAGTATAGAGCCCTGAGGAACCCCATGACGCAACCGCCATGGATCAGAGCTACTGTCCCCCAGCACCACCTTCTGGACCCGATCAGCCAGGTAGGAGCGGAACCACCATAAAACGGTGCCTCCCATGCCCATCCCAGCCAATCTGTCCAGAAGGACACCATGGTCGATGGTGTCGAAAGCCGCTGAGAGGTCCAGGAGAACCAACAGGGTCACACTCCCCCTGTCTCTCTTCCAGCAAAGGTTATCGTACAGGGCGACCAAGGCAGTCTCCGTCCCATAACCCGGCCTGAAACCCGATTGAAATGGATCTAGATAATCCGTTTCATCCAGGAGAGCCTGGAGCTCCTCAGCCACCACACGTTCCAACACCTTGCCCAGAAAAGGGAGGTTCGCCACTGGTCGGTAGTTGATCACTAGACCTAGGTCCAGATTAGGCTTTTTTAGGAGTGGGCAAATCACTGCCTCCTTTAACGGGGCGGGGACCACTCCCTCTCTTAACGAGGAGTTGATTACCTCCAGGATCCAGGTGCGAACCCCCCCTTCTTTTCCAGTCTCTGGTGCCAACTGGATTTTTATGTCATGGATCAACTTGTGAGAAAGCAAGGTGTGCTGCTTATATACCACCCCATAGTGCTTAAAGCAGTGATTCTCAAACTAGGTCCCCAGATGTTCTTAGCCTTCACCACTTGCTGTGCTGGCCAGGGTTTCTGGGAGTTGCAGTCCAAGAACATCTGGGGACCCTAGTTTGAGAACCACTGCCTTAAAGCACTCTCTTGGTGGTTTACAATTTAATAATGCAGGCTACATATTGCTCCCCACCCCGCACAGCGAGATGGGTACTTAATTTACCAAAATTGGAAGGACGGAAGGTTGAGTCAACCTCAAGACTGAGCCTAGGATCAAACTCTGGTTGTGAGCAGAGTCTTCACTACAGCACTGCAGTTTAGCAGCATGAGGCTCCTGCCGCCACAAATCTCTTGTTCCTCTTATTGGTTGAGATGAGAGAAATAGTGTGAAAGCAGACAGATGAACGGGGAAATAGACATGAGATCTAATAGAGTGCAGAGAGAAAGGGAACACTGATACTTCCATTCTCTCTCTCTCTCCCCACCCACTGCTCCAGTTTCCAAGGAGCAGACTTCAGTTACAGCAAGATCTCTGATCTAGCTCTTCTTCCCTCACCCTGTGCCAGCGTTGCTGTCAATGTATTTCTTCAGTGATTCAGAGTGCTCCTGTCAGGGCAGTAGGAGAAATTTAAATGTCAGCAACACCACCTCACATAGTGTTCATCAAAGTGCTTGTTTTTACCACTAGGCATGTGCATGGCAAAACTTTCACTTTGTTTTTGTTTTACTTTCTTCTGAGGATGCTTCTATTGTTGTCATTCCATTCGTGCATTTGTCCCTTTCATTTGACATGAAAAGGACTGCCTCTTTTGGGTCATTTCTTCTAATTTCTCCCCATACCTTCTTTCTGGTGCTAGTAGCCCAAGTCTCAAAAGAAGCCCAGACTCTCATAAGAACTCAAAAGGACCATGTGAAAGGACAGCAAAGCTGAGGCCAGCCTGGCCTCCTGTGGAAGGGAATTTGAGAATCTGGGAGCTGCAACAGAGGAGGCCCTCTCCTATATCCCCACCAGACCCACCTGTGAGGGTGGGTGGTGGGACCAAGAGAAAGGTCTCCCCTGATGATGTTAACACCCATAAAGGGAGACACAGTTCTTCTGAGTCATTTTGAGACTTTTGGATTCTTTTGAGAATTGTGTAAATTAATCAAATAAATAAAAAGCAACTTGGAAAATCTTTACCAGGCGTTCCAAAATTTGTCTCTGGATTTAAATTGTCCAGTAACCAGAAAAAGCAAATTGGGGAGGGGATAATGACAATGCCACCGAACTAAGGACATATAGTATAGCCTCCACCTGTCATCTCACACAAGACATAGCTTTAAAAATCTCACCCTGTTTTTATGATTGAGATAGCACAGGGTTAACGATATATATATATTAAATATATACCCCCCTGGATACACATATTAACATGACAAGGGGTATTGAACGAGCCAAAAAAGCCATCAGGAGTAGAGATGAGACGTATGTAGAAACAAATCTCAATTTTTGATGACTATCACATATTCATTGCTCCATATCCATCAATTCCTAGAGACTCTGATGACTATGAAACAATGAATATTTACCTGGTTTTATTCGTTGACTCATCAACTCGACTATATTCGTCAATTCGTCAACCCTTTTTTTAGGCCTCTGTGCCATCTCTGCAGCCTGCTTGTGCCAGTCAGGAGATCCTGGATTGCCATGTCAGAGAGCCAATAGTGCTGCTGAAAGGGTTGTGGGGGTGTAACTTTTTCAGAGGCTTTATATAAGCCTTTTCCCTGGAGCCATTTCCCACTTCTGCTCTGAGTCTCTTGGCTAAGAGCAGTTGTCACTGGCTGTGGTTGTGCTTTCACTTTTGTGACAGCAAAGCAAACACTTATTTTCCTCATTTAATTCATTTCTTATTTCTTCCATTAATATTATTTGAACTTTACTGGGAATTTTGGGCGGGATTTCTTTAGCTATGTGGGTATTTCAGTTAGGCTGGTTCTTTTTGGAGGGTTGTATTCAGGCAATCCCAAAGAAGGGCAGTGCCAAAGAATGCTCCAACTACCGTACAGTTGCACTCATTTCACACGCTAGCGAGGTTATGCTCAAAATCCTACAAGGTAGGCTTCAGCAGTATGTGGACCGAGAACTCCCAGAAGTACAAGCTGGATTTCGAAGGGGCAGAGGAACTAGAGACCAAATTGCTAACATGCGCTGGATTATGGAGAAAGCCAGAGAGTTCCAGAAAAACATCTACTTCTGCTTCATTGACTACGCAAAAGCCTTTGACTGTGTGGACCACAACAAACTAGGGCAAGTTCTTAAAGAAATGGGAGTGCCTGACCACCTTATCTATCTCCTGAGAAATCTATATGTAGGACAGGAAGCAACAGTTAGAACTGGATATGGAACAACTGATTGGTTCAAAATTGGGAAAGGAGTACGACAAGGCTGTATATTGTCTCCCTGCTTATTTAACTTATATGCAGAATACATCATGCGAAAGGCTGGACTGGAGGAATCCCAAGCCGGAATTAAGATTGCCAGAAGAAATATCAGTAACCTCAGATATGCAGATGATACCACTCTGATGGCAGAAAGTGAGGAGGAATTAAAGAACCTCTTACTTAGGGTGAAAGAGGAGAGCGCAAAAAATGGTCTGAAGCTCAACATCAAAATAACTAAGATCATGGCCACTGGTCCCATCACCTCCTGGCAAATAGAAGGGGAAGATATGGAGGCAGTGACAGATTTTACCTTCTTGGGCTCCATGATCACTGCAGATGGGGACAGCAGCCACGAAATTAAAAGACGCCTGCTTCTTGGGAGGAAAGCGATGACAAACCTAGACAGCATCTTAAAAAGCAGAGACATCACCTTTGCCGACAAAGGTCCACATAGTCAAAGCTATGGTTTTTCCAGTAGTGATGTATGGAAGTGAGAGCTGGACCATAAAGAAAGCTGACCGCCGAAGAATTGATGCTTTTGAATTGTGGTGCTGGAGGAGACTCTTGAGAGTCCCCTGGACTGCAAGGAGAACAAACCTATCCATTCTGAAGGAAATCAACCCTGAGTGCTCACTGGAAGGACAGATCCTGAAGCTGAGGCTCCAATACTTTGGCCATCTCATGAGAAGAGAAGACTCCCTGGAAAAGACCCTAATGTTGGGAAAGTGTGAAGGCAAGAGGAGAAGGGGACGACAGAGGACGAGATGGTTGGACAGTGTCACCGAAGCTACCAACATGAATTTGACCCAACTCCGGGAGGCAGTGGAAGACAGGAGGGCCTGGCGTGGTCTGGTCCATGGGGTCACGAAGAGTGGGAGACGACTTAATGACTAAACAACAACAACAAAAATTTAATTTAACCCAATGAGATTCACTATTATACTCCTCTTCCACTCTGGATTTTGGAGCACAATAATACATACAGCTCACTAAAGCCATGCTTTGCCTGGCCCAGTTCTGTCTTCAAAAACAACAACAGTAATAACTGAAAGTGCAACTCAGAAGTAAGTCAATCCGAATGAGTTTTACTCCTGGAGAAAGGCAGCCTCCCACTTATTTCAGCCAACTTCCACACACTGCATCCTCTCACCCCATCCATCCCAACATGAGACCACTAGGCTGAAATGTCTATGGAGATATTTAAAACAGGATCTGTGCAAAAGCAGACCAACTTCATCCTGCACATTTGTATCATTGATTCTTCTCTTTGCAATGTCTGGTGAGTGAAAAGAATCACATGTTTAGTAGCAGGGTACTGATTTTACACCAGCCCACCCACTCCACACATTTTTGCCAGAGGCCAAAAACAACAACAACAACAACAAAAAGTGGAAGAGGAGGCAAAAATATCTTTCTGGGCACTTGGCAATACTATCTATAACCTCTTTTCCCAGAAGGCCATGATTACAATGGCAGTGAACGAAACAGGCCAGAACCTAGAGGCTTGTCCTGATCTCTTTTCCAGATGAGGCCTGCCACGGCCAAGTGCTCCTTATTCTGTCACAAAGTAAGTTCTTTATGCTGTCCTTACAATGGGGGTCGGCAAAGCTATCGTTTGACTGCATCTCCCATCAGCCCTAGCCAGGATAGCTAATGATGAGGAATGGTGGGAGTTGTGGTATAGCATCCAGAGGGCAGCACTTTGCCCATCCCACACGATAGTCATCATGCACAAAAAGAAGCTTCTTTTGAAACGGGACTACAGACTTTTGGGATCTTCCTTTGTATCAACTCCTCCTTCTCAGTTTGTTCCATTTAAGATACGTAGCATTTTATTTTCCTTTTGCAATTTGAATGGGAGTTTGAATAGCTTCACTTTTGTTCAAACTGGCAAAAGCTCATGTGTGGTAACTAGCTGTTAATTACCCCTCCTTTCGCTTTTAATTCTGAGGCATGGCAGCACAACAGGATTCACAGCTCGACTTTCTTGGGCCTTTTATGGAAGCAGGTGTTCTTGCTGGAAAATGTTCAGCAGCTGCATTCCAGGGCGTACATGGAAACAATTGCCAGTCCCTTGGAAGAGCATCTGCCAGCGTGGCTGGAGACAGAAGACCAAAAATAACTTACTGCGGTTCATCAGAGCCCCTTTGCAGGCAGAAGCAGATTAGCTTTGGCTGTAACATGCTACGGAGTGGGGTGGGGTGGGGAAGCAGAGACACATTGAACTCAGGATTAGCATAATCATCTCCAGCCATGCTTTTCATATCCGGCCATTCTGCAGTATTTTATGTGTGCTTCCCTAAACTCTTGTTCTCTAATCTGGAGTAAATACATCCTGTTATGTTGAACTATATTGGCAAGTATCCTACTGCCTCAGTGCAGAACAGGACAATTATAGAAGTGTCCAACACCTCATTCCAGCAGACCTCTGTCATATGCCTACTTGTGCAACTGATCTTGCAACCAATACAAGAATGTGCACATGATGAGGGACCCATGTGAGCAAGAAGGATACTTACACAATTGTCCTTCTGCTCTGTGCTTAAGCAATAAGATACTGGCCATGGAATCTAGATGAGAGAGTCACCCTCCAGATGCTGCTGGACTGCAACTCCCATACAACCTGGTCAACATAGCCAAAAAGGAAGGCTGATGGATTTTGCAGTCCAACAAATTCTGGAGGACTCCAACCCTAGTCATCATAGAAGCACACAATGCAGGGGGGAAAGTACAATATTATGGAAGCTGCATATTCTGCAAGCTCCCTTCACCAAGATTCAGCTCCCTATACTATACTGAGAGGTTTGGCCACAGCTTATGAAGGAAAAACTTGCAGCCATGTTAAAATAGAAATTGAACTGCTCTCCCAAAGAAAATAGTCTCTCTCCATGAAGAACCATAACATGGCCATGCCCAACTCCATTTGTTTACGTACTACTTTCTTATCTGCCTCAGCCTTATAAGCAAATATTAAGGAAAAAGTGTACATGAAATAAATGAGTAATAAAGTATTTCTTAAAAGTCAAGTATTTGTGGTGATCTGAACGTTCTGCCAGAGTGTGTCTGTAATACAGTACATATTTTCCAAGACCATAAAAAGTTATGAAAAGCCATGCCAGAAGATACTTACTAAAAGATTTTCTAAGTCAATATTCTTTCTGCAGCCATCAAGTCATATTTGACTTACAGCAATCCTAACCCCTTGTAAAAAGGGAATTTTAGGTTATTATAAATAAGTTAATAAAGTTGTGGCCCTAGTTAACCCATATATCTGTGTCTGTCTCTTTATTCCAGACTGGGGGGGGGGGGGGCAAAGCAATCCTAAGAGGGATCTCAAGGTATGTGAGATATTTAAGGAGTGTTTTTACTGTTACCACCCACCTGAATTTCCCATGGTTTATCAGCAATTCAAGCCTAGGTTTCCTGAGTCCTAGCCCATCACTTTATCCACCACACCAGAGTGGATACAATATTCTGCGTAAGGAAGCCATTCGGAAGAAATGAGTGCAGCTGCACACTCCATCTCATATTCTCTAGCAACTGATACACAGATGTCTCTAATAATGGTGGTGAGACATAACCATCCTGATCAGTAGCTCCTGATGGCCTGAATTTCCATGAATTTATCCAATCATTTTTCTAAAGCCATCCACATTGGCAGCTGTCATATTTTGTGGCAGTGAAGTTCATAGTAAGCTCATGCATTTTGCAAAGGAGTTTCTTTTGCTGAGCCTGTGAAAGACAGGAAAATTGAACATTTTGTAAGGCCAGTTACATAGTAGGAAGTAAAAACCCATGCCAAAAGGAGCTTTAGAATTCAAGGACTGACACTTTAACTGCTAGAGAGAGCTTTGTCTTGGTAAGCAGCGAAGTAAGTTTAAGCTTATGTTTTGTCAGGCAGGACTGACCTCTGTATCTTCCTGATGGAAGGAACTAGGAGTGCTCTTAGATGTGTTAGTAAAAGAAGATAACCATTCCAGGAAAGACTGGCTTTTAGTGTGCAGTTCACTGGTTGTATTTCTGTGCGGTGTTCCTGTATATATCTTGTTACATTTAATCCATATGTGTTATGAAATAAGTATTGCCCCTCCCCAACCAGTAAATAAAGAGGTGAGACACAAGAGATTACTTTCAATTTGGGCCACTATTACTTCTTTAATTCCCCTGATCCCACCACTGTCACCTTTGCTCTCCAAGCCAACCAGAAAAGAATGCTGTTCCTGGAGAGGAGTACATGTGTCCATCCAAGCAGTGTGACACCCCCCCCGCCCTAAAACAAAATTAATTATCCCATCTAATTGCTAAATAAAAGGGCATGGATAGCATTTGTAGCATTTGGACCTCCAACACCAAATTCTGGCAATACTTTCACCCTGTTACTGCTACCATCGATGCAGCCCCTGTCTGGAAAGAGTGCATCCCAGATTACATATTTTCAAACCTAAACCTTCTGATTAGCACGCTAACTAGGAGTGGACTGGATAGAACAACTGTCAGGTGGATACACAATTGGCTACAGAATCATACTCAGAGGGTGATGATTAATGGCTCCTTCTCCAACTGGGAGGAGGTAACAAGTGGGGCACCCCAGGGCTCAGTCCTGGGGCCATTGCTCCTCAACATTTTTATTTTATTTTATTTTCAACTTTTTTATTTTCACTTTCAATAGGAGTAGGGGTTGGGGTGTGAATACAGGGGAATAAGGAGGGGATGGGAGTCTTCAACATTTTTATTAATGACCTGGATCAGGAGATGCAGGGAATGCTAATCAAATTTGCAGATGACACAACATTGGGTGGAATAGCTAATACTCTGGAAGACAGAAACAAAATTCAAAATGATCTAGATGGGCTTGAGCACTGGGCTGAAAACAACAGAATGAAATTCAACAGGGATAAGTGCAAAGTACTGCACCTCGGAAAAAGAAACCAAACACACAGTTACAAGATACCTGGTTCAGGAATACTATAAGTGAGAAGGATCTTGGAATTGTTGTAGATAGCAAGCTAAATATGAGCCAACAGTGTGATGTGACTACAAAAAAGGCAAATGCTGTTTTAGGCTGCATTTAACAGAAGGATAGTTTCCAAACCCCGCCAGGTGCTAGTTCCTCTCTATTCAGCACTGGTTAGGCCTCACATATTGTGTCCAGTTCTGGACACCACACTTCAAGAAGGATGCTAACAAATTGGAACAAGTTCAGAGGAGGGCAACAAGGATGATCAGGAGGCTTTAAACCAAGCCCTATGAGGAAAGGCTGAAAGAACTGGGCATGTTCAGCCTTGAGAAAAGAAGGCAGAGGGGTGATATGATAACACTTTACAAATACTTGAAAGGCAGTCATACAAAGGAGGGACAGGATCTGTTCTCGATTATCCCAGAGTGCAGGACACACAACAACGGGCTCAAGTTACAGGAAGCCAGATTTCGTTTGAATATCAGGAAAAACTTCCTAACTGTTAGAGCAGTACAGCAATGGAACCAATTATCTCGAGAGGTGGTGAGTGCTCCAACTCTGGAGGCATAAAAGAGGAATTTAGACAACCGCCTGACAAATACAAATAGAGGAATACAAATCTGCTTTGACTTGTATTCCTAAAATTGAGCAGGGGGTTGGACTAGATAGCCTTATAGGCCCCTTCCAACTTCATTATTCCATGATTCTGATTCCAGAGTGCATCTGGTCACCATACAAACTGTTACCTGATCATTAGAGTCCCATTTTGATGCCTAAAAAGACAGCCCTTGCCAGTCCCTCTCACTGCCAAGTATTTATCCATGACATGGACTGGGCATGACTCCCCATCTGTAAACAGAGTTGGACTTGGATCAGCACAAGTGAAACTCCATCAAATTCCCACCTTACTTGACATCATTAAATTGCAGGGCCCATCCCACCATCTCCATTTGCAAAGCTGCAACCAGCTCACTGATTCCCAATAAGCCAAAAAAGGCCCCCAAGCTAAGCTGAATGAAACATTTATTTATTTATTTATTTATTTATTTATTTATTTATTTATTTTACACCAGTGGTCACTCTAGATGGTTCACATGTAATAACAATAAGAAAAACAAACATGACATTGTTAAGAGCATTATATTAAATTATCAATCCCAAACTGGAATTAAGATTGCCGGAAGAAATATCAACAACCTCAGATATGCAGATGATACCATGGCAGAAAGTGAGGAGGAATTAAAGAACCTCTTAATGAGGGTGAAAGAGGAGAGCGCAAAAAATGGTCTGAAGCTCAACATCAAAAAAACTAAGATCATGGCCACTGGTCCCATCACCTCCTGGCAAATACAAGGGGACGATACGGAGGCAGTGACAGATTTTACTTTCTTGGGCTCCATGATCACTGCAGATGGGGACAGCACCCACGAAATTAAAAGACGCCTGCTTCTTGGGAGGAAAGCGATGAGAAACCTAGACAGCATCTTAAAAAGCAGAGACATCACCTTGCCGACAAAGGTCCGCATAGTCAAAGCTATGGTTTTTCCAGTAGCAATGTATGGAAGTGAGAGCTGGACCATAAAGAAGGCTGACTGCCGAAGAATTGATGCTTTTGAATTGTGGTGCTGGAGGAGACTCTTGAGAGTCCCCTGGACTGCAAGGAGATCAAACCTATCCATTCTGAAGGAAATCAACCCTGAGTGCTCACTAGAAGGACAGATCCTGAAGCTGAGGCTCCAATACTTTGGCCATCTCATGAGAAGAGAAGACTCCCTGGAAAAGACCCTAATGTTGGGAAAGTGTGAAGGCAAGAGGAGAAGGGGACGACAGAGGACGAGATGGTTGGACAGTGTCACTGAAGCGACCAACATGAATTTGACCCAACTCCGGGAGGCAGTGGAAGACAGGAGGGCCTGGCGTGGTCTGGTCCATGGGGTCACGAAGAGTCGGACACGACTTAACGACTAAACAACAACAACAAAATTAAATTATCAAATTAAAATAAATAATAAAATTTAAAACATATAAAACAAAACTAAAAACAAAATACTTTAATAATGAGAACAACAGAGGGTTGCCCAACAGGGCCCCCAATCCTTTCAAAATTCTGGGTGAAAGAGGAACTCTGCTATCTCTGTGTCCAATCTCCCTATTCCACAGACCTCTATCATCTTCCATACCTAGAAATCCCTCGTTGTGTCTACCTGCTCCTGTGTGTTCCCCTTAAAAGTGGCCAATCTCCCTTGGATGGAGCATAGGCCTAGACCCTTCTCCCAAAGGCAAACACAAAACTGCATAAGCTGGGGAACAGGAAAAGGCCATAACACTAGAAGCTCCAATTGCACTTTGAAGTTGTGAAAATCTGCACTAGCCCCATTGTAACATGTGCAAGTATTGGGTGTGAGCACCAACCTTCCCTCTCTGCCTTATTTCTCCAAGCTTCCATATGTCAGCTGGGAAGCTCTCTGGTCTTCCTTGAGCATCAGGGGCCAATTACCTGAACTGCTGCATCTGTAGGTGGAATAGTGCTTCTGCAATGTTATTGTCAACCCTGGCACATGTCCAGGAAGAACTAAAATGTTAAACTTCAAACCATCTAATATGAACTCCCTCACTGACCTTTGGTAACCTAGAGGACAGGTTGTCCACTGTATGAACAACTGCCAGATTTCCACACAAAAACGTACAGCTGAATTAGCCAAAAGTAGGGCCCATAATCCATAACCTCGCCATTATCAATGGGGGGAAATACAAAAAACCCATGTCTCTTGCAATGCCCAGGTACACCTATTCCTGTAGCTATTGCCCTATAACTACCTACCATTAACATAAACTTCAAGCCCTGTGGCCCCCATTGTGTCCAATTGAATCTGAAATTGTGCTCCTAATTTCATCTTCTCATGCTAAAAAGAGATACCATTAAAACTGTCCAGGTGTGCGTGCGGGTGGGCAGGAGTGTGGGTGGGTGGGTGGCCAGGAAGTGCGCTTGTTCTTTTGGCCCTTGAAAATCTTAATTGTTATTTACACACTGCATGGTGGCTATTTTGTTTGTCTTGATAGGCATCCTTCAGTCTCGAGAGACTATGGTAACGTGCTCTGAATAGAGGTCTTGGAACAGCGTCTAGTGTGGCTGAGAAGGCCAATTCGAGAGTGACAATCCCTTCCACGCTGAAGACAAATACAATCTGTCCCTTGTCCAGCTCCCTGATTTTGCTGGTTTCGGGACTGCCTCTTTGCCTCGGCCTGCTGAACAAGTGTCTCTTCAAAATGGGAGAGGCCATGATGCACCGCCTGCCTCCAGGCTGAACGCTCAGATGTCAAGGTTTCCCATCTGTTGAGGTCCATTCCTAAGGCCTTCAGATCCCACTTGCAGATATCCTTGTATCGCAGCTGTGGTCTCCCTCTGGGGCGATTTCCCTGCACTAATTCTCCATACAGGAGATCTTTTGGAATCTGACCGTCAGCCATTCTCACGACATGCCCCAGCCAATGTAGACATCACTGTTTTCAGTAATGTATGCATGCTAAAAATTCCAGCTCGTTCTAGGACTACTCTATTTGGAACTTCGTCCTGCCAGGCGATACCAAAAATGCATTGGAGATAACGCATATGGAATATGTTCAGCTTCCTCTCCTGCTATGCACAAAGGGTCCAGGACTCACTGCAGTACAGGAGTGTACTCAGGACACAGGCTCTATAGACCTCGATCTTGATATATGTCGTCAGCTTCTTATTAAGCCCTACTCTCTTTGTGAGTCTAGAGAACATGGTAGCTGCTTTGCCAATGCGTTTATCCAGCTCGACATCGAGGGAGAGAGTGTCAGAGATCATTGAGCCAAGGTACACGAAGTCATGAACAACCTCCAATTCTTGTGTGGAGATGGTAATAGACAGAGGTGAAAATGAAAATACAGTGGTGCCTCGACTTACGACCATAATCCGTTCCAGAAGATGGATGTAACTCGAAATGGTCGTAAGTCGAAGCACCATTTCCCATAGGAATGCATTGAAATGCAATTAATCCGTTCCGGCCGAAGAAAAAAAATCACCAAAAAAAATAATCACTGCAAGACTCATTGGAAACGCGATTAATCCCTTCCAGCCAAAGGGGGGGGGGGGGAAGCAATCAAGCGTGCAAGACCCATTGGAAATGCACAGAAAACAAATGGAGCAGATCAGAAATGCACAGAGAACAAAGGGGGCAGGTCAGAAATGCAAAGAAAACAAAGGAAAAAGCAAGGGAAGCATGCAGGACCCATCGGATATGGGGGAAAAAACCCAAAAAGCAACCAAACCCCCCAAGACCCATTGGAAATGGGGGGAAAAGCCAAAAAACAAACAAACCCCCCAAGACCCATTGGAAATGGGGAAAAAACACTCCAAAAAGCAACAAAAAACCCCAAGACCCATTGGAAATCGGGGGAAGCCAAAAAACAAACCCCCCAAGACCCATTGGAAATGGGGGGGAACCAACAAACAAACCCCCCAAGACCCATCGGAAATGGGGAAAAAACACTCCAAAAAGCAACCAAAAAACCCCAAGACCCATTGGAAATGGGGGGGGGGGAACCCAAAAAACAAACAAACCCTGCAAAACCCATAACAGCACAGAAACATAACCCCCCCCAGCTCAAAATCACGCTGCAAAAACACCCAGAACGGTTTTTTTAAAGGAGAAAACAACACCTTACCTTACCAGGCAGCCCGAAGCCTCCCTGCAAACACACACACACACACGCTCACTCAGAAGCAGAAGGAGGTAGTCCCAAGCCTCCTCCGACACACACTCTCTAACTGCTGGGGCGAAAGAGCTACAAAGAAGCAGCGTCATCGCCACCTACAGTTAGAAATTTGAATTTCCCGCCTTTTTTCCCTGCCTTTTTCTGTTCCTAAGTGGAAGCTCCGGTCACAAGTAGAAGCAAAGATTTGTGGCCGGAGCTGGTCGTAACTCGAAATGGTTGTAAGTAGGGACGTTCGTAAGTCGAGGCACCACTGTATTGCAAATATATTATGTGGCCCTCTGTGTGAAAAGTTTGGAGGCCCCTGCATTGCATCATAAAAATGATACAAGAATGCTCTCAATGGAGCCACAACTGAGTACACAAAATTCAAATGACCAACAAGTTCCTAGAGTTCTCAATGTTGATATATATAATTATGCAACACAGTATGTATCCGTGTATCTGTATATTTAAATGTGTTTGCTATGAAAGACCAGAATGTTGTATTTGCATAGCATAGCATTCTGACCAATCAGAATGGGTCTGGAGTCAGCCAGGCAGCTTTATAAGACAGGTGTCAGTCAGCAGTCTGTCAGACAGAGTCTCACTCGGTATGTAACTCAAACAGGGCTAAATATATGGCAGTGATAGGGACAACTACAGTCATGTGAAAAAGAAAGTACACCCTCTTTGAATTCTATGGTTTTACGAATCTGGCCATAATAAAAATAATCTGATCCTTACCAGGTCTGAAAATTAGGTAAATACAACCTTAGATGAACAACAACACATGACATATTACTCTGCATTATGAATTATTTTACGAAAATAAAACCAAAATGGAGAAGTCATGTGTGAAAAACTAGTTACACCTTATGATTCAGTCGCTTGTAGAACCACCTTTACAGTCTCTCACATTGTTGTGGTGGAGTTTTGGCAGACTCTTCTTTACAAAGTTGCTTCAGTTCATTGAGGTTTGCAGGCATTTGTTTATGCATAGCTCTCTGAAGGTCCCACCACAGCATTTCAAAGGGGTTGAGGTGTGGACTTTGACTGGGCCATGGCAACACCTTGATTATTTTCTTTTTCAGCCATTCTGTTGTAGATTTGCTGGTGTGCTTGGGATCAATGTCCTGTTGCATGACCCAGTTTCAGCCAAGCTTGAGCTGTCGGACAGATGGCCTCACATTTGACTCTAGAATACTCTGGTATACAGAGGAGTTCATGGCTGACTCAATGACTGCAAGGTGCCCAGGTCATGTGGCTGCAAAACAAGCCCAAATCATCACCCCTCCACCACTGTGCTTGACAGTTGGTATGAGGTGTTTGTGCTGATATGCTGTGTTTGGTTTTCACCATATGTGGTGCTGTGTATTATGGCCAAACATCTCCACTTTGGTCTCATCTGTCCAAAGGATATTGTTCCAGAAGTCTCGTGGTTTGTCCAGATGCAACTTTGCAAACCCAAACTATCTTGCCATGTTCTTTCTAGAGAAAAGAGACTTTCTTCCAAACAAACCATACTTGTTCAGTCTTTTTCTAATTGTGCTGTCATGAACTTTAATATTTAACATGCAAACCAATGCTTGTAGAGTCTGAGATGTAACTCTTGGGTTTTTGGCAATTTCTCTGAGCATTGCATGGTCTGACCTTGGAGTAAATTTGCTTAATACGTAAAACCATAGAATTCAAAGAGGGTGTACTTTCTTTTTCACTTGACTGTCATAGACTAAACATGTAACAGGACTGGAACTGATAGGGCTGCCAGGAATAAAGAAGGATCTGATATGGCCAGATAGGGCTTACAAATGTAATAGTATAACAAGGTGATAATTTGTTATTTACCAGAGAAAATATGTCTGTCAATAATGGTGTCTCTTTTTAGCATGAGAAGATGAAATTAGGGGCACAATTTGAAATTCTGTTGGACACTGTAGCTAATGTAGAAGTATAACAGGAGGTGACTTTACAGCTGGTTGGGCAGTAGTCCCTAAAAATGCAGCACCCAATGTAATCATCTACCTTCTTCATGGAACTCCCCCAGTGCAATGAATATCAAGCATTTTATGGCTAACAGTGTGGATGCTCCACCTTCATGTAAGTTCATGTATGTTTGGACAGTACTAGTCCCAAGGAATGTATTTCTCTCCTTCCAGTTCCCATTATCCCCTGTACAATTTAAATGTGTAAAACATTACAACATAATTGCTAGAAGTGAAATAAATCTCTTTGAAATTAGTTGTATGGATAAACAGTCTCAGCAGTTGTGTTACAGATGCAAAGTGATTTATGGGAGAAGGACAGAGAGTCATGCTGCTTCAGTTAAACAGCTCCAGTTGATTCAAAACAGATGTCTAACCTTTATCTCCATATCTGCAGAAACTAAAGGAGTTGATTGAGGGGGAGCACAAAAAACAGCAGCTGGAGCTAGTGGAAACTCAAATATCTTTCAAACTCTCAAAAGAAGAAGGAAAAAAATTGGCCAGAAAACGTTTTTCCTGTTAAAACTATATGGCTTGGTTTTAAAGTAGCTGCTATAGCAACTGCCAAGAATTGAAGCCATTCACGATCCATCTCATTAAGTTACTAATATTTTTACTGCTAACAAGTCAGCAGTTCATGTCAATTCAATTCTAGAGGAAATCTCTGGGCAGAACTGCTCCTCTTTAACTCTATGCCTTAGAGTCTAAGGCAAAGCAGTATTTATAAAAATGAAGAGAGAAATAAATATTTTGATTTAGAGAAGCTGGAAACCCAAGGATCCCCAGTTTGGCTTGGAAAAGAGAAAGGTTTTTGGCATCCATGTTCCTCGGTCCTGAAATCAAAGCAAGGCAGCTTGTGGCCTCTACAGAAATTCCTTTATGCGTCACCAAAATAGACTGATGTCTTTATAACATATTAAGTGAATCTGAATGCATGGATACTAAGGGTCAAACCAGATAACTTGCTTAGCTTTATTTACATGTGGCGTTCTAGGCAAGTTTCCAAAATATGTTGGAGATGTAGTGCATCAGTTTTTGACCTTTTCCATAATCAGTTACATGACTTCTGATAGTAAAAAATTTTTGGTCATAAAAATATAATTGACCATATTGTGCATGTGAAATTCTATTAGATCTCTTGACTGGGTTACTGGGTTAAATCAAGGAAGATGTTTGTCTGAATCATTACGAATTAGCATGGATTTTTATAACCAAAGCCAGGATATAAATAGTTACAAAATGACAAAGGTGTGAAGTATCCTGCCTAAATATTAAATAAGATATAGCAGACTGCAACTAAGTGTGGACTGGATAGAACTACTGTCAGGTGGATACATAGTAGTTTACAGAATTGTCTTGACAGACTGATTATCAATGGCTCATTTTCAAACTGGGAGGAGGTAACAAGTGGGGTACAACAACACTCAGTCCTGGACCTGGTGCTCTTCAACATTTTTACGACTGACTTGGATGAGGGGGCACAGAGAGTGCTTATCAGATTTGTGGATGACACAAAATTGGATGGAATACTAATAACCTGGAAGACAGAAACAGAAGTAAAAAGGATCTTGATAGGCCTGAGCACTGAGGTGAAAAAAAAAAGAATGACATTTAACAAGGATATAATTGCAAAGTTCTACACCTAAGGAAAAAACAAACACACAGTTAAGAAATGGGGGATACTTGGCTCAGTATTACCATATGTGAACTGTTGTAGATCACAACAGATCTTTGAACTGTTATAGATCACAAGCGGAATATGAGGCAACAGTGCAATGTGGCTGCAAAAAAGACAAATGCCATTTTAGGCTTCATTAACAGAAGTATAGTCTCCAAATCCCATTAAATACTACTTCCCCTCTATTCAGGACTGGTTAGGCTTCATCTTGAGTACTGGGTCCAGTTCTGAACACTGAACAAACTGGGTGCCAACAAACTGAAAAAAGTTCAAAAGAGGACTGGAACAAGTTCAGAAGATGGCAAGAAAATGATCAGGGGACTGGAAATCAGTCTCTATAAGGAAAGATGGAAAGAACTGGGCATGAGAAAAGAAGACTGAGAGTATGTATGATAGTATTTTTCAAATATTTGAAAGGTTTTCAAACAGATGAGGGGCAGGATCTGTTCTCAATCACCCAGAGTGCAGGACAAGCAGTAATGGTCTCAATTTACAGGAAGCCAGATTTCAGTTGAATATCAGGAAAACTTTCTATCTGTTAGAGCGGCATGGCAATGGAACCAGTTACCTAGGGAAGTACTCCAATGCTGGAGGCATTCAAGAGAGAATTGGACAACCATCTGCCAGATCTGCTTTGATCTGTATTCCTGCCTTGAGCAGGGGATTAGACTCAATGGCCTAACAGGCCCTTTTCCAACTCCATTATTCTATGATTCTATGAAAAAAACAAAGTGGGAGGAACCATTTGGGGCTAGTTCAAATAGAAATGAGTGACTGTACAAAGCTGCTGGACCTGTGCAAGAAATCTCAGTTGGAATTCATCACTATGTTGAAAGTGATAAACTCCTTGTCTTGTCTTCCAGCATAATGATGAATATTTCACATGTCTGATATTGTTGGAGGTTAACAGGAACACAGTGACCATCATAGCTGAGAAGACTATGTGTGACCATGCGCGATCTATGGAGACCATTTCATAGGACAAGGGTGATGGTCGGCATGCTCCAGGATATGCAGATTTGGATGCAATTTTTGGATGGTTTCAATGGCGTTTTGTTCTAGCGGGACGAGATACACCTTACAACTGACTTCCAGGTGCAGACAAACATTGATGGATCATTGGGTTATGGAATTTATTTCAGAGGAAAGTGGTGTGCAGGAGTGTGGCCAGCAGTTTGGCATCAGGCCAAGACTTGACATTCCAAGAGTGCTTCCCTACTTTGGGAGCATTCTGGTTATGGTCAATGGAGTGAGCCAATTCAGTAGTTAAGTTCTGGTGCAAGAACCTAGTGGTTGCCCATATCATTAACAATCTTATTTCTCCACCAGAGAATGTTATGAGGTTAGTGCAGGCATTCACTTTGTAGTGCTTTGCAATTTTATATTGTCATGCAGGCACAACATATTCTGGGTCTGGATAATAACATCACTGACGCCATGTCCCATCACCAGATCGAGGGGTTCAGGGCATTAGCTCCAGGAGCCAGTGAGTGGCCCGAGGTTCTCCCTCCTTTGGTTTGGCAAATTGGTGGGATGAAGCTGAGCAGGCAATAGGGTTGGCACTGGCCCCAAGGGCATGCAGGGGATATTTGGCTGTGAGTACAGATTTCCAAGATTTTAGAGCTAGGGAGGGTGTGAAGCTGACTTGGTGGGCTCTCATAGAACATTTAGAGCAGTTTGCGATTTACTTATATAGGAAAAGTCTTCTGCCTAGTTCCATTCAGGGAAAAATGTCAACCTTGGCCTTCTATGCTAAGGCACAGGGTTTTCTGGACACAACATCTGATTTCAGCATCCGGAAAATAATTGAGGGCTGGGGCAAAGAAAAAGTTAGGGTTCCAGATACCAGGCTGCCCCTTACACCAGCTATTTTAGTTAAGTTCAGCTGAGCATGGAGGAGCATTTGCAGGGATGATTATGAGGCAGTGTTATTCCAGGCAGCGGCAGTGGTAGTCTTTTTTTGGAGCCCTTCAGGTCAGTGAATTAGTTGCAGCAGGCAAGGGAGATATTTCCCGGTCCACATTGCAGAGGAAAGATGTAGTGTTAGTCGGGAACAAGATTTATTTCCACATTTGCAGATCCAAGTCAGATCAGAGAGGGAAAGGGAATGACACTACATTGGGTCCTTGATCCATTGAGGAAATCTGCCCTGTTCAGGTGGTTGAGGGATACTTGGCATTGCAGGACAAGCAGCCGGGATATTTCTTCTGCCCTAATGATGGCTCCCCTTGATCAAATATCCATTTTGGAAAGTGACAGATCTGGCACTACAGCAAATTAGAATACAGGGTTGTTATTTTGGAACCCATTCCTTCAGGATAGGAGTGGCCTCAACTGCAGCAACCCTGGGATATGGTCGTGATGATATTAAGAAGATGGGAAGGTGCTCTTCATGTAAATAAAGTCTGTGTGTGCATATGCTCCCTCAGCTTTAGGTAAGTGGCTGGCCCAGTTTGTGTTTTGTTTGCAGGTCCAGTGTGTCCCAGGAGGTGGCTGTGTATCCATGCAGCCAAAACAGCCTGGGAGCATAACTTGGGTCTGGGGGCATCATCCTGGCTGGAGTGGAGGGGACGGAGAGGCATGCTATGGGGCAAATTCCTTGGAACAGTGCCCCGTGATACTCAGTATTCCCCCCCCCCCCCATATATTGGTTGTTCACCTTGGAGGAAATGACTGGGCCTGGCAGAGCAGCAAGTCCTTGATAATTAATATCTTGCATGACCTAAGGGTTTGGAAAAGCAATCATCCAGCAGCGAAAATAATGTGGTCAACAATTATACCTTGGCATGTGTGGAAGGCAGAGTGCCCACCACAGTGTATTAACTGGGGAAAGTGGAGGGTGAATAGGGAGGTGATCAAAGTTGTATGTAAAGATCTGTTTGCTGTGATTGGCCACCTGGATATCTGTTTGAGTAGACCAGCACTTTATAGGAGTGATGGGGTACACTTGTCTGAGTTGCAAATGGAGATATTCTTGAGAGACTTGCAGAGGGGCCTGAGGTCTGAGGTTATTGGCTTGGAGGGCATGGGACATAGCAAGGCTAGCCCCATTGCTGTGGTGAGTAGTGCAGAATGAATATGGATCAGTAAGTTCCCCTTGGAGCACAAGGGAGGTTATAGTCCTTCCAAATTCATAGCGCTGTGGATCATGTGATCACAGTGCTGAGTGGGAGGATGTGCTGGGGTCCCTTCCGGGCCAACGACTGCCAATGGGGGTGGGTTTGGAGGCCCAGTGGGTGGGTGGATCATTGGCTAGGCAGGGCTGCACTGTCTTAAGGACCATGTGACCTCAGGGCCCGGGACTCACCCGTTTATGTAAAGAGGGGTCCAATGAGAACTCCACTACAAAGCTGTTTCCACACTACTGCTGGCCCCTTGGTTTTGGCATTCTGAGGTTAACAAAGCATTTATTATTATTAAAGTGTGGCCCTAGTTTACTCATCACTACGCCTCATTATTCCGGGATGGGAACGCAATGTTGGGATCCACTGGTGAGCACAGCTTTGCTGTGCAGGGCTTCTTTGCCCTCCCACCTGGAATAGTGCAAGACACATAAATCATGGTATTGTGACCCAAAAGGGGAGAGGTAAGGAGCACTTTATTTAAAGACGCTCAGCCCCAATTTCGGCTTCTTTTGAGGCTTGCGACCTACCCGTCAACCCTCTGATCTAGTGTGCCTATAACTGGCTGCCAATAGAGTGGGGATTGGAGGCCCATTGAGTGGTCGGATCATTGGCTGACCGGGGCCGTGCTGTCTTTAGGACTGTGTGAACTCTGGGCCCGGGATTTGCCCATAAAGAGGGGGTCCAGTGAGACCTCTATGACAATGCTGTTTCCACACTACATCAGGCCCCTTGGTTTTGGCATTCTGAGCAGGAAAAGACAATATTGCTTGTGTGTGTGTGTGTGTGTGTGTGTGTGTGTGTCAAAGTCTATCATCTTTATGGGTGAACTGGATGTGTGTATAGTAATGTCAATTTATAAACCATCAAATATACCATTCTGCTTTAAGAAGCCACATAGTGTGGAAAACCAAAACACTCACTTGGTAGTTGGAGATTTCCACAGCCATACCAATATTTGGGGCCTATGATGACAATGGCAAAGCTATTATAAAATGTGCAGAATCCCATTCCATGTGCCTTATACATGATCCTAAACTACACAGGTCATTTAACAGTGGCAGATGACAGAGAGGCTACAATCCAGATCGAATTTTTGTTAGTGGTCTTATAATTCAACAGTTCAATAAGAGCATAGGTGAACCAATTCCAAATGTTCAGCACAGACTCATTCGATGTCAGAAAGCTTGGAGATCACTGAAAAGACTGAACAACAACCCAAACAAAAGAACACCGTATGCAAATATAACCCCAAACCAAACAACACACCAACTACTCCTGGAAGGGAAGGCCAACCAATGCATAATAAAAATAAAACATCAAAGGGATATCCAGAGGGAATGCAATGAACTTTCTATTGCCTCCATATTAACAGGACTAGAGGAAGCCATAATAAAATGTAGAAATAGCAAAGTGGTGGGACTCAATGATATCCGGATTGAGCAAATTAAACATTTTGAGCAAAACACAAAAGAATAGCTCCTTCAACTCTTTAATAGCTGCTGGATGAACAAACAAATTCAAATAACAAGGCAGAAGATGAAAGCAATTTCTATCCTGAAACCAGGCAAAGAACCATCAGACCCCCAAAAGCTACAGGCCAATCTTCCTACGATGCCACTTATACAAAGTGTTTGAATGGTTTAATTGATATTAAACCATCTTGCCCCTAAAATTGAACCTCTTCTAATTCCAGAACAGGCAGGCTTTATTCCTGGCAAGAGCGGGTACCAACACAAATCTTAAATCTAACCCAGCATAGAGAAGACAGTTTTGAGACATAGAAAAGAACTGGAGCTGCATTTGTTGACCTTGCAGAGGCATATGATATGCTTCGCCATCAATTGCTGCTCGAAAAGCTCTACCGCCTTATTAAAGATTATGGTCTAACAGAAATTATCTCAATTCTATTTCAGAATCAAAGCTTCTTTGTTGAATCTCAAGGGAGGTATAATCACTGGAAAAATCAAAGGAACGGTCTCTCGATAGTATCTTAGCACCATTACTTTTTAACATTTATGCCAATGATCAACTGCCATTCCCATAGAGTTTCATCTATGTTGTTGATCTTTGCCTTGACAGTCCAGGGGGAAATCTTTGAGTCCATTGAGAACCAGCTAACTCAGCATTAGAAAATATTTCCTTTATTATGAAAACAGCCAGCTGAAACCAAACCGTTTAAAAACAGTGCCTTCCATTTAAGATCAGAGAAGCAGATAGGAAGCCTCAAGTTAGCTGGGAAGGCAAGGCTGTGGAACATTGTCCTACCCCAAAGTATATGGGTGTCACTCTGGATCAAACCCTGACCTTTGAAAACATTGACTAAACACAAAACAGAAAGTTACTGCCACAAATAACATTCTTAGGAAACTGGCTGGGTCAAACTGGGGTGCAAACCCACAAACAGTAAGAACAATAGCTTTGTCCCTGTGCTACTCCACAGCAGGACATGCTAGTGCTGTATGGTCTAAATCAGCCCATGTCAAACAAGTGGAGGTAGTGCTTAATGAATCATGCAGGATTATTACTGGCTGCCTGTAATCTACCCCCACTGAAAAAGTCCATTATTTGGCTGTCATTGCCTCTCCAGACGCACATTGAAAGGTGCTAGCAAATAATGAACAAAATAAGGTAATGCAGCACCAATCTCATCCACTTCATAGACACCAACCCTCTAGACCAGCCTTTCTCAACCATTTTTTTTTTTGCCAAAGCCATGAACACAATAAGAAAGAACAGATTTGGCCAATATAGGCCAAATCAGGACTCATAGGGTCACCATAAGTTGGAGGCAACATGGCAGCACATAACAACTCCTGGGACTGACCTCACATCTGAAGTTCGTAGAGATCAGTGTGTGTGGTTTCAGTGTGTGTGGTTTGCATCTCTTTTACAAAATGCCCTCCCCATCATTTTACTTTAAAAAATGAGAAAGGGCTGATAAGATGCATTTACCAATCAAAAGCTCTATTTTCCCTGCACAGCCAGGGAATCTCAACCGGGGCATTGTGGCCACTTAGCATGTCACTAAAAAGGAGGACAGTTCTTCCAATAGAGGACTGTCCTCCCTAGAGGAGGACATATGGCCACCCGGTTTGGCTGTCTTGTGAGTAGTAAAACAAACAGGTCACAAAACCCAGCCTACTCTAAAAGCACCACAGAAATTCATATAGGCACAGTCTGCTTTAAGTAACAGAGAAAGAGTTACAGCCACTGTAACTGCACTTCCATGTCAGCTCAAACCACAACAAAACAAAAGAAAGCATCAAATATATCAATATTACATTGCCAGCTGTAATGGCCTAAAATCTAATTGATAGTCCCAACTAGATTTGATCTACAGAATAGATAGGAACTTATCAACCCTTAAACAATTTCTGTTGTTTAAATGGTTTTATTCCCATTATATTCTAGTTCAGACTAACAAATGATTTGAGTATACCCAGAATACAAAACTGTTTCATAACAGTAAATACATAATTACTGCCTCAGCTCCTAATTTATATGGGACAGGTGCAAAGGCATAAACAGTTGCCCACAAGAACTTTTGTCACCTCATGTCAGCTTAATCCAAGAATTTTAATGCTGCGAATCCAAGCATATATAAGACAGGCGGCTGAAAATAACTGTTATTATCCTGGAATTAAAGAGCCAAAATGAAAGCATATATAAATCCAAGAAGATAAAGTGTAAAATCATGAGTCTGGAAGAAAGCTGTGAAAGCATCTTCAAATATGAAATAATACTGAGGATATAAATTCTGCAAAAGTACTGTAGCTAAAGTAGGCAAACCAAGAAACAGTCTGTTGACTTCCAAGCATTTTGCATTCTCAAATGTTTCTCCTCACCTCTTGCAGTCCAACCTATTTGCTTACCATTCTGGTATGTAATTCTGTGTATGTGTCTATAATGAACATCCCAGATGTGCATTCATTTCTTTTTATAGCTCCTTTGCCTGACACTTTCAGGCACCTTTTGGCAAAATCAACAAATACTGTCATTGAAAATATAAAGGACCTTGATTACACAGCTTGTTCCATTCAGTGCTTTCTCTTGGTGCGGTGGTGAGTGCATGCAACACTGTACCAAAGCCTGGGGTGGCACCCACCAAAGACATTCTAAAGGTCCGTGAAATGGAGCATGAGAAAAATGGAAGCTCTTTTCTTGGGGAAATAACACTTTATGGAGATTTGGATGGCAAATTATGGCATTCCTTGTTTTGCTTACAGGAAAGGAACTGTGTTGTCAACATCTTCTATAACTGTCTACATGTACTGTTGGTGCAAGTGAAAAGTGAAACTGGATGGGTCTGGAGAGGTTAAAAATAAAAATCCCCTGAGCTTTGATTGGGCTGTGGTAGCACACTATAGACTTCATGATTTTTATTTGAAATTCTGGAGTATTGTTGGAAGGTAATGTGGTTCCCCCCCCCCTATAATGTGAATGATTTATACCATTAGAAATATTATTTAAATTAATGTTTCTAGGTTCTGTATTGGGGAACCTGTTGCAAAATGTGTCACTTGCTACATTTTCCCATGTGGCAATGGAAACATTTTATTTCATTTTATTTTGCCACATTCTGAAATTGTTAATCTCAGACTTGCTCTTAATTGCACAAGAAACAGACTCCCCAGCTATAAACGCTAATTCTGGGATTTACAAATACAGGTAAGGTAAAGTAACTGTATTTTACAAGAATGTTTTTCAGTGTGGGCTTCTCTCTCACCACAACTCCCCCCTTTAAATGCAAATAATAAAAGCAAGTGCCATTCAGTTTCAGTGTCTAATGTCCCACTGACTTGTCCAGCTGGCAGAAATAGTCCTACTGTAGCCAGTGTTCTCTGTGACATTATGGAATATGCCAGCAAGTCCTGGAAAAGACATTTTGTATAGCTTGATCCACATCTCCAAAATGGTGAGAAAAGGCCAAATGCTTCCAAAATATGAAAATAATAAAAGTTTTGTTATATATAAATAAGACCAAGTTTGGAGCAGCAGAAGGAATACCATCTGTCAGAAATCATTCTTTTCAACTATTGTTGACCAAAGAAAAGTTCAGTCATTTATAAACTTGTCTTCAGTCTCAAAATCTCTTCTATTTGCACTGCTGGAAGCACTTGAAAATCAAATGTTAGGCAAAGCATCTTAAACAGTAGTAATGGAGTCCAGCAGGCTCTTTGCTGAAATGTACAGGGGGTTCTATGGACCATGACCTCCCCACTCCCATAATAACCACTTTCCTCTCCCACTTAGATAACAGCCCCCCCATCTCTCTCCCCCTCTCTTACTATTAGCTAACCAATCATATAGGCCTCTTCTATATTTGTTATGTGGGCCTCTTTATGTCTTCTTCCCATTAAACAGTTGTTGTTATGTGCCATCACGTTGTATCTGCAGTATGGTGACCCGCAAGAGAGTTTTAAAGATATATGAGACATTTAAGGAGCAGGCTTACCATTGCTACCCGCAAATGAGTATTCATGGCTGAAGAGAAATTCAAGCCCAGGTCTCCTGAGTGCTAGTCCCTCATTCTGTCCACTACATCATACTAGCTCTTTTCCATTAAATATGACAATATTTAATTCTGGAGGCTGATTTCTGAAATGAAATCCTCCATCCTGATGCCCTGGTCTGATCCATTTCATCCAAATCTCTCTACAGCTTTGTTTAAAAGGGTAACTAATGGGCCTGGTGCTCTTTAGCCTCATGAAGTCTGAGAACTGAGTCTGATGCTTGCACTGGAAAGATTTACCACCACAGTCATCAAATCATATTAATTTCCTTCACTGAGTATTTTCGTCCAAGTAAACAATAGGGGTGAGGAAAATGTTCTGATTGCTTTCAGCTTTTTAAAGCTGGATTTAAAAATCATGCTGTTTTCACCCTGAACATGAAGACTTTTTTTGCATTTTGGAAGCAGCAGCATGGAGTCTAAAAGACAAGAAGCCCCTCAGAAAAAAAGAGGTAATGCTGCAGAATGTGAGTCTTTCTCAAACTCATGTGCAAGAATTAAGAAAATCCTTTGCCTTTGAGAGGATGAGTCATGACTAAATTATTTGCACTTCTGAGAACACTTTTCTGTAAAGAACCCTGATTGCACAAATAACAGCAGTTGCACAAAATGATGATAGCTTCTGCCTCATTGAATTGACTTTTTAGAAATTAGAAGCTTCTGTTTGACTCTTTGCATCTTTCTGGCCAATCAGCCGGTCCTTCTTTGCCTACTGTGCGTGCTCATAGCTTCATAAAGAAAAAAAGTGAGTTTTGCAGAGAAACATTTGGCGCAGACACCTTGCAGGGGGGAGGGGAATCACCTTTGTCCCATTTGTCCCTTTTACCAACAGAGGTAAGGAATCTTTGTGTCCTAACATGTTGAGAAACTTACATTCCTGTGAATGTGGAATTTAATGATTATTATTTAAAATGCTTAACCCTAAGACAGCAAAAATATGGCCAAATACACAGGGATGAACAGCCAAACATCTAAACTTTAAACCTGGACCCTGGGTAGCTGAATCTGTCAGTTTCTTCCACAATTAAATTTTCCTAATCTCAATTTCTTTCTATTCTGAACATTACGCAATCTGTGAATTTTGGTAAATTATTATCTAAAACAAACTGAAATGTAATTCTCATCCAGCCTCAGTAAACCAGTGTTACCATTCACTACTGGTATGATCCCATGCGGGCAAGTGTTTGTGGCAGTATACAACATGGCTGCCCTAATGTGGTATCACAGCCAGAGCCATTTGTTTTTGGCAGCAAATGAACAGACCTGGGAACAAAAGCATAGAAGATGGCACAATGCCAACGAGTTGACTTCTCAGTCATATGTAATCAAATAAAACATGTAAAGATTGAGTTTTATTGAGAGAGCCATTGGTTGGAATTCCATTGGCATAAATTTACGCTGTGTAAATTGGAGGACATCATATCCAGCAATGGAGATCTTTAATTAAATTAAAAATCTCCTAACCACCCCCACCCCTTAGGTTCCACGGATCTTTAGGGAACCCTTTTGTTTTTGGGAAGCCTTTGAGAGCCCCAGGAAGGGGGAGCCTTTAATATTGGAAAATTGCTGCTAGATTGACACCAGTGGACCTAATCCGGTGGAAGGATTTATGGTAATTTCCCAGTATTTCAAGGCTCCCCTTTCTATCCTAAGCCTTTGAAAAGTTTCCAAATCACAAAAGAGTTCACCAGGAAGTTTCTGAACCTGAGGGGGGAGTAAGATATTTTTAATTAAATTAAATTAAAGATTTCCATTGCTGGATGATGACATCATTCAGCTCACAGCTTAAATTTATGGCAACAGGATTTCAGCCATTCTAACCCACTTTCCTGAGAGGTGAGAAGTTTTAGATGCAGGACTCCATTTCCATTGGATGAGAGAGCACTATAGACATACTGTGTCTTTTGTAATATTGACTTTAACTACAACTATACTGCCAGTGTGGTGTAGTGGATAGAGTCATGGACTAAGACTCAGGACAGCTGCCTTCAAATCTCTATTTGGTCATGGAAACTCATTGGGGGAGGGGGTCATAATGGTAAAACTACTCCTTAAGTATCTTACATGCCTTGGAAAACCTCTTCGGATCATGACAAGTAGAATATGACTTCACAGCACATAGGAACATACAGAATGCAATTTTCTTTAATGAAATTGGAAACAATCCCCCAAAGAAACTCTGAAGGTTGTTCACCAGTTCCACTTTGATTCCTTTCTTAACTACTTCCTTCAGCTTTGTCAACATTTGAGGTAGGTCACATTCCAAACCCTCAAGAGGTAACTACCTGACATTTCCTGACTGAAACAACACCTAAACATTTGGGTCTGTGGTACAATATTCAGGCTAACAAATGAATGATTGCTCAACATTGTAAAATTGTTCCAGCAACCAGGGACCTAGTTCTGTCTTTTAAACCTTATATACACCAAATGCTAGACAGTAACACGTGCCAGACCAAAGTGCCAGAACTTGTGAAAGACCCACATGAAAACTTCAATACTCACAAAAGCTGGAAATAACAGGATGGCAATATATTTTGTAATATCACAGCAAGAGATATTTTTGCAATAGAGCTATCCCTGTTGTAATGCAAATAGAAATGGGAACAAACCACAGTTCAGCAGTTCAGCTCAGTTTGGCACAGGTGTTCTGAAGGCACTGCACACTCCCCACTCCCACCTCCTCTGTGTGGTCGCCCATTCCCCAGATAGAGTGTGCTTCCCTCCCCTGACTCCTCAACCAGACTGCCCACTCAGCGATCGCAGCATGTGCTTCCCTCCTCCACTTCCTCTGATGGCTGCCCACTCAGAGGCAGTGCCGCAGGCTTCCCTGCCCTGCCTCCTCATCTGAGTGGGGGGCTGCCAAATGAGGCAAAGGAGGGAAGCATGCACTGCAATTGATAAGTTGGTAGATGCACTGAGGAGGTGGGGAGCGAAGCACACTCTGCCCCGGGAATGGGCGAGTACACAGAAGAGGAGGGAGAGGGGAGTGCGCAGCACCCATGGAACACCTGTGCAGGTGCTGAGCTAAACTGGGCCAAACTGCCAAACTGTGGTTTGACAGTTTAAACGCAAACTATTTTGTATTTGGGATGGCTTAGTCCTGAATGGATAATTTGTTTTAAACAAGAGTGAGGATGAAAATTGCCAGAACTGGCCTGTTCATATGGATCATCACAGTCAGCAGTCAGCATGCTTTGGAGTACAGTTTTGTGTACTTTCATGATGAATTCCTGCACTTCAACCTTCATTATTATGTGTTGTCAAGTCACTTCTAACTTATTCTATCCCTGTTAGGGTTTTCAAGGTATATGAAAAGTTGAAGGAGAGGTTTAACATGCCACTGAGCAGGGGGTTGAGTCCTAGTCCAACATTCTGTACCCTACACTACACTGGCTCTCACCTCTTATATTCTTGGAACATGTTATACCAGGCCTGAACTTATGCGTTACTTTTGTGGAAAGTCTGTACTTCTCATGGTTCTTCCACATTGCCTCAGTTATGTCTGAAGTTCTGAAGAAAGTGGTTCAGTTGGATCATATGGCATCAGTGGGCCTGATCAAGGTGCAGATTATTGTGGGACATACCTACATGATCCAAATGACCGATATAATATGGCACCTCCGATATCACCAAAGAGATGGTGAAGCAACCACGTGTTAGCAGCAAACAACACACAAAGTAGTATATAAATTAGGTCCAGAATATCTTAAATCATTCCATTATAACAGACAGTCACCAGTTTTCACTTCACAAAATTTGCTTGGAACAAACAAATACATTTGGTACCTATTCCACAAGTTCTTTTCCTACCATGGAAATCTGCCTACCTGTGTACATACCGGTGTGAACAGCTAAAGATGAAATGTTTATAGATTTGATATTCTTCTAGTGCTTAGTTGGGTTGGGCTAATGCTTCAGAATAAACTAGAAGTTTAAATGGGTTAGTTGTTTTTTTCTGGACTTACTTAGCTCAAGGATTGAGCAAGTGATGTGGAAGAGAAACTGGAATGTGAACTATCACAGCAGCCTGATCCACTTTGAAGATCCAGACTAAAACCATATTGCTTCACTGGACACAGACTGAAATCAGTTATTTTCTAGCAAACAAATACAAGTCTTTTCCTTTCCTTCTTCCTTTCACTCCCAGCCAAGTACGTGTCTGGAAACATTTGAGATTCTGGTCTTAAGACAGGGGTGGAGGGAAGAGGACACTTCTAAGTTTTTCACAGATGGGCTGTAACAGTGACACTTATTGCACAATTGGATGCACTGCCAGATCGGATGTCTGTGAAGGAACAACTTACCCCCTAAAGATTAGTAGGTTTGGGGGTGGAAAAAGCGTTAAAATCTGAAGTGTATCCAAACTTCTCTGAGCTGGACACCATACTGGAAATCTTGTGACACTAAATCTTTCTCATGAGACTGTTGCTATTTCCCAACAGTAATGTCCTGGGAAAAGCTCCAGATATCTGTCCTGGATTTTGGGTTAACCATTAAAAAAAGACCACCCCAATGAATTTAGCCTCCACTTTTAGTCAGCAGCAGTTGTGGTTGCTGCTGCATAATAGGATAGATATTATTTCATGTTTGCTTAGCTGTAGTCCCTTGAGTGATCCTAACCGATTAGTGATAGAATGACTGTTTAAGAACATTTTGTTCAAGATTGTATGGCCATAGACCCATGTTCAAGAAAGTATAAAATGCAGCCTGCCCATTATTTACACATCCATGAATGATTTGTCAAATATTGCTACTTATTTCAGATTATGGTATTTAAGACTGAAAGAAGTGTTACACATACTGGAAATATAAATCACTGTCCTTGTTTGGACAAAAACACACACAGTGGCCAGATCATCAGGGCAGGTAGGTGTGTGAGAACCCAAATATACTTGATCATAGTGATCGTATACTTGAGCATATTTGCTTATAAGCAAGCCATAATTTACTCAAAAGTAAACCATTATATACCTGTCTAATCATTGGTCCAAGTGCATAGAGGATAGCAGCCAGAAGGATATTGGGGGCCACTGGACTGTGAGCAGCCATTACAGACCAAATTTATTGTTAGCAACAGCTTCTATATGCAGCTTGTTCCATTGCTGAACTGTGTTTTCATAACATTTGTCTTTCCCATAACCATTAAAGTTTAATTTATGGGGTTATCTCACAGCCTATTTTCAAGAACAAGCTAGAAGGAGGAATGAATTAATAACAAAACACTGGCATAGTGTAAGAGATGCCTATGACAGCCATACATACATCTATTGCACAAGTTCTGGCTGCACTTAACTCAAGATATACATGGACACACAACCGTGCTTGCAGCTTGTTGCCTGAGATAGCTTTGTTTTGTTATATTTTGATTTTATCATCTGAATGTCATCAATGCATGAATCAATTACTACCTTAAGGTGCTGAGGCACAGCTATAATAGTTGACCGGAGGCATACAAATTGTCATACATGTGGGGGAAGCTATGAGCCAAACTGTATGTTACAAATAGCTCGTCATTAGAACTAAAATTATGTTAGTGCTCTAGAGACATGATTCAGGCAGACTTTCCTGTCTGAGACTTGAAAAGTTCAGCTCCAGTAGACCAGTCACAAAACAAAGCAAGCAAATTTGCAAAGTATACTAAATGACTATGCAAACAGAGATGTTTTTTATGAGAGTTTAGTGGGAGAGTTTGCAGAGAAGACTGGGAGAGCTGTGTCAGGGTCTGCATAGGCCAAGAAACATGGACATTGAAGAAGCAGCTGTGGTGACCTACTGTAGCTTCCTGCCTGAGGATGTGGGGGGCTACACCTGCAGCAAGTGCAAAATAGCGCCCATGCTAGAAGAGAAAGGACAGTAGCTTGAAGCTTGTCTCTCTGTGCTTCAGCATATCAGTGTCAAAATAGCATTTTTGGACAGAACTGAGCTGGCTGTCCTGGAAGAATGCCTGTGGGGAAGAAGAAGACTGCCAAGTGAAGGATGCAAGTTCATGAAGATATGTGACATAAAGAAGCAGGACTGTCAAAAAGTATGCTATGTCTTTGGAGCCACTGGAGCTACTGTCCCTCCCCAGGGATAGTGATTCTGAGCCCATTTTATTTATTTTATTTTATTTTATTAGATTTATACCCCGCCCATCTAGACCAAAGGTCTACTCTGGGCGGCATTACAAATTTTAAAACAGTAAAACCAATAAACATGCAATAAATCCAAGATGTTAAAATGTGAATTTAAGATACAGCAGGAGGGAAAGCCTGCCCAAATAGCCATGTCTTAAGTTTACTTCTGAAGACACCCAGAGAGGGAGCCAGGCGGATCTCCATGGGCAAGTTGTTCCAGAGGCGAGGGGCCACTGCCGAGAAGGCCCGGTTCCTCGTTCTTTCCTTCTGGACCTCCTTCAGCGTTAGGCCCCTCAGTCACCCGGCCTGGCTGGAACGAGTGACTCTGGCAGAACTGGGTGGGAGAAGGCGCTCTGCCAGATATCGAGGTCCTAAACCGTTTAAAGCTTTATATGTAATCGTACGAACTTTGAAATAAACGCGGAAATGAATGGGCAACCAATGCAAGGCGGTCAGCGTGGGGGAAGTATGTTTTATTTATTTTATTTTATTTTATTTCTTAGATTTCTACCCCGCCCCCCTAGACAGCGTCTAGTGGTTAAGTCTCATGTTGGTTAAGTCTCATGTTCTAACTTTTCACCCCAGTTAGAAGTCTGGCCGCCGCATTTTGTACCATCTGAAGTTTCCGCGTCAGTCTCAAAGGCAGCCCCACGTAGAGCGCATTACAGTAGTCTAATCTTGAGACTACGAGCGCATGGACCAAAGTGGTGAGCGCCCCCACATCAAGATAGGGATGCAGCTGGGCAATCCGCCAAAGGTGGAAATGTGTGGAACGGACCACTGACGACACCTGGGTCTCCATGGTGAGTGCTGGGTCCAGATGTACACCCAAGCTGCGAACCTCACTCTTGGTGGTAAGAGTTACCCCCCCCCAAAGGAAAGGGAGTTTCCCAGACCACTGATGTCTGGGGCACCCACCCGAAGGACCTCCGTCTTGCCTGGATTCAGCCTCAGTCCGTTCACCTGCATCCATTGCTGAACAGCCCCCAGGCAGCGCTCAAGGGACGAAACAGCATCCACTGTTGGAAAAAAGGAGATGTAGAGCTGAGTATCATCAGCGTACTGATGACACGAAGCCCCGCATCCCCTGATGACCCCTCCCAGTGGCCTCATATAGATGTTAAACAGCATTGGAGAGATAATCGAGCCCTGCGGAACCCCACAATTGAGGCTCCACGGGGCCGAGAAACTCTCTCCAATCTGCACTCTCTGGGGACGGTCCTCCAAGAAGGAACGGAGCCAGGCAAAAGCCTGGCCACCGATTCCCAACTCGGAGAGCCTCCCCAGGAGAATACCGTGGTCGACGGTATCAAAGGCGGCTGAGATATCGAGGAGGACCAGCAGAGACATTTTGCCCCTGTCGGCCTCCCTCAGCAGGTCATCAAACAGGGTGACCAATGCTGTTTCCGTGCCATAGCACGGCCTGAAGCCCGACTGGAATGGATCCAGGGCATTGGTTTCATCCAGAAGAGCCTGCAGCTGATCGGCCACCACCCTCTCAACTACCTTGCTGAGGAAAGAAACATTGGCGACGGGCCTATAATTACCAATATCGTCCGCCACCAAGCTCGGTTTCTTCCTAATGGGCCTAATGAGCGTCTCCTTGAGGGCAAGGGGAACCTTGCCCTCCTGGAGAGACCCATTAATTATTGCCGTAGCCCATTCAGATGTTATAGGCCTGGCTGCTTTGATTAGCCAGGCTGGGCAAGGGTCAAGGGAGGAGGTGGTGGCACGACAGCAGTCAAGCACTTTGTTCACCAAGTCTGACGTCACACGCTGAAAGTGGTTAAGTCTCATCGGGCAAGACGGAGCGCTGGACGTCTCAGCTCGATCCACTGTTTTCAAATAGGGGGCAAGATCCCGGCGGATGGCCTCCATTTTTGATTTAAAAAATGGAACAAGGCACTCCCTATGGACAATTACTCCAAGCTGCTGCGATAAAGATAGTCCCAGACCCCATTCGCAGCAGAGATTCTGAGCCTCTAGAACACAGAAAACATTGCCAGGCCATCTCCATAGACAATGATTCCAAGATGCTGGAATCGGGGTCATGGAGAGCACAAAATTAGCTGTGGAGGATATTGTAATTCAAAGAATTCCTGCCATTTCCTAGAGGATGAGGAGATAACCGCCGGATGGCTCAGTGCTTTAGGTATCTGGGCTGCACAGCTAGAGCTTGGGAGTTTGATTTCCCCCTGCGCTCCCTTGACAGGGGCTGGACTTGATGATCCATATAGCCCCTTCCAGCTCTGCAGTTTGATTATGATGATGAGATGTGCTGATGGCAAATGATTTCCTACTAAGGAAGACTGAAGTGTTGAGTTCTGTGTGATTGCACAGCAAAAAATGGGGCAGCTGTAGGCTTAGAATTATAAGCAAGTTCCTCAAGAATTTCCTTTATATAAATAGACTAGGAAAAATATTCAGTCAGATGATATTAAAAGGAAGCAACAATATTTAATCACAAAATTATGTGCTCAAAAACTTGACATGAAGACATGGGCTTGTTAGTAGTAAAAAGTAGAATAATTTAATCTGTTAACACCATGATTGAGGAGAGAACTCTACATGATGTCTCTTCAACTGGTATTTATTTATTTTATTTATTTATTAGATTTGTATCCCGCCCATCTAGACTACGTCTACTCTGGGCGGCTTACAGCAACATGAAAAACAACATATAAACAATTAAAACGACAATTTAAATCAATGATATTAATAGCATTCAAGATGGAAAAGCAAAATGGGAGTTAGGATAGAAAAGAAAATCAAGTAATGACCGGAGGGAAGGCCTGCCTAAAGAGCCAGGTCTTAAGTTGGCTCTTAAAAACACCCAGCGAGGGTGCCAGGTGAATTTCTGATGGAAGTTTATTCCAAAGTCGAGGGGCCACTGCCGAGAAGGCCCAGTTTCTTGTTCTTTCCCTCCGGGCCTCCCTCGGCGTTAGGCCCCTCAACCGCCTTTCCTGGTTGTATCGAGTGATTCGAGTAGATCTAGGTGGGAGAAGGCGTTTCGCTAGGTATTGAGGTCCTAAAGCGTTTAGGGCTTTATATGTCAACATTAACACTTTGAAATCAATGCGGAAATGAATGGGCAGCCAATGCAAGGCAGCCAGAGTGGGAGAAATATGCTGATGTCTTCTCATCCCACTAAGAAGTCTGGCCGCCGCATTCTGCACCATCTGGAGCTTCCGCATCAATCTCAAAGGTAGCCCCACATAGAGTGCATTACAGTGGTCTAATCTCGAGATTACAAGCACATGGACGAGAGTGGTGAGGGCCCCGCCATCAAGATAGGGACGCAGCTGGGCAATCCACCACAGATGGAAATAGGCGGAGCGGACCACTGACACCACCTGGGTTTCCATGGTGAGCGCTGGATCCAGATGGACCCCCAAGCTGCGAACCTCACTCTTCAAGGTGAGAGTCACCCCCCCAAAAGAGAGGGAGTTTCCCAAACCACCGATGGAGGGGTCGCCCACCCTCAGGACCTCCGTCTTGTCCGGGTTCAGCCTCAGCCCATTCTCCTGCATCCATCGCAGTACAGCCTTCAGACAGCGCTGAAGGGACAGAACGGCATCCACTGAGGTAGGTGAAAAGGAGATGTAGAGCTGAGTGTCATCAGCGTACTGATGGCACGATGCCCCACACCCCCTGATGACCCCACCCAGCGGCCTCATATAGATGTTAAACAGCATTGGGGAGATAATCAAGCCCTGCGGAATCCCACAGTTGAGACTCCACGGGGCCGAAACACTCTCCCCAAGCTGTACTCTCTGAGGACGGTCCTCCAAGAAGGATCAGAACCAGGCAAGCGCCAGGCCACCGATTCCCAACTCGGAGAGCCTTCCCAGGAGGATACCATGGTCGACGGTATCAAAGGCGGCTGAGATATTGAGGAGGACCAACAAGGACATTTTGCCCCCATCAGCCTCCCTCAGCAGGTCATCCAACAGTGCGACCAGTGCCGTTTCTGTGCCATGGCGCGGCCTGAAGCCCGACTGGAACGGATCCAGGGCATTGGTTTCATCCAAAAGAGCCTGGAGCTGATCAGCCACCACCCTCTCCACCACTTTACTGAGGAAGGAAACATTGGCGACGGGCCTATAATTGCCAATATCGTCCGCCACCAAATTTGGTTTCTTCCTAATGGGCCTAATTAATTATTACTGTGGCCCATTCAGTTGTTATAGGCCTGGCTGCTTTGATTAGCCAGGACAGACAAGGGTCAAGAGAGGAAGTGGTGGCCCGGCAGCGATCAAGCGCTTTGTCCACCATATCTGGCATCACAGTCTGAATGACTTCAAGTCTCACCGGGCAAGGCGGAGCGCTGGACATCTCTGCTCGATCCACTGTATTTAAAAAAGGAGAGAGGTCCCGGCGGATGGCCTCCACTTTAGATTTTAAAAATGCTGCAAATTGGTCAGGTGAGATATTAGTAGGAGGCCTGTCACCTAGACCAATTCCGGATAGATCGCGAACTATACGGAAAAGTTCCGCCTGCTGATTTGAAACTTCGCTTATCCGGTTAGCGAAGTGCGCTCGACTGGCAGCCCTCACCTTAGCAAGGTAGAGGTTAGTCGTGATACTGACAGCTTTCCTATTATAATCCGTCGGTTCCTGTCTCCAATTGCACTCTAGCTGTCTCCTATTTCGCTTCATAGCTCGCAGCTCCTGGTTAAACCAGGACCCTGGCCGAGCTCTGCACCGGAGACGGCGTTCAGGAGCGATTGTGTCTACAGCCCTAGTGGCGGCAGCAAGCCAGCCATCAACCAGAGCCTCGACAGGAACGCCAGGCAGATCAGCTGGAATCCCTCTCATGGTATCCTGGAATCGTGATGGATCCAGTAACCTTCGAGGACAGACCATTAAAATAGGTCCATGCTCCCTGCGGGGAGGGAGAGCCACTGAGAGGTTACATTTTATTAGGTGGTGATCTGACCATGACAAGGGAACTGACACAAGGTCAGTCACCATCAGACCACGCTCGCTCCGCTCAGTGGAGAACACCAGGTCTAGTGTGTGACCGCCCACGTGTGTGGGGCCATTGACATGTTGGGACATGTCCAAGGAAGCCATGGTTTCCACGAACTCAAGAGCTGGACCGGAAATCTCTGCCTCCGCATGGATGTTGAAGTCACCCAGGACCAAAAGCCTCAGGGACTCCAACAGTGCCGCAGAAACAAAGTCCACCAGCTCCGGTAAGGAAGTGGCTGGGTCGCGGGGAGTGCGGTAACCCAGCAAGATCCCAATACCATCCCTGGCCCCAATCAACACGTGGAGGGCCTCCAGACCCGGCTTCACCACCGTAGAGCACCTAGTAACCTCCAGAGTATTTCTATAAACAATGGCTACTCCCCCCCTGCCCCTCCAGTCTACCCTGGTGCTGGACTGCATAACCAGAAGGACAGGCAAGGGTCAAGGGAACTCCCCCTTCCCCGCCCATCCAAGTTTCGGTTATGCACGCCAGGTCTGCATCCTGCTCCAGAATAAGATCTTGAATAATCTGGAATTTATTGGACACAGACCTGGCATTCAACAGCACCAGTTTTAGAGTGGAGGGCCGGCTGATCTGACTACCTCGAGACTGGCAGGTGGTCACAGTGCCAGAACAGTGAACAGTCTTCAGACATCTGTTCACTGTTCTTCTAAAACGAGTGGGAACTGTACTAACTGATAAGCAGCAAGAAACTAACTGACAAACAAACTGCCTCAGAGAGAAAAACAGTTAAGTGGTGGGAAGGAAAGAGAGCTGTTCATTTGGTTGCTTAAGAACAAGTAAACAAACAAGTTAGGTTTTCATACATAACCTGCTGGGCTGCTACATATTTCAACAAGAAGGACAGGTTGCTTACCTGTAACTGTGGTCATCTGTGAAAAAATATAGATTTATACAGTGGTGCCTTGATTTACAAACTTAATTGGTTCCGGAACTCTGGTCGTAACTCAAAATGGTTGTAAGTCGAAGCACCATTTCCCATAGGAATGCATTGAAATGCAATTAATCCATTCCGGCCGAAGAAAAAAAATCACAAAAAAAACCCCCCAAAAACACCGCAAGACCCATCGGAAATGCGATTAATCCGTTCCGGATGAGGGGGGGGGGGGAAAGGAAAAGCAAACAAACTGTGCAAGACCCTTCAGAAATGCAAAAAAAGCAAAGCAAAAAGCAAGCAAACCGTGCAAGACCCATCAGAAATGCAAAAAAAGCAAAGCAGAAAGCAAGCAAACCGTGCAAGACCCATCGGAAATGCAAAAAAAGCACAGCAGAAAGCAAGCAAACCGTGCAAGACCCATTGGAAATGGGGAAAAAACAAAAACAAAAAGCAAACAAACTCCCCAAGATCCATTGGAAATGGGGGAGAAAAAAAAACAAAAAGCAAACAAACCCCCCAAGACCCTTCGGAAATGGGGGGGAAAAACCCAAAAAAGCAAACAACCCCCCCCCAAGACCCATTGGAAATGGGGGAAAAAAACCCAACAAACAAACAAACCCCCCAAGACCCATCACAGCATAGAAACATAATCCCACCACCCAGCCCAAAACCACGCTGCAAAACCCACCCAGAACAGTTTTTTAAAAGCAGAAAGCAGCACCTTACCTTACCAGGCAATTCGAAGCCTCCTCCGATCGCACTCACTCTAACCATTGGGGCAAAAGAGCTACAAAGAAGCAGCCTCTTCGCCACCAACGGTTAGCAATTTGAATTCTCCGCCTTTTTTCTCTGCCTTTTTCTGGTTGTAACTCGAAGCTCCAGCTGCAAGTCAAAGCAAAATTTTGCGGCCGGAGCTGGTTGTAACTCGAAATGGTCGTAAGTCGGGACATTTGTACGTCGAGGCACCACTGTACTTGCACTAAACAGGAGCCAGGATATTTCAGAGCTCTGTAGCTTTAAGAATTTCTCATCTTCCTCACACATAGTCAGATGCATGCTAAACAACAATCACTGAGTTCCCCTCTGCTGCAGAAAAGAGAGCCCAGGAGGCAGTGTGACAGAATGAGAAGAGGGAGGAATGTATGAGTTCACAGATGACCACCCAAAGAACTGCAGTTGCAAGCAAACAACCTGTCCTCTGTCTTTGTGTTCTCTGTGAATCACACATGTCAGGACCAGCCTGCCACTAGGGAGCGCTGTGCCTTCGACCAGAGAGCCTCCAGGTATCTATGTACCCCTTCTCAGCTGGGTTGAGTCCTACTAACACCAGCTAGGGCCTAGCACAAATCCTTTCCAGCAACTCTGGTCTCAAAAGTTCACTCTTGCACCTACTTATATTTTAGCAAGTACAGGCACCTGGGCTTTGTAGTCCCTTAAGACTCGCTAAAGCTCAGAAAAGTTTAGGACTCTGTCTAGTAGCAATTATGTGGCCTTGCCTCCCCCTGGAGTAGGCTCAGCAGACTTGCTGTTCAAGAGACTGATGTTCAACATTTTTAAGATTAATTTTTTATTGAAAAAATGAAGTTTCATAGAAAATTCAGTTTGTAGCAAAGCATAGCATAGGTTACATTTCCAAAGATTATTGCAGTTAATGAATAACAAGTTCCAGCTAAGTAAAAAATAGCTAAAATTCTAAAAAGCTTTCTTAAGGGTAGGCAAAGGGTGTAAGCTCCCCTTCTTCTTTCTGTCGTTCCTACATCCTCTCCCCCTTCATCCTAACATAAGGAAAAAAGGTAAAAATGGAACCAAAGCCTCTCTACAGACTAAGGACCGCTCCACATGGCAAAATCTCCATTTTTCTACTTGCTAAACCACACCCTTCTTCTTCAGCCTCCGAGGTGTTGACCAATTGTAATTCAGGGGCGGTAATGTCTCTCTCCAACTTTCTTTCTCATGGGAATGCAGGTGTAGTTTTGTTCTTCCAATCTTCTCCCCAATTAAGCTGGAATGTTATGACTTCACACCTTATCTTGTCCTTGCCATCCCAAGCTCCAGAAAAACATTCTTGCCGCTTCTCACAGCCTCTTCAGAAAAGATTCCCAGCGCTTAAATTCAACCTTACACAGAACCATTTTGAATCCATATTACATTTCTCATGACTACATAAACCATTCAAACTACATGCTTTAAACCACATACTCATGATCATGACAACACATATTGATGATCTACAAGGTATCGTACCGGTTGGTGGGGTGTTTTGCCAAAATTGATGAAAGTACAGCATATCCTGACAAAGGCTGGGACCACATTGCTGCCTTATAGCTTTCCGGTACCTGGATACCTCTAAGTAAGGCCACCAATATTACCACAGAATGAGTGGAATGGCTGCAGGTTTGCTGGGGAAGTGGCTGCTTCACTAATTTGTAAGATAGTTTAATGGTAGACATGACCTATTCCACATGTCTCAGATAAGAGACTGGTTGACACTTCTGAAGACCTCGATAGCAAACAAATAGCCTCTTGATTTTGGTGAATTCCTTTGTTCATGAGGCATAAAAGGATAATGTGTATGTAATGTCTTTTCTAAGTAATTGATTGGTGATGGTTGGCAGTATCACAGGTTGGTTCATATGGAGTCCAGGGACAATTCTGGGCATAAAAGGTATGCCTGTGAATAATATTACTTCTTCTTTCCAAAATTGTAGGAACCTTATTGGTGTAATCTCATAAAAATAGAGGCCTTCCAAGATTTTTCCCAAAAAAGTATATATTGTCCCTGGGAATAATTAAGAAACATAAAGAGGAAGTTGTGCGGTGTATAAGCAAAACAAATATGATTTTTTAATATGGCTTACTATGCTAAGCAACAGGATTTTGACAAATTCATAAACAGAGTGATTTCAACAGGAATGTTATTAATTCATTTTTCTGCACAATAGTGGTAGGCTAGAACATTTATCCAAGGATATACATAAGACGTGGGACGTGGTGGCGTTGCGGGTTAAACCGCAGAAGCCTCTGTGCTGCAAGATCAGAAGACCAGCAGTCGTGAGATCGTGAGATCGAATCCACGCGACGGAGTGAGCTCCCGTCGCTTGTCCCAGCTCCTGCCAACCTAGCAGTTCGAAAGCATGTAAAAATCCGAGTAGATAAATAGGTACCACCTCGGTGGGAAGGTAACGGCATTCCGTGTGTAGTCGGACAAACGCTGGCTCCATGGCTTGGAAACGGGGATGAGCACCGCGCCCTAGAGTCGGACACGACTTGACTAAATGTCAAGGGGAACCTTTACCTTTACCTTTATCCATAAGACTGGTGTTTTAAAATGCTATGCAGTATCTGAGTACTATGCAAATAAGACTCTTCCACATGGAGAGGAATGTCTGCTGTGGGATAAATCTCCAGGCTTTTCTTGATACTTTGGAGTTTACATGTGAGCAGGCTGCATGTTGGAGATGAGGTTGAGGGTAATGTGAATGTAAATTTGAATGTACACTGGAAGGTAAAATGTTGGTATTTTGAACCTGGCAAGTATGGGCAGCAAAAACCCTTGAGGAAAGTTTAACTTGCAAAATAAGGAATCAAGAAATCTCCAGAAGGCTGAGAGAGGTGAGTTGGCAAAAAAGGCAGACCCTGAGGAATACCAGGGAAAAGTCCTTATGGTCCAACAACTGAGGATGGTGAGGACTGTATGTACATCTACTGCCTGGGGGAAAGATGGAATGTTCTGCCAAAAAGACTTGGAACCTTCACCGTTTGGTCTAGTACAAGTGCTATGTTGAAGGTTTGCAGCCAGTGCTTAGTATATGTTTTACCTCCAGCAGGAATAGCAAAGGTGGATGATCAACCATGCCATTACACAGAGCATATGTAAATCTGGGTGATGGAGGTAGCCATAGGCTTGGGTATAGAGGTTCAGAGTTTGGGGAAGGTTAAGGAAGCAATAGTTGAAGAGGTGTAGAAAATGTGCATCCAGAGATGCTAATGATTGATGAGTTGAGGAAAGAGGGACAATTGTGATACTGTGGAAAGGGGTTGGCTATAGGGATTGCCATAGGGACCTCAATAGGTATAGTGACAGTGTAGAGCCAAAGTCTGGGAATACATAGAAGCTGGCTAATGAAGGTGATGCCAGTGTCAAGATTATGCTGATGAGGACTATGATCCAAGGCTGTGGTAAGAGAACCTTACAGAGAATGAGAGCAGTGTGAAGAGTGAAGAGTCAAAATAGAGATCAATACCAACATGAGGGAAATAGCGCCTAGAGGTGATGGGGAAGTCTGCTGAGATTGGCAACAGAATCAAGAACCTGTCTTCTGTCTGTGTAAAGAACATGTTAAGTATGAATGGGCAGGTTAGTCAGTGTGGAGATGTTGTGTTGACTATATAAGTGGCTGGTGAGACAGAACATGGAAATCCTAGTCATAAGATCGACATAACACTGGTGAATAAAACCAGGCTGAAAGAGGGCTCTGAGAGCAGCAGTGAGGTTTGTGGGGGACCACAACTGAACCCGGGAAATGAGAGAAGATTCTATAATTTTGTCCAAAGAAAATGAGGCATCAAACTGAACATCTCTGGTAGGGTTGATACCAACCAGTATTCATGGTGGCTTTCCTATAGCTATGGGGAAATCAGAGAGGTGGTAGTTCAGACCTGTGCCACAGGAGCCTCTAAGCTGATAGGTGGGCCTGATTGAGTCTTCAAAGGGTGTTGTGAGATAGTGAGGACCAGTGTCTGCTGAGGTAAGGGAGGATCTTGCTGAGGGATGAGGTTGATGTTGATGGAGTCTCCTTAGTCATCTTGTGCTTCTTCTTTTGAGAAGGGGATCATAAGCACTTATGAGATTCACAAAGTGGATAGCACTGGTTCTGGCATGCCCAGAAAAGCTGAGGTGGTTTATGTAGAGAGCTTAGGGGCACACAATGTGATGTAAAGCTGATTGACTACAGAAGGTTATTTAGAACAAATTGTGGAAGTTGAAGGGCCCAACTCAGCATGTTCTGAGGCCTTAAGAGCTTTTTCCCGAAAGGACATCTGAAGGCAAAGTTGGCAGATTCAGATAGCTGGTTTCGAGAGTTTCTGGCAGTGATATGCACTTTTCTGTGATATGGCCCTCTCCAAGACAGAACAGACAGTTGGAGTGGCTGTCTGTTTGAGGGATCTTGCTGAGTGAACTTCTTAAAGAAGTCCTGGAAGCCATGGTCAGTATCTTTGGTAGCCAAGGGTAAGACAAAAAATAGTCAATTACTTCAAGGCTGGTAGGTCAAGACAATGAAGAATGACTGGAGCATTGGATGCTGAAGGAGAAGATGCAATGTCAAAAGCCAGAAAAGGAATAGAAGCTCATAAGAGTTCCAAAACACGCAACGGACAAGAAAAAACTGAGGGAAAATTGGAAGCCCTGCATATTTATTCCTGATAGAAAATGAGTTGGGGCTCCCACCTAAGCACAGCCGCTGTATCTGTAGAAGATTCTGAGAAATACTGCACATGACCACATGTATGATGCACAAAGACACAACGAAAAACCCATGATCAGAAATCCTCTAAGACAAAGGATTCTATGGTTGATAGAAATTTGTTAAGAGTGAAATACTGCAAGCACAATCACAAGCAATTACTATGAGAAAGAAAAGTGGAAAACATTTGAAAAAAACAGAATGATTATACCAGGAGGTTTCACATGAGCTAAGTTTTAAAAGGGGTGTGTCTGGGAAATGGAAGGAGGAGGCAAATTACCAAAGGAGAGTACAACCAAGTTACCAACATTTGCAAAGAGAAAGTTAGGAAAGCTGAAGCTCAAAATAGGCTCAAGAGAGATTAAAAAAACAACAAGGTGGGTGTGTGGGTGGATTCAGACATGGCAAGAATGTTGTTGTTACACGCCATAAAGTCGCCTCCGATTTATGGTGATCTTATGAATGAGTGACCTCCAAAATGTCCTGTCCTCAACAGCCCTGCTCAGCTCTTGTAAATTCAAGCCTGTGGCTTCCTTTAGGAAGTCAATCCATCTACTTTGCCTCTGTGCTTAACACAGAGCAGGCACAACAAAGGAGGAAGTGAGAGGGCTCCTACCCAAGTGACAGCAAAGGAAATGCAGCTAATTTAAATTAATTTAAATTTCCTGGACCACATGAGCTGTCTTGAAAAGAACCTGCACAATAAACAAACTTGTAGATCAATCTGAGTGCCTCTTTCAGAGAGGCACTCAGAATTTTTGAAAATTCTTGGAGAACAGGTGAGGTCCCTGAGGACTAGAGGCAACTGAATGTCATCCTCACCTTCAAAACCAGGAAGTAGAAAATTGGGGAAAATACCAACTGGCAAGCTTGAGACTAATACCTTTCCTGGACAGATGCAAGGTTTTTCCTCCCTCCTTCCTCTTTCTACAACGGAGAGGGAAGCCTGTTATTCCAGCGAGGGTGCTTCTAATATACGAGTAATTACGGGCAGGGGGAGATATGGCATTGGCACAGTAGCGATCAAACCTAGAAGAACAGCGGACAGATGTTTGAAGGCTGTCCCCTGTTCTAGCTCTGCTGCCACCTGTTCAAACCTAGGTAACCAGCCTGGCCAGCCTCCCTCTCTGTCCCTGGTGTTGATAAATGCCAGGTCTGCCCACAACAAAACCCAACTCATCCAGGACTTGATCCTGGATGAACGGGAAGACTTGGCCTGTACAACTGAGACGGGTGGGCGCTGAGGGAGGAGCTACTTTTTCCCTCATATGCCCACCTGGGTCCAACACCAGGGCAGACCGGGCGGGCGGGGGGGAGTGCCCATTGATTATAAGGACATATTTGAGGCTGCTAGGTTCTCTGTGGCAACAAGCCCAGTTCTAGAGGCTGTCCACATGTCGTTTGGGGCCAGGGGTGGCTTTGGGATTGTGCTGGCATACCGTGCTCCCCACAATCCAGTGCAGTCCCTGCCGGAGCTGGCGGATTTTGTCTCCACGGTGCTGTTGAGGTCCCCCAGACTATTGGTTCTGGGCGACTTCAACATTCACGTGGAGGCTGAGGTTTCCGGTCCAGCTCAAAAGTTCCTGAAAACCATGGCTTCCTTGGACTTGACCCAACAAGTTAGCGGTCCTACCCACGTGGGTGGCCACATGCTGGATCTGGTCTTCGCTGCCGAGCAGAGAGAGTGTGCTCCAATGGTGGCCGACTTGATATCGGCCCCCTTGTCATTGTCAGATCACCACGTAATTAAATGCAGCCTCATAGTGGCACTTCCCTCCCGTGGGGAGCTTGGACCCATTAAGATGGTCCGCCCCCGCAGGTTACTGGATCCTGTTGGATTCCAAGATATCATGCGGGGGATTCGGGCTGACTTGGTTGGCACTCCTGTCAATGCTCTGGTGGATGGCTGGTATACTGCCACCACCAGGGCGGTCAACACGATCACACCTAAACACCCTCTCCGCCGTTGAGCCCGGCCAGCCCCCTGGTTTCACCAGCAGCTGAGGGCCATGAAGCATAATTGGAGAAGGCTAGAGAGCATCTGGAGAAGGGCCCCGATGGAAATTAATTTAAAACCGCCAGGATCGCATCAAACCTTTACCTAGCTAGGGTAAGGTTTGCTAGAAGATCATTCTTCGCTGACCGGATAAGCGAAGCTCACAACCAGCAGGTGGAACTTTTCCGTATAGTGTGCGATCTATCCAGAGTTGGCCACAGTGATAGGCCTCCCACTAGTATTTCCTTTGATCAATTTGTGGCATTTTTAAAATCTAAAGTGGAGGCCATCCGCCGGGACCTTGATCCCTTTTTACAGACAGTAGATCGAGTTGAGATGTCCAGTGCATCATCTTGTCTGGAGAGGTTAACCTGCTTTCAACCTGTGACGTCCAATGAGGTGGACAGGGTGCTTGCGCGCTGTTGTGCCACCACCTCCTCCTTAGACCCTTGCCTGGCTTGACTCATCAAAGCAGCCAAGCCGGTAACAACAGAATGGGCCACTGCAATAATTAATGGGTCTCTCCAGGAGGGCATGGTTCCCCCTGCCCTCAAGGAGACACTCATTAGGCCCATTCGAAAGAAACCTAATTTGGCAGCGGACAAAATTGGCAATTATAGGCCCGTCGCCAATGTTTCTTTCTTAAGTAAAGTGGTCAAGAGGGTGGTGGCTGATCAGCTCCAGGCACTCCTGGAGGAAACTAACGCCCTTGATCCATTCCAGTCAGGCTTCAGGCCTTGGCATGGTACGGAAACAGCATTGGTCGCCCTGCAGGATGACCTCCTGAGGGAGGCCGACAGGGGCAATTTATCCTTGTTGGTCCTCCTCAGTATCTCAGCGGCCTTTGATACTGTCGACCATGGTATCCTCCTGGGGTGGCTCTCCGAGCTGGGGATTGTTGGCCTCACTTTGGCATGGCTCCGTTCCTTCTTGAAAGACTGTCCCTAGAGAGTGCAGCTTGGTGAGATGACTTCCACCCCATGGATCCTCAATTGTGGGGTTCTGCAGGGGTTGATCATCTTGCCAATGCTATTTAATATCTATATGAGGCCGCTGGGTGAGGTCATCCAGAGTTGTGGGGCTCGGTGTCATCAGTACGTTGATGACACCCAGCTCTACCTCCCCTTTTTTCCAACTGCAGTGGATGCTGTTCCATCCCTTGAACGCTGCTTGGGGACCGTTCTGGGGTGGATGAGGGCAAATGGACTGAGGTTGAATCCGGACAAGACGGAAATCTTATGCATGGGCAGCCCTGGTGTCAGTGGGTTGGGAAACTCCCTTTCCTTGGGGGAGTGACTCTTCCCACGAAGAATGAGGTTCACAGCTTGGGCATCTGTCTGGACCCACATCTCACCATAGAAACTCAGGTGACATCTGTGGTCCGAGCAGCCCATTTCCATCTTTGGAGGATTGCTGAGCTGCATCCCTATCTAGACGCAGGGGCACTCACAACTTTGATTCATGCCCTCGTACTCTCAAGAATAGACTACTGCAGTGCTGTCTACGTGGGGCTACCCTTGAGGTTGATGTGGAGACTACAACTGGTTCAGAATTTGGCGGCCAGATTAATAACTGAGGGTGAAGAAATTTCAGCACACCTCCCCCATTCTGGCCGCCCTTCATTGGATACCGGTTCGTTTCCGCATCGACTTCAAGGTTATGATGATAACATTCAAAGCACTAAATGGTTTAGGACCTCGGTACCTAGCAGAATGCCTGCTCCCAGCCAGATCTGTCCGTAATACCTGTTCTTCACAGGCAGGACGGTTGAGGGCCTTGACCCTGAAGGAGGCCCGGAGGGAAAGAACAAGAAGCCGGGCCTTCTTGGCTGTCGCCCCCCGCCTGTGGAACAATCTGTCCATGGAGATACGCCTGGCACCCTCGTTTGAGGGTTTGAACAAGCATTGAAAACTTGGCTCTTCCGTCAGGCTTTCCCTGAGCATTAAGTTGCTGATATCTCTGCTTCCCTTTTATCATCCTTTTTGCCATCCTTTCATCATCTTTTCTGCCATCTTCATAGCCATCTGTTTTAATTTATCCTACTAGTTATTGTATCTGTTGAATGTTTGTATTATTTTATTCTTATTGTGTTTTAATATTGTGTTGTTTGTCTTGCTGTTGTTAGCCGCCCAGAGTGGCCTGGCTGCCAGATGGTGCGGGGTATAAATCTTAATAATAATAATAATAATAATAATAATAATAATAATAATAATAATAATAATAATAATAATAATAATAATAATAATAATAATAATAATAATAATAATAATAATAATAATAATAATAAAGAGTTCTGCTGTAGAATCTTAGTGAGGTGTGGCAATCAAAACCACTCCTTAAACATGTTACACATCTCAAAAACCCTGTTGGGGTCACCATAACTCAGAAGCAACTTGACAGCATACAACATTCAGGTTGCCGGAGTAAGTGCACTTTGTTGCCCAGGATCGGGACAAGTACAAATAGATACTGGACTGTAATGTCACACAGGCAGTAATAGCACACCAACCAAAACATTACAAAGCAACAACCATTGTAACCCAACACATAAATGCTACCATTTGTTTCATACTCAGATCAGGTAAAGGGATGTGATATCTGCAGACTCTCCAGTGGAAGGAGTTCTTGGCATAAGATATAAGTACCCTTTGCAATTTATTACTGCAAAAAAAACAAAATAAAAAAATTGTGATGTGGCCAAGAGGGAGGTCCAATAGCTTTTGCTGCTGTTGGTTAAATGGAACCTCTGTGAATATGGATAACCTGTTTCTGAGCACCAGAAGCCCACCTAATACCTTTCATTTCCTATGGACAGCTGCCTGGCAGAATGTTGGAGACAAGAGACGCTAAAGACAGGAGGTTGGATTAGAGTGAGACGGACCTTATTTTCTAAGAAGAAACAGTTAACCTTTTGTGTTACTCCCTTTTTACATTAGAAGTTAACTGCAGTAAAGGCTTGTTTGACTTGTGGCTAAGCTTTCTGATGCTGACAGGTCAACATTGCCTTTCTGGGTCTATCAGTGGAGATGAATACATTGTAGTACTTTATCCTTCAGCCATGTTTATACATTCATTCCCAAGGCCAGACAAGAAAAGCAGCTGCGAAAATACTCTTGTTAGTGTCTTCTCAAGAAGGATGGCAAACAACAGTTCTCTGCTCAGAATGTGCCAACAAACTGTCTGCCTGTAGTCACACAGGCAGTTTGAACTGATTTCTGTTCAGACTTTTAAAAAATTAGGTTCAGGTTATGTGGTATTTAAACTGGTGGCCGCATTCACATGCACTGAATGGAAATGCGGAGAAGTGCTGAATAAAGGCATGCTGATTTACAACTTGGAGTCATGAACCCACTATTTAACACACTCAATGTGATGCAATTTGCACTTCAGCTTGCAGCATGCCAAAGTTCTTCTTAATGTGCACAGGAATACCACATACCAAAGGAACATCTTTTATTTCATCTGGGTTGTTTTTGTTTTGTTTTTAATTTTTCATGCAGAGGTGATCTAGCAGTAAATTAGCATATCAATACTAGAGATAAAGTGATCTAGTGCTATTCTCATATATGTAAAAAATTAAAAAGAAAACTGAAGGACAATTGGGGGAAGGAACATGGGGGCAAGTGTTCCTGCTGTCCTGAACATTACTCCCCAACTGCCTACATCACCAAAACACCACCCATAGACATGCTCAATGTCTTTCCAAGAACAAACCAATTAATCACACAGGAAAAAGCCCATTGGAATCATTCTGGGTTTTATAAAGTAGAAGCTCCCAGCAGCAGAGAGCAAAAAGGGCTGGACAGATTCAAATCAGCCTTAGCCTCATGTGATCAGAAACAAATTCTTGAAATCAACCAATCCTATAATCACAGCAAATCTCATAATATTTGATTGTGTAGTCCCAGGCTAAGATTGTTTTCATCTGGTTAATCAAGAAAAGAAAAAAGGGGAGGTGGCCACATGCCTCTGTGCCTCTTATTTTTTGTAACAAAATAGTTCGGGATTGATTATTCCCACTGGCTGGGTTTTATCCTCAGAGCTGTATTAGCTGCAGTAAGTAGTCTTTGCCCTAAATGCCCCACATCGCCCCAAGCATCCCAAGTGTGTTGGGCTATAATGCAGTTCTGTCACAGCAACAAACCTCATGACAAATCATTGGGGGGGGGGGGGAACCTGTAAAATCATTTCAAATTAGCTGCAACCAGCTAAGCATTATTTGTTGTAAATACTCTGCCTGTTTACATAACTACCTGGCCCAAAGCAGGGCCTTCCTTTTTCTATCTATGCCAGCATCATCTGTTAAAGTCTTTGCCCGTCCAGCCTGGAATAAAGAGACAAGACACATGACATGGGGTAACTGGGCCACAGTTTTATTAACTTTTGAACTTTAATTCCCCTTTCACAAGGGGGCCTACCGTAGTGCAATTCTGGTCTGTGCCCGGAGTCTATTTTGACATTCCGGTCCAGACCTCGCCTTAGTGAATTCCTATTCCGCAAGCGTGCAGTCCTACCATACAGCATGCCCTCGGGCATAATGTAACGGAATACCCTGCTTCCCCTCCCCTCAGCTAACTTCTGCTAATTCCAACCTGAGAGGAGGGGTGCTTGGCACCCCCTGATTGCCCCCTTTTGAACTCACTTGAACCTATTCCTTTTGCACTACCTGCCACGGCAAAGGGGCTACAACGTATGCCCCATGGCCCCCACCAAGCCGAAAATTTCAGCCCTAAGGCCCCCTTGCAAATCACTCAAGAAAATGTCTAACCCCATGTCAGACAAGTGAACTCCATCTGGCCTATATAACTCAGGCCTAGAGACTCTAATATTCAGATGTGGTATGGCCCTGCCTAATTGCTCTGCCAACTTCCCGGTTAACTCCTTTCCTTGCCCTGTCTATGCACCTAGGGTCACAACTAGCTCTCCATATTAGCCTTGGAATAATAGCTGACCATACAATGTGTGTTGATGGACAGTGAGCTGCAAAAACTTCAAGGTCTGCTATGATCTGAAGTATCAAAGACTTGCCAGACTTCCAAGCTAAGTTGTTGCCTCCCAGATGAATCACCAAGATGTTGGGGATCGCATACGGAGTATCCTGGGACACCAGGTCAAGGAACCTGTCCTATAGAAAGCCTCTCCGGTCCTTCCGTTCCAATGCAGCCAAAGCGCCAAGTCCCAAATTTCGACCCCAACTGGTCCGACTGGCATACTTTGCTGCCCAAAGCAGGTAACTGTGCCCAACCAACAGAACACGAACCCGGGCCAATGGTCCCTTTGGACCTGCAACGAGGAAAAAAATGAACAACAGTAGCACCTAACACTGTGGCAGGGGGTGCACATAATCACGATATCTATGTGAAGCCCATCTACTCACCTTCTTAATATCCTCCCTTCCATACCCAAGGGCTGCCGCTGTAGACATGGCGCCAATTCGAAAGGAATGAGTCCCAAAATGCCACCCTTGTATCCCAGCCTTGCATAAGGCCTGGGAGGTGACTTTCCAAAATTGATACTGTGTCAGGAGCTACATATCCTCATGCCACAAAAAACCACCCTCGTCATCCCCTCTAAGCTGCAAATATTCCTGTGTGGCCCTCCAAGGGCAAATTTCAACTAGGGAACATTGCCCCAGCAAAATAAACTTTCCCTTTCCATGCTGGTCCATTTTTGACCTGTACAAATGAATGACTACTTGGCCCTCTGACACAACCATGTCCTTCCTCTGCAAAGAGGATAGAGACATGTCAGTTTTCACTGATGCTACCAATTGACTTATACGAAGGGCCCCCAAGAATGCTATAAGCGTTGCTGCTTTGAAAAGGCGAGCCTCAAAGTGATCCTTACACACTAGGTGCCATGTGCTTGCCAATCTTGCTAGGATAGCTGGGGGAAAAGGTGTACGAGAATCCTTTAAGCTACCTCGCTCACAACCCCAACCTTCAATCATTTTCCTTATACGGAAGTCTACAGAATAACCTCTACACCCCTGCACTTTGGCATAAAAAGCCAGAGCGGACATTCGCCCTTGAATTGACCTAGGTGCTATGCCCTTTTGGTGCAGGTGTACTGTAAATTGCATCATATGGTCATCCAGAGGGGGCCAATCCTGCCTAAGACCTTCCCTCTCCCAAAAGGTGAAAAATTCAGTGCAAGCTGCTGCGTAACTTTGACAAGTGCTAGGAGCCACAGCTAAACTAATAGCTCTGTTGGCCTCAGCCCGCCAAGATTCCATACCTCGATCAGTAACACGTCCAGTTGAGCCTGTGCCCCTGGTGCCAGTGCCCTGAACTGGTCCATCTGTTAACAGGACAGGGCGTCAGCTATGGCATTGTCAACTCCTGGAACATGACGGGCCTGAAAGACTATGTTAAATTGCAGGAAGTGCAATACCATGGCCCTAATGAGTGTCATTACCCTCTGGGACCTGGATGTCAGTGAGTTAACTATGTGCACCACTGCCTGGTTATCGTACCAGAAGGTAAACACTGAGTTAGCCCACTGTTCACCCCATAACCATAATGCCCCAACTATCGGGAAAAGTTCAAGGAAAGTTAGGTCCCTGGTAATACCCAGTGTGTGCCACTCCCCTGGCCATGTCTCTGCACACCATTGACCCTTGAAAAAGATACCACAACCCAGCGATCCCGCTGCATCGGTCTGTAACTGAAAAACTGCTCCTAGCCTTACCTCATCCCTCCAAAAGGAAATTCCGTTCAAAACCTTGGAGGAATTGCAGCCACACTTTCAAATCTTCCTTCATATCCCAAGTTAGCCTTCTCTTGTGATGTGGTTTCTTAAGGCCTTTCATCGCCTCACACAAACGTCTGGGGAATGCTCTACCCGGGGCAACCACTTTGCAAGCAAAGTTAAGGTGTCCTACAATTTCTTCTCTCAAGGTGACTTTGCTTCGCACCATCATTCCCTGCAGCTGTGCTTGCAGGTCTGCCAACTTTGCCTCCGGCAATCGACTGGATTGTTGAACCGCATCAATTTCAACCCCCAGGAATATTAATTTCTGACTGGGTCCTTCCATTTTTTTCTTCTGCCAGAGGGACCCCTAAATCCCTGGCTAACTCCTGAAATGCATCCATGAGCTCCTGATGTTGTGAGGTACCCCCATTCCTGCAAAATAAAAAATCATCCAAATAATGGATGACTCGGGAGCCCCTCACCTTACGCCTAAGCGCCCATTCCAAAAAGGAGCTAAATTGCTCAAAAACTGAACAGGATATAGAACATCCCATTGGTAGCGCCCTATCCATATAATAGTTCCCATCAAAAGCGAATCCCAGGAGATAAAAATCCTCTGGGTGAACTGGGTGGAGTCTAAATGCCGATTTGATATCACACTTCCCTAACTCTGCACCAATCCCGCAACTCCGCACCATGCGCACCGCTTTGTCAAAAGACGTGTAGTGAAGACTGCACAGCTGCTGCGGGATTCTATCATTAATTGAGTCCCCCGCAGGAAAAGATAAATGATGAATCAATCTAAATTCACCAGGCGTCTTTTTTGGAACAACTCCCAGAGGTGACACCCTCAGATGCTCCACTGGAGGGACTGAAAAAGGACCCAACACCCGTCCTTCTTTGATCTCCTTACATATTTTCTTCCTTACTATGTCTTCTTATCCCCTAACCAATTTCAAATTGTCTGACCATGTGGCTATTCTATCCCCAGTGACCAGTATGCGAAAACCAAACCTAAACCCATCCAACAAAAACTTACCTGCAACCTTGTCAGGGTAGACTCTAAGCCACTGCTCCAAAACATGAACTTTAATTGGACTAGGACCCTTTTTGTGTATTGGATGGGGCGGCAGGTGGCTTGCGACTGCCTCTGGCTTCCCTACCTGCATTCCCGCCCGGCCGACCTTTGGGACATGCTGCCCATGCATGTGAGCCACTGCAGATAGAGCATTGGTGACAGAACCTGCAAGGCCTCCTATTGCATGAACAGGTGGGGTTGAACCACCTGGCCCGCTGCCATGCGGGAATTACTGGCTTGTGCTCTTTTCACCAAATGCCCACTATCAAACCTATCGCCCAACACAGGGCGGGATGGAGTCATTAACTGGAGCCAAAGTGCATCATGCGGGACATCTCAGCACATGCTAGGGTGCAGCATCGTGTGCATACGGAACTCCTCATCATAAAGGAGCCACGCATGCCCCAGAAAATCCACATAGGCCCAGTAGATCAGGTCCATATATTGGATCATTGCTAAAGCTCTTTCTGGATGAGCGCGAACTATTGTTCCTGCATAAATGAAAAACCCTGGCAACCAATTTGTCCAGCATTGATCCGGCTTGCACCTCTGCAGTTTCTCCCTCCCTTTCTTCCTCCTTGTCCTTCTTCTTCTCCTCAATTTTCCTATCAGCAATTCAAACACGTCTACGTATTAGCCCTTCCAAATCTTTTCAACCGTGGCCGGTAAGAGATGATCTCCCAGTGGTAGGGACTGATCTCCCTCGGGTAGGGCACACCTTGCCACTGAATTGTATCCTGTATCTGCCACCACCGGATTTGCTACTTCCCTAATTCCTGGCGCCGCATTAGTGTGTTGTACTTGAACCTGGTTTGGGGCTGCACTTGTACTGACCCCTGTGTGTGAGTTCCTATCACCGATGCCTGCTGAGGCAAGGCCAAAGGGACTGGCACCGTATGGCTCCTGGTACCCCACGACCAAACACACACAGACTGAATGAAGCCCGGTGTAACGGTACCCTCACCTGACTATGACCCTGGTTCCTCTTGTGTGGCCGAGCAAGATCTGGTGTCTCCACTCATGCCACATTGATCCGCCATGACCTCAGAAGATGTACCACTCTGGACCTCCTCATTGTTCACCTCCGTCTGGGTGCTAGATGATGCCATCCATGGCCTGCTGCACTGCTGGTTTGTGGCCTGTGCTACTCTTCGCTGCATCACAGGAGTACCCGCCACTGAGGATGCACCTGAGGGACTGGATCACTCAACTTCCAAAACAGCAATACGGGAGTGCATGAGATCACCCATCCTCTTAAGCTCAGCTATTTAATGTGCTTTGGATTCCCTTCTGGACCTCCGCACAGCTGGCACACCATCATCATCCCTCATCTGTTCTCTTTCCCTCTCTTGCATACATCTGTAGCGATTTCCTCTGAAGTCCCTATTCCCCTGGCCTTCACAAGGATCTCGCTCCTATTTCTTCTTCGCTGCCACCAGATATTAAGACTTTAATATCAATTGAGTATGGAGACACGTGTGCTGGTTAAACTTAAATCTTTTATTTAATCAGGGAAGTTAAAACTCAATAAATATTCATAGGATAAATCACAGGCCGCCAATCACTTATATATGAATCAGATAGGATATAACTTCAAAACTCTTTTAACACTCTACTTCAATCTGAGTTCTTACAGATCTCTAACACACTCTTTGATCACTTTTAAGCTACACACAGTTTTCTCTCCCAGATTCTCCCTCTCAGACTCCATCCACCAGTCTTTTTATCCTGGTCCCTTCCCCCCTGGCTCCACCTTTTGTTCACTCATTGGCTCCTGCATCAATGTTCTGCGGTGATGGGCAGGTGAGGTCAGGGCTGTTCGCTACACACCTCCCCCCTTAAAAAGTTGTTTCATGGGGTAAACCCTATGGTGGTTTACCCTCATGAACAACGAGGAGCTTTCACGTGAGCCACCATCAAACTTTACAACATTACAATCAAACCTTACTACCTTTGAACATATGTAACATCCAAACAACTTTTATGCTTGCTCTACATTAAACCTTGTAATTCAGTCACTAGTTCAATTACAATACTCACCACTTCAATCATCTACACAGGTGCTTACCCAACAACATCACATAACACTTTTAATACTTACAAACATTTTTTTTCTATGAACACACAGCTTACAGCATTTAACGTGGTGCAATTAACATTTTATAGCTTTTGCCATTTTACCAAAGTCCATTCCCTTCGTCTTCAGTCTTCGGCAGTCTGCTACAACATTTTGAATCTCTTTTGTCCCATTTTTTTTTTTTAGTCCAAGTTTTGTGGCATTAGAATTCTCTCTCAACAACACGATCTTGTCCTTTTCAAAAGTCCAGCATCGTAGTCATGGTGGAGTGTTAGTGCTTATAAAGGAAATGTCCTAGCCTCTGGCACGGTTTGCACTTTGCTGATATCCACCTCCCTCAGCACCTTCACGATACTCACGAAACACTGACGGCTGGGGTCTCTCGCCAACCTGCAGCTTCCCTCTCCGGAACATCCTTGGATGAAGGATCTTGCAGTCATCCGCCTGGCTCGGCACGGCTCCTGTTTCGACTCCGGACCCCTCCGCGATGGTGAAGCCTTTCTGGCACTTGGGAACTCTCCGTACGCGGTCTGCCACCGGGGCGGTCTTCCATCTCTCTTTCCGCTGTTTTATTTTAGCTGCTCTACATAGTTTCACCTCTCTTTCTGGAGCAGATATCGTGATGCTCTTGGTTAAACCCTTTAGGTAGAGCCTAGCAAGATCGAGCCTAACTCTCAATCCTTTTGCATTTTGCACCACTGGCAGGGTTAGGCTATGTTTCAACCTATTTAGCTTCTGATAGGTCACCCCTCTGCCTTTCCAATATGGCCATGTATGGTTTCTCTTGGGCTTTTCCCTTCTCTTATCTCGACTAAACTTCGCTTTCTGGCCCCAAAGTTTGACTAGACAGACTCGGACGCCATAAGGTGTAACTGCCTGTGGGCGTGCATCCCTGGTGTCAATCTTGTGCACTACACCCTTGGCTACTCCGGGCTTGTTGGAGAAAACCTGCTTGTACTTCATAAGCACGGCCCTCGCTTCTCTTTGTTGTTCTGGGGAAAGTGAGTGACTGATTTGGACCTCCTCTGGGGTGTATTTGGATTCGCCCCTCCCTTCCCCTTAAGGTAACTCGAGATTTTCACTGTCTGCTTCTTTCAATGCCAGCAAGACAACGTTTTCCTTTCTATAGCAGGGCTTGATCATATTCCCATGGACTACTCTCCTGCCTGTTTCTCCCTCCAACAGACTAATGTAGTTTATTTCATCCATCTTGGAGGTTAATTTCATCAGCTTGGACGTGAAAGAGCCTCCTAAATCTGTGACTATCTCAGAAGCAAACCCCATGCGACACACACGCATCAGCAGAACATCAGCAACTGTCTGAGTCTCAATATTTCTCAGGGGAACTGCTTCGGGATAACGTGTTGCATAGTCAACGATAGTCAGGATAAATCTGTCTCCCCTCTGGGTAACTCTGGGCAACGGTCCAACTATGTCTAAACCAATGCGTTGGAACGGGTTCGAAATGACAGGTAAAGGACACAGCTTGGCTTTAGTTTTGTCATTGCTGTTTCCTTGCCTCTGACCCACGTCACCTCTCTGGCAAAATTCTTTTATCTGCTTCCCCAATTCAGGCCAGTAAAAGTTTCGAGCTATTCTTTGTTTAGTTTTCGTGATGCCCAAATGAGCTGAAAAGGTACCAGCGTGCCCCCGCTCCATTATCCCCACTCGATATTTGAGAGGAACAATTAGTTGCTTGTGGTGAGTTTCCCCTCCCCTCCTGGGATTCACTAAGGTCTCCCTATACAAGAGGTCTTTAACTATGACGAACCTTTCTGGACTCTCGGGGGTTAACGGACCTCCGCCAACTTTCTTAAAACATTGATCCAGCGTGGGATCTGCTTTTTGTTCCTTTTTAAATGTACTTGCTTGGGGAATCTTAATAGGTATTAACTCAGCTGTTGAATTCTCTTCCCCCACCAGCTCTGTATGAACGTCACATTTTTCCTTTGCTTCTCCTTTCTGCTGGGAGCGAGTCTGCACTAAAACACTTTTAACATGCTCAGTGAGATCGATCCCAATTAAACAGGGCACAGGCAATTGATCAGCTATGCCTGTCCTCCATACTCCTTTCCACCCTTGATATCTTATAGGTACCTCAGCCACAGGCAGGGTAATTATTTCTGCACCTATCCCCTTAACTGCCAGGCTTTCACCTTTCAATATGTACTCTGGAGGGATTAAGTCTGGATGGCATAAAGTAACTTGAGAGCAAGAGTCTTTCAGAGCCATAAATTTTGTCTCATTTATATATATGCTATCTCCAGAACTTTTAAAAAGTTCCTGGTTGGTTTCGATCAGATAGCAATGGAGGATCTCAGCTTCAGGCAGCTGTTCATGACTCTCTGCCCTTGCTGCACTTGTATTAGGAGTTACTGTTTCGCACTCCTCTGAGGTAACTTTGTTTTGCTGCACGCAGTACACTGATTTAGGCTTGATCAAATTTCCTTTAAGTTGTCCCCCGTCTTTAGCTTTCGCACATTGCGAAATGAAATGGCCTTGCTCCTCACATCCGAAACACGATCTGAAGTTTTTCTGTTCTGAACTAAGGGTTTTATCTCCCTTCCCTTCCCAGTTCTTGTTTTTATGCTGGCTTAGTTCTGTGGGCTTGCCTACAAAATGGCTGCTGCTTGCCTGCAGGTTCTTGAGGTAACCTCTGGGATCCTTTTTACTGTCATCCCATGTTTTCCTCCCCACTTTTACCTCAGAAAAATTTGGGTTTCGAATAAGTGAAATAAAATCCGCGAAACCCCCCCCCCCCCCCAGCTTCTTGAACATCTCTGGGCTTTTTATCTCTCACCAGATACCTCAGGTCTCCAGGCAGAAGTGAATAGAACTGCTCTAACCCCATGATGTTCTTAATATCTTGTACAGTTTCAACTCCTTCCTGCTGAAGCCATTTGTCAAGATATTTGGTCAGGTTTGCCACCAATTGAGAGTAGGATTCTTCAGGTTTTTTTGTCAGTGCTCTGAACTTTCATCTTAAATGCTCAGCATTGATGCCAAACCGCGAGAATACCACTTTTTTAAATTCCTCAAAATCCCTCACTAAATCCAATGGCATCTGGGCGTATATGTCTGCTAACTCACCACTTATTTGGGACCTCATCACAATCATACGTTCTGATCCTCTCACTTCAAAATCTTCACACGTGCACTCAAATAGAATAATAAAAGATTCAGGATTATCGCCCTTCCTAAATACAGGGAATCTTTTAAGGTCTGCCTTGGACAAATGTCTTTCTTCAGAATTAGCATGGCTATTATTATTATTATTATTATTATTATTATTATTATTAGCCTGGGCTGCCAGCTCCAACCTCCTTAGTTCAAATGACATTCTTTCCTTTTCTATTTCTATATCTCGCTCTCGCTGTCTTTCCTCAGCCCGAGCTTGAATTTCTAGCTGTTTCAGCTTGAATTCCTGTTCCTTCTCTAATTTCCATTTCCTTAATTCTATAGAGTCCTCCCCCCTTGAGGTCTCCATTGCCCTCTCTGAGGTAATCCCTTCTTGAGTTCCTTCCCCCTCCTGATCTGAGGCATCAGAAACTTCAGGAGGCAACTCTGCCACCTTTTTCCCTCGTGTGGAAGGCATGTTTATTTATTTAAGCTGCTGATTCAATTTACAAGCCTCAGATTTAAAAGGAACACTTTTTTTTTTCCTGTGAGTTAGAGACTCTGTAATAAAGTTGCTTCCCAGCGATCATCCACTGTTAGGATACTCTGTTCAGATCTCTGGCTCCTAGCCAGGCCTTTAGCACGAGACAAAGTTTCTCCCTACCTCTAGCCACCAAAATAAACAGAAATATTAGCTTTAACCAGCTCCAGCTTTTGCTGTTTTGAAACACCTCAGCTTCTCTGACCCTGGCCTCCGCTTTGCCCCCTCAGAGCTCTCTCCTTTGAGCTCAGGACAAGCTAGCCACCTGGCCGTTTTCCTGCTTGAGGTAGATTTTTTTTCAGAAATGGTTTCCTCAGAGCTTATTCCTATCTCAGCCCCCCGATCTTAGGAGCCTCCCCACTAAGCTTTTCCCCCTGAAAAGCTCTAGGGAGTTACCCACTCCGTCCACTTCAGATCCCCTGACTAAAATATATTTTTCTGCTCTGGGAACCTTTCTGTTCTTAGGCGTCACTGGATTAAATTCGATCCCGCCGCTGGTCACCAATTTGTTGCGATTTCCTCTGAAGCCCCTATTCCCCTGGCCTTCACAAGGATCTTGCTCCTATTTCTTCTTCGCTGCCACCAGATATTAAGACTTTAATATCAATTGAGTATGGAGACACGTGTGCTGGTTAAACTTAAATCTTTTATTTAATCAGGGAAGTTAAAACTCAATAAATATTCATAGGATAAATCACAGGCTGCCAATCACTTATATATGAATCAGATAGGATATAACTTCAAAACTCTTTTAACACTCTACTTCAATCTGAGTTCTTACAGATCTCTAACTCACCCTTTGATCACTTTTAAGCTACACACAGTTTTCTCTCCCAGAAAACTGTTTTCTCTCTTCCCCTGCACCCAGACGATCCTCCCAAACTGCACGGCTGAGCCAATGCCCAGCCCTAAGCTCTTTGTCGTCCTTTGCCACATGGGCCACGCGGTCAAAACCGAAACCTCCATGGTCCGCGCATGCTGACCTCTTTCCAACTTGCCAACTGAAGAGGGCGACGCAGGGCTGGGCAGCCTTTTTAAGGCTTCTGTTCCAGCCCGCTCGCCCGAAGTCTTGCGATGTCTCGCCTCCTCTGACCGGGCGGGCAAAGCAGCCCTGCCTCGGCAGCTCCGCACCTTGCAGAGAGGCCATTGCTTTAAGAAATACACATGTCAGGTTGTCAGAGCAGACTTTCTTAGACATTTAGTTAAAACAGTGTCAGAATGCAACAAAGGACCGTCCCATACCCTTCCAGCATAGTTCTTAATAGTTCTAGTCTAAAGCTTTTACAAGTCTAGAATGTTCAGGGCAATCCTTTCCTACTAAATGCTCCTTCCTCACTCAGTGTCTGGTTTTTCTGTATTACAACATGTGTTACCCAGTTAACCATGACGATGTAAAGTTATTTTTCCAAGCTCTACTTCTGTGTCATTTGAGGGCAACATCTGTATTTTTCACCACACTCATTATTACCATGAAATTTGTCTTGCTCTTCCTCAATGGGGATCAAAGTACCTGGATAACAAGGAAATATATGTAGATAGTAACCTTTGAGTGCAGAGGTTAAGTAAGTAAGTAAGTAAGCAAGCAAGCAAGTAAATAAATAAGTATATGCTGGTTTGCTCGAAGTGAAGGGACCCAAGGCAGCTCACAATGTTAAAACAAATAATACTAAAAACACAATAAATTACAGATTTAAAAGCAATTAAACTAGCTTGATAGTTAAAGATCCATTAATTCATGAAGAAGAACTCCCTGCCTAAGACTAAAACAAATGTCCCCTAATTTTTTTTTCCCAGACAACATTTTGAAATATTTCTGAGTTCTTCTGTCCAGTTGTTTTCTACTAGGGCAGTCTTGGCTGTCTAGTATTATCTAACAAAATATGTTCCAGGCGGTGTTCCACGGGCCCTTTCCAAAATCATTGTGCTGTTTCTCTGACACAGCTAGAAGGCTCATATGCACAACTGACTCTCGTAGTTCATGTCTAGGGCTAAACTTTCAAACACGGTCAACTTTGCTAAGCAAGAAAGGTCTGATCCTTCCAGTTGAACCTAAGTTGAAGCAAATGCAGAAAACTGATCAGACTGAATTCTTGCTCCAGGATTTGGGCAGGGCTCTTTGGTAAACAGTGGTGTAGTGGAGCCAGGGCTCATAGCATTGCAGCGGCAGCACTTTTTTATTAGGAGGGAGAGTGACATAATCTATGATCTTCCCTCCAGGTCCCTTACACTCTCTGAGATGAATTGCAGTGAGGAAATAAATTGTGGGCTATCACTGTAACATAAAGCATTTGGGGATGACCTGGCCTTGAAGGGGTAATCAAAACCCATTAAAAAAATTGCTTATGAGACAAGTGAAAATTGGTTTGTAGAAATGGGTTGACACTACGGCTTGCATTTTTAGAGTCCACTTGAGACTGCAGCTATGGAGTATCATGAGGAGAACCCATATACTTCACAATTTACCATTACACTACTGTGGATAAAGCATTTAAAGTGGTCCCCCTTAACTGCAAAGAGTTGAGAACTTTCTCAAGATGTATTGATCAGGCCCAAAAGGGAGTGAACCAAGAGATTGGCAGGACCATACAGGATGGCCTGGGGCTGTGATACCACATCCTGAGGTCAGGGTCACTTCTCCTGGGTTGTACAGGGAAGACGCTGTGCGTCTTCCCTGTATGTGGAGGGCGGCCTCGGGAAGATCTTATGTGGGGTTAGATATTTTCCTGCAGGATTTACAAGGGGGGCTTAAAGCTGAAATTTTCAGTCTGGTGGGGGCCATGGGGCATACTTTGTAGCCCCTATGCTGTGGCAGGTAGTGCAAAATGGAACAGGTTCAAGTGAGTTCTGGGGGGGGCACCTCTCCTCTTATAGAATCATAGAAAAGTGAAGTTGGAAGGGTCCTACAAGGCCATCAAGTCCAACCCCCTGCTCAGTGCAGGAATACAATCAAAGCATATCTGCCAGGTGATTATCCAAGTTTCTCTTGAATGCCTCCAGTGTTGGAGCACTCACCAACTCCCAAGGTAACTGGTTCCACTGTTGTACTGCTCTAACAGTTCGGACGTTTTTCCTGATATTCAACCGAAATCTGGCTTCCTTTAACTTGAGCCCATTGTTGCGTGTCCTGCACTCTGGGATGATCAAGAACAGATTTTGCCCCTCCTCTGTATGACAGCCTTTCAAGTATTTGAAAAGTGCTATCATATCTCCCCCCAGTCTTCTTTTCTCAAGACTAAACATGCCCAGTTCTTTCAGCCTTTTCTCTTAAGGCTTGGTTTCCAGCCCCCTGATCATCCTTGTCGCCCTCCTCTGAACTTGTTCCAATTTGTTAACCTCCTTCTTGAAGTGTGGTGTCCAGAACTGGACACAATACTCAAGGTGAGGCTTAACCAGTGCTGAATAGAGAGGGACTAGCACCTTGCAGGATTTGGAAACTATACTTCTATTAATGCAGCCTAAAATAGCATTTGCCTTTTTTGTAGCCACATCACACTGTTGGCTCATATTTAGCTTGTGATCTACAACAATTCCAAGATCCTTCTCGCTTGTAGTTTTGCTGAGCTCAGAATTGCATTAACAGAGGTTTAGCAGAGGGGAGGGGAAGCAGGGGGACTCCAGGGGATGCTGGGCACTTAGGGTCTTGAGACCCATGTGGAGGGCGGCCTCGGGATACTCGGGCATTTAGATGGCCGAAAGTGTGCTGTACAGTAGGACAGAGCACTTGCAGAGCAGGAACTCACTGAGGAGAGGTCTGGATCAGAAGATCAGGGTCAACTCCAGCTCCAGCTCAGTTTGCACTATAATAGCCCCCCTTGTGAAAGAGGAGGTTCAAGTTTAAAGTGAATTAATAAAGTTGTGGCCCTAGTTTAACCCCATTCTACTGTGTCTCATCATGTTATTCTGGGCTGGGTGAGCAAAGTGCACATATTTTCAACTACCGTTCATATCAGTCTCTTATTTTGTGGGTGGGAGAGATAGTGTTTTCCCACGAACTTGGAAGTTTTGTCAAACTGGAACATGAAGGGACTTATAAGGCCTCTGAAGAGGTTCTGGAGAGTCTAGGGCCAGAAAATATCCTGAGGCTCACAGAGCCTGTTAAAATGGATTCTCCAGGACCAAGCTGGGTTTCTCCAATCTACAACAACTGGAGGCAATTTACAGCCCAGTCCTATTGCACAGTCTGTTCTTGTGCAAGACTTCCTCTATCTATTATTCTGAAACTTGTTAAACATGTTCCACTCAGAATGTACATCCATGTTTGTCAACTTGAACCAATTCCACAAATTTTTTAAAAAAGGTATCAGCAGCCCCTCTCTTAAAAATATTAAATCCAAGTCATACAGATGTGTTTCCACATAATTTTCTAAAACCTAGGAGACACAGTTTTCTGACAAGGAGCTACTGTGTTTGCAAATGTAATCCAATTCCAGTAAACATAACAAAATGTTTAAAATTTATATAGCCACTGGGAGGGACAGAGATATGGATATCCATTTCAGCTGAGATTCAGATGTTTGGACCTAAGTTATATGAGATGATCTCAAACTGGGCTGTTTTCTGAATCACTCAGTTAAAGTCTAGAATGGATCTTGTGATTGGTGCACATCCCTAATTCTTACTATTATGAAGCTTCCCTTTATGTTCATCCTCATATATTTTAAGCTAAACTTTATAGGGGGTAGAGTTTATATCAACATTATGAGAAATTTCACAATAGTATAAGCAGTCCAACAATGATACCAATTGCCATTATTTCTGGCTATCTTCTTTGGTTGTCAGATAAACTGTTATGCTTCCTGTGATAGCCATGGCTTGAAATAACTAGTTAAAAGTAGCATGGATACTTGTAACTATTTACTTTCCAGGATGCATCTCAATTAAATTTAACGAACCACACAAGAGTATTGGCTATTGTGGATGTAACAAGTAACATTTCCTTGTTACTTTCAAATTTCACTTTTGAACGCTTTATATGGCATGTTTAGAGGCATTTTGAAATGATTTTCCCCCCCAAAGTTTTATTCTATTCTCTTACTAGTATTTTTTCAGTCCCTCTTTTATATTTTTATAGTTATTTTCAAGATAAAACGTCAGAATTGGCTTGTAGGGAGTACAACGAAATATTTTCCTATATTTTTCTAGGATGCCAGTACTGACAATACAGCAAATAATGCCCAAGAGAAAGTCTTGCTTTGGAGCTGGAACAATGGTAATTTGATGCCAGGCAAAGATTACATAGTCACCCAATTATATCCTTTTTTAAAACATAGTGAAAGTCACCATAAACATTGTAGCTTATAAATATTGGCCGTTTTTTTCTACATGCTGAAGTTAGTTTTCTTGAATGTACATTCCATATTTAGATGTGACTACACAGCAGGAAATATATGGTTAGATCTGCACCCATAGAATTTAGGCTTCCCCCCAGTTAAATTGCTGTACCCATCTATAATTGCAGGTGTTAGCAGGGGAAGGGGCAGAGGCAGAGAGCACTGTCTACATTGAACCTCAACAGAAGAAGCCATCCTAACAAGGTGCTAACAAGTTCTGATTGCCAATTTTCTCCTCCCTCCCTCTTTTTTTAGAGAGTTCTAAGAGTTCTAGTGAAACTCTGTTTCAGTGTTGAGTTGAAATTAAAAAAAACATGTTTGAAGACAAGGGGTGCTTGGCTGTGCGGAACTGACACTCTTGTGAGTACCCATTTGCCTTGAATAAGGTAATCATGCTGGCAGAAAGTGGACACAAGCAATGTCAATCCAAACGGAATAAATTTAAGCCCCCCCTGTCAGCTGAACAACAACAAAAATGACGACTCCCCGCTCAAAAAAGATAATTCCACAATGGGCTTCCCTGAATTAACCTTTACATCATGCAGTCACCAGGTTTTAATTTTAATTCATCAGTGGCCAGTTCAATGTAAACCGTGAGGTAAATGGCCAATGTAGTCTCCTTCTTAGTTTCAGTCTGATTATTCCAGTTGAGGGAACAGTCATGAAATCTTTTCATGTGCAGATACATTGGCTATTTCCATTCCAAAGACCACGTGACAGGAGATATAAAAATAATGGCCCATTCTGACCAGAGCCATCTGGAGATGAAAGGCAAATAAGGGATAGGAGGGGGTAGTTCAAGGCAAAAAGTTGGAAATATTTAAGTGTTAGTGATGTGAAAGTATGAGTTTCTTTGTCCACATTTATTTGCCACCTTCAGCTTGTGCATTTTCAAATTATTACTATTATTATTTTGGCTAATCTGTTGGTTTAGTATAAACATGAGTTTAATAAGTGTTTACATTTTTTAAAGAAAAATGCAGCTCTGTTGTTTTTTTTTTGTAATGAATTCTTAGGGCTCTTCCAGACAGCGCCAGTTTGAACTGCCTCTTACTGCCTTCCCTCCCCCCTTCATCCTCCCAAGGTTCTGTTTGCCTTTCAAGTGCACAATTTACTGGCATCTGTATCCACAACGGGATTCTAAAAGGGCAGAAAGTGACACTCTCATTCTGACTTCCCCAGGCAGTAAGCGACTGCTCTTCTTGGAGACTAGTCGGATAGTGCTATAATCTTTACAAAGAACACGCAGATCCTTAGTGTTTAAGTGATGGGGAAAGGGGGAAGAATGTGCTGCTTTCTTTGCTTTGCTAGTACCAAAATACATAAAATACACATAATACAGTAACAAAAAACAAAATAAACAAAATGATTGAAGGCTTTCGGACACCAAACTCAGAAATGAACTGAAAAACACCATAACTTTAAAATCTATCCTCCACCCCAAGAAAATTTGGGAAAGAAAAAAAATTACCTTGCCAGAAGAATATTTTGTCACTGTTTCATCATTGTCTGTCTCTGGTCACACTAAGACAAGACTTTATGTCATTTGTGTAGCGGGGTGGGGGTGGGGAATGGCAATTTCAGGGATCAGTCAGGTACATTTTGTGGACCATGACCCCTGTCTGGAGGAGCCCTTACTTGGCCATGCCTGCTTTCCATTCTTGTTACCTATCTATAATGAACGAGTGAGAGAAGAATACACTTCTGGGTTGTAATCATTTTGAAGGACCTGCAACAGCTGAAACTATGGCTACTGGGATTATATTTAAAAAGAACCCGAGAGAAAGAGGAGACAAAGTCACCGAAGGAGGAGGTTAGACAGTGCTTCACCAACCATAGTTTTCACCCAAACCCTGGTTGGCTGCAGCAAGAGAACAGTGGTCCAAGCCAACAGGCATCAACCAAAAAATAATTGAGAGTTTCCAAATATATTTAACAACGCTAATATTGGACATCTTTGTATATCTGTCCCTAGAATTTCTTTAATCTCATTAAATATAATCATCCATTCCTTTTGTCTCTCTTCACATGCCCACCACATATGATAGTATGTTCCCCTTTCTTTTTTACATCTCCAGCATATAGATAATAACTCTTTATTCAATGTATTCAATTTCATTTGTGTTAAATACCATCTCCATGTTACTTTATAACAGTTTTCCTTTACCCTAACTGACATATTTTTATTATTCTTTTCCCCCAGATCCTCTTCCATACTTCTTCACTGATTTATTTCAATCTCCTTGCCATATCTCTTTCAAAGCTATTGTTTTATATTCATTCTCTACTAACATCTTATATATGAGACTTATTATCCCTTTTCTTTGAATATTATCATCCATCTCTTCTCTCTTTTTAATAATTTCTTCAAATTTAGTCATCCCCCTACATTCTCCTTTTCCCCCATTCCTTGATCCAGTTATATGTCTTAAATTTAACCAAGTAATTCCTGCTCCTCCTAGTATCTCTTTTATTCTCGCTATATTATACATCCTATTCCAAACTTTAATTTTTATAACTTTCTGTTCTAACAAAACCTTATTTAATTTCTCTTCAGGTTATCTGGAAAACTGTGTAATTCCACCACATGTGGAAATCTTTGGACTCAATATACTTCTTCCAACATTGCAACATATTATTTAAAAATGGGTGATCTATGTTTTTAATAATATCCTTTAAATTTTCCTTAAAAAACTAATTCTCCATATTTTCCTTAATCTTGTAAAACTCAAGATCACTCCATATTATCCCCTTACTGTTTACTATAATTTCTGGTATATAGCTCAATTGATGAGCTATATAATATAATTTAATATCAAGTATGCCCAAACCTCCATTCTTTTGAGGAAGATACCATAATTTTTTATTTATCCTTGACCTTTTATTTTCATTACAATACGTATTAATCACATTCTGCAGTTCTTTTAATTCCTTATCAGCTATCTTTATAGGTAACATCCAAAATACAAAATTTAATTTAGAGATTTTATTAATATAATATAGTCCAATACAATATAATACAATACAATATGAAAAGCCATTTAGAATCAAATCAAACTGATTTCTATTACGGCACAAAGTTTTAACATCTAAGGAGAGGGCAAAGGAAGATAGAGGACATTAACCAATGCCAGCAGCAAGCACTTATCGTGAAGGGAATAACCCCAAAGATACAATTACTTAAGTAGTGACTTAATTGATAGAGGCGGGGGATACAGATTTCATTTTTAACGATGTAGAGATAAACTGTGCCATTCGGAAAGTGACAAATTTGTCTCTGTCGGAAGGTAGGATCTTAAGCTTTTCTTGTACAGAATTACTAGAATGTTTTTGTAAAATAGGGTTGATAAATCTTTCGCGATAGGGCTCTAATAGTGGACAATAGAGCACTACATGTGCCAAATTCTCCACTGATATTTGGTCAAAAGAGCAAACTCTCTCATGATATGGAATTTGTGTATAGCATCCTAATAAACTGGCTAGTGGTAACATATCAAAACGTGCCTGAGTAAAAGCTTTTCTATAATCAAAACTCATTAAATCGGTAAAATAAGATGGAAGATTTAAAGGCAAGGGTAAAATGTTCTTATATAAAGGGGCCGTTTTTAGGGTGCCTAAGAAACCTAAATCGGTTTGAACCCAGTGGTCGGACAATCTCTGTTTCAGTAAATGTTTTGCAGCAGGTAGGCCAAGGTGTCTCACATACTCTTCGGAGAATCCAAGTTTAGCAACTAGTTGCAGTGCAAAAAGTTTCCACGATCTAAAATTCATCTCCCCATATGATGCTATTAAAAATTCTGACTGGGTGATGAACAAAACTTTCAGCCAGTAATTAATTATTAACTTATAGACTAATGTCATTATTGACATTAGTACCAGTTCTAATCTAAGAAATGCTGCGGGGGTTGAAGGGGGGACTGCCAGGAGTAATCGAGCAAATTTATTTTGGATTACTTCTAGGGAGGTTAGGTTTCCAGTTCCCCATATTTCAGTGCCATACAGGATCTGGGGAAGTAGCCTGATTTTGTAAATTTCATGGATGGGTGGGACCAAATGCCCTCCTTTAATTCTATAGAATCTACCAAACATAGCTTTTTCAAATTTCTGCTTTGCAAAGTCGATCTGAGCCGCCCAGGAACCAGACTGGTGGAACATCACGCCCAAATATTTATGAGTTACCTGTTCTAATATTCTCCCATTCATTGGCCATTTATGAGTCCGAGGTCTTCTGTTGAAAACCATAATTTTGGTTTTCTCAAAGTTGATATTAAGGAAATTTTCCATACAATAGTTACTAAATTGTTTCAATAATCTTCTAAGTCCTATTTGAGTATGAGATATTAACAGGGTATCATCTGCATAAAGTAATATTGTTACTTCTTCAAAGACTTTTAAATGCCATTTAATATTTTCTATATTCATCTGCAAATAAGTTTATCTTGATTTTATCTTTATTCCCTAATCCTTTTATTTTGGTATCTTCTCTAATTGTATTTGCTAATAATTCTTTTATTAAGGTAAATAGTATTAGAGATAGGGGGCATCCTTGTCTTGTTCCCTAGCCTAATGTAATTGTTTCTGTCATACCATCATTTACCATAATTTATTCTCTGAATATAGTTGTTGAATAATATTTCTAAAACGTGTACCAAAATCTAATTCTTTTATTAATATTTTTAAAGCTGACCATTCCACTGAGTCAAATGCCTTGAAAATATCCAGCGATAGTATCCCTGATTTTGTCTCTTTAATTGTATTGATTATGTTTAATCATTAAATTCCCCATTTGTCTACCCTTCAAAAATCCATTCTCATCTTTACCAATATATTTATCAATAAAACCATTCAATCTTTTAGCTAAAACAGCTGTAATTATTTTAGCATCCTGATTAATCAATGAAATTGGTCTCTATGATCCCATATTCATCAGGTCCTTATCTGGTTTCAAAATTAACATTATCAGTGAATGTTACCAAAGCCTTGGAATTTCTTCCCCCATTAATATTCTATTAAATAATATTGCATACATTTTTGAGCTAGATAATTATCACTGATACAGAATACTTCTAAATTGATTGAATATTAGAACAAACCATCTTATTACTAAGGATGAAATTAAACTTGTAATCCCCCCCCTCAAAAGCTGGCAAATCAACAAATTCCAATGGAATCTCAGTGGAGTGTTATAAATCTCTTCTAGAACTTCTATGCTTTCTCTTAAACAACAACCATGCTGGAAAGCTGGAAAGACTCTAGGACAGGAACAATTCCAAAGCCAGGACTTTTCACCACATGGTGTCATTCAGAGTCATAGCTTTATTAAATTACGATTTTAAAATCCTGAAGAATCAACAACTTTATCACACAATACATATCACTCAAGCAACACAGGTTTATACCTTCTAGGCAATAAGTAAATGCCACAGGATAACTCTAAACAAAGTTCAGAACAGTAATTAGTCTAATCAAGCCATTGCCCTCTCCTCACTATATGCTCTCACTGGGTAGCATTGCACGTATTTAAACTGCCAGAGAAACCAAATTATGGGTTAAACATCATGTCTTTGGCAAGGACAATGTATGAGGGTTCTAAAGGCTACATATATGGAAATTAAACTGACTTTGGACCCATCCGTCTTTTCCCTTTTTTGCCAGGGTGTCCTTCATGTGCATTTTGCAATTGGTTGAACAAAAGACTTGTGGGGAAAGAGGGAAATAGCCAGTGCATGCCCAGTTCTTTCCCATAGGTTTCTGGCTCCTTAATCTGTCTCTGTGAAAGAAATCATACTGCCAGGTCAGTGAGTCTGATGCCTGAACATCTCCCTGAGGGCTCTACAGAAGTTTATATACCCCAAGAGAAAAATTAGAAGCCTGTCTTTGTCACAGCTGGCATTTATCCCAAAGAAGGGTTAATTCCAGAATGAAACCAGACAACCCTTTCCATTAATAACAAAATCCAACTGGCTATAAATCTTTTCATTGTTGCAATAGTTCCAGGCAACACCAGCTTGTCTAATGCCTAATGCTTTATGTATTTATCTACATTGCTTCTATGTTCCACAAGCACAAAAATACTTTGATGTCTGAAAACATCCAAAAATCTTACAGCTATAAAAAACTGTAGAGACAAATGCTTGAAAGTACATGAAAACTAAACTTAAGTTGCAGGCAAAACTCAAGTCATGGTATAATTATGTTTCAAAACTCTAGTAGCTGACATGCTAAGAATGCCAATGCCTATAGCCTAAAAAGGCACATTGGAAAGCATAGAATAGAACTCTAAAACACCAAAGTTTTTAAAATTAAAAATATATTAAAGAAAATTACTTTCTCAGCCTCTAAACATATTAAGAACACACACAAACCAATTCTAAATGCTCACCCAGCCAAACCAATTTGAATTTATGGAGGAAAATCCATGTTGTCCTCAGCTGCTGCCGCTTTTGCTGCTACATGATTGTTGTTGGTATCCAATATGTGTGGTGTGACATGTTGTTGCCTTGCTGTGTGATGCTCCTTCCCTGACTATTTTTTCAGGCCTTTATTTGTACTCTTATCTCTTCTTTATCAACTGTCAACAATCCTTTCTGCAGGACCTCAAGTTTCAAGGGCCTGATGAACCAAGAATTTTGTGTGTATATATTGTCCTTGCATTATTGTTCCAGCACTTCTGTAACTACAAAGGCTTGTAACTCAAAATCTGGCAGGCTGCCACTATTGTTTTGACTAACATTTTGCAGTCTGGAGGAATAAAAGCCTGTAAAATAAAAGATCTGGTCCGCCAAGCCACTGTAATACCAGAGTATTGTAACTACAAAGAGTGCAAATTATAGGACCTGCAAGTGCCATCTCTAGTCATATTAACATATTAATATTCTACTTATTTCAGTGATTTCAGTTCTCTCCCACGGCTTTACTGTCAGTCCTTAAAATAATTCATTTTGCTAGGCAGTGTTTATATACAGTGAGCTTGTTTTGACTGGAGAGCTGGCTAATTGTTTTGCCATGACTTTAGTAAACTGTTCAAGCTTTATTTTTAAAAGAACTTCCATTTTCAGTAATGCTTTTTCTATACTCCCTTTATTATTTTAACACTCTACAAACCCAACATTTCACACCTTGATAATACTTTGTTTTCTTCCCCATGATTTTTGTAGTTTGCCTTCACTTTTCCCTGCATTTTCTGACAAAACAAATGTCAGTGTATTATTTGTGTGGGACATCTGTGTGATTTTCATGAAGTTGTGTATAGAAGTCAGCAGAAAATACTGATGGCAAAAGAAACAGCCATCTGGTAAGAATATCACCATATGTTCCTGTGCATGACAAAATGTTATGATTCATTTATTTGTAAAACCAAGGCATCTTGATGCAACTTAAAGAACAATAACTTGTATTTGGCATAATATATTTGTTGGGTGCAGACCTCTTCTTCCATTCATAGAGAATAGCCTTTTGTTTGCTTGCTTGCTTGTTTGCTTGCTTAATGTCATTTCATTTATATCCCACTCTTTTCCCAGTTCAGGGACTGAAGGTAACTTACAAGATGGCAGCAGGGGCTACAAGGAAGATATAAATTAAAATATTAAAAATGCAGTTAAAATGTAATAACAGTAAAAGACCATTAAACTTTTTTTGAAAAAAATTAAAGTAGTTTTAAAGACGAAAAGTGCAGCATCCCTGTTAAAAACCCCTTTCTCTGTGGCCCAGTCAAAGGCCACTTTCCTGAAGAAAAAGGCATTTGTCTGCTGAAGGAATGACAGCTGGCAGAGGGCTATTCTAGTGCCCTATAGAAGGAAATTCCATCACCTGGGAGCAGCCATTAAAAAGATCCTCTCTAAAATCCTCACAAATGATGTCTCTGAGATGCTGGGACTGAGAGATTAATACCCGAGGAGATTCCTGTGGGAAAATATTCTTCTTCTTGGACCACCACTTTCAATTGGTCTGGAAAGACACTCATACTCAGTGTAGCTTCTAGAGTATGAGAGTTATATGCCCCCTATAACCAGCCATGGACAAAAATGTGTGAATTGTGGACTAGCTGAAGTTTCTGAACACTCTTCAAAGCAGGGCCCTTTGTATCTAAGGCACATGGGGGAGTAGGCTACAAGACTTGTTAGTCCTTAATGGCATCAGCAGACTCATTGATGCTTTTGCTACAACAAATTAACACAGCTCTCCACCAGCAAATTATTGGTTTATATGCACATGCTGCTTTCAGGGTTTTCCCTCTCCCCAGTATATTCTAAAAACAACTCTGAAAGGTTGACTTGACTGAGATATGCTGACTGTCCCAAGGTTACTAGGTAAGCTTTGTGACTAACCAGGGATTTCAGCTTGTTCCAGGCCCAACACTCTAACCATTACGCTTCACTGGCTTTCCTGGATCAGAGTTACTTTATAAACAATGCCAAGACTGAACTCTGCTGGTAGAAAAAAAAAATTAGAAAAAAAATTATGGAATCTGCATGAGAGGCAAATAAGATAAATTACTTTGCATAATATGCAAATTAAACTGCCAAACTGGAGAACTGGAATGGCAAGCCTAGCAAAGGTATGAGAGCTGGTGCGCTGTAATGTCAGACAGGACTCAGGAGAGATAGATTCAAATTCGCACTTATACAAATCCCCACCTGGCAACGCAAACACGCTAGGCAATAGCAGCAATAAACCATTCCTTTACCATTAAATAATATTGCACATACCTTGAAAATCCTATCAGAGCCATAAGTGAGAAGCAACTTGATGGCACCTAATAACAATACAAAAAGCAAATGTTCCTTACCCATACTTGAAACTGATGCCATGTGAGCTGTGTCTCACTAATAGAAATTAATGCTGGGAACCAAACTGCAAGACAAGAAAAAGAAAAAGAAAGGTCACAGTAGAAGTTGTGCCTTAGATGGCCACTGTTGCATCACCAAAAGGAGGACAGTGAAGATGCATTTTGCCTAGTATTTGCATATGCTAATTTAAACTCATATATGTGAATCATAGAAAAGTGAAGTTGGAAGGGGCCTATAAGGCCATCAAGTCCAACCTCCTGCTCAATGCAGGAATACAAACCAAAGGATATCGGCTAGGTGGTTGTCAAAGTTTCTCTTGAATGCCTCCAGGGTTGGAGCATTCACCACCTCTGTTGGTGCAGTACTTTGCACTTATCCCTGTTGGATTTCATTCTGTTGTTTTCAGTCCAGTGCTCCAGCCTATCAAGATCATTTTGAATTTTGTTTCTGTCTTCCAGGGAGTTGGCTATTCCATCCAATTTTGTGTTATCCCCAAATTTGACAAGCATTCCCTGCACTCCCTCATCCAAGTCATTAATAAAAATGTTGAAAAGCACCGCACCCAGGAGTGAGCCTTGGGGTACCCCACTTGTTACCTCCTCCCAGTTGGAGAATGAGTACAATTCTGTAGCCAACTGTGTATCCACCTGATACTTGATCTATCCAGCCCACACCTAGTTAGCTTGCTAATCAGGATTTCATGGGGCATTTTGTCAAAGGCTTTGTTAAAGTCAAGATATACTATGTCTACAGCATTCTCTCTGTCTATCAGGGAGGTTACTTGATCAAAAAATGGGATCAAATTAGTCTGGCAGGATTTGTTCTTGACAAATCCATGTTGGTTTCTAGTTTTTACTGCATTGTTTTCTAGGTGCTTGTATAGTGACGGTGTTATAATTTGTTTCAGAATTTTGCCTGGGATTGGCATCAGGCTGACTCGCCTGTAGTTCCCAGGTTCCTCTTTTTTGCCCTTTTTGAAGCTAGGGACAACATTAGTCCTCCTCCAATCATCTGACATCTCACCCGTTTCCCATGATTTCAAGAAAATAATGGACAGCAGTTCTGAGAGTTCTTCAGCCAGTTCCTTCAGTACTCTTGGATGCAGTTCATCCGGCCCTGGAGATTTGAATTTGTTCAAGGTGGTAAGGTATTCCTTCACTATTTGTTTATCAATCTCCAGCTGTAATCTTGTCCCCTCCACTTGCACTTCACATTTGTCTGGAGGGTCATAGTCTGTCCTATGGGAAAAGACCAGAATAGACTATTGTGACGAATGCCCACATCACTCCTGTCACTCATAGCTGGAGCTCATTTGCATGAGCCTATGAGAGGACTGGAGGGGCAGAATCATTCAGTCAGTTAGGCAGTTAAGTCAGTTAGAGAGGGAGTTAGAAGAGAGAAGGAGAGCGCGAGGTGTAAAGGAGAGAGGTTGAAGAGCAAAGATAGATAGTCAGAGAAATAGAGAGAACTGATAATAATAAAACTAAGCTGGTTAAAGTGAATTAATAAAGCAAATGGTGATTGAGTGTGCAACAAAATATACAAGGTTTCCATGATTTTAATTCTATACAATCATTAAAGAACATCTGTGATTCTGATTCAACCTAATATCTTTTAATAAACAAGTTATGTTGGCAGCAAGTGTCTGATTTAAGTCTTTTACAGTGTGGATAGGAGAAATCCACTGGTGGCAGCGAAGGAAAGAGAGAACGTCACCAGAGTGAACCCTTGGTTTGGGGAAAACAAGCAGGGGACACTGGGTGAACGTCACAACTATATTGCTGGGAAAAGTGGGGTAGAGCAGTAGGAAAAGAGGAAGATCTAACATGAGATGATTCAGTAAAGGAAACTACATATGTTAGTTTCTAAGATCTGAGCAGAACTTAGTGGAAAAGACAATATAGCTAGGAAAGAGTAGAGGCAGCAGGAAGAGCAGAGAAACTACTGTAAGATGCTGTTGATTTCAAGATTTGAGCAGAACTCTTAACATTTAAGACAGTCACTTATTTACAGTGAGAAAGGTGGAGGGGGATTTCCCTCCCTTCTGTTTCCCTAACTTTCACCACATTTTTCCCCTCACGTTGCAGCTGTCCTTGGCTGCTGTTGCTGCTGTCTCCTTACTTGGAAGTAAACCAGGTAAAACTTGTTTTGAGAAAATCCCCTGGCAGAAAGCAAAAAAACAAAAAAACAAACAAAACAACAACAGTAATTTCACAGGTTAAATGAGTGAGCTGCTCAATATTATTCTCTTTTTAAAATGCCTTTTAAAACACAGTTTAAAATGTTTGGCCAGGAAAGAGTTAACTGCTTTCTTTCAGAGTCCATTCATGAGACAATGCCAGTAAACTCAAAAATTTTTGGCTTGAAAAGCACTAATTGCTAAAGGGCTATTAGAGCCAAGAATGGGTTAATTTGTTTGAAATAAAAAAGAGGCTGTGAGGGACTGTTTTTTCCTCCAGATATGCAAATTTTGTCTTATCAATGTATTTGATCTGTTTTCAATTGGCTGGACATTTTGATCATGTTTTTCTGCATAGGGTAAAAACAGTGTTAACTTAAAAAAGACAACAACTTGAAAACCTTTTGCACAAATGTCCTGAAATTTGTCATAGAGCAGGAGCAGCCTGTCTTCTCCCACTGTTTCAAATGTGGTGGTGATCTGAATTCCAGTTTTTACGTTAGAACGTTTTGTATGAACTGTCAACTTTTTAGAGTTGCCTTGTAGAGAGTGTTTTGTTTAAGCTGCGCCGATATCATGACTGGGCTACGACCCAGTCATAATTTCCCCCCTGTCCCATTTATTGATATAGCATTTGCAGCAGCAGATAGGCTTGCATCAGCCTGTATGTTTTTCAGTCTTGTTTTTCTTACCCTTGGATTCTGCCAGACCTTGCAAAAACATTACATCTAAAAATAATTCTGGTTCACACTCAGGAATGAGTATTTGCCTGAGATCAGTTGTTGGCTTCTGCAGCCCAATCCAACTCAAAAGCATGTGATTTTCTTCTCCCTTCTTTTCCCAGCCCTGCTTGCCTAGGCCACTGTGGTTCCACTGCTCATAACCCTCAGACCCAGCTAACCTCTTCCTCCTTCTGTCTCTTTCTCCTTCCAAGTGTCTCCTGAAGTCTTTTCTTTCTTTTTCTGTTCTTTGTCTTGTTTGAATTCTCATTCATCTCCCTCAAGTTCAAATCTGTTCTCTTTTTCCACAGATTACTACCACATTCTCCTCAGTCTGGCCTTCTCTCCCTGCTCCTCTTGTTTTCTTTTCAGTGCAATGGATGGCACCACAAAATATGCAGCAGGCTGAGGAGGACAACAAGGATGATCAGGGGGCTGGAAACCAAGCCTTATGAGGAAAGGCTGAAAGAACTGGGCATGTTTAGCCTTGAGAAAAGCAGGCTGAGGGGTGATATGATAGCACTTTTCAAATATTTGAAAGACTGTCATACAGAGGATGGGCAAGATCTGTTCTCAATCATTCCAGAGTGCAGGACACGCAACATTGGGCTCAAAGGAAGCCAGATTTTGGCTGAATATCAGGAAAAACTTCCAAACTATTAGAGCAGTACGACAGTGGAACCAGTTACCTCAGGAGTTGGTGAGTGCTCCAACACTGGAGGCATTCAAGAAAAACTTAGATCATCACCTGGCAGATATGCTTTGATTGTATTCCTGCACTGAGCAGGGGGTTGGACTTAATGGCCTTGTAGTTCCCTTCCAACATCACTTTTCTTTTCTATGATTCTATGATCCCAGGAATCACGATAGATTATTCCTTCCTTCTCACGATGCGGAATAAGGTTAGCTGGAAAAGGAAATTGTAACCCTTATGGGTCTGTCTTTCTCAAACTATTCCTAACTGAATAATAGAATCATAGAACTGTTGGGCTAGAAGAGACACAAGGAGCTATCATATCCAGCTGCTGAAGCAGGAAACCCATAGGTAAAGCATCCTTGACAGATGGCCATCTAACCTCTGTTTAAAAATCTCCAAGGAAGGATTATCCACCACCTTCCATTCCATTGCTGAATAGCATTTACTGTCAGGAAGTTATTTCCAATGTTTAGTCTAAATCTATTTGTCATAATTTGAATCCATTATTTCAGATTCTGCCCTCCAAAGGCACAGAAAGCAAGCTTCGTCCATTTTTCAAATGACAGGCCTTTAAATATTTGGAAATATTTCTCTCAGCAGCTTTCAGTACCATTGACCATGGTATCCTTTTGGCTCATCTCTCTGGGATGGAACTTGGAGGCACTCTTTTACAGTGGCTCCATTCCTTCCAGGAGGAGGGAACTCAGATGGGAGGACTCCTGTTCGACATCCTGTTTGCTAGCCTGTGGGTCCCTCAGGTTTCTGTTTTGTCTCCTGTGTTATTTAACATCTACATGGAATTGCTGGGAGAGCTTGTCTGGAGTTTGAGGGTTTGGTGTCACCAAAATGCAGATGGCATCCACCTTATCTCTGCTTTCCACCTAAATCTGAGGAGATTTTTTTGGCTCTAGGTCAGTGTCTAGAGTCAGTAATGAACTGGATAAGGGTGAATAAACTACAACTTAATATCCAAGCAAGACAGAGGTCAGTCAAAAGGCAGATCAAGGAACAGGGATGCAGCCTGTGCTGGATGGGGTTACACTTCCCCTGAAAACCCAGTTACACAGCCTGGGAATAATCCAGGACTCATCTCTGAGTCTGGATACCCAGGTTTCGGTAATGGCCATGATTCAATTTGCATAGTTGTGCTCACACAGATGTTATGTGGGCACCACACACTCCTGTTTCCCACCTCCTCTGCGTGCTCACCCATTCCCTGGGTGATGCGCACTTCCATCCTCACCTACCCACCATGACTAATCACTCACGGATTGCAACATGTGCTTTCCTCCTCTGCATCCTTTCCTCTTCTGCCTCCTCTGTCTCCTCTGCCTCCTTCAGAGGCTGCCCAATCAAAGACAGTGCTGCAGGCTTCTCTGCCCTGCCTCCTCATCTGAGTGGGCAGCCACCGGAGGAGGCAGAGGAGGGAAGCGCATGCTGCGATCTGTGAGTGGGCACTGGGGAGGCGGGGAGGGAAGCTCACATTGCCCAGAGAATGGGCAAGCACACAGAGGAGGCAAGAGAGGAAAATGTGTGGTGCCTGCATAACACTTGTGTGGGTGCAGCGTTGAACTGGGCCAAACCATAAAACTGCAGTTTGTGCCTGTCTCTAGTTAAAACAAGTGCACCAGCTCCACCTGTTCCTGGAGAGGTCTGATTTGCCCATGGGACACATGCCGTAGTTACATTCCGACTGGATTACTGTAACATACTCTATGTGGGGCTGCCTATGGAAAGTGTCAGGAAACTTTAGTGGGTCTAAAACACAGCAACCAGATTGCTGACAGGGACTGGACACAGGGATCACACAACTCCCCTGTTACAGCAGCTCCATTGCCTGCGATCCATTTCTGGGCAGAATTCAAAGTGATGTTTCTAACTTATAAAGCCATAAATGGCTTGGGCCCAAGCTATCTCAAGAATTGCATCTCCCTTTATGAGCCTGCTTCAGATCATCAGGAGATGGCTTCCTTTGGTCCCACCACTTACACAGATGTGTTTGGTGGAGACACGGGAGAGAATCTTCTCTGTTGCTGCTCTAAGACTCTGGAACTTTCATGTTTACAATAAAGAAATTGAAATTGTTATAGGTTTCAGCCCAAATGGAGACTAAAGCCAAAAATCAGAAGAAGGTTAAAACATGGGCAACTATGAAGGAATTACAAAAGATCCTCAAGCATAAGGATCTGTTACTGGAGACCAAGGCCAAAATCATCTACACTATTGTATTTCCAATTACTATGTATGGATATGAAAGCTGGATAGGGAATAAACTGAGAGGGAAAATAATTGATTCATTTGAATCATGGCGATGGAAAAAAAGGTTTGCAAAGTCCATGTACTGCCAGAAAGACAAATAAGTGGGTGCAAGATCGAATTAGTCCCAAACTCTCGTAGAGGGAAAAATGATTAAACTTAGGCTACCGTACTCTGGGCATGTCATGAGAAGACAAGACTTATGGGAAAAGACAGGCTGGAAGGACCTGAAGGCAATTGCAAAAGAGGAAGACCAAATAAGAGATGGATTGACTCAATAAAGGAAGCCTTAAGTTTGCAAGAGCTGTGCAGGGCTGTTGATGACTTGGACCTTTTGGAAGTCACTTATTCATAAAGTCACTGTAAGTCATAAGTTTACAGTGGTGCCTCGACTTACGAACTTAATCCGTTCCGGAATGATGTTCTTAAGTCGAATCAGCATTTCCCATAGGAATGCATTGAAAACCGATTAATCCGTTCCGGCTGTTTTTTGTTCTTATGTAGAGGCGCTGTTTGTAAGTTGAAGCATTCGTTCCCATAGGAACTAATGCAAAAGCGGTTAATCCATCCTCTACCACTAGGGGGAGAAATTTTTTTTAACCTAAGATGACCTAAGGTTAAAAAAAGGGCAGGAAAGGAGGGAGGGAGGGAACACCTTTTAAACAGAACACCTTTAAAACCAAGCAGCTTTAAACCAAACCAAGCACCTTTTAAACCAATTTTTACATTTTAAAATTACAGTACCAGGCAGTACCAGGCAGTCCAAAGTCCATTTCCCGCTTTTTCCACGGTTTTTTTTTTGTTCGTAAGTCGAAGCTCCGTTCGCAAGTCGAAGCAAAATTTTGTGAACGGAGCTGTTTGTAAGTCGAATTGTTCGTATGTAGGGGCGTTCATAAGTCGAGGCACCACTGTTACTCCATTTTCCACATGACAGCCTGCTGCATACTTGAAGATGGCTCTCATGTCACCTCAGTTTTCTCTTCTCCAGGGGTAAAGCCGCCAGAGACCTTTGGGTAGAGTGGGCGGCATATAAGTTAAATAAATAAACAAACAAACAAACAAACAAACAAAAATAACTTCCTCAACCATTTCTCATAGCTTTTTTCCCCTGACTGTTTGCCATTTTGATCACTCTCAGTTTGTCACTATATTTCTGAAACTGTGGTACCAGAACCAGATGGGATCTGACCAACGAAGGATAGAGTGATATTATTAGTTTCCCTGATCTGGACACTTAGCTTTGCCACATGATCACACTGTCCACTCATTTACAGAAATGTGGAGGCTTATGTCCCTTTCCTTCTAAATTCAAATGTGTTCAGACATTGTCAATCCTGGTCATAATTAAAAACCTCTGGAAACTACTTAACTCTAATGTTTCCTAAAATATTATATCCTCTTTCTTTCTTTCTTTCTATCCTACTCCCACAAAATCTCATTTGTGGCACAAATATTCTTTACTTCCTGGCAACTGGAAGCAATCAGCAATTTCAGAGCCAGAGGATCTGGAAAGTCAGATGTTCTTGCCTTGCTTATAAAAACCAACAAAATTTGCAACACCTGTGCAAAACCACATGCCTGGTTCCATGAGCAATCACCCCAGGGTCCAGGGGGACCAAGCTTCACATATATTCCTATCAGCAGGTCAAATTATTATTGTTTTTAAAATATGTTTGTTTTGTTCCAATTTGACTTAAAGCTCTGAGCAACTCATTCTGTCCTGGTTCAGACCAAAAGTAAAAGTAACAGAGATATCACTCAAATACGATTATTAATTGCTTATTTGCAAAAAGGGGTAGAACAAATTAAAATTCTAGCTTAGAGCCTGGAAATGCCATTTCTTCTGGATCACACTGGCTGCAGTAACTTCCAGGCTTGGTTTAGTACCAACTGATAGCCAGTTGACCACTGTAACTGTCGCGATTTGACCCTTTTTGGATCCCACACCTCTGGAACCTATGTGGCGTTGGACCCACTCGTGCCTTGGTCTGTCCACCTAGACTCAGACCTCAGAGCACACCAGGGCAAAACTAAACTCTTTCCTTTCTTCCACTGCTGCCACCAGGAGATCCCTAGATCCCCATAACTCCTTTAGAAAGAATCAGGTCCACTCTTTAATGAAATAGAAAGATCTTTTGTTTATTTGCTTATTTGTTTCAGTATTTTAATATACAGTTCTATTCCTTCTCCCTTCCAGTCACTGGTCAATCACTTCTCAGATCTCCTACTATATTTTCATCATTCTAATCACAATCACATAAATCTCTGAACTCTCTAATCAAACTCCTTCCAAAACTCTGATCTCCTCTCCCCCTCAGGCTCTGCCTCTTATACTCTGCCTCTTGGCTCCGCCTCTCAGCAACATAAATATGCATGACTCACTCTAAGTAAACCTGAGCCATGACCACAATTAAAGGAGAACGCTACAGTAACCAATGACAAATTTAATCACAATGTATTAAAAATCTTGCCCACAGTTTTATTCACAATGAGGAGAAAAGGCAGGAGGAGTTTTAATCAGCAAAAATGGCAATTCTATAATGTCTTCATTTTGGATTTATGTGATTTCTAAATATATGTATTTGGTATGCCAATAACAGTATCCCTGAGAGCACATGCTTTATATCTAGGAAGTCAACACTGGTAAGCAGTGTGCACATTTTATCTCCAGCTTCAACTCACAGGTGGGGAGGGTCAGTCTTTGGAGCAAAACTACTTTTCTGGTTCCTGAACTGCTGTCTTGATATCACAGAAGCACTGGAAATGCACCAGCTGGAAGAATTCCATAACTTCAGTGTTGATAGTGATGATCTCAAAATTGTTACACATTTTGTGTAACTTAGTTCAATTTTTAATCAAAATGGAGATTGGAGTTCTACTTTGTCTAGTTTCTAGCCCATTGTTTCCCAACCTGGGGTTGTGACCCCCAAGGAGGTCACAAAGTGTTTTCTGGGGAGTGTCATGGGTTGCCCTTACTTAATCATTTCTTCCTTGACCTTTTGGAGTCAAATACTAGCATGCCCTTCCACTGGCACAGAGCCATGCGCCAGCAGGGACTGTTCGCCACCCCCCCTCCTGAGAAGAGACAAACAAATGGGGATGCCAATTGGTGTTGCCCACCCCCAGCCAGCACTCTATTTGGAGCAGCAACCCACCCACACACCCACCAACCCACTCACTCTGGGATTAGTGTGGCTGAGGCGGTCGCTTCAGGGCTGGATAGGAATTTTGGGCCCATCTCACTGGATTGGCATGTAAAAGGGGGGGCAGACATATTTTTGCCTATCCCACAATGTTTACCCAAGGGACTCTGAAGGGCCATTGTAGGTGGAGCCATGTTAACTAGGTCACACAGATGGGTAGTGCAGACTGGGAAGTGAGTATTGATGAGTTTCCAAGATGTACAGGCAGTGCAATTATGTCATGGCAATCAAGATCCAGAGATTCGCTTGCTGGGATGAGGGGGGCGGGAGGGGCAGCCCTGACAGCTGGCTGTCTAAGTTCTAGAGGATTGGATAGTTGGCAAGGAGGGAGGGTCTCCCAGATTCAGAACACTGGGCACAAGCTGTCCAGGAAACAGCTTTGACCAGGGGCTTGGGACTCGCCCATTCAGGGCAGGGAAGGGTAAGAGAGACCCCTGGTGCCTTCTCCAGGGATTTGCACTATATTCAGGTCCCTCTGCAGAATGAGGAAGGATGAAAGTTAAAATTAATAAAGTGTGGCCCTGGGTACTCCGTCACCTGTATCTGTCTCTTTATTTTGGGGATGGGAGGGCAAAGTTAGCGTACATGTTTCTTCCTTTAAGGGAGAAAGAAGCATCTGCTTTCTGAGAAGATACAGCTTTAGCCCATTAAAAATACCTTTTTATGCAAACATGGCAGGGGGGGAGCACAGGTTACCTGGCCATTATAAGAGGGGAACCACTGTTGTAGCCCATTGGAACCACTTATTTCAGATGGTGGTCACAGAGCAGCATGTGACCCACAGATCAATCTGTAACAAAAGCATTCTCGTGGGGAAACCACTGTTTTATAAACAGCTCTGTTGACACTGGTCATGTATAGGTGGGTTCCAGCAACGAACTCGAGTAACTACAGGGAGAAGGTAGTATTTACAACATGAAAGACATATTCTGCAATACGAAAACATGCCTTTCCTTTCTCTTCCCAGTTTTTTCTCTGTCCAAAATCCAGGCCTTCACCCAGGCAGGGTGTTTCCTGTCCTAATGCCCAGGGATAGGGACTCTTGACTCACAACTCACTGTTGAGTCTGACCTAAGTTGCACCAGCAACTTGACTCAGACTCAACTCAGGGGCTTCAGGGGGGGCTCATGACTTGACTCATGACTCAGACCCATTTGGCTGAGTCACATTGTCAAGTCCATATGGGCTTCCCTACCTGCCGCTGCCACCCACCACCACCATCTTCAGAGACAGTAGGCCAACTTCCCTTCCCAGAGCTGGCTGTTGCCTCTGTCCATGCATCAGCTGATCAGCTGGGTGGCACATGCATGGGGGGAGGCAGCAGCTGGCACCTAGAAAGGAAGCCAAACCTGCTGCCCCTGAAGATGGTGGCAGAAGGCAGCGGAGGCAACAGGGCAGTGGCAGCAGATAGGGAGGCCCGCTGTCTCTTCTCATGCACTTGTCTATCCATTGGGCAGCATGTGTGCCATCTGAGTCTTTGGGTCCAAGTCCCAAAACCCAAGCCTTGGGGGGTGGGGCAAATGACTCGAGACTCAGACTCGAGGCTTGGGACCCAGGACTCAGACCTTAACCCTTGAACTCACATTTGGGACTCAGGCCCGAAGACTTGCCAACATCCCTGCTAATTCCCGAGAAACACACCAGCATTAAAAGAAAAAGAAAAAAAAATATCAAAGTAGAGAAACATCTTGTCAGATATGCTCGGGATTCATTCAAAATTATGCAAGTGCACAATTCAAATATTTTTCCTTATTTTTAGCAAATCTTGTCTGTCATGTATCACATTGATTGCTATCTCCCTTGAGGTGTGAGACATACTTTGGGGGCAGCCCCAGTGAATATCAATAAGAAATGATAGCCTGATTTTTGTTGTTATTTTAGTTTTGAGACTTTAAATCAATGGGTCATGCTAACTTCTGGGTTGGTGAAAACTAGGGGAGGGCGATAATAGTTTATCATTAGTTGTATTTCCATTTCACACTCAGGATTTTATAGAGCATTGCAATTTCGCAAGGTGTTCTATTTTTTCAAGCAATGCACTTATGTGATGTGTTATAATTTTTCCTGTTGTGCAAACTAACTGAATTGGTTCCCCGTTTATGAAATATAAATATTAATGAACTTTTTCAGAGTTCTGTGAGAATGAATGATGAGGAGAGTGGTAAGAACCTTGCACAATTACTGTGCTGTAGAAGGACTCCATCCAATGAACTATTCCGTTGGATTTTGTTGAATTCAGACAAAATTGGAGATAGCTTTTCTTTCAACCACCTTCCATGAACATCTTGTAGGATCCCAGCCACAATCTTTCTCTGTGTTTCTTGTACTAGGAATTCATAGATGTAATGTAATGAAGTGATAGAGTTCTGTGTCTCTGGATTACACAGGGTGGTTGTGTGTTTTAACATTGAGGTGCATTCTAAAATGGCATCTCCTCCTACTGTGTTCTAAAATGACCCAATCCATTACCAGTTCAGGAGTTAACCAGCTCATTATGCTGCATGTGTAGTCTGAGCCTTATATTTTGGGTCACTCTTAACTGGTCACTAATAATAACATCATGGTTCATCATCATCATGTTCATAGAATTTTCCTCATATTTTAGGACATGATAAAAAAGAGAATGTGTTGGATTACAAAAATCCTCATGATTGTCCCCCTCAATGTGGTTGTTTAATTACTCTTGATTGGCTCAGTTTTTAGTAGATTTGAACATGCTACATCTGTCCAGTTGCTGCTCCATGTTATAGTATATTTTATTATGGCCCTCAAGGAACCTAGAGACAGCAAAACTACAGAGAAGCTTCTACTTCCTCTACAATCCCACCAGGTTTGGTGAAGATTGGGTTTCAGATGTTCGAGTTATACACCCACAAAGAGGAATGTTTCCCCCATGAAATTCCCCCCCCCCCCCCAGGCACCTAGAGATACCAAAATCACAGAGAGGCTTCCCATGACTCTCCTCTTACTATCTCTCCAAGTTTGGTGAAGATTGGGTTTCCCCAAGCCAACTGCTAAAGGGCACATTCCTTGGAGGGGGGCAATTTGTGGGCATATAACTTGGATGTTTGAAACCCAATCTTCACTAAACTTGGAGGAATTGTAGAGGAGAGTCATGGGAAGCTTCTTGGTGTCTCTAGGTACTTGAAGGGCTGTTTTATAGGGTTTTAAAATCAAAAGGAAATCGACAAATCAATTTGTCATTTTATCAGAAAAAAAGTAAATTTGTTCATGATTCGTACACTTTGATGAATCATAAATCAAAATGAATCACCATTTTTCTGATTTGTGCCCTCTCTACTCCTGATATAGGGGAAATCTTCCAACTCACCGTATATCCCTTGAGTCCCTTCCTCTCCTAAGTGGCTCACTTGTTGTAGCACAGAAATTAAGGAGAGTTTTTCTATTGCAATGTCACTGATTGAAACTAGAATGCCAGGACAAAGAAATATCCTCCTGCTTCCCTTTTAGGGTCAAAGGACTTCTTTGCACTGGCCTGCATCACTAGTTCTAAAAAAGGTGGACCAGTCTCTCCCTAGCACTACATCCATAGCAAGCCCAGGCATCATTCCTACCTGCAGGCCCAATATACTAATCCAAGCCCATCATCTATCATAAGATTTGACATCTCCGTGAATATTCCTGATTAGGGTTATCTCTCTATGGTCCTACCTTTTGTCTTATTTACTAAAGTATAATCACAATCTGTGTCTACCAAAGCTGGAGCCTGTTTTTCATTCACCTCTGGAGTACCACCCAGTTTGCACCCTACCTGTTGCTTATGCATGCTGCAGGCAGAGCCTTGGCCTGGGTCACATTAAATCACAGGGCAATCTCAGCAGATACATCCCTTCTGGTCAGAGGTAGGGTGGTAAATTGTTTTCCAGCCCTGATCTAGCTATCAATAGAGGAATAGAAATGACAGTCAACAAAAAGCCAAAAATCTTTAAGCATCCACTTTTAAATATATATAGCAGAAAAATGTCTGACTGTAACTACATCTTGAAAAGAAAGACTATTTTTTTCTAAACAGAAAAAGATAACTGAACTGACCTTGAACTGGCTTTGAACTAACAGCAATCTTGGCAATTGTTCTGGCAACTAGTCAAGTGAAATAAGACCTGCTTTCCTAAAGGGGATCTGAATAGTTCACAGTAGGGAAAAAAAATATCAGAAGTCTGAACAGCCCCAAAAAGAGATATTCATCATCATCATCACCCCCTCCATGGGCACAGACTCTGTTGAGGCGGAGGGGCTTGAGCACTTCAATGAGGTTGAGAGATATGCTGAAGGATCTCCCAAGCCTCAGCTGAGAAGCCAGACCAACTGTGTCCACCAACCATCAGTTATGATAAGAGAAAATAAACAGAAACCCATACCAGATTGGTCGTCACCCAGGTCAACAAGGACCATATCAGGTGCTATAGTCCTGGATATCTGATGACAAATGGGCTACAGGGCTCAGCAGACCCTGTTGAGGAACCAGTACAGGCTGCAGCAAAGCTACTGGAACAATATAAATACAAAAATTGGACTCTCACTGGAAATCAAGAAATTATGAAATGTTATTGTGAGGCAAACCCAAAAAAGTTCTCAAAAAAGAATGATGGAAATTTGGAAAAGGAAAAACCCAAGTATGACATGATTGAACAACGATTAATAGACCAGAGAAGGTTTATCATCCAGAGTAAAGTGTCTTCAGAACTGAAATTGCAAGAACTAGAAAGATGGCAAAAGAAAAATCAACACAGAACAATGACCATAGTATGGAAGACAAATGGAGGGTAGAGGAAGACATAATAGTGGAAGAAGACATATCAACAGAGGAACAACATATGGAACAACCTAGAAATTATGAGTTGACAGAATGGCAGACATCACTGAGGGGAAAAATTGTAACCCATACTAGCCAGAACACAGAAAGACAAAGACTACCCACTTTGCACCAATTACAAAGTAAACCAGTAAAAGATCTACTGAATGATGCAAATGTAGTCATCAGAACAATCCCAACCAACACGCTAAAGGAAACAAATCATCTCATGTATAGCAAAACTACCATAATAACCATGGAACTTGGTTACAAGCTGAAAAAAACCCAGAAAACTCCTGCCACTCCAAAATGGAAAATTCGACAGGAAAGAAAAATAAACAAATTACGTGCAAACATTAGCAACTTGAAACACTTGAACAATTCAAAACTTAAAAATGAAAAAGTAAAAGTCAGACTATGCAAAATATATGAACAAAAGGAAAGCAATTGTTGAACCTATGGAAGAATTAAAACAACGAGTAACAGCTCTTAGCTGCCCAGAGTAGACTTCGGTCTACATGGGCGGGGTATAAATTAAATAAATAAATAATAAACTGCTACAGCAAAGAAAATTGAAATATATGATCGTTTGAAACAATATAGAGAAAACATGCAGCTTCAAAATAACCAACAATTATTCTATGCATCACTAAGAGAAAATGCATAGCAATAGAAATTAGGACCAGGTAAAGATGATGCTCTAAAATTTTGGGGGGGAAAGGTGGGCAAGCCCAGCCGGAACGCCTCATGGATTAAAAACCTTTGTAATGAAACTGAAGGAAAACATATGGATGATATTGTAATAACAACTGAAATGATTAAGAAACAAGTAAAGGCTGTGAAAAACTGGAATACACCTGGTCCAGATGAGCCACACAGATTTTAGTTAAAGCATTTAACAAGTCTCCATCAATGCATAGCAGTGCAATTTAATCACTTTCTTCAAAATTCTACAACTGAAGATTGGATGACATCAGGCAGCACATTTCTGATAATAAAAGATCATCAAAACAGCAATGAACCCATTAATTATCAACCACTTACATGCCTTCCAACAATGTTCAAGCTCCTCACAGGAGTACTTGCAAGATCAATACGTAATTACTTAACTGAAAACTCCCTATACCCAACTGAACGGAAAAGGAACTTTAAAAAGTCAAGAGGCATGAAAGATCAGCTGTTTATTGATAAAATGATGCTAAAGAATGCAAAAAGATGAAAAACAAACCTTCACATGGCCTGGATAGACTATAAAAAAACATTTAACTCATTGCACACAGCCGGATTAACACCTGCCTAAACATTTTTGGGATTATATTCAGAGGTTCTTCAAGAAAAACATGGAAAAATGGAAAACTATCTTAATGGCCTATGGTTAAGAAATTGGAGGAGTTAGCATCAAAACAGAAATATTTCAATGAGATTCTTTGTCACCCCTGCTGTTTAACATCTGACTAATCCCCATGTCAATAATTTTAAATGAAACTGGATTGGGCTACCATATTTCAGAACAAGCAGGAAAAAATGAATCATCTCTTATACATGGATGACCTAAAACTCTATGCAAAAAGTTCCACAGAGATAGAATCACTGCTAAACACAGTGCAAATATTTAGTAAAGATATACAAATGAAATTTGGAATTGACAAATGTGTATCTCTGTCTATACACCATAGCAACATTCAAAACCTAGATGGAATAGAATTTTTAAAATGGCAATATTATAAGATCACTATCAAGTGATGAAAACTATAAATACCTTGGAATACTACAGGCAAATAACATCTAGCACACAAAAGTTAAAGATCTGACAGAAAGGGAATACATCAAAAGACTGGGAAATCTTAAAATCAAAATTGAATGTTGGAAACACAATCAATGCCATAAACACATGGGCAGTTCCAGTAATTAGATACCCAGATGGAACAGATTGGACTCAAAATGAATGAGAAGAAATGGATTGAAAATGCGGAAACTAATGAACATGCATCATGCGCTACATCCAAAAAGTGATGTGGACACATTATATTTACCATAAATAAATCAGAGGCCGTGCATTACTTCAAATACAGCAGGTGGTCGTGGAGGAAAACAGAAGCCTAAATTATTATTTCGGTACAAGGAGAGAAAAATTACTTAAGGCAGTTAAAATGGGGAATATTTTGAAAACAACAAAAACAAAGGCTCAATAAAAGAAACAACAATTTGAAAATAAATTAAACAGCTAGAAAAATTAACCACTACATGGACAACATCTGAGAAATATTGATGGAAATCATAATAATTCAACATAGGCATGGCTAAAACTGGGGACCATTAAGAGAGAAACCGAAAGTTTGATTTTTGCTGCACAAGAACAAGCACTCCAAACCAACGTGATGACAGCTAAGATCCAAAGAATTAGTGCTAACAGCAGATGTCGACACTGCCGAGAAAAAGATGAAACTGTGTCACAACACATCTGCAAATATTCAAAGACTGCACAAAATTAGACATGATAGAGTGGCAAAATTAGTGCACTGGTCGTTATGCAAAAAATATAACTTGCCAGCCTCCAAAAACCTGTGGGAACATCAGGTAGAGAAGGTATCAGAAAATGACGAAGTCAAGATCTTGTGGGATTTCCAGATCCAAACTGATAAGACACCTTAAACTTAACACACCAGACATAGTAGTAATAGAACAAAGAAATGTCCGGATCATTGACATTGCAATTCCAGGGGATGCCAGAGTTGAAAATAAAGAATTGGAAAAACTAACAAAGTACAGAGACCTGGGAATCGAAACATCTCGCCTCTGGAAGAAACACACTTCAGTGGTCCCCATAGTCATTGGGGCTTTGGGAACAATATCAAGAAATTTCACACAGTACTATAAACAGTTGCAGATCTCAGAAATCACACCATCAGAGCTACAAAAACAAAACAAAAAACCCCCGGCAATATTAGGAACAGCACACATACTGCAATGATATTTAACATATACTTAGGTTTTTGGTTAAAACTTGTATCTGTTATATAATATCAGTCAATGTTTTTATAATTTTTATTGACTGTGCCTGGTGTTTTTATATAATAATAATAATAATAATAATAATAATAATAATAATAATAATAATAATAATAATAATAATAATAATAATAATAATAATAATAATAATAATAATAATAATAATAATAATAATAATAGCAAAGACGGTTGTAACCAATAACCATACTGTGGGATTGTGTTGGTGAGAGTGGGCTTTCCACCTCCCCAAGATTAAGGATGAGATTCCCAACCAGTAGTTCATCTGTGGACTGGGGCATTGGTGGTAGTGACACGGACAATGCCTTGGAGGCCCCATATGTGAGCATGGAGGGCTGGGGATTTAAAGAGCAGATCAAGGAGGAAGGGGAGGACTGTTGAGTGAACGCCATTGACTAGGAGGTGTTCAAGGCCCAGGAGGTACCAGCACTGCTGGAGTGCTTGATGGCTGGCTGGGAGACGATCTGCCATCAGCACCCTGACACCGGGCATTGGGAGGAGTTCTTTGTGCCATCAGAGAACAGCCTGAGTATGCCAGAATGAGGTGAGATGGTGAGAGGCAAAGCAGCTGGAGAACCAGCATAGGGCATGACACCATCAAAGGAAACAGCAGGGGCAAATGGCCCCACAACAAGGTTCCCAGTGCCTGCCAGCCAGCCAGTCCTCCTCCTCCTATCCCTCCTCTTTCCACACCTTGTTACTCAGGTGAACCCAGCCATAGATTTTGGCCATGCCTCCAAGGAACAGTACCACATGTATGGGGCAGCTGCCACCAGCAATGACCACAGAGGAGTACCAGTGGAAGGTGCCCAGGCTACGCCACTCTAGGGACAGTTGAGTACTTGCATTCAGCACTCCACATTTGACACACTTGAGAGGAGTATTGGAACTAATAGAGGAGGTGGGGCTACACTCCTCCCGGTGAAAGATTACAGTGGACTGCTCTTGTTGACCTGAACTGTTTGGTAGTGCAGGTAACCCCCTGGTGTCCATAGATCTGTTTAAGTTTTGTTGTTGAGCCATGTGGGCTTGGTTACAGTTGTGTTGCTCTAATAAAAGAGCCTTTGTTGTTGTTTAGTCATTAAGTCGTGTCCGACTCTTCGTGACCCCATGGACCAGAGCACGCCAGGCCCTCCTGTCTTCCACTGCAAATAGTCTCTGCCTTATCCTGGAGGGGGTGTGGGGGGTCACTCATGCATACAAACAAATAGTAATTCTCATTTGAAGAGGAATATTTGCTGTTCCAAAGGAACATATATACCCTGTTCCTTTGGAATCTAAAATACTAGAAGTCAGAGAAGAGGAAATATGTTAGACCTACTAGCCCAATACAGACATTTCTTTGGCATTAGTCAAGGCTTCAGTACTTAGGGTTACTTGCTTTCAGTTGCCCCCAATGCCCAAATTCTTTCTCATTCATCCCTGTCCTTGTCACTCATACTTCCAAATTGCCTCCAGAATACTCTGCTCCACCCCACCAAAAGCTTCTGACAGCGTCATCCAGGTATTTAGTTACATCACACCAAACTTTGGGGGGGGGGGGCAAATAGTGTTCAAGAAAGATCAATTCAGTAGCTGTAATCCTCACTGCAGTCATCTCAGGCAATTTACTTTCAATTTCTGGGACATAGTCAAAGGCCAGAGACCTGCCTGATATTCAATGTCATCAAAACACCTTGGAGAGGTTCAGCATACTTGGGTCTGCCGCCCTCAGCAGATCATAGTATTTGCTTTTGCCGGCTTGTGGGGGTATAAAAGTATCTACAAAGTCTTGGACCACCTCAATAGTAATGATGTGTGTTCAAATGTTTCAAGGAAATCTTCAGGGTCATCTTTAGGTCCCATATTATTATTATTTACCTGAACTAGCAAGGTGCCCTGGAACAGGCGGGAGATAACCCCACTATCAGACCTTTCATTAACCAACCCTGCCACCAGCTTTAACCTAGTGGCTTGCAATTGTTGCTGGGAAGTGATGGATTGCTTCAAAATGTTGGTCAGCCAACCAAGCAAATAAAGCAGCTGGGGAGAAAAGATTGGGACCCCATGGCCCACATTCTCCAACCTAGTAACTATTTCTGTGTCCTCTTTGGGAAGACGTCTTCAATCTCTAAGGTGATTGTGCTTCCCCCAATGGAAGTCAGGACTAGAAGAATGTTGCTGGCAGCTCCTTCTCTGATAGCCCACAAAGTCCCGTTCTTCATCAGGAGTCTTCAGAGAAGTGCAGTTCCACAGGAAATGAGAGCAACAGGATGTGAGACTGAACCAAGATCAAGACCCTCAGGTAGACAACTACAGCTGGATCAGGAACTTCAAGTAAGTAAATACAGCAGAATCAGGACCAACAGACATGCAACTGCAGTGAAATCAAGACTGGTGGGCAGGTATCTTCACTGTTCCCAGGGAGAGACCAGAAGGAGATGCCTCAGATACTGCCTACTGTCAGTCTGACTAGAGCCTGTACTCAGGATCCCTCGTGCATTGGGGAGGGGGTCACTCGTGGCCAAGTGAGAAGTTTCCCTCCCCTCCAAAGCCTTTGTTTCTGTGTGAGCCCAATAGCTCTGTCTCCACTGGGTAGTGTGGACTGTCAACCTCCGCACAAGCCTGCACACGCCAACACACCCACAGCTCGCCTCTGGACTGGAGTGGAGAGGCTGGCAATGCCCTTGAGGCTTTGTAGGTGAGCATTGAGGCAGAGGAATTGAAGGAGGAGACAGAATCCGAGGAGGAGGACTGTTGGGTGGATCCTTTCTTTGCACTTGAGGTCCAGGAGTAAATCATGATGGCCGGATACTCCAAGGAGGGCTGGAAAATGATTTACCGCCAGGCCCTGGCCTCCAGTCATTGGGTGGAGTTTTGTGTTCCCCTGGAGGAGGCTGCCAAGGTGCACCGGGATGAAGTGAGGCAATGAGAGGCCAGGCATTGGAGAGATTGACGTTGGGCATGCCGCTGGCAAAAGCAAACCCAGGGACGCCCTTTCCCAGCACCAGACTCCAGGCAGGGGAACCCATGGGCTCGACCAGCTATTCCACCACCACTGTGAGCCCCGCATTGACAGGGTGAGACTTCTTGGGTCCGTCTGGACTTTGGGCACGCCTTAGGGGACCCGCATTGGGTTGTGGCTGTACCCACCCCCTCAGAGGAGTACCCAGGACCTGGTGGGGTGAGCACTGAAGCTACCCAAGGGCAGGGAAGCCTACAAGCTTGTATTGGGCATCCCTGCTGTAATACCCTGTGCCTGTAACATCCCTTGAGGGCTGTGTTGGGCTTGATGGAGGAGGTGGGGTTTCATCTTCCACAGCCCTAAAATGCTAAGATTAGTTCCTTTGGGAGAACGTCAAAACTCTGTGACGCCCTTAAAGAGACATTTTCTGTTGTATGCCAAATAGGCAAAATTGGAGTTCATGTCAAAGAGAATAAAAGAGTTTCATTTGAGCACAACTGACCCTTTCAATGGAAGGCAACACACGGGTTTCTCACACCTTGAGACTCCCTTTCACTTCTGGTGTTTCAAAGGAGAGGTCACCATGAACACATTCCTTACCTGCCCTTCAGTCCCTTCATGATTGTCAGGCTCCTGTCTTCCAAGTGCCTCTCCTGGAATGCATGGTGGTGATGCTCGAATCTGCAGCACTAGAGAAATGTCTGCCTTGGCTACCAGCTCCTTTCTGCACCTTTTCATCTCAGCTTATCTGCCTCCTATCCTGGGCCCACAGCTATGGTGCCTTGCAAATTTTCTCTTCTTTGCCCCACCCTCAGGCCTGCTGCCAATGTGATTTCAGTACCTTGCTGGGCAAGCAGCTGGTCCCAGCAGTGGCTCCACTAGGATTTCAGTTGGGCAGAATGTGGACCTCCCGCACCCCCCAGATCATCACACCATAGAACTACAGCTTCGTCTCAGATTTGTTTGGAAAAAAGTGGTGGAAGATGGCATTGCAAGATTCAAGCACACTGATACATTTAAAGTAGCTGAAATTAATGCATTTATTTCAGAACCAAATAACTGCACAATGCACAATATCAGTGGCAGGTTGGATGAGAAACCTGTCCAAATAGAGCAGGGTGTAAGTGGCAAAGATGGCTCCTAATGACATTATCAGGGCCCAGTATCCACGCATGGAACACCAGCGGTTGGGACAAGCTGATGATCTTCGTAACAGCTTTGGCAGTGGGAATTCTGTGCAGCTGTAAATATTGAACAAGATTCTAGGTAGAAGTGTTTGAACAGGAAATAAAAGTTGTGCACCTGCCTAGATTTATTTTCGTAATGTTCTGAACATGTTCCTAAGAGATAATGTTTTGGGGATCATGATGTGTAATTTCTTTATTATATACCGTGTTTCCCCAAAAATAAGACAGGGTCTTATATTAATTTTTGCTCCAAAAAACACATTAGGGCTTATTTTCAGGTGATGTTTTATTTTTTTCATGTACAACAAACTACATTTATTCAAATACAGTCATGTCATCTTCTTCTGGTTGCCGCACAATGGTGGAGGGCGGGGTTTCACTTAACTGGGGCTTATTTTGGGGGTAGGGCTTATATTATGAGCATCCTGAAAAATTGTACTAGGGCTTATTTTGAGGTTAGGTCTTATTTTCAGGGAAACAGGGTAATCTTCCAGTTTGTTTGTGAACCCATGTGAAAACGCTAGTCGTAACACTACAACTCAAAGAGGTTGGCTGCCCCAACAACTGTAAACAGGGTGGCTCCAAGCCTTCTTTAATGCATACATAGCTGAAGAGGAACCAATACATGCTAATCAGCTTAACTTCTCACAACTAATTCTAGCTGGATCTTAGAGGAAAATCACAAATGCTCAGAAAGGTCTATTACTACATTCTAAGGGCCTGTCCACACTGGAATTTTTTTATTTTATTTTATTTATTTATTTATTTATTTATTTGGTGGCAAGATGACGGACAACTGACACCCTGTTTTAGTCCGATCTCTTTCTTTCTTTTTGTTTGCTGGTTTTATTTCTCTGACTTTGTTTTGCTGTTTTCTTCTCGCTTTTGTGTTAATTGATCCGAGCTCTTATGTAATCGAGGTACTCCTCCGCCCCCTCCCTTATGGAATCACTGTCAGTAGAGAAGCTGTCTAAGGTGACGTTCGAGCTCCGATGTTGCTAACAAAGACCAACATGAGCCAGATGCTTATAGGACATCTAAGCAATGGAAACTGCCAACAGTGCTAAGGGGTGCTAAGGTGAAAACCTTGGGCTGGGTGTTCTCCTTGGGAGTCCACGAGAGGTTCCGGGTTGTTTCCTCCTGCCCCTGTTTTTCAACTGCTAATACTGTTAATGCCTCTAATGCCACCCATTTCATCTATGCAGTTAGATCAGTTTTGCAGCACCTAGTCAGTTACAATCCTCCTTTACATCGCCTCCAGCAAGCTATAGATTCAATTCATCAGACACAGACTAGGAGGGGCTGCATCCTAATAAATACTGTCCTGTATTGTCTGGTGGATTAGCAAGTCAGCATTTTACTACATTATGGCTGTCATGTTGTTGATCACAGACTATGGCGCTGGCTCTGAAGGTGGCAGGTCAGCATTCATTATGCCTCCAACTCAATAGACCACCGGAGAACAAGTTATAGTCTCTTGTATCCATCTCACGGGATTTATAACATTGCACAGGATAATTCAAAGATTTTATTTTACATTGGGACTTTTATATCACATTAGGACTTTAATGACAGGACTTGAAGGATTGTGGCTGGATTAAGATCAGAATGGTCATGTACCAGAGGGAAAGAGTGGTTGCTTCAAAGATGGTAATGAGAGGAAATCTAAGGTGTTTATGTACTCTGTACTATCAACCTTCAGTTGATCCATACTGCAGAAAGAACAAGAGAGAGCAAGAAAGAGAAATGATAGTCGAGCTTGCAGAATCCAATATGTTACTTTTCAACTGTAGTTATATTTCTGTTTATTTTACTACTTTTCAGTTTGTTCTAAACAAACCTCAGTGCTATCTTCTTACTTCAAGTAAGTCTTTAGAGGATGGTATTCTGTCTCCCACTCTGCAAAATGTAAATGATTTTCAAATCCCTATGTCTTCACCAGTGTCCCTCCTCTCTCTTGTTTATTTTTGTTTATAGGTCCTGTAATAATAGGTTAGTAGTTGTGGTTTGCAAATGCTCCCTTTCAGTGGGCTATTTGATGGCATGCCCAGCCAAAAAAGAATGGCAATTCCCTCCAACATCTCTGTTGTATTCAATGAATATAATTGAAACAGTCCTTCCCCTCAGGCTCTCTGGTCTAGCAGAAGATGCAAGATAGTCTGACTCATATCCTGCTTGCTTTCAAAAGCAGGCTTCCAAAAGTATGAAGCCCTTCCAACATTTGTCTTCATGCACTAGAAATAATTCCATTTATGGTATACTGAAAAATCACTTCTGCTCTTAAATAACGGTCAGCTGAATTATTCATTTTTCAGAATTTGTTTTCAGATTGTTTTACCAACATAGATAGCATGAATAAAGGGGACCAAATAGAAGTATTTTATGGACAAGATTCCACTGAAGGCTTTCAAGCTACGCATGTTTGAAAGATGTTCTCTTAGATGTAAACTATACATAAGGAATATATAAAATATTTCCTTGTGCCTCTCCTTTGGCTGATAAAGAAAACAACAGTGACATCTAGTGAACAAAAGCATTTGTATTTCCTTCCTTCCTTGGTGGTTCTTCCTATTCTTTCCTTCTGTGTGCTCAAGGCCACTTGTGTGGCTCTCCTCCCCCTCCCCGGCACTTTATCATCATAACAACCCTGTGAGGTGTCCAAATTGTTGGGTTCATGGCTAGAATCAAATTTGCCACATGCCAGTCTGACAGCTAAACCACATTGTCTCTCAGTCACTGATATCCCTGCATCATCACCCCTAGACATGTGGCCAATTACATTCTGGATGCATCTTCTCAGACAAGCAGGAGGATGCAAATCTGAAAGTGGAGGGTTTAACGTCTATTTCCCTGCATGCCATAGAGTTTCCTGTTGTTGTTTTCAGTGGTTTTTCATCTCTACAAAGGCTGCTGTTATTGTTACATATCATGAAGTTACATCCAACTTATAGAGACTCTCATAGGCATGGGCAAGAGGGTGGTGATAATAGCAGAGAAAGGTGACGGGGAAGCGAAGGCTGTGTGATGTGTGGACACTTGAAACATACCTTCCCATGATAATTGAGCATTTATGTGTAAATGCTGACAGATATGTCCAGATACATGAAATATTTATGGAGTGGTTTTACCATTTTCACATGCCACCTATAAATTTCCATGGCCAAGCAGGAATTTGAACCCAGGTCTCCTGAGTCCTAGCCCAACATTCTATCCAGTACACTGGCTCTCAAATGTTCTAACAAATGTTAGGAACGTATTACTTGGCATAAGTATGTGGTAAATTTAGTCTGTCCGACAGGGATTATGTTTTGTTCTGGTGTTTTTTAGTAGCATTTAAAGTTTGTTACTTTGTCTTGTTTTTGGCTTGTATGATCTGTTTTGGGCTTTTCCACCATTTGCTGGGCATGTTCAGATGATGTAACTGAGGACACAGTGTTTTATAGTGTGAGAGCAAACTTTCCTCCTTTTGCCTGTCTATAGACTGCAACTATAACACATTTTGTACATTATATATATATATTTTACCCTGCCTTTCTCCTTTAAAGGACCCAAAGTGGCAAAAAATATTAAAAATATAAAAAAATATTTTTATAAAAATATTAGTATTTAATAAAAAATATTAAAAATATTCACAAATATTAATATTTTCAAATATTTTTCTCCTAGTGTAGCTCTATAGCTACATTTACCTTGAAAATCCTATTAGGATTGCTGTAAATCAGTTCTGACTTGATGGCACATAACAAGAACAGCGTTATAAAATTATAGCTATAACTTAGTGCTATTGTGCTAAAATGATACAGCTCTAATTCAGATGCTTACCATGCCTTGCCACCTCAGTGTTATTTCACTTATTAAACAAAAGAAGGGATTTGAATGGCGGAGAAAGGCGGGTGATGATAATGTCAGAGAAAGGTGAGGGAGAAGGATGGACAGTGTGGTGTATGAACACTTCAAATGTACCTTTGTGTGATAGTTAAGCATTTCTGTGTGAATGGTGACAGTGATTTAAATGCCAGGTATATAAATGTCAACCCAGGACAAACCTCTGTGTGTCAGAAGATAAAAATAACTATATATGAGTTCAAATATCCCCTTCCTTGGACACTAAACATGACATTATAAGCGAATACATTTATTTTGCCTTTTTCAGGCACAGAACGGGGTGGGGTGGTGAAATGTTTCCAAAGAGTAGGAAACAATCCTTGCTCCCTCTTATTTCCTGAGACAGCTTTTCTTCATGTGACCTTGGAATTAAACTCCCTTTGGGGAAGAAGTTTTGAGTCTGAACTGAAGGTGGCATAGAGTATGTTCTCACTGGGATGAATCCTGTCCTGTCTGTACTGCGAAATGCCTACACCTCCTAAGAATTTCTTATTTGCATCTCTTTATATATATAATCTTATTTGCATCTCTTTATATATATACATAATCACAATAAGCCTAAACCGTCCTTTGACTAACAAAATATGTGCCATTCATATTTCAGAAAAAGACAAAGGAAAAAAATGGCACGTATTCTGTTGTTTCCTTTCCACCATAAATGTTTCACAATATGTTAGTTCCAAACTATGGAGCAGAATTAATGTTTTCCAGCTTAGCATCAAGATGTTTGGCTGCCTGGTTTACACATGTTGCCAGGTTGCTGTGCCTGACCTCAGTCTTCACTTGGAGACTTCTTCTTTTCATCATCTTTTGGAGAACTTCTATATTTCTTGAGAAGAATCCATTTCCCAGAGGTCCCATAGAACATTTTCTTTCTACATACCCTACAAAGTCTGGAAGCCACAAGAATTCTGGTGTGATACACTGGTGGCAACAGTAGCCAATGATGGCATTGCATCGAATTGTACACTAAACTCACAGCTTCTGTTTCGAGCTGTCTTCTGCCAAGACTATGACTCACATGTTTAGCATAAGCACACTGAAGTACTAATCTGTACATAATGTTCATCTTCATTTCAGATGACCTCATATTTAATATGATTTAGGCTTCTGTTCACTCTCTTGCAAAGCTCAGGAACAGTTCAGGAAAACTAGCAGATTTTTAAAAAAGAGGCCTCCAACATTTCATGTACAGCAGGAGCTCAACAGAGGTTTCCTTTATTTTCCTTCCCAGAACTCAGTGTCCAGACGGGTTGCCAGATAAGTGAGTTTGACCTGAAGCTTCAGTTCACATTAAAGCCATAATCTGATGGCAGTTTTGAAAAATATACAGTCATTTAAAAAAAAGTTTTAGCTACCTGTTTGTTAAGGGTTCACTTATCTGAACTAGCCTGCACCAATAATTAAATTTTCTAAAATGAATCAAATCTAAAACTAACACTATTTCAAGTTTGGCTGAGGAGATTCTTGTAACCCTTAAGATAAAACATAAAAACTGTTCTAAATCCTTTCAGCGTTCCTGTTTGTGGTATAGCCCCTAATCTGTACACTAAAAAATAACATTCCAGCTGCCTCTAGTTCTTCCACTAGCATAGAGGATGGATCTACATCAGCTGAACAGCCTGCTAGATGATGCTAGTCAAAATGACAGGAACTGGGGTTAACTACATGGGTTTATGCCACTACGTGACCCCCCACCAGGGAACGGAAGGTGCATAGTTGCATCCAAGCCTGACCTGTACATGGCTGGTCCATTCTTCCCCCATTAAAGGGACTGCTAGGAAGGGCCAAACACCCACTTACCCCTTGCCCCCTTTGCCTGGACCTGTTCTCATGCTTAAAACCACCACAAAGGGAAGTGAGTGCACTCATTGCCTCTCACCATGTATGCCATGCAACTATATATATTGCCCGTTAGACAAATGCACTCTATCAGGCTGATACAGTAGGGGTAAATGAAAAGTCAAATCAGGGCAAGCCACTGTCCTCCCACTGAGTTCCAGCACAAAAGAGCAAGTCTCTTTTAGGTGTGCAAATTATCTCCAACTCTTTTCTCTCCGGATGTCAGATCACTGGTTGTCTTCTGCCTTTTCCACAGCATGGACAACAAAGACTCCCACCACATTCTATGCTGGCCCAGATGTGTGATGTGAATTGTTCCTTGCAGACTCACACGGGATCCCCATCTGGCTGCAGGGGCATAATCTCTGTCCCAGTGTGTGACACTGTGCCTGCATAACCATACAGTCTGAACAGGAGCTGCAAGTAAAACAAAACCACTAATTGTGAGTTGATATTCTTGGTCAGATGTATGTTCTAAGCCCTGTGGCCATGATATGCGTAGCCACAAAGCCCAAGTAGTCTGTAGATGTTGCAGTGCAAATTCTAAATGAGTGGATGAGCCCCATCCTTTCTGGATGGTAAATTGATATCTGCCACTACCACTCTGAAGACAAATTGGAATCGTGTGAATGAGGCTCTGCTGGTGTGGAGAAACAAAGATCCTGGAAGGTTGGGTGTGTATCCAGGCATTATTTCAACCTCAGGCCAGCTACTTGAGCCCAGGATTGAACTCAGGTCATGAACAGAGTCTTCACTGCAGTACTGCAGTTTAAGAACTGTGCATGAGGTTCATTTACAGTTACCTGTAACTAATCACCAGAAATACACTGAATTTTTATTTCCAGCCTAATGTTTCTGTTTATCAATGTATGGCTCAGCTACCATTACATATAAGGGGAGAGTTTACTTGAAGAACAAGTGCACAAGCACACTTTGTTATCCCCAATGAAGCCGGACTGAAACTCTGTCAGACCTAGCCAGCATAACCAGTGGTGAAAGATGATGGGAGTTGCAGCTTAACAATATCAGGAGGGCCAGAAGTTGTCCATCTGTGCTTTATGCAGTTTCCTTCTGGTCCAGTTGACTTCTAGTGTCTGGGACCAGGAGTGCAAGTTTTCAGATATTTAACAAAGGTTTCCCAAGGACCAAAGGAATCCTCAGGCCGCCTAGGAACATTGTTGGAGGGAGCAGAGGACAGGACACTTTGTACTAACAAATTACACTCATAAGCCACAACATTAAAACAACCTGCTTAATATCGTGTAGGTCCCCCTTGTGCTACCAAAACAGTTCTGATGCATCGAAGCATGGACTCCACAAGACCTTTCTCTGAATGTGTCCTGTGGTATCTGGCACCAAGACATTAGCAGTAGATCTTTTACATCCTGCAAGTTGTGAGGTGGAGCCCCCATGGATCTGATATGGTGTTCCAGGACATCCCACAGATGCTCAATCGGATTGCGATTTGTGGAATTTGAAGGCCAAGGCAACACCTTGAACTCTTTGTCATGTTCCGAAAATCATTCTTGAACATTTTTGCAGTGTGGCAAGATGCATTGTCCTGCTGGAAGAGGCCACTGCCATTAGGGAACACCACTTGCATGAAGTGGCCTGCAACAGTTTCTAGGTAGGTGGTGTCAAAGCAACACCCACATGAATGCCAGAATTCAAGATTTCCCAGCAGAACATTGCCCAGAGCATAACACTCTGGCAGTCTGCCTTTTTCCCTTAGTACATCCTGTTGCCATCTCTTCACCAGGTAATCGACTCAAATGTACCCGGCCATCTACCTGATCTAAAAGAAAACATGATTCATCAGACCAGGCTAGCTACCTCAGTGACAACATTCTGGTACACTCAGACCCTCCCATGTATTCCTACTGTTCTGTCTTTCAACTGCTCACAAATCAAAAGTATTCACTGAATTAGCTTTGTGATGGCAGTAAGGCATACCAACAGAAAAATCAAGTAGAACCATGGCACAAGAGAGGGGGAAAGTTCTGACATGGAGAGGGCCACATCAATATTGGCATTGCTGAAGTGTTGCCAGCTCCTCTATTTCAGAATCACATTAATTTGAGCTCCATAAACTTACTGGGAGTGTCCTTTTGTCATGACAGCACAAGCAAAATGGTTACAGCCACAGGCAGTGCAAGAGTCTCATTGTCATTTTCTATTACTATATCTATATCCTGGCTTTTTTTCCTCCAGGCAACACAACAGAGCCATTCTTCCCAAAATCATGGTACACTGGAGAGGGATGCATAAGACTGGAGAATTTAGCCAAATATTCTGCAAATTTCTCTGTCCTTCAGATGAAAACATTTCATTCATTTCTTCAATACTGCTGAGCTCTGATCCCCCCCCCCCCATTGTTGAGTTACACACACACCACAGGGCGGGGGGAGCATGAAGAGAGACCAAGAGGAATGTGTAAAGGTCCAGACAAGACGAGCACAAATATTTTCATAGAATCATGTAATAATAGAGTTGGAAGGGGCCTATAAGGCCATCAAGCCCAACCCTCTGCTCAATGCAGGAATCCATGTCAAAGTATATCTCACAGGTGGCTGTCTGAGTTTCTCTTGAATGCCTCCATAGATTCCATTGTTATACTGCTCTTACAGCTAGGATGTTTTTCTTGATATTGAACCAAAATCTGGCTTCCTGTAACCTGAGTCCATTATTACATGTCCTGGGATGGTTGAGAACAGACCCTGCACATGCACATTCTCTATATGACAATCTTGAAAAGTGCTATCATAGCAGCACACTTCAGTTATATCTCCTCTTAGTTATCTTTTCTGAAGGTTAAACATGCCCAGTTCTTTCGGTCTTTCCTCATAGGGCTTGGTTTCCTGTCCCCTCCATTTGTTCTTCACATTTGCTTAGAGGATCATTAGACTGTCTTTTGTGAAAATACCAAACTAAAGTAACACTTTCCACTTTTCTTTGTCATCTCCTATCATTTTTCCATCCTCGCTGAATAGTTGCGCCACTGTTTCTTTTCTGTCTTTTGCTTTGCATATACCTGCAAATGCCTTTTTACTTGCTTTTCTATCTTTTGCTGACATCAGCTCATTTTCAGCTTTTGCCTTCCTAACACCACCTCTGCAATTTTTTTACTAATTGTCTGTACCCTTCCTTTGTGGCCTGGCCTTCTTCCCACCTCCTATATGTGTACTTTTATATCTTCAAGTCCTCTCGGAGCTCTTTGTGAAGTCACTGTGGTCTTTTTTGCTGTATTTCATCTTGTATTCTTGTTGGAATTGTTTTAAAGTGTGTTGCTTATAAAGTGTGCTGCTTACGTATATATACTGCCCCATAGCACTTAAAGCACTCTCTGGATGGTTTATAATTTAATTATGCAGGCTGCACATGCCAAACCCCCAGTGAAGTGAGAAGTCAGTTTACCAACCTCAGAAAGATGGAAGACTGAGTCAACCTTGAGCCGGCAACTTGAGCCCATCAGGATCAAACTCAGGTTGTGTGGAATGTCTTGGCTGTAGTTTAACCACTGCACCACAAGGCCCTCTTGGTTGTAGTTGTGCCTTAAGAATTTCCTTTTTTAGAAAATGCCACCTATTTTGGATGCCTTTTCCTGATAGGATCTGCTACCATGAGACTTTACTTATCATTGTTCTCAGTTTATTAAAATTGGCTTTCCAAAAATACATCATACACATGTGGCTACACTCTGCTTTTGTTTCCTTTGAAATCAAGAACTCAAATAGAACATGGTCACTTTCCCCCAGAATTCTCCTATCTGCCACTTCTTCCACCAAGTCATCTCTATTGGTCAGAATCAAGGCAAGGATTGCTAATCCTCTGGTTTCTTTCTCCCACAAGCCAGGACATTCTTGGTAGGGTCATGTCTGGCAGAAGTTGTCTCCCAACAGATATCAGGATAACTGAAATCTCCCATCACTACTACATTTTGTCTCTTTGAAATGCTTGTAATTTGTTTTTCAAAGGTTTCGTCCACATCTTCTCCTTGTTTGGGTGGTCAATAGTAGACAATAGTAGACTCCAACTACCACGTTCCTTTTGTTTCCCACTCCAATTATATTAATCCAGATGCTCTGAACAGGACCACCAAGCTCATTCTTCTGTATTTCTATGCAGAAATATGTGTTTTTGACATATGCTACTCCAACTCCTTTTCTATTCTTTCTGTTCTTTCTGAACAATTTATACCCCTCAATTGTTGTATTACAGTCATGGGAATCATCCCACATAGTTTCAGTTATACCTATCAAGACACTCTGGAATTAAGATTTCCAGTTCTTCCTGTTTGTTTCCCTTACTCCTGGCATTCATGTATAGAGATTGGAGATTGTGTGATATGTGGCCTGCTCTATTTCCTACATTTGTTGAAGATTATTATTGGGCCCCATTAGAGGTGTTCACTCTGTTCCTCTTTTTGTACATAAACCTTCATCTATCTTTACCTCTGAGCTTGTGTCTCCCTCCCCTTTCCAATTCCATTTAAAGTCCTCCTGATGAAAGTATTCATGCTGTGGCCAAACGTATTCTTCCCAGTTCTTGTGAGGTGTAAACCCATCACTTGCCAGTAGTTCATCTTCCAAGAAGCATAGCTCATGATCCCAAAATCAAAATACCTCATGTTGCCATCACCTTCTTAAGGTAAAGGTAAAGGTTCCCCTTGACATTTAGTCCAGTCGTGTCCGACTCTAGGGCACGGTGCTCATCCCCGTCTCCAAGCTGTAGAGCCAGCGTTTGTCCGTAGACAGTTTCCATGGTCATGTGGCCAGCACAACTAGACACGGAACGCCATGGTGGTACCTATTTATCTACTCGCATTTACATGCTTTCGAACTGCTAGGTTGGCAGGAGCTGGGACAAGCGACGGGAGCTCACTCTGTCGCGTGGATTCGATCTTACGACTGCTGGTCTTCTGACCTTGCAGCACAGAGGCTTCTGCGGTTTAACCCACAGCGCCACCACGTCACCTTCTTAGCCAGTCATTTACCCAAAGTATTTGCCTTTCTGTTCCTCTTCTGAGTACTGGCAGGAAGAACGAGAAATCTATCTGGGCCCCAAAATCCTTGAGTTTCCTTCCCAGAGCTTCAAAGTCTGGTGTAATTTATTTGTAACTCTTCTTGGCTGTATCATTTATTCCCACATGGATGAGAAGAACGGGATATGCATCCATGGGATTTATGAGCAACAGAAATTCTTCTGTCACATCCCTGATCCATCCTCCAGAGAGACAGCATAGATGGTGGGCCCATGGATTTTCCTGGCATTTCAATCGCATGCAGTAGAGAGTCTCCTACTACAACTATTCTTCTCCTTTTTGTACGATGTTGGCTGCACTTCAGCCTCTTTCATGTCCTCCCACAGGGTCTCCTGCATGTCTTCCTCTTCATGCTATCTGCCAGGCTCCTTTTCAAGAAAGTGCAGTTCCACTGGAGAAGAGCGTCTTCTCTTTCTTTTGCTCCTAACTGTGATTCTTTTCCATGGTCCTTCCTCCACTTTGTTTATTCTCTCCTCCGCATTCTCCTCCTCTGTTTTGTCTTGCTGTTTTTCCACTGCCAGTGCCTCCCTTGGCTGCTGGTGGTCAAGAGTTTTGTTTGTATACTCATCTCCTCTTATAACCTTAAACTTGGTCACTCGCTGCTCCAGTTCTTTCACTTTTTCTTCCAGCATTGCTACAAGTTTGCATTTGCTGCATGTGTATGGCATAGAGTTCTCAGGCACAAAGACAAGCATTGCATATACTTTGCAATTCATCACCACTGAAGTGTCTCTTCTCCCTGTAATCCAGATACCTTTTTAATTTTCTTCTGTTTGTCTATGGGCGCACTTTCCTTTGTCTTCCCTGCCTTGATGGATGCTGGGAAAGTCCAATAATATATAACTATATCCAGAAACCAAAAATTTTGTTACTGGCCTCCCCCTTGGCATTCCCAGCCAAACTCCCCAGGCAAACTCCTGTTTGCTCTCCCTGTTCACTCGTCTGATTGCTTGCTCCCTGGGGTTTGTCTCAGTTTTATTTCTCTGCTGTGCTTTGTTAGAAGTCAGCAAGCAGAAAGCTATTGGTGCAAAAAGAAGAATAAGAAAGCTGTGAGGCACCTTAACACTGCAGGACAAAGACAGGAGGAAGTGAAGAGAAGTGGCATCATTCCTGGCTACCTGCTGCTCATGTCCACATGCATACACTGCTTGCCCATCCCATGGCACCACCAGAAGGAATTCTGAGGTGACCCCATCCAACATGCTTTGTCTCCATGGGTCCCAGCCTGAGACAGGCATTTGAAAAAACAGCTCCTCTGGACAAAGCTGACCTTCTGTCATAACAACATGAGCAAAATGGCATGTGAATTTCTTGGTGTGGGGTGGGGTCAAAGAGAGCACTCCTGTGCACAAAAGAGAGAAAGCATCAGGTGATTGCTCCTAATTCTAATCTCTAGCTAATTCCATGTGTTTCACATCCTTTCTTGTATCTTGAGAGGCTAGTCCAATTTTGCCTTAAAAACATTCCCTGCATTCCACCTCAGGAAGTGTTACAACCTGTAGGCAAGAAAAACAATGTCTCTGTTTTTAATTGTAATTACCAACACAAAACCCCACAGGGTAGAATTGATGGTCATGAGGAGGTGGAGAGATGTGAAGACTTGTCAAAAAACCAAAGATGCCACAAAAATTGAGAACCTCTGCTGCAGAAGGGACATGGGAGAACTGAGAGGGCTGCACATTATGGCTTGATGATACCTGATGGAAAGCTTTCCACATTTTAGCATAGTCTTTATCTAACTGAGCCAGTTTTGAATGGTGAAAAAAAGAGACCATCTGCCAGATTGGCCTTTTGTTGCCTTTGTCTTTTCTATCCACAAGGCTGGATTGTTTCCGAAGAATATATTTTGATAATTTCATCTCTGGATATGTTGACAGGAAAAGCAGATTTTAAAAAACAAAACCCTTTGAGTATACGGTAGGACCACCCCGCCGTGGATGCTGAAAAATGTGAATTACAGCAAACACCATTTTAGCAGCAGACACTATTATATAACATGGTCTCTTCCTCTCTCTAGTGACCAGTTCTGATAACTTCATCTGTAGAAATAAATATTTCTAGGATTTTTCTTTTAATATTATTAATATTTTCAGACCATGGATAAGTGAATCAGTGGCTACTGATCCCGCAGTTTGTCATTGTGTGCTAATATTTTCTTTATTTGCATCGTAAAATGTTTAAATGAAAAAATCTGATTTTGAGGCCAAATGTACCTAGTGGTTTATTAAATGCTTTTATTATATGCACGATTACTCCCCCCCCCCCAGCTGTCACACAGAGACATGACACTGGCTCAAAGTGCTATGAGAAGCAGGCAGCAGGGAGGGGCCTGAAATGAACACTCTGCCCTTAGTCTCTCAGTGATCAGAAATAGATACCCCATTATGAGAGCTAGTATTCACACTAGTGTTCAGGTGACGTGACTGGTGCAGTCTTTTTCTCATTTGAGAAATCAGATTTTCAAAGGAAGAACTTGCTCACAGCCTGAAGGTCATCCAAAAAATAAAGGAAGCTAATTTGCAGTGTTTCTGTCCATGGAGTTTTCTTGGCAAAGATACTGGAGTGGCTTGCCAGTTCCTGCTCCAGGTGGATCGCGTTTAGTCAGAACTCTCCACTATGACCTGTCCGTCTTGGGCGTCCCTGCACGGCCTAGCCCATAGCTTCTCTGAATTACTCAAACCCCTTCGCCACGACAAGGCAGCAATCCGTGAAGGGGCATGACACTGTTAAGGTGCTACACTCAATATGCCAGCAAGTTTGGAAAACTCTGCAGTGGCCAGAGGATTGGAAAAGATCAGTCTACATCCCAATCCCAAAGAAGGGCAGTGCCAAAGAATGCTCCAACTACCGTACAATTGCACTCACTTCACACGCTAGCAAGGTTATGCTCAAAATCCTCCACGGCAGGCTTCAGCAGTATGTGGACCGAGAACTCCCAGAAGTACAAGCTGGATTTCGAAGGGGCAGAGGAACTAGAGACCAAATTGCTAACATGCGCTGGATTATGGAGAAAGCCAGAGAGTTCCAGAAAAACATCTACTTCTGCTTCATTGACTACGCAAAAGCCTTTGACTGTGTGGACCACAACAAACTATGGCAAGTCCTTAAAGAAGTGGGAGTGCCTGACCACCTTATCCATCTCCTGAGAAATCTATATGTGGGACAGGAAGCAACAGTTAGAACTGGATATGGAACAACTGATTGGTTCAAAATTGGGAAAGGAGTACGACAAGGTTGTATATTGTCCCCCTGCTTATTTAACTTATATGCAGAATACATCATGCGAAAGGCTGGACTGGATGAATCCCAAGCCGGAATTAAGATTGCCGGAAGAAATATCAACAACCTCAGATATGCAGATGATACCACTCTGATGGCAGAAAGTGAGGAGGAATTAAAGAACCTCTTAATGAGGGTGAAAGAGGAGAGCGCCAAAAATGGTCTGAAGCTCAACATCAAGAAAACTAAGATCATGGCCACTGGTCCCATCACTTCCTGGCAAATAGAAGGGGAAGATACGGAGGCAGTGACAGATTTTACTTTCTTGGGCTCCATGATCACTGCAGATGGGGACAGCAGCCACGAAATTAAAAGACGCCTGCTTCTTGGGAGGAAAGCGATGACAAACCTAGACAGCATCTTAAAAAGCAGAGACATCACCTTGCCGACAAAGGTCTGCATAGTCAAAGCTATGGTTTTTCCAGTAGCGATGTATGGAAGTGAGAGCTGGACCATAAAGAAGGCTGACCGCCGAAGAATTGATGCTTTTGAATTGTGGTGCTGGAGGAGACTCTTGAGAGTCCCCTGGACTGCAAAGAGAACAAACCTATCAATTTTGAAAGAAATCAACCCTGAGTGCTCACTGGAAGGACAAATCCTGAAGTTGAGGCTCCAATACTTTGGCCATATCATGAGAAGAGAAGACTCCCTGGAAAAGACCCTGATGTTGGGAAAATGTGAAGGCAAGAGGAGAAGGGGACGACAGAGGACGAGATGGTTGGACAGTGTCATTGAAGCTACCAACATGACTTTGACCAAACTCCGGGAGGCAGTGGAAGACAGGAGGGCCTGGCGTGCTCTGGTCCATGGGGTCACGAAGAGTCGGACACGACTAAACGACTAAACAACAACAATTTGCAATGTATGAGAGGTGAGAAAAGCTCACAAACAACACTCAAGGAATGCCCTCATTTAGTAACAGGTTGCCTGTAAAATATAGTTGCAGTCTCAGGAAGCTTTATTGTGGAAAAAAATCAAATAAAAGATCACATGCTATTTTGCGTAGTTAACACCATGCATTTCTATAAGAGGGTGCCAATCAAAGATCTTCTTGCACATTGTTTACTATGCATTTTGCTTCCAACTCTTTAGGGCTGGTGCAAACTCTCTTGCCACTTGCAGCAGGAAGCAAAGAGTCTCCCCAATTATTGTGCTGTGGTAGTAGTGGCACCCCTTCCACTTTGAGGTGTTCCTCTTAACTATTCAGGAAGGAGGTGGCAGCAGCAGTGCTCAGCATCCAGTTGGCCACTCACTCTAGCTGAGAAGAGTGACCATGGCTGCAGCTTTCCCATCCCTGGAAAGATGGACACAGCATAATCAGTGACACTCTTCCTCCCTGCTGTCTGAAAGAAAAGAAGTGCTGGCTCATCAAAGTGGATGGCATGGCAGTCTTGGCATACCAAACCTGAATGTGTGACATTTATTTGGACAATGATGGCAATGGGACAGTTGAGCTGTACTACTACCTAGAACCAGAGTCTTCTTGAATGCTTAGTTCTGAGGGTACTGCAAATTAGGATAAGTGGGAAGAATGAATAATTTCCACCATCTGTGTCTTGTTATCTTCTTTCTCTTTCTCAGAGTGTGTTTATGTGGTACAGCTGTGTGCCACTTCCTTGGACTGCCACCATTTTCTCTTCTTTTGCAGGTTAAAGATGCAAAAAATATCTTGGTGAGTGATGGATGTCATCCTTCATCTGGCAGAGGGACGCTGGTGCCGCCACATCCTTCTTTTTTGGCAGGAGGAACAACTATAGATACAATCACATTCTATTTAGAAAGCAGTTGCTTTGGAAAGCTTCCCACAGCAGCTCTCCAATATGGCAGGGGCCCTTGCTATCCTTACAGCACTGGCAGTTAAGGAGATGGACTTGTTCAGCCTATTAGCAGAGCCGGCTTTTGTAGAAAACTTCCAGTTTCACCTGGCTGAATGCCTAAACAGATCAGCATGAAAGTTTATGTTACTCTGAAGCTGACATCATCTGGTCCTCACTATAAAAGGAAGAAAAAGTAATTCAGAATGCCTTTGTCTGAGATAAAGAAATAGTAAGACAGAAAGCATTAGCGACTGAAGTTTTCTCCCTTGTGCAGTGCCAAGACATTCCTCTCCCCTACAAGGAGATACACATGGCAGGAGACAGCAGAGTCACCCACACGTTGTCTTGCAAGTTTTGCATGTCCGTGGACATATGGAAAGGGATGCAGGGTCAATGCATTCATCACTGGAGCCGTGCAACCTGATGAACACCAGTGGAGATGTGTGAGAAGTTTTCTGCATGGCACATTTGTATCTGTGAAAAAAGTCCTGCACTCAAAAAGAAACCCTGACTGGAAAGCAGAAGGTAGTGTGGAATTGCGGTGATCGACAAATGAATGGAGCTAACTTGTGGAGAGGATCATGTTGTGATGAAGAGGACTTGTGGAGAGGACCATTGGAGGATTCCCTCCTCCAAACAAAAGCACCTCAAAACACTGCTATAGAATGTTGCATAATGACAATCAAAAATCATCCTGGCCAGAGTTTGAAGTTATAGCCTATAGGAATTAAACAACCAAAGACAGAAACACCCAGAAATATGACAACCCTCATATGCTTTATGAAATTGAGATAGAAAGAACAATGTTGTCTTGATTTCAAAATTTCATGACAAAATTCAATATTTTAAAAGCTAGTATTGTGTGAATTAAACCTAATTTCGATTCACATTCCAGCCAAGACCTATTATCTGCTGCTAAGGAAATGTAATGTGGTTAATATGTGCTGTCACGTCACTTCTAAATCATGGCAACCCTACTAAGGTTTTCAAGTCATGTGAAATGTTGAAGGAATGGTTTCCCATTGCTACCGCCACTACCCTGTGAGTTTCCATGACTAAGCAGAGGTTTGAAACCATATGGGATCCCAGCAGAACACTCTATCTACTACACTGCACTGGCTGTCATGTGCCAAAAGATACTCCTAGAATGAAATGTGCTAGACTCAGAATTCAGATCCAAAAGTTCCTACTCTGAACTCGTTATTCATGTATGTTTCATCTCTAAAGAAAATGTGACTTTTTGATATTTAATGAGTCATTTTTGCACTAGATGCTAAGTTTCAACAAACCTCTAGTGATGCAATTAGTTTTTATTTTTATTTTAACATCATTTGCAATTAAACAGTGTGTACATTTATTTTGTTCCTTGGAGAATCCTAAGCAATTGGATTGACTCTTTTCACAGCTAGGTTTTCTGAAGACCTAAGGCTTTAGAAATGCAAGTCTGAAAAAGGAGAAATTATAATGCCTAAAGTTCTCTATAGTACATTAATAGCACCAACATGTTCTGCAGCAGGGTACTTCTGATGGTGCCCCTTTAATGACAAAGGTTAAGAAGATCACTTTCATCAGTTTTGGAATGGGCAAATAAACTACAAATTTTAACACAGAGACACACACACATACCAATTTTGCTTGATATTTAAGTCTTTTGGGTGAGAGGGGCTATATATTGTGCCTCTTAAAATGTGCACTCAGTTACTGAAGAAAATGTATATGCTAGACCAGGGGTCCCCAACCCCGGTCCGTGTCCTGGGCCGGACCGGGCTGCGGAGACAGATCTCCCCCTTGCACGCACTTCCCCCCGCACAGCCCCTCCACGCATGTGGGCGCGCGTGCCCACACAAGCACCCCCACCCCTTTGCGCATGCTCACGAGTGTGCGTGCCCCCGCGCACCCCCCACTCCTTCAAGCACATGTGTGAGTGCGTGCACTCCCCTTCGCACATGCGCATGAGCGCAGGGGGTGCCCCGCCTTCCCCAACCGGTCCGCGGTGTTAAAAACTCATTACAATCACCAGAAATTTCCATAATAGGTACCTGGTTGTGAACACTATATTATTAAAACTATGGGTGGTGAGTAAAAACGAGGAACATTTCTGGGTGGGTGAGTGCTTGTTTTTTCCCCTCCACTGAATATGAGAATTCTCATGAGAAACAAGCTTGTCTCTTCCTGATGATGCGGCCTGTCTCAGTCAAAATCATGACAATTATGAGATTCTCCATCCCTATTTCTAGGATCAGAAGTATAGATACCACAATAGCCCTTGGTGGACTGTGATCTTTGCACCAGGAATACACACAAATTTTATATGTCTGTATGCATGGAAGACAACAATGGCATAGCAATGTGGCAATTCAATGTATGACTTCTGGTGATAAAGTCTTTTATTCAGCCCAGGGCACTGGAAAGCCTCCTTAAGGCTCAGATACTCAGAAGATGTGACAAGGATGTGAATTAACAATTCAAACCTGGAAATAATTTGAAGGCTGGCATTCATGCATTCAGTCAGTGAGCAGCCTTTTAAACCAGTTGAAGTTTCTGAAACATCTTCAAAGGCAGCTCCATGTAGAGCACGTTACAGAAACCAACATGGGATGTAACTAATGTGTGTGTCACCATAGCCAACTCAGGCATCTCCAGGAATGGGTGGAACTGGTGCACTAGGTTTAACAGTGCAAAGCAACTTCTGGCCACCATTGGGATGTGAGCATCCAGGCTCAGAGATGAATCCAGGAGTGCAGATATGCTGTGAACCTCCTTACAATATTCGGTGTCTTATTGCTGGAATTGGTGGAATGTTCCTTCCTTTTCTACAAATATCTGTCTGCCTGCCTGTCTGTCTGCCTGTCTATTGCCTTTCTCCCTGTGCAAAGAACTCAAAGTGATTTACAACATTTAAAACAGGCACATACAACATAATAAATACATTAAAAGCAATTAAATAAATAAGAATTAAAACCTATTTGAAGCTTAAAAATGAATGTACAAAGTTAAAAATAAAAAAATCAAAATTCCCACTTTTAATGCCAATAATTCCCCCCCCCCCACCTTGAAAATATGAAAATATAATAGTTACGACATCCACTGTAGACCACTGAGGTTCAAATCCAGTTCTGGTGAAGCTTTGAATGAATTGTGTATCTCCAACTTGAAAAGAGAGAGAGAGAGAAAGGGAGAAAAAAAATCTTCCATGTTGTTGGCAGCAGCCAAAGACACAAGAACTGAAAATTTACAGCTACTAGTCTCCTGCATGTAACACAGTTTGAGAAACACTTCCAGAAGTTTGCCTTTAGACCAGAACCAGCTTCCTACCTCAAATTAGAGATTAAGCTGGGATCATTTGTGTGGCTCTTTCCCTAAACACATGTAGAAATTTTTTTTAAAAAAGCTGTTATATTAGTCTTGTTGAAGCAAGAACAGGGCCTTTTGTTATTTTTAAAAATTAAACAAGTTATTAAATTTTATGCTTGAAAAACATTTTTGTTATGGCATTGCCGCAAAATGTGAATACAAAGGGATTTACTTCTGAGTCAATATGCAAATATATTCCACAAGGAAACATATCTTATAAGGATAAAATAAAGAGACGGTGAAAGCAATGTACAGAAGAACTATACAGAAGAGATGCAAGGGTGACAGCTTCCTTTGAAGAAGAATCCTCTGATGAAGGACCTACAGTTTTGGAAAACAAAGTGAAAGCTACTCTAAAAGCACTTCGAAGAAATAATTCACCAGGAAATCCAAACTCCAAATCTATTACCTAAATTATCGCTATCAATCTTCAATGTTTTAAGTAATGGGTCTCCTTCCAGGTGTACTCTTCCTCTGTCACTTCCTGATTGTGCCCTTTCAACCATCCTTTTCTAACTAATTTTTGTCGCCCATTGACTAGTGGATCACAGCTCTGCTTTGTTTTCAAAAATGTTGTTTTCAAAAATTGAAGGTTCTTCATCAGATGTGTCGCGATTTGACCCTTTTTGGATCCCACACCTCTGGAACCTATGTGGCGTTGGACCCACTCGTGCCTTGGTCTGTCCACCTAGACTCAGACCTCAGAGCACACCAGGGCAAAACTGAACTCTTTCCTTTCTTCCACTGCTGCCACCAGGAGATCCCTAGATCCCCATAACTCCTTTAGAAAGAATCAGGTCCACTCTTTAATGAAATAGAAAGATCTTTAGTTTATTTGCTTATTTGTTTCAGTATTTTAATATTCAGTTCTATTCCTTCTCCCTTCCAGTCACTGGTCAATCACTTCTCAGATCTCCTACTATATTTTCATTAGTCTAACCACAATCACATAAATCTCTGAACTCTCTAATCAAACTCCTTCCAAAACTCTGATCTGATCTCTCCCCCTCAGGCTCTGCCTCTTATTCTCTGCCTCTTGGCTCCGCCTCTCAGCAACATAAATATGCATGACTCACTCTAACTAAACCTGAGCCATGACCACATTTAAAGGAGAACGCTACAGACCTCCCCCCTTACTTAGGTTTGTTTGGGAGGGGAAACACATTTTTCCTCCTGAACAAACAGCTGCAATAGCTCAAACCTTTTTTCTCATAACATTTTAACTTTCACATTTTTACTAAATATCAACCAAATACCTTACCTTATCATTTAATAATCAATACAATACTTTACCTTTTCATCTACTAATCAATAATATACATTACCTTATCATTTAATAATCAATACAATACTTTACCTTATCATCTACTAATCAATAATATACCTTACCTTATCATTTTACAGAATTTACAACCATACAGAAATCACGATCATGAACTTTTACATAAATAATTAACTGTGAATTATAGTCCATTTCAGTTTATAATAAAAGTCCTGGTATCATTCATCTAGCGTCCTGGAAAGCACATCTGCGACAACATTGTGGGCTTTCGAGGCAAGAACTGAGTCTCTGTTGCAAAGGCAAAATTTGCAAAGCCCAAGTCTCTCACTTTCCCGTCGTAGTCTGGCGCACCATGGACTGGTCCGGTTGTGGTCATCTCCTTCAGCTGGACACACCTCTGCTGGTACTCAGGAGTCCCTCTATTGACCACTGGCTCCTTCCTCCGCACCCTTTTCTGTCGACTGGCGGTCATCGGCCACTCGGTTGTCCACAGGATGTCATCTGCTGGTCGTTTTATAGTGACATCATCTTTAAGTCTGGCTCGGGGCTTCACTTGCTCAGCTAGGGAAAGGGTAGGCAGTTCCCTCTTCTCCTCCCGAACATCTTTAGATGCATCCCTCTTTAAGGCATCAGGGCCTTCCTCCTTCTGTATCACATAATTGACATTGTTCAATTTTGTCACTACTTTATAGGGATCCTCCCAAGCTAATTGTAGCTTGCGACTTTTGACTGGCCTAAGCAAAAGAACTTCATCTTCAGGCCCAAAAGTTCTTTCCCGGGCTTTCTTATCGTACCATGCCTTCTGGTTAGCCTGGGCAGCCCTCAAATTCCTCCCAGCCAACTCCAGAGAACGTTGCAAGGTGTTTTGCAACTTATATACATATTCGACCACTGACTCTGGGTCACTTTCTCTATGGTCTTCCCAGTTCATGCGGAGCAAATCTAAAGGTCCGCGCGCCTCTCGTCCTAGCAGTAACTCAAAAGGACTAAATCCCGTGCTCTCTTGAGGGATGCTCCTATAAGCATATAGTAAGGGTTGTATTTTGCAGTCCCAATCATTTGGGTTCTCTGCTACATACGCCTTAATCATGCGCACCAAAGTGCCATTGAATTTCTCAACTAGCCCGTTGGTCTCTGGATGATATGGAGTTGAATTGATTTGGGTAATTCCACAAGCCTTCCATAACCTTTTAATCAGTTTGGATGTGAAACTCATTCCCAAATCGCTGACTATCTCGCTGGCAAATCCCAATCGGCTCATGTAATTGATTAGGGCATCTGCCACGGTGTCAGTTTCCATGTTGCGCAAAGGAATTGCCTCGGGATATCTAGTGGCAAAATCCATTATGGTCAAGATGTATTTATTTCCCCTACGGGTGGCATTAGGTAAGGGACCCACTAGATCGATTCCCAGCCTTTGGAACGGTGTAGAGATGACTGGCAGAGGGCATAATTTGGCTTTGGTCCTGTCCTGCCCAGTCCCTCGTCTCTGACAGACATCACACGTTTTGCAAAACCAAGTAATCTGTTTGCCCATACCTGGCCAAAAGAAGTTCTGGCCAACCCGTCTTTTGGTTCTGGTGATCCCCATGTGAGCTCCAAATAAACTGCTGTGAGCTTGATTAATGATTTTCTCCCTGTATTTACTAGGGACCACTAATTGCTTTCGGGGTTCCCCTTTTCCTCGGTATGGAGTAGCTAACGTTTCCCTGTACAGCAGGTCTTTGGTTAAGCTAAAGCTCTCAGGGCACTCAGGAGATAGTACAGTGGGAGTCCTGGCAGCTTCAAAGCAAACTCCCAAGCTAATGTCCTCCTTCTGCTCCTGGGCAAAATTGTTATTTGTTTTGGGATTCTGTAGTAGCATGAGTTCTGTCTCAGCCCTATCATCAAGCTGGGTTGCCACGGTAACCGCTCCTAGGCCTCTCTCTGCTACAGTATCGGTTTGAGCTGCAGAGGGTGAGTTTTGACCCCCCTTTGAGCGGGTAAGCACTAACGCACTCTTGACATGCTCTATTAAATCCCAACCAAGGAGAAAAGCTGCTGGTATTTCATCTGACACAGCTACTTGCCACTTTCCAGACCAATTCTGGTATTCTACTGGTATCTCAGCCACTTTTAAAACCACGGTTTCCTTCCCAATTCCCTTTAAAGACATTTCTTTGCCAGGAATAATGTCCTCCTGGGCTACTAAATCGGAGTGGACAATGGAGATTTGAGATCCTGTATCTCTTATTGCAATGTACTTCTTTCCTTTCACAACTATCTCTTCACCTGCGTTTCTGAGAAGGGTCTGGTCATTGCTGATATAGAAACAATGGACTACTTGGGCTATAGGAATATCTTCCTCCTCATGGTCAGTAGAAGTGGTGGTGGTTATGGGATCAGGTCTCTGTCTACTATTTTCCTCCCCTGATTCCACTTGCTTGACACAATACACCTTTTTGGTTAGAGAATCATTTCTCTGCAAGTTGGGGTATGGTTGCCTACACTGGAATTGTAAGTGGCCTGGTTGCCCACAGTTAAAACATTTAAAATTCCTTTTGTCATTCTGAGGTACTTTGGCGAACCGTGCCTCAGGGTTTGATGTTTTTGGCGGGCTAGCCCTTGGCAACTTTGGGGAAGTCCCGCCCTGACCTTCTCTCTCAGGATTCCTGCTGAGGTAATTTTTATTAAAAGGCTTTTTATAGTTATTGTCCCAGTTTGGTTTATTTACTCTCAGCTCTGAAAATCTAGGGTTCCTGTAAGCATTAATCAAATCAGTTTGTTCTCCCGCTTCCCATAAATTTTTAGGATTCTTGTCCCTTACTAAATACCGTAGTTCTCCAGGTAATAGGGAGTAAAACTGTTCTAGCCCAATTAAATCCTTCAACTGTTCTAAAGAAGTGATCTCCTGTCTTTCAATCCACTTTTCCAGAGTCTGCGCCAATCTAGCTCCCAACTGAGAGTACGATTCATCCTGCTTTTTAGAGAGAGAGCGAAATTTCCGCCTCAGGTGTTCAGAGTTCAGACAAAATCTTGAATAAACCATCTTTTTATATGCCTCAAAATCTCTTGCCTTCTCGGGATTCATCTGGGCATATATTTCTGCCAGATCTCCGCTAACCTGCGCTCTTAAAACCATCATTCTATCCTCATTTCTGATTTCAAAGTCATTGCAGGTGCGTTCAAAAGCAATGAGGAAGGATTCAGGACAGTCCCCTCTTTTGTACTGGGGAAACTTCTTTAAATCTATCTTTGACAGGATTCCACCTCCCCCACTGTTGTTATTATTAAGATTATTATTTAGAGCAGAAATCTCTAATTGTCTCATCTGTAGTTGAAAATTCATTTCCTTTTCTCTTAATTCTAGTTGTTTAGCTTCTGACTCAGCCTTGATTTCCAGGTCCCTTCTTCTCTCTTCCTGCTCAAATTGTCTGGCCTCCTGCTCAAATTGTCTGGCCTCCTGCTCAGCTCTGAGCTGTAGTTCCTTAAATTTAAATTCCCTTTCCAGTTTCCATCTCTCAAATTCTTGAGGGCTTAATTCCTTATGTCCCTCTGAGGTAACCTCAACGCCTATTTCCTTTTGGTCTCCCTCCAATTCCTGAGGCAACCCTTCAGACTCAGGACTCCCCCTTGTGGCGCGTTTGGGAGGCATCTTTTCCTTTTTGTTTATCTTTCTCTGAGGTGATTAGAGCAGCGTTCACAAATTTTCTTTTTAAAAGGACCTGTTTTTCTTATTTTACTTCCAGTTACTGATATAAATTTTTCAAGCCTTTTCTTTTAGTACTTTCCCTCAGATCTGCTATGACCTGGCTTCTGCCTTATCCACAGCGCTCTCCTATCTCAGAGCCTGGGATTTTACAGTAAGCCCTCTGATCCTCAGATCCTGAGGTAAACTCAGAAATTCCCTCTCAGAGAATTCAAGCCTTTTCCTTAGGTTCTCTCCCTCAGATCTGCTATGACCTGGCTTCTGCCTTATCCACAGCGCTCTCCTATCTCAGAGCCTGGGATTTCACAGCAAGCCCTCTGATCCTCAGATCCTGAGGTAAAACTCAGAAATTTCCTCACAGAGTCGTTCCCTATCTTAGACCCCCCTGATCTGGGTTCTGAGGCCCCGCTACTAAGCTTTTCCCAAAAGCTCTAGCAGGAACCAAACCTCATTGCCACAGATCCTGTCTAAAAGGTACCCTTGACTCAATAAACTCTTTTATAAAGGCTTCACTTGATTATTTAAATAGGCTTCACTGGATTACTTCGTTTCCCGCCGCTGGACACCAAATGTCGCGATTTGACCCTTTTTGGATCCCACACCTCTGGAACCTATGTGGCGTTGGACCCACTCGTGCCTTGGTCTGTCCACCTAGACTCAGACCTCAGAGCACACCAGGGCAAAACTGAACTCTTTCCTTTCTTCCACTGCTGCCACCAGGAGATCCCTAGATCCCCATAACTCCTTTAGAAAGAATCAGGTCCACTCTTTAATGAAATAGAAAGATCTTTAGTTTATTTGCTTATTTGTTTCAGTATTTTAATATTCAGTTCTATTCCTTCTCCCTTCCAGTCACTGGTCAATCACTTCTCAGATCTCCTACTATATTTTCATTAGTCTAACCACAATCACATAAATCTCTGAACTCTCTAATCAAACTCCTTCCAAAACTCTGATCTGATCTCTCCCCCTCAGGCTCTGCCTCTTATTCTCTGCCTCTTGGCTCCGCCTCTCAGCAACATAAATATGCATGACTCACTCTAACTAAACCTGAGCCATGACCACATTTAAAGGAGAACGCTACAAGATGGTTTCTCTGGACTACAGCTCTGCAGCATCTATGAAATGAATAAGATGTTTTCATCTAGGGACAGAGAAATTTGCAGATCATTTCTGCACGTTTTTACAAATGTGTCTTCATCATTTTCCAGTGGTCCATAATTTTGGAAGACCCTAGTCCTGAGTTCCTTGGAGGGAAAAGGCACTATGGAAAAACAACTACAAACTGAGACTATAAGGCCTTCCTGTTGCTGTAACTATTTGGCTCATGCTGTCATTACAAAAGAACACTGCCACTAGGTTCATGGAGGTCAAGCCTATGGGACTCTGAAGAAAAGTAGTTGTCAACAAAGCCCATGTTGGTGTGACCCCCATATATGTGAGGACCGGAGTTTTGGAATATAGAAGAAAGCCCTCTTCCCACTCATCTGTAATGTATAGTTTGGCCTGAGTTCCCTATCTTGACTTAAAGAGAGAACTGTCTGGAGGCAGCGAGCAGCACAATGTCTTCCAAGACCTCTGCTTTTGAGTTTCTTAATTATATGGTGTTCTCTCATAAGATGACTCAGTCTTCCCAAATGGAAAGAGTACACTGCACTCATCAAGAGTTTGGTTCTCACTCCATAATCAATTTTCCCACCAGTCCCATCCTAAGCTGACTCAAACACAAATTGTTTGTTTAACCACTTCAAGCAACTGGATTCCATTCCAGTGGTTTACAGGGTCAGGAGGAGGGGGTCAGAGAAGACAGCTGGCTGCCATGTGTGTGGGAGAGAAAAGGGGAATTCTGGCGTTACAAACCAGATCTCTTTAAGCCAGGACACCAGAGATATCACATGTCTGTTATTCATGTACAAAGGGTTTTGCTAGTCACCTATAAGAACAGATAGTTTAAAACTACATTTTGACAAATTGTCTCTTGAGAAAGTTATGCTAAAAGTTTCATAAGCTAAAGAGCTTGTGGTTTAAAGCTTGCATACCAGTGAAATGTCATGCTGTTTATTAGTGACAAATAAACAAAATTGTCTTCTTCTTTTTTGCACAGACATTTGAATGAAACCAAGCTTTCTGTGGAAAGTTTGAGCTTTTGTTATAAAGCAGAGTATTACTGTTCCCATGGTTGTGATCCTTCAAAATAGCTAGAGCATGATTGAGAAACTATTGCTGTGCCAGGCCAGCCGACGTTGGGAAAAACAAATGTAGGCACCACAACCTAAATAACCCAGCCTGGCACCTACAGCAGTTGCCAGACGCTGCTAACATGATTCAGTTGTGGGTTTTGGGGTTTTTTAAAAAAATGTTTATTAGAAACCAAAATACATATACTACTAACATATAAAGCTTACTTAATACATAAACACAAAATATTGGTGCACCCCTCTCCCATTAAAACTTACATATTTTTGCTTATAATCATACTCTTCCTTCTCCTTTATCCCCAAATCCTTTGAAAATAGATATATTCGTTGTTTGTTTCCCCCCCCTTTCCTTTACACAATACAGCTTTTATAAATTCTTCCCATGTTTCATTGGATCTATTAATCTTTATCTCTCCTTTTTTTAAACTTAATTTCTGAAGTCAGTTTATCATTAACAACTATATTCCATACTTCTTTGTACCACTCTTGCAGCTGAAAATCCCAATTCTGCTCCCAATATTTTGCTATAAGCAATAGAGCTGTGGTTATCAAGTTCATTGCCATTTCTTTTTTTATATTATTCACATCATAATTTTCTATTATCAACAACAATGCTGTTTTTGGAAACGTTTCGATGTCGACTTCCAACAATTCTCTAGTTTCTTCAAATACTTTAATCCTTATTTTTTTAATACAACTTCACAATTCCACCACAAATGAAAATACGTGCCAACTTCTTTCTTACATCTCTAGCATTTCTTAGAATACTTAGGATCTATAGCATTTAATTTTACCAGTGTTAAATACCATCACCATAATATTTTGTAACCATTTTCTTTTATCCTAATTGACATGTTTTTAAAAACTATTCTATTCCAGATTTTTCCAGTCCTCTTCCTCTGTCTTCCCTATATCAGTTTCCCATACTGTTTTTAAAACTTCCAACTGTTCCTCCTGATCTATCAAAATTCTACAAATTACCCCTGATCTTCCTTTCTCTTTTTCATGTGAAAAAGAAAGTACACCTCTTTGAATTCTGTTCTATTATTCTATTCTATAATAAAATCATCTAGTCCTTAGCAGGTCTGAAAATTAAGTAACTACAACCTCAGATGAACAACAACACATGACATATTACACCGTGCCATGATTTGTTTTACAAAAATAAAGTGAAAATGGAGAAGCCATGTGTGAAAAACTAAATACACCCTTACTGTTTACATAGGAATTAAGAGGCTAGGAAGCAGCCAGGTGCTGCTAATAATATGCCCTTGAGTAACTGATCATCAGGAATGTGGCCACCTCTATAAAAGCTAAAGTTGTAGCAGCTTGCTGGTCTGGAGCATTCAGGTGTGTGTTAATACAATGCCAAGGAGGAAACACACCAGCAATGATTGTAGAAAAGGAATTGTTGCTGCCCATCAATCTGGGAAAGGTAATAAGGCCGTTTCCAAACAATTTAAAGTCCATCATTTTACAGTGAGGAAGAGTATTCACAACTGGAAAACAGTCAAGACAGTTGCCAGTCTTCCCAGGAGTTGACGTCCAAGCAAATTCACTCCAAGGTCAGACTGTGCAATGCTCAGATAAATTGTCAAAAACCCAAGAGTTACATCTCAGACTCTATAGGCCTTGGTTAACATGTTAAATGTTAAAGTTCACAACAGTCCAATTAGAAAAAGACTGAACAAGTATGGTTTCTTTGGATGGGTTGCCAGCCTATTCTCTCTATAAAGAACATGGCAGCATGGCTTTGGTTTGCAATGTTGCATCTGGCCAAACCACAAGACTTCTGGAACAATGTCCTTTGGACAGATGAGACTAAAGTGGAGATGTTTGGCCATAATACACAGCACCCCATTTTCTATAAACCAAACACAGCATATCAAGACAAACACCTCATACCAACTGTCAAGCACGGTGGTGGAGGGGTGATGATTTGGGCTTGTTTTGCAGCCCAGGACCTGAGCACCTTACAGTAATTGAGTCGATCATGAACTCCTCTGTATACCAAGGTATTCTGGAGCCAAATGTGAGGCCATCTGTCTGACAGCTAAAACTTGGCCGAAATTGAGTCACGCAACAGGACAGGGATCCCAAGCCCATCAGCAAATCTACAACAGAATGGCTGAAAAAGAAAAGAATCAAGGTGTTGCAATGACCCAGTAAAAGTCCAGACCTCAACCTGATTGAAATGCTGTGGCGGGACCTTCAGAGAGTTCTGCATAAACAAATGCCTGCAACTCTCAATGAACTGAAGCAACTGTTGTAAAGAAGAGTACACCAAAACTCCTCCACAACAATGTGAGAGACTGAAAGTCATTCAGAAAATGATTACTTCAAGTTGTTGCTGCTAAAGCTGGTTCTACAACTATTGAATCATAAGGTGTACCTAATTTTTCACACATGGCTTCTCCATTTTGGCTTTGTTTTTGTTAAACAAATGATGACACGGTGTAATGTGTTGTTGTTCATCTGAAGTTGAATTTATCTAATTTTCAGACCATAGAATTCAAAGAAAGTGTACTTTCTTTTTCACATGACTGTACATTCTCTATGAGGCAACCCATGTTATTTTCCTAAGATCAGAGACAAATCGAAATAACAACTGGATTTTATATTTGAAAAACAAAAGATTGAGTTTGCTTCCGACAGCCATTCTTGCTGTAATCTGAAACCTACATGAAACCTAGAAGAGCCAAATTCATTTAACTCTTTGACTCTTCCTCAATTCCATCTTAAGATTCTGCCCATGTACATGTTAGCTGTATTTTAGGCATTTGCCTGAGCATATGATAACACAGTAATAGTTGTGGACATGTGAATGGATCTTTATGAGTTTAGTGCAGAGACCTGAAGATGATCTTGCGAGTATGCTGTTTCCAGTCACAAGTTTTCATAAGTACATTCAGACAAAACACACCTACAGTCTGACAGACTTTGGATGACGCAGGCCCCATCACAATTGCAGCCCTAGTTAAAGATGATGCAGGATTCTTAATAAGTTAATAACTTTAAAAATAATCATTTTTTAAAAAATGAAAAACTATATACTTCAAAAATTGGACAGATGGAGGATCTGGAGGAATTCATGAGTAACATGCATCTCAATGAAATAAGTGAAGAACTGTTAAGCAAACCAATAGTAGAACATGACATTATAGCGGTAAGTCCCCTGGATTACATGGATGTGCATCAGAATTTTATAAACACTTTACAGATACCCCAATTCCAGATTGTAATTGTAAAATTAAATTGTAGAACGAAATATTGAAGAAAAGAGACCTACTGGGGTCATGGTTCACTGCATATATAGCAGCAGAGCCTAAACATAACAGTAGAAATGGGGGTATTTGTATACAAATACATGAATACCCCCACACAGCTTGACTTAACAAGGGTCTGGCCCCCGGGGTTGGACCGTGCCCTCATGCATTCTGCTGCAACGCCAGTCCTGCTCATCCTTCCAGTTGCGCCCAGAGCACCACTCTCTTCCCACTCAGCTGGCCACTCGGAATGAAAAACAATCTTCCACCATTGCTAGGCATTGCTAGATATCCAGCACTGTTTGACAGGCCTTCCCTCCTGTCAGCACTTAACTCTTTTTCTTTTGCTATTTATTATTTATAATATTTTTTCACTGTTTTAATTATTGATTATGTCTGTGTTATATATGTATGTTGGTAGCCGCCCAGAGTGGTAGAATATACCAGATGGGCGGGATATAAATCAAATAAATAAATAAATAAAATAAATAAATACATTTCTGATGCTTGCACGAACACAGAGGACTCTTCCCTCATTTCCAAGTGGATTTATTCTCATTTCCGTTTTTCTCTTAGATTTTCTGTGATGATTTAAACAGTTGTAAAAGCTACTACAACGAATCTTCAGTGAAAAACAAATGCAATATCTGTCATAGTGCTACACTGCCTCTATACCATACAAAGTGATTCTAGATTGTTTTCTTCTGAAATGGTACTCGTTCTAAGACTTAATAAATTCGGACATGTCAGTTAAAGTCCTTAATATCATGTCCAACCCAGTCATTACTGCCATGAATAGAGGCAACAAGTCACATTGCTTCAACAAATAAGTTTCATATTCTGAAATGTTTGCTTATCTGTCTCCATTTGAGAAAAATAATTTCTACTTTTGACATGGAATCATAGAAAAGTGAAGTTGGACGAGGCCTACGAGGCCATCAAGTCCAACCCCCTGCTCAGTGCAGGAATACAAATCAAAGGGTATCTGCCCAGTGGTTGTCTAACTTTCTCTTGAATGTTGCCAGTGTTGGAGCTATCACCACCTCTCAAGGTCATTGGTTCCATTGCCACACTGCTCTAAGAGTTAGGACATTTTTCCTGATATTTAGCCTAAATCTGGCTTCCCATAACTTGAGCCCATTGTTGCATGTCCTGCACTCTGGGATGACTGAGAACAGCTCCTGCCCCTCCTCTGTATGACAGTCTTTCAAATATTTGAAAAGTGCTATCGTATCTCCCCTCAGTCTTCTTTTCTCAAGGCTAAACATGCCCAGTTCTTTCAACCTTTCCTCATAAGGCTTGGTTTCCAGCCCCCTGATCATCCATGTCGCCCTCTTCTGAACTTGTTCCAATTTGTTGGCAGTCTTCTTGAAGTGCAGCGTCCTCAAGGTGATGCCTAACCAGTGCCTAATAGTGGAGAAATAGTACTCCGTAGGATTTGGAGACTATACTTCTGTTAATGCAGCCTAAAATAGCATTTGCCTTTTTTGGAGCCACATCACACTGTTGGCTCATATTCAGCTTGTTATCTTCAAGAATTCCAAGATCCTTCTCGCTTGTAGTATTGCTAAGCCAGGTATCCCCTAACTTGTAACTGTGTGTTTGGTTCCTTTTTCCGAGGTGCAGTACTTTGCACTTACCACTGTTGAATTTCACCCTGTTGTATTCAGCCCAGCACTCAAGCCTATCCAGATCATTTTGAATTTTGTTTCTGTCTTTCAGAGTGTTGGCTACTGGACCCAATTTTGTGTCATCCTCAGATTTGATTAGCATTCCCTGTATCCCCTGATCCAGTTTATTAATAAAAATATTGAACAGCAGTGGGCCCAGGACTGAGCCCTGGGGTACCCCACTTGTTACCTATGATTCTGTAGCCAACTGTGTGTCAACCTGACAGTTGTTTTATCCAGCCCACATCTAGTTAACTTGTTCATCAGAATATCATGGAGCACTTTGTCAAAAGCTATGTTGAAGTCAAGATATACTATGTCTACAGCATTCCCTCTGTCTATCAGGAAGGTTATCCAATCAAAAAATGAGATCAGATTAGTCTGGTAGGATTTGTTCTTGACAAATTCATGTTCGCTTCTATTCATTCATTCATTCATTACATTTATATCCTGCACCATCTGGCAACCAGGCCACTCTGGGCGGCTAACAACAATATCAGCAACAATATCAAAACACAATAAAAAATAAATTGATACATAACCAAATAGGTTACATTAATACATAACCAAATAGGGTAATTTCTAGTTATTACTGTTTTGTTTTCTAGGTGTTTACATAGTGACCGCTTTATAATCTGTTCCAGAATTTTCCTAGGAGATTGATGTCAGACTACCTGGTCTGTAGTTCCCACGTTCCTCCTTTTTTGCCCTTTTTGTAAATAGGGACAAGGTTAGCCCTTCTCCAGTCATCTGGCACCTCATCCATTTCCCATCATTTCAAGAAAAGAATTGACAGCGTTTCTTAAGAGTTCTTCAGCCAGTTCCTTCAATACTCTTGGATGCAGTTCATCTCGCCCTGGAGATTTGAACTCATTCAAGCTAATAAGGTATTCCTTGACTATTTGTTCATCAATCTCCAGCAGCAATCCTGTCCCCTCCACTTGCACTTCACATTTGTCTGGAGGTTCATAGTCTGTCCTTTGGGAAAAGACTAAGCTAAAATAGGAATTGAGCACTTCTGCCTTTTCTTTGTCTTCTGTTATCATTTTTCCATCTCCATTGAGTAGCTGAGCCACTGTTTCTTTTCTTTGTCTTTTGCCATGACCAAACTGGATTTATACCAGGAAACAGCACTTCTCTCGTTAGACACATTGAGTGTTTGATAGGCTGGAGGCCATATCTATTCCTTCTGCTACAAAAAGACAGGTTACTTACCTGTAACCATGGTTCTTCAAGTGGACCTCTGTGAATTCACACAATTGGGTTTGACAGCACCTGTGCTGGTCCTCTCGGAATCTTCTAGAGCTTTTGTAGAAAAGTAACAAAGTTTAGAGTTGCCCCTATCGCGCATGCTCCACCCGCCTCAGCCTTCAGTTCCATTTATCCGCCACAATAGCCTGAGCTTAGCAGAGACATAGTCAGTGACGGATAGTGGGGAGGCCGGGCGGGATGTGTGAATTCACAGAGTTCCACTTGAAGAACCATGGTTACAGGTAAGTAACCTGTCTTTCTTCTTCGTGGCCTCTGTGAATGCACACAATTGGGTGACTAGCAAGCTCACTTACTGGAAGGAGGGCCGTCACTGCAGAACAGAGGTCAAAACTGCTCTACCAAAACTTGTCTCCTTCTTGGCCCGAAGGTGTAGTCTGTAGTGCGTCATGAAGGTTGACGCATTAGACCAAGTGGCTGCTCTACAGATGTCTGGAACATCGACACCACGTAGCAAGGCCGTAGAGGTTGCAACAGCTCTGGTGGAATGAGCCTTAAGACCTTCGGGAGGAGTTTTGCCTTGAAGTTCATAGGCCAAAGAAATAGTGGAGACAAGCCATCTGGAGACAGTTGAAGAGGAAGCAGGGGAACTTCTATGTTGGCCATGGAAACATATGAACAGCCTCGGTGCAGCACGAAAGTCCTTAGTGCATGAAACATAATACGCCAAGGCTCTCCTAACGTCCAGTGAGTGAAGCATGCGCTCAATATCCGATGTAGGTTCAGGAAACAAAGTAGGCAATACAAGGGGTTGATTGAGGTGGAAGTCCGAAACAACTTTAGGCAAGAAAGAGATGTCAGGATATGAAGTAACCTTGTCTTTGAAGAATTGTAGATAAGGGGGATCAGATCTGAGAGCTGCCAGTTCGCTTGCTCTTCTTGCAGATGTAATGGCAACCAAAAACAAAGTTTTAAATGACAATAAACGAATGTCACAAGAGACCATAGGTTCAAACGGGTGGCGCGTAAGCGCACGCAAAACAACCTGAAGAGACCATTGAGGTACAGGAGGTTTGATGGGTGGTCGGATATTTGAGAGACCTTTCAAAAAGGATTTGAGAGTAGGGTGGGAGAAAAAGCGTGCAGAATCTGAGTAACGAGTTTGGAAAGAAACAATTGCCGAGATGTAAACTTTAAGGGTGGACAATACCAAACCGGAGTCAAACAAATAATGCAAATATCGAAGTAAGGTAGACAGAGAAACTGGGGAAACTTGAAGATGCTTCGATTGAGCAAACTTGAGAAAAATTTTCCACTTGTATTTGTAAAGGAGGTTGGTAGATGGCTTCCTGGCTTTATCTAGTACCTCCTTGATCGATGGGTGATCCTCCAAGCTGTCAGATGCAATGACTCGAGGTCTGGGTGGAGGATGTTGCCGGAGTGCTGAGTGAGAAGGTGTGAAACGCGTGGTAACTTGAACACATCCACTGCCATCGTGTTGAGGGTGGAAAACCAAGGCTGACGGGGCCACCACGGTGCAATGAAGATTGTATCTGATTTCAGCTGACGAGCCCTGACCAGGATTTTCTGAATGAGCGGGATTGGTGGAAAAAGGTACAGGAGGCCAGACCCCCAAGGGATCATGAAGGCATCTCCGAGTGAATCCTCGCCCTTCCCCGCACAAGAGGCATATCTGGTGCATTTCCTGTTGGTCTGAGTAGCAAACATGTCCATGACAGGGAATCCCCATCGGTTGCATAGTAGTAGGAAAAGCCCCTTGTCCAATTCCCACTCATGGGTCTGTCCTGTGAGACGGCTCAGCTTGTCTGCGAGCTCATTGTCCGTTGTCGAAATATGTAGGGCCACCGGGAAAATCTGATGGAGGTAGCACCACTCCCATAGATGTATAGAGAGGAAGAGAAGTGACATGGAGCGCGTCCCTCCCTGTTTGTTGATATAGTACATGGTCGTGGTGTTGTCCGTGATCACCTGTACACCACGACCCTGTATCAGAGGGAGGAATGCTCGGAAGGCTTTTATAACTGCCAGCATCTCCAGATGGTTGATGTGTAGGCCCCTGTCATGATGTGACCAGAGAGCATGTATCCGGTGAGGTCCGCAGTGCGCTCCCCACCCAGTGGGGCTCGCATCTGTCGTCACCTGAACTGTAAATTGTAATGGTCGAAAAGGTCGGCCGACCAGAAGATGTGGCAGAAATGTCCACCATTGTAACTGTTTCGCAAGTTCTGGCGTGAGTTGCAGAAACTTTCGTGGATTGTCCTGAAGGGGATCGAAGAGAGTCAGGAACCACGCCAGGAGAGAGCGCATCTTCAGGCGCGCGTGCACCACTGCAGATGTTGTGGAGGCCATGAGGCCTAGCAGATGTTGTGCATGCCTCGCTGAGACCTTTGAGCTTGGTTGAAATTTGTGAACAGCTCTGTTGATCTTCTTTACGCGGTCTGGTGGCAGGAATATCCGAGCTTTGACAGAGTCCAGTCTTGCCCCTATATAGACGACCACCTGGGATGGTACGAGGTGGGATTTCTTGTGGTTGACTGCGAGACTGAGGTCCCTGAGAGTATTGAGAACAAACTTGGTGTCTCGAAGTGCCCTTCGTTTGGATGGAGATACCACTAGCCAGTCGTCTATATATGGGTAGACTTGAATGCTGTGGAGACGACGGTAGGCCGCTACCGGAGCCATGCACTTCGTGAACGTCCAAGGGGCTGTGGACAGTCCGAACGGGAGAGCACGGAATTGGTAAATTGTGTCTAGGAAAATGAATCGAAGGTATTTTCTGTGATGTGGGTGAATCGTTACATGAAAGTAAGCATCTTTGAGATCCACTACTACAAACCAGTCTTTTTGTCTTAGTAGGTGAAGGATGGATTCCAGCGTGACCATTCGAAAACATCGTGGATGAAGGTAAGTGTTTAGTATTCGTAAGTCCAGAATGGGCCTGATCCCGCCGTCCTTTTTTGGCACAGCGAAGTAGCGGGAGTAGAATCCGTTCGTTACGTCTCGCATTGGGGCCTTTTGAATAGCATGTTTTTGAAGAAGGGTGAGAATCTCTTCTTCTAGAACCGGATCAAAGGATGTAAGCTTGATTTGTCCTAGAGGAGGAAATTCTATAAATTCCAGACGGTAACCGAATTGAATGATACTTAAGACCCAAGAATCTTTTGTGATGTTTGCCCAGTTGTGAAAAAATGGGGCTAGTCGAGTGGAATGATCGGATTTGAATAGCCTTATGTGTGAGTCAAAGATACTGCTTTGATTTCTTAACTGGCGGCCTATATGATTGCCGGCGTTGTGAAGAAGCCTATGGCCGAAAGGTGGAGATAGAAGAGGAAGCTTGAGAGGATCTCGCTTGGGCCTGATTCTTGAAGGGACGGAAAGATTGAGAAGCCGGTTGCTGGTATTGTTGTTGTGAATACTGCTTACGCCACTGATATTTATTGTATCTAGGTTGTTGCTGGACCGTATAAGATTTAGCAGTCTTTTTAATTTTGTGCAGATTTTCAAGATTGTCATCGGTCTTTTCATTGAAGAGGCCTTTCGCATCAAAAGGTAAGTCCTCTACACGCGCTTTAACGTCATCAATAAAACCCGAAGACCTAAGCCATGCGTGTCACCTCAGAGTGATAGCAGAGGTAAGTGTCTTTGAAGCTACATCAGCTGTATGGCGGGATGCTAATCTTTGGTGTTTTGAAACAGTGAGAGCTTCCGCATATGTATTCAAAAAGCCTTGTCTGGTGTCATCTGGGGCTGTTTGGAGACCTGGGAGGATTCTTGACCAGAGCTGCCACTGGTAAGCCCCCATGGCTGCTTGGTAGTTTGCTACCCTGAGCAAAAAGGTGGTAAAAGAGTATATCTTTCTACCCAAAACGTCCAGTTTTCGACCCTCTCTGTTTGTGGGGGTGATGTGAGCTTTCCCTGACGATCTTGATGAGCTTGATTGGACGACTATGGAGTTTGGGACTGGGTGTTTGACCAGAAAATTAGTTTCAGCTCTGTGGATGCGATATAAATTTTCAGTCCTGCGAGCTACCTGCGCAGAAGTAGACGGCTGATTCCAGGACTCCTTAATAAGCTCCATCAAGGCTGGGATGACCGCCAGGCTTAGAGGAGGAGTCCTTTCCTGATTAATGTCTCCAAATATGAGCTCTTCAGAAGGAGGCGGTGGTTGTTCTGTTTTCATTTTTAGTGTCTTGGCCATCCTAGAGATCATCTGAATATAAGATGAGAAATCCTCTGAGGGTGAAGATGGGTGCAGGTCACCAGCATCTGACTCTACTGGTTCCCCTTCAACAGGTGTATCCCCTGAAACCTCAGAGAGCAGTTCATCCTCTTGACCTGAACTGTGGGATGACAGTATGTCCTCCTGATCAGACGTTGAAGGTGGAGGTAGAGGTTTCTTAGCCTTCCGTTTTTGTTGTCTAGTTCAGACGACCGATGTGTGCGGGTCGAAGTTGTCTTTGTAGCCTTAGATGCCAAAGCAGATTTAGTCTGAATGGATCCATCCTTAGTCATATTGTGACGCTTGGAGGATCGTTGAGTGTCGACGTCGAGATGATGTTGACGTCGACGTCGGGGTGGAGACGAAGAGGAAGAAGAAGAAGAGGACGAAGCATAAATATATTTAATTCTCTTCTTCCTACGATAGCCTTCATCACTCGATGAAGATTCGGTGTCAGAGTCGTCATGTCGACGTCGACGACGGGACTTCTTACGATCAACCTCGATGTAAATGGGGTCGTCGTATGTAGACTTGTGTCGGCGTCGAGAAGATCGAGGTAGGACAACTTCACGTCGAGAAGTGCGACGTCGATCCGGAGACAGGTGTTTTGTTTTCGCCGAGCGCTTACGAGGCAGGGAAGGCGGCCTCGAAAATGTCGACGGCGATGACGGTGCCGGTGATGCCCACCCGGTCGAGACAGGGCTATGAGGGGCAGAAGCTGGGCTAGAGACAATATGCACTAGCTGGCTAGGGCTCGGAGAGCGGTCGACGCTGACAGGCGAGGCTCCAAGCTGCTGGGGCGGCAGGGAAGCTGCGGCTTCGGAAAGAGATTCCCGGTCCCAGGATGAATCCTCCAAAATCGGAGACGGCAACGACGCCGAAACTGGAGGAATCTGCTTCCTGTGGTCTTTGGTCTTGTCTTTCTTGCCTTTTGACGACGATTTTTTTTCCCTTTCAGATGGTCTTTATTCGATCAGTTCGAAGTCATCCGCGACATCGAGGTAGGTGGTTTAGTAACGGTCGACGTGGAAGATTTCTTTGATGGTTTATCGACAGATTTGGACGTCGACAAGGGTGGTGGGGAGGCAATCCGAACTTCGGATCGAGGGGTTGCCGATGGTGGTGTAGTTGTTTCCATCCCAGACGGTTTAGATGCCGGGAGAGCCTTATCCCACAAGAAGAGTTTTAATCGTTGCAATTGAGCTTTAAGAGCTGCTTTTGTAAATTTTTTACAATGCTTGCAGGAGTGTGGTTGATGGGTGTCCCCTAGGCAGAATAGGCAGCAGTCGTGACCATCCGAAAAAGGAAGTTTACGGGAACACGACACGCACCTACTAAAAGGTCCGGAAGGGGACATAAGTTGAAGTAGAAAACGGGGGGTAGGCAGACTCACAAATAATGAGTAGCGGTAGTCCGAAAACGTCCAATCCTTTGAGAAACGAGAAGGAAAAATATGAAGAAGTGGCTGCGGCGAGCCAGAAAAAGGCGGGAAAGTCCGAAAAGGCCAAATCCGAACGCGAGACAAAGAGTAGTCGAACAGTCCGTAATCAGGGGGCAACAGAGAGACAAAGTAATCAAAGGCAGTCCGAGTCAAGCCATAAATAGTAATAGTAATTCTAATCAAATAGTACTCTAGATACCGAGAAGATCCGATTACCAAGGCGGTAAAATGGAACTGAAGACTGAGGCGGGTGGAGCATGCGCGATAGGGGCAACTTTAAACTTTGTTACTTTTCTACAAAAGCTCTAGAAGATTCCGAGAGGACCAGCGCAGGCGCTGTCAAACCCAATTGTGTGCATTCACAGAGGCCACGAAGAAGAACCTATGTTATGGGGGTAAATTTATTAAATTAATGGTAAACTTATACAGAGGATTTGATGGGATTGTTAGAATGAACAGCATTAATTCAGCACCATTTAAATTGCATAATAATTTAATTGTTATTATTATTATAAATAATCATGGAATATCAAGTCAATTTAGACTTTTGGCAACCCTTTTCAGGGTTTTTCAGGTAGAGAATACTCAGAAGTGGTTTATCCTTCTTCATTCCCTTCTTCAGGGGGCACTCTGGGAGTGTTCAGTTTGCCCAAAGCTACACAGGCTGGCTCCACTCAGAGGAGACACAGTGGAGAACTGAATTCCCAACTTTTGGCTCTGCAGCCAGATACTTAAACCACTCATCTCTCCAGCCAGCTATTATTATTATTAAATATTATTGGTGTACGATGTTCCATTGCAAAAAAAGAGAGGAAGAAGTGTTATTTTATCTATTTCTTATTATCTCACTTTCAGGCTCACCATCACTTTGCACAAAAATTCTAAATAATTGTCTCATGGGAAAACCAAAATAAGTTAAAAAAACAAAAACAAATTATATACTCCAAAACCCTCATCTTTGTATATGTGGATGCTTCTGGCCTTTGAAATTCTAGATTTGTTCCCCCCCCGCCTTTTTTTTGAATTTTTTTTTTTGCCAGAAAGTAGAAAAGATGTCTGATAGGCCCATTGTGAGTGTGCAAGAAAGATACATTATTTGGGGCAGAACTGCCATTTAAACTTACTGAACCTATCCAGGATAGATGTTGTTTTTACCATTGTGTCAAGTTTTGTTTGATATGCTGTAATAGGGTTACAACAGTTATTCCAGGATAACTGTTGCTAAATGTAACTATGTGAACACCATCTGCTTCAATTCAGTCCCAATTGTTTGTCTTTCGAATTGCCACCACTTTACTTCAAACTGGATTTGTAGCCCAGCCACTTTTGTTTGCATCCAAATGTTCAAAGGTATTTGTACCATTGGTACAATTGTGTATATTTGTACAATTGTACAATGGGTACAAATAGCGGGGGGGGGGGGACCCTTGAAAATTGAGGAAAAAAAGGGTTCTGATTCAGGATGGTGGTTAAAACCCATTGCTATCACTACTGCTCTTTCAATGAAGTATACAGTCTAGTGGAGAAACTGAGTTAATTATTAGAAGCATTAAACCCATGATCCAAAGGATTTTGGTATTTGGATTCCTGCATTGGGGAGGGGGTTGGACATGATGGCTTTACAGGCCCCTTCCAACTCCATTATTCTATGATTCTATTTTGACCCTGTCAACTGTCAACATCCAGGGTTTGCTAATAATTCACCTACATGTATTTCTGTTGTTTTTTCTAAGTATAGTTACAGTGTCTCTGCATGTAATATTCACAGCTCTCATAAATGATTCTGCTGAACTGGTCGATTGTTATGTAAGTAGCTGGCCTCCGAAGCTATCTGGGGGTGCTGTGTTTCCCTACCCAACATTTCCTTACCGAAGCAGAATAAAATGAACATTTATTGTCCTGCAGTGTCCTCTAGTGGACATCTTAGTATACTGTTCTCATAATACATAATATAAGTATGCTATATTAATGCTCACAGTATAATCTTAAAGGTTTACATTTTGTTAAAATTCAAATATTCTTATACATGTGAAACAGAACATTCAGACAACTCCACCTCTCAGGCCAAAAAAAAGTCACACCAGTTTCCTTCATTCCTCCTTCCCACTCCCCCAGGAAGCCCTGCAAGGTCCCCCTTGCCTAGCTCACCCCTGAATTCTCTGAAATGAGATCTGGTCTTGATCCCAACATTTCAGACCTACTCACACAATATGGGCCCTTTTGCCCAGGCAATACTTGCCTCTAGAGCCATGGAAAAGAAACATGATGGTAGGCTACTTCTTTCCTGTCCACCCACCTCAGTTGGGCATCATAGACTGGCCAACACTCACTCCTTGATCTTTCTGGGGAGAAAAATCTGCTGATGGTTTAATTCTCTGTTATGCCTCCCACATTACCAAGCAGGATAATGTGGAAGGCATAACAGATTGGACAGGGGTTCCGTCACATACCTCCACCCTTAGAAATCATTGCTCCATTGAGAGCCTCCAAACGGTTCTCAGTAAGGAGCAATGAGCACCAGAGCTGAATTAAATTTACATTTCAAATTTACGAGTATATCTTTCATATATCTTTAACAATTGCTTCTCAAAACATCTATATACATACTTACTGAAACAAGAGGTTACCTACCTGTAACTCTGGTTCTTCGAGTAGTCCTCTGTGAATTCACACTAATGGGTTTAGTCTGCGCCCGAGCAGAGGAAGTCGGAAGCTTCTATAGCTTTAAGCACTGCGCGCCGGGGGACCTCCCCGGAGGTTACATCACCACCCCGGCACTGAGTGCATTAGTTCCGTAGAACTGTCCGCCGCTGTACATGCTAACCATAGAGAGTCAGGACGTACAGCGGGGAGGACAGTGGGTACGTGTGAATTCACAGAGGACTACTCGAAGAACCAGAGTTACAGGTAGGTAACCTCTTTTCTCCTTCGTGTCCTCTGTGAATGCACACTAATGGGTGACTAGCAAGCTGACTTACCCGGAGGTGGGCGTCATGACAAGACAGAAGCCAGTACTGCTCTACTGACAGCAGCCTCCGCTTTAGCCCGCACGTCGAGACAATAGTGGGCCGCGAAGGTGAAGGGTATAGACCACGTGGCAGCTTTGCAGACATCAGCCAGGTAAACACCTCGGAGAAATGCCATGGAGGACGCCATGGCTCTGGTCGAGTGAGCTCCGACGGTGGCAGGTAGAGGCTTTTGAGCAATTTCATAGGCGAGTTTAATGGTAGCCACCACCCATTTGGAGAAGGTTTGGGAGGAAACCGGAGAACCAATGGAGCATTCCAGGAATGACACAAAGAGCCTCGGAGAGGAACGAAAAGGTGCCATGCGGGAAATGTAGTAGACTAGAGCCCGCTTGACATCCAGGGAATGGAGCCCTTTCTCGACATTAGTCATCGGATTCGGAAAGAACGTAGGTAAGACCACCGGCTGATTCAGATGAAAGGAGGTGGCCACTTTCGGGAGAAAGGAAACATCTGGAAAGAGAGTAACTTTATCCGGATGAAACTGTATGAACGGTGGGTCCGCCCGGAGAGCAGTCAGCTCGCTCGCCCTTCTCGCTGAGGTTACAGCGAGAAGGAAAGCTGTCTTGAAGGTAAGAAGCCGCAGAGATGTGGAGGCCAAAGGCTCAAATGGTGGAGACATCAGTTTACGTAGGACAAGCTGAAGAGACCACTGTGGAGTGGGCGGTTTGTAAGGTGGGCGCATATTGCATAGACCTTTGAGGAATTGCTTTAGCACAGGGTGTTGGAAGAGTCTCGCTGCATCTGAGAGAGGCGGCTGGTACGCCACTATCGCAGAGATATAAACCTTTAGAGTGGAGTGAGATAGACCGCAGTGAAAGAGGAGGAGGAGAAATTGCAGGAGTGTGTCCAGAGACGTAGGGCACGCCAACACGGCACGTTCTTCCGCAAAGTCACAGAAGGACTTCCACTTTCGTGCGTATGTAGCCAAAGTAGAGGGTCGACGGGCCTGGTGCAAGACCTCCTCTATTGAAGGTCCAGCCTCCAGGCCGTGAGATGAAGGGAGTCTAGGTCCGGATGGAACGTCGCGCCATCGTGGAGGGAGAGAAGATGTGGAAGGCTGGGGAGTCGAAAGTGATCCAACGCCAACTGGAGTAGAGGAGCGAACCAAGGTTGCCGGGGCCACCAGGGAGCAATGAAGATTACATTGGCTCGGTCGTGGCGGATCTTGATGACCAATTTCTGTATCAAGGGAATGGGGGGAAACGCGTATACCAGACCGGAGGTCCAGGACACCATGAACGCATCCCCCTCCGAATGGCGCCCGACACCGACTCGGGAACAGTACCTGTCGCATTTGGCGTTCACAGGTGAGGCAAACAGATCCAGGGACGGCAAACCCCATCTCCGGCAAAGGGAGGAGAAGACTGCGTCGTCCAGAGCCCATTCATGGGATGTGTCCGGGGACCTGCTCAGCCGATCCGCAAGAAGGTTGTCGGCGGACGCTACATGTACCGCAATCAAGAAGATCTGGCGATCGTAGCACGATTCCCAGACCTGAGTGGTGAGAAGGAGGAGCCCGTGTGAGCGGGTACCACCCTGCTTGTTCAGGTAGTACACCACAGTGGTGTTGTCCGACGTCACCTGCACTACTTTCCCCGAGAGCAGGCGCTCGAACACCCGGAGAGCTTTGAAGACCGCCAGGAGCTCCAGAACATTGATGTGAAGAGCAGCCTTTTGTGTAGACCAATGACCGTTGGCCGTGAAGCCAAGGACGTGGGCACCCCAGCCAGTCAGGCTCGCATCTGTAGTGAGCTGGATCGAAGGCTGGAGAGGGCCAAACGGCCGTCCCAGAAGGAGATTGGAGTGGAGCGACCACCAAGTGAGTTGTACTGCCAGCGCCTGTGATACTGTAAGAGTCTTGGAGGGCAGATCCGTAAGCGGGTCGAACAAGTCCAGATACCATGCCTGTAGGGCTCGCATCTTCAGTCTGGCATGTAGAATAACCGCCGTCGTGGAGGCCATAAGTCCCAAGAGGCGCTGGACTAATAGAGCTTGCACCCTCACTCCTGGAGTGAAGCGAGGAAGGAGCTGATGAATTTTCAGAATGCGGCTCTCTGGAACGAAGGCACGACCTGAGAGCGCGTCCAGATCGCCTCCTATGTAGGAAACCTTTTGGGTAGGCGTCAAAATGGACTTTTCTTGGTTGACCTGTAAACCAAGATTAGAGAGAAGAGACAGGGTAAAGGTCACATGTCGTGACAGTTCTTCAGAAGATGACGCTACCAGCAGCCAGTCATCAAGGTAAGGGAAGACCGTGATGCCCTGCAAACGGAGGTAAGCCGCCACCAGTGCGAGACATTTCGTGAACACTCTCAGTGAGGTGGACAACCCGAACGGAAGGGCCTTGAACTCATAGATTACGTCATCCAAGGAGAAACAGAGGAACCAGCGAAACTCAGGACGAATGCTAATATGGAAATAGGCATCCTTGAGATCAATAAGCGCAAACCAGTCTCCATGTCTGAGCATCTGGATCGTACCATCCAGGGAGATCATCCGAAAGCGGCGAGGCGTAATGTAGAAATTCAAGGGCCTAAGGTCCAGGATAGGCCGAAGGCCACCGTCTTTCTTGGGCACAACAAAATAACGTGAGAAAAAACTGCCCGGGATGTCAGGATCTTGTACTAGTACAATCGCATCCTTGGAGAGCAGTTTCTGAACCTCTTCGCAGAGAACAGGGGAAGAGGCAGTATTTCTCACAAAGCCTGTGGAAGGCGTGGAGTGAAACTCAATAGCATACCCAGTGGCGACAACAGTGAGAACCCAAGAGTCAGAGGTGATGGCCCTCCAGGAATCAAAAAATTGTGCTAGTCTCACACTGTAAATCATAGGTGCTGGTAGCCGCAGCTGGTTAAACCTGCTGCTTGGGCTTCGGGTCATGACGACGGGACTGCTGGCGCTGTCTTGGACGGCCAGGTTGTTGACGGGGTTGACCGCGATAGGGCCCCTACTGGTAGCGGGATCTATCATAAGAGGGGCGGGAGGGATAGGACCTATGCCAAGTGCCCCTAGACGTGGACGGCGTCAAGATGGACTTAGCCGTCTTCCGGTGATCAATGAGGCTTTTCAAGATGTCGTCTGTTTTGGGATCGAAGAGCCCCTGCCCGTCGAAGGGGAGATCCTCGACTTTAGCCTTAACATCGTCCGTGAGGGTAGCAGAACGGAGCCAAGCATGCCTCCTGAGCGCGACCGCTGTAATGAGTTGCTTGGAAGAAGTGTCGACGAGGTGTCTAGCCGCCTCCCTTTCCTGGCAGGCGAGGGACAGCGCCTCCTGATGATGGGCAAGAGCAGCGGTATGGACATCATCAGGCGCAGAGTTGAGGATCGGGAGGATTTCATTCCAAAGATGCCGATGATAGGCCCCCATGGCCACCAAATAGTTTGCCACACGAAGTGAAAACGTGGCAAACGAATATTGTCTGCGGGCGAAGGTGTCCAGTTTTTTCCTTCCTTATCCGACGGAGCCAGGTTCTCCCTGGCCCGGGCCCCAGGTTGTGAAGCGTCCACCACTAGGGAGTTAGGTGGGGGGTGCACTTGTAAGAAGTCCGTGTCAGCACCATGAACCTTGTATAGATTCTCAGCCCGCTGCGGCACCTGTAGAGATGCAGAGGGTTTAACCCAAGTCTCGTTAGCTAGGTTGAGGAGGGAAGGAATAAAAGCTAGCTTGATTGGAGCTAGATGGTCCTTGACCATGTCCTCAAAAACCTTGTCAGGCTTAGGCAGCGATGGCTGAACCACTGCCAAATCCAGAACCTCCGCAATGCGCCATATCAACTGAGTGTACGCCGTGTAGTTTTCGGATGGGGAAGGGGGATGGCTATCTACTGTGGCAGAAGCACCCGCCGGGGTATCAAGCGGCGGGACTTCACCACGACCCTCGTCCTCTGATGAGGAAGCTGAAACTTGAGGAGGGCTACAACCTGGAGAGTCGTCAGGTGGGAGGTCCACGTCGGACTCAACGCCAAAGAAATCATCGGTCGCCTCCTCTCGTCCAGCTCAAGGCGACGGGTCCGACGAAATAACTGGAGGTGGTTCGTCGGAGCGGCGTCCAGCCATATGAAAGTGGCCCAAGGCAGGGTGTTGAACAGGATGAGCCGGCTGGGGTTGAGGTAGTAGAGGCTGAGAAGGAACGGCAGCCGGTCCAGGAAAGCAGCCTGCTGCGTAGGACTGTTGAAACTGGGCAAAGGCCTGCCACTGTTGGAAAGCCAAAAAGGTAGCCGGGTCAAATGGAGAAAATTTAGATGCCTCAAGCCCGAATGGCATCGAGCTTGAGAGAGGCTGCTGGGCTGGTGGTTGAGCCGGAGACAGCTCGGGCTCGACGTGCCGAGTTTTTCTCTTTCTCTTCTGCGGCAGAGCTACGGGCTCAGGCGAAGGAGGCACGGGGGTAAGAGATTGAGCTCGAGAGGAGCCATGGGACGATGCAGCTCAACGGCTCCCCGTAGGAGGCCGGAGGCATTGGGCTCGAGGGCGGAACGAGCTCAGAAGGTAGTTCAGTGAGCTCCACCGCCGGCAGGACGACCACGGAGCGTTCGGAAGCCACCGATGGTGTGGGGCGCTTCTTTTTCTTCAAACAACCCGGGCTCGAGGGAGGCCTCAACGCCATAGCGGAAGCTGTCGACCTCGACCCCGAAGAAGATGGCGCTGGTTTCCGCGGTCGTGAAGGAGAGCGCCCGACAGATGCCTCAGACGGCAGAGCTCTCGGGGGGTCCATGGCAGGCGGGTCGAGCAACCGCGACCAGAGGAAGGCAGTGAGCCTATCCTGCCTGCGCTTTAAAGCGGGTCTCGTAAACGCCTTGCAATGGGCGCACGAGGCCGGTTTATGGCCCTCCCCCAAACAAAAGAGGCACTTGGAATGGCCGTCTTTTGTAGGAACTTTTGCGTTGCAGGCGGTGCAGCGCTTGAACGGTGGCTCCTTTTCCATACACCTACGGGAAGGAACAAACTCACAGTTCTAGAAGAGTAGTCAGACAGTCCGATTTCAATAACGGGAGGTCCAGACGAAGGGGAGGAATTATTAAGTATTTCCTAGAGAAACGAAGGAGAAGCTCCGACCATGCTGCATACAGCGGCGGCAGGAAACGGAACTAACGCACTCAGCGCCGGGGTGGTGATGTAACCTCCGGGGAGGTCCCCCGGCGCGCAGTGCTTAAAGCTATAGAAGCTTCCGACTTCCTCTGCTTGGGCGCAGACAAAACCCATTAGTGTGCATTCACAGAGAACACGAAGGAGAAACACACTTTTCTATCAATTCACGCTGTAAATTATATCTTACCTCATTATGTTTAGTTAATTTACCAACTACAGTTCTATCTTAAATATTATTACCATATATTTCTTTCAATTTTACCTTTACCATTTTCTAATGCATTTTTTCCTTACACCTTTATATTTAATAAAATTAGTTTGCATTGGTATGGCAAATTCATATGCATCTTTAAGTTTTGAACCATTTGACAATAACTTAGTATTCTTATTATTTAGTTATATTATTGTTCATTACCAGTATCAATTAATTAATCATTTACAAATGAAATAATATATGTAAAATAGACTGAAGAAGCTACTTGGATGAGTAGTGAAATGTTTCAACCTAATAAGAAAGAAGTCCAGTAGCTATGACTCGACTTCAAGATAACCTCACCGGGATGAGTGAAACTCTTCACAGATATATGTAAAATGTTCATTTCTTTTTCCTCTGAAAAGACATTTATCCCCAACACCTCGTTGAAGTCCTTTTAAAATCAGCATCATTCCTAGTTATATGTTTTGTGTTTTTTCTCTGTGTTTTAGTCCTTTCTCCAACCTGCAAACAAACTCTGGGCACTATTGGTTGAGGAAACCTGGTGCTTGTTGCATATACAGTTCTTTTATTTCTCCATGCTGGTTGACTTGTGAACGACAACCTTGCAATGTAGACAGGTGATCAGGAGTTTTGCCAAAATTAGGCTGAGATGAATGTCTGATGTGTGATTCTGGAAACTCTTGTGGCACAAGGGGCCTTTCCAGATCATTAGCCTCATTGACATCTCCATCTCTTTCCACTTCTGGATCACATGTAGGAGTATCTGCTCTCTCCCAACACAGTAAATATGGGTCTTACTCAGCACTGTCTTTTACAACATATAACACCAGGTTTTTCCTGCTATAATACAGCGCCCTGTCCCTCTGCGCATGCGCGTGAGCGCGCCCTGCCCCTCTGTGCATGTGTGTGAGCATGCCCCACCCCTCCACAAGCGCACCCCACCTCTCTGCACATGCGCGCAAGTGCACCCCACCCATCCGTGACCACGCCCTGACCACCCGTGAGCGTGGGGGTGCCCTGCCCCCCCACATGGACCCCCCCCCAACCAGTCTGTGGTTCAGAAAAGGTTGGGGACCACTGCACTAGAGCATTAGTCACTATACTGCTATATTGCTCAATTGAACGGTTTCTGGATACCTGGTAGCATTATCTACCACAGTGAGGAGGTATTTATTTCCCCTTTGTGTAGCTCTTGGTAAGGGACCTACTATATCTGTGCTGATTCTCTTAAAAGCCTCATTGATGACTGGTATAGGACATAGTTTGGCTTTTGTCTTGTCTCTTTTATTTCCCATTTTCTGACAGGTATCACAGATTTTACAATATTGTTTAATTTGCTGCCCCACTTTTGGCCAGAAGAGATTTTGGGATACTCTCTAGGACTTCAGGAAATTCTTAGGTGTCCCCCAAATGCACTGTTATGAGCCAATATCCAATATTTTCCGTCTATATTCAGTAGGGACAACTAACTGTTAATGTCTTCCCCCTTGTCCATTATGGGATTTTTTTTTTCAGAGTTTCCCTATATAGTTTCTCCTAAATCATTAAAAAGAAAAAGAAAAATTATGGATGAAGGAAGATTGTTCAACGAAAAGTGGACAGATGACTACTTTTTTGTCGATGCAAATAGTAAGGCACTCTGCTTAATTTGTAGGGAATTTGTGCAAGTTTTTAAAGACTAATTTGAAAAGGCATTATATGCAAAAGCATGCTGCCAAATTCAGCTCACATCAAGGATTGTGCCATAATAGCAGAACTGAAGAAAAGTCTGTGTTCTCAACAGTTTTTTTAAAAAAGTTACAACTCAGAGAGATTCGATTGTAAAAGCTAGTTACGTGGTAGCATATTTAATAGCAAAAAATCAAAACCATTTACTGATGGTGAGTTTATTAAGCAATATATGGAAAATGTGGCAGATCTAATTTGCCCTGAAAAAAGGGGGATATTTCTAAAATTAGTTTGTCTCACCAGACTCTAGCCAGGCAAACTGAAGAAACTGGAAAATCTATCAAAATAAGTTTGGAGAGTAAAGCTGCTTTTAAATTTTATGCTTTAACAATGGATGACAGCACTGATGCTACAAATATGGCTCAACTTACCATTTTTATTAGAGGTATTGATGACAAATAGAATATCACTGAAGAAATGGCTTATTTAGTGCCATTAAAAGACACAACTAAAGCAAGAGAAGCAGTAAAAAATATATTAAAGCAATTTTCTTTGTCCATTGTCAACATATCTGGTATACTTACTGATGGTGCCCCAGTAATGGTAGGTAAAAGAGATGGGTTTGTAAAATTAATAGAAGATGATGCAATTGCCACCCAAAACTCATGTTTGATGAAGTATCATTGCATAGTACATCAAGAAAATCTATGCGCAAAAGCTTTAAAATGCAAACAATTTTATGCATTTCGACATGTTGGCTAAACACAGTCCTGTAAACTGTCAAAAATATGCAGCCTTTCTTTTCGATTTGATACAAGAATTTGAAAACAGATTTCAAGATTTCCGGGAAAATAATCAATATTTTGGTATATTTGTGACTCCATTTTCAGTCGACATAAATATGTTACCTGACAATTTTCAAATGGAATGCATAGAGCTGCAAGCTGATATTCAACTTAAAGAAAAAAACTGATCATGTCTCTTTACTGGACTTTGATAGGTCCTGTCTTCCCAGAGACAAATACCCCTCACTTCACGATCATGCCTTATTCATGTCATCGCTTTTTGGCAGCACCTTTATTTGTGAGCATCCATTTTCAAGAATGAAGCACCCGAAGAGTAAAATTAGAACCCACATATCTGATGAGCACCTTGAGAACTCACTGAGCATTGCAACTACTTCCATTGAACCAGATATTGATGCATTAGCTTCTCATATATCCCACTAGTTTTATGTTGCCCTCTTTTCTTTTACTTTTATTCCTTAGATATGTTCATTTTCTATATTAGTGATCGCAAACTTGGGACCTGCTCAATGATTAAAAAAAAAAACAAAAAAATCACCAAAGTGTGCTGCTTATATACCATCCCATAGCACTTAAAGCACTCTCTGGGCAGTTTACAAGTTAATTATGCAGGCTACAGATGCCCCCCCCCCCCCAGTGAGCTGGGTACTCATTTTACCGACCTTGGAAGGATAGAAGGCTGAGTTAACCTCGAGGCGGCTACCTGGGATTGAACCCTGGGTCATGAGCACAGTTTTGGCTGCAGTACAGCAGTTTACTGTGCCACGGGTTCTTGACCACCTCTTTTTTATCTGCTCTGAAGAGAAGTTGCCTTTAAAACCAGGCTCTAAACTAGTCAGTTCTTGATATGCTATTTTTCTATGGGCAAGGACTTGGATCCCAAGAACTGTTGGCAAAACAGAAAGTATCAAAAACAGTCCTACATGCGATAGTTCACCTCATCCAGAAAGGGTCCATCAAACTTTATTCAACAGGGGATATTAGGAGAGGAAGGGAGGAAATAGTAATCTTCTGTCATGCTCCCTCCCAAATTCTTGGGATAAAAGCAAAGATGTTCTGTCTTCTTTTCTCTTGTATGGCCAAGCATTCTCTCATACAAGTTACCATCTGGAAAGATAGATTGGCCAGTGTAATAAGAATGAGGCTGGAGTTTTCCCCATGGTGCATAAACCACAGAGAGTTGGGATGCCTGTACTTCTGAGCCTTTGACTGAGCCTTTGACTGTGAAAAATGCTTGCAGTGTCTTGATTTTAATTGGGACAGGTCACCACAACAGAGTGAGACAGCTTATCAAAGTTTCTTTGACCTTCATGAGAGTTTCTCAACATTTTTCTCCATTACATTATCAGCATTTTATGAACCAAGTATTATAAACTGGGCTATAGAATACATATAGATATTATTCTTTTTTCCTCTCCCAGTGTATGACTAACTACATAACTCCAGGATCTCAGAGCTTCAGAAAGATTGGAATGTGAGAGATCCATACTAATTGTTTAAGATTCTTCACACAACAAAAGAGACGTAATAAACGCTAATTTGATTGCAACTGATGGATGATGTTTAATCTAGCAAAATAAATAAATAACAAAACAAAAACAAAAATTTACCCAAATAAATTGGGCAGTTCCTGGCATTTAATACTCCTGGCATTTAATGCTCTACTAGTACAAAATTTCTCATTACCCAGTCAAAAAACAGTATTTTGTTTAGAGCTGAAACAATTTTAAATAAGGAAGTATGAATTCAGAGTTGCCACATTTCAGATTTGAATTACAAATTTGGAAAAGGCTGTGGGTATGTCTTTTGGTACACAACCTACACATGGAGACGACGTGTGCATGAAAGTGAAATCAGGCTTAATTGTTTTTTAAAAATTCTAGCATTAAAATGTATACATTTTGGCATGAGGTTTCAAAATCAAGATTAGTTTTTCTCTTTCCATTTCTCCCCAACATGTGGCGATTGAGATAGTTCTAGATGCTTCTGCTTCTAGTCAGCATGGGAGCTCTGTGCCTTGAGAAAACGCAAAGAGAGTGCTTTGGGCCTGAAGGTTGACAACACCAATGGCAGCAGTCAAAATGGTCTACAGGATCCCCTCTTCTACTCACTACCATTCACAAAGAGACACCAAGCAGGGGAAAATCCCAGAACCTGACTCCTTTTTCATCAGTTAATCACTTCTCACCCAAACACAAAGCAATTGTCAGGACAGGTTTTTCAACAAGTGTGAATGGTAATGGGCAGATGAGATTATCCTGTAGACCAGGGGTCCCCAACCCCCGGTCCGCGACCCTGTGCCGGTCCCCGAGGAGACATCAGCTGGGCCGCGGGGACACAGCGGCAGCCATTACAAAAAAGAGGGAGGGGGAGTAATCCTCTGCTGCTGCTGGTGGTGTCTTGGAGGTGAGGCTGCCTCCGTGGAGGCTTGGAGGCTTCCGTAGGTGGGGGCTGGAGGGGTGAGGGAGGAGGGAGGCCAGCTCAAATGGCCCCGAGCAGCAAGCATTACAAAAAAGAAGAGTGTGCTTGCCTGGGCTGCAAAATCCTCTGCTGCTGGTGACCTTTCTGCCTTTTACCAGAACAGAGCTGCAGCATATGAGCAGTTGCAAAAGTGGTAAAAAGTAGCCCAACACTGCAGGAAAGTTTATTCCTGTTTCATTCCCAAGGGGGCTCCTGTGCTTCTAGGCTTTTCCTGGGCGTGCACACTGAGTGGAAAAGACGTTGTGAAGAAGGGGAGCTAGGCACTTGTAGAGAGAGCGATCTTTTATGTATGATTTCTGGAGTTCAGCAGAACAGATTTGGTACTGCTGGGTTTTTAGAGCATAAACTGGCAGGTTTGCAATATCCTTATTTTATATTGTTTTTACTTCTGTTTATATATATATTGTTTATATAAGTATAAGTTTTAACATTATGTGTGCTGGCCATGGCTGATGGTTATGGTAGTCCCAAAAAACAAACAAACCCACAATTAGATGTGGAGCAAACTTTCTCCATTTTAAAGGATTAGGTACCTCCATCAATGATATTCCCCTTGATGGAGCTTAGATGAGACGAGTGATGACACGAGCCAATGATTCTCCTCCCAAGGCAAGTCTTTTGTAAAACTAATAGGTCCAGATTGTACCCCAGACAGCATGGCTAGTATTTGGGAATGATGGAGATTGTAGTCTGAAATGGCTGGAGGGGCATCAGGTTGCCTGCTTCTGTTCTTAATGAGTCTTAATGTGGACTTATTTATTTACTTAAAATATTTTTACCACATCTTTCTCCTTGAAAGGAACTAAGGCAGCTTACAACATTAAAAGACAAAATTAAGGCTAACCCAAGTGAGCATATCAATACTAAAAAAGGTCAAAGAAATACAGTGGATATAAAAAGTTTACACACCCCTGTTAAAATGTCAAGTGTCTGTGATGTAAAAAAATGAGACAAAGATAAATCATTTCAGAACTTTTTCCACCTTTAATGAGACCTATGAACTGTACAACTCAGTTGAACAACAAACTGAAATCTTTTAGTTCGAGGGAAATACAAATAAAAAACTGAAATAATATGGTTGCATCTGTGTGCACACCCTTAAACTAATACTTTGCCGAAGCACCTTTTGATTTTATTACAGCACTCAGCCTTTTTGGGTATGAGTCTATCAGTATGGCACATCTTGACCTGGCAATATTTGCCCACTCTTCTTTGCAAAAACGCTCCAAATCTGTCAGATTGCAAGGACGTCTCCTGTGCACAGCCCTCTTCAGATCACCCCACAGATATTCAATTGAATTCAGGTCTGGGCTCTGGCTGGGCCATCCAAAACGTTAATCTTCTTCTGGTGAAGCCATTCCTTTGTTGATTTGGATGTATGCTTTGGGTTGTTGTCATGCTGAAAGATGAAGTTCCTCCTCATGTTCAGCTTTCTAGCAGAAGCCTAAAGGTTTTGTGCCAATATTGAATGGTATTTGGAACTGTTCATAGTTCCCTCTACTTTGACTAAGGTCCCTGTCCCAGCTGAAGAAAAATAGCCCCAAAGCATGATGCTGCCACCACCATGCTTCACTGTGGGTATGGTGTTCTTTTGGTGATGCGCAGTGTTGTTTTTGTGCCAAACAGATCTTTTGGAATTATGGTCGAAAAGTTCAACCTTGGTTTCATCAGACCATAACACTTTTCCCCACATGCTTTTGGGAGACTTGAGATGTGTTTTTGCAAAATTTAGCCGGGCTTGGATGTTTTTCTTCATAAGAAAAGGCTTCCGTCTTGCCACTCTACCCCATAGCCCAGACATATGAAGAATATGGGAGATTGTTGTCACATGTACCACACAGCCAGTACTTGCCAGATATTCCTGCAGCTCCTTTAATGTTGCTGTAGGCCTTTTGGCAGCCTCCCTGACCAATTTTCTTCTAGTCTTTTCATTAATTTTGCAGGGACGTCCAGTTCTTGGTAATGTCCCTGTTGTGCCATATTTTCTCCACTTGATGATGACTGTCTTCACTGTGTTCCATGGTATATCTAATGCCTTGGAAATTCTTTTATACCCTTCTCCTGACTTATACCTTTTTAACAGTGAGATCCCTCTGATGCTTTGAAAGCTGTCTGTGGACCATGGCTTCTGCTGTAGGATGTGACTAAGAAAATGTCAGGAAAGACCTACTAGCACAGCTGATCTTTATTTGGGATTCCTCAGAGGCACTTTAAATGATGGCATAACATACTACTGCATAACAAGTACCCCCACGCACAGACGCCCCCCCATTCACGGATGGTGGCGGCGGCAGCCCCCCCCCCCCCCCCGGTCCTTGGAAGAATGGTTTTCAACAAAACCGGTCCCTGGCATTAAAAAGGTTGGGGGCCACTGCTGTAGACCATCTTAATTGCTGTCATGGGTGTTGTCAACATTCAGGCCGCCCTTTGCTATGTAAAGCTTGGCATCCTTTTTCCTGTTGGCAACATGGGCATGACATTGTACAGTAATATTGGACCATCTCCTAGCTTTTTGAATCATGGATGCAGAAGTACAATATCTCACATTCATAAACCAGAGGGTTTTTTTTAAAAAAGAATTGACTTTCCTGGCTTTTTAAAATAGAAGTTTAGGTATACATACCCTGCATACAAACTCCAGCAGAAACTTCCTTAATGTAGAACTAGCCAGTGCTAGAGAATCCCAGAAGATGAGCACATGATCTGTACTATCTTTGCTGGGGAGGACAGAACTAAGAACAGCTGGGATGTCCTTCTGTACCAAAATATTTTGAAAGGCTTTTTGGACTTAATGAAATAGTGAAGCAAAGGTGTAAGTGCAATACATACAATGAAGAAAAATATACACCTTTTAACCTCTCAGATAAATTAATGTTGCCATACAAACCACAGAAACCAGAAAGTAATCTTATAATTTCCAAATCCTTTCCTTTGGGTAGGTAAGCTGAGGAAGAAAAGCTATATCAGACCAAAAGGTCTATAAACACATTGTGTGCATGTTTCCTGAAAGATATTCCCTTGCCTTTTGAAAGAAGAAACGAGGAGGGCTCAGCATTAGCAAAGACTATCACTGGAAACTAAACTCAAAATCACCCATACTGTGAAGTAGACAGGGAACAAACATAGGGGAAAAGTCAACTCATATGAAATGTGGTGTTGGAGGACAACCTTACAGATATCACAGACCACCAGAAAGGCAGATAAGTGGGTGCTCAATCAAGTCAAGTCTGAACTCTCACTACAGCAAAAATGAGCAAACTGAGGCTATTCTACCATGCACATGAGAACACAGAACTGACCAGAAAAGACAATGCTGCTGGGAAAAATGGGGAAGCAGTAGGAAGAGAGGGAGACAGATTGTCCAAGTAAAGGATGCCAGAGCTGTTTGCAAAATCTGAGCAGGAGTTATTGGAAAAGGAGTTATTGGGGGGGGGGGGAAATATTGGTAGGAACGGGAGAAGCAATAGGAAGACAGAACAACCTAACATGAGATATTGTTGGTTTGCAAGATCTGAGCAGAACTGTTAGTTATATGACATTCTGGAGAACATGAACTCCTATAGACACCACACTTCAGAAGTAACTGATAGGACATAACATTTTTAAAAAATAATTTTAAATAATTTAAAAAATAATTACCAAACAATTATATAGCAACAAGACGGATGGAATGATTGAGACTATGACAGGATATAGGTACCAAAGCTCTGTTAACATCGAGTAAGCCCATCCGCAGCCACAAAGCAAAAACCATTAATTTCACAGCTTAAATGAGTGAGATTCTGAATATTTCTTCTCTATTTACTTAAAATATTTTAAAATATTTTTACAACCACACACAGAATCCCTTTGTAAGCACAATTCCCTGTTTGAACAGGAAGAAATTAAAAATTCAATTTGGTCCTGACTGACAGGTTCAAAAGTTTAGATTGCCCTGAGCTGATTGCCTTGAGCTGATTTCCCCATTGAAGACTTGTATCAGGAGCTGACGCAAATACAACTCCTCTGTGCTTTTCTAATGCAGAATACTTCCAACATGCCTCACAATATTGTATGCTAATTCACTGGAGATTTGTGGCAAAATATCTTCCTTTCTGGAGGACTGTCACTCCATAGTCTTTAAAGCAAGTGTGGTTTTTTGGGTTTTCTTTAACTCTTTAAAGAAAGTATGTCTTTTGACTGTTTCTGTGACCTTTTATTGCTCTAAGCTCTCCAGATACCGTGTTAAGACAGGGCCCTATATTAATTTTTGCTCCAAAAATACATTAGGGCTTATTTTCAGGGAATGTTTTATTTCTTTCATGCACAACAATCTACATTTATTCAAATACAATCATGTAATCTTCTTCTGGTTGCTGCACAATGCTGCACAATAGTGGAAGGCGGGGTTTCACTTAACTGGGTCTTATTTTTGGGGTACGGCTTATATTACGAGCATCCTGAAAAATCATACTATGGCTTATTTTCAGGTTAGGTCTTATTTTTGGGAAAACACTGTATTCCCTCCTCAACCACAAAGCTGCATCAATGTATCTAGTTTGGAAAGTTCTTGCTGGCAAGTCTGTTCCACATATTTTCAGTATGATGAGTAATCACTGGATCACCCTTTTGAAAGGCCTTTGTTGAAAGCCAGTATTTCAGCCCCTGCAGCCCAGATTCTTTCCAAATAAAAAAGTGGGTGGGGCCAACCATTTTCTTTCAAGTCAAGCAAAGATCGGTATTTTCAATTTATATGATCTGTTTTGAATTTGGGGATATTTATGGTTGCCTATTTCTGAATCCCCTTCATGGATTGCTGCCTTGTCGTGGAGAAGGGGCTTGAATAATTAAGAAAAGCTATGGGCTATGCCGTGCAGGGACACCCAAGATGGACAGGTCATAGTGGAGAGTTCTGACTAAACGCGATCCACCTGGAGCAGGAACTGGCAAGCCACTCCAGTATCTTTGCCAAGAAAACTCCATGGACAGAAACAAAAGGCTAAAAGATATGACGCTGGAAGATGAGCCCCTCAGGTCGGAAGGCGTCCAACATGCTACTGAGGAGGAGCGGAGGACAAGTGCAAATAGCTCCAGAGCTAATGAAGTGGTTGGGCCAAAGCCAAAAGGACGCTCAGCTGCGGACGTGCCTGGAAGTGAAAGGAAAGTCCGATGCTGCAAAGAAAAATACTGCATAGGAACCTGGAACGTAAGATCTATGAACCTTGGTAAGCTGGATGTGGTCAAACAGGAGATGGCAAGAATAAACATTGACATCCTAGGCATCAGTGAACTAAAATGGACAGGAATCAGCGAATTCAATTCAGACGATTATCATATCTATAATTGTGGGCAAGAATCCCATAGAAGAAATGGAGTAGCCCTCATAATCAACAAAGGAGTGGGAAAAGCTGTACTGAGATACAATCTCAAAAATGATAGAATGATTTCAATACGAATCCAAGGCAGACCTTTCAACATCACAGTAATCCACGTTTATGCACCAACCACCAATGCTGAAGAGGCTGAAATTGACCAATTCTATGAAGACTTACAACACCTTCTAGAACTGACACCAAAGAAAGATGTTCTTCTCATTATAGGGGACTGGAATGCTAAAGTAGGGAGTCAAGAGATAAAAGGAACAACAGGTAAGTTTGGCCTTGGAGTTCAAAACGAAGCAGGGCAAAGGCTAATAGAGTTTTGTCAAGAGAACAAGCTGGTCGTCACAAACACAAGAGGCGACTCTACACATGGACATCACCAGATGGGCAATACCGAAATCAGATTGATTATGTTCTCTGCAGCCAAAGATGGAGAAGCTCTATACAGTCAGCAAAAACAAGACCTGGAGCTGATTGTGGCTCTGATCATCAGCTTCTTATAGCAAAACCCAAGCTTAAACTGAAGAAAGGAGGAAAACCCACTGGGCTAGTCAGGTATAATCTAAACCAAATCCCTTATGAATACACAGTGGAAGTGAAGAACAGATTTAAGGAACTAGATTTGGTGGACAGAGTGCCTGAAGAACTATGGATGGAGGCTCGTAACATTGTACAGGAGGCAGCAACAAAAACCATCCCAAAGAAAAGGAAATGCAAGAAAGCAAAGTGGTTGTCCAACGAGGCCTTACAAATAGCAGAGAAGAGAAGGGAAACAAAATGCAAGGGAGATAGGGAAAGTTACAGAAAATGGAATGCAGACTTCCAAAGAATAGCAAGGAGAGACAAGAGGGCCTTCTAAATGAACAGTGCAAAGATATAGAGGAAGATAATAGAAAGGGAAAAACCAGAGATCTGTTCAAGAAGATTGGAGATATTAAAGGAACCTTTTGTGCAAAGATGGACATGATAAAGGACAAAAATGGTAGGGACCTAACAGAAGCAGAAGACATCAAGAAGAGGTGGCAAGAATACACAGAGGAATTATACCAGAAAGATCTGGATGTCCCGGACAACCCAGATAGTGTGGTTGCGGACCTTGAGCCAGACATCCTGGAGAGTGAAGTCAAGTGGGCCTTAGAAAGCATGGCTAACAACAAGGCCAGTGGAGGTGATGGCATTCCAGTGGAACTATTTAAAATCTTAAAAGATGACGCTGTTAAGGTGCTACACTCAATATGCCAGCGAGTTTGGAAAACTCAGCAGTGGCCAGAGGATTGGAAAAGATCAGTCTACATCCCAATCCCAAAGAAGGGAAGTGCTAAAGAATGCTCCAACTACCGTACAATTGCACTCATTTCACACGCTAGCAAGGTTATGCTCAAAATCCTACAAGGTAGGCTTCAGCAGTATGTGGACCAAGAACTCCCAGAAGTACAAGCTGGATTTCGAAGGGGCAGAGGAACTCGAGACCAAATTGCTAACATGCGCTGGATTATGGAGAAAGCCAGAGAGTTCCAGAAAAACATCTACTTCTGCTTCATTGACTACACAAAAGCCTTTGACTGTGTGGACCACAGCAAACTATGGCAAGTCCTTAAAGAAATGGGAGTGCCTGACCAAACATGAATTTGACAAAACTCTGGGAGGCAGTGGAAGACAGGCGGGCCTAGCATGCTCTGGTCCATGGGGTCACGAAGAGTCGGACACGACTTAATGACTAAACAACAATTTCTGAAGAGGTGAGAAATAGTTTTCCATTTAAAAAACAGTACCTTGAAACCTCGCCAAATTTGGGGAGGAGTAAAAGGAAAAAGTCTGTTACAACTGTGCCAAATTTGGTACTGATCTGAAGCCCAATTTTAAAGCTATACATTTTTGTTTTGACTGACCCGTTTTAAAATTGCCTTACAGAATCTTGATTTGCTCTCTTTAGTCTTGTGCCACAATATCTGCCAGATGGTTGTCTAACTTTCTCTTTAATACTTCCAGTGGTAGAGTGCTCACCACCTCCTGAAATAATTGTTCTATCGTCATACCGCTGTAAGGGGTGGGAGGTTTTTCCTCATATTCAACCAAAATCTGGTTTCCAGTAACGTGAGCCCATCATTAAGTGTTCTACACTCTGGAATGATTGAGAACAGATCCTGCCTTCCTCTGCATGACAACTTTTCAAGTATTTGAAGAGTACTGTCAGATTAAGTCAAGCCTGCAGTACTGTAGCCACTATGGTTTCTGGACTTTTCTGTTCCTCTCCCCCACTACATGTTCTGAAACAGCCAGTCTGATGAAGTATCCTGGAGACCTCTCTTCCAGATTTCTTTCAGTGTTTAGATTATGCAACACCTTCAAGACTTCTTCAGCAGGGCTTGGAGATGCCTGTCTGTGAGGCATGAGCCCCAACTGTTGAATGAACATGAAAGGACATGGCTGTAGTTTTACTTACCACTGGAACATCACACCATCTTCTCCTCTTCAATTAGCATGCCTGCTTTAGTATAGACATTTTTCAAGTCTATGGATCTGCATGCAAAAATCTCCACAAATTGTGTTGACGTTCATCAGCTCCACAAAAGTGAGCAGCACTGGCCTCATATCTGTCTTTATTGGTCAGCAAGAAATAATTTGACAGTGACTCTTGCTTCCTCCTGTCATTCTTGAAGCATTTAGTGCAAAGTATGGGGGGTGCTAAGTACAGAAGGACATATTCCTATGTGGATAGAATGTGTTATGGAGGACCCAGAGCCATAAGAAAAAAAAACAAATGCAGAGTAGGCAAAATCTTTATAGACCATTAAAATCATACAGGCTGCTAACTTTTGTGGCTCATAAAGTCCACTTCCTCAGGCTTGTACCAGTGTCTTGTAAAGAAACTAAGAGCCCCAAAAGTTCATGGCAGATGGATTTTGACAGGCGTTTACCTTAAGAGGTAACTTAGGAAAGAAGCAGGCTGCAATGGAGTTGTTGCTTTAAGGTTACAGTTGACAAAGCTGTTGATTGGATATCACACCCATTCCTCAAAAAAGCAGAGGCATCACTTTCCGTTTGGCCTGCCTTTGAAACTATAAGTTTCTACTTGGTTGGGGAACAGGGGAACATAAAAAACCCAGTCCTCCGTCTGGGAACTGGGGTGAAAATTTAGTAAACTCACTAGGTTCAGCCAACTGGGGTCAGATTAAAGTCAAATTAATATTAAAGTCAAATTAATTAATAAGCTACTTTTTCTGAACATCAGTGAAGCAGGTTACAGTCATGCTCCACTGATATGGAGAAAATGTTGCTTATTAATGCTGTATTTCTTGCTATTTCCTCAGATGATACAAAAGAACCTTGAGTTACATTTTCTTCCTTTTATACTGACCAAATAATACTGGCCAAATAATATCAACTCTGTTGTGATACAACGTTTAATGGCATAATCATGCACTGAGCATAGCTGAAGTTGGAAAATTTCTACAAAAACCTTGCAAAACCACACTAAGATATTTGCAAAACAGTATTTAATTGGCATTACTAGAGAAACTTGTAGCACTTCTAACCCAATTGGCAGGTGATTAAAGGTTTCTTAGTAAAACTGTCTGAGGGTAATGTTTGATAACTTGATGAGGGAATTGTGGGTATTGTTACAGCAGGAACTTTTCTCAGCTCCCGTACTTTACAAATCAGTTGGCTTTTACTGTATTCAATTCAATATTATGCAAGCACAATTCCAACCGTGGAAATTACCATGTAGATAGGACAAGGTTCTAGTCATCTGCCTGGTCACATATGACTGCACCACAGACGATCATTGCAGCTTCTGAAGCTAGAGCTCTGAAAACATGTAAATACTGAACAGGATACTGGTTTTTGTTTTGTGGGTCTTCAGGCCATTAATAGGCTCTTTGCAAATGTGGTTTCTCAGACATGGAAGATTCTTTCAGGCACATCTCATGAACAGAAAGGTAACTGCAACTCTGATGACGGGTTATCTGTAATGCATAGTTTGGCCCTGAGTTCCTTAACATAACTTTTTTAAAAAAGTACTTGCAGAAGGGGGCAACACAGCATGTATCCATTTTCTTGGATTCTGAACTGAGTAGTGTTTTTACATCCATAAGAAAGGCAAGTTGTTTTCTTTCCTAAGATGACTCTGTCTTTCCAGATGGAAAGAGTACACTCGTCATAGATTTGGCAGCAAATTCTACATTCATTTTCTCAGCAGCCCCATACTAAGATGAATCAAACACAAACTGTTTATTCAATAACTTCAAACAACTGAATTCCATTCCAGTGGTTGCCAGAGTCAGGAGGAGGAATCAGAGCTAACTAGCAGGTGCAGAGAAGTGTGAATGCTACCAAGCATAAACAACCAAAATCCCTTTAGGCCAGGACACAGAAGGTACAGTATGTCCAGTACTGCTCTTTGGTAATAGCAAGTTTCACATGGTTTAGCTAGTCTGCTCTGGAACAGTTTAATAACTACAGTTTGCCAAGTTGCCTCTTGAGAAAATTATGCTAGATGTTTTGTAAGTACATTATGTTTTTGGACCACATATATCTCTGAAATGGGAAGCCCTTTGTTAGCACTTTTTAAAAGGAACTCATTCCATTGCCCACTAATTTGGATCGGCAACAGACAATATACTTACTGTTACCTGATCTGCAAAAATATCTGAGACCATTATTCATTGCCTACTATACACATTACGAATACAATACTATTCCCACTCCTTTCACTTCTGAAGGATTTTCTGTAACAGTGAAAAACACCCCACCCCCCAAAAAATTCTCAACTCTAGAACCCAAAAAGGATGCAGTCATTCCTCAACAGGAATGAGAGTGAAGATGAAATCCTGAAAATTTGGGTAAAAAAGATAAAATCTAAAGAAGATAGCTTAAATTTGTTAAACACACAAACATTAGTGAACACTTACAGCAACCTTCAACTCACTAATTTTATTATCCTGCACCCACAAATTATTTTCAAAGTGTTAAAATTCACAGATAACTCTCTTCCTCCAACACTTTTATAGGTAGAATTCCAATGCATTATGTAAGCAAATGTATACCAAGATTTGGAGCACTGTGAAGCCAAATTTTGTTAAGACCCTAGCTTCATAATTACAAAAATGAAACTTCTGAATAGTTAAATATTTATCCGTATTTAAAGGTATTTAATATTCATCCTAAAATACTTAAAATATGACATTTTCCCTACCATGACGTTTGTGGGACTCCAAAAATTCCAAATTAGCTTCCTTTTGTTTGGTGACTGGTCACTAAGAGGTAAATAAGGGCCTTCACTGCAAACATAGTAACTTTAAAGAAATGTGTGCCGAAAGAAAAACTGTTTCATCTCCTAATTGTGAATTTGGCATCTCAGACCGTCTGACTAGATTTTTTTAAACAGGCCTCTCACCCTCTTTTAATTTTTTTTCTCCTGACATGTTTTCTTAAGCCCTATTCAGGTTTTATTAAACAAAGCATGCTGAACATTTTGAAAGGAGTGCTTGGCCTTGTCCTTTCCACCTTTTTCAAAATTTATTTTCTCAGTCATCTAGAGTTAATGTTCTCTGCACAATTTCCTCCCTACTGCCCAATTTTTTTTATCACCCCATATTTCTAATGCAGTCCTAAACAAACTTATTAAAACAAATCTAAACAAATTCAATTCTGTGTATTCTCGAAGGCTTTCACGGCCAGGATCCGATGGTTGTTGTGGGTTTTCCGGGCTGTTTGGCCGTGTTCTGAAGGTTTTTCTCCCTAACGTTTCACCAGTCTCTGTGGCCGGCATCTTCAGAGGACAGGAGTTAGAACTCTGTCTGTGCTCTGTTTAAATTCAATTCTGTTTTTTGAAGGCTTTTACACTGAAAAAGGAAGCTATATATAAAATAATAAATAAAAAAACCTGACTATGTTTAGAATCTCATTCTTAGTAGAAGGAATTTGTGTATGTCTGGAACATGAATAACTAATATTACTCTTAGTGCTGAAAATAACAATACCCAACAGATCAGTAGGAGAAAGAGAAAGAATTCTGAAGAAAGTAAAATAGTGATGTAAATATTCTTAGTATTACCAAAATTAAGCTTATAACTTACAGAGTTTATATTTAAAATAATTTTCAAATAAATAATAGTTTGAGATCAATGGTTGTGCTCCTGAAAAGTATCTTAAAGAGAATGTACGCATATTAGGAATCCCTTTGTAGCCAATTATACCCATGCACTGTAAAAGTGTACAACAGGAACACACTGGGAGAAAAATGCTACTGTGGAGGGCAAACAGAAACAATATTTGAGAAACAAGTTACTAAACAAGGTGGATAAAAATCAATAATTTTTAAAAATCAAATTAATTTAAATCACAATTTAAACTTGAAAAATGATTTTTAAATTTAAATAATAAAAAATTTGATTTTAAAATTTAAATCATGATTTAAATCAATCTGATTTAAAACAAATCCACCCTGCTACTAAATGATGGCCATAATAATGGGAGAGAAGAAAACAGGATGCTACTTGAAGGATGAAATCTTAAATACAAGCATTAGAGGCAAAGGAGCTGCAAGCTGTTTCCTCCTAACATTCTGTGGAGCAGAAGTTAAATTGCAATACGACGGTGAAGACTCTGCTCACAACCTGAGTTTGATTCTGACAGGCTCAGGTAGCTGGCTCAAGATTGACTCAGACTTCTATCCTTCCGAGGTCAGTAAATTGAGTGCCCAGCTCACGGGTAGGGGAATCAATGTTTAGCCTGCCTAATTAAATTGTAAACCGCCCAGAGACAGCTTTAAGCAGTATGCTCTAACCTAGGAGAAAATGGGTATATAAGCAGCACACTCAGCTTTTGCTTTGTGTTGCTTTAACAATGCAAATAAGAATTCCAGTCTAGAAATGTTCTCCCAAAGCTGAAGTTGTAAAATAATTTCACCCATATATGTCAGAGGCCTGCTTTTCTAGTGCTAGCAGTTGTCTTCCAAAACTGCCACAAGGGAAAGTAATCACAACTGTTGACTTAAAACAAGTGCAGGCTATATGTTTGAGAGATGCAACAGCTGACACTTTTGGAAAGATCACAGACCTAAGCAATGATGACACTTTCCCATGTAGTTACCATTAACAATGAAGTTTTATAGAAACTGTATTCCCCCCACACCCACACCCCACACCAAAAAACAAAAAACTTCAAAGAAGACCTAATAGGTACCGAAGTAAAATTTTTGAGAAGGACACTCCTTACTGGGTTAAAATCCCCACTCAGCCATGGAAGCTAACTGGGATGGTAGGGGGCAGTGACAATGGCAAAACACTCTTTCACCATCTCACATACCTGGAAAGCCATCTTTCGGCTACATGAATTGTAAATAACTCGACAGCCCTTAACAATGGCTTCTTAGTGCGTTAACAAAAGAAAATAAATAGGACATTAAAAACATAGGACATTAAAAATCTGCCTTAGATAAGGAGTTTTCACGAGGGAACTAAAAATAGAGCAGCTAATGGCAACACTTCACACGAAATGAACAAGGAAATACTTACAACCTTGTAAACAGATTTCAATACCTATAGAAGACTTTTCTTAGGCATACTTCCCAAGTTCTTCTGTCCATACACAAATTCTTCCATGCTCTTTCAGTTTGGTTTTTAATCCACTGATAGCATTTCATTCCATTTGCACATTTAGAATAGACTGTGCCTCCCTCACCGTAAAGCACAGGAGTTTAAACCCTAAAACATAATAGTGCTGTGCATCTGGCTGGTAATTATGGAAATTAAATTTTCCAGTAAATACAGATTAAGATAAAATTACAAAACCATCTTTTACCAGCATGTCCCGTAACACATACACTGCAACATTTGAAACTGATAAACATAAGATCAAAACGGTCTAAGAAGTGTACAGGATGTCATGAATGAGTGACTGGAATTATCAGTTTTCAAGGAAAGCTACATAGTCAGTTAACCGGGCAAGCTGCTGTTCATTAGGGATTGGTGGGACTGGTGCAGGTTCTGAAAAAAATCAGAAAATAAGATGAGAATTAGACCTTTAAATGAAAAACACAAAAACCTAATATCCCTAGGTGTCAAAAAGAGAATATGCAAACAATGTTTTCAATTACAAATAGTGGGGATCCTCTCCATACACTTTTAGCCCTGTTTTTGAATCTGATACCAAGAGTACCAACTACTCTAACATTCTGTAAAACAGTGGCATTCACAGTCATGTGAGCAGGACTTTACAAGAGGAGTGACCATCTTCCAGAGGGCAGTGGGCACATGGCCACCTCTGGCAGTTGGAGCCTGTACTTGCTCTAGCACATCTCACAGTGTTTTTCCTATTAAAAAAATAAATTTAAAAGCCACAATTTCACCACTTTTGGCTGGCCAAGAGCTGCTCACCTCTGATTATGAAAAGGTGAGAGGAGACCCAAAACATAGCAGAAATCCCCCTTGTGCCCCCTTCTACAGGAGGAAAAGGCATTTGTTGGAGCAATTTTATCAAGAAATTGTGGTGTGGGTGTGTTACGTTAAGATTCAAAAAGGGCATGGGTGCTCACAGGGAACCATGGGCTACATTTTGTTCTGCTCTAACCTAGGGGGAAAAGACATTTTGGGTGTCAATGCAAATTTGCAAAAATCTGTATCAGCTTATTCCCTAAAAACCCTCAGATGAGCTGCATTTAGCCTGGGTGCACAACCCGAGCCCCAAATACACACACTCACCCCCAGATCACCTGATATCCCTGGCAAAATTCACCCTGCATTTGACACAGATTATTATCTTCTTGTTCTGGCTAGCAAGGGAGCTGCATCAGGATCACTAGGGGAGAAGGCTGGAGAGAAGACACTTCTTTCACTCCCTCTAGTAAGGAAACTGTGATCTCTGAGGAAGGGAACAAACAGTCTTTTCTTCACCCTCCTGAAAACCTCATGCAGATTACCTTTCCCAAATAGAGCGGAGAGAAGGCTCTTTTCTTTCAGAGACAAGAGAAAATTACTGGGAGAGGGGCTGACCTCCAAGCTAAGATAACATATATCCCTGGGGAATAAAATGGACATGCACCCCAGCTTTTCATAAACTTAAACATCACTCCATAATTGCCATTGATGTTACTCTTCTGTCAAGGAGCCACTGCTTTCTTTGAACTATTCCTTGTACCTCTACTTCCTAAGGAATACAAAAAGGTGAAGAGGATCTTACTGTTATCCCACTGATTACAAGGGCTTATGGCATTCTCTATGGCATTCTTTGTACATGTAGTCCCCCCCCCCCTGTACTTCCAAAAAACCACATGTATCTATACAGAGTGTGTGATGGGTGCAATAGGTCTCCCACTGAGTATTTTCTACACCTAGAAAACCCTGGCAAGAGCTGCTGGAATCAATTTGATGGCATGTAATATTATTGCAAAACAATTGCATATTAACACAATTTTGGTTCATTGTTGAACAGCACAGATTTAACAATACATACCTGACAATGGGTGAAATCTGTTAAACGCAGGCTCTAGGGGACCTAAACAAGCACACATAAAGACTTCTGTAAGTTGGTCAAGGAACAGCAGCATTAAGAAAGCATTTCTAACATAAGTAATTTTACTGTGAAGCCTTTAGAGCTCTCTATTATCTCATTTGAAGGATCGTATCACCCCATATATGCTTTCTCAGCTTTATGATCCTCTGGGGAGGCCTTCTCTCACTTCTACCACCTTCCCAAGCTGGCTTGGCGAGGATACGAGACAGGGCCTTCTTAGTAGCTGCTCCCAGGCTTTGGAATGCGCTGCCCTGAGAAGCTAAGTTAACTCCCTCCCTCTTATTCTTCCGTTGTCAGGCAAAGACCTTCCTTTTCATGCAGGCTTTTAAACAGTAAGTTATCTCATATATGCTGGTTTTTAACCTACAGGTTTTTAAATGTTTTTGTACTGTTTTTAAACTTGATTTTAATCTTCATATAGGTTTCATCTTTAAAAAATATGATATTTATATAGTGTTTTCTATACTGTTGTTTTATCTGTTATGAGCCCCCTATGGGGAGAAAGGCAGCATGCAAACAAACAAACAAACAAACAAATACATAAATAAAGCAAGCCACCTGATTTTGCTTGCTACATGTTTTAAGTTCTACAATCCTGTAGACAGTGGAATGGATTGCCTCAGGAGTTGGTGAGTCCTCCTTTATAGCAGGTTTTTAAACAGAAGGTCATGGGGCAACCTGTCAGGATGCTTGAGCTGTTGATTTTGTGCTTTGACATGGGGTTGGAAATGATGAGCCCTGGGGTCCCCTCCAGCTCTACAGTTCAATAATTCTATCAACAATTCAGCACATTATTTAGCTTATGTCTGAAACAAGAATGCCGAATGAACTTTGCCTGTATTTCTGAAATGCTATTACCTTTAACTCAAGTACTCTGAGTAATTTGTGGCAGGTCTTTTTAACTTTTCAGCTATTTCAACACTTTTTATAGTTTAAAAATGACTTTTAAGACTGCAGTAAATTAGCACTGGTTTGGACCAAACTATCTAACCAAAGAAAGAATACATATTTTTGTTGTATGCTAAAGCAAGTTGCCCTCACATTAAATAGTGATGTCATTGAGACACACCATAATATTTCATTCAGTTCATTAATGAAAACAGAATTGAGAATATCTGTAATGAAGTGAGGGAAGTCTCCCTTAATGAAAAACAATCTTTCACCATTGCTAGGCACTGCTAGATATCCAGCACTGTTTGACAGTACATTTCTGATGCTTGCACAAACACAGAGGCCTCTTCCCTCATTTCCAAGCGGATTTATTCTCATTTCCATTTTTCTCTTAGATTTTCTGTGATGATTTAAACAGTTGTAAAAGCTACTACAACGAATCTTCAGTGAAAAACAAATGCAATATCTGTCATAGTGCTACACTGCCTCTATACCATACAAAGTGATTCTAGATTGTTTTCTTCTGAAATGGTACTCGTTCTAAGACTTAATAAATTCGGACATGTCAGTTAAGGTCCTTAATATCATGTCCAACCCAGTCATTACTGCCATGAATAGAGGCAACAAGTCACATTGCTTCAACAAATAAGTTTCATATTCTGAAATGTTTGCTTATTAAAACAGTCTGTCTCCATTTGAGAAAAATAATTTCTACTTTTGACATGGAATCATAGAAAAGTGAAGTTGGACGAGGCCTACGAGGCCATCAAGTCCAACCCCCTGCTCAGTGCAGGAATACAAATCAAAGGATATCTGCCCAGTGGTTGTCTAACTTTCTCTTGAATGTTGCCAGTGTTGGAGCAATCACCACCTCTCAAGGTCATTGGTTCCATTGCCACACTGCTCTAAGAGTTAGGACATTTTTCCTGATATTTAGCCTAAATCTGGCTTCCCATAACTTGAGCCCATTGTTGCATGTCCTGCACTCTGGGATGACTGAGAACAGCTCCTGCCCCTCCTCTGTATGACAGTCTTTCGAATATTTGAAAAGTGCTATCGTATCTCCCCTGTCTTCTTTTCTCAAGGCTAAACATGCCCAGTTCTTTCAACCTTTCCTCATAAGGCTTGGTTTCCAGCCCCCTGATCATCCATGTTGCCTTCTTCTGAACTTGTTCCAATTTGTTAGCATCCTTTTGAAGTTCAGTGCCCAGAAATGGACACAATACTCAAGGTGAGACCTAACCAGTGCTGAATAGAGGGGGACCAGCACATCGCAGCATTTGGAAACTATACTTCTATTAATGCAGCCTAAAATAGCATTTGCCTTTTTTGGAGCCACATCACACTGTTGACTCATATTCAGCTTGTGATCTACGATTATCCTTCTCGCTCGTAGTTTTGATGAGCCAAGTATCCTCCATCTTGTAACTGTGCAATTGGTTTCTTTTTCCAAGGTGCAGTACTTTGCACTTATCCCTGTTGAATTTCATTCTGTTGCATTCGGCCCAGTGCTCCATCCTATCAAGGTCATTTTGAATTTTGTTTCTGTCTTCTAGGGTATTAGCTATTCCACCCAATTTGGTATCATCTGCAAATTTGACAAGCATTCCCTACACTCCCTCATCCAAGTCATTCATAAAAATATTGAAGAGCAACAGGCCCAGGACACAGCCCTGGGGTACCCCACTTGTTACCTCCTCCCAGTTAGAGAAGGATCCATTAATCATCACCCTCTGAGTACGATACTGTAGCCAACTGTGTATCCACCTAACACTTGATCTATCCAGCCCACACCTAGTTAGCTTGCTAATCAGGAGATCATGGGGCACTTTGTCAAAAGCTTTGTTGAAGTCAAGATATACTACGTCTACAGCATTCCCTCTGTCTATCAGGGAGGTGACCTGATCAAAAACGAGATCAAATAATTTGGCAGGATTTGTTCTTGACAAATCTGTGTTGGCTTCTAGTTATTACTGCCTTGTTTTCTAGGTGCTTGCACAATGACCGCTGTACGATCTGTTCCAGAATTTTGCCTGGGATTGGCATGAGGCTGACTGGCCTGTAGTTCCCAGATTCCTTTTTTTTTTTTTTTTTTTTGGCCCTTTTTGAAGATAGGGACATTAGCCCTCCTCCAATCCTCTAGCATCTCCCCCGTTTCCCATGATTTTTTAAAAAAAGAATGGATAGCCGAGTTCTTCAGCCAGTTCCTTCAGTACTCTTGGATGCAATTCATCCGGCCCTAGAGATTTGAACTCGGTCAAGGTGGTAAGGTACTCCTTGGCTATTTGTTTATCAATCTCCAGCTGCAATCCTATCCCCCCCACTTGCACTTCCAATTTTTTTGGAAGTTCATAGTCTTATGGGAAAAGATTGAACTAAAATAGGAATTGAGCACCACTGCCTTTTCTTTGTCCTCTGTTATCATTTTTCCATCTCCATTACGGAGCTGTGTCACTATGTCTTTTGTTTGTCTAACATACCTGAAGAATGTTTTTTTGTTGCTTTTAGTGTTTCTAGCTAACCTCAGCTCATTCTCAGCTTTTGGCCTCCTAAGTAGCATTTCCTTGCTACTTGTCTGTACTCTTCCTTGGTGGCCTGGCCTTCTTTCCACTTCCTGTACATGTCTTTTTTGGTTTTTAGGTCCTCCCTGAGCTTTTTGTGAAGCCACACTGGCCTTTTTTGCCACCTCCCCCCTTTTTTTCTTGTTGGAATTGCTTGTAGTTGTGCCTTTAGAATTTCTTTTTTTTTTAAGAAGCTCACCCTTCTTGGACTCCTTTTCTTGTTAGGATCTCCTGCCATGGGACCTTAATTATCCTTGTTCTGAGATTATTAAAATTGGCTTTTTTAAAATCCAGCAGAAGTGTGTGGCAATACTCAGCTTTCGTTTCCTTTGAAATCAAGAATTCTAGAAGGACATGATCACTCCCGCCTAGAGTTCTCCTTACTGCCACTTTCCCCACCAAGTCATCTCTGTTGGTCAGAATCAAGTCAAGGATAGCAAATTCTCTAATTTCTTTCTCCACTTTTTGTAGGAGAAAATTATCAGCCACACAAGCCAGGAAGTTCTTGGAAGGGCCATACTTAGCAGAATTTGCCTCCCAACATATATCTGGAAAATTGAAATCTCCCATCACTACTACGTCATGCCTTTGAAAACCCTGAAATTTGTTTTTCAAAAGTTTTCTCCGCTTCCTCTCGTTGATTGGGTGGTCAGTAGTAGACTCCAACTACCAAGTTTGTTTTGTTTTTTGCCCCAACTAGATTGATCCAGATGCTCTTGATGGGACAGTCAATCTCCTCCTCCTGTATTTCTGTGCAGGAATGTGTATTTTTGACATATACTGCAACTGCACCTCCCTTTTTATTCTCTCTGTTCTTTTTGATCAGTTTATATTCATCAATTGCTGTATTCCAGTCATGGGAGTCATCCCACCAAGTTTCAGTTATTCCTATCAAGACATACTTACCCTCCTGAATTAAAATTTCCAGTTCTTCTTGTTTGTTTCCCATACTCCTGGCATTCGCATACAGACACTGGAGGGTGTGTGATTTGTGGACTGTTTGTCTTTGTACATTTTTATGAATATTATTATGATTATTGTTATATTTATTATTGTGATTATTATTGTTAATATTATTATTGTTGCCCTTTTGATCAGTTTGGTCCTTTGCTCTTATTGTGTGTAAGGCTTCATCTACCCTTAACTCTGTGCTTGCGTCTCCCTCCCCCTTCCATGTTTTATGAACATCCCTGCTATTCTACCAACTTGGAATCAAATCTTGGGTACCAGTGCTATTACCTTTTGAATATCTTACATTGAAGGTGAACAATGCAAAGTATACCAAACTGTTCCTTATCCTGGGCAATAAAAATTAAAATAAAGATAAATTTTCATGGAGCAAGAGCCCCACCTACCTGGCTTTTTAGGCATAACCATGCGAGTTGATGAATCTGCTTGCCACCCCTGATCAAGAACTCCTAAAAATCAAAATTGAATTATACATAATTGAATAATTGAATACAATCAGTACCAATACTTCTTAGATAAATTAATTAATGCTGCGCTGAAGATTTATGTATTTTTCCATATAAGTAGCAGTCTATCTTATTATAGCCTTTATACCTTAAAACATCTGGAAACTAGAAGTAGCATGTAAATAGAATCTGTTCATTTTAAATATGGAAAGAAGCTTAGATGTTTGACAATTTTTCTATCACTTTAGATTTTCATTTTAATTTGCACTATGTTAACTAAGCAAGGGCTGTTTAAACTCAGTTTATTTTACTTTCTAAAGACCTTTTATTATGTGGCATTAAATGCAACTGCCAACACACTTGTGTGCTTATTAGTGGTGTGCCATTCATTTTGTTTATACTCCAAATCCCAGAATTGTCCAACAATTCCCCTGGCAGAATTCCAGCAGTTGTAGCCTACAAAGAAATACCTGAAGACACCTTTATTTCAATCACCTGGACAAGACTGATGCCTCCCTCTTCTAAGCCTTCTGGTTGCTCTTTATGCTCTCTAGAGGCACATCAGGAAGAAACACCCCCACAGGAAGCATTGGGGTAGCTTTCTCCCAGGAAGCATTGCACCACAAGAAAGCTTAGCAGGCCCAAGTGATTGTTATAGAGGTGTCTGCAAACAAACACACACACACACGGCAGCACATGATTAAATTCCTGTTTATCCCATGACCTCATATACACATCTGAGGCATAAGGTTCATAACAATTCAAAAAGTATGAACATTCACAGCCCTTTATATTCTCTGGGTAGTAGTAATAACTCTTTTTTCTTATTACAATGTTTCACTGGAATACTTAACTTTCTGCAAGAAATGCATTATATTTTGTTACACCTCTACAACTGTACAGAGAACATAAAGCATTTCTAGATGAGATAAAAATCTTGAAATAACATTTTGCATAATACCCCAACTCAAGCAATCTTCACTCAATTATTAAGAACAATTTCTCTTAATTTGCATGATGATTACCAGATAAAAATTTTTCCATACTGAACTATAAAAAGAAAAGGTGGTCTAAAATAACTATTAACACTGAAAGAAGAAGAAAAGTTAAAGTGCTAGGAGAAAGGAATAGCCAGAAACGTGATATAGATCAGTGGGAAAATAGGGTATTTCTTGATTTGTGCATCTACTGTGGATGAACATCAGGTTAATCTCGTACGTACAACACTCCTTTATCATTCAGTTTAATCAACAGTTTTTCAGTACCTTTCACTGCTTCCTCTACAGGAAGCCCAACAAAAGCTGCAAAGTCATCTGCACATATTGAGGTATATGCTTGAGAGACAAGTCCAAAAGCTCGCCGCCGAGTTGCATCTGTTAAGAGGGACAATTGTGAATTATCTGATGAATCAGATAAAATACATAGTTTTGAAATGAAGAATCAGATTTTCGCTATCTTGCAATACAATGCAACAGCATTTCCCTATTCACCCCTATATATTAAGAAAAATGTATATGTGAGAGAGACAAAGAGAGAAGGAAAGAGAACTAGAGGAGAAGCAACATTCCAATTAGTCCATTACATAAGCCAAAAAAGCCCCACCTTTTTTAAAAGAAAGAAATGTAGCTTTACAAAGACAGCATTTTAAAAGACTTACATATTAGGATCTTCATGCTAATGTGCAAATAAGTGGGTTTCCCAGCAGCCTGAAATGGGCAAAGACATGTCTGTGTTTGCTGGGTGCTCTTGGGAAAAATTTCTTTTAGGATATTTGGCTGGAATATAAGGATCAGGAGGCATGTCCTCAGAGAACTATTAATGTGACCTGTATCTTCTAATAATCAGTACTCTTGCAGGTTGTGATTAAGTTCTATGGGGCCTGAACACAGAGTCTTAGAGAACAATTTTTTTCTTTCCTTGGAGAGGTAAGAAAAAGTTAAGAAATTCCAGAATTGGGCTTCTGCTAGGCAGGTCTGTGAAGGGGAAAAAAACTAAGCTGGTTGGTGTGTGTGTGTGTGTTCTCTTCAGAGCAGATAAAGAGGTGGTCAAGAACTCGTGGCGCAGTGGTTAAACTGCTGTACTGCAGCCAAAACTGTGCTCATGACCCGGGGTTCAATTCCAGGTAGCCAGCTCAAGGTTGACTCAGCCTTCTATCCTTCCGAGGTCGGTAAAATGAGTACCCAGCTCGCTGGGGGGTGGGGGGTGGGGTGGAGGGGGCAATGTGCAGCCTGCATAATTAACTTGCAAACCACCCAGAGCGTGCTTGAAGCGCTATCGGGCGGTATATAAGCAGCACACTTTGCTTTGCTTTTGTTGCAGCAAGTGATCTAGGGATGGTTGGGATTATCAACAGAATATCAGCAAAAGGGACAACAAAGTAACTAAATGTGGGCAAAACAAAGTCCTACTTCTTTGCTCATCTGTTCCTGGCTCTTTCAGCAAAACACAGTTAGAGCAAGTCATAGATTATTGTTGCATGAAAACATGGCTACCGTCACATAAAAGCAACCTCATGCACTGTGTTGTTACAGGATGCTGCTCAGCAAACACTGAGATTACTTCAATTATTTAATAGGCAAAATTTTCATCCAAAGGTTTTGCCACCCACAGCAACTCTCAGTGCAACTAGATTTCATCTGACAGCCAACAGCTTCAATTTGCATCCTACAACACTGAGAAAGAACTCCTATTGCAAATGCTATTCTTCAGTTCAGAAGGTCTAAACTGCTTACCCTGGCATGGTGACCTAAACATTTTTTTCCAGCTGGCATTTCTTCCTGTAGTGTCAGAATAACTTTGTCTCAATACTGGCAACAGTCAGTAATGCCTCAACCAGTTTCATTCATGGAAAAATTGGCCAAAAATCAACAATTAAAAATAAATAAAATATAAATAAATTGTAAGCCAAACCTGTTAAAATACATATGCATCACACCAAGAGAAACTAACTAAGGTGTAAAATACAAGGATGTTAAATACCTCTAAGTGCTTCCATGATTGGCTGGATAGATTCAGACCACTGATGTGCAGCAATTGCTGTATAAATTCCAGGAAAATCTCTCTGCCAGATTCTCTGTCCTACTGCCCATATTGCACCAAGTTCAGGATTTGCCTACAAAATAACAAGTGAGTTAGAAAAAGTCCATTTTTGTTTTTAAGACACAACCTCCAAGCCCCTCCCCAATTAAAAAACACTAATAGGTAATACCTCTATTAGACTTTTAAAAATATCAAAATCAGGTGAGCTTTCAAGTGCTCTTCCTTGTGCACTACAGAGCTTGGGAGAAGAAAACAGTCCAAAAATTATCTCGCTTAGATGCTGAAACCTTGTGATCTCTAAATCCTAAAATAGAGATCACAAAAGTATAAAACCACACAAATTCCCATAGCAGCTCCGTTAATCTGGGGGCAGATTTTGTTGTCAAAGGTGAAACAGTTGTGTGTGGGCACAATGTTAGTGACTAGGCTGGGTCCTCATTCTGAATGTTATGCCTAATGTTATGCCTGTAGTCTGTCTCTGCGTGGGATGTTACAGTAACATACAGAGACAGACTACAGGCCATCAGGAATATAATCTACAGATTATAAAACTAGCTGGATGTGCCATGATACCATTTTTCACTTCAGATGATACATACTCCCAACGGGTTTTTCAGTCTCCAGTATGGATCTCTCCTTTAACTACAGATGCTCTTTTTTTTTTCCTAGTCAAACTGTTCAAAAATAAACAATAATGCATTTTGGGGGAAAACCCTCTATTGTTATTTGTACTTCTTCCCCATTTCTTTAAACGTTGTTCCAAAATTTCTGTATTACTTCACATGTCCACTACATATAGCAATAAGTACCTACATTTTGTCCACATTTCCAGCATACTTTTGAGTATTTAGAATCCATAATATTTAGTTTCACATGTCTGAAATGCCATCTTCATATCAATTTATTAAAAAAATCTCCTTTGTTCTGACAGACATGGATTTTAAAATTTGCTTTTCCCATATACTGTTCCACATGACAATACTTGTTTCCTTAAAACATGACAGGAAATCTGTTTCCCATCATGCTTTAAGAGCACTTTGTTGATTTTATACCCCTGACAACACCTTATAAATCTTGGCTACCACCCCTTTCATTGGTTTATCTTTCCCCCGTCTTTCAATTTTAATTTCCTCAAACTTCGTCATCTCCAGGCATTTGCCATTTTGCTTTCTCCATTCTCTCCTCCAATGACCTAACAGAATCACATTAATCCATGTTATCTTCTCACCTTCCAACATTTTCTTTACTTTTTCCTTAGAATTCATTTTCCCCAAACAGTCTTTTAATCTACTTGTTTCCTTTTCAATAAATTCTGAAAGGCTCCTTTCAAATTTTCTGGAAACTTCTCTAATTCACCTACAGATGTTAAAGGAGAAGTTAATGGGAAAACTATTTGTCTATGTTTAGTCCAGATTTACAACATATTTTTCAAAAAGGGATTTTCCAATTCTTTTATTGAAATATTATTTCTCCTAAAAATAATACAGCATTCTCTACATCACCCTTTAATTCCTGCATTTCCAAATTAAACCAGATCAGAGTATCTGGGGAAGATATAATATTAATAATAAATCTGAATTGATTAGCATAATAACAACAACAATAATTATTAACTATTAACAGTAATCAATATTAGTTTTAAAAATACCAGCCAGAGTCAATCAAAACTATAAAAACATTGACTGGTATTATATAACAGATACAAGTTTTAACCAAAAACCTAAGCATCTGTTCAATATTGGCGTAATATGTATGCTGTTCCTAATATTGCCATTTTTTGTAGCTCTGATTGTGTTATTTCTGAGATCTGCAACTGCTTATAGTACTGTGTGAAATTTCTTGATATTGTTCCCAAAGCCCCAATGACTACAGGGATTGTTGAAGTGTGTTTCATCCACAAGTGAGATGCTTCAATTGCAAGGTCTCTGTATTTTGTTAGTTTTTCCAATTCTTTATTTTCAACTCTGGCATCCCCTGGAATTGCAATGGCAATGATCCAGACATTTCTTCATTCGATCACTACTATGTCTGGTGTGTTATGTTCAAGGTGTCTATAAGTCTGGATCTGGAAATCCCACAAGATCTTGACTTCCTCATTTTCTGACACCTTCTCTACCTGATGCTCCTATGGGTTTCTGGAAGCTAACAAATTAAAATGTTTGCATAATGACCAGTGCACTAATTTCGCCACTCTATCATGTCTAATTTTGTAATCTGCTTATGCAATCTTTGGACATTTGCAGATGAGGTGTGACAGTTTCATCTTTTTCTTGGCAAAGTCGACATTTCCTGTTAGCACTAATTCCTTGAATCTTAGCTTTCATCACATTGGTTTGGAGTGCTTGTTCTTGTACACCCAAAATCAAGACTTCTATTTCTTTCTTAATGGTCCCCAGTTTTAGCCATGCCCATGTGGAATTATGATCATGCTTTCCATCAATATTTCTCAGGTGTTGTCCATGTAGTGGTTTATTTTTCCAACTCTTTTATTTATTTTCAAATTGTTGTTTCTTATAAAGGTTCAATATAAGAAAACAAAGGCTCAGCATAAGAAACAACAGTTTGAAAATAAATTAAACAGTTGGAAAAACAAACCAGTGATTGGTGGTGGCAGTGATTGTTGTTGTGGTGGTTTTAACTACAGGTCCTGAAGCTTCAACATCTACCCAGAACAAAATTTGGATTTTTCTGACCCCATAACCTGTGCAATTTATCCAGCTAGAGTCCTGCAAGCCTCCAAAACACACCTTGCTTCAATATCGTGGTGTTGCAAAAAATTCATTGTTCCCAGATTTTGGAATTATTGCCGTAAATTATTGCCACTATTACCATTAATTGTAGACAGAAACATGGAGAAAAGGAGTCTCTGGCACACAGGATGTCAGATGGGCTGCCTTGGCTTGCACCTCATTTTGTCTTCCAAAGAACTGCCACTGTGTCCAAATGGCTGCTTTTGTTTTCCAGATAAATGTGGTTCTTTGCATCTGTTTTTCACATGCTTTTCCTTTACCCCTTCCTGAATTTTTATGATTTTTACTTTTGTCACATTTGCTTTTAAAAATGATTATACCACCGCATTTCCTGTTTGCCACACTGAATGTTTTATCTGGGAGTTAAATTCCCCACAGTGCCTTTAGGGAGAAGAGCCAGCCTGTGTAGCTTTCAACAAGTTGCACAGTCCCAGTGGACCCCCAGAAGAACTGCTGGATAGCTCAGTGGTTTTAGTATCTGGCTGCGGAGCCTGAGGTTGGGACTTCAATTCCCCCATGTGCATCCTTGATAGGAGCTGGCCTCGATGATCCACAGGGTCCCTTCCAGCTCTGTGGTTCTAAGGTATTATTATATAAGAGGAACAGTTAAACAACTTCTGAGTACTCTGTGTTTAGAAAATCCAGAAAAGGCTTGCTGTAAATCAGAATCACAACATTTTTATTTCAAGTGGATTCCAACACAATGCAGAATTTAGGGAGTTAGGCAACAGCTTCCTTATTATACATCTTAACCTCTGCCTGGAGAAGTAGTAATTGTGTGCCATCATGTTAATTCAAACTTATGGCAACCCTTCCCAGGGTATGGCTGATACACAATCCTCAGAAGCAGTTTGTGACTCCCTTCTTCTGGGACATTCTGGGACCATGCCGGTTGCCCAAAGCTACGCAGGTTCTCTTACAAGGCATCGTGAGAAATTGAACTAAGATGCTCCTGGCTCACTGAGCTATGCAGCCGACCTCCTATGTTCAAGAGTTTAAAGATTACAAATCTAGAATACACACTGCACAAAATAAAATTAACCTATTAATCAGAATGACAATGTCATACCTGACAATAATCTGAGTAGCAGCCAACCTTCCATTTTGGCTTTGTAGCTACAATTTTTGGGAAACACAAACATAGATTTATGATTCTTCCCATTCTCACAGTTCTGAAAAGTACTTACAGACTTAATAGCAGGAGGAATCCTTTTCCACAAATACCGTGCATTATTCCTAAAACAATACACAATTTAAAAAATGAGAATAACACTTATATTCAAAGTATTTTCACCAATATACATTATTAGAAGCCAATTTAATGGGACAGATATTTGGCTCAAAACCCTCCTGAAATGTAACACTTTATGAGCAACAGATAAAGTTTTTAAAATCATAAAATGATGGAGTTGGAATGGCCCTATATGGCAACTGAGTCCAGCTCCCTGCTCAACGCAGGAGTCCAAGTTAAAGTGTATCTGACAGATGGCTTTCTAATGTTTTCCTGATATTCGACCAAAACCTGAGCCCATTATTACATGTCCTACATTCTGGGATGATCGAGAACAAATCCTACTCCTCCTCTGTATAATCTCTCAAGTATCTGAAAAGTGTGATCATATCTCCCCTCAGTCTTCTTTTTCTCAAGGCTAAACATACTCGGTTATTTCAGTCTTTTCCTTCTCTGAAACTGTTCCAGTTTTGTCAGGATCCTTCTTAAAGTGTGGTGTCCAAATCTGAACACAGTACTCAAGATGAGATCTAACCAGTGCTCAGTAAAAAGTAACTTTTTGGCCTTTTTGAAGATAGAAACATTAGCCCTCCTCCAATCATATGGCACATCACTCATCCTCCATGATTTCAATAAAATAATAGACAATGGTCTTTTGTTTTTTAATATGTTTTTTCTTTTTGAATTTTTTTGCTATTAGTTTATCAAGCTGCAATCTTGTCGCCTGCATTTGAACTTCACATTTGCCAGGAGGGTCATTAGACTGTCTTTTGGGAAAAGGCCAAGCTAAAGAAAGAGTAAAGCACTTCTGCCTTTTCTTTGTCATTTGTTATCATTTTTCCATCCCCACTGAGTAGTTGTGCCACTGTTTCTTTTCTCTGTCTTTTGTTACGCATGTATCTGAAGAATGTTTTTATTTGGTTGCTTTTAGCATCTCTTGCTAAAGTCAACGCATTCTCACCTTTTGCCTTCCTAACACCATCCCTGCAATTCTTTGCCACCTGTCTGTACTCTTGTTTTGTAGCATGGCCTTCCTTCCATTCCCTATGTGTGTCCCTTTTTTAGGTTCTCTCTGACATTTTTTTGAAGCCACATTGTTCTTTTTTGATGTCTTTTTGTAGTTGTTGGAATTGTTTGTAGCTATGCCTTTAAAATTGCCTTTTTTAGAAACTGCCACACATCTTGAATCAATTTTCTTATTAGGATCTCCTGCCATGGGATCTTACTTATCACTGATCTGAGTTTATTAAAATTGACTTTTCTAAAATCCAGTATACACATATGGCTACGCTCAGCTTTTGCTTCCTTGAAATTCAAGAAGTCCAGTATAACATGGTCATTTTCCCCAAATGTTCCCCTTACTGCCAAATCATCAATTAAGTCATCCTTACTGGTTAGAATTGAATCAAGGATAGCTACTCCTCCTGTTTCATCCTTTAGTTTTTCCAGGAAAAAAATTATTAGCAACACAACCCAGGAATTTCTTGGAAGGGCCATGCTCGGCAGAATTTGCCTTCCAGCAGATATCAGGGTAACTGAAGTTTCCCATTACTACTATATTGTGTCCCTTTGAAATTCTTGTAATTTGTTTTTCAAAAGTTTCATCTACATCTTCTTCTTGGTTTGGTGGTTGTTAGTAGACTCCAACGACCACATTCCTTTTGTTTTTTGCCCAATTATATTAATCCAGATGCTCTCAATGCCCAGCTAATCCTCCTGTATTTCTATGCAAGAATATGTATTTTTGGCATACATTGTGACTACTTCCCTTTCTATTCTTTCTGAACAATTTATATCCTTTAATTATTGTATTCTAGTAATGGGAATCAAGTATATTTATGTCCTCCTGAACTAAGATTTCCAGTTCTTGTTTGTTTCCCAAACTACTGACTTTCATACACAGATACTGGAGATTATATGATTTGTGGCCTGGTTTCATTCCTACATTTTTATAAATGCTATTATTCGTGTCCCTTAGAGCTGCTTATTCTATTCCGCTTTTGTGCATAAGCCTTCATCTGTATTTCCCTCTGAGTTTGCATCTTTCTCCCCCTTCCAATTCAGTTTAAGCCCTCTTGACGAAGTTCTTCATGCTGGCCAAACACATTCTTCCATCCTATCTAAATGCACAATAATTGTCTGAGCAGCTTCAAAGTATATAGACTCTGGTGACCTCACTCTCAGCCCTCCCACACTCTGAGCAGATTGCCCAAAAGAGTTCTGGGGTTCATTTGTGATTCAGATGTCAATCTTCATCTCTTATGGAGTTTCTTCCTTGTGCTGCTGTATTAACACAACTATAAGCTTTCATGACCTAAATGGCCTTCCTGGGGAGGGGGGGGGGGGAATTGAGGTGTCATTCTTTGCCTTGTCACTGAACAAATAAAGGTACTAAATACCTGCCCTTGTTTTCAACTTTTCTCCAAAGATAATGTACAACCACAATTAAACATTATAAAAGAATAAATAACAACTGTGCAGAATTCTCTTCTCAAGCCAGGTGTTCAAAAGCTCTTAGAGAGCTTTTGAACACCATCTGTCTTGTATTATAGCCACTAAAAAGACTCTTTTACTTACATGTCATTATGCAAAAGATACAAGGCTAGGAGTTGGGCATACACGGGTGGTGTTGCAATTCCTCCAGGAGCCTTAAAAAATTCAAATTGATTTAGTCAAACAGTATGGAATACACAGTGAACACACAAAGGTTTTGCTAGTCCCACCTCTCATTCAATTCACAGAAAACACAAACAAAGAATTTGTTGCTCCCCTTGATCTGATATATTCTCTTCCAATGTCCACAGTGTCCAGATGCTATGCAGGTTAATTTTAGAAAGAGACTGGATGTATATGCATTTTTCTCTTGTATCTCTCAGATCTCATCAGTTCCCAAGGTCTTAAAATGAGAAAAGGCCAATGGAAACACAGGATCCAAGTTCAGTAACAAAGTGCAGAAACAATCCATGTGTTTTCTTTCTTGGTGCTCCTTGCAATGAAACAGTACCTTCTGTGTGATGGGAAGAATACTTTAACTATACTGAAGGGAGAACCTATGCTGGATGAACGAGCATGTCCATTGTCTGAGGATTCATACTCCCCAACTATTAGCTGTCAAAACTAGTTTCTGTTTATTTTACTTAGTACAACATCTAAGTTATACCTACTGATTAAAAAACAACAACACAACTTGAATATCTAGAGAAAACAGGCCTTCCTCTAATCATATGGTCTCCCCCACTAACATCAATACTATTCACAAGATGGAAACATGAATCCTGAATTCAGGAAGTATTACATACTGGAACCTAGTTCCCATTTACACTTAAAGTGGCTGGGAAAGCACATCTCCATATTCCAAACCCGAGTGGTTACTGCACTGGATACCTCACCTGCTTGCAAGGCTTGGGATCTGTCCAAAAAAATACACAGACAGAAATCATTTGCTTCACCCTATACTACTTTAGTATACCCTATACCCTCAAATAAGGGACGTGGTGGCGCTGCGGGTTAAACCGCAGAAGCCTCTGTGCTGTAAGGTCTATAGATCTGCAGCTGTAAGATCGAATCCACGCGACGGAGTGAGCGCCCATCGCTTGTCCCAGCTCCCGCCAACCTAGCGGTTCGAAAGCATGCAAATGCAAGTAGATAAATAGGGACCACCTCGGTGGGAAGGTAACAGTGTTCTGTGTCTAAGTCGCACTGGCCACGTGACCACGGAAACTGTCTTTGGACAAAACGCTGGCTCTATGGCTTGGAAACGGGGATGAGCACCGCCCCCTAGAGTCGAACACGACTGGACAAATTATCAAGGGGAACCTTTACCTTTACCTATACTACTTTACAAAGGGACGTGGTGGCGCTGCGGGTTAAACCGCAGAAGCCTCTGTACTGCAAGGTCAGAAGACCAGCCGTCATAAGATCGAATCCACGCAATGGAGTGAGCTCCCGTCGCTTGTCCCAGCTCCTGCCAACCTAGCAGTTCAAAAGCATGTAAAAATGCGAGTAGATAAATAGGTACCACCTCGGTGGGAAGGTAACGGCGTTCCGTGTCTAGTCGCGCTGGCCACGTGACCACGGAAACTGTCTTTGGACAAAACGCTGGCTCTATGGCTTGGAGACGGGGATGAGCACCGTGCCCTAGAGTTGGACACGACTGGACTAAATGTTAAGGGGAACCTTTACCTATACTACTTTACTAGATCCGGTGGTAACAAAAAATTCTCATCAATTACCTCAGCTACCCTAGCAAAGAACTAACTAGGCATTCCACAAAACACTAATTTATCTGACTAAGCTGTAAACTTGGGTGGAGACATCATTATCCTACAGTCCTTCCTCAAAGTATCAGGGAAAATCCAAATGAAAACAAAACAAAAACGTTGTGGCACTTTAAAGACTAACTGCTATATTTTAATGTAAGCTTTTGTGGAACATGGTCTATTTCTTCAGATAGATGAATACAGAGACTTCATATGCAAGGCTCTAAGAGGCAATGGTGTTTGGTTGCATTTCGCACCTTGTTTATGACCTCCTTCCTGTTTGGTATTCAGTTCTTTTGAAGTCTCATTCTATAAACATTCCAGCAGGAAACACAAAACAAGACAAAACAAACAAACAAAAAGGCGGCGCGGCACTTTAAAGACGAGCTGCAAGCAGTAACATTGCTGAAGTCTCTGTACTCTTGTCTAACTCCTGTGTCTGAAGAAATGGATTATGTTCCACGAAGGCTTACATGAACATTTAAAATGCCACAGCGTCTTATTTTGCTTTGGTTTGGGGTTCCTTGTCGAAATGCTTGCACAGACTAACAGGGCTACAACTCCGAAACAGGACCTCAAACTTTACCACGGAACGGGGGAACCGGCCACCCTGTTTTGCCGCCACCTCCCTTGGCCAAGGAAAGACCCATCACAGGAGGAGTCCGTCCGTGCCTGGTTTATGAGCCCCGCCTTGCCGTGGAGGGTCTGTTTCGGGCTCGTTCGGAGGCTCTTGGGGGTCATGAAGGGGGATCGCCGGATCACGGAAGAGCAGCCCTGAGGGGCCGAGACCTCCTTCCTCTTGCCCACCGGGGACTCCTTCGCAGCGGGGCTGGCAGGAGAGAAACGGCCCGGGTCGGGCTCGCTCGGCACCCACTGGGGCTCCGTCACGCCAGCCGCCCGCGCGCCGTCCTTCGACCCGCCAGGCCCCCTTTACCTCCAGCTCCTGGGACTCGCACTGCTCCAGCAGCTTCCGGTAACTAAAGGCGCCGCTCGCCGCCGCCGCCGCCATCACCGCCACTGGCATCTTCGCGCCCCAAGGCCGCTTCAGCTCACCTCCCGGCAGACGCTGCCCAAACAACCCCGGCGACGGCAGTACCCGAGAGAGAGAGAAACAACAGCGCGTGCGCACTCATTCGCGCACCTTCCAGTTCCGGCCGACAGACGCAACGTCACTCCCTCCTCTCTCGCCCCCCCCCCCTCGTCGAACCAGCCGGAGGACCGGAAGAGAACCAGGAGGAAAGCGTGGGCTGCGTGAGCCGGACTCGAGGCTTCCCTGGGCTGCGAGGGAGATGGCAGCTGTCCTTAAAAAGGAAACATTTGAACTGTCACCGTCGGTGTGATCCGTAAAGGGCCCCCCTCTTCCCCTTGCGGGGCTCTTTCTGGCCCATATCTTTTTTCGTTTGAACGGTGGAGTTGTTGCGGTTTTTTAAGAGGCATTTAAAAATAGCTTTGCCAGAGCATCTGCCGCCTGTTATCCACGCAGGTCCGCTCCTTTGAGAGAGAGAGAGAGTGTAATAGAATCCACTATTAGTAACATATGAGAAATTACGAAGAGTGAAGCTGAGGGAGTGTTGCCTTCTGTGGCAGCATAAAAACATAAAATCCGTCGACACTGAAAGGACAAAGTGAATTTCTAGGTGGGCCCAATTGTCTTATCCGTTAAGATCTCTGAAAGAGAATTAACAGCACATTTCATGATAAGACGTGTTCTGTAATTCACACTGCTTGTTTATGATGATGATAATTATATGAAGAGTATATTTTATTTAAGTAATGACATAAGTCTAACAACGGGGAGCAAACGGGGTTCCCTGCTTCTGTTGGAAAAGCATTTGTGGCCTGGCCTACGCGCCCCTCCGCATGTATTGTACTGTTGAACATTCCTGCAAATCGCCAGTATTTTGTGTTAACTACTTTTCTCTATTGTAATTCGATGATCAGAGACAGGCACACAACCAACCTCTGTAGATGTCTTAGCACATTAGGCAACAGTGAAAGATAAGTTATCTAATAAAGTCATTCCTGGTAAAATATAACAGTGTAGATTAACATGGCAATTGATAACCCAAGTTTTTTAAGTTTATTAAGATTTGTCATCAATTTTTTAGTAGTAAGTGATATATTCACATTCTGACTTACAAGGAGTGGCTGAGAAGAAGATGTTTACAGAAGCACCGCCGTGTAGTGAGAATAAAGTATGTCATTGGTGGGATTAAATCTGAAGTAGATTTTCAGTTAAAAGTTCCTGTTATCAAACACCCACCAGTCTGTAGAACAATCTATTTGCAGAAAAAGTCTCTATACTAAATTACCTTCCTCAGTCCAACAGTCCTTTCAGCCCAAACTCAGTGATAACTTCTGCTCCATTGACCTGTATGCAGACACACTGCATTTTTTAATGTTTAAAAATACTTCTTTTCACAAAATAATACGTGAATTAGAATTAATATGAACTTCTGTTTACAGTTTTGAGATAAACTCTGTTAAATGCAAACTCAGGAATTTGGGATTTCCCTCAAAGTTTATGCCAAAGTTTAAGAATAGTTTTGCACCATGCTCTTCCCCTGCCCCATGGTGTAGCGTATGCCAAGACTGTAGTAGTATCATATATGTTGTACTTACTTCTATAGACAACTGTAAATACAATACAACAGTGTAGTAGTATTTTATATGCTTTACTCCTTTGGTCTGTACACAAGATTGTAAGGATTAGAAATCTGCTTTTGTAATTCCCACCCCACCCAGGCGCCTTGAGATCAAGAGTGCCTTGGAGGCTGCAATATTCTGAAATTGTTTTTTGTAAGTTGTAATTTATGATGTCAGATATACAGCCCTTCTCTTATACAGAGATTTTCCTGTTTGCCCTTTTGTACAATGCAGATTGTTCCTGGTGGCAAAAGATGGAATAGATCATAAATCATGACTACACAACTTTAACATTGAAAATGAAGAAATTGAAATAGTTGAGAGATTTTGTATACCTTAGTTCAATCAACAATCCTGTTTTAATATGAAAATTTAAAGCCTTGTCAATTATTTTTAAGAGGTGGTAAGCTACCAAAAAATTTTTTAGAGATAGAAAGAGTAGGTTAGATGGGCTCATGTACATATTTATTGCATAAGAAGACCAGTTCTTTTCCTATATATTTTGATGTGGAAAGCGACTCCTTTTATAATATATGGACACAGTCCAAAAGCTGAACTACCTTTTCTTTGTTTATTTATCTAAAAAAAACCTTCCCCTATTCTGCCTTCTCAGCTCATTAATAAAATAGAATCCTACTGGAATTTTACTTCAGAGTAATTACATGAGTAACAAATTGCAACTAATTATCAAGATACTGACTACATGCCTGGTCACGTGTCAGACACAAGGCTAGCACCCTGTTAATTAACTGCAATGCACTGCAGTGACTTCTGTAGTTTCAGTTCCTCTGGAGTAAAATCCCAATTGAAGTCTGGCCGAGGTGGGCTCATGACCTGGGCAGATAGGGCATCTTTCTCCCCAAATTTTTCTGTGAAGTGCTTCCTGTTTCATTACATGAGCTATCCCTGATTTTGGCCATTAATTTCTCCTTGAATGTGTGATGGATCAGGCTAAATTTTATTTCATTGGCTATACAGAATGCTCTCAACTTTTAAAATCACACTTTCCTTAGCTGCGGTTGACATTCGTCTTTGACAAACAAGTTTCAGTTTGAAAGCAGAAATACAATTACTTTCAGAAAAGCACTGATTTGTATAGTATTAAATGGTGCAAATATCAGGTAGATTCTGTGTAACTGTGTTTGTGCATGGGTCCCTTGTTGGGAGAAATGTGGCATATAAATAAAACTAATAAATAATAATAAGCAGAATTTTAAACTTGTATTAAGCAGTGTTTTATATTTGCTAAAGGAGGGGTCAGGTAGGAACCAATTTTAAGCAGTTTTGCTTCCTCTGCCATTTCCTTCTTTTTCAGGTGGTGGTGCTAATGCATTGCTAACTAGTCCACCAAATATACGTGCCAAGATTTTTCAGATTTTGCATCTTTCCAAAAGTTAGAAGAAAAGAGTTAATTTAGTTAAGTTAAAGTTGGAGGGGCAAATTTGAAATAACTTAATTTGGTGTTATCATTTACATTTAATTTAGGTGACAACAAAAACAAATGTTTACCAGAAAAAAGTAAGAAAAGAAAAAGCGTTCATGCTTTTACACCTCTCTCCCATCTAAATTTTGAGCTTTCAAGAGAAGGAAACAGCTATATAAATTTCTGAGCCACTCCACCAAATCCCTTTTCTGGTCTTTTACATCCCTCTTCCTTTTAAATCCGTCTCCATAATATCATCATTCTTTATTTACTAATTCCCAGGTAGAGCCCCCACCTCTCTCCTGAGTGTTCTATCCCTCTTTTTTTGTCAGTTAGTGGCAGTTGCTTGTTGCTGTTGATCTCTTGAGTTGGTTGCTAGTAAGTATGCAGTAAAGAAAGTAAGTCTAATTTTAAGCAACTGTAAGTAAAGAAACATTTTTTATTCTTTCTCCTGCAAATATGTCAGAGCTATTGAGACTTTAAATGCCATGCAATGCAAAAGGGGTGGACTCTGGAGAACTTGAACCTATTCTCCTCTGTGGATCTCTGTACTACTACTGTGTAGCAAAAGGAGAATTTTACCAGAACCACAATGAAATAAACCAATTAACTTCTTCACCATTTTTTGGTTTGTTTGGTTTATTTCTTTTGGCAATTCACCTCCCTGGCCAGACAGCCTGCTGCTGTCAATCAAATTTCCTTAGCATGCTGGGGTGGACCTAGAGAAAACTTGATTGTCAGGTTAGGCATCCAACCACGGAGCTCAAAGTGCTCTCTGGGAGTTGCTTCTTACATATAGAAGAGCCACACAGCAGCCATTTCACTTTTGCAACAGCTGTTGTGAGCAGAAGACCTTCTTAGGTCCTGATCACATGAGGCAAATATTCCCAAGTTTTAACAATATTTTCCATACCTCTGTTGTACTGAATCACAGTGATATGATATATGTACTGGGGCAAATGTTCCCCTTTGTTTTAAGGTTACCAAATCATTTCTTCCTATTTGTAACGTTATGGATGTGGAACCATTTTTATACACTGGATACCGATTTATTTTCTCTTGAAGTCTTTCCACCTCCCTCTCTCCGTGTTCCGCACCGATGCAGCCGCAGATGATGCTGGGGAAGGGGTGGATGGGGTGTGTGGCAGACTGGTCACCTCCTGCTCCGAAGGATGCCTTCTGCCTCCACCACCACTGTGACCGCCCAGATGGCTGCCCCATGCAGGCTGGCCTTGACTGACCCCAGGGGCAGTCTGTAGGGGGGGCAGAAACTCTGCCAACAGGCTGGTGGGACTCCATGCCTCCCCCACGTTAGGGCTGGCTCTGTGCTTCCTTTTTTCACCCGGCCTCTCCCACCGCCGCTACCTCTCTGCACACCTGGGTGCAGCCTTACTTGCCACCCCCACAGCCTCCTGGATCCGCCACTGCCAGCTTGGACTGCTGCCGTGGAGGCTGCATGGGTGTGCACAATCTGGCCGGCCACCACTGTGCCCAGAGTGCGATCACTGCTGCTGGAGGCTGGATCTCAGGTGGGTGTGGAGCCCAGCCCAGAAAGGGCTCTAGACCTTGAGCCCTGTCGGAAGCAAGAAGGCAGGGAAGTGAGTGGACAGAGGACTGACAAGTGGGCATGGGAGGAAGAGCCATGCCTGGGGCAGCAAAATGAAGCCAGTTCAGCCCATCCTCTTTCCCCCTGCTTGCTGTGACAAACTGTGACAGCTTTGGATGACATGGAGAAGAGAGGGGGAAATGGACTGATAGGGACATTTGCATAAGCAATACCAGTAAGGAATGTTTTGATAACTCATCAGTACAAAATAAAACAACTGTCCCAGTGAGGAGGAAATGTTCTCCAGTTACACCACTGGCTGGGAAAATGATTTGGTAATGGCTGTGTGTCATGTGACTGGAAATTTATGCAACAATCTAACGGGAATAACGGGAACATTTGCCTGGTGTGATCAGGGTCTCAGTCTTAGTTAGCTAGTCCATGGTCCTTCTTTATTTACAGTCCTTAGACCTATCATACAGAGAAATGGACAACCCAGATCCATACAGTCTCTGCAATATGTAGAAACATCAAACATAGACATAAAACAAGTATACAAGCAATTCAAAACCCTCCATACCAATACCAGAGTCAAGTATGAGGAAATTTCTGAAACTTGAGAATTGCCAGACAGAACCCAGCTACCTTGTATGATATCTTACTATCCCTGTCTGAGAGGAGATATTCAAGTCTAGTTTTCTCTGATCGGCCAGGGATGTTTTCAATCAATAAACTGATTTCGTGCTACTGCATAATGCGGGCAGCAGAAAAACATGTGCTGCATGGACTCGACCTCGCCAAGGGAGCAGGAACACAGCCTCTCAGCAAGTGGGACATTCTTGTACTTCCCTTCAAGCACAGCAGAGGGGAGGGCAGCACACCTTGCCAGAGTAAAAGCTCTCCTGAACCCTTTTACCTCTAGTGATGTTAGATAATTAGCTGGTTATATAACATTATTAATATAGGCCCTTGCCATAGAGTTTTGTAGGCTGGAAAGATCTGATTGGTGCTCAATATCCTCAATTCTCTGCTTAACAGTTTTTTGTTTTTTTGCCTGGTCTAATCCATATAATAAAAGGGCATATAATAAAATTGGGATGGACACCAATTTTCATCATATAGCTCTGAACATATATGTCTCAGTTCGATTGAAAGTTATCAATGAATATCAGGGGAAGCAGCCCTTGCGGGATAAGATAGGCCTTTAACCATGTGTATATAGAGAAAATGCTAATCCAGGCTTCTACTTCTAGGCATCCTGTCTCCAGTCTTATCCTGGCATTTGAGACACATCTGGGGACCTGTAAAATGGTTCTTAAAATTTTGGATTGTACCCTTTCCTGAGGTGCAAAATGTGCGCTGACTGGCCCTAGGAATGACCCATATAACAGTTGGGATAATGTCTTGGCCTTATAAAGTTTTAGCGCTGCTGGAACAAACGCACCCCCTTGAGAGTAGTGAAATTTTACTATGCTGTTTGCTGATCTTTCTCCTTGGTCTGCAGCATATTCGCTGTGTTGAAGTCTAGAGCTCGAAGCTTGTAGAACTACCCCAAGATATTTAAAGTTTTTTACCTGCTCAACACAGATTCCGTTTATTGACCATACAGTGGTGCCTCGACTTACGAACGCCCCTACCTACGAACATTTCAACTTACGAACAGCTCCGGTCGCAAAATTTTGCTTCGACTTGCAAACGGAGCTTCGATGTATGAACAGAAAAAAAAATGCGGGGAAAGTGGGAAATTTGAACTTTCAGTTAACCGTTGGCCAGCGAAGAGGCTGCTTGTCTGCTACCTCGCTCGCCCCAGCGATTAGAGAGTGTGGATACGGAGAGAGACTTCAGACCGCCTGGTACTGCCTGGTACTGTACTGTACGTACTGTATATTTTTTTGGCTTTTTTTAATTTTTGATTTTTGGATTTGGGCTAGGTGGGGGGGATTATGTTTCTGTGCTCTGATGGGTCTTGCAGACCCTTTCTGTGCTGACTGGTGTACTCTAAAATGGATTTTAGTCTTTTGGTTTTAAAATCAGAATTTTTTTTTGAAAGGGTCTGTGCTGGCTGGTGTGCTCTAAAATGGAGTTTAGACTCTTCCCCCCCCCCCCATTGTCTTCTCTCTCTCTCTCTCTATGCTCTCTTTTTGTGCTGAGGGGGTCTGTTTGCTGGAATAATGGTTGCTGGATTCTGTGGCTCCTAGGGTTTGTGTACTGTGGTGTGCTGAACAGTACTCATGGCTCCAAAGAAATGTGTTTTGTTTAAAAGCTGCTTGGATTGGTTTAAAATGTGTTTTGTTTAAAAGTTGCTTAGTTTGGTTTAAAATGTGTGGGTTTAAAATGTGTGGGTTTAGCATGTGTGGGTTTAAAATGTGTTTTAGACTCCAAACTCCCCCCCCCCCATTGTCTTCTCTCTCTCTGTCTTCTCTCTTTTTGTGCTTAAAAGCACAAACCTTTGTCTGAGGGGTCTGTGTGCCCCAGTGATGACCTTCTTTCTTTCCTCTTTTCCCCATTGTTCCCCACCCTCCCTCCTTTCCTTCCCTTTTTTTAACCTAAGTCATCTTAGATATTAAAAAAAATTCTCCCCCTAGTGGTAGAGGACGGATTAACCGGTTTTGCATTAGTTCCTATGGGAACTAATGCTTCGACTTACAACCGGCGCCTCTACATACAACCAAAAAACAGCTGGAACGGATTAATCGGGTTTCAATGCATTTCAATGGAAAATGCTGATTCGACTTGCGAACATCTTCTGGGACGGATTAAGTTCGTAAGTCGAGGCACCACTGTACTCTTCTTTGGTCTATGCCCAAAGGCAACTACAGTGGTGCCTCGACTTACGAACTTAATTGGTTCCGGAACTCCGGTCGTAACTCGAAATGGTTGTAAGTCGAAGCACCATTTCCCATAGGAATGCATTGAAATGCAATTAATCCGTTCCGGCCGAAGGAAAAAATCACCAAAAAACACACACACTGCAAGACCCATCGAAAACGCGATTATTCCGTTCCGGCTGAAGGGGAAAAGAAAAGAAAAGCAAGCAAAGCATGCAAGACCCATCGGAAATGCAAAAAAAGCAAAGCAGAAAGCAAACAAACCGTGCAAGACCCATCAGAAATGCAAAAAAAAAGCAAAGCAGAAAGCAAGCGAAGCGTGCAAGACCCATTGGAAATGCAAAAAAAGCAAAGCAAAAAGCAAGCGAAGCATGCAAGACCCATCAGAAATGCAAAAAAAGCAAAGCAGAAAGCAAGTGAAGCATGCAAGACCCATCAGAAATGCAAAAAAAAAAAAAACCAAAGCAGAAAGCAACCAAACCCCGCAAGACCCATCAGAAATGGGGGGGGGGGACCCAAAAAGCAAGCCAACCCCCCAAGACCCATCGGAAATGGGGAAAAAACCCAAAAAAGCAACCAAACCCCGCAAAACCCATCGGAAATGGGGGGGGAAAAACCCAAAAAGCAAGCCAACCCCCCAAGACCCATCGGAAATGGGGGGGGAACCCAAAAAGCAAGCCAACCCCCCAAGACCCATCGGAAATGGGGAAAAAACCCAAAAAAGCAACCAAACCCCGCAAAACCCATCGGAAATGGGGGGGGAACCCAAAAAGCAAGCCAACCCCCCAAGACCCATCGGAAATGGGGGGGGAACCCAAAAAGCAAGCCAACCCCCCAAGACCCATCGGAAATGGGGGGAAAAAAAACCCCAAAAGCAAACAAACCCCCCAAGACCCATCACAGCACAGAAACATAACCCCCCCCCCAGCCCAAAACCACGCTGCAAAACCCACCCAGAACAGTTTTTAAAAACCAGAAAGCAGCACCTTACCTTACCAGGCAGTCCGAAGCCTCCTCCGATCGCACTCACTCTAACCGTTGGGGCGAAAGAGCTACAAAGAAGCAGCCTCTTCGCCTACCAATGGTTAGCAATTTGAATGTCCCGCCTTTTCCCCCTGCCTTTTTCTGTTCGTAGCTGGAAGCTCCAGCCGCAAGTCGAAGCAAAATTTTGCGGCCGGAGCTGGTCGTAACTCGAAATGGTCATAAGTCGGGATGTTCGTAAGTCGAGGCACCACTGTATCTTGGTTTTCTGGAAATTAATTGTCAGGGATTCGTCTTTACAATAAGAGGAGAGCTTTCTCAAAGCCCTCCTCAGCCCAACAGATGTTCTAGAAAGTATTACTGTGTCATCCGCATACAGTAATACTGGTACTGTTCTACTGGCAAGTCTGTGGGGGTGAATATTGGAAGTATTTAGGCAGTTGGGTAGATAATTTATATAAAAAATAAATAATGCAGGTTGCCTCACACCTCTGTAAGTTTGAATAGGTTCAGTTAAATGACATTGTCTGCTACATCTAACTCTCAAATATTTTTGTAATATGGGACTACTATGGCTGTTTCCCAGGATTTGGGAATACAGCCTGTATCATCAATGTGAGTAAAAGGGGGTGCTGGAAAGGAGGCCCACCACTCCTTATTCTCTTTTTTAAATTCTGGCAGTATACCATCAAGGCCAGGGGCTTTGGCATTTTTCAGTTTCTCTGTGTGGGATTTAATCTCGCCCGTGGTTACAGGAGGCCATTTAGGGGTATTTTCGAGAGTTATTGCACTGGGGGGTTGGATGGCATCCTCATATAAATTTCTGAAAAAGGAAACCCATTTGACTGAAGGCACACATGTGGCTATTTGTGATTTGGGTCCAAAAGGTCTACCTGAACTCAGTTTCCAGAAGAGGGATGAGTTTTTATTTTTTATTTTTGGCAGCTTTAATCAGCGTCCCCCATAGTTCTCTACTATACTGTATTCTTTCTTAGCCTGATGTATTAGCCATTTGCATTCTTTTTTCTGAGTTAGTAATTTTGTTAGAGCATCTCTTTTGGCCTGGTCTAGCTAGTCCATGTAAAAGATCGTGATTAGTGAAGTTGGGGAGGGTATCTTTAAGTTGTTGTGGTAGTAGCTTTAATTTTTCTAAAACACCTCTCTTGGCTGGGACCGTGTGTCTGTGTCTTGGAGAGTTTTTTGTTTTTTTTACCTCCTTCCTGCCTCCTCCCCCAGCCTATTCTTTGCCAATTCTAGTTTTGTTTTCTGGCTTCCAGGCAGGGGCTTGCTTTTTGTGTAGTTCTACCCCACAGCAAGTGGTTTCAGTGAAAGGAATTGATTCCAGACCTACTTTTATTTTGGAGGCGTCCCTTATTTGGCAGTTCTGGTTTCATTGTCCACTATCCCTGCTCTAACGTTTTCAAGAAAACGAAGCCCTGGTGGGTCTTCATGATCTAAAACAGAGCAGTTGTTGCTGCTGCTGCTGCTACATTATCCCAATACCTCCTCAAAGCAAGCATGCCATCCACCGGCCCTCTTTTGGCACCTACATACCCAGCATGGAGCCTCCATACCATTGCCCCAGCTGACCAGTAATCCTCTTCCCCCATGTGAGGAAGTGGAGTTGATCCATTAAAGTTCATGTTAAAATACAGCAGTTAGTTTTTAAGGTGCCACAAAGTTTTTGTCTCAGTTTTTGGGGGGTCTTGAGTTTGTTTTCTGTTTGTTTGTTTTGTCTGATATGCTTGCACAGACTAACATGGTTACTTCAAAAATTCTTCCCCCTTGACATCAAATAAAGGCTCACCTGAAGATCCACCGCTGGGTGACTGACTCATCCCTGTCTCAATGAGATTTTTTCCTTCTTGGCATGCCTCCTCTGGTGTTTGGCCAATGTCAACGGCTGCCACTTGAACTGATCCTGACAAGGGCACCCTCCACCTGCTGGCTAAGATTGGGCCTGAGCCTTAATGTCCCTTGCCAGCAAGGTTGCTGCTTCACCATAGGTTGCTCTTGGTTGCTGCCCTGGCTGGGCTCCCAATTGCAGAACTCTCTGCACCAATAGGGCTAGTATTTCAAAGAGTCTCCACATGAATTGGCCATCTCCTGTTGGTGGGGGCAGGGACAGTTGACTGCCAACTATGTGCCCTGCTGGAGCATCCATAGCCCAGCCTTTTGCTGCCCTCTGTCTTGGCACCAAGGCTTTCTATGAATTTTAACTTGATCTGTGCACCCTCTGATTATTGGCTGTGAAGGCTCCTGTCCATTCTTCTGCAGAGTCTGTTGCATCTTTGGTACCATGCCTTTCCTGCAGCAAGCAGTATGATAGAGGAAACAGAAAACAGGGAAAATTAAACAATAACCAAGAATAGGCAATACCTTTACAGACCACTAGAAATAATCATATAATACATGAGCATTTGTGGATCAAACACCACTTCATTGGGCTTGTACCAGTGTGAAGAACTTAAAGTCCAAAATTTCATGGCAAGATGGATTTTGCCAGTCACGTCTTTCTTAGAGGAGTCAGGAAGCCGTGGTTGCTGTTTTAAGATTACAGCTGAGGCAGCTGTGGATTGGATGCCATGCCCCACTTCTTCAGGGACAGAACAGAGAGTTAGTGATGTTTGGGAGGCCCTTGAGACTACTGCCCTACAGATTGTCCTGTTGGATCCAGTTAAGCAAGGACTGATGTTCCCTCCCTACAAGGCCTGGCTGTTCTCACTGTGGTGCCTGCTCCCAGAGAATACCAGAGGGCGGTCCACCTTCTCCTTGCTTAATGAGGTCGTCAAGTTACTAGATGTCAGACGTTGCCTCAAGGTATGGCCCTGCTCCCCACAGTATTGGGGGCTACCATATGGTAGCTGCATGCCTGACTATACCCTGGTGCCCTTTTATCACCCCCTCCACCCACAGGGGGATCCTTGAGTGCCATCTATCCCCACACAGGCCTATGCCCTCATGCCACCCCCTACAGGCTGCTCTCGAACCCTTGCCAGCCAAGGAAAGGGGGACCTTCTAACAAGCCCCACAAGAAGAGGCAGTATGGCCCTCACCTTGCAGTGATTTCAGCTCATTTGCAAATTGAACCCTTTCTTTCAGTCGCCTCTTCCTCCTGACCGCTTTGCCCGCCACTTCTAACCCTGATGAAGAAATTGGAAATGAAAGGCAGTATTTCTCACTATACAGATCTTCTATACATTGTTAAAGTATTGATGTCTAACCAGAGTAATAAAGAGTTTCTCATTTCACTTAATTCTTAACAAGTTAGTTTGGCTGATGTAAGGCATAATTCTATCCTGTTGGCCTTTGGCCCAGTTAGGATGGGAGCACTGAGTTGGGCACATGAATATCTGTTCTACAGACGAATGCCAGTGACAGTTATTATTATTGCATGCACAGGGTCAAAGGCAGGAATGTATACATTTCCTGAAGATACTTGTTTGAGTGTCTGAGAAACAATGATTTATCAGAAAGCTTAGGGCACATAAGAGAGAAAGTGACTGTTGTGTTACACTCAGCAAAATTTCAAAGTTACAGATAAGGGTGATGAACTTGTATGTTTCTATATAGAAGATACTTGGGTTATGAATGGTGGTCCTATGTTAAATGTATATGTTTGATGCCTATATAATGGAATGGATATGCACTTAATCAGTGTCAGTTCTCTCAGTACTGAGCTGGATTCAAAACATTGGTTTTATTAATAAAGAACTTTTGCATAGCATGAAATCTTTCTTTAATTGATTAAAATCTAAGAACTTCCTCATCACTCCTGCTTCCTTCTGCTGCTGCTTCTTTGCTATTCTCTCTTCTTCACTGCTTCTTCACCACAGTCTCTTGTCTATCACCTCCTCTCCTCTCCACTCCTCTCCAGCTGAAGTCCAAGAGAAAACTGCCAGAGAGGAGTTTGAAGCACTCCATTTATCCTTCCCTGGCGAACAGATCGAAAACTGTTTCCCTCAGATACACTGGACAAGGAGCTCCTTCCCTTCCCTGATTGGGATGCAGGAATGACTGCATGCAGGGGTGCCTAGGAAGAAGACACCTATGAGGGTAGCCAGTTTTCCTGGATTCTGGAAAATGTTACGTATATTAGCTTAACAAAAAGGTTAAGCTGATGTACTGGGTGATTTTGGGGGAAAAGCTGTACTGCGATATAATCTCAAAAATAATAGAATGATTTCAATATGAATCCAAGGCAGACCTTTCAACATCACAGTAATCCACGTTTATGCACCAACCACCAATGCTGAAGAGGCTGAAATTGACCAATTCTATGAAGACTTACACAACACCTTCTAGAACTGACACCAAAGAAAGATGTTCTTGTCATTATAGGGGACTGGAATGCTAAAGTAGGGAGTCAAGAGATAAAAGGAACAACAGGCAAGTTTGGCCTTGGAGTTCAAAATGAAGCAGGGCAAAGGCTAATAGAGTTTTGTCAAGAGAACAAGCTGGTTATCACAAACACTCTTTTCCAACAACACAAGAGGCAACTACACATGGACATCACCAGATGGGCAATACCGAAATCAGATTGATTATATTCTCTGCAGCCAAAGATGGAGAAGCTCTATACAGTCAGCAAAAACAAGACCTGGAGCTGATTGTGGCTCTGATCATCAGCTTCTTATAGCAAAATTCAAGCTTAAACTGAAGAAAGGAGGAAAACCCACTGGGCTAGTCAGGTATAATCTAAACCAAATCCCTTATGAATACACAGTGGAAGTGAAGAACAGATTTAAGGAACTAGATTTGGTGGACAGAGTGCCTGAAGAACTATGGATGGAGGCTCGTAACATTGTACAGGAGGCAGCAACAAAAACCATCCCAAAGAAAAGGAAATGCAAGAAAGCAAAGTGGCTGTCCAACGAGGCCTTACAAATAGCAGAGAAGAGAAGGGAAACAAAATGCAAGGGAGATAGGGAAAGTTACAGAAAACTGAATGCAGACTTCCAAAGAATAGCAAGGAGAGACAAGAGGGCCTTCTTAAATGAACAGTGCAAAGAAATAGAGGAAAATAATAGAAAGGGAAAAACCAGAGATCTGTTCAAGAAAATTGGAGATATTAAAGGAACCTTTTGTGCAAAGATGGACATGATAAAGGACAAAAATGGTAGGGACCTCACAGAAGCAGAAGACATCAAGAAGAGGTGGCAAGAATACACAGAGGAATTATACCAGAAAGATCTGGATATCCCAGACAACTAGGATAGTGTGGTTGCTGACCTTCAGCCAGACATCCTGGAGAGTGAATTCAAGTGGGCCTTAGAAAGCATGGCTAACAACAAGGCCAGTGGAGGTGATGGCATTCCAGTTGAACTATTTAAAATCTTAAAAGATGACGCTGTTAAGGTGCTACACTCAATATTCCAGCAGTTTGGAAAACTCAGCAGTGGCCAGAGGATTGGAAAAGATCAGTCTACATCCCAATCTCAAAGAAGGGCATTGCCAAAGAATGCTCCAACTACCGTACAATTGCACTCATTTCACACGCTAGCGAGGTTATGCTCAAAATCCTACAAGGTAGGCTTCAGCAGTATGTGGACCGAGAACTCCCAGAAGTACAAGCTGGATTTTGAAGGGGCAGAGGAACTAGAGACCAAATTGCTAACATGCACTGGATTATGGAGAAAGCCAGAGAGTTCCAAAAATGGTCTGAAGCTCAACATAAAAAAAAACTAAGATCATGGCCACTGGTCCCATCACCTCCTGGCAAATAGAAGGGGAAGATATGGAGGCAGTGACAGATTTTACTTTCTTGGGCTCCATGATCACTGCAGATGGTGACAGCAGCCACGAAATTAAAAGACGCCTGCTTCTTGGGAGGAAAGCGATGACAAACCTAGACAGCATCTTAAAAAGCAGAGACATCACCTTGCCGACAAAGGTCCGCATAGTCAAAGCTATGGTTTTTCCAGTAGCGATGTATGGAAGTGAGAGCTGGACCAGAAAGAAGGCTGACCGCCGAAGAATTGATGCTTTTGAATTGTGGTGCTGGAGGAGACTCTTGAGAGTCCCCTGGACTCCAAGGAGAACAAACCTATCCATTTTGAAGGAAATCAACCCGGAGTGCTCACTGGAAGGACAGATCCTGAAGCTGAGGCTCCAATGCTTTGGCCATCTCATGAGAAGAGAAGACTCCCTGGAAAAGACCCTGATGTTGGGAAAGTGTGAAGGCAAGAGGAGAAGGGGACGACAGAGGACGAGATGGTTGGACAGTGTCACCGAAGCTACCAACATGAATTTGACCCAACTCCGGGAGGCGGTGGAAGACAGGAGGGCCTGGCGTGCTGTGGTCCATGGGGTCACGAAGACTTGGACACGACTTAACGACTAAACAACAACAACTGGGTTATTTTAGCTTTGCATGCAGCTCTTACCTGGAGCAATAAGGATATGTTTCTTTACTCACATAGATATATGATTTTTATTTAACAGTTGTGACAATAATAGGAACAGTTTTGCACTGAGATTACACCTTTACTTTATATTTTCCCCTCTTTTTAGTATATTGTACTTTTCCTTAATGTGTAATAAGGCTTAGCCTCTTCTTAGATAAAATCTGGCCTGCCCATTGTTCCACCTGTTTTGCACACATACCAGAAACTTCCTGGATAATAAAGGAGGAGGCAAGCTTTGAGCTTGGGATTGTTGCTAATAATGAAGGGACCATGTACACAAAAGCACACACAAGAAGAACACACCTTTGATCAGATCACACAGAATACAGTTTGGAAAGATAAAACACAGCCAGCTATACATATATATGTACATGTTTTTCGTTCCCTCAAAGAGTCTCTGTAATGGAATAAGGCTGGCCAGGTTTCCTTTGCCAGGACGGGTTATCTTGCTTTCCAATCTAGATTGGAGAAGCAAACAGACACAGCAGGGGTCGCTCCTTCCACCAACAGACACAGCTGGGTTTTGTCACTCTTCCCCCAGGCAAATACCAGGACCAATTCTTATGCAAATTGAACTCCGGCACCTGGACAGTCTCACTGTACCTTGGAAATCTCCTTTTTATCCAACCTTGTAACCTCTCTGCAAGATAATAAATTGCTTTCCTGTCAGAACAATACAACAGTGTAACCATGTATTTCCATAATTGCTGTCTATAGACCCACCCTGTTGACCTCCCCCAGTCGCGCACCCCCCAGTGTCCCTAGTTTGTTTCCCTCAAACCCTGGTCCCACCTTTGGACACGACGTTCTTAATTCTCCATACACCAACTGCCACCAGTGGATCTTTATCCACACTTTACCAATAATGTTGTCTGGACACGTGTTGTCAAATATAACTGATTATTTATTGTTTAGTTGTAGAATCACATAAGTATTTTAATAGATGTTGTATTGTGTTGTACTCATTACTTGGACATTAGACACGCTTCTTTATTGGTAGTACTTTTCATATAAATCACTGTGAATCACTGGAATACAATTAGATGACTGTCTATTTATTTCACTTCTATCTTTTATCTATTCTTTAATTCATACACCAACTATACCACACCAACTTTCCAATCTCTCACATCAAACTCCTCTAAAACCTCCTATCTCTTGCTCTCTCAGTTTCCAACTGTCTCTCTGACCCCGCCCTCCTGTCCTCTCATAGGCTCCAGCTCTAGAGCTATACATGACGGACAGGTGGGACATGGGCATTCCGCCACATACCTCCCCCCTTGGAAAGTTTGTTTCATGGGGTAAAACTTATGGTAGTTTACCCTCATGAACAACGTAGGCTTTTTCTTAACAATATTTCTAACATTTTTTTTCAATGCAATTCTCATTTACACATTTGCAATTTATACTTACTCTATACTTACTCTTTTACTTAGTTGAAAGCATATTATTCTTATTACTTTATATTCAAATAACATTAATCAACATTTTTATTACTTACAAACCACTTCAGTCACTTTTATTCTTACTTATCATTAGTTCATCTATAAATTGCATTTTTATTTATTTCATATACATATACTCTTAGAATATTTATTTAGAACAATTTTAATACCATTACAAGTTACATTTTCTTTGTTTCCATCAGTCATTCTTCTGGTCTTCTTGATAAGGCGTCCTTGGCTACCACAGTTTGAGTCCCTTAGACTCTGGATCCACAAAGTCACAGTCTTGTAGGGGTATGGCCCACCTCATCAACTTCTTATTGTTCTGACAGTCCGCAACCACAGCCATGGGGAATGGTCTGTGCATGGAACAAAATGTCTTCCCCATATGTACGGTCCGAGCTTCCGCAAAGACCATACAATCGCCAGACACTCACGGTATATGATGGACAGGTGTCTCTCGCCAGCCTGCAGCTTCTTGCTCAGGAACGTCACCGGATGAAGGTCCCCGTTGTCATCCTCCTGGCTCAGCCCGGCTCGCAGTCCGATGTGGGATGCCTCTGTGTAGACGGTGCTCCCTCGCTGGAAATCTGGTTCTCTCAGGGCAGGACCGGTCATCAGCGCAGTCTCCAACCTCTCGAAGGTCTCTTCACAGTTGCTCGACCACAGGATCTCGTCAGCTTTTCTTTTATGGGTTAGGTCCAATAAAGGGGTGGCTATTTCACTAAAATTTTGGATAAATCGTCTATAATAGCCAACTAACCCTAAGAAAGATCTGATTTTTTCCTTCAACATCTCATCCAGTTCTTGGCGAACCTTGGTTACATATGGCCCTGTGACTCTGTATGGAGTGACAGCTTGAGGGGGTGCATCTCCAGTATCAATTTTGTGCACCACTCCCTTTGCTACACCTGGCTTATTGGAGAAGACCTGCTTGTATTTTATTAGCAAGGCTCTTGCTTCCATTTTCCGCTCTGGGTTTAGTGTGTCACAGATCTTTACATCTTCTGGGTTATATTGGGGTTCGCCTCGCCCTTCCCAATATGGCAATTCATGTTTCTCATTGTCAGCTTCTTTTATGGCATATAGGACAATATTTTCTTTTCTATGGTACGGTTTAATCATGTTTACATGTACTACTCTTCGACCTTCCTCTCCTTCCTCCTGAATTATGTAATTCACCTCACTCATCTTGGAGATTATTCTAAAAGGACCTGCCCAATTTAACTGCAGTTTGTTCCCCTTAATAGGTTTCAGCATCAGGACTTCATCTCCAGGACTGAATGATCTTTCTCTGGCCTTTTTGTCATACCATAGCTTCTGTTTGCCTTGCTGCCTCAGCAAGTTTTCTGAAGCTAACTTCAGCGATTGCTGCAAGGAGTTCATCAGGGTATCTAGGTACTGGATCACAGTTTCAGGATCTTGTTCCCTCTGCTCTTCCCAATTTAGTCTTAGTAGATCAAGGGGTCCCTGCACTTTTCTCCCAAATAACAATTCAAAAGGACTGAATCCAGTGCTTTCCTGGGGTACAGACCTATACGCGTATAATAAGGGTTGTAATCTCTGATCCCAATCATTGGGATTTGCTGCTGTATATGCCCTGATCATTCGCATTAGGGTTCCATTAAATTTCTCCCTGCTAGTTACTGTAGGGAATGGTCCCACAATGTCCAGGCCTATGCATTGAGATGGGGTAGATATGATTGGTAAAGGGCCCAAGTTTGCTTTAGCTTTATCCTTGCCCGTACCCTGCCTTTGCCATACATCACCTATTAGACAGTATGATTGTATTTGCTTCCCCATTCCTGGCCAGTAGAAATTCTGAGCTATTCTCTGCTTTGTGTGTGTGATTCCTAAATGAGCATTATGTTCTTTCTCCATAATCCTTTCCCTGTATTTCAAAGGGATCACCAGTTGTTGTTGAACATTTTCCCCTCCCCTCTGAGGCTTAATTAAGACCTTTCTGTATAACAGGTCTTTTGCCACACAGAACTCTTCAGGGCTTTCCGGGGTTAGTGTTCCTTCTCTGGCTGGCTCAAAGCATTGTTGTAGCGTAGAATCCTGTCTTTGCTCTTGTTTAAAAGCCTTTTCCTGAGGATTTCTTATAACTACCACCTCAGCTGTTATATTGTCTTCCTCTCCTCCTATAATTTCATTAGGGATCTCACAATTTTCTTCAGGTTTTGCTCTTTTTTCTATCTGGGAGCGAGTAGTGATTAAAACACTCTTTACATGCTCAGATAGATCTAATCCAATCAAACATGGAGCAGGAATTTGATTCGTGAGGGCCACCTTCCACACTCCAGTCCACCCTTGATATTTCATTGGTATTTGAGCCATTGGTAGAGTAATTAATTCTTTCCCAATCCCTTTTATGGTTATGTATTCATTTCTTACTATATTTTTCTGAGGGATAATATCAGGATGACACAAAGTCACCTGTGAGCAGGAGTCTCTCACCGCTAGATATTTTATATTATTTATATAAATGGGTTCCCCAGAACACCGAAACAATTCTTGGTTATTTTCAATATAAAAGCATTGGACAATGTTGGCTAATGGCAGCTGTTTATCCTGGTCCTCTGCCACCTCTGTTTCAGCGCCACTTTCAATTGCCTCAACTGTCTTTCCCTGCTGTTGTACATAGTACACTTTCCTGGGTACATTTCCACCTCCTTTCTGTGGAACCTCTTTATTCTTTAAGGTTTGGCATTGGGAAATGAAGTGCCCTGGTTTCCCACAGCCATAACACAATTTTGGACCCCTTTGTTCAAAGAGAGGGGACTTTTCTCCCTTCCCTTCAAAACTTTGTTTCATCTGTTGATTCTGCTCTGAGGGTTCGCTTCTAAAATGGCCTCCAGTATTCTGATAGTTCTTGTGGTAATCTCTGGGTTCTTTTCTTCTTTCCTCCCAGCTGTTACCTCCAAGTTTTACCTCAGAATATTTTGGGTTTCGTATTTGTGAGATAAAATCAGCTTCTTCACTCGCCTGTCGAACCGTTCTGGGCTTTTTATCCCTGACCAAATACCTTAGTTCTCCTGGTAGAACTGAATAGAATTGTTCTAGCCCTATAATATCTTTCATTTCTTCTAAAGTCTCAACTTTAGCGTGTTCTAGCCACTTCTCCAAGTATTTGACCAGATTGGCTCCCAATTGATAATATGATTCCTCAGGTTTTCTTTTCAATGTTCTAAATTTCTGTCTGAGGTGCTCAGCATTGATCCCATACCTTGCGTAAACCAACTTCCTGAAGGCTTCATAGTCTCTTGCTTGATCTGGGGCCATTTGAGAATAAATCTCATTTAATTCTCCACTTATTTGAGACCTGAGAATAATCATTCTCTCCTCAGCTTTCACTTTATAGTCCCAGCATGTTCTCTCGAATGCAATGAGGAATGCCTCAGCACAATCACCCTTTCTGAATTGAGGGAATTTCTTTAAGTCAGCTTTTGATAAATTCCCCTCCTCAGTATTTGAATTATTATTAATATTATTCTGTGCTGATAATTCTAATCGTCTCATTTCTAGTTGGTATTCCATCTGTCTCTTTTCTAGTTCCATCTCTTTTTGTCTTTCCTCGGCCCTAATCCTTTCTCTCTCAAAATCTAACTCATTTTGTCTTAGCTGGAATTCCTGTTCCAATTTCCACTTTTGAAACTCTTGGGAGGTTAAAGCAGCTTCTCCCCTTGAGGTACTATCCTCCTGAGCATCATCATATTGCTCAGCTAATTCAGGGCTTTCCTCTGCGTGAGGTAAACCTTGTATATCAGATACCTCCATTGTTAACCGTTTCCCCCTCTTAGAAGGCATGGTTTATTTGTCTTTCTCTGGATAAGTTGGTTGGTTTATTAGAGGCAAATAGACAAGCCTCAATTTAAAACCACTTTTTCCTTTTCTGTGTTAGAGAGAGAGAGTGATATACAGTAGCCCTTCTGCTGCAGCAGCAGACAGATGGTTACTTTATTTCTTTCTTTAGGCACCTAGCCTTCTCTGGTTCTGAAACACTGTTTCTTCCAGTCTCCAGACACCCAGCTTTTTCCTTTAATATTTATATTATTCCAGCCACCACTTAGATTTTGTCCCCTCAGCTTCCTTGGACCTTGGCTTCCTTTTTATTCCCTTCTGCGCTCCTCTTTCAGAGCTAGGGATCTAAAGTTAGCCCTCTTGGTCTTTCCCTAAGCTTGAGGTAAATTTTAAACACTAAATTCTCCTCAGAGTCTCTTCCTGCCTTAGTCTTTCCACGATCAGGAGTCCCTTCCAAGCTATCCACACAGAGCTTTTAGGGTTCCCCACTCCTTCTCATTGGACTAACAGGTCCCTCAGACTCAGAGAATTTCTGTTCTCTTTTCTTTGGCTCACTGGAATTTATTTATTTCATATCCCACCGCTGATGCCACCACTTATGTCGCGCACCCCCAGTGTCCCTAGTTTGTTTCCCTCAAACCCTGGTCCCACCTTTGGACACGACGTTCTTAATTCTCCATACACCAACTGCCACCAGTGGATCTTTATCCACACTTTACCAATAATGTTGTCTGGACACGTGTTGTCAAATATAACTGATTATTTATTGTTTAGTTGTAGAATCACATAAGTATTTTAATAGATGTTGTATTGTGTTGTACTCATTACTTGGACATTAGACACGCTTCTTTATTGGTAGTACTTTTCATATAAATCACTGTGAATCACTGGAATACAATTAGATGACTGTCTATTTATTTCACTTCTATCTTTTATCTATTCTTTAATTCATACACCAACTATACCACACCAACTTTCCAATCTCTCACATCAAACTCCTCTAAAACCTCCTATCTCTTGCTCTCTCAGTTTCCAACTGTCTCTCTGACCCCGCCCTCCTGTCCTCTCATAGGCTCCAGCTCTAGAGCTATACATGACGGACAGGTGGGACATGGGCATTCCGCCACAGGAGGCAGTGACAGATTTTACTTTCTTGGGCTCCATGATCACTGCAGATGGTGACAGCAGCCACGAAATTAAAAGACGCCTGCTTCTTGGGAGGAAAGCGATGACAAACCTAGACAGCATCTTAAAAAGCAGAGACATCACCTTGCCGACAAAGGTCCGCATAGTCAAAGCTATGGTTTTTCCAGTAGCGATGTATGGAAGTGAGAGCTGGACCAGAAAGAAGGCTGACCGCCGAAGAATTGATGCTTTTGAATTGTGGTGCTGGAGGAGACTCTTGAGAGTCCCCTGGACTCCAAGGAGAACAAACCTATCCATTTTGAAGGAAATCAACCCGGAGTGCTCACTGGAAGGACAGATCCTGAAGCTGAGGCTCCAATGCTTTGGCCATCTCATGAGAAGAGAAGACTCCCTGGAAAAGACCCTGATGTTGGGAAAGTGTGAAGGCAAGAGGAGAAGGGGACGACAGAGGACGAGATGGTTGGACAGTGTCACCGAAGCTACCAACATGAATTTGACCCAACTCCGGGAGGCGGTGGAAGACAGGAGGGCCTGGCGTGCTGTGGTCCATGGGGTCACGAAGACTTGGACACGACTTAACGACTAAACAACAACAACTGGGTTATTTTAGCTTTGCATGCAGCTCTTACCTGGAGCAATAAGGATATGTTTCTTTACTCACATAGATATATGATTTTTATTTAACAGTTGTGACAATAATAGGAACAGTTTTGCACTGAGATTACACCTTTACTTTATATTTTCCCCTCTTTTTAGTATATTGTACTTTTCCTTAATGTGTAATAAGGCTTAGCCTCTTCTTAGATAAAATCTGGCCTGCCCATTGTTCCACCTGTTTTGCACACATACCAGAAACTTCCTGGATAATAAAGGAGGAGGCAAGCTTTGAGCTTGGGATTGTTGCTAATAATGAAGGGACCATGTACACAAAAGCACACACAAGAACACACCTTTGATCAGATCACACAGAATACAGTTTGGAAAGATAAAACACAGCCAGCTATACATATATATGTACATGTTTTTCGTTCCCTCAAAGAGTCTCTGTAATGGAATAAGGCTGGCCAGGTTTCCTTTGCCAGGACGGGTTATCTTGCTTTCCAATCTAGATTGGAGAAGCAAACAGACACAGCAGGGGTCGCTCCTTCCACCAACAGACACAGCTGGGTTTTGTCACTCTTCCCCCAGGCAAATACCAGGACCAATTCTTATGCAAATTGAACTCCGGCACCTGGACAGTCTCACTGTACCTTGGAAATCTCCTTTTTATCCAACCTTGTAACCTCTCTGCAAGATAATAAATTGCTTTCCTGTCAGAACAATACAACAGTGTAACCATGTATTTCCATAATTGCTGTCTATAGACCCACCCTGTTGACCCACCCTGTTGTAAAATTCTATCCCTTCTGTGATTCCCACTCTGATAAAGTTTTGGATTCCTTTGTAACCCCATCCCTTCTGCCAATAGGTCATGAACCATCCATTTCTCCATTTCTCCTCACATTTCCTTGTACCATGAACCACCCATTTCTCCTCCCATTCCCTTGTGTAACCAATGTTATAAAAGTCATGGTCTTTTTCTGCATGACACGGTTGTTCTTGCCTACACTTGGAGGCATGACTTCCGTCACACCTTTTATTTAGCTAAATAAAACAGCAACCATTTGAACTCTCTCTCATGTCAAGGTTATTGGTGTTAAAGCTTTGACTTGCTATTCCAGGAGACTAGCTCCTGGTTTCAACAATAAGTCTCCCCTCCCCTCCATTCTTCACACATCTTTTTTGATAGAAAAGTGGAAAAGGTTTCCAGGTCATCCAGCGGGATGTCATCTTGCAGCCATTTCTCACAACAGGAATGCCCCTGTGGCCTGTTGTATGAGAAGGGAAACCAGGGACTACTACTGCCAATTTTGGATACCAAGAGTAGAATCCTATTGGGAAAGGTGGAACATAAGGGCTCCACAGACTTTGACTTGCAGCTAATCTGTCATTCCAAAATAATCTGTACATGTTCTATCTTTGATAATGAAAAGCTATTTAAAAAGCAAAATGGGCTGGTAACCTTGTGGAACTTGTCTTTATAGTTCAGAGTTATTACTGCATTTGAATATTGATAAACCTTTCTGATTTATCACATAGTGATATTTATTACAGATTCTCTTTTTTCCCCTTACTATTGGTTCCAGTGGTTTCATTTTTCTTTCTGTTTCCTTTTGGGAACGTTCTTTCTGTGCGTTGCTGCAGTTATGCATGCCAGAGATTGCCCAATTGAAAACAATGGGGATTTCCACCTGTACAAGGGATTAGTCAATTTCTCCTTGAGCAAGTGGTAGGGAAAGAGGAACTGTGCACAGAACAGACCAATTCCCTATGGGGTCCACAAACAACAGGATACTGGAACAAGTGGTTAATTATAAACAAAGCCTTCCATCCCAGGAACAAATCAATGATATGCTTAGATCACCTCCATGCATTCTGAAGTAGTAGAAACTGGGATCACAACTGCCTAATTTAGATTAATTTTGGGAGCCAGAAACATGCTCTAATCTACTGCAGAACACCCACCAATCTACCAGCAGATCCTGAACTATTTTCTACCCACATTAGGATATTAAGAAGGTCAAGCAGCAGAGAATGAGCAACTACACTGAAGTCAGTGGAGGAGACTGAATGAAGATGGATGGAGGACCTAAGATCTTACAGTAACGAGGGTTGTATTATGACATATATTGATTCAAGACTAGATTCTCAACAATTCCCAATATTAATCAATACACTGTGTGAAGATTTTAACTCTTGTAAATAACCTGAATTTCAGGGCTTTATGGGCTTCTCAAAAATGGTGATACCCATTAGCAAATATTTCAGAGCTTCTGCCTAGCAGTGTACAAAGTGAGAAGACTGTGGCATGTGCCTTTCCTATGGGCTCATGTATGGAGTAGTTGAGCATGTTTAACAGAGGTTAAAGGGGGGGATTTCCGTCTCACAGAAGACTTTTGCATATACTACGTAGGACCTACATTTGTGAATAGTGTACCGGCTTCTTTTTGTAGCCTATGGTCAAATGATAGAGTTATTTAGTTCCTCATTTCCTCCGTTTTATGAACGTGCAATATTGTCCTTCTGTGTCCATGATTCAAAATGCCTGGAAATGGCCTGATATTGCTGTAAAATATCACGACAGCATTGCCAGCAGGAAAATGGGTGCCAAGCTTTACATAGCAAAGGGCAGCCTGCATGTTGACAACACCCATGCCAGCAATTGTCAAGGTAAAATTTACAGGCCTAAGCAGTACAAGAGTCTTAATGAGCAGCCATAACAAACAGGTGTGTTGAAATGCTGAGTCAGGATGACTCAGGAGGGCTGGCTCTGAGATGATGCAATGTCTGTGGTGATTGGACACAGCCAGATGTACAAATGTATATATGTGGACTGTGTATAGTAGATGTACTTCTTCTTTTCTTGATGAGTTCATGCTGTTATGCTGCTGGTCTGCACTTCTGTAAATATTCCTGTAAATACACGTCTGGTGCTGGAGAAGCTGCTTGTGTGTGTGTGAGTCATTTTACCACCAGGACCTGATGTCACTCTGCTAATTTTGCGCGTAATTGCGCTAACAAGGGGTTATGGGCCCAGCGACGCGCCCTGCGACAACCGCCTTGCACCAAGGAAGTTGGTGAGTACCAGTGGGTGCCACTATAGTATATGGAAGAAGTGGAGGTCCAGGAAGGTGGGAGTTCTGCCGTTAAAAGCCCAGGAGGGGAAAGAAAATGGAGGACTGAGAACAAAGGCAGCAGCATGCAGGCGTTTGGGGGAGTAAGCATGGGATGCTTTCCCTTGACAAGGCTAAATGAAAAGAATTACCAGACGTGGTCCATTAAAGCCGAGATGTTATTAAGAAGGGAGGATTTGTGGAAGATTGTAGACGATCCCCCCTCGGCACTTGATGAGGATGAAGAATGGCTAAATGAAAGAGCCTTAAGCACAATAATCCTATGCCTGGAAGACAGCCAGTTGGTCCATGTGCGCGGTTTGACCTCGGCAAAACAATGTTGGGACACTTTGAAAAAGATTTATGTAAGGGACACGGCAGGAACAAAGGTGTCTCTAACAAGAAAACTGTATAGATGCAGACTAGAACGTGGTGGGAATGTGTCTGAACATCTACAGAAAATGAAAAACCTGTTTAATGAACTTGAACAAAGAGGCATGGAATTTGCAGGAAATCACAAAGTTTATGTTATATTAAGCAGCTTATCAGAGGACTTTGATGTGTTAGTGACCAGCTTGGAGTCTATGGCAGAAGAAGATTTCTCCCTGGAGTACCTGACGGGCAGATTGCTGGAGGAGGAGCAATGGAGGAGTGAAAGGTCTGACAGCAAAATGAAAGATGACAGCACACGACGAAAGAAACAAGACAGCTGGCAACAGAGACGAGATTTCAGCCCACAGCAGAGGAATGCTGCTTCCAGGAGGGGAGAGCAAAACAGCAGAGCCATGACTGTGAGACGCTGTTTCAACTGTGGATCTGAAAAACATTTGCAGAGAGACTGCAGACAAGCTGACTGCAGAAGCGAAGGAAAGAGAAAAGGGAGGATTTCTCTTGTCCGGGCAGCTGATAAAACTAAGGTTGTTAAAGACGCCAGCTGGATAATTGACAGCGGGGCTGTGTGCCACCTAACTAACAAAAAAGATTTATTTTATTTTCTAGGAACATCGGAGCAAAGCTGCGTGAGCCTGGCAAATGGAGAAAAATCTGCCGTCGCTGGAGAAGGGACAGTTTTTGTACCAGGTCTGAGAAAGGAACTTAAAAATGTATTGTTAGTTCCACAGCTAGATTGTAATATCCTTAGCGTGTCTACACTTGACAAAGAAGGCTATTCAGTGATATTTGAAAATAGTAACTGTACAATTAAGAAAGGAAACACAGTATGTACAACAGCAAAACTAGAAAACAATCTATATGTATTAAAAGGCAAAACACAGAATGACACACATGCCATAGTAAGGAACACACCCCAGCATGACCAGTGTGCTCATTTACTACATAGAAGATTAGGACACGTGAACTTTAGAACATTACAAAAGATGGAAACATTGGCTAAAGGTGTAAAATTGAAAGAATGTAAAAATTATCTAGATTGTGATGTTTGTAAACTGGCAAAGTCTAAAGTAAGTCCAAAAAGTAAGGAGCGAACCAGTCAAACAAAAAGACCTTTTCAGTTGGTGCACACTGATATAATTGGGCCTTTTGCGCCATCTATGGGTGGAGCAAAGTATGTGTTAGTCATTGTCGATGACTTTACAAGGTACTCATTTTGCTATTTGATAAAGACCAAAGCAGAGGTATTTAACCACTTTAGAAATTGGGTGAAATTTGTGGAGAAACATTATAACCACAAGGTGGCACAAATTCAGACAGACAGAGGGTCTGAATTTATGTCAAAAAGGTTCCAGACTTCGTTGGACAATACTGGAATATTTCATAGAAAGACTAGCCCATATTCACCTTTCCAAAATGGTGTTGCAGAACGTAGAAATGGGATTCTACAGACAATGAAGGATGCCCTATTAGCAGATGCTAATATGAGCCATGGATTTTGGGGTGAAGCTATTTTGACAGCGAATTATATTGTGAACAGGGTGTGGTCATCAGCGATAGAACAAACCCCATATTTTATGCTGTATGGGAGAGAGCCTTCATTGCAGCATATGAAAGCATTGGTTGTAGTGCCTGGGTGCACATCCCAAAAGAGACCTGAAGGAAAGGGAAACCAAAAGCAAAGAAAATGAGATTCTTGGGATATGAAAGAGGGTCCAAAGCATATCATTTCCTAGATGGAAACAGGGATGTGATAATCTCAAGATCTGCAAATTTTTGCGAACATGAGAATTGGGATAAGGTACATGCTAACACACAAGTTTACATTCCCTTAGCAGATAGTGAGAGAAGTCAGGAAAGACAGATAGAGCCAAAAGAAGAAGCTGAAGAGAGCACAAGCCAAAGCAACTCAGAAGAAGAAGATGATGGAGAGTGTAGTGAGGCAGAAAATGAGCCAGAACTTAAAGAAGAACCACAAATTAAGGAAGAGCCACAAATCCCCAGAAGATCTGAAAGGGCTAACAAAGGTATCCCTCCTACAAGGTTTGGTGTAGGGGAAATTAAGGTGTATCATGTTTACCAAGAGCCCAAAAGTTATGAGGAAGTAATGTTACTTCCAGAAATAGAGAAAAGGAAATGGCAAAAAGCCATGAAAGAGGAACTAAAGTCAATGGATGAACATAAAGTTTTCACAGAGATAAGGTTGCCACCAGAACACAAGGTAATTGGCAGCAAATGGGTCTTTAAAAGAAAATTGCAAAACAATGGGGATTTCAGATACAAAGCAAGGTTAGTGGCTCGGGTACACACAAAAGAAAAATGTACACTATGATGAAGTGTTTTCACCCACAGTAAAAGCAGAGACTATGAGAGTAGCTTTAACTCTGGCAGCATCCAGAAATTACATTATAAATCACTTCGATATAACAACAGCCTATTTGAATGCAGATTTAAAAGAGGAGTTGTATATGGCACAAGCACCTGGCTTTGAAAACTCAAAACCAGGAATGGTTTATAGATTAAACAAAGCCACTTATGGTCTACGACAATCGGCAAGGAATTGGAATCAATGTTTGCATTCTGCTTTAGAAAAGTTAAATTATAGAAACAGTCTGGCAGATCCATGTCTGTATATAAAAGAGTATGGAAATGAGCTAAACATTTTATTAGCTTATGTCGATGACATATGTTTCATGACCAAGGATCAAAGCCAAATAGATTTGTTTGAGAAACAATTGAAAAAGGAATTTAAATTGAAAAACCTAGGCCCAATACAAAATTATTTGGGGGTGCAAATACAGAAACAAAATAAAGGTTTTGTCTTAAGTCAAAAGATGAAAATAGAACAAATGCTGGAAAAATATAACATGGAAGAGTGTAAAAGTGTTCAGACCCCTATGATAGTAGATTTTCAGAAATCAGAGACAGAAAGCAAGGAATTTGAAAATCAGGAAATTTACCAGTCAGCAATTGGAAGTTTGATGTACTTGGCAAACTGGACAAGACCAGACATTGCTGCAGCAGTAAATATCTTAAGTAGACATGTGTCTAAGCCCACAGTAAAACACTGGCAAGGAGTGAAAAGAGTTTTTAGGTATTTGAAAGGAACACTTGACAAGCGTTTGGTCATAAAACCCTCAAAAGAATTGAAATTAATGGCAAATGTAGACAGTGATTGGGCAAATGATGAGACAGATAGAAAATCAATGTCTGGGTTTACTGTACTATTTGCAAATGTGTTAGTAGGATGCAAATCAAGAAAACAAAATTCCATTGCTACTTCGACAGCTGAAGCAGAGTTTGCAGCTTTGTCAGAGCTGTGTTCAGAAATCATTTGGTATAAACAAATAATCAAAGACCTAAGAGTTGAAGTAAACCATGCAATAAAGGTGTTTGAGGACAACACCACATGTATCCACATGGCCGTAACAGAAAAAATGCAAAACAGAAGCAAACATGTAGACATAAAATACCATAATGTCAGAGAAGCAATAAAAGAAAAGTTAATAGAGTTACAATACTGTGAAACAGAAAGAAACATTGCTGACATTATGACAAAACCCTTGAATATACAAAAACATAAGGAAATAACCGAAGAAATGGGTATATGTTCTGCTCAGGAGTAAATTAGGAGGGGTGTCAAGGTAAAATTTACAGGCCTAAGCAGTACAAGAGTCTTAATGAGCAGCCATAACAAACAGGTGTGTTGAAATGCTGAGTCAGGATGACTCAGGAGGGCTGGCTCTGAGATGATGCAATGTCTGTGGTGATTGGACACAGCCAGATGTACAAATGTATATATGTGGACTGTGTATAGTAGATGTACTTCTTCTTTTCTTGATGAGTTCATGCTGTTATGCTGCTGGTCTGCACTTCTGTAAATATTCTTGTAAATACACGTCTGGTGCTGGAGAAGCTGCTTGTGTGTGCGTGAGTCATTTTATCACCAGGACCTGATGTCACTCTGCTAATTTTCCGCATAATTGCGCTAACAGCAATCAGGTCTACAGAATACCCATTTCTAATCACTACCATTCACAAAATGACACCACACAAGGAAAAATGCCAGAAGCTGGCTCCTTTTTTCATCAGTTAACCACTTCTCATCCAAACAGAAAGCAATTGTCAGGGCTGTTTTTCAACAAGTGTGAATGTTAGTAACCAGAAGAGGGTATCATGTAGAACAGGGGTCCCCAACCCCCAGTCCGCAGCCTGGTGCCGGTCTGCGGCCATGGCAGGACCGGGCCGTGGAGACAGATCTCCCGCCCCCCTGCACGCACTCCCCCACCCACTCCACCCGCATGCACGCACGCCACCCGCATTCATGGGTGTCCCTCCCCTCTGTGAATGCGCCCCTCCCCTCCACGCATGTGTGCAAGTGCGCCCCTCCCCTCTGTGAGCATGCCCCACCTCTTCATGCATGCACAAAATCACGCCCCTCCCCTCAATGAGCACGCCCCTCCCCTCAGCGAGCGCCCTCCGCCCCTCAGTGAGCACGCTCCGCCCTCCCGCGAGTGCAGGGCGGTGCCCCCCCACGGACCCCCCCCAACTGGTCCATGACTCAGAAAAGGTTGGGGACCACTGATGTAGAATATCGTGAAGTCCAGTTTCAAATATATAATTTTTTGTTTTGACTGCCTCCATTTTTAGAATTGCCTTGTAGAATGTTGATTTGCTTTACTGCACAATAACATAGCTGCACCACAATGCAGTTATAATTACCTCTTTAAAATATGAAACAGTCTAAGGCTTCTCAACTACAACACATTTCTCACTTACAACCTCCTTTAAAGCCTTGCTTGAAGGCGTGGGGGGGGGGCAATGGGGAGGAAACCTTCCAGGAAACCAAAAACAAAACTGAACATCAGATATAATATGGGAAATTTAATTTCACACAGAAAGTAAGCAGAGTATTGACAGAGAGCCAAGAAAAAGATTCCCCACACCCTTCTCTTCTGGGAATTTTAGTTTATAGTGATTGTGCCTTCTCAGAAGCAAGGCACATAAATTACTTCCTTCCTAAAAATCAAAGTTAATTTTACCAACTGAACTGTTCCAACTGCTCTAAGTCAAGCCTTTTGCACTTAAGAGTTAAAAGGCACACGCTGCTCTCAAACAAAGAGATCTAAGAAGCAGGTTAAGGTTTTTTTTTTTAAACTACCTTTGGATTTGTTTAACATAATAGAAGGCAATTAACTTTATCAAAAAGGAGTGGAATATTAGCTCATATGAGAGAAATAAATGATTTTCACTTTTTATGCCTTGAATGTAGGAAATAAATAATGAAATATCATAGGTTGTCCTGTGCCAAAATTATTGAAATATTACAAAAGAACTCAAGGTTTCCAGAGAAAGCAGGTCGTCAGTTGAAATTAGAGGAGAAGTGCTGATGTTCTTGCATGTGCAAGGAGATTTGGGGATTGCACTGCTATGCCTGGGGTGGAGGGAGGCATCCTGCCTTTCCAGGAATCAAGCATTAGGTTTGAGAATTGACAGGTTTCAACTTTTTCTTGAGTGAGTGACCCAGGGCAATTGGTATGGAAAGTATCAGTCCATGGGAGGCCATAGGGCAGTTGAAATTCTACAATGGTAGAACATTGGAACACTTAGCTTTTTGGACTGCAGCTCCCAGAATCCCACAGTGGCCTTGCTGGCTGTGGAATTCCGACGTAGCCAGAAAAGGAGAGATGTTTCATATCTCTACACGTAGGGCAGGGAACTGTCTCTCAAAATAACACAAAAAATAACCATAAAGGTAATACATCTTGTAAAGAGTCATGTCATGCAGTGGTTAAACTGCAGGACTGCAGCCAAGCCTCTGCTCATGACCTGAGTTTGATCCCAAAGGGTTCCGGTAGGCAGTTCAAGGTTGACTCAGCCTCTTATTCCTCTGAGGTCAGTAGATTGAGTGCCCAGCTTGCTGGGGGTGGGGGGCAAAGTTCCTTGCATAATGACATTGTAAACTGCTTCAAGTAATATGGGGGAGTATATAAGCTGAAACAATAATAATAATAAAGATGATAGTAGTACTCCCACATTCCAGTGTGGTTGACCTGTTACATGCTCTGCTCTGCTCATTAATTATCTCCTAGAAAAAAGGAATGATAATCCATGTCCAAATATTCTCTACCTAGAAAACCCTGAAAAGGGTTGCCATAAGTCATAAACGACTTGACGGCACATTATTATTATTATTATTATTATTATTATTATTATTATTATTATTATTATTATTATTATTATTATTATTATTATTATTATTATTATTATTATTATTATTATTAAACACCAGGCACACTCAAAATTATAAAAACATTGACTGGTATTATATAACATATACAAACCTAAGTATCTGTTAAATATCAGTGCAGTATGTATATTGTTCCTAATCGTTTTTTGTAGCTCTGATGGTGTGATTTCTGAGATCTGCAATTGCTTATAGTACTGTGTGAAATTTCTTGATATTGTTCCCAAAGCCCCAATGACTATGGGGACCACTGAAGTGTGTTTCTTCCAGAGGCGAGATGTTTCGATTGCCAGGTCTCTGTACTTTGTTAGTTTTTCCAATTCTTTGTTTTCAACTCTGGCATCCCCTGGAATTACAATGTCAATGATCCAGATATTTCTTCGTTCTATTACTACTATGTCTGGTGTGTTATGTTCGAGGTGTCTGTCCGTTTGGATCCGGAAATCCCACAAGATCTTGACTTCCTCATTTTCTGACACCTTCTCTACCTGACGTTCCCATGGGTTTTTGGAGGCTGGCAAGTTATATTTTTTGCATAATGACCAGTGCACTAACCTTTCCACTCAATTGTGTCTAACTTTGTAATCTGTTTGTGCAATCTTTGGACATTCGCAGATGAGGTGTGACACAGTTTCATCTTTTTCTTGGCAGAATCGACATATCCTGTTAGCACTAACTCCTTGGATCTTAGCTTTCATCACGTTGATTTGGAGTGCTTGTTCTTGTGCAGCAAAAATCAAGCCTTCAGTTTCTTTCTTAAAGGTCTCCAGTTTTAGCCATGCCCACGTAGAATTATGATCATGCTTTCCATCAATATTCCTCAGGTGTTGTCCATGTAGTGGTTTATTTTTCCAGCTGTTTAATTTCTTTTCAAATTGTTGTTTCTTATATTGAGCCTTTGTTTCTGTGGTTTTCAAAATATTCTCCATTTTCACTGCTTTCAGTAATGTTTCTCTGCTTGTACAGATATAATAATTTAGGCTTCTTTTTTCTTCCTCTACTACCTGCTGAATTTCCAGTAATCAATCGCCTCTGATTTTTTGTGGTAATTATTATTATTATTATTATTATTATTATTATTATTATTATTATTATTATTATTATTATTATTATTATTATTATTATTATTATTATTATTATTATTATTATTATTATACCAGTACTATTCCCCCGTTGAGTTTCCATGGCAAACTGAGGATTTGAACCCTGATTTCCAGAGTCCTAGTCCATAACTCTATTCAGTAAATCACACTGGGTACATATTTGTATATACTAGTTAAATTAGTATGTGCAAATTTAATGGGAAAATGTCCTCCCTTTTTGTGAAAAATTGCCTCTTTTTTGGTGTTTCTTTTCCTTCACAGCCTGCTTTTTTGTGACGTCTGTCCTCCTTTTTTAGTGATAGACCAGTGACCACACTAGTGTTCACATTTATTTAGCTAAAAGAACTGAAATTTGTCATGAAATGTATGTGTTAGTGATCACTTCTCTTTTTGAATAGCTTATATAATTTTGATGAAACAGTACATTTTGGAGTTTTTACAACCTCGCATGCTGCCTATTGTTTGACTATAAGGGACTTTTCTGGGCTATGGTGACTGTCAATTTATCCTGCTCTAACCAATCAATGCCTCCTGCCTCTGAATTCAAAGAGAGTTCCACCTCTGTGTTGAGTGCTCCTTTTCTTCTCTTTAGTCTTTTGGAAGCAGTTGTTAGCTTGTTGTTGATCTGTTCACAACAGTAAGTAATGAAACTATGTTTCTCTTTCACCTAAAAATGTCTCAGAGTGAGTTAATGATACCTTAAGTGCCAGTTAAAGAGAAAGGGGTGGATTCTGTAGCTATTCTTCTCTATGAGTCTCTCTACTTTTACTGAGTAGCACAAGGAATTTTTCCAGAAATTCAAAACTCTGCAACAGCACAAATGGAAATTATGATGCCCCCCAAAGTGGTGCAAGTTAGATTTCATCGGAATGATGCTTTTTAAGTGCTCCTAGGCACTGTTTCCTTGTTATTCAAATTTATTCATATCACAGCACTTTGTACTTTCTCCTTCTTTTGGTGAACAGCTGCCTCTTTTCATTCAGCCTTATTTCTAAGAAGTGGGACTTTCCCATGTGCACTGAGTATATAAGCATAAGTAATTTCAGTATGAAACCTTCCTTTTTTTTAATCCAACCCATTGTCTTCACTATAGTGTTGGCTACATTGACAAGAGTCACCAAGGTGCACAACTTGAGTTTGGACCAATCCACATGATAATTTTTTACAAATAAGCACCACAGATATCCTTAGAATGTTGTTTGTGCTACTGAATATGTTGTGGTGTCCTATAGATGTGATTTGGGTATGATGTGTAGAACAGCTGAAATCCTGTTGCTTAGCATAAGAGTATTCAAAAATTTCAGTCTGTTCCAACCCAGCAAAGAAAGAGTCCCCATTCCAACTCTTGGGGAGAATGTGCACATACTGGTTGTTGGGTGCATGCACACCCCAGAGAATCACAGCAGGGACTTCATATTTGCCAGTTAGGAATGGACTGAAATTTACAAATTTTCATATGGTAAGTGACAGTATTTCAGCCAATTGCTTATTTGAAGTGGAATCCTTTTGCTGTTAGGTATTCCACTAGGACTATATAAGATCTGATCACATCCTGCAAAATATTATTAGGCAGTCAGCATAGTGAGAACACAGGATATTAACATGGTGAAATTCAGAGGAATTCCCTGCATTTGACCATCCAAGCACTGATTCTCCTCCATTTTATACTTCAGAATCCAGTCACTGCTGCTAGGATATTAGCTACTAGAAACTGTAGGAGTAAACATAATCCTGCTTTGAAATCCTGATGCAGAACCTATTAAGCAATTATTTACACCTTCAGTCCTATTAACATTTTGTTAATTCCTTATTAGAAAGAGTCTTTCCTCCTGTGCAGCCCAGAAAAAGAGAGGCTACCAAGGGTAAGAAGGAAGGAAGGGTGCCAGTAACCCTGCTGGCTTCATTCAAGATTCATTAGCATTGCACAAACAGCATTCTAATTAAACCAGAATTAAATAACATTTCATTACATATGCTTAGCATTATTTAACTGTTAGGAAGTTAGTGATTCTTATACTACTCAGAATTCTGTAGTTCAGGGGTTCTGTTTTTTATGTGTGCGAGGGAAGGCTTAGCATCCAGCTTTATATACCCACCCTTTGTCTCTCCCTCATCTGTGCAATAATCATGTTTTATTCAACATAATCCAGGGCTGCTTCCAACCATGCATGATGTTGCTGATACATGCTATCAAGTTGCCTTTGACTTATGACAACCTTATTAATGAGAGATCTTCAAAATATCCTGTCTTCAAAAGCTCTGCTCAGCTCTTGTGAACTCAAGGCGGTGCCTTCCTTTAGGGAGGCAATCCATTTCATATTTGGTCTTCCTCTTTTCCTGCTGTCTTCAACTTTTCCCAGCATTATTGTCTTTTCCAAACAACCTTGCTTTCTCGTGATGTACCCAAAGTATGACAGATTCAATTTCATCATTCTTGTATCCAGAGATAGTTCAGACTTAATTTGCTCAAGGATCTACTTGTTCATCTTTCTGGCAATCCAGAGTGTGAAGTTCTCTTCCAGCATCATATTTCAAATGAGTCAATTTTTTCTCTCTCCTGCCAGCTTTCTCCACAGCCTTCACATCCATGCATTGTCAGCCCAGAAAACCTGATGCCTGAACAACTTCCTAAGAGTCCTACAGACCTATCTCTAGGGGAAAAAATAGAAGCCTATGTTAGTCACAGCTAGCTTATTCCTGAAAGAGTTAATTCCAGTATGACATTAGATAACCATTTCCAACCATATTGATGTTCATCTGGGGATCAAACTATAAGTATTTTCATTGTTGGAATGATTCTATAGATGTCTATTTTCACAAGCTTTATTCATCTAAATCACTTCTATGCTTAAAAATCCAAGAATATCAACTGCTGAGGCACACCCATTTCTTTCAGAACAACCTATAGTTTCTCATGATCCACACAGTCAAAGGATTTGCTTAGTCCAGTGGTTCCCAGCCTTGGGTCCCCAGATGTTCTTGGACTACAACTCCCAGGAATCCTGGCCAGCACAGCTAGTGGTGAATGCTTCTGGGAGTTTTAGTTCAAGAACATCTGGGGATCTAAAGTTGGGAGCCACTGCTGCAGTCCATTAAACATAGACTGATCTTCTTTTGACATTCCTTGGTGTGCTCTAGTAGCCAGTGGATATTTACAATAACTCAAGTGGCTCTTCCTTTTCAGAATCCAGCTTGAACATTCGGCATTTCTCACCACATATAAGAGAAAAGTCTTTGTTGAAATGTGCTGAGCATCACTTTGCTTGCATATTAGAGCACTTTGCTTGCATAGGAAATTAGAGGAAATTAGGTCCCATTGTTACTGCACTCCTTGGTATTTCCTTTCTTGGGGACTGGAACATATATTGAACATTTCCAGTCTGGGGGGCCATTGTTTTGTTTTTCATATTTGTTGGCATATTCTTCTTAAGATTTTGACAGATTCAGTCTCTGTGGCTTGTACTAATTCTATTGGTGTTCCATGTACCCCTGCTGATTTATTTCTTCCAAGTACTTCCAAAGTAACTTTCACTTCACTTTTTAAAATTGCAGGTTCTTCATCATAGGATTCCCCTTCAAAGGAGTCTGTCGTTCCTTTATCTCTTCTGTATAGGTCTTCAATATACTGTTTCCGCCTTTTATTTATTTTATCCTGGTCAGATAGTGTGCTTCCCTGTTAGTCATTCAACGTTCCTAATCTAGGCTTAAATTTCCCCTCTCTTATTTCTCCTCTTTTGTTTTTGTTTTTTTCTATTTCTTTGCACTAGCTATTGTAATAGTTCTCTTTCTCTCTACGTGACAGACTCTGAAAAGCTGTATCCAGGATTGTTTTGTTGTGATAAAGGGGGAGATGATCTGTCATTGTGATTGATGGGTGTTGGATACCTTGCAGTTGTGGCCAGGTATATATTGGGACCACAAAATGTAGCATCCAGACCAGAATCAATGAGCATGAAAGACACTGCATACAAAAACAACCGGAAAAATCAGCAGTAGCTGAACATGCCCTGAAACAAGCTGGACATGAAATCCTATTTCAAGACACAGAAGTACTGGACAACACCAGCAATCATTATGTTAGACTACACAGGGAAGCCATTGAAATCCACAAACACCAGCACAGCTTCAACAAAAAAGAAGAAAGTCTAAAAATCAACAAAGCCTGGCTCCCAGCACTGAAAAAATACAGCCTGCAAAAAGGTCAGTGAACTCTATCCAGCCACAAGGACCGGTGATCACTGCACACAAAAGACTAGTCAATGACACCCATCAATCACAGTGACCGATCATCTCCCCCCTTATCACAACAAAACACCCATAACAAAAAGCACCCTGATCACAAGAAACACCCAATCTCCTGAAAAGAACAAAAACCCTGATCCCACAGCTACAAATACTCAACAATCCCACACACTACACCAGAACACAGACAGAATTCTAGCTCCTGTCCTCTGAAGATGCCGCCTACAGAGACTGGTGAAACGTTAGGAAGAAAAACCTCCAGAACACGGCCAAACAGCCCGAAAAACCCACAACAGCCAACATTTGTTTCTGCTTTGTTGCCTACTCTTGTGTTCCAATCGCCAATGATTATAAGCATGTCCTGTTTTGGAGTGTGATCAATTTCTTATTGTACATTTGCATAAAGACTTTCAGTTTCATCTTCTCCAGCATCTGCAGTTGGAGCATAGACTTGAATGATGGTTATGTTGATGGATTTTCCCAGAACTCTGATTTATATTATTCAGTCTGTCTTTGCAGAATATAAGTAGACCCTAACTACTTCTGCTACATTTTGCCTCAGTATTAGAGCCACTCCATTTCTCCTGAGTGTGTCTTTTCCAGATTAGAAATGGAAGACTGAGTCAACCTTGAGATGGCTACCTGGGCCTGTCAGGGTCAAATTTAGGTAATGGCAGAACACCCAGTCTTTAATACTGAAAAAATTCTGGAGTGCATAAGAATAGTGTGAACTTTCATGGATTGTAATCCCTGAAGGCTCATGCTGGAATATTGTTTTTAAGGTGGTATAGGACTTTTTTGTTTTCCCAGAAACAGATTAACATGGCTATTCCATTGGTACTTATTCCTGTTCTCATGTATGATTATTCACCTCCCTAACGTAGCTTTGTTTATCGGGGTTAGCAATAATGATTCACATAGAAAATTATGAATTATATTTCTCAAAGTGTTAACACATATTGATCTCTTTGACAAATTTATTTATCTATTTTCTGTTCTGTCTTTCTTTTAAAAAGAGACCCAAAGAAGGAAGACTCATTTGTGTGCATATAAGGCAAACTACATTTGCAAGGGTGTGGAAAATTAACTTAATGAGAAGGCTGTTGTAGATAGCATTTCAACAGGAAGCAAGGCTTTTACAAGATATTTCCAGGCCATTGTAAAGTAATGGCAGATCCTAAAAAGGAAGTGACATGGGCTATAACATAAAAGAAACATGGGACACACTTCTTTAATCAGTCAGATGCACTTCATGGAAGAAAAATGCTAGCTAGCAAACAAGGCCAGCCTTTTGCTTCAATAAACACACCATAGTGATTCATTTTTGTGATGTTTGCCTCCTATCTCTTTATCAGTTCCTTAGATAGGATGTCTTTCCCAAGCCCCTTCCTCTTCTCATAGGAAGAACATGACCCTGACAAACAATATTTCATATGTCAACTTTGGATGAAATATTTCCCCAAACAAAAAAAAGATCAGAGGAAACACCTTATAACAGCTGGCTTGAACTCTAGTTTCCATACAGAACTTGTACTGTTCAATTGCCAGGTCCCTGCAAGAGCTTTGCCTCTTATAATCTTATAGGTTGAGATTTCTAATAGGCCTGAACCACTGCAATCCCAACCATTCAGGAAGGTAGTATTTTACATGTATTACTTTGCAATACTATATTACAGCTGTAAACAGTGGGATGAGGTGATTGCATGTACAGATCTTCTGAATTTTATTTTCTGCACACATCTGATAGACTTTGGCACATGGCATCAAATATATAATGTCTCAGTTTCTTATAAGGCTAAAAATTGTGTTATCAGTGTAATATATTGCCATGACCCCCGTCAGTGTGGATGCAAAGCCTGTGGCTTCTGGGAACCGCAGAAACTATTCTGTGCAATTCATAACATCTATGAATGTTTGCAATCAACATTTTAACTCAGTATGCAGAATGGGGGTCTGAAGCTCAAGATCTATTACTAGATATGTTCCCTGTCATCTTCTCAGCTGCCCAGAGAAAAGGGGTGGTGAAAAAGACCAGTGGCTGAAAGAAATCTATCTAGATTCGAGTGAGTGTCTGACTCTGAGTCCATTCTGAAGTGGATTCAACTCTTCAAAAAACCTCCTGTTTATGATTGTGGGACGTTGTGCTTCTGTATCCACAATTCAAAACACCAGGAAATGGCTTGATATTGCCATGCAGAAAAAAGGATCCCAAGCTTTACATAGCAAAGGGCAGCCTAAATGTTGGTGGCATCGATGTCAGGAGTCAAAATAGTCTACATCAGTGATTGTCAACCTTGGGTAGTGGTGTCTTCTGGGAGTTTTAGCCCAAGAACATCTGAGGACCCAAGGTTGGGAACCACTGGTCTACAGGATACCTTTCATGCTCATTACCATTTATGAAAGGACACCAAGCAGGGGGAAATTGCAGAACCTGATTGTTTTTTTCATCAGTTACCACTTCTCACCCAAACACAAAGCAATTGTCAGGAATATTTTTCAACAAGTTCTCTAAGTATTTATTGCTTGGTGGCACAAAGTAATGAAAATGCCACTCCACTTCTTCTGACTACTCTGATTTCCAAAGTAAAATATTTTGTAGTTGTCTGATTAAAAAGATCCCATTCCACTCCATTTTAGTTCACGGCCCTCAAGTACTGCAACATTCCAACATACTATTACTTGCTTTATGATTCCAGTTTATCTTGACTCATACTTCTCAAGTTTCATGTTCCAATTGTATGTATCATCATCATCAGACTGATACCTCTGTGCATATCAGCCACTATATGTCCTTTCAGCTTCAATCTAGTTGTGTCATTTTCAACACATTTTCTCGCTTTCCTCTTCCTCAGGAACTGATTGAGTGCCTTCTGACATGGGAGTCTCATCTTCCACCATTATCTCCCATGCCGCACCAAAGGGAGGGTGTCCATGGGATTCAGAAATCTGTCCAGTTCACTTCCTCCTGTATTCAAACTTTTTAAAGTTCAAGATCTTTCTGAAGCCAACATGTGGTTTGCTGATTTTGGAAATTGTTCAAAAATGAACTGAATTTTTCACCCCTCTGCCCTTGCTAAAAAATGAGGAGTATCTCAGAAAAAAGAGCTGACAACTCTAAATTCAGAACTAATATGACTGACAGTACACAAAAATCCCAACCCAAACTGCTAAGAGCTAAGTACATGAAGTCCAAGACCTGGATGGATCAAACTGTCAGTTGCAGTTTCTTTCTTTCTTTCTTTCTTTCTTTCTTTCTTTCTTTCTTTCTTTCTTTCTTTCTTTCTTTCTTTCTTTCTTTCTATTCTGAATATGAAGACAATTACAACTTTTGAAAATTAACTGTAATGAAATTCCTACCTACCTTTAGCCAACCTGTATATTTTCTGTTTAAACAAGTATAGAAATCCTTTTATGGCAATTCTGCCAAGCCAAATCAAGTTAAGTGCCATCAAGGCATAACATTTTTTTTTAATAGTTTGGCCTTGATGAAAAATCTTTGAGTCAGGCTTTCCATCTTCAAGAAACAAGATTGCCCAAGTACAGACATGAAGACACAAGCAAATGAAGACACCAGCTGTTTTTAGTCAGGCTGATGGTTAAGAGAAGAAAAATCATAAGCACAAAGAATCTGCACATTAGCAAGGAATACTTTACAGTCTATGATTCTTACATTCTGTTCCAGCAGATTCTAGGGCATTATGCTAGGTCAGGCATTCTGAAGCATTCTTGACTAAGAATGGCCTAGTTTTCAAACAGTTGCAAAAATGTTCATTCTGAATCTCTAATGGTTTCACTGTGCCATTAAATTTGGTTCCTGTTTGACTCCCACATTTGAGGGCATGATAAAGAGTAACATACTTTGCACTGTACTAATGCTTCTGGATAGACCTTCATTTATGTCCAACTACCAAATAAAACCAATTGTGTAGAATTAAAGAGAGAATGAAAGTTTTAATGCATATTAAGTATAAACTTTAAATTACTGAACTATTTCCTTTCAGTGATGATTGAATTTGTGGTATTTTGAGAGTGGGAGCAGAATTTCTACAGCACATCTTCTCCTTGTAGAATACGAATTTTCTTTTTAACTTTAGCTGTTCCCTGATCACCACTTCACTTCTGTATGAACCCCCTTACCCACCCACTGTTCTCAATTGTCTCTATCTCTGCATCACTTTCTTTCTTTTCCTCTGTTGTCTCTTTCTCATTTCTACGTTTACGTCTCTTTTTCTTGACATAAATATGTTCATTGAAATTAGGATAAGCAAACATTTACAGAATGTCTTGTAGACAATCCCAACTTGGCTATGGGAGAAGCAAGATGTTTAAGGTAATTACCTTTCTTGGATCATTTCCTTTGCTGAACAGCAACAGCAGCCTTCCTTTTTATTGCAAGTGTCAGTTGCTGTCAATTTCCACATCTCTCTCTAGGCCAGTAGGAAACAAATTGTGTTAAATATTGTCATCTTTTCACATTGGTTCCACAAGCACTTAAGGGAAAATAACCAAAGAATTCAGAATACTTGCAATATGTTCTTGCTCTCTCTCACACACTTTGAATTCCAGAAAAAGAGTCCTGGACTTCCTCTGTTGAATGAGCAGCCGGGCGAATTAGAAAGTGTTTGTTTTGTCCTCTCTCTGTTTTGTTCCCTTCCTCAAATCTTAAGACTATCTTGAAATTAGAAAAGTTTATTCGAAAATTCATTTTGCCCAGTATGAAGAAAGTATATCATTTTCTTCAGATATATTTCCTCCTACCTTCCCATTCCACCTTGTGTGGTAATTCAACCATATGAGATAATACAGTGGACCCTTGACTTACGCACGGCTCCACTTACGGACTTTTCAAGTTACGGACTTCTCGAGCCGCAAAATTTCACTTTGACTTCCGGCCGGAGAATCGACATAAGAACAGAAATAGGCAGGGGGAAAAGGCGGGCAATTCAACTTTCTAACTATAGGTGGCGCCGAGGCTGCTTCTTTGTGCTGTAGGTCTGTCGGCCATTGCTGTATATAGGGTGTGTCGCAGTTGAGAGAGCTCCTGCTTTCCAAGTGCACTTAAAATTGTAAAGGACAGATGAGAGGCGTGGATCTACTCGCGAGTAAGCATGGCTTTGCAAGCGCGGGAAGCCTCTGCAGAACCCCGGGAGGCTTCAGACTGGTAAGGTGCTGCTGTTTTTTCTTTTTAAAAAGTTGTTCTGGGTGAGTTTTGGAGGGTAGATTTGGGCTGGGGGGGTATGTTTCTGTGTTGTTTTGTTTTTTGGTGATTTTTTTTTTTTTTTTTTTTTTTTGCAGTCCCAGTGTGGGACTTGCTCCACTGTTGCTGTTATTTTAATTTTTTTGGAGGGGGGGTATTTTTTCCTTCTGCCGGAACGGATTAATAGGTTTTCAATGCATTCCTATGGGAAATGGACCCTCGACCTACAGACTTTTCGACCTGCGGCCACTGTTCCAATACGGATTAATTCCGTAAGTCGAGGGTCCACTGTAATCTAGAAAGTAAGATTTATATAAAACTTGACCATATAGTTAGAAATAATATTACATCTTTTGCACACCAGACAGCATTGTCTTCCAAAATGTCCTTACAATTCTCTGCTTTTGCAAAATCCTAGGAGGTATAAATGGGCAGGAGCTTAATACATAATGCAACTGACACATTATAGCATTACATTATCTTCTTTCAGCATCCTAGAAAAAGTAATTCCACAACTTATGGATACCTTTTGCACATTTCCTCCCCTTAAAGTTCAAAAATGTTTTATTATGTTCATTATGTTACCTGCTTGCCCATATCTGAACCAATTGCCTTTACTATACTTGGTAGCTCAGATAAGAGACTGGTCTTTCCACACACTCATAATGAATAAGAACAGATAATTGAAAACAGCTTTTAAATGAGGCAAAACACAAAGAATATTGAAATATGTTGTTACCTATTTAGATCTAAGAAGGGCTGGTTTGAATGTCAGAGGTGGAAGAAAGAATAGTAAGAAATCACATCTCTGGTATCAGGACCCCATTTGCTCTCACACTGCCATCTGTTGAAAATAATTGGACTTATAATCCTGAAAAGTCAGAGCCTATCTACATTTCTCAAAAAAACCCACAATATGTAGCATTTTAATTCTAGTCGACTCAAGTCACATGGTTCCTGAGTAGTTTTGTGCATTCCTACTGAGAGGGATGACTCCCATGACTGGAATACAGCAATTGAAGGACATGATCTGTTCAAAAATAAAGAACAAATAGAAAGGGAGGTGGAGTTGCAGTATATGTTAAAAATACACATTCCTCCACAGAAATACAGGAGGAGGAGATTGGCTGTCTAGATCAATGTAGTTGGGGCAAAAAAATAAAAGGAATATGATAGTTGGAGTTTACTACCGATCAAGGAGAGGATGCAGATGAAACTTTTGAAAAACAAATTGCAAGCATTTGAAAGAGACATTACATAGTAGTGAAGGGAGATTTCCATTATCCTGATATCTGTTGGGAGGCAAATTCTTCCAAAGGTGGCACTTTCAAAGAATTCCTGGCTTGTGTGGCTGATAATTTTCCCCTACAAAAAGTGGAGAAAGAAACTAGAGGACTAGTTATCCTTGACTTGATTCTAACCAATAGAGATGACTTGGTGGAGGAATTGGCAGTAGGGAATTCTGGGCAGAGTGTAGCCACGCACATATATGCTGGATTTTAAAAAAGCCAATTTTAATGAACTCAGAACATGTAAAGTCCCATGACAGGAGTTCCTAAAAAGAAAAGGAGTCCAAGAAGGGTGGGAGATTCTAGAAAAGGAAATTCTAAAGGCACAATGTAAGAAGGAGGGAGAGAGAGAGACCCCTCTCTCGGGAGTGCTGTCCCTCCCGCCAACCGCTGAGAAAGAGAACCAGACCCCGCCAGTTCCCCCTCCCCGGAAGACAAGACCTCCTGGACATGACCCGGGGAATCTAGAGGGAGATTTGAAAAGACTAATGATCACGGAACCCGGGACTACCTTGGCGGGCGCGGGAGAAAAAGGGCGGGAAGTAGTGGAGGCGGGGTTAGGGGATATAAAAAGGGGGGAAGGAGAGTTGCCAGGAGGCTGGGAGTGGATCTGGGTGGAAGATCCATGGACGGGGAAGACTGAAAAACTGAGAGTCCCCAAAGAAGAAGCAGATGCCAGGAGGAGGCGAGAACTCAACCCCAAACCATCCTACTGGGGTGAGCGAGAAACCAAAGAGTGGCGGAAGAAGTTAAGAGAGGAAAGAGAGAGAGTGGAAAGAGAACGAAGGGAGAGATTAGAATGGAGGATATGGGAGAGTCAACAGAGAGAATCCCTGGCACCCCGTGGCAGACGGGGGAACCACCCCGGGATTGTGACTGGGTGGACGTTCAAGAGGAGGACACCATCCCCTTGTTGGAAGGAGAGGAGGGACTATTATTAAATTCTGACACCCCTCCTGAGTGGCCGGGACCCTGGAATAACCAGGGTGGGAACCCTTTCAAAGTAGAAGATTGGAACCCCCCATCAGATCCGTTGTCGAAAGGGGAGAAGGTTTGGAATGCATTTGTTGATACTGGACTTTTGTTAAACACCCCAATAAATGTTACCCCTATTTCTAAGCCGGGGAGAGTTAGTGCTTTATTTGAAAAGGAAAAGGAGCTGACTACTGAACCCTCACACACAACTACAAACAATTCCAATAATAAAAAAAAGTCCAATGTGGCTTTGCAAATAGCTCAGAGAGGACCTGTAAAAAGGACACATATAGGAAGTGGAAAGAAGGTCAGGCCACAAAGGAAGAGTACAGACAAGTAGCAAGGAACTGCAGGAATGGTATTAGGAGGGCAAAAGCTGAAAATGAGCTGAGGCTAGCTAGAGACACTACAAGAAACAAAAAAGCATTCTTCAGGTATGTGAGAAGCAAAGGACAAAGAAAAGAAACAGTGGCTCAGCTACTCAATGAAGATGGAAAAATGATAACAGAAGACAAAGAAAAGGCAGAAATACTCAATTCCTATTTTAGCTCAGTCTTTTCCCAAAGGATTTTATTCTGATCTTTATTACGGTCACTGACCAGCAGATATATTCAAATATTATTATTATATATATTAATATAACACCAAAATACAATTAAAATACACAGCCTATTACAATATGAATAAATTTTATGGAATCTGCATAGTTTTACAGAACTGAGGAGTTCAGTAAATCAGTTCAGTAAACTTTGTACCACCTCCAATCTCATCATCCTAAGTAGTGTGGCATATAAAGTATATGGTGGCCAATACACACCATTACTAAACATCTGGCATTGCTTTAATTGGTGCAAGGAGGGAACAGTGACAATTCATTGCTGTCACACAAAACTTTGCCACTGCTTTAGTTATATCAGATTTCTTGCCCGAGAGTAAGAGCACAACATAAAATTCTCTGGACCTCCCTTGAAATTGTTGCAATATGGGCTGGAAGAGATCCTTCTGGATATCTCAATAAAAGGAGCACTTTAAGAGGACATGATCAGCACTTTCAATCTCCACCTCATTGCAAGGGCACACTCGATTAGCAACTGGCAAACCCTGATATCTACTTTCTAGTAGTCTACATGGAAATCAGCCCTGAGTGCTCACTGGAAGGACAGATCCTGAAGCTGAGGCTCCAATACTTTGGCCATGAGAAGAGAAGACTCCCTGGAAAAGACCCTGATGCTGGGAAAGTGTGAAGGCAAGAGGAGAAGGGGATGACAGAGGACGAGATGGTTGGACAGTGTTACCAAAGCTACCAACATGAATTTGACCAAACTCTGGGAGGCAGTGGAAGACAGGAGGGCCTGGCGTGCTCTGGTCCATGGGGTCACGAAGACTCGGACACGACTTAACGACTAAACAACAAAAAACATGGAAGTACGTTAAACCTAGCTGACATAAAAGCTTTCCTAAATTTGGGGGTTGTTATTTTAAATAGATAATCGGGCAATCTAAATGTGCTATTCCTAAATACACTAAGCTTGTCCAGCACCGCTAGATTTCTTGGAGCTCGACGTCAAAGCATGTGCTTTGGCCCACATGTTTAATTAGTGGTTGAAACTTATATTTGCTTCAACAGATTTGGCACCCTTGATATTAGCAGACATCTTCCAGTCAACTTGGAAGAGGAATTTATCCTCTGAATTACTGAGTTGGGCTTCTCCTCAGGTGTTCTCTTAGCAATGGATCATGCTAATGTCAAGGCAGCCATCCAAAAGAGTATCTGGAATGTTAAGCTAAAGGACAGACTATGACCCTCCAGACAAATGTGAACTGCATGTGGAGGGGACAAGATTATAGCTGGAGATTGATAAACAGTCATGGAATATCTTATTACCTTGAATGAGTTTAAATCTTCAGGGCCGGATGAACTGCATCCGAGAGTACTGAAGGAACTGGCTGAAGAGCTCTCAGAACCACTGTCCATTATTTTCTTGAAATCAGATGATTGGAGGAGGGCTAACATTTTCACTATTTACAAGAAGGGCAAAAAGGAGGAACCTGGGGACTACAGACCAGTCAGCCTGACATCAATTTCAGGGAACATTCTGGAACAAATTATAAAGCAGTCAGTATGCAAACTCCTAGAAAACAAAGCACTAATAACTAGAAGCCAACACAAGAACAAATCCTGCCAGACGAATCTGATGTGATTTTTTGATTGGGTAACCTCCCTGATAGACAGAGGGAATGCTGTAGATATAATATATCTTGACTTCAGCAAAGATTTTGACAAAGTGCCACTTGATATTCTGGTTAGCAAGCTAACTAGGTGTGAGCTGGATAGAACAACTGTCAGGTCAAAACACAGTTGGCTACATAATCGGTGATGATTAATGGCTGCTTCTCAAACTGGGAGGAGGTAACAAGTGGGGTACTCCAGGTCTCAATCCTGGGCCCATTGCTATTCAATATTTTTATTAATGACCTGGATTAGGGGATACATGGAATGCTAATCAAATTTGTGGATGACACAAAATTGGGTGGAAGACCTAACACTCTGGAAGACAGAAACAACATTCAAAATGATATAGATTGGCTTGTGCTGTGGGCTGAAAACAACAGAATGAAATTCAACAGGGATAAGTGCAAAGTACTGCACCTAGGAAAAAGGAACCAAACACACAGTTACAAGATGGGGAATACCTGGCTACAAGCAAGAAGAATCTTGGAATCATCGTAGATCACAAGCTGAATATGAGCCAACAGTGTGATGTGGCTACAAAAAAGGCAAATGCTATTTTAGGCTGCATTAATAGAAGTATAGTTTCCAAATCCTGCAAGGTGCTAGTTTTACTTTATTCAGCACTGGCTGGGCCTCATCTTGAGTACTGTGTCCATTTCTGGACACTGAACTTCAAAAGGATGCTGAGAAATTGGAGCAAGTTCAGAGGAGGGTGACAAGGATGATCAGGGGGCTGGAAACTAAGCCCTATGAGAAAGGACTGAAAGAATTGGGCTTGTTTAGCCTTGGGAAAAGAAGACTGAGGGGTGATACGATAGCACTTTTCAAATATTTGAAAGATTGTCATACAGAGGAGGGGCAGGATCTTAATCATCTCAGAGTGCAGGACATGCAATAATGGTGTAAAGTTACAGGAAGCCAGATTTAGGCTGAATATCAGGAAAAACATCCTGTTAGAGTGGTGTGGCAGAGGAACCAATTACCTCAAGAGATGGTGAGTGCTCCAACAATGGAGACATTCAAGAGAAATTTAGACAACCACCTGGCAGATCTGCTTTGATTTGTATTCCTGCACTGAGCAGGGTGTTGGACTTGATGGCCTTACAGAACTCTTCCAACTTCATGATTCTGCGATTCTATGAATGTCATTCACTCTGTATCTAAAAGGAAAAAGAAAGCAGGATATTTTCAAAGTGTCTGATTCAGTGGATTGGCCTGCATTATAAAGGTTGGTAGAAAAGCTTTAATTCAGTATATGATTCAGATGTATGCTTCATCAATTTTACTTTGAAAATTTCATCAATTATACTTTGAATATTTCACCACAGTACTAGTGAAAGATAGAGTAAGAGAACAAATTTCCCTAAGCCGAGGTACACACCAAGGCTGTCCTATTTCCCTAGTTTTATTAGCCTTGGTTACAGAATTGCTGGTGAATTTTTTTAGGGAAGATAACTTAATACAGGGTATAGACCCAAAAGATAAGTCTAAGATTAATATATTTGCTGATGACACATTGCCAACAATAGAGGACCCATTTAAGGTTATGGATTGTATAAAGACTCATTTGGAAGAATTTGGGGGAGTAACCAGCTTACAAATAAATTGGTATAAATCCAAAATGATGTTATTTAATTGTAATAATGAGGAGAAAGCATTGATAAAAGAAAAATGGACATTAAGATAACAAAAAACATTAAATACTTAGGGATAAATCCTACAATAAAGTTACATGATTTAAAAACAAAAGGTTTGAGAAATTGATATTAGAAGTAAAAAAAAATTTAAGGCATATAGGAAGATTAAGCTATCCTGGTTTGGTTGAATTGTATTGTGTTAAATGAAAATATTGCCAAAGATTAAATTTTTAGTTTGGATGTTACAGTGGAACCTCTACTTAAGAACGTCCCTACTTAAGAACGATCCAACTTAAGAACAGCTCTGTTCGCTAAATTTTGCTTCTACTTGAGAACGGAGCTCCAAGATAAGAACGGGGAAAAAAAACTTTCCTGCCCTTTTTTTAACCTTAGGTCATCTTAGGTTAAAAAAAATATTTCTCCCCCTTGTGGTAAAGTACGGATTAACCGGCTTTGCATTAGTTCCTATGGGAACTAATGCTTCAACGTATGAACGCACCTCTACATAAGAACAAAAAACAGCCGGAATGGATTAATCGGTTTTCAATGTATTCCTATGGGAAATTTTGCTTCAACTTAAGAACGTTTCAACTTAAGAACACCATTCCAATATGGATTAAGTTCGTAAGTAGAGGTTCCACTGTACTATTATTGATAAGGGAGGCAGAAATAAAAGAATGACAAAACTTCATTAATAAATTCTGTAATGGTGATCGAAGAGTGAGGATAAATAAAAGAAAATATGGTATCAACCTCAAAAAGAGGGCAATATACTGTAGAGAATATTATATTTAGGAAAAATAATAAGATTTGTATTTGAAGAGTTGGAAAATCCTTTTTTAAAAAAACATATTTCAAATCTGGGCTAAACATAATTTCCCCATTAGCACCTGTAGTTGAATTAGTGAAGTCTCCAGAAAATTTGAAAGGAATATTTCAGAATTTATTAAAAAGGAAACATATAGATTAAAAGACTGGTTAGGGAAAATGAAAAATAAAGATAATGTTAGAAGACGAGAAGATAACGTGGATTAACGCGATTCAGTTAGATCATTGGACAAGAGAATGGGAAAAGCAAATGCTAGGAGTTGACAACATTTCAGGAAATCATATTTCAAAAAGAAAAGGAAAAGAGTAAACCAATGAAAGTGATGGTGGGAAAAATTTGTGAGATATTTTCAGGGGTAGAAAATCACCCAGAAGCTGTTAAAACATTATGGGGGAAAGAATTGACTACAGAAATGAGTACCAACATGTGGAACAGTATATGGGGGAAAAAAACAATGTAAAAATCCATGTCTGTCAGAAGAAAGGAACATTTTTATAAGTTGATATGAAGATGGCATTTTGCACCTGTGAAATTGAATACCATGGATTCTAAATACTCAAAAATATGCTAGAGATGTAGACAGGATGTTGGTACTTTTTTCCATATGTGGTATGAGTGTGAAGCAGTATTGAAATTTTTGAAGTTGGGACTGGGCTAAAAAATGAATATGGTAATGAATATGGTAATGGTAGCCAGATTAGTGATTGCAAGAAATAGGAAACTTAAATACATGTTTCAGTTAAGTGAATGGCATAATGAAGTTTGGGAAATGGCAATTAATGACAAATTGACATGTGAGATAACATTTAAAACGGGATTATTAAAGGAGAATACATTTGTTGATATAGGGCAAGACTTTCTCTACTTTGTATTAATGTTATTTTGGAAGGCTTATGGAGCATCATAACCAATGGTTGGAAGAAAATCTACACAACACAGTTTCAATGTGAGACATATGCATGGCAAAATCAGGGCTAAAAATAGGTCATCTAAATAAGCTGAAGCAAAGGGTAAATCATGTAACAGTTTGTCCATCATCCTCTGGAAAGTCAGGGTTGAGTTTTTCAATCCGTATGGGAGTCTTCTGAAACGGAAAGTCCCTACGTAGCTTACAAAACTGGATTTGTCTATCGCTTCTCCCTCTAATTGTACTTGGTAAAGTCCAGTGGAAAGATTTATGACTGAAACATACTGAGCAGTGGATATTTTTTCAATCAGAGAATCCATATGAGGTAAAGGGTAAACATCAGGAACAGTTATGTCATTCAACTTTCTGTAGTCCACACAAAACATGACCTCATCCAAAATTTCTCCAGCATCATTTTTCTTTGGCACAACAATGACAGGGCTGCCCCATGCAGAGCTGCTGGATTCTATAATGCCTAACTCCAACATTCTTTGAATCTCCTTCTCAATTTGCACAGCATGAGCCCCTATAGCCCTATAGGGACTGGACCTCACAGGCGGGCTGTCACCAGTATCAATAGCATGGGTAACCAAATCAGTAGAACTAGGTTTGTCAGAAAAAACACTTTGGTATTTTTCCAGAATTTGAGAAAGCCACTCCTGCTCATCAGGAGTACCTGAAAGAACAAAATTGTCTAGCCAATTTCCAGCATTTTCCAAATCAGACAAAACATCCATAGGTTCCTCTTCTGGTCTAACACAAGCAGCTTGACACCTCAGAATGACAGCTGCTCTGTCCCGATATGGTTTCAGGTTGTTGACATGATAAATGGTAGGCTTTCTCCCAGAACCAGGCTTTTGAACAAGATAATTCACAGTTCCAAGTCTCTGTAAAATTTTGCCTGGGCCTTCCCAGGAAATCTCTAGCTTGTTAGGTCTGAGGGGGTTCAAGGCAAGAACAGAGTCTCCCAACTCAAACTCTCTGTGCCCTCCCTTCTGGCATATGTCACAAGAAGAAACAAAGTCTCTCACAGATCTCTTCATTTTTGGCCAGTAAAAATATTTAGTGACTCTCTGCAAAGTCTTTTTGGTTCTCAGGTGTCCCAAAGATGGACAATTATGTACCAGTTCCAGCACCTTGTGCTTGTATTGCTGAGGCACCACGAGTTGACTGAACTGCTCTACATCAACTCTAAAACCTTGGGCAAACTGGCGATACAGTAGACCATTCTGGTCCCAGAAAAAAATTACAGGCTTGGTCTGACTCAGCATCTGAGGCTGGTCAGCTTGCGCCCGCAGGGCTGTTAAAGAAAAGTTATTTTCCAGATGCTTTTTGAACTCCTGAACCCATCATTTCAGACACAAACTCCTCTTCTGGGCTAACAAATTTTGTGGGTGCTGCTTCAGGTTTCTCAGGCAGCTGAAGCTGCTTTGCAGACATAAACTCCTCTCCTGGGTTAACAACTTTTGTGGGATCTATTTCTAGTTTCTCAGGCAATGGGAGTTACTCTTCAGCTGGCAAAACCGCTCTAGCAAGTGGGGGTTGCTCTACCCCGGGGGATTCAGACCGCCAGCCACTCTGCTGTTGAGTTTCCCTTAAAGGGACATTTGTCACAATAGCTTGAGAACACGGGTCTACGAGGGAAGGATCTGCATCCTCTAGCCCTTTAGTTAGAGTCTCTGGGTTCAGTTGTCTTAAAGGCATAGGCAAATAATCATCAGCCAGTGGTTTTTCAGGCAAAGCCTGCAAGCCCGCAGTTACATTGTTTGGAGGCATGCTAGGGAAAGTGAGGGAGCTCTTTGGCTGCTCCATTAAGTCAATCAATAACCGCCAGAGCTTATCTGCTTGCAAGTTAAGTCCAGTCAGTAATCTAGGTTTTCTAGACAAGTCAATATATTGAAAAAGCAGATTCTCACCCATTCTTCGATGTATCCACGCAGACTGCTTGGAAATCATGCATTGTATGTCCAAAGCCTCGAAGCTCAGTGACCACGGAAAAGGCTGAAAAGTTTTCCTGGCCTCATCAGCATCTCCAAAATCTCCAGTTGGCTGAAAGTCATCTGAGACGGGCTGCGTAGCTGGCATTCCTCTGTCTTCTGTTACTTCCTTCTCGGCTGTTTCTGAATTAACCCCTCGCAGCTCTGGAACTAGCAGTGCTGCTTCTTGAAGTTGGAAACCTCCTTTAGAATCATCTGTCTGCAAACTTCGCCACTCAGTTGTGAGTCTGGTGGTCATTACTTTACTTGAATGTGAATGTTATGTTGCTCTGAGATATCTATGCCAATGTATATATTGCCATGTATATATGTCTGACCAAGTCTAATATATTATGCTATAAGTCTTATTAGAACTCTCTCCGTGTATTTTCTCATACGTCCGCGTCTTTACTCTGCTTATTAAGGGGAGGTTTTGAAGCTACCAGATAAGAGACTTTGTGTAACTTGTTATCTTGGGCTCCAAGGTTTGTTTTCCCTAACAGAGTGCTCTTGGAAGCTTCACTATCCAAATCTGACTCCAAGCTTTGTGAGAAGCAAACGCCACATCAAGCCTTTGGAGTTGGCCCCACACCAACAGGGTTATGGGCCCAGGGAGACGTTGAGACGTTGTGCCCAAGGAGACATAAAAGGAAAATTAAAAGGCATTTTTGAGGCTGCATGTCTGTGGAGGAGAAGCCAAGAGTTGGAAAAGCTGCATCAGTAAGTGAAAGTGACGAGGAGCAGATCCAAGGAGGCTTCACCATGCAGCAGGCCAGTACCCTTCCATTGTTACATTTAATGACCATAATTCATGGGCATTTAAAATGGAAATGTATTTAAGGAGAGAGTATGTTTGGCAGATTGTATGTAGCCCTCCAGCCCAATTAGATGAAGAAGACATGGCAAAAGATGAGAGAGCATTGTCTTCTATAATTCTATGCCTGGATGATTCGCAGCTCAGTTATGTGAGAGGAAAAGCTTTGAGCAAAGAGGTCTGGGAAGCTTTAAGAGCCATCTACGTATGACAGACAGTTGGATCTAAAATGATGATTGCACGTAAGCTGTATAGAAAAAGGCTACTCCCTGAGCAAAGCATAACTAATTATCTCCAGGAATTTTCTGAGTTATTTATCCAGCTGCAGGAACATGATATGGCTTTTCCGGAGGCACACAAGTGCTATGTCATAATGAGCGGCCTGGGTGAGAGTTGGGAGACGCTAGTGATAAGCCTGGAGAGCATGCCAGAAGCATGCCTGACGGTGGCATATTTATCAGGACATCTCTTAGAGGAGGAAAGGAGGAGACATGAGATGGCTGAGGACGTGTCTGTGCCAAGTCTACACAGACGGGGGTGTTCCATGAAGGATGATGACAGAGGGATCCCAGAAAAAGTCCTAGCTGTAAAGAAGAAGAAATGTTTCCGTTGTGGCAGTGAAAAACATTTGGCTAAGAACTGTTTATGTTGAAGTGAAGATAGTCACAAGGACAGTGGGAAAGTGAACAGAACTTCAGAGCATAAAACAAAATATGTGTCAATAATTAATGCTAATGACCCTAACAATCAAGATATCTGGCTAATCGACTCTGGGGCCACGCAACATGTTTGTAGACAGAAAACATGGTTCACAGAGTTAACTCATTCTGCTAAGAAGCAAGTCTAGCAGATGGAAACAACATTGAAGTTTGTGGGACAGGCAATGTATTTGTAAAAAGCCTGAAGGAAACTTTGAAAAATGTTTTGTATGTGCCAAAGATTAGCCATAATATAATAAGTGTAGCATGCTTAGACAGAGAAGGTTTTTCTGTTAAGTTTGGAGGAGGAGTTTGCAAAGTAGAAAAGGCAAACGTCCTAGTTGCTACAGGGCATTTAAAGGAAAATCTCTATGTTTTGAATGTACCAAAAGAGATGAAATGTTCTACAAATGTGTTAAGTAATGTTATGCCTCATTTTAAGTGCATACATAGTTTACACAGAAATTTAGGACATGTAAGTTTTGATGTGTTAAAGAAGACCCAACAATGTGTGAGTAATTTAAATTTAAAGAGTTGTGATAAGTATTTAGATTGCAATGTTTGTAAGGCTTCTAAATCAAAAAGACATCCTGTAAGCAAGAAAAGCAATAGAATAAGTGAAAAATGCTTTAGTCTTGTTCATATGGACATCATGGGTCCATTTCAGGAGTCACTTGGAGGAAATAGGTTCTGTTTAACAATTACAGATGATTTCTCCAGGTACACTTATGTTTTCATTTTGAAACATAAGAGTGAAGCATTCCAAAAGTTTAAGGAATGGGTGGCTATGATTGAGAGAAGATTTCAAACCAACATAGCCAGTATTCAGACAGATCGTGGGGGAGAGTTCATGAGTAAGCAATTTAGAGAATGGCTAAAGAAAAAAGGAATATGCCACAGAATTGCTAATGTCCAAGTCCCTCAGGAAAATAGTGTAGCAGAAAGGAAAGGAGGCATATTGCAGACAGTAATGAATTCAATGTTAACTGATGCAAAAATGTCTAGAGGTTTTTGGGGTAAAGCTATACAATGTGCTAATTATGTATTGAACAGAATTTGGAACTCTGTTATTCAAAATACCCCATACTTTCTGTTGCATGGCAGACAGCCAACATTAAACCACGTAAAAACTTTTGGCTGTCATGCATGGGTGAATATACCCAAAGGTTCAAGAAAGAAAAATTCTCCTAAGGCAAAAAAGCTGATATTTATTGGTTACCAAACTGGATGTAAAAGTTATAGATTCTGTGACCAGTTTGGAAATGTTACAATCAGTAGATCAGCAAACTTCTGTGAAAATGAGAAGTGGTCTCACATTCACGCAAACAATGAAGTTTTTTTGCCAACATCTAATGACCAACAGAGTCATAGACAAGTTAAAGAGGAGAACCTAAGTGAAATAGAAGCTGAGGAGGAGCATGGAACTTGTAGTGAGACAGAGGAACAAAGTCCAGAGACAGTGGTTCCTAGACGTTCTCAAAGATCAAATTTTGGAGTTCCACCTCAGAGATTTACAGTAACTAACGTAAATCTAGTTGTGAGTGAACCAGAGAACTATGAGCAAATGTTAAAATTACCAACAGCCCAGCAACAAAAATGGAAAGAGGCCATGTTTGCTGAATACAATTCTTTAAAAGAACATAACGTATTTTCACCAGTTAAGTTACCTGAAGTTGAAAATGTGGTTGGCTGCAGATGGGTATACAAGTTAAAAACGTTGCCTGATAATACCCAGCAGTACAAGGCAAGGTTTGTGGCTCAAGGGTTCACACAAAGGAAGTTTGAGCATTACGACCAGGTATTTGCTCCAATGGCCAAAAGTAAAACTTTCAGATTAGTTTTGGCCTTGGCTGCATCACGAAAACATGAAGTACATCATATAGATATCTCTACTGCCTATTTAAATGCAGACTTAGAGAAAAGTATATTCATGAGGCAAATTCCAGGTTTTGAGCTGAAGAACACAAGTCTAGTTCTACAGCTACACAAAGCTTTGTATGGTTTGAAGCAAAGTGCGAAAATTTGGAATAATTGTCTAAATACAAAGTAAGAACAATTAGGGTTCAAAAGGAGTTTGGCCGATCCCTGCTTATATGTGAAAAATCAGGGGGATGTACAATTGTTGCTATTGGTTTTTGTGGATGACCTGTGTCTAGTTGCACCAAACAATGCTTATGTTACATGGTTTATGAGAGAACTGGGTAAAGAATTCAATTCTAGGTCTAATACGTAACTATCTTGGAGCTGAAGTAGATAGAGACCAAGATGGGAATTTTTCCATATGCCAGAAAAAGAAAATTGAAAACTTGTTAAAAGAAAGTGGCATGGAAAATTGTAATCCACTTAGAACCCCAGTGGAAACAAACTTTCATAGAAATTTTGAAAGTGAGGAATTTCAAGACAAGGAACTGTATCAATCCAGAATAGGATCGCTTTTATATTTAGCATCCTGGACAAGGCCTGATATTGCAGCTTCTGTTAATATTTTGAGTCAGTTCGCTGCAAAACCTTGTAAAAATCACTGGAATGGAGTGAAAAGGGTACTAAGATATTTAAAGGGTACCAAAGATAAAAAACTACTGTTAAAAGTAGGTGACAGTCTAGAATTGAAATGTTTCTCAGATTCTGACTGGGCAACTAGTGAAGTTGATAGGAAATCAATTTCAGGGTTAGCTATCTTTTTAGATAAATCCTTGATAAGATGGAAATCTAAAAAGCAAACTATAGTTGCGACAAGTACTGCAGAAGCAGAGTACGCTGCCTTAAGTGAAATGTGCAACAAAGTCACATGGTTTAAACAATTATTAAAAGATGTAAATGTAATAATTGATTCACCTGTAAAAGTGTTCTGTGATAACACAGCATGCATTCAGTTAGCTAGTGAATGCAGGGTAAAAGGCAGAAGTAAACACATTGGCATAAGGTTTTGCAATGTGAAAGATGTTGTAGAGAGTCAGTTAGTTGAACTACAATATTGCCCAAATGAAAATAATGTGTCTGATATTTTCACCAAACTGTTGACGTCTGAAAAGCATGTATATGTATGTAACCAGATGGGTTTCAGCAATACGTAAATTTAAGGAGGAGTGTCAGGATTCGCTCCTTTATGTGAACAAGGGGTTAAATTTAATATTGTAGTGGAAATGTGAAGTCATGCCTGTAACATCAAGTCAATGGATGACTGATAGCACACAGATGGGACAAGCTTAGGTAATGCTTGTCGACCACGTTCAGCTGCCATGTCTGCAGTGATAGGCTGCTCTCACTATTTAAGCAGGAGAATGAGAGCAGCACTTCGCCACTCAGTTGTGAGTCTGGTGGTCATTACTTTACTTGAATGTGAATGTTACGTTGCTCTGAGATATCTATGCCAATGTATATATTGCCATGTATATATGTCTGACCAAGTCTAATATATTATGCTATAAGTCTTATTAGAACTCTCTCCGTGTATTTTCTCATACGTCTGTGTCTTTACTCTGCTTATTAAGGGGAGGATTTGAAGCTACCAAATAAGAGACTCTGTGTAACTTGTTATCTTGGGCGCCAAGGTTTGTTTTCCCTAACAGAGTGCTCTTGGAAGCTTCACTATCCAAATCTGACTCCAAGCTTTGTGAGAGGCAAATGCCACATCAAGCCTTTGGAGTTGGCCCCATGCCAACACTTTCTGGGTCTTCTCCATGCTTATGGTACCTCTTACGGAGTCATCTGGTAACAGAAAGTTTCCTTCCTCAGCTTGCTGAGGGTTAACTCCTCGCAGTCTAGGAGCTAGCAAGGCTGCTCTCTGGGTTTGAAAGTTTCCCGAAGCGTCTTCTGCCTGGGAGTCCCCGAAGTCTCGCTGGCCCCGAACGGTGTCATCTGGTGCTAGGGGTGTTGCCTCTCCCGGCTAGTTACCCGACTGTTGTTCGGAAACAGCAAACCCTCTCTGGTTCTGGTGCTGTATCTCTTCCAGGGTGTTCCATATGCCTCTCTGCATGGCTAAGGATTCCGTCAGGAGTCTGATTATCACATCCACTTTAGACAAAGGCTGAGTTGAAGCTGCCCCTGCCCTCAGACTGGGTGCATCTTGAGGGTGAGTAATGAGGCTCCTGCTCTGCTGAGCTGCCCTTACTCTTGCTGCACATGGTGGTTGGTCTCCAACTTCCCGGACACAGACTGCCGTCTCTCCGGACTGCTTCCTTGTCTCTGGCCTGACCCACAGCGCTGGTTCACTGCTGGGCTTGTCCGTTGCACTGGGTCACAGCTGCTGGCTTCGTCGGTAGCCCCAGCTCCAGCTTCTGCAACGTTAACCTCCACTACTTCTTGTGGTCGAAGGTCTTGTGAGGGTTTTCCGTGCCCTCTGCCTGTCATCTTGCCTAAGCACAACTAACAGCTCACAGAATACTCGTGGAATTGCTCCTTGTTACTGCTTATTCTGCCTTAGCAAAATAATAACGTAGGGAAAAGCCACTTTATTCTGTATTTCTTTGAATATGCAAAACTGATTCTAACAGAATGGTCTCTCAACAGCTCAGATCGTTCGTCTCGCACGCTGTCACCATGTGATGCCCTAGCCTCCCTAGGGAGCGCTTAGCACTCGGTCAGAGAGTTTGACAGGCCGCTTACCTACCACCTTTGCGCTGAGGCAAGTCCCAAGACCTCAGCAGTGCGTAGCGTAAGCCCTTTGAACAAGTCTGACCTTAAAAGAACACTTTACTTTTACCCAGTACTTTGCAAGTACAGACACATGGGCTTTGTGATTCCTTAGAACTCACAACAGCTCAGTTAGGTAGGACTCTTAAAGATAGCTAGTTTGTGGCCCTCTCCACCTCCTGGATTTAGCCAGACCCTGCTGTTCAAGAGACCAGTCCTTTTGTAAGAATTTTTATAATTAATTTTTATTGGAAAAATAGAGTTTCATAGAATCAGTTTATATTGCTCAAGCTTTAGCATAAAGAACATATTCAAAGATTATTACAGTTAAATAAAATAACTAATTCCCATTAAAATAATAAACACTACTAAGCTGGGCTAAGGTGGGCTACAGTGGGCTAGCCCCACCTCCTTCTTTCTTTTTACTTACATCCTCTCTCCTTCAAGTCACATACTCAAACCATCAAGTTCTTTCTCTCTCCCATCATCATGGAATCAAATCCCAGAACAAAACTTATTTCACATAACCCATCATCCATTTTCTACACTCTCTAACTCCTCCCTTCTTCATGACAATGCTGGCTGTTAACCAATTAGCCTCAAGGGGCTGTAACACCTTCGTCCTCCCTTAATTCCCATGAAAGTCCAGGTGTTTTATCTCTTCTCCAATTAGCTCAGAATGTTGAGTCTTCCATGGGCCCCTTGATTCAACCTTCAGCTCTATCTTGAACCATGCTGTACCGATCTTCAGAAAAACACTCTTATAGCACTTAGAACAACACATTCCAATGTCTCTCAAATCATCTTCACACAGAACCTGTCTGACTCCATCTTACATTTTTCTGACTACATATCCTATCATCATGACACCCCTTAACTTAGGGTTTTCTAAAACTAACCAAAGAAAAATGGGTATTTGCATTACATTCTCCATGGCAAACAGACTTTTGTCCTGTTTGTATCCTGTCTGCCTTGTTCTGCCTGTAGTTCTATCTTTGTGCACCATTCTGCTCCCTCCCCTCACTTACAAAGTTTCAATCCTGGTCTGTTTCTAAAATAGCATTGTGGGACTCCGGGATGGGATCTTTCTCCTTTGGCACACATTCCTTCCAGACTGGGATGGCATTTATGTTTTCTGCTGTGGACATTGGGTCCCTAATAAACATGGGCACAAATCAGAAAAATGGTGATTTGCTTTGATTCATGTTTCATCAAGGTTGATGAACCACAAATTATAAATTTACTATTTTTTTTCTGATGACTAAACAAATCAATTTGTCAATTTGTTTTTGACTTTAAACCACTATGGCCCCCGAAGTACCTAGATACACTAAATTTGTAGAGAATTTTTCCCTGACTCTCCTCTACAAGCCCTGTGAGGTTTTTTGAAATTTGGGTGTTGGACATTGGAGTTATACACCCACAAGGAGGGACCCCCAGGAATGTTCCCCCCAGACACCTAGAGACACCAAAATCACAGAGAAGCTTCTACTGACTCTCCTCTCTTCATGTTTGGTGAAGATTGGGTTTCTCATATCCAAGTTATATACCCAAGTTTTATATCCAAAGTATATACCCCCCAGGAAAGTGCCCTTTAGCAGCTGGCTTGGGGAAACCCAATCTTCACCAAACTTGGTGGAATTGTAGAGGAGAGTCAGAGGAAACTTTCCTGCAATTTTGGTGTCTCTATGTGCATGTGGGGTATTTTATAGCCAAACAAATCAATGAATAAATAATTGTTTAAAATTCATTGATTCATATTCCTCGGTGGCATAAATATGAACCAACAAATTATCAATTTTTGAACGAATCTGGTGATTTGGTGATCTCTAGTCCCTAAGCATTGGGATCATTGACTGTTGGCACTCCAAGCATTTCATTCCAATATACATCTTTTACCTGAGGTTTCCGTTTCATAATGCTCAGATGGGTGGATGGCATGAGAGCAGATCCAAGTGGTCTTTGCAATCTTGTGGGCCTGGTGCATTGCCTCTGTTTTTACAGTCAATGTCCAACTGGGCTACACTGTCACCCAGTGAAGGAGTGCACAGCATGTGACTGGGGTCTGGCTCCTTCCTACCTTTTTCCAGCAGATTTGTCCAATATCCCTCTCCATTTTTTTAGTTACTCTTTTGGAGGGGGAATGATATGTGTATACTCAAAGGTGAAGATCTCATTTTGCAAGCCAGAGCTGTCTTTCAGTTACTTTTGTACTCTTTCCTGGGAATGCAGTTTGTATGATTAGGCACATTGCTTGGGCAAGTGTGGAGAGACCTTGTGTTCTGTGTTTGTAAATAGAATGCTGGCTTAAATCTTTCTGTAATGGAGTTTTAAATTATGTTAAAGGCACTCCCAGGGAATATATTTTTTTAAAAAAAACCACACAGCACAAATAAAGTTTATGGAAATTACTGGTGACATCGTATGGAGCTACATCTTGAATATACAATTAGGTTTGGGAGCATTTTAATGCTGTAATTCTGGCATTATGTCTGAACAGGGAATTCAACCTCATATAAGGGACACAAGGGCATAAGCAATGGTATCGCCCCCAGACAGAACAGAGTACATAATTCCCCCTTTTTTGGTCCTAGCCTTAGCATGAGAACAGGAAGATCTGAAAGGAGTTTTTATACAAATTTGGACGAGTAAGCGTATAAACGTCTCGTGACAAACAAACAAACAAAACCCTGGTAATGCAGGAGAAGCTTTTAAGTCCATGAAGCCCAATCCACGTAGTAGCTCCCTTCATACCTTCCTGCACAATATGGGAAGGTCTTGGGAGGAGAGGGTTGTGACCAGGACTTGGGGAGCAGGTCTAGCAAGTACTGATCCATCGTACACCAGAAGCATGTTGGAATTACCTCATCATCAGACATAACAGAGCACATCTGAGCTCTGAAAAGAACAGCATACTTTGGTGCTGAGGTTTCTTAGTGGGAAGCGTGCCCACTGCTGTTAGGCAACAGCAAGGATGGTAATTTCCATCCTTGCCTGAAAGTCCTAGGAGGCAAGGTATACCCCTCTGTTTCAAGTGGGAAACTGAGTTTAAGAGAAAGTGGCTTTCTTAGGGAGACTAGATGAGTTCATGGCAGAGACAAGGTTCATAACTAGGGCTTCCTGATTCCATAAAGAAAAAATGACCTGTGAATGACCTGAGATAATCATTCGAGGAGAGTGGCTATAATGTCAAATTTCTTGTTCATGTAGGAAATGTGCACTATACAAGGGTAATGATTGTGAGAAAATAAGCTCTGTTTCTTGACCTCAGTTAATTAGGTGAACTTTGTTAAAACAGAATGCATGAAACATCTCACATAACAGAGTTTACCACCTACACTGTTGCTGTAGATAACATTTCCTGTGGCCTCATAGGACAATTGCAAAGAAAGCGGTGAGAATGTTTGTGATTCCTGTTGGGTAATGACCACATGGGTAATAGGTTGTACCATGAGGTAAAGGAAAATAAAAATAATGTTATAAAATTCATGGATTATTTAATAAACAACAACTGTATTAAGTTCCCAAAGGAAAAAAGAGTTCTTCTAAAACATATTCTGCTGATTTAGTGAGTGGTATTTGCAGTGTTAAAGGAACTTTCCTCAAAAGGTGGACAATAGCTTTGACACATTTAACAAAATCAAAAGGAAGAAATGCTGCAAACTTTTTAGAGAAATAGAAAGAGAAATATTACTAGAAAGCAGAAAAGGCAGAAACTCTGTATAAGCCAAAGGTAAACAATAAAACCAGAAACAGGATGTTGATGTAGTTCTTTTTCTGCCTGTAGTATGCCATTAAAGATAATATGTATTTAGACTGTTATACTTTTCTGATCCCTGGCATGGGTCCATAATAGCTTGTTTACACCTTATTCTTGTAGCCTATCTTGTGCATGTTTAGTCAGGTGTAACCACATAGAATTCAAGGGATTCTTGTCAATATTTTACAGATGAAAATAGGGAGAAAAATATGAGATCCCTATTTTCCTACCAAGATCATATTGTCCTCTTCCTTCCCGCATTACTGCTGGGAGTTCTACTCTTATCTGATTCATGTTCATTCATTTAGGAGCACAATCATATAGAAAGTTGTCCTGGGTTGACATGAACTTCTCTATACTCCACCTTCCCAACTTCCTAACCATTAGAGCAGTATGGTAATGGAACCGATTACTTCGAGAGGTGGTGAGTGCTCCAACACTGGAGGCATTCAAGAGAAATTTAGACAGCCACCTGGCAGATATCCTTTGATTTGTATTCTTGAAATGAGCAGGGGGTTGGACTCGATGGCCTTATAGGCCCCTTCCAGCTTCATTATTCTATGATTCTGGCACTTAAATTGCTATCATGTTTCACACAGAAATGTTTTATTATTTAATTATTCAAACAAACAAACAAACTCCAGTTTATAAACATGGGATATTGTGCTTCTGTACCCATGATTCAAAAAGCCAGGAAATTGCCCAATATTACTGTATAATATCACGCCTGTGTTGCCAGCAGGAAAAAGGATGTCATGCTTTACATAGCAAAGAACAGTCTGAATGTTGTCAAAACCAATGAAAGCAGTCAAGATGCTCTACAGCAGTGGTCCCCAACCTTTTTGACACCGCGGACCGGTTGGGGAAGGACGGGGGTCCATGTGCGGGGAAGGCGGGGCACCCCCCGTGCTCACGCGCATGCGCAAAGGGGCGGGGGCATTTGCACGGGCACACGTTCACTCACGCACATACGCAAAGGGGTGGGGGCACTCGTACACACACATGCGCATGCACGAAGAGGTGGGGGGCACTCGCACGCATGCGAGAAGGGGCTGTGCGGGGGGGAGTTCGTGCGAGGTGGGTGGGAGATCTGTCTCCGCGGCCCAGTCCGGCCCAGGCCATGGACCGGTACTGGGCCACGGACCGGGGGTTGGGGACCCCTGCTCTACAGGATACCCTCTTGTGCTCACTACCTTCTCACCCAAACACAAAGCAATTGTTAGGGCTGTTTTTCCACAAGTGTGAATGCCCCTCCCCTGCTTTTACAGTTGCCTTATGGAATGCTGTGCAATATCTACTGCTCCTGTGCAGCAATAATCCTGGGAACATGCATTTTCAGGATCCACATGTTACACAGCCCCCCTTTCCCTCTCTGACATTATTACCATCTTCTCCTCTACCCCTTCCAATGCCCATTTACCCACTGTCAGATGTCATGGAAGAGAGTCAATAACCCATTATTTCATAACTAGAGATGGGCATGAACCTCGGTTTGGAGGTTTGTGCCGGTTCGTACGTGCAGCACCACAGGTGCCATGTGTTCCCTCCCCCCACCTCCCTGTCCAATGACCCAGTCACCAGTCAGAGCGCACTCCTCTCCTCCTCTTCAGCTATTCGACCAGTCCACAGCAGGAGCATGGGTTTGCCTGACCTGCCTCCTTGTCTGAGTGGGCCAACAGCCAAGGGGGTGGGGCCGAAAAGCCCGTGCTCCTGCTGGAGACTGGTAGAACAGCTGAAGAGGAGGAGGAGAGGAGCACATGCTGGCTGGTGAATGGGGGATCCATCCGGGGAGGTGGGCGAAGTGATGTGTTTGTGCCAATCTCTATTCATAACCGATACGTTTTATACCACGTTTCCCCAAAAATAAGACAGGGTCTTATATTAACTTTTGCTCCAAAAAACGCATTAGGGCTTATTTTCAGGGGATGTTTTATTTTTTTCATGTACAACAATCTACATTTATTCAAATACAGTCATGTCATTTTCTTCTGGTTGCTGCACAATGGTGGAGGCTGGGGTTTCACTTAACTGGGGCTTATTTTGGGGGCAGGGCTTATATTATGAGCATCCTGAAAAATCATACTAGGGCTTATTTTCAGGTTAGGTCTTATATTTGAGGAAACAGGGTATATCTACACACTAACAACACACAGAGAAGTTTAGTCCCTTTATCATGTGACTAGATATTCAAAAAGCATGCAAAGGGAGCAAGGTTTGCCCCCACCCCACTACCCAGCCTGCCCAGCAACTGCCCCATTAGGACTGATACGGGCAACCATTCAAGCCAAAAGTGATATACAATAATGTTACTGAAAATACTATTAAACCCTAACCCCCACCCCCAAGCTATGCTGGCTGAACAAAATACATTGTGTTCTCCCTCTAGAAGCTCACATCTACTCACAATTAGTGCTAACTTGGTGCAGTGGGTAAACTGCAGTATTGCAGCTAAAACTCCGCTCATAACTCAAGTTCAATGGGCTCAAGTAGCTGACTTGAGGTTAATTTAGTCTTCCATCTTTCCAAGGTCTGTAAATTGAGTATCCAGCTCACTGGGGTGGAGGTTGCAATGTGTAGCCTGCACAAATAAATTGCTAACCACCCAGAGAGTGCTTTCAGTGCTATGGGGCAGTGTATAAGTAGGACATACTAACATTGTGCAGTCAACAGAATAAATATCAAAAAGAACCCTGAAGAATGTGGCTCAAGCAGTTGGACAAATACATGCCTAGTTGATCCCTCACTGTACAGTTCTAAGTGGCCAGAATAGCGATGGGCCAACGAAGCCAAGACTAGGCCAGCTAAATTTATATTGAATCTAGACCCCTCCCAGCCTACAGATGTTAGAAATTGCTCAAGACTACTGTCACACTGCCCCAAGTTTGCACCAGCATAGTGCTAAACATGTATTGCTAGACCAGAGGAGGGCTGGCTCCAGCCTAATTCAGCTCCTCCTTTGTCCCACCCTTTCCTTGGCTATCCTGCCGGCAGATCTTGGCCAGTGGAGCAGAGAAATCAACTGGCACAAAGAGTTTCTGCCGGCACCATGGCACTTCTGCTGACAAAAGAGGTTTCTGCCTATTCATAAATACCCACATCTCTGAGTCACTGCTTCACTGCACCACAGTGCTCTATCGTCCACTGAGTGGAGGACAAGTTTATTTTTCAGATTAAAGATATACGAGAAAAATAACTTGTTTTTATTCACAATTTAAAGTATGATGTGACAAGTTAGATGTTACATGACTGTTTCAGGTTAGCCACTGGCCCAGAATAAGGGTCGACCTTGATGCCTTCCACAACCTCTCAGGGCATCATCACTAGGACTCCACCTGTGGACAGCTGAGCCCTCACTGGGAACACTTCAACTGATGCACAGGAATGGAAGCACCTGAAAGTGGAAAAAACACCTTTGGGAAGGGAAGTAGGAGAAGGTATAAAAGGAGAGGAACCTGGAGTGGTGGTGGAGGGACAATAGTGAAGAGGAGAAGATAGAGGACATGTCCTGTGGCACCCAGAGGTCCTCTCCTATTATGGCTACAGCTGCTTTGTTGTTGAACATTTCACTCCAAGAACCAGCATGCAAGGGATCTGCTGTGGCTGGATGAGGGGACTCCGCGGACTTACCAGAGACTGAACCTTCAGTTGTGTAGCCTGGACCCACTCTGGCAGAGTCTAGCCTAACCCCACCTGTATCCACTCTGACCCTGCCCCAGCTGTGTCACTGATGTCTATTTAAGAGACTGTGCCAGTTAGAATGGGACCTCTGCACCAAGAAAATGCAGACGAAAAGACTCTGGCATTAAGAGATGTCAGCAACCATCCAGTTGTCTTTGGACTGTACCCTCAGGGAGTGAAGGTGAACCACCCTACTGAGTAGGAAAGGCCTGTAGGAGGTTCTAAAGATGGAAGCTTTTACAAATGCGAGCGGGTCATCTGTATATAGTGTTAAACTTTCTCTTGAGTGCACTAGTTACTCTCCCATGTCATTATGACCAGGCCTACAGATCCCTTCAACATCCCCTTGTGCATAGAGGGCTTGGGGACTCACACAGTGGCACTTTAAAGTTTATATGAGTGCATTTACATAAATATGCATCACAATAGGGAGAGCAGAAAAAAACCTGATATGTCATCTGCATATTTCCACTATGGTACTCAACACTAATTCCTGGGCTTAGAATTTTTTTAAAAAAACTTAATTATGTAAGTTCCATTCATTCAATAGGTTTACTCTGTTTAGGACTATTAGCTATTAGTAATGTGCTATTTTTCATTTCCTAATTCAGCTGTTGTTTGGAAGTACAAAAGGAAACAATCATTAGAGGTAACTCTCTCTCTAGCATTTAGCTAAACTTTCTGAATTCAGAGATACCACTGCCTGTAGAATATTTGCTCCAGGTTGGAAATAGTTTATTCAGTATCCAGGCTTCATGAGCTTATCTGCACTGCAGATAATGATTCTTGTTAACTTTTTCAGGTTTTACTGGAAGTGGATGTAATATTATGTAGTTACTTTTTGATTAGATATTGAGTTGATTATTAAAATAATTTTATAGCACAGAAGTAGTCAAATACACATTGACATGTCATGTAAAACAGCAGTCATAAAGATGATCTATCAGAAGAGTCATATTCTGTCTAACATTAGGGATGGGGAAACAAGTGACCTTCCAGAGGTCTCTAATATACCTCAAATAAACTCTGCTCCTCCCCAAGGAGTGTCACCTAGGTAAAACGTGAGGTCATGCCACTGACCATAGAAGCAGACCATAGAGTTGGCCTGTCTTTAGAAACAGAAACTGTTTAAGAAACTCTTTTAAATGGCAAACTCATTTGTTTTTCAGTTTCACAAATAGTAAATCAGTTTGCTTGTGTCATCGGGAAAGTCACCATCACTTTTGTTCAGAAATGTGATCACTCTGAGATGGTAAACATTATCACCTCATTGCCACCTTCCTGTTAAGTAAGATAGCAGCAAGCAGTTAGTTTTAGGATTCTGTCTAAAAACATACATGAAGGGTGCTTTGTTCTCTGCAGAAAATCTGATGGCACTATGAACTGGCTAGAAAGGTATGTGGGAGAGACTTATTTTGGGGTGTTCTAGCTGTGAGACTCATTTCACACGGTAGCAAGGTTATGCTCAAAATCCTACAAGGTAGGCTTCAGCAGTATGTGGACCAAGAACTCCCAGAAGTACAAACTGGATTTTGAAGGGGCAGAGGAACTAGAGACCAAATTGCTAACATGCGCTGGATTATGGAGAAAGCCAGAGAGTTCCAGAAAAACATCTACTTCTGCTTCATTGACTACGCAAAAGCCTTTGACTGTGTGGACCACAACAAACTATGGCAAGTTCTTAAAGAAATGGGAGTGCCTGACCACCTTATCTATCTCCTGAGAAATCTATATGTAGGACAGGAAGCAACAGTTAGAACTGGATATGGAACAACTGATTGGTTCAAAATTGGGAAAGGAGTACGACAAGGCTGTATATTGTCTCCCTGCTTATTTAACTTATATGCAGAATACATCATGCGAAAGGCAGGACTGGATGAATCCCAAGCCGGAATTAAGATTGCCGGAAGAAATATCAACAACCTCAGATATGCAGATGATCCCACTCTGATGGCAGAAAGTGAGGAGGAATTAAAGAACCTAATGAGGGTGAAAGGGGAGAGCGCAAAAAATGGTCTGAAGCTCATCATCAAAAAAACTAAGATCATGGCCACTGGTCGCATCACCTCCTGGCAAATAGAAGGGGAAGATATGGAGGCAGTGACAGATTTTACTTTCTTGGGCTCCATGATCACTGCAGATGGGGACAGCAGCCACGAAATTAAAAGACGCCTGCTTCTTGGGAGGAAAGCGATGACAAACCTAGACAGCATCTTAAAAAGCAGAGACATCACCTTGCCGACAAAGGTCCGCATAGTCAAAGCTATGGTTTTTCCAGTAGCGATGTATGGAAGTGAGAGCTGGACCATAAAGAAGGCTGACCGCCAAAGAATTGATGCTTTTGAATTGTGGTGCTGGAGGAGACTCTTGAGAGTCCCCTGGACTGCGAGGAGAACAAACCTATCCATTTTGAAGGAAATCAACCCTGAGTGCTCACTGGAAGGACAGATCCTGAAGCTGAGGCTTCAGTACTTTGGCCATCTCATGAGAGGAGAAATCTCCCTGGAAAAGACCCTGATGTTGGGAAAGTGTGAAGGCAAGAGGAGAAGGGGATGACAGAGGATGAGATGGTTGGACAATGTCATCGAAGCTACCAACGTTAATTTGACCCAACTCCGGGAGGCGGTGGAAGACAGGAGGGCCTGTCGTGCTCTGGTCCCTGGGGTCACGAAGAGTCGGACACGACTTAACGACTAAACAACAACAATTGTATATTTACTGGTATTTAATTGTGTAATTCCCGCCAACCTAGCGGTTCGAAAGCATGCAAATGCGAGTAGATAAATAGGGACCACCTCGGTGGGAAGGTAACAGCGTTCCGTGTCTAAGTCACACTGGCCATGTGACCACGGAAGATTGTCTTCGGACAAACGCTGGCTCTATGGCTTGGAAACGGGGATGAGCACCGCCCTCTAGAGTCGAACATGACTGGACAAAAATTGTCAAGGGGAACCTTTACCTTTACCTAATTGTGACACAGATTTTTAAAATAACATGAGCTCAGACCTGAAGGGGGAGTCTATTCCTTAGCCAATCATTTGTAAGTGGCATCAGACAGGGAAAAGGATACTGTGGATTATAGAAAAATTCTTTGCATACCTGAATAAATGAAAACAGTAGATGGGAGCGTAGTGTGCTTATAGCTATAGTGATCAACAGTGTATTGATTTTATTTTCATCTGCTGTTCCTCCATACCAACATAAATAGTCTTCTTCTATCTTTACAACAGCTGCTAACTGTACATCCCCGGAGGGGAAGTCTAGCAATACAAACACACCTCAAACTGTTTAAGTTCGTAGTCTTTATCTTGGAATGTCAGTTGAACTACAGATCCAGAAGCTGTCACAATTAGCAAGGATAATTAGTCAACTTTCTTGTTTCTCCCCTCCCTCCCTTCCCTAGCTCTGCAATGTCCAGCCTGATCAACAGTCGTGCAGGACTCAAAACATTCTCCTTTATGCTTCAGCAGTGCCTTGTGAGATAAACTGATACACAGTTGTGCACTAGCAGAGAGATGATGCCAGAGGATGTGAATTTTGACCCAAATAGATAGGCTCAAGCACTGGGATGAAAACAACAAAATGAAACTCAACAGGGATAAGTGTGAAGTTCTACACTTGCATGTGTGTGTGTGTGTGTGTGTGTGTGTGGAATTAAACACACAGTTACAAGATGGGGAATACTTGGCTTAGTAATATGACATGTGAGAAGTTTCTTGGAATTGTTATAGATCAAAAGCTGAATATGAGCCAACAGTGTGATGTGGTTGCAAAGAAGGTGTAGCGAACAGCCCTGACCTCACCTGTCCGTCACTGTGGGACATTGGCGCAGGAGCCAATGAGAGAAAGGAAGGCAGAGCCAGGAAGGAGGGGGAAAGGAGAAAGGCGGTGGAAGAGGGTCCGGAGGAAGACTGTGTGTGGTTTGAGAGGAGTGAAGTGGGGGTTAGAGAACTGTAAGTGTAGAGATGGGAACAGAGGTTTAGAAGAGTTAAGAAGAAATATTCTAATAAATTCAATATAAGTGATTTGCATCCTATAACACATTCTACAAGTCCTTACTGATTATCATCTTCCCTTGTTAAATAAAAGATTTAAGTTTTGGTATCACACGTGTCCAGACATTTACTTGATATCAAAGAATTAATATCTGCTGGCAGCGAAGAGAAAAGAAGAGCGAGAACCTTGTGAAGACCAGAGAATTAGGGGCTTCAAAGGTGATCGTGACAAAGTGGTGACCAGCGGTGGGATCAAATATAATCCAGTGACGCCTAAGAACAGAAAGGTTCCCAGAGTGGAAAAATATTTTAGTCAGGGTGATATGGAGCAGACGGAGTGGGTAACTTTCTAGAGCTTTTCAGGGGGAAAAGCTTAGTGGAGAGGCTCCTAAGCACAGATCGGGGGGGGGGGGGGCTAAGATAGGAAAAAAACTCTGAGGAAACCATTTCTGGAAAAAGTTTACCTCAAGCGAGAAAAGGACCAGTGGGCTAGCTTGTCCTAAGCTCAAAGGAGAGAGCTCTGAGGGGACAACGCGGAGGCTAGGGTCGGAGAAGCTGAGGTGATTTAAAACAGCTAAAGCTGGGACTGTTTAAAGCTGATATTTCTGTTTGTTTTGGTGGCTGGAGGCAAGGAGAAACTTTGTCTCATGCTAAGTATCTGGTTGGGAGCCAGAGATATAAACTAAGTATCATAACCATGGATGCCAGCAGGAAAGCAACTATCTTACAGCGTCTCTAACTCACTGGAGAAAAAAAAGTGTTCCTTTTGAATCTGAGGCTTGTAAATTGGATCAGAAGCATAAATAAATAAACATGCCTTCCACACGGGGGAAAAAGGCGGCAGAGTTGCCTCATGAGGTTTCAGATGCCTCAGATCAGGAGGGGGAAGAAACTCAAGGAGGAATTACTTCAGAGGGGGAAAGGGAGGCCTCAAAGGGAGAAGCCTCTATAGAATTCAGAAAATGGAAATTAGGGAAGGAACAGGAATGGGAATTCAAGCTACTAGAAATTAGAGCTAGGGCTGAGGAAGGACAGCGAGAGGTAGCCATGGAGCAAGAAAGGATGGCCCTAGAAAAGGAAAGGATGGCATTTGAACTAAGGCGGTTGGAGCTGACGGCCCAGATTAATAACAATAATAATAACAGCAATTCTTCTTCTGAAGAAAGACATTTGTCCAAAGCCGACCTTAAAAGATTCCCCATATTTAGAAAGGGTGATGATCCTGAAGTGTTTATTATTCTGTTTGAGCGTGTGTGTGAAGATTTTAATGTGAGGGGATCAGAACGTATGATTGTGATGAGGTCCCAAATAAGTGGCAAGTTAGCCGAAATATACACTCAGATGCCCTTGGAATTAGTGAGGGATTTTGAAGAATATTAAAAGTTGGTATTCTCAAGGTTTGGCATCAATGCTGAGCATCTAAGGCGGAAGTTCAGAGCCTTGACCAAGAAACCTGAGGAATCCTATTCCCAACTAGGGGCAAACTTGACCAAGTATCTTGACAAATGGCTTCAACAGGAAGGAGTTGAAACAGTACAAGATATTAAGAACATCATGGGGCTAGAGCAGTTCTATTCACTTCTACCTGGAGACCTGAGGTACTTAGTGAGGGATAAAAAGCCCAAAAATATTCAAGAAGCAGGAGAGGCCGCTGATTTTATTTCACATATACGAAACCCAAATCTTTTTGAGGTAAAAGTGGGAAGGAAAACCTGGGAGGACAGAAAAAAAGATTCCAGAAGTTACCTCAAGTACCAACAGGCAGTGGGAAGCCATTTTGTAGGCAAGCCCACAGAACAGAGCCAGCAAAAATACAAGAACTGGGAAGGAAAGGTAGATAAAACCCCTAGTTTCGACCAGAAAAACTTCAGATCTTGTTTTGGCTGCAGAGAGAAAGGGCATTTCATATCTCAATGTGCTAAGACTAGAGAGGGTGGGCAACAAAAAGGAAACTTGATACTGCCTAAGTCAGTGTACTGCGTGCAGCAAAACAAAGTTGCCTCAGGGGAGGTCGAAACAGTAACCCCTAATACAAGTACGGCTAGGGCAGAAAGTCATGAACAGCCAGCAGAACAGCTGCCTGAAGCCGAGATCCTCCATTGTTATCTAATCGAAACCAACCAGGAGCTTTTTAAAAGTTCTGAAGATAGCATTTATATAAATGAGACAAAATTTATGGCTCTGAAAGACTCTTGCTCTCAAGTTACCTTATGCCATTCAGACATAATCCCTCCAGAGTACATATCGAAAGGGGAAAGACTGACAGTGAAAGGGATTGGATCGGAAATAATCACCCTACCAGTGGCTGAGGTACCTATAAGATATCAAGGATGGAAAGGAATATGGAAGACAGGTGTAGCTGATCAATTACCTGCACCCTGCTTAATCGGGATCGATCTCACTGAGCATGTTAAAAGGGTTTTAGTGCAGACTCGCTCCCAGCAGAAAGATGAAAGAACAGCAAAGGAAAAAGGTGAAATTCCTACAGAGCTGGTGGGAGAAAATGATACTACAGCTGAATTAATACCTATTAAGGTTCCCCAAGAAAGTACATTTAAAAGGGAACAAAAATCAGATCCCACGCTGGAGCAATGCTTTAAGAAAGTGGGCGAAGGTCCGTTAACCCCTGAGAGTCCAGAAAGGTTCTTCATAGATAAAGACTTTTTGTATAGGGAGATCTTAGTGAATCCCAGAAGGGGAGGGGAAACTCTTCACAAGCAACTAATAATTCCTTTCAAATATCGGGGGGGGGGATAATGGAGAGGGGACACGCTGACACCTGTTTGGCGCATTTGGGCATCACAAAAACTAAACAAAGAATAGCCCAAAACTTTTACTGGCCTGCAATGGGGAAGCAGATAAAAGAATTTTGCCAGAGGTGTGACGTATGTCAGAGGCAAGGAAACAGCCATGACAAAACTAAAGCCAAGCTATGCCCTTTACCTATCATTTCTACCCCTTTCCAACGCATTGGTTTGGACATAGTTGGACCATTGCCCAGAGTTACCAAGAGGGGAAACAGATTCATACTGACTATCATTGACTATGCCACACGTTATCCCGAAGCAGGTCCCCTGAGAAATATTGAGACTCAGACCATTGCAGATGCTCTGCTGAATTATATGTGCCGCATGGGGTTTGCTTCTGAAATAGTCACGGATTTAGGAACCTCTTTCACGTCCAAGCTGATGAAAAGGTTATGGCAACTCTGGGGTATTAAGCATATTACCTCTACCCCATATCATCCTCAGACCAACGGGTTGGTGGAGAAATTCAATGGGACCCTCATGCGTATGATTAGGGCATACACTGCAGGGAATCCCAATGATTGGGATCATAGATTACAACAGTTACTATATGCATATAGATCTGTGCCCCAAGAAAGCACCGGGTTCAGCCCTTTGGAATTATTGTTTGGACGGAAGGTGCGGGGACCCCTAGACTTACTCCGACAAAGCTGGGAGGAAAGGGAGGAAGCAGATCCTGAATCAGTAATGACATACATTGACAATTTAATGAACACCTTGAAGGAAAACCTAGAAATTGCTGCCAAGAATTTACAGGAGCAATAAAAGAAACAAAAGGTCTGGTACGACAGGAAAGCCAGAGAGAGGACTTTCAATCCTGGAGATGAGGTTCTTATGCTAAGACCTATCAAAGGGGACATGATAAAAATAAAATGGGCAAGTCAATTTAGAAAGACAGCCAAAATGAAAGAAGAAAATCATAAGATTCATAAAGACAGAGGGGAAGGTAGAAAATGGGTCCAATCTGGTCTGATCAAACTTTGGGGCAAGAAAGAAAAATTTGTCCTATATAAGAAAAGAGAAAAGCCTAAAAGAAAACATGAATGGCCATATTGGGAAGGCAGGGGTGTACCCTATCGAAAGCTAAATAGTTTAGAACTTAGCCTTACTCGGTCAGTGGTGCAAACAGCAGAAAGAATGAGAGTAGGGTTCGAACTTTCTAGGCACTACCGAAAGGGTTTACCCAATAGCTTAACGATAGCTGTTCCAGTAATAGAAGGGAATCACTGTAGAGTAGCTAAAATAACAAAGCTGAAAGAGAGACGGAAGATCGAGCCGGTGGTAAGCCATGTCCGGAGAGGTCCCGAGTGCCAAAGAGGCTTCACCATCGCGGAGGTGTCCGGATTCGAACCAGGAGCCGCGCCGAGTCAGGCAGATGACAGCGGGAACTGTCTCCCGAGGATGTTCCTGAGAGGGAGGCTGCAGGCTGACAAAAGACCCTATCCTTCGGTGGTTCGAGAGTATCGTGAAGGTGCGAAGCGGGGTGGACTTCACCACAACTTAAGCTGGGCAGGAGGGAAGGACAATTTTTTTTTGGCACTAACCCTCCACCAAGACTATAATTGTGGACGGTCGAAGGGAGCCAAAATGGGTTGATACAGTGAAATCCAAATGCCACAAAGCTTTGACTGTGGAAATTTAAACTGGGTAAAAAAAGACTCAAAATGTTGTGGCGGACGCCCTTTCGAGAAGAGCCGAAGACTGAAGACAAAGAAAATGGACAATGGTAAAATGCCAAAGTAATAGAAGGTAAATTGTGCAAAGTTAAATGTTATAAACAAATTAGTCCAATGAAAAATGGGTAAGTATTAAAAATGTTAAAGGGATTAATGTTGAGTATGTTCTTGTGTAAATGATAAAAATGTTGATTAATGTAACTAAATGAAAAATGGAAATACAATGTTTAATGTAACGAAAGCTTACAAGTAATCTAAAGGTTAAATAGGTGCAAATGCAGTAAGATCCAGGGTAATGTTGTAAAATTTGATGGTGTCCTTCATGATAGCTCTTCGTTGTTCATGAGGGTAAACCACTATAGGTTTTACCCCATGAAACAAAAATTTTAAGGGGGGAGGTGTGTAGCGAACAGCCCTGACCTCACCTGTCTGTTACTGTGGGACATTGGCGCAGGAGCCAATGAGAGAAAGGAAGACGGAGCCAGGAAGGAGGGGGAGAGGAGAAAGGCGGTGGAAGAGGGTCCGGAGGAAGACTGTGTGTGGTTTGAGAGGAGTGAAGTGGGGGTTAGAGAACTGTAAGTGTAGAGATGGAAACAGAGGTTTAGAAGAGTTAAGAAGAAATATTCTAATAAATTCAATATAAGTGATTTGCATCCTATAACACATTCTACAAGTCCTTACTGATTATCATCTTCCCTTGTTAAATAAAAGATTTAAGTTTTGGTATCACACGTGTCCAGGCATTTACTTGATATCAAAGAATTAATATCTGCTGGCAGCGAAGAGAAAAGAAGAGCGAGAACCTTGTGAAGACCAGAGAATTAGGGGCTTCAAAGGCGATCGTGACAGAAGGCAAATGCTATTTTAGGCTGCATTATAAAGATGGGGGATTCATATTTGTTTCCCAGGTGAGACGAATACAAAGCCCACGATCACAGCTGGCCAGCCTGATTAAACCCTCCCCGTGGAACCATGCGTCCACTTACAGCTTACAGTGTGGCGCATGCTGCCATCATTCTTCTCTCGGTGCCAATCATGAAAGTAGCTTGGCTGGGTCTTCCATGCCTCCCTGTGCTGCTGGCCAATTTGGTGAGGGGGCAGGATGACAAGCCTCTCTGCACAGCTGCTGATTGGCCAGCAGCACAGGGAGACTGTGCAGAGCCCCAGCCAGGCTACTTCCGGAATTGGCACAGAGAGAAGAATGATGACAGCATGCACCACACTGTAAGCTGTAAGTGGATGCCTGGTTGTGTGTGTGAGAGAGGGGGGGGGTTTAATCAGGCCATCCGGCTGTGATGGAAGGCTTCGTATTTCTCTCCCCCAGGATATGAATATGAATCCCCTATATCTACCGAACCAGATTTCGGTTGACTATCAGGAAAAACTTCCTAACTGTTAGAGCAGTACAACCATGGAACCAGTTACCTCAGACGGTGGTGAGGGCTCCAATGTTTGAGGCATTCGAGAGGAAGTAAGACAGCCATCTGCTGGATTTATTTTAGTTTGTATTCCTGCCTTGAGCAGGGGTGAGACTTGAAGGCCTTATAGGCCCCTTCCAACATTATTCGATGATTCTATGACACTGTCTCAGTAAAAATAATGTCTACTGCATTGCCTCATATTAAAAAGATCCTGCCTTGTTAATACAGAAGTTTAATTTCCAGCAATTTTAATTTGTTTCCCTCTGCAGACTGAATATAGGGATTGATAGCCAGTTTTGAATTAATCATAAGCTACTAATATATAATTAAGAAATGATTATATCCAGTAATTAAAGAGAATTGCTCTCTATATCTATTAATTGGTAAAAAGATAATATTGAATTGGCGGTGGACCAAATTCAGTTCTAGTTATCTAGTGGTGGAGGGAGAAAATAGTTTCTAAAAGACTCGAAAGTAGCTTGAGAAACCTTCAATTCCCCTGGTTGTCATGATCCCACAGACTGTGGTATGAGGGGCATGAGACTGAGGATTCAGAAGGGGAATAAGATAGGAAAAAGGCTTTATTCTCAAATCTGCTCTCAGCTGTCTGTTGGTGGCTCCAGCACAAAAGGCGAAGGTCTCCGCCTTAAGAATCGTGTTGCTGTCATAAGACTCTGACAGCTCTACTCCAAAAGGTCTAGTGGAACCATAAACTTTGAATCAACATTGGAGTCAATGGCTGTTAAATGAGAGTAGGTCTTCTGACTGAACAGACATCTCCCAAAAGAAATGGAACATAATAGCCAAAGGTGGAAAAGAAATATTGTCTACCGCCAGTCTGGTAATCAGATGGCAATATCTAACTACAGACGTCTGGTATTCCAGAGCCTGCTCTAAATAATGTTTATGTCCAGTATTATAGATTTACTTATAAAAAGATTAGAAATATATATGCATTCATATATATCCATTCTGGAAAATGAATACATTCCAGGGAAATGGCCCAGAGCACCACAATGGGAGTGAATCAGACTAGGGCAAGCTGGAGAGAGGAACACTTGGGAGAGCTCAGAGTAAGGAGATTGCCCTGACAAGGCCTGAAGATGAACTGAAGTCTTTTATTCCACTCATCACTGACTATTGTTCCTAGGTCTCACCACTTCCCTAAATGTAGAAAGCCTTAAAGGGCCAAAGTGGAAGCCTGGCAGTCCTTGACCTCTCCAAATGTTTATGCTAGGCACATGTTTGGCACTGGTCAACCAGCTCCAAGGTTCATAGAGCTCTAGGAAAAGAATCTACTCTCCTAGCATTGGACCTAGGTTCAGCGCTGCTTATTTTGTCTGAGCTTCAGAGCATTCAAATTAAGGGCTCCTTGGTCTTTTGGGCACAGGGAGTTCACATTTTCCACAGTTGCTCTTCAGTGACACTTGGAACCAGCATCCTCCCTGAATCATGTCCTGATTACTGCTGGACTTTGGATCAAGATATGGGAAACTCCATGGAGGAAATGGATACAATAATAGCCTCCTGTTCTTTAGCAACTAGAATACAGACTCTTACCGCCTCTGGTTCTGAGGATAATTCAATCCTTTAAAAAAATCCCACTCACAGGAAACTCTGCAGGAATCCCTGCCCCTGCCTCCTCATCTGAGTGGGCAGCTGCTGGAGGAGGCAGAGAAGGGAAGTCTGTGCTCCTGCCAGGACTTGAAGATTGCACAATGGGGAAGGAACAAGCAGCACATGCTGGCTGGTGAGTGGGGGAGCAGGCGGGTGAGGGGGTAGGGAACACGCAGCACCTGTGGTGCCACGCCAATGACTTAAGACAACCCGGCATGAAGTGCTTTGTGCCCATCTCTAGTATACACAGTTCCCTCTTATGCTCACTCCATTTCACAAAAAGACACCATGCAAGAGAACATTCCAGAACCTACTCAATTTTTCATCAGTTAACCACTTCTCATCTAAACATAAAGTAATTTTCATGGCTGTCTTTTGACAAGTTGTCTAGGCATTTATTACTTTGGATTACAATGTTTTGGGATTTTTTGTATAGTGAATAATAATAATAACCATGTTCCATCAAGTCAGTTCTGAGTCACAGCAACCTTTTTTAGGGTTTTCCAGGTAGAGAATTCTCAGAAGTGGTTCTACCATTCCCTTCTTCTGTGGGCATCCTGTTACTGTGCAGCTTGCCTAAGACCACACAGGCTGGCTGTGCTCACAGAAGGCACAACAGGGAATCGAACTCCCAACCTCTGGCTCTAGACCCAGATACTTAAATCACTGAGCTACCCAGCCATCTATGTATGGCAAACCTAAGTAAAAAAATGTTTCTGGATTAATAAGCATCCAGAATGGTTCTGGATAGTGTGTCTCTAGGTTGTAATGCCAGCCAACCTGCTCAGAAGGACGTTTGACCAAGTTCAGTGATACTTATTTCTGTTGTAAGGCTGAAGTAATATACCCTCTTGCAGAGATTTACTGTTGAATTCATAGGTGCAAAACTGCAAGACCTGGTACATCTTAGGAATAAGCTCTATTGAACTGGATAGGGCTCAGTTTAAAGTACACAGTTACGTTAATTGTTAATTGCTACAAAATACTTCAATAAGTATGTGCAGCCAGACCTTATGAAAAATTTCCTATGTAAAACATAAGAATGACAGAATGGATCAACTCCAAAGAGTAACTTGTAAAAACCAAGTAGTGGGATTCATTTCCTCTTTAGGAAGCAGTCGTAGACATCAGAATATATCTACAGAAAGTGTTATGTGCTGGAGGGGAGATAGCATAAAATCATATTGCGAGGGGTGAAGATTTTTTGGAAAAAAACCTAAAATTTTGAGAGCATTTATCCAAACATCTTAAAATTTGCCACATAGCAAGCCCATACTGTCTACTCCTCCTCTTCCAAAATTGGCCCCAATTCTAGAATTCATTCAAAAGTTATAATGTTTTGTTTGACTTACAAAATGTTTCTCTGACTAGTCATATAGCATCACTGGTGCACTTTTGTGCGCCTCTAATATATAACAATTCAATTCTTCAAAAACAGAGGTGTTCAACTTTTCTTCCATCACTGGGACATTTACGCTATCCACTCTGACAGAAAATTTACATTCAATTAGCAGTTAAAAAAACCCTCTCCTCATATTTTGCCCATTGATCTTAGCAGTGTTTTAAGGATACTTACTCAGGGATTTTTCAGTTAGGCAGGGTGAATTCTAAACAAAACTTTAAGAAGGCAAATGAAAAACTTGACCATTGTCTGGCAATTGTGGAACTTGGCCACACACACCCCTAGCAGAGAGTATTCCATTGCAGGAAAATGGTGGTTGAAATCTGAACTTGGCATGAAATCTAGAAGAATGTTCTTTGGCCCAACCCTTTAGTGACTTACACAAACACACAAGCACACACATGCACAACAGCAGTTCTTTGACCTAAAGACCAAGGCCAAAAGCTTGCCTTTCAAGATCCAGATGGTGAGCCCCCAATGCTGCAGCTGCACACAAAACTGATCAACTGTGATCTAGGCCCATGGTCTCCTTAAAGAGAACAATTTTCCTACTTGCCTTATCATAGCTAGCCTGGGGCTGGAGAATGCAAGGTGGATCCCTCTGCTTCCTGGTACCAATCTCCCATAAAATCTGTGCCACTGAATTTGGCTGTATCCCAGCCCCCATGGAGACAACTGGTGATCTGAGTACACAACAAAGCCACATCGTCACTCAAACCAAAAATGTGCAAACTTATGCAGCCCAATATTAACAGCCAAACTAATGTTGTGACCCTTAGATTCCTAGATGAAAGAGAGTTAACAACATGTTCAATGGCCAAATTATCATGGCAGAACTGATCAATTAGTGAATAATTTGGCCCAGATTCACATGGCCACCATGACTGGGGGAAAAATCACTCATAAAATTTGCCTCCATCTAGGCCTGGAGTTCTTACTTGCATGTCACCTGCCACGAAACATTGAACAAAAAACCGACAGTCTCCACAACATCTGAATGGAACTGAAGCTTTGCTGTCAAGAAATGCTGACACTTCCAGAAGGAGACCCCACTAAAACACTTACGAAATCCCAGCCAAACACAAAAATCAAAGGTGGCCAGTATAAGGCCCAAGGTCTGTATGTAGCTTTCCTGGAGGCCATATGCTGCCCCAGCTTCCACACAACTGGAAAAAAATGTTTTCCAATTTTGGGACAAATGTTTGACTCAAAAAAAAAAAAAAGGAACAAACCTCTCTCTAGAGAGTGGTGGGGAATTTTACCATGTTTGGAAGACTTCTGAACATTCCTGGACTGCCATGCAGCTTACAAATTTTAAATTAAAAAGTCTGGTCACTAAAGGGCATCAGGACACTTTCCACTAAAACAAAAAGTGGTCATGGGAGCAAGTACAGCCCATCAAACTCTAGGAACTGGTTTAGACGACCAGCCCACAGACATCTAGAGTTGGCCTGGCCCAATATAAATCCTCCTGTATGCCAGCCCTGCAGCAACTGTGCTATAGCAGGGGTCCCCGATCCCCAGTCCATGGCCCGGTGTCGGTCTGTGACCATGGCAGGACCGGGCCGCGGAGACAGCTCTCCCGCCCCCCCCCCCACACACTCCCCCCATGCAACCCACCCACAAGTGTGCCCTGCCCATCTGCGAGCATGCCCCACCCATCTGCACATGTGTGCAAGTGCGCCCCGCCCATCCGTGAGCACACCCCGCCCACCCGCGAGCGTGGGAGGTGGCCCCCATGCACGTACCCCACCCCCCAAACAGTCCGTGGTTCAGAAAAGGTTGGGGACCACTGTGCTATAGGACTTGTAAAACATCAGAAAAGTGACACAGGAAAGCCCTGATGCCACCAAACATTATGCAAAATTAAAGTGAAGCAAGAGCTCCTGCAACTCGTTTGTGAGACAAAAATTGGCCAATGAGATAATGGAGGATTATATGGAAGAAGCACAACATAACTTGCACCACACAATTCAATTTCGAGCCCAGAAGGCCCCTCCAGCACAGGGCGGAGCTGCTGGGGCGGGGCTTCTTTGCCTACCCGTCCAGTAGAGATGTCAGCAGGGACAGTCAGAGGACGTGAGGCAGGCAGGGCTAAAGGCAAGCCTTTAAGAAGGCTGCCTGTGCTGGCTCAGTCCTCTTCCCTGCTTGCAAAGCGATCCACCCGCCCACCCAAGTGTTAAGAATGAGACTAGCTGGTCGCTTCAGGGCCGGATGGGAATTTTTGACTTGCACCCACATTGGCCTCAGGGTGCAGGTGTTTTTTCGCCCATCCCAATCTTACTCACCAGGGCGTTCTTGGGGTTAGAATAGTAGATTACCACTATTAAATAGGTCACAGCATCGGGTAGTGCAAAACAGGATAGGATCATGGGAATATCAGGGGAGACACCCAGCGGGTGCTAGAAACCCCTTCTCTCAGAATTGCAGTAAAGAAGTTTAGCTGAGGGGAGGGAAAAACAGGGGACCCCAGGGGACGCTGTGCACTAGGGGTCCCGAGGCTCGCCTTGAGGGCAGCCTCCAGCGCGAAGGACCAAGAGGGTGCTGTGCTGGAAGACAGCGCCCTTTCGGCACAGGAACTCGCTGGGAATACGTCTGGACCGGTCAGGTAGGATTGACGCTGGTTCCAGACCTGTTTTGCACTATGGCAGGCCCCTTGTAATAGGGGAAGTTAAAGCATAAATAAGTTAATAAAGTTGTGGCTCTAGTTTAACCCATACATATCGCGTCTCGTCTTATTATTCTGGGCTGAGTGGGCAAAAGTATTAACAAGATGAAGGTCCCCTATCTTTGCCACAACTGAGGGACCCCCAACTCTTGAGCCAAAACAGCAGACTCTGCTAACAGCCAGGCACATCATCCAGAATTTGCTACGCCCATGAACATGAAATCACCAATATAGTCCACCACCTTCTCGAGGCCCATCCATCTCCTAACTATCCAATCGGGACAGGAACATCATGCAACACATTCTATAAAAGTAGAGCTGGGCACTGAAACAGAAACACAGAAAATCAAAACCCACTGGATGGATGTGAAGGAGGCCGACTTACACATTCCCATGAATGCACCTTACACACAACAAAGAACCACAGAGACTACAGCCTCAAAGGAAATATAATGGACAGAACAGAGCTCTTTTGGATTTTTGCTGTTCATGGACTCACCTGTTGTACAAAAAAGCTTACAGATCAGACAGTATTCTTGGTTACAATGCCAAGTCGAGGAAAATGCAAAAAAACACACACAAAAACCCAAAAAACCCAAAACTCATTATTTTTGTGTTGTATTAAAACCTCCTGACTCCAGACAGATTTCTCAGCAAAATAGGAATGGAGTAAGTCTTGAAAAGGGATACAAAAACAGTTTAAAGCTCTCTGAAAAATACCTGAGCATCTGGACACCAAGTGTAAAAATAAATTGCATGAATCATTGTAGATCAGTTGGAATGGGTCCTTCTCCTGCACAGGCATTCCTAGAAACCACCCCTCAGACTCTTAGAATCATAGAATCATAGAAAAGTGAAGTTGGAAGGGGCCTACAAGGCCATCATGTCCAACCCCCTACTTAATCCAGGAATACAATCAAAGCATATCTGCCAGGTGATTATCTAAGTTTTTCTTGAATGCCTCCAGGGTTGGAGCACTCACCAACTCCCAAGGTAACTGGTTCCACTGTCATACTGCTCTAACAGGAAGTTTTTCCTTTTTTAAAATTTTATTATATGACAGACAAACAAACAGCACATACAAAACATACACACAGGGAAGTGTATACATTAGTACAATATCTAATATATAATCTTGACTCCATAACTGTGTTACAGTACTAAAATCCTTAACCTGTGTTATATTCTCTACTCATGTTTGTTTCTGGGCTCAATCACAAAACATTTTTCAGTTTTCTTTAACATATCTTCTCAAATTCTCAAATAATATCTCTAACAAGCTATCCCATTTTGAGCCCAGATCAACCTTATAATTATAAATATTTACAACCACATATGTTTACTATATATATATCTTTTAAATTAACAATTTCTGATATTATATTCAGCAAGAGCATTTCTAGTTTAAAGGTTATACAGTCAACCCTCGACTTACGAACTTAATCCGTTCCGGAAGGACGTTCTTAAGTCGAAAAGTTCGTAAGTCGAATCAGCATTTCCCATAGGAGTGCATTGAAAACCAATTAATCCGTTCCGGCTGTTTTTGGTTCTTAGGTCGAGGGGCGGTTTGTAAGTCGAAGCATTAGTTCCCATAGGAACTAATGCAAAGCCGGTTAATCCGTTCCTACCACTAGGGGCAGAATTTTTTTCTTTTTTTCCCTTTTAACCTAAGATGACTTAGGTTTTAAAAAAAGGAAAGAAAAGAGGGAGGGAAGGAGGGAACAGACACCTTTTCAACAGAACACCTTGAAAGTTCAAATTTCGCACTTTCCCCGCCTCCCGCACGTTTTTTTTCCGGTTCATAACTCGAAGCAAAGTTCGCAAGTCGAGGCTATATTTTTCTATCAGAGCGGTTCGTAAGTCAAAATGTTCGTAACTAGGGCTGTTCGTAAGTCAAGGGTTGACTGTATATACTTATGTGATTTATTATATAATATATTTTTATCTATCTCCAAAATCGTTTTACTCTGTCACTTATCCACCACCTATACAAAAGAGAGTCCAAAGTTGCTGATAATATTTTTAACCTGAATTTCTAATCTCTAACACCATTTTTGCCAGTTTTGAAGTGCCATCTATAGAACATCTTTAAAACATTTTCTCTCAAGTTTACTTATTTAATCCATCTATAATTATCATTCCACATTCAAATCCAATCATATATGTCTAAATTATAGCCAAGATTTTGTACCCCTTCCATCATCACTGCTTTCACCCTTTCCTTCTCTGAATTCTCTTCTAACAAACAAATATACATGTTTTTGAATAATCTTCTCATTAGTATAAATCCACAGCTCATCCACCTGGACCTCCCTCTCATAAAAGCCCATTATTTTATCTTTCTTCAATCATGATTCTAAAGTCTCTTTTTCTGCTGCTCCCACTGCTTTGGTGAAATGGTCTTCCTTCTGAATATTCCATTCCACGTCCTCTTTAAATCCTGAAGTTACCGTCTTAATTTCTAGAGTTTGGGCTTTAATCTGATTATTAAATTGATTGATAATGTACATTTGAAACTCCTGTATATAGTTCTTAAAAGAATCTTGCGTTATTAATTTTGATGGACTTGTACATTGACTAAAGGCTGTCATTTCTGTTTGTTGGGTATAGATTTATTGTAAGGTAACAATTTCCACTGAGAAATAAAACAATTCAGCTTTTAAAAAGTTCAATACCGCTTCTTATAAATCCAGCAAGCCTGTCTCTGCTTCCATCTTCTCTCCAGTTCACACCACGTCCACCAAATCTGGTGTTTTTTTTCTTCCTGTACTCCAGGTTCAGTCAAGAGCCATAGAACAGTAAAACCATTGATCAGTCAGTCTTCGTGTTAAATGGGTCGGTCCAGGCCCAAACTCCCACTTAACACATCCAATTGTAAATCCAAATTCAGCCAGGGGCAGTTTTAATTTATAATCCACCATTTGCAGATCACAGAAAGGCTGCTTGGGGGGGGGGTGTTTCCCCCTTTTTGTCTATAAAAATCCAGATTCTCCCAAAGTGCCTCTGTTAAACACTCTCTTTAAGAACTCAAATCTTCTTAAACCTTTAGTATTGTGGTTCTATATATGCCATCGAGGGAGGACAGGGGGGTGAGAAAGTAATTTCCATCCATGTCTTTTAAGTTTCGTTTCTCTTTAAAGTGTGACACAGTTAAAAATTATCTCTTCATTGCTCCTCCGCTGCTTTGTTTACTTCTTCTCTGCTCTTAAGTCAGCAGCTTCAGTTTGAGTTATACTTGCTCGTGAGAAATAAAAGGCCAGTTACTCACAGTTCATATAGTCAAGTAAAAATCTTCTTCACACTTCCCACCTTGGCAAAGTTAGGCAGCTAATTCACCGGCGTCTCCCAGGCCAGATGCTTTGAGAAAGGAAACTCTCACGAAGACAGATTGCTGTCTGAGTTTTTCCAGCCCTCCTTTGCTGCAAGCCCACTCTCCTGTAGAACTTGCCTCCCCTTCCACTGCTGGGGGGTTTACACAGGGGTCCCCAGAGCCCTGGGAATTCCCTCTGCTCTCGCTGCCATCGCTCCGCCTCCCTCAGAAGTTTTTCCTGATATTCAAATGAAATCTAGCTTCCTTTAACTTGAGCCCATTGTCCTGCACTCTGGGATGATCGAGAACAGATCTTGCCCCTCCTCTGTATGACAGCCTTTCAAATATTTAAAAAGTGCTATCATATCACCCCTCAGTCTTCTTTTCTCAAGGCTAAACATGCCCAGTTCTTTTAGCCTTTCCTCATAAGGCTTGGTTTCCAGCCCCCTGATCATCCTTGTCGCCCTCCTCTGAACTTGTTCCAGTTTGTTAGCATCCTTCTTGAAGTATGGTGTCCAGAACTGGACACAGTACTCAATCTGAGGCCTAACCAGTGCTGAATAGAGGGAGACTAGCACCTCACGGGATTCGGAAACTATAGTTCTATTAATGCAGCCTAAAATAGCATTTGCTTTTTTTGGAGCCACATCACACTGTTGGCTCATATTCAGCTTGTGATCTACGACAATTCCAAGATCCTTCTCGCTCATAGTTTTGCTGAGCCAGGTATCCCCCATCTTGTAACTGTGCAATTGGTTTCTTTTTCTGAGGTGCAGTACTTTGCACTTACCCCTGTTGAATTTCTTTCTGTTGTTTTTGGCCCAGTGCTCCATCCTATCAAGGTCATTTTGAATTTTGTTTCTATCTTCTAGGATATTAGCTATTCCGCCCAATTTGGTATCATCTGCAAATTTGACAACCATTCCCTACACTCCCTCATCCAAGTCATTTAAAAAAAATGTTGAAGAGCACCGGGCTCACGACTGAGCCTTGGGGTACCCCACTTGTTACTTCCTCCGAGTTAGAGAAGGACCCATTAATCATCACCCTCTGAGTATGATTCTGTAGCCAATTGTGTATCCACCTGACACTTGATCTATCCAGACAACACATAGTTAGCTTGCTCATCAGGATATCATGGGGCACTTTGTGAAAGGCTTTGTTGAAGTCAAGATATGCTACGTCTACAGCATTCCCTCTGTCTATCAGGGAGGTGACCTGATCAAAAAATGAGATCAAATTAGTTTGGCAGGATTTGTTCTTGACAAATCCATGTTGGCTTCTAGTTATTACTGCCTTGTTTTCAAGGTGCTTGCACAATGACCGCTTTACGATCTGTTCCAGAAGTTTGCCTGGGATTGATGTCAGGCTGACTGACCTGTAGTTCCCAGGTTCCTCTTTTTTTCCCCTCTTTGAAGATAGGGACAACATTAGCCCTCCTCCAATCCTCTGGCACCTCACCTGTTTCTGATGATTTCAAGAAAATAATGGATAGTGGTTCTGAGAGCTCTTCAGCCAGTTCGTTCAGTACTCTTGGATGCAGTTCATCCAGCCTTGGAGATTTGAACTTGTTCAAGGTGGTAAGGTATTCCTTGGCTATTTGTTTATCAATCTCCAGCTGCAATCCTGTCCCTCCCCATTTGCACTTCCAATTTGTTTGGAAGTTCATAGTCTGTCTTATGGGAAAAGACTGAACTAAAATAGGAATTGAACACCTCTGCCTTTTCTTTGTCCTCTGTTATCATTTTTCCATCTCCATTGCGGAGCTGTGTCACTATGTCTTTTGTTTGTCTTTTGCTACTCACATACCTGAAGAATGCTTTTTTATTGCTTTTAGTGTCTCTAGCTAACCTCAGCTCATTCTCAGCTTTTGGCCTCCTAAGTAGCATTTCCTTGCTACTTGTCTGTACTCTTCCTTGGTGGCCTGGCCTTCTTTCCACTTCCTGTACATGTCTCTTTTTGGTTTTTAGGTCCTCCCTGAGCTTTTTGTGAAGCCACACTGGCCTTTTTTGCCACCTCCCCCCTTTTTTTCTTGTTGGGATTGTTTGTAGTTGTGCCTTTAGAATTTCTCTTTTTTTAAAAGAAGCTCCCACCCTTCTTGGACTCCTTTTCTTGTTAGGGTCTCCTGCCATGGGACCTTACTTATCCTTGTTCTGAGATTATTAAAATTGGCTTTTTTTAAAATCCAGCATAAGTGTGTGGCTACACTCTGCTTTCGTTTCCTTTGAAATCAAGAATTCTAGAAGGACATGGTCACTCTTGCCTAGAGTTCCCCTTACTGCCACTTCCCCCACCAAGTTATCTCTGTTGGTCAGAATTAAGTCAAGGATAGCAGTCATGGGAGTTATTCCACCAAGTTTCAGTTATTCCTATCAAGTCATACTTGCCCTCCTGAATTAAAATTTCCAGTTCTTCTTGTTTGTTTCCCATACCCCTGGCATTCGTATACAGACACCAGAGGGTGTGTGATTTGTGGCCTGTTTGTCTTTGTACATTTTTATGAATATTATTATGAATATTATTATGATTATTGTTATGATTATTATTGTGATTATTATTGTTAATGTTATTGTTTTTTGCCCTTTTGATCAGTTTGGTCCATTCCTCTTATTGTGTGTAAGGCTTCATCTACGCTTAACTCTGTGCTTGCGTCTCCCTCCCCCTTCCAATTCAGTTTAAAGCCCTCCTGATGAAGTTATTCATGCTGTGGGCAAACACATTCTTCCCAGTCCTTCTTAGATGCAAGCCGTCTCTTGCTAGCACTCCTTCCAGGAAGCTTAGCCCATGGTTCCAAAAACCAAATCCCTCTCATCAACACCACCTTCGTAGCCAGTCATTCACCCAGAGGATTTTCCTTTCTCTTTCAAGTCCTCTTCCGAGCACCGGTAGGATGGAAGAAAAAACTATCTGGGCCCCAAAGTCATATTTTGGTCTCAATTCCACATAGCAAGGTGTCCCCTACCACAGCTACTCTCTTCTTCTTCTTTTTGTAGGGTGTGGGTTCAGCGACTCCCCTTTCTGTTAGGCCAGTCGCATGGCTCTTCCTGTTAAGGACGTACCCCTTCCTGTTCTATTAAGCACATGGCTCTTTAAGTAGAGCACGTGGTGCTTCTGTCTGGGCAATTCCTAGGGGTTACTTAAGGCCCTTTCCTGGTGTTACTCTAGAGAAAATCCACTTACCTCTCTGTCTTGGTCTCCTTCCTATCTCTCCCACGGCAAACTCCCTGTTTGCTATCCTGGTCGCAAGCTCCCTGGTTCTGCCTTTTCGTTTATTTGTCAGCTGTGCTCTGCCCAGAGTCAGGAATCAAAAAGTCTGTCCATCTCTGGGTTGATCCTGGAAATCACAGGTAGAGAAAGGGTAGCACCCATGGATGTTTAAAAGGGGCAGGGGTAACAGAGGACACTCTAACCCTAGAATTATGAACTTGTTATTTCTTGAAATGTACACAAGTAAAAACCAGAGTCAGGTCAACAATTCATAGGTACTATTCATAGAATTTGCTCCCTCCACCCTTGAACTATTTCTTTAATAGGGTCCTGAACAAATGGAAAGCTTAAGTCAGAACTGGCATGGGTTCCTGGCACAGAACCCCCTGGAGCTAAATTTCCGTAGGCAGGACTGAATCCCCTGCCTTGTGGCCCTACTAGTTAAAACAGCAGCTGCTGCCTTGAGCCACAAAGTCCAGTGTGAGACCGTTTTCTGGAAATTATCATCCCAACACAATGAAGCCACCTTTAATCTAAAAGCATCATCATAAAAATGCCAGACTATGTTGTACTGAAAATTTACTCAAAATACTTTGTGAGCTGAAGACCCTGCACTGGCTATTTCTCCTTAGTATATTCATGTATATGAAAAACTCAGCTACCCTATTAAACCAAGACTGATGTATTTTCTTACATTTAACCCTGCTGAGTTTTTTTTTTTGTCATCCTCTTTGTTTTTGTTCTTTTCTAACTTGCTGCCAAAAAAGTGAAGGGAAAAAAATCCAGATTTCCAATGTTTTCCTTAGTAGCAGGCAGCAAACAGGAACCCAAAAGAGTGAAAACATATCCAGAAGGGATATGCTCTCATAGAAATGCTCTCAAAAGGACAAGAAGTTATCAATATAGCTGCAGACTGAGTGGGTGGCTTCAGACTTGATGGAGGGCATGGGAATAACTGTAAATGTTATTTAAAGATTGACACCTTAGAATTTGAAACTTGGAATATTAGACTGAAAATTTAATCAGTAAACTAAACAGCTCAGTACCTTGAAATTTTGAAATATCTAACTTGTTGAATTAATATTGCTATTTAAAAATATATATATACTAGTGTCCCCTCTACAGAAAAAGCAAGTGCCACTCTATATTTTTCCACCTGAGAGGAAAACAAGTCTGCAACCTTTTACAAATTAGAATGTATGGTACATTACTATTGAGAGAATAGCTAAGAGAGTCCAAGAGCTATATAGGTTATGAAAGAAACACACAACCTTGCACAGTCATAGAAAAAGTTAAGATTCTACCAGATTCTTTGTGGCAGATCCAAAGAGGACACATCATCCAGGACATCCTATGTGCATCCCACAGCACCTCAACCTTGGGGCCTTCCACCCAGTTTTTCGCACCTGTGGTCACAAGCTAGGGAGAAGGGGCCTGACCATCTCCTGACCATCCCATGAGAAGGCATATTTGTGTTGTCAGCAACCTCCCTAATTGCAGGTGTTCTGGAAGAAGGGCTGCTCACAACTGTTAATAAGGTTCATCTGAGCAGGGCTCAGGCCAGTAGGGGTCATCTGCAGATAATGAAAGGTGTCTGATGAAGAGAAGTGAGGTTTAAAAGAAGGAGAGCCTGCAAGTGAGGGACAGCCATCAAGGTATCCAAGCAATGAGGTGAGCAAGAAAGAAGACAAGTCGGTTGATGCCCCTAGCTGTATGTTCCTGGGACAGGAGACACTGGAGCTCTTCTGTGATGTAACAGCATAGTCCCTTCAAGTGCTATCCCAATCAATGTTGTCTCAGTGAGATATTCAGCTTAGAGGTCCCCCCCGCCGGCAACCTCTGTGACGACCAAATCTCCCTAAGGAGAGTATGGCGTTCGGTCAGGGAGTCTTTTGGGCCCCAAATCTACCACTTTGTACCGAGGTAAGTCCTCAAGCCTCAGTAGTGCATAGCATCGGTGCCTTGGACAAGCCTGACCTTTGAAAAACACTTCACTTTACTCAGTACTTTGAAAGTACTTAAACATGGGCTTTGTGATTCCTCAGAACTCACAATAGCTCAGTTAAATAGGACTTCTCTGTAGTAGCTAGTTAGTGGCCTTTCCACTCTTCTGGATTTAGCCTAACCTTGCAGGTCCAAGAGACTAGTCCTCAATGAGGTTTTTATAATTATTTTTTATTAAGAAAATAAAGATTCATAGAAACAGTTCTTTTGCATAAACAGTAGCATAATAACATGTTCAAAGGTTACAATAGTTAAATAAAGCTGTTATTTCATATTAAAAATAAGAAACACTAAAATCTAAGCTGTGGTGGGCATTCTGTAAACATCCAGCTACATAACGCAATCCATCATCAATTCCTCTTGGCTTGGCATAAGCTAAGAGAAAAAGCTCCCTACACCTCCTCTCCTCCATCTTTTTCTACATCCCTCAGACCGCCTTCTTCATGGCTGTAAACCAATTACTTCTCAGGGGCGTAACATCTCTCTCCACCCCCATTTCCCATGAAGATGCAGGTGCATTATCTTTTCCCAATTAGATTGGAATGTGTTGGGTCTTCACACTGGCCTCTTTTGTCCTTGCACCCTTATCAGGATTCACTCTGTACCAGCCTAGCTGTAAATTAGGAAAAACAGTCTCCCAGCCTTTACTGCATTCCAATGTCTTCAACTCATTCCACTTTGAACCTAACAGACTTCATTTTCTTTTCAGACTACAAATCCCACTCTCCTTCCATATCATCACACACCTCCCCTTAAGATACAAAAATCCAGGGTTACATACAAGCCTGCATTTTTGACTAAACAAAAGCTAGGTTAAATGTATTTGGCCTAGTAATCTTACTAACTCTATGTTAAAGTTATACAATGAAATAATAATGAATGGCAATTTTAATTATGCATTCTAACTAGCAAAGCATGAGGTAGACAAAGTTCTATCAGCAGCATTTGAATATAGAACTCTGGTGTTAAGCAACTTCTAGGAGTCTGAAAAATAGAAATCAGTCATGTTAATATTAAAACAGAAATATATTCTGGTTATGCTCAGGAACCATTGAGTCAGAAACAACTTTTTCAACCATCTGTTACCCCACAATGCATCCTGGACAGACTATCCGCCACGATGTTCATCTTGCCAGGAATGTGTTGAACCTCAAAATCAAAATCCTGTAAAGTTAAACTCCAATGCAAAAGCTTCTGATTATGAGATTTCATTTTTTGTAACCAGACTAACGCACGATGGTCAGTCTGCAGGACAAATCTACGTCCCCATAAATATGGCTGGAGATGTTGAAGTGACCATATCACAGAAAAAGCCTCTTTTTCAGGTACAGAGTAGGCCCTTTCACGGGGGAGGAGCTTCTTACTGAAGAAATTGATGGGATAAAGGATCCCATCATCCCCTTTCTGCAACAACACAGCTCCTAATCCCCAATCTGAAGCATCAGTCTGTAAAACAAAAGGTTTGTCAAAATTAGGTGATTTCAAAATAGGAGCAGAAACAATTTTAGCTTTCAAAGCATCAAAAGCTCTCTGACATTCTTGGGTCCAAATCATCTTGACAAGCTGGCGTTTTTTAGTGAGCTCTGTCAATGGTGCTGCTGTGTCACTGAAATTAGGAATGAATCTTCTGTAGTATCCAACTAGGCCCAAAAATGATTGAACCTGTTTTTTAGAAGTAGGTACAGGCCACTGTTGAATACTTTCCACCTTAGCCTGCATCGGCTGAATTTCACCTTGACCAATCAAATGGCCTAAATAGAGGTCTTTGGCCTTCACCCATTGACACTTGCTTGCTTTCACAGTAAGACCAGCATTTTGCAATCTACATAGCACAGTTTCAATGTGAGACATGTGAGAAGCAAAGTCAGGACTAAATATAGCAAGATCATCCAAATAAGCTGAAGCAAAAGGTAAACCATCTAACAGTTTGTCCACCATCCTCTGGAAGGTCGGGGCTGCGTTCCTCAATCCGAATGGGAGCTTCCAGAAACGGAAAGTCCCCACGTGGTTTTGGAATGTGGTTTTGTACATCGCACCTTCCTCTAATCCTATTTGCCAATATCCAGATGAAAGATTGATTACAGAAATGTACCTAGCATTGGATAGTTTTTCAATCAGATCATCCATCCTAGGTAAAGGGTAAAGGTCAGGAACTGTTATGCTATTCAGCTTCCTGTAGTCCACACAAAATCTAACCTCATCCAAGATTTCTCCCACAGCATTTTTCTTTGGCACGATGACGATAGGGGCAGCCCAAGGTGCATTGCTAGGTTCAATAACTCCCATGTCTAGCATCTTCTGAATCTCCTTCTTAATTTGCACAGCATGAGATCCTATAGCTCTGTAAGGGCTTGAACGCACAGGGGGATTGTCACCAGTATCTATAGCCTGAATGACCAAATCAGTAGTACCAGGTTTGTCAGAAAACACACTTTGGTAATATTCCAGAATTTGAGAAAGCCAAGCTTGGTCATCAGGAGAACCTGAATGAACAAAGTTGTCTAGCCAATTCCCAGCATTTTCCAAATCAGACAGAATATCCATAGGCTGTTCCTCTGGCCTAACACAAGCCACTTGACACCTCATTATGACAGCTGTTCTGTCCTGATATGGTTTCAGGCTGTTAACATGATAGATGGTAGATTTTTTCCCAGAACCAGGTATTTAAACAAGGTAATTTACAGTTCCAATGCGTTGCAAAACCTTCCCAGGGCCTTGCCACAAAACATCCAATTTATTGGGTTTGAGAGGGTTCAAGACAAGAACAGAGTCTCCCACCTGGAACTCTCTGTGTCTAGATTTAATGTCGTGATAAAAAATTTGCCTTTCCTGGGCCTGCTGTATATTTTCTTTAGCTGTTTCTTGAATAGCTTTCAGTCTCATCTGTAAATTGTACACAAAGTCAGCAACAGGTACTGAACTGGATTGGATGGTGCCTTCCCAGTCAGCCCTCAGTAAGTCCAAAGGTTCACGCAAATTCTTCCCATACACCACCTCACTAGGACTGCATCCGCCTAGACTTTCGTGAGGTGCGCTTCTCGCTAGGCTGTCAGCCTCCTTGCTGACTCCCTCTCTAGCTTGCGATGCATTAACTCCTGGCAACCCAGGATCTGGAAGTGTTGCTCCCGGGAGCTTTAATCCTTTTGAAGCATCATCTCTCTGGGCCTCCTTGATGCTCGGCGGGCCATCCCCTCCCTCTGGGCATCCAGTAAACTTCAGCTCACACTGCTGTTGCTGATGCAATGGGGTTGCTTTCTCAGCGGTTGGCTTGGAAAGCTGGCTATGGCGGGACGCCCTAGGACAGTCCCTGGGGAGATGATCTTCCTCACACCAAGAACACTTTATAGGGGACTTAGACAGCTGGCCACCCTGCTTTCGGGTTTCCTCTAGGGAAGAATCAGTCATTAAAAGGCTTGCTGTCTTCTGGACAAACACTCCTGCACTTTTTGCCAATGAGGCACCATGCAAGTGAGTCTCTGAGATGTTTGTCAAATTAGCTTGAGCCTTTGGTTGCCAGGTTAACATTGGCAGTGAGGCTTTTACGGCATCTGTGACAACAGAATTAGCCTGCTGCATAACAACTTTTTCACCTCTAGTTAGGCGAGGCAAATTAAGGACATGCCTTTGTAGTTTTTCAGCTTGCTTTTGCCCTACTGTCTCAATCAGGAGTTTTAGAAGCCTGTTTGCAAGGGGGTTATAGCTAGCAAACTAGGCTCTTTGGTTAAGTCAAAGTGATGCAAGATTAAAGTCTTACCCATCCTTTGGTAAATCCAGATCGATTGTTTGGAGATCAAGCACTGCAAATCCATGGTGTTAAACTGTAATTTCCATTGGGCTGTTTGAATGAGCTCCTTTGTTTCTCTGGCAGCGGCTCTGTACCTTCCCGCTGGAAAAGGGTAGGAGGAGGCTTGCTGCATAGCTCAAATTCCTTTGTCAGGGCTTGCTTCCTCCTCGGCTTGCTGAGAATTTACTCATCACGGTCCAGGAGTTTGAGGCGCTGTCCTCTGGAGCAGGAATCCCTCTTGAAACTCATCCCTCTGGGATCCCTCATGGCTCACCGGACCTCTTACGAAGTCATCTGGCAACGGAAAGTCTCCTTTCTCTGGATAGTTAACAAGCTGCTGCTCGGAAACAGCTAACTCTCTCTGGTTCCTGCGCTCCATCTCCGTCATGGTGTTCCATATGTCTCTCTGAGCGGCCAAAAAGTCTGTCAGGAGTCTGATTAACATATCTATTTTAGACAGAGGTTGAGGTGATGCAGCTCCTGCCCTCAGGCTGGGTGCATATTCAGGGTGGGTAGCTAGACTCCAGCTCTCCTGAGCTGCCCTTACCCTAGCTGCACGCTGTGCTCGGTCTTCAGCCTCCAGGACTTGGACTGCTGTCTCTCTGGATGGCTCCCTTGCCTCTGGCCTCACCCACAACACTGGTTTACTGCTCCACAGCTCCAGATGGCCCCTTTGCCTCTGGACGCTCCAGTTGCACTGGTTCACTGCCTTCGGTACTTCCAGGCGATGAAGTATCCACAGTTCCCGTTTCCACAACGCCAGCCTCCACCACCTCTTGTAGTAGAAGGTCCTATTGGGGTTTCCCATACCCCCTGCCTGTCATCTTGCCTAAGCAAAATAAAAACAAAGAAAAACAGCCTTATTCTACAGCCCTTTGAACATGCAAACTGTTTCTAAACAGATCAGTCTCTCGATCAGCTCAGGTTGTTCATCCCACCGCTGCCACCATGTGATGACCAAATCTCCCTAAGGAGAGTATGGTGTTCGGTTAGGGAGTTTCTTAGGCCCCAAATCTACCACTTTGTACCGAGGTAAGTCCTCAAGCCTCAGTAGTGCATAGCATGGACACACAGCCTTGGACAAGCCTGACCTTTGAAAAACACTTCACTTTACTCAGTACTTTGCAAGTACATAAACATGGGCTTTGTGATTCCTCAGAACTCACAATAGCTCAATTAAATAGGACTTCTCTATAGTAGCTAGTTAGTGGCCTTTCCACTCTTCTGGATTTAGCCGAACCTTGCAGGTCCAAGAGACTAGTCCTCAATGAGGTTTTTATAATTATTTTTAATAAGAAATAACAGCTTTATTTAACTATTGTAACCTTTGAACATGTATTTATGCTACTGCTTATGCAAAAGAACTGTTTCTATGAATCTTTATTTTCTTAATAAAAAACTTAAGAACCAACGGCCCATCCTCTTAATGCATCTGAACCATAACCCAGGGCTGAAGCAAATGTGGTTGTAACATCAGTCTGCACCTGGAAGTCTGCCCCCAGGCATATGTCTGCCTTTCAGAAATAAACCCCATTGGAACTACCCAGGAATTGAACCGAAACCTGTGAGTCCTGGCGCGTGCCTGCCATTATGCTTGCCATATGAAATGGTTGTAGACCACACCTGGCCTTGCCCAGCCTCCAAAGGAAAGCTCTGCCTGGCACCACCACTCAGCACAAAAAATTGAGGTGCCTGACTATTTCTTGCAATTCCCTGAGCCTCGCTTATTTCCTATCTATGAGGATATCGTACAGTAGTGCGTACAGTTATGGTCGCCGCACCTCAAAAAAGACATAGTGGAACTCAAAAAGGTGAAGAAGAGACCGACTAAAATGATAACTGGGCTGGGGCACCTCCATTATGAGGAAAGGCTACAGCGTTTGGGGCTCTTCAAGCAAAGCAAGCAAAGTGTGCTGCTTATATACTGCCCCATAGTGCTTCAAGCACTCTCTGGGCAGTTTACAAGTTAATTACGCAGGCTACACATTGCCCCCCCCCCCCAGTGAGCTGGGTACTCATTTTACCGACCTCGGAAGGATAGAAGGCTGAGTCAACCTTGAGCCGGATACCTGGGATTGAACCCTGGGTCGTGAGCACAGTTTTGGCTGCAGTACAACAGTTTAACCACTGCACCATGAGGCTCTTCTTTCTCTTTAGCCTAGAGAAAAGGCGCCTGAGGGAGGACATGATTGAGACGTATAAAATTATGCAGGAAATGGATAAAGTGGATAGAGGGAAGCTCTTTTCCCTCTCACACAATACCAGAACCACGGGACATCCACTCAAATTGAGTGTTGGGAGAGTGAGAACAGACAAAAGAAAATATTTCTTTACCGAGCATTTTGTTAGTCTGTGGAACTCCTTGCCACAGGATGTGGCAATGGCATCTGGCCTAGATGCCTTTAAAAGGGGATTGGACAGATTTCTGGAGGAAAAGCCCATTGCAAGTTACAAGCCATGATGGGGATGTATAATCTCCAGGCTTAAAAGGAAGGTACCTCCAAATGCCAGATGCAGGGGAGGGGTATCAGGAGACAAGTCTCTGGTTGTCTCGTGTGCTCCCAGAGGCATCTGGTGGGGCCACTGTGAGATACAGAAAGCTGGACTGGATGGACCCTTGGCGTGATCCAGCAGGGCTCTTCCTATGCTCTTATGTTTTTTATACCCTGAAAACACTACCATTTTGCTGTTGGGTAGCCTACACACCTGGGGCTGTGTGCCCAATTCTGTTCATGAAAAAGTCAAAGAAGAAGTAGGGCCCTCGTCTTTTCCTCTGCCAATGGGAGCCCGAGCTCCCAGGCCAATGATTGAAAAGCTTCCTAGAGAAGCTTGCACCATCCCGGCCCCCTTTCACCATAGAAAATAACGTTATCAAGAAGATGGGCAGTACTTGTGAGTCCGGCCCTGCATCTGAGCTTCCATTCTAAAACTGAAGTGAAATGCTCAAACTCAGCATGGGAGATGAGCAAACTCTTAGAAAGAGCCCCATCTATGTAAAATGTCCTGAAAAGGAAACCTATTAAGTCAAAATCCTTCCAGGTGGGCTGGAAGAAGGCAAAAGGCTGACCTGATATCATGCCTTGCCACATCCGCTCTGAAACTGCCCACCTGAATGAAACACACTGCAGCCTCAAATGAATTGCAGTGCGATGACATGCTTCCTGCAGAATGGCATCATTTACTGAGCCACCCACCTGATACGAGAAGTGACAAGTCAGCTTAATGTAATGTAAAATGGACATGAGAAAGAAGGAAAAAAGAACAACCTTTATTGGTTCATCAGGCTGTGCACATTTAGTGCCAAAACAGACAGCTATGGGCTTGATCAGACAGGCATTGCTCCTGCTGCTTGGTGTGCTGCGGGGATGGATTGGTTTGCTCTTTTTTTCTGGCAACCAGGTGACCTGATTGCTAGAGTGAACTAATATGTCCCAAGAGTGTCCCTACTCATCCATTTTTGAGCCCCTGTCAGGGGCTTCTACTGTTTTGGGGGGTGTAGGTGTGCTCTAGTTTGGTCCACTTCCAGTACATGTGATCTCTGGGAATGGACCAAAATTGAGCCTTACAGCTATACTATTTAGCCATTAAGAAAATGTGTGGATCTATCAGACCTAGAAATCAGATGCTCGACTCTCCCTAAGAGTCCTGTAGAAAATCCATAGACCTCCAGGGAGAAATCAAAAGCCTGTGTTGTCACAGCATACATTTATCCCAATAATTCCAGAATGAAACCAAACAATTAAAATCATATTAAAATTCATCTAAGTATCAAAGTTTATGTCTTTTCATTGTTGCAATAATTCAGCTTCAGCTTGTCTGATTCCACAACGTGCATTTATCTACATTGTTTATAAAATACTTCAAAGCCGTAAGATCCAAAAATCTACAGTTATGGAAGTGTAGGCACATAACTTTAAAATATATTAAAACTGTAAAATACCTCATTTTCCAACCCAAAACCATACTTCCTGGACAAAAAAATCTGCACTTCCTTGTGCATCATGTAGTCAGATTTTCAAACATGCTAAACCCAATTCAAAGCCAGGGGTTTCTTTTCATCATGTAACTGCACCATAATTCACAGCACGGAGAGGCAAGAAGACTTTTCTCTCTTAAGAAAGCTGCATATCCAAGAAAAAAAACTTCACTTTTTAAGGGGTGCAAAGCCCATCCACTAACAATGAGCTAGGTGTATTGTCTTGTCTGAGCCTGGGATCTAGAATCTCCGGTTTCAACTTATTTTCCAAAAATAAATGTTGATTGCAGCTCTACAGCTCTTGCCCTTAGTTGTGGATAATGGGAGTTTGCCACAGAACCCTGTGTGGCTGAAGACAATTGTGAGCCCTGGCTTTCTGGTTAAGTAGAATATAAAACACCTGTTTCAGCTGATAAGAGAAATGCCAGATGTGATGAAACCTCCAGCTGCTAAACTTAACCAGTAGGGACTTCCTGCCCCCCCATTCCATCCCAGCTTGGACGAGTCCATAGTACAGTAGAAGAACATAATACTTTGCATGCAGTTTTCCCTCTCATCATCACCATGTAAAAACGTGAAGTAGCAGGAAAGGAAAAACATGGCATTTCATGAGCCTTTAAAGCCGCTGCTATCATAGTCAGAATATGCATCCTCCTGGGCTTGGGAAAGCAGAGGTTTGCCTCGGGATAGGGCAGTTCTCTCTGTCCATACAAAATGGGTACCTATAGTGTCCCAACCAGACTGAGGTCATTCAAATGTCTTAGTGCTCATTTCTTGCCATCAGTTCTCACCTTGCTGCCAAAATAAGCACAACTGTGCAGCTACATATTATTTTTCCATCCCCTCCTTCTCCCTCCCTCCTAGCTAATGCTATCACCACTGAATTAAAATGAATACAAATAAATCCCACTCCACCACTTGGTGTGCTTTTCATCAAAAGATTTGCTGGTTATCCATCAGTATGGGATACATCGTTAACAACCTCTCACCTTCATAAAAGGCATTACTTTTTTAATCATATCCTGGCTTAATGTCAATATAATGTGTTCTGTGTATAGATCCAAGGTTTGCCTCCCTTTTTTTTTTTTTTGATACAAGTTGTATTTTGGTTGGAACAAAAAAAGTATTGCTCGACTGAAAGGATTTAGAGAAATCTGCAGGAGAGTATTTGTCAAAGAAGAAACTGCCTATTGGAGATTAGAGTCTAATGAAATTTGTCTTTGTTGAGCTTGGGCCTGTTTCTTTTTCACTTTTTGTACAAAGTCAGGCATATTAAAATTCACGGTGAGCCCAACACAAAAGCTATATCTTAGGATCCAAAGGCCTGCTTATTAATGCAGAATGTTTGATTCAGAATTGTACCAAGCATGACAGTTTCAGAAGAATTTCCTTTTTGTTTGGAGTAAAAAAAGAAAGACGTGCTGATCATTGTCTTTCCCAGTTCTATAAGCAGTCACTGAAGCAAGCAGATGCTGTGATTCGCAGACCATTCTGAAAGGGGCTCTCTGGTCGGGAAAGCGCACCAAAAGTAAGCGCCTAGCTACACTAGATGGATCGGCCAGAGGGTTACAACAGGGCCATTGTGACCCAAAACATACTAACAGCTGTTTTCATCGTTTTGCCAGTCCCTCCTTTTTGGGCCCATCACATTCCTCTGAGGTGAATTCTGTGGGTGGGTGGGGGATGCTCAGCAGACACCCTTATTTGGAACTAAGTCTGAAGCCCCATCCCAGCTACTTGGGAAAAGAGTCAGTCCATCTGAAATATGGCAGCCATAGACAGCTCAACATCTACAGGAGGATAAAGTGCAACCTTCCAGATGTTCTTTATTTGTCTGTTTCTTTGTTTTTTGCCATTTGTTTGTTTGTTTGTTTAACATATTGCCTTTCTCCCTGTAAGAGACCCAAAATGATTCATAATCAATTAAAAAAACATAATGACACATACAAAAATATAAAAACAGAGTGAGATATATTTAAAAAACAATGAAATAGATATTGACAGACAGCAACTCCCATCAGTCCTAGCTCACCTAGCTAACTGTGGTGAATGCTGGGAGCTGCAGTCTAGCAATACTGAGACAACCCTACTTTGGCCCACCCCAAAGCAGCAGAGGCAAGGCTTAGGGTGGCCACCTCCTGCATGTCAACAAAAAGGACCAAAGAGGACTCCAATTTACATGAAATTTCACATGCTATTTTTTATCTACAGCTGCAAAGCTAAAAATGACTTGTATACTTTAAGCAAGATTACAATGAAGTTCATCACCATGGGGAAGACAGGGACCTGGTCATGTCTACCTGCCAAGTCTGTGATTTCAGGCACTCACTTGTGGGTGTGTAACCTCTACATCTGAGATCACCTTCCTTATGGTTCTTTTTCTTTATATCAGACTTCAGATGGACAGACTTCAGATGGGGGACACTTTGGTATGACTGTTAAATGAAGAACTGTCCTCACTAAATATGGCTGGTGGCAGGAAGAGGAAAGAAGAGATGAATTAATGAGTAAAGCTGGGAAGAAACAGAGTTGGAATAGCACTGGGCTCATTTAGGACATTCTAATGCCCTTTATGTTCAGACCAATTCAACATCTATTCTAAGAACTGGTAGTTTCCTCTGGTTTATTGTTAAAACTAGAATTGTAGAGATAGATGTTACACACCAGAATTGTCTCTGCTTCAGCTACAGACAGAAAACTGAATAGTGGCTCTGAGAATGCTTGGGGTGGTCAAAGAAGTGATAAAAACCAATATCCACCTGAATTATTATGTAAGAGAGAGAAATTAATCTGTTCTACACTGTGCAAGTTCTAAAGTAAAATACTATATCTGGAAATGATCTCCAGTGGACTCTAGACATAGAATTCTCCAGAGCATGCAAAAAGTGGACTGAATAGTCTATTCCAAAAATAACTGTTCCAATAATTTGGAACAGACCAAATTTATTCTACTCTGGCAATTACCCCCCCCCCCAAATCTACTCATTTCTATGATGTCATGGAATGACTGCTCCGTGCAGATTTTGCTATAATGATAACAAGACTAGAGAACCTTTCTAGAGTCACTACTGCTGCCAAGGCTCAATGGGTTCAAGATAACCATTTCAATGAAATCAATATAAGCGAAGGATTCTTAAGCCATTATCAAATATAAAATGTTGCATCTGCTGTAATTCTGAGCTATATTTCCTTAATCACAAGGCACATCGGAGATTATGATACTTGTTACCATGTTGTTCCCCTTTGTTATCTATACCTTGGGATTAATTAAGCCACCAATCATTGCCATTGTTTACTGAACAATGCTTCCTGGAAGGGGAACTGAATATCAACAAGGGTCTTAATTCTCATTGCCCAGAAAACATTCTCTCTGTTTGGAAGGCATGTATAAATGTATAAATATCTGCCATGCACTCCCACACTTATGTCTGAAGAAGAGGACTTGTTCACGAAAGCTAACATTAAAATATAGCTGTTAGTCTTTAAGGTGCCACAGTCTTTCTTTCTTTCTTTCTTTCTTTCTTTCTTTCTTTCTTTCTTTCTTTCTTTCTTTCTTTCTTTCTTTTTCTTTCTTTCTTTCTTTCTTTCTTTCTTTCTTTCTTTCTTTCTTTCTTTCTTCCTGACATGCTAGCACAGAGTAACATGGCTAAAAGTCCATGACTAGTAGCTCCTCTTGCTTCATTGGGGAAGGTTAAGCACCAGTTTATTTATTTCTCCTAAATCATTGAGACCAAAGCATATCTGAAGGTTGCTGAAACCTGAGGAAGAGATCTATCTTAGGTTCTGACCATGGTATAAACACAAACTACTTCTTCAGTGTCAAACTCAAGAGTAATACATGATATCTTACTATTCCAGTAGATGGTGCTCTTTGTATTTGCTATAGAAAATAATGAAATAGTACTATTGTATAAAATGGCATAGGCCTTGAAGAATGTGTTGGTACAGGAGGGCAGTTGTAGCAAAGTTTGGATAAAATCCTGTGCTTCTATGAATAATATTACTGATATATATATATTTTTCTTTGTCCAATATACTGGTAGCCAGAAATATGTTTGTTTCTTAATTTGAATCATGTGTTTTGAATATTTTAGAAATTTATATTTTGAAATTCCTTACATTTAAATGAAAATACAGTCCTCCTGATATTACAGTAGAAATGAACATCTGGTGTTTTGTTTTGAAGTGAAATTAATTATTTGCCTTCTTTGAATTAATCAACCACTCCCAAATATTGATCCAGAAGATATTTCAGCTAATATTTTTCAAAACAGGGAAAAGCAGTTCTGCTTGGAAGTCAGTATGGAAAAACATACTGATCTAGAAATACTGTAGTTTTAGAAGACATAGTCATATTGCAATTCACAGCTATATTCCTTACTAACAACACAGTGCCAACTCACAAGCCCCATCTGAGATTATGATACTCATTACAATGATGTTCCTCTTTGTTATCTGTAGTCTGAGATTCATTAAGACACCAATTGTTGTCATTGTTTATAGAAAAATAAACAATGGGAAGGGGACTGAATATCAGCAGGGGTCTTAATGGTCATTGCCAGGTGTGAAATGCCACATCATCAACTACTTGTGCCCAGGAAACAAACAGTCTCTTTGTTTGCAGGGCACGTATAACTGTATAAATATTTGCCATGCAGTCCCACACTTATGTCTGAGGAAGTGGACTTCTCTAAAAAAGCTTAGATCAAAATATAGCTGTTAGTCTTTAAGGTGCCACAGTGTCTTGATCTTGAAATACTTGCTGCCAAATGTGATAGTATATTAGAAAGCCAATGCGGGCCAAAATCCTGTTCCTGTCTTCCAAGGTATTTGCAATTCCACCCAATATATATATATATTAGGCATGTGTAATTTGCCTTTTTTCCACATATATAATATGTCTTTTTATGCCAAAGGAGTTATTTACTACATTCCTGTGCATGTGTATTGTGATAATCTGATAATTTGTGGATGACACAAAATTGGGTGGAATTGCAAATACCTTGGAAGACAGGAACAAAATTCAAAAAGATCTTGATAGGCTTGAGCACTGGGCTGAGAACAACAGAATGAAATTTAACAGGGATAAGTGCAAAGTTCTCCACCAAGAGGAAAACAAACAAACACAGTTACAAGATGGGGGATACTTGGCTCAGTAATACTATGAGTGAGAAGGATCTTGGAATTGCTGTGAATCACAAGGTGCATATGAGCCAACAATGCAATGTGGCTGCAAAAAAGTCCAATGCTATTTTAGGCTGTACTAAGAAAAGTATTGTTTCCAAATTGTGTGAAGTACCAGTCTCCCTACATTCAGCACTGGTTAGGCCTCATATAAAGTACTGTATGCAGTTCTGGCTGCCACACTTTAAGAAGGATGCCAGCAAACTGGAACAAGTTCAGAGGAGGGCGACAAGGATGATCAGGGGGCTGGAAACCAAGCCTTATGAGGAAAGGCTGAAAGAACTGGGAATGCTTTGCCTTGAAAAAAGAAGACTGAGGGGAGATATGATAGCATTTTTCAAATACAGTGGTGCCTCGACTTACAAACTTAATTGGTTCTGGAACTCTGGTCGTAACTCGAAATGGTCATAAGTCGAAGCACCATTTCCCATAGGAATGCATTGAAATGCAATTAATCCGTTGCGGCCGAAGAAAAAAATCACAAACAAAAAAAAATCACTGCAAGACCCATTGGAAATGCAATTAATCCCTTCCGGCCGAAGGGGGGGGGGGAGAGAAAAGCAAGCGAAGCATGCAAGACCCATCGGAAATGCAAAGAAAGCAAAGCACAAAGCAAGCAGAGCATGCAAGACCCATCAGAAATGCAAAGAAAGTAAAGCAAAAAGCAAGCAGAGCGTGCAAGACCCATCGGAAATGCAAAGAAAGCAAAGCAAAAAGCAAGCAGAGCGTGCAAGACCCATCGGAAATGCAAAGAAAGCAAAACAAAAAGCAAGCAGATCGTGAAAAACCCATCGGAAATGCAAAGAAAGCAAAGCAAAAAGCAAGCAGATCGTGTAAGACCCATCGGAAATGCAAAGAAAGCAAAGCAAAAAGCAAGCAGATCGTGCAAGACCCATTGGAAATGCAAAGAAAGCAAAGCAAAAAGCAAGCAAATCGTGCAAGACCCATCAGAAATGGGGGGGGGGACCAAAAAGCAACCAAACCCCCCAAGACCCATCGGAAATGGGGGAAAAACCCAAAAAGCAAACAACCCCCCAATACCCATTGGAAATGGGAGAAAAAAAACCCAAAAGCAAGCAAACCCCCCAAGACCCATCGGAAATGGGGGGGGGGGGACCAAAAAAACAAACAAACCCCCCAAGACCCATCGGAAATGGGGAAAAAAACCCAAAAACAAACAAACCCATCAAGACCCATAACAGCACAGAAACATAACCCCCCCACCCAAAACCACGCTGCAAAACCCACCCAGAACAGTTTTTAAAAAGCAGAAAGTGGCACCTTACCTTACCAGGCAGTCCGAAGCCTCCTCCGATCGCACTCACTCTAACCGCTGGGGTGAAAGAGCTACAAAGAAGCAGCCTCTTCGCCTACCAACGGTTAGCAATTTGAATTTCCCGCCTTTTCCCCCTGCCTTTTTCTGTTCGTAACTGGAAGCTTCGGCCACAAGTCGAAGCAAAATTTTGCGGCCGGAGCTGGTCGTAACTCGAAATGATCGTAAGTCAGGACGTTCGTAAGTCGAGGCACCACTGTACTTGAAAGATACAGAGGAGGGGCAGGATCTGTCTTTGATCATCCCAGAGTGCAGGACACATAATAATGGGCACAGACTACAGGAAGCCAGATTTAGTCTGAATATCAGGAAAAACATATTAACTGTTAGAGCATTGCAACAATGGAACTAATTACCTCGAGAGGTGGTGAGTGCTCCAACACTGGAGACATTCAAGAGAAAATTAGACAATGCCAGATCTACTTTGATTTGGATCCCTCCACTTAGCAGGGGGTTATAGCCCTGTTCCAACAATTATTCTATGATTCTATGATAAATGCCAGCTAGAGATCACTGGAGCAATCACAGAGACCTCTACTAGAGAGCAGTTATGCTCTGTGGTTGTTAGCAGGATTCTGGCCAGTGAAATAAAGTGTAGGTCAGTTGTGATACAACAGCAACTGGACTTCTTCATGGTATCTCTAAGAGCATTAACTGTATTTTGTTATATAAGTCTTCTGGGTACACATAGGTTTGCCTTCTCTCTGCAGAGCTTTACTGTGACAATATATACTCAAATTATATATTCCAGACCTTTGATATAGAAGTGAAGTAAAATTCCTGGAAATTTTCTCTGTCAGAAAATTAAACAGTTATGTTAGAATACATCACAGAGATTTTTGCATTGGTTTCACAATAATTCATGCTTAGAATAAATCCACAGAAATCAATGGGAGCTAGTTGTGATGAAGTCTAGATTCTACCTACATGGCTCTCCTGCAGCATCAGATATGGGCAAAGGGTAATACACTGCTTAAGCATATGTATATGAATATTATATGAAAAGTATATGAATATTATCAGCAATGATAGCTATAAATAACATACTTTTGCTTTTGCTAAAATATGATTGGCAGCTATCTTGAATGTTCTTCTGCACCTGTTCTGTAGTTCATGTCTTTTAATGAAATATGTTTGTTTTTCTCTCTGACAGAGGATTTTATAGAAGTCCCTTGTTAAGAGGATTTAATTTGTATTGATTCAGTTCACTTCATTCAATTTGGTTCATTTCTATCATCTCTCTCTCTCTCTCTCTCTCTATATATATATATATATATATAAAGGTATACATCTGGCTGAAGCTCACTGTAATATCTGGTTAGCTAGATTTTGTATAGATTCTAGAAACACCCATTTAGATAACCACCAGCCCAAATTACAAGACTTTTGAGTTTTAACCTTGTGTAAACCACCAAGGTTAGTGCTTGCACTAATAGGGTGGTATATAAATTGAATGAATGAATGAATCAACGACCAGATTTGTGGGGTTTTTTTTTTAAAAAAAGAAAAATAACACTAATAGAAGCAGATGTTTAAGGCAAAAAACAGTCACTGTTTTGACTAATTGTTTGGTGAGAAACAAGCCTTGCAGTATAAATAACCAATGAATGAAGCCACCAACAGTTTTACATGAACGAATAAATTCATAAACAATTATGTTGGAATAACAGCCCCTTCAGAAGGATAATGATGTAATCAGTCGGGACAATTTTCAGTATTAAAAAGCCTCCTACTTCCTACTTTTCTGATTCCCATGTAATCCCTTTCATTGAGTAGAAACTATGGGAAGCCTCAGGACAGAAGGAGGAAGTCTTTAATTAACAAAAATTGCTGCTGGTGAATGAGATTACCAGCAGGTGTTATTCATCAACTGAATTATTCTATCTGTATATTGATGCAAACAGTAGGAGCACAAACACATAATTATGAATTATGAGAGAGATTGAAGCATGAAATATCTCTTCCCACATCCCACTCTGCCTAGCATTTTGCAGATGCTGACTTAGATTTTAAAGATAAAATTCTCAGTCTTAAACTGTACATTGAGCAGAGTTTTTCCTCTTTCTTTTTTTAAATACAAGTAGTGCAGAAGGAGGACAGACAGATGTTTAATTGACTTTTCTCCACTCAAAACTGGCAGGCCAAAGCACAAAGCTGTTTTTCTAGGGGAAAGTTTGGGGATTTCCACATCTTGACTCTGCATCTTAAAAAGGAGTTTAGGAGACTGGTTTTGACATGGAAAAGGACCAAATGGGAAAATATTATTCCACCTCTTTTTGTGTGCTCTTCTACTCATGAACTCTGATTAAAAATGTGACCAGACAACACTTTATCCTGCAGTTTGAACTGCTTTGGGAACAGGCTGGTTTGATCCCTATTCTGGTGACCACAGTGCATTCTGCTCACTATGAACTCACCCCACCTTTATACGGGCGCATTCACAGTTTTTTGGGTCCCTGACAGGGGGTACTCTTTTTATTTTTAGTATTGGTAGGACTACCTCATTTTGGTTCGGTTCCAGCATTTGTGATTGCCAGTATCGAAAGCAGTTCCCCAATAGTGGCAGTATGGCACTTATTAATACACTTAAAAATATACAGATATCCAGTTTTTTTCCTGCTGAAAAGGATGCAGGGAAGGATCTCCCCCTAACTTCCTTCAAATCCAGCACTGAATCACTTCAGTAGCATGCCATTTTTAAAAAATGCACCTTTCCCCTTCTACCCCATGGTAAGTGATACGGGGGGCATGAAAGGGAATCATTTTTGGTCTTTCCCCTTGGTTTTTTTTTTTATAAAGTAAGAAATGGGCCAAATAGGGCTGCTTGAGGCTCTATGTGGTTTCCTGCCTGAAATCACCCAATCCTTGCATGTGGATGCCTGTGGATCCTTCTGCACCAGCTAAGATTTTCTGAAGCCAACTTTGCATACAGTAGTCTAGTCTACATTACAGTAGTCTAGACTTGTACTAGGGCATGAATCTGGTGTACTTGTCCTTTCTTGTATTTTCTTGCTAAAATTATTTTCCCCTACCTCACTATACTATTATGGTGGCAAACAAGATCACAACTGTCAGAATCTTATTTGCTTATATCTGCTGGCTAAATCCAACAGTGTAAATGTCAGCAATGAATTGCCACTACTTAAATGGTCGATACTTGCACTTGTCACACACCAGTCAAATGACTTGGTGCACTACAAGAAACACAAGTTTCAACTTCTTAAGTGGTATCAATTCAAAGGCATAATAAAATGTATGCCTTTGGACTTAACACCAGTACAAATAAACAGTAGGATTTTGGTCAACAAGAGATTAGGAACAGAAATACTTGTTGGGATTAGAGATGGGGGTATTCGTATATGAATACGAATATCCCCACACAGGTGGAAATAACGAGGGTCCGGCCCCACGGACTGTCCACTCATGATTTTGCCGCTGCCGCCGGCTCTGCAGAGCAATCGATTACCCAGTCCTGGCAGGAGGCGGGATGACAAGCTTCTCTGCTAGGTTGGAGAGTGGCTAATCCATTGCGGAGAACAGCATGATAGGAAGCCTCCACAGAGCCAGCGGCAGCGGCGAAATCGTGAGTGGACCCTCGTTATTTCCACCTGTGCAGGGATATTCGTATTCGTATACGAATACCCCCATCTCTAGTTGGGATAATAGCAATTTGACATGCACTAAGACTGGGTATCAGTGGAAGGGGGCCTTACCACCTAATGTTATTGTCCTTTGCCACTAAGTTGATTGGTAAAGTTCTTCTCCCACCTCTGGCATTTGAGGCAAGCCCCACCCCTCTTCCTGTTTTGTTGTTGTTGTTGATAGCCCTTCTTCTTTCTCTGACTTTTCTCTAAGCAACAAGCATGGAGGATCTTCCACATTTTCTTCATGTTTCCCTTTTCCATACTCCTGACTGTAACTACAGATAGTAACTGTAAGTAATGGAACATTTTTCTATCTTAAATGTTTCTAAAGATTTTATCACAATAAGTGCTAGTTTATGTGCAAAAAAAAAACAATACAGGGAGGTTGTTGATGGGACTGAGCTGATCTCTCCATGTTTCTCTGGCATTGTTTTTTCTACCTCATACTCTTCTAATTAAAAAAAAAACCAAAATTACTTCCTACTTATATAAAATAATTAAGTGCAATTTTGATTTATTGCCTTATGTAATTACTTATAGGAAATATTTTTCAATGGCTGAAATCCTGTTGGTGTAAATATATGCTGTGCATAAATCTTCAGTTTAATTAAATCAAAAACTTCCTTTATCCTTCCTTCAGGATCCCTTTTGCCTTTGGGAAGTCTTCGGGAGCCTTGGGACAAGGGAAGCTGCTAGTATCAGAATATTGTCATGGGATTGCTGCCAGTGGTCCTGATCCAGCAGTGGAACCACAAGCGGCTATTTTCCAATATTAAATTATGACATCCTGAGGCTCCCAAAGGCTTCCCAAGGGCAAAATAGAATCTTAAGGAGCCTTGGAACCTGAAGGGGTTTAAATTTAATTAGTTTTTAATTTAATTAAGTTAAAGACTTCTGTTGCCAATTATGATATTGTCTGGCTTGTGCAGCATGAATTTATACCAACAGGATTTCAGTTATTAAGTAGCAAGTTCCACAAATTAACATTTCAATGTTATGGAAACTTACACCACCAATCCTAGTTCTTATCCATGGCTAATAATCGACTACTATAGGATGCCATTTATTAATGACTGAAGCCAGAACCCAAATCCTGTGCCTTAGAATATAATACAATAAATTACTTTAAAGCAAAGCACTCTTTCCTTCTCTCAGCATTTTCTTCATTCCACATGATAGAGAAGTATTAACCTGTTGTATATGATTTTTATTTCAGCATTAGAAAACTGACTGAAACCCTGTGAAGAAGATGTAAAAGAGAGGTAAAGAGAAATGCTTTCTCTGGGGCTGTTCTGCATTGACTTGACTTAGATACCCTTCAAGATCTCGTCAAATGTCATTCTTTGCCCTCCCACCCCAAAATAAAGAGGTGAGACACAATTGATGGGATGAAACACGGCCACACTTTATTAACCATAAAACTTCCTCAACTGGTACCCCAATTCAAACCTACAAAGAGGGGGGCCTGCTGTAGTGCAGAATGGTACTGGTAGTGGAGATCTCACAGGACTCCTTCTTCACGACAATGGGCGAGTGTCCTACCCCGAGGTCGCACAGTCCCATCGACAGTGCGGCCCCAGACGGCCATGATCTGCCTCTAACCCCCTGTCCCCAGCGTATCCTCCCTCCCCACACCGTAATCTCGCAGTCCATGACTCTGAGGGTTCAGATGCGCCATACCCTGCCTGTACTCCACAGGGAACTCACCGATCCATCTTCATTCCACACTAGCCGCCACTGCAGGGAACTAGCTTAGCTATGTCCCCTGACCATCACCAAACTATCCAATTCCAAACACAGGCCCCTTTGCAGGTCCTGCAAAAAGATCTCGAGACCTAAATCTGACAGGTGCACCCCATTGCTTCTGAACAACATAGTCCGCTGCAGCTGTATTTCCGGGTGCCCGATCACCGAGCTCAACTCCTTGCTCATCGCTCTGCATACTTCTCTATTTACACTCCGCCGAGCCTTATTAATACAGTGTGGTGAACAGTTAGCCCTCCATGCCATCCTGGGAACCATTGTGAACCAAACAATTCAAGTGAGTGGATGTGCAGTCTTCCACGTACACAAATCCTTCAAGATGTCAATTATCAAGGACTTGCCACTCTGCTTGACCAGGTCATTACCTCCCAGATGATTGACCAGCACATCAGGAGGGTCACCTGCACAGCTTCTAAAGGCAGTACTACTAAACTTGCCCCACAGTATACCTCTCCGTCCTTTCCATTCTATGCAAGCTGAAGCTCCCAAACCTAAGTTGTGTCCCCAGGCCATTGGTTCAGCATACCGCGCCATCCAAAAGATGAAATTATGTCCAATGATCAAAATCTGTTTCCACCTGCTGATGGCCACTGAACCTGCAAAACAAACATAAAAAATGGCCAGCAAGCAGCCTACACCGCTGGCAGTGTACGAATGTACAATCAGAATTTATTTGAGGACCAACACCCCATCCTTTTAATGTCCTCCGGGCTGTAGCCCAGCGCAGCCTCTGTAAAGTCTGTTCTTATCCAGAATGAGTATATCCCGAAATGCCATCCGTGTAAACCAATGCATTGCAGAGCTAGATCTGTCACTTTCCAAACCTGGTATTTAGTAAGTAGGCAGCTGTCACTATGGCAGAAAAAGTATCTGCAATATTCGCCCCTTAATGCTATGCTGCTCTCTACGGCTTGAACAGGGCATATAGCCTCAATAGAACACTGACTCAGTGCAATATCTACTCCCCTTTCTCTTTGGTCCGTCTTGGTGCGCCTTATGCTCATACAAACCTTGTTCCCAACCGCTTGTACGTCATCCTTCTGCAATGTCGCTTGCACCCTATCTTCTTTTCCTGCTGCAACAACCTCACTGACTCGAAGGGCACCAAAAATGCCACAAAAGATGCTGCCCTAAATAGTGCCACTTCATAATTGTCCCTACATATATCTATCCAAATATGGCTGCGCTTCACTAGAATAGCAGGTGTAAAAGGTTATCTATCGTCAGAGAGCCTAATCCTCTCTTTTCTCCAGCCCTCTATCATTTTTTTAATGTGATAATCACCTGTGTAATCAAGGTAGCCTTGAACCTTGGCATAAAAAGCCAAAGCCAACATCTTACCCTGTATGGAACTAGGCAGTAAGCCTTCCTATGTAGATATATTGCAAATTGTTGCAGGTGTTCTACCGGGGCCGGCCAACTAGTCTGTAATCCCACACTATCTCTAAATTCTTCAAACTCCATCCTCACAGCCGAATACCCTTTACGTGTCCTTGGAGCCAATGCCAGCACTATTGCATGCTCAGCTTCATCCCGCCAATTAGCCAGACCTCCGCAGGAAGACTCTTGGGACCCTCCCTGGCTCTTGGAGCTAACTCCCTGAACTGTTCCATCTGTTGACGTGACAAGGAATCAGCTATGCTATTATCTAGCCCAGGGATGTGTCTCGCCTGCACAACAACGTTAAATTGCAGGGTGCACAATGTGAAGGCCCTGACCAACCTCATGACTCATTTGGATTGAGAGAAAAGTGTGTTAATGACCTGCACAACAGCCTGGTTGTCACACCAAAAACGCACTACGGAGTTAGCCCACTCCTCTAACCATAGCCAAGTTGTGCCTACAGTAGGGAAGAATTCTTAAAAAGTCAGGTCACGAGTGAGACCTAACTTATGCCAGGCCTCCAGTCATTCACCTGCACACCATCTACCCCTAAAATAGATGTCATAACCCCAGGAACCTGAAGCATCAGTTTGTACCTGGAAGTCTGCGCCCAGGCAAATGTCTGACCTCCAAAAAGAAACCCCATTGAAACTGTCCAAAAACTTGCTCCAAACCAGCAAGTCCTGCCTCATACCACCCATTGTTCTGGTCCTGTGTAGTGGCCTCTGTAATCCTCTCATGGCATCACACAGCCTTCGCAGGAAGGCCCTGCCTGGTGCCACTACCTGGCATGCAAAATTAAAACGCCCCACTATTTCCTGAAGCTCCCTGAGCGTGACCTTCTTCCTGCCTATGAAGACTCTCAGCCTCTTATGTAGCTCCCTCAATTTATTGTGTGGGAGGCGACAAGCCTATGTCTGTGTATCCAATTCTATTCCTTAGAAGGTCAAAGATGAGGAGGGGCCTTCTGTCTTCTCCTCTGCCAATGGTAACCCCACTCTCTGGCCATACCTTGGAACATTTCTAAGAGAAGCAGGCACTGTCCTGACCCTTTCCCTTCACATACCAAAAAATTATCCAAATAATGAACTGTGCTAGAAAGTCCCGCCTTGTGCCTAAGGTTCCACTCCAAAAAGGAGCTAAAATGCTCAAACACAGTGCAGGAGATAGAACAGCCCATGGGGAGGGCCCTGTCTATGTAATATGCACCCTCAAAGAAGAAGCCCAGCAGGTCACAATTGTTTGGATGTACCGGCAGAAGGTGAAATGCAAACTTGATGTTGCATTTCGCCATCTCAGCACCAAAGTCACATGCCCTGACCATACACACAGTGGTGTCAAACGAGGTGTAGAATACGGAGCACAGCTCCGAAGGTATGGCATCATTTATCAAATCACCCTCCGGAAAAGAGAGGTGATGTATAAGTCTAAATTCCCCTCGTGCTTTTTTAGGCACTACACCTAAAGAGATGAGGAACAGGTGGCTGGTCAAAGGGGCCCAAGATTCTCCCCTCACGCACTTCCTTAAGAATTTTTGTCCTAACTACATGTTCCATGCCCTTCTGATTTAAGGTTATTGGCCCATGTGCCTTTTCTTTCCCCAACTACAGGTATCCTAAAACCAGACTTGAAACCATCCAACAAGTATGCTGTATCCTCCTTCCTGGGATAAGGCTGCAGCCACTTTTCCAACACCACTACTTTAATCGGGCTGGGGCCCTTTTGCAGGGGGAGGTCCACTACCATCTGCTGTCTTTCCACGACTAGCCTCTTTGCTGCCAGCTCTTTATCCCTTCCCTGTAAAACAGTTGGAACCAGTATGCTGGTCACCGCATATTAAGCATTTGTGGTGATATCGGCACAGTTTCCCTGTGCAGGTACCCCTGGAAATAAATTCCCAACAGAGCAAGTGGGGTTGAACCACCTGCCCCGTCTATACACGGGGATTGTAAGGTTGACCTACCCTGCAAATCAGGTGCCTGCTATCAAATCTATCTCCCAAAGCGGGCCTTGCTGGCATCATGTACTGCAACTAAACGCCTGGCTGTGGCTCATCCCAACACATGTTTGGATGAATAGCCACTCTTATTCTAAATGATTCATCATAAAGAAGCCATGTGTGGCCTGGGTAGTCCCTGTAGGCTCTGTAAATCAAGGCTAGATATTGTACCAGTGACTAGGCCCTCCAAGGTTGCGCCTTTACAATTACCCAAAAGTAAATGAGGAAACCTGGTAGCCAATTGGCCCAAGAACGTTCAGGCTTCTTCCACCTGCACCTCTCTTTTTCTTTTTGTCTTCCTTTTCTAAATCCTTTGCATCCACCTCTCTGTTTAGCAACTCTAAAACATCCACCTAATTTTCTCTCTAAATTTTCTCTTTTGTAGCTGGGGTCAGATGATCTCCCAGGGGCATGGCATAGTCCCTGAATGGCAGTGCCTTCAATGGGATAGAATTGTAACCCGTGTCAGGCACCAAGGGATACGGCCAGACACCCACCCCTGGTGTAAGCCCCAGTGGTACCGGAAAAGTGACCGGCAGGTAGAGGGCACTCCAGGTCCCCACCACCAGCCCCTGAGCTGGCAACACCTGCAACTGAAATCCTTCATCAATCCACTGGTGTACGCATTCGTGATCTACCTCTGCTCGGCCCCGGGGAGTTGAAAGTTTCATCCACCTCCCCTGACTCCAGTCCAACTGACTGAGGTCGGGTTGCCTGTGAGTCTGATGACCCTTGGCAATCAGCCTCTAAGACAGCAATATGGGACATAAGATTATCAGCTAAAGCCTTCAACTTAGCATGTCTATGTCCCTTGGAATCCCTGGAAGAACACCACAGCTGCTTTTTGCTCATCCCTAGCCTAGTCTGTGCTGCACGCTCCGCCTCCCATGCTGAAATCTTGACCTTAATCACCTCCCACACTGGCCAACAATCCTTGTTGGAGGATGACCTGGGTGGCGAAGCCACAGATACTCCCTTGCGTTTGGCTGGCTGCTTGCCTTTGCTTTCCCCCCGGCCCTTTTTGGGACCCATGGTCACTCTTTGCGAGCCCTCACTTAGACTATGCAAAACCAAGGCCCCGGACAACGTGGTTATTTTATTTTATTTTATTTTAATTGTTCTTTATTATTGCTAGTATTATTATTAATAATATTATTGTTATTGTACTTAGCTTTTATTTGTGCAGTGATACCCCCCTTTTCTATAGGGAGGGCCACTCATCTTCCTACCGCACTTGCTTAACTCTTTGATTTGTGCTAAATTTAAGTAGCCTGTCTTTATATATATATTGGCACTCCCATTGGGGGGGGTGCCAATGCAATCTCCCAAGTCCGCAGAAGGTCCACTTTTGTAAAAGGCAACTGCGTCACTGGGAAAGGGAAAAACAAGCACCCTTCCTTTGCAGTTGTAAACCTTGAAAGAAGCCGATTCGGGGAAGAGCACCTGTTAAATAAGGTGCTCCTTCCTCCTCCCGTCCCAGATGGCTGGGACATGAATACCATGTCTTGCGCTATTCCGGTTGGGAAGGGCAAAGAGGCTCTGCACAGCAAAGTCCCTTGCCGCAGAGCCTGCCATTGTGGTTGGTATTATTGAACAGTGGAGGAATAAATCTCTTGATTAGATTCACTTTCCATGGTTCACAAGAAAAAAGTACTTTTTTCTCCTCTCTGTGAAATGACAAGATTTGCTTCTTCTGCAGTTAGGAAAATGTAGAGCAGTGATTCCCAACCTGGGGTACATGTACCCCCAGGGATATGAACCAGGACATTTAGGGGTATGCGGGGTGAGGGTGGGGAGAAGAATAGTGGGGAAAAGCACATACATCAACAGGGTAAGACAGGATACAAGTCAAAAGTTGTAAAATTAATTGAACACTATGACAAATGGTGGAACAGAGTGTTGAACCTCAAGAAAAGTCCCATTCCCTCACTTTGTTATTTTGATGCATGGTGGGGAGTCCCTCCTTTAACAACGTGTTGCAAACATGCCACTACAGCACTCATGCTCAATGGCACACTCCTCACAGGCTCAGCTTTCACTCTCCTCTGCTTCACAGACATTTAAGTGCTGTGGCACAGGTACTGGTGTATATATAAGTGAGCACTTAAGTCAGTCCTGTAAGCAGTGTTCAATGAGTGAGTTCTTCCCTGTGTTCTGTGATATACTGAATTCATTGTATCTTTTGAGTTCTAGATGTAAATGTGTGTGTGTGTGTGTGTGTACATGCACACATCTATCTATCTATGCACGTCTGTTCACATTATTTCATTGCCCATTATTGCAGGGGTTCCCAAACTGTGTGCCATGGCCCCATGGGGCACTATGAATCCAAGGCTGGGGTGCCACAGGAAAAGGGATGGAACATAGACCTGTGATGGCTATAGAGGAGCTGTTCATAGCTCTATGAATAGCTCATCTACTGCTTTCATAGCTCTATGTCTAACAGGAACCAGAAGTAAAGGCTGTGTGCCTGCCTCTCCTTGCCCCATCTCTATGGTCGCTAGCAGAAGTGCTTGCCAGTCGCCTTGTGAGTTTTCCTGTATCAGGACCTGGAAGGAGGTGGGCCCTTGGGGATATTTGTGTGTGGGGGGGGGGAGATGGGATTGCTGGGTGTGTGTGTGTCAAGATCCTGCTCATGGTGGGAATGAGCACCCTGATAGCCCCTCCAAGCGAGGGGAGCCATGGTCAGTGGTCAGAAAATGAAGGGAGCCATGATCCCAACATGTTTGGGAACCAGTGCATTACTGTACTATTTATTTACAGTTAAAACATATAAGGGACATGGTGGCGCTGCGGGTTAACCGCAGAAGCCTCTGTGCTGCAAGGTCGGAAGACCAGCCTTTGCAAGATGCGCTGGCCACGTGACCACGGAAACTGTCTTTGGACAAACGCTGGCTCTATGGCTTGGAAACAGGGATGAGCACCGCGCCCTAGAGTCGGACACAACTAGACTAAATGTCAAGGGGAACCTTTACCTTTACCTTTTAAAACATATAAATTTGAAGTAACAACAACCATATTAATTACAAATATTTTGTGTATGATTGTAATTCATAGAAATGGGCTGCCAAGGGGTACATAAATGAAAAAATGTTGGGAACCACTGATAATACAGCACATTTTTGCCTTGTTGACAATCCAAACAGCTACAATAAGCAACAGAATTTCATTGCCTAAGTCTGTAAAAATAATCCTATGTTAGCCTATTCTGACACAATAAGACATTTTGTACAACTCACATTTATAATTTGTGCAAATTATAGACAGCATTCAAACAACAACAACAACCCATAGTTTTGACATCTTGGTTTTATGCCAGAGTTGCATGTTCTTCTAGCTGCTGAGAGTTCAAACCATATGTAAAGCACCATGACACATCTTAGCCCTCAGCAGTGGGGAATTTGCCTTCTTCACAGTTGTTCCCCAGTTGTGCACTGTAAATTTACCTTTCTTTTGAATTATCCTGAGGTGACATTCATAATACATTCTCAGCTAACGCAAAGAGAAGATAGCAAACTGGAGAGCAGCAGAATAGTTTTGTTAAGAGAAAAAATGTTAAATCTGGTGTGTATTTATCAGCCTCTGTAATCATTACATTTCCATGTGATACGTATTGTGCTGTGTACGAAAAATGGTGATTTGTATCTGAATTTGCAGACAGCAAGCAAGATACTGTAAAACGGCATGACATGCTTTGGCAGCGCATTAGCCTGCAGGCAGTTTTCTAATCACAGTAACCATTTGCATAATGTAGCTGCGCTTAATCCAGTTCTGAGTAATTGTAACCATAGATCATGGGGATTCATTCTGGTGGCACAGCTTGAGAAGAGATAAAGAAATCATTTTAGGCTTGCAAATTGAAACTTCCCATATTGATATTGAGTGTAATGGGTGGTGAAAAATATGTTTATGAACATCCAAATGTACTGGATACTGATTCTATGAGAACGTGGTTGCTTCATAGTATATTACAGTAAGAGAAAAGATGGAAAATATTCCTTTGCAGAGAGAAATATTTTTTATTGTTGCTGTCTTGTTTGATGATTTTGTGGAGCAAGGACTCATCTTTGTCCTGGGGCTGTGTCTGAAATTAATACAGAAATATTTCCTCTCTAAATTTTTGGTGGTGTTATTACTTTTTGGATACAGTTGAAGTTGAAGAGATATTTGGGATCTAATTTCTTTTGTAAGAATTATCGCATAGGCCATAAATTCTATGCAAACTTAGCATAGCTGAAATAGAAAAGATACAAGAAATACAAATAAGTAGAGCTGTAAAGCCAACAGAAAATCCCAACATAACTTTTAACAGACTCATGCTTGCTTTGTCTCCCAACAGTTAATTATTAAACCAAAAACGGTCCAGCTTCCTTTTGACAGAGACCAAACTTATATATGATTATCCATCTTCATGCCAAAAGAAAGATATATATTCCTAGGGAGTAAATAGGTTAGAGAGTACAGTTCTAGAATTCCAGCAGATTAAATATTCATTCTACCTTCTGAACAGAAAAGACCAATTTTAGGTGGGAAATTTCCCCCTTTTTAGGGGGAAATTTTTTAGGTGAGAAAGGTTTTGGGTGAGAAATTGTGCAGGTAATTGTCCAGCCCAGCCCACTGTGACTGGTACTTTGGAACTGTATTCTCTGCAACATGTCCTTCTTCCTCTTGCCTATACCAATCACATGGTGAATCACAGCCAGTCAGAAGGCACACAGTGAATGGAGCGACATCATGATATTATGCAGGAAATTATATTTGATTACGAGTCTGTTGTGATATCACAGAGGCTAAGTGAGAGCTAGGGCAAATACCCTAATATGGCTAACCTACTATGCAATCTCAAAAATAAAAGGGAGAAGCAAAAGCATATTTCAGTAGTGCCCAAAATAATTACTCAAAATTATGCATGCATCCTTAGCAGCAGGGATTGCATTAGATCCTAAAATCCCAACCTGAACCCTTTGGAATGGTTCTGGTGTTTCCTTAAGTGATGTGGGGATTTCCTCTGAAGCAACAAGAGATAAAGCTGGACCCTGCACAAAACCTCAGTAGCCCCTTCAGGAGGGCAAGTACTTCACCTCCAGTAGTAGCTTTTCTTTCTTTCTTTCTTTCTTTCTTTCTTTCTTTCTTTCTTTCTTTCTTTCTTTCTTTCTTTCTGTGTTCAGATAAATCCAGAACTTGCTTAATTTCATTTAAATTTGTAGTTTGAAAAACATTCTACTACTATTTTTCTTGAATCTGTATAATGGACCAAAATGATACCGAGGGATTTTTGCTTTGTTTGGGGAAACCTTTTTTTTCTGTGAAAATAACACACAATAGCAATCCCATGTGATAAAGGTTCTTTCCTGCAGTCATACATCCCCATTGAATAATGTCAAGAATTTTTTGTAAAATTGAACTAGCTTATATCTATGCTAAAATAGCCCCCACATATTTTTCTGCTATTTCTGTACTCAATAGGGAAAAAGGTAATGGAGTAAAGTAAAATATTTCAGGGAGGGTACACCTACCTATATTCAATGAAAGTTACTATTGGGATGTACAACATGTTTTTATTTAGGTGAGCAAATTAGTTATAACTTATTAACAAAATAGAATAAGAAATTAATATGGAGTTTTCCCTTTTTCTTTGGGATTTTATACTTTGCTTGCTTCAAATGAAATAGTTCAGCTTCACAGCAGAAAACATACACATCTTGCTCTCACAAAGGGAAATATTTGCTGCAAAATGCATTGATTGTCAAGTCCTCATTTATGGAAAGGATGGAATTATTTTTAATTGATTCATTTCTACAGTTCATGGGATGATAAATGTGCACATGTCCCCACTCTCACTTTATCCTTATGCATGAGCGGGCAACCACCTGCATGGGGCTCATATTTTATAGAGAATGCATTTATTGGTAGACAGGATAACAGACACTGGTAATGATATTATATGACAGACCATCCCATCCTAGAAAGGCAACGACACCAAACCAGGCATATGGCTAGGCAGGCAATGGCTATAGCCCATGGATGTTTGAAAGGCTCACTGATTTGTGCACCAGACATGATGTACTTTGCAATTCCACCCTCCCACTGCTTTACCAATGCCCCCCCTGGCCATCTGGAAATGATGGCCAGTAAGAGTCAATGGATGGGTAGATTAGTGGAAATGAAAGAGCAGTGACAAGCAGAGTAGAATGGTCTAAGGATAGCACTCTTAGAGGAAATGCATGTAAATTCATAATCTTTCCCATTTTACTTTGCTATCCTACCATCTTCCTCTCTTGTCTCCTAAACTAAATTTTCTAACAGAAGTCCTTCAGGAAAGCATCTATCCTCTTATACTTTGTCAAGCTCTTTGCACATTAATCATGTTGCACAAAAAATTTAACCAATTAGCATACAACGTTGAGTTCTAAGTGTACAGTCTCTACACATGAGGAGGGAGAGTGTGGACAAGCATGTTCACAGTGCTCTCTACTGTCTTTTGTTACCCTGCAGGAGAGAACCTTAGCTATATGTGCAGTTTGGAAGCCTGAGGGTGATAAGCAACAGGTGTGGCAGAGCTGGGATAGGTATCCGTCCTTCCCCTATTTGTGAGTAGAGCTAATATACCCAAAGTGGAATAGAGAATAGTGCCAGTTTGGAATCTCCCCTCCCCCAATGAAAATAATCACTCCTGAAGAAGGATATTTCAGAGGACTGTGATGAGGGAAACTTTTAAATCATCTGCACATAGGAATATCTGAGATGGATCTGACCAAAGACCTACCTTCTTCCAGGTTTTGTTCATACAGTGTTCAACCAGCTGCCTCTAGGAGGCTCAGAAGCATGAAGGCAATACGACACTTGGTATCATGTTCCCAAACGAACTGCCTGTGGTACTATAAGTAAATTAATGATGCATCATGTATTAATAGCTAGTAGCCATCAATAGCTTCACCTTCCATTAATATGTGTAATGCTGTTTTACTCCTGTCCAAGTGGATGGCCATCTGGCTAGATAGCTTAGTGAGCTGGGTGCTTGGCTTCAGAGCCAGATGTTGAAAGTTTGATTCCCCACTGGGCCTTGGAAGACCCAACCTGTGTAGCTTTGGGAAAGCTGCACTGTCCCAGAGCACCCCCAGAAAAATGAAATGGTACGCTACTTTTGAGTTCTCAATGCCTAAAAGACCCTAGAAAGGGTAGTCATGAGTCAAAAGTATGTCATTATTATTATTGCCATCACTACATCTTCTAGTAGAAACTCCACCATACTGTTTTTTTTATGTCCCAACGTTCAATTTCATTGGATGACCCTAAGCTCTACTGTTATGGGGGGTGGGGAATCCTCTCCCTAACCATCTTCTTCACACCATGTATTAGTTTACATAGAGATGGGCGTGAACTGCTGATCTGGCAGTTCATGCCGGTTTGTACTTCAGCCAAACAGTTCGGTTAGTTATTATTTTTATTATGTTCAATGGCCAGGAAAATGAAAATACATTATTTAGATAAAATCACATAATATCAGATAATACGGAAAGACATCAGACAAGACTCTGATGGAGACTAAACCTGCCTCTAGGCGTTGAGCTGCGTTAGGGACACAAGGAGGCACTGCCAGTATAGCTCTCATAAATCTGGACGGGACCAACTCAAGGGGGCACAGATTGGAATATGCAAATAATTGGGAACTATAGAGCATTTGTGCAATTACTTTAGCCTTAAACACTTGGATCACTGATGGAACATGGTGCCCCCTTTTAGTATTAAAAAAATCTAATTAGAGCAGTAGCACTTTTCTGCGCATTCATTGCAGGAGAGCCAAGATCCACAGGAATGAAAGACTGTACCTCAATATAACTTGACACCTGCTCCATGGGATTCCTGTTGATGGACCATTTGTGCTTGATTCTCCTTCTGCTAACAACCAACACCTTAGTTTTCAAGTAGCTAATAGTTAGCTGCTCTTAGTTACAATAAGAAGAGTGAGCCCTTAAAAGTCATCTTAAGCCAACACAACAGGTGTTCAGCACTTCTCAGCTCTGACTCCTCCAGCGGGCAGTGCCCAGAAGAAGCAGGACAGGGAAGCCAGGGTGCTGCCTCTGAGTGAGCGCCTACTGGAGGAGGCAGGGCTGGGAAACACCTAACAGCTGTTCAGCCAATGAACAAACCAGCACAAATCTCCAGTTCAGCAGTTCATGTCCATCTCCAGTTTACAAATCTCTATCTTGCCCTCTTCCTCAGAGTTTAAAAAGTTGAACAACTCCAAACATCATAACCTTTCTTCACAGGGGAGTTGCTCCAGCCTCTGATCATTTTGGTTTCTCTCTTCTGCATCTTTTCCAATTTTACAATATCCTGTTTCAGGTGTCACGAGCAGATATGATGTAGGGAAGATAATAATTCACGTATTGTCATGTTCTAGATTTGAACCCATTGAACAGGTGATGCAATTGGCATTTTTAATAACCTACTAATTAGATACAAAAACACATTTGTAAAGTGCAGTGTAACCCTGAGACCAAAGGGATGAGTAGAGTCAATATACCCAAATGTTGAAATGGGAGGCTTGTGATGACAGGAGTATGGACTGGGCAAATGTTATGCATATACCACACAGTGGCTGCAGTCAGAGCACTCTCCAGCACCTCAGTAGTCGGTGTGTCTGTGGGAGATCTTTGACTGTACCAGGAGATTTAGCTGTCTTTTCCTTTGCTTGTAGTACCTCAGGCTCCTCAATTTCTTTCAAATGCCCCTTCAGTTCAAATCGCTGTCCATGTTTTTAACCCTACAAATATGGAGTGAAATACAAAGGTTCTGTTGTGGTATTACTGTACCCTGGGGGTAGACAGTGGTTCCTTGTTGAGCCCTGTAGTCACACCACAAATACACAAATATCCTGATTCAGTCTGTTTTTGCATATTTGTCTGAAAACAGTGCACAGGTCTTGTATTTATTTAGTCATTTTGTATGAGCAATATTTAGAACCATTTATTAAATCTATAAATATGTACATTGCAATATATTATATCAATAGCTTTAGTAAACTAACAAATGCAGAAAGATAATTGATAATTAAGATGTAAAAAAAATTAAAAATTGAAGTGTAAGTAACCAATTTAGAGCTTTAGTGTTAGTAATAAAGTGTTCTATTTATGAAATTGTTAAGAGACACTATAAGCCTCTATGGATTATTTTAGCTTTAATTTATTCAGAAATTTTCTACCTCATATTTTAAAGTCAAAGAAAACGCCTTTCACTGAGTGCAGAAACACACTGGATACCAGTGTAGATCTTTTAAGGTTGGTGATTCACTGAGAGAACAACAGTCACACAGTTATTTGCCATTAGATCACTTTGAACTTAACAGGGTTTTCAAGTCATTCAGGGAGTGCCTTACTGTTGGCACCTCCTCAGTGAATTTCCATGGCCAAACAGCGATTTGAGTCCTGGTTTCCTAACACTCTATCCAGTACATCTCATTGACTTTCCACATACTGTGTGTAAAATATACCACACAACATATGTTGCAGAGATTTGAATTTCTGGTAAAATCCCTTTGATGCACAGAGGAGTATAATTGTAAGTTTCCCAAAGTCCACCACTTTCTCTTTAAAAGAATTGTGTGCCATCAAGTCAATTCTGACTTATGATCATTCTTTTCAGGTAAAGAGCACTTAGAAGTGGTTTACCATTCCCTTCTTCTGTGGGCATCCTGGGATTATGCAGCTTGCCCAAGGCCACACAGGCTGGCTCTTGGGATGCACAGTGTGGAATTGAACTCCCAACCTCTGGCTCCACAGCCAGAAACCTAACTCACTGAGTTATCTAGCCAGTCTCTTCCTCATTAACTGGCACTCAATAACTCTGCTTGCAGTTGCTTGAAAGTACAGACTTTTGCATGCTGTTTTCTTTACTGCACATACTCAGCAACCAACTGAACAAATCAACAACAAACAACTGCTTCCAACAGACTAAAGAGAGGAAAAAAGCACACAGCAAAGATGTGGGTCTCCTTTTGAAATCAAAGACTGGAAGGAATAATTGGTTAGTGCTGGATAAGTAGACAATCACCCCAGCCCAGAAAAGTCCCTCCCCGTCAAGCAAACTACAGGCAGCATGTGAGATTGCAAATAAAACTCCAACAACATATGCAAAATCTGCTATTTTTTTAATGTTGAAATAAGTTTAAAAGGGAGTGTCAGAGCTGCCTTATTTCACTTAACACTGTGCAGCTCTTGTACAGCTTGGAAGCAAGGAGAATATTCAAAGGTTCTCTCATTTATTTTCTGAATGGAGATGAAATAAGCTGCAATGTTTAAGGGTTAAATGACCTACAAAACTGATTATTTCATTGGAAAAGAGTGGGGAGATTGTCACCCAGTTCTAGATTTGGAGTTTATATGCTACATTCAGTATGAAAGCATGTTTTTAATGAATTAAGCTCTCTTCTAATGAATGCTTTGATAAAAGCAACATTGACATGTCTTGAATATCATTAGGGTAGCTGACACATTAGTGCTGCTGCTGCTTGCTCTTTCTGGAATATAAATCTCAGCTTGCTAGAATGTCTGGGCCCGCAGGGACATTGAGATAATAGCTATCTGCAAAACTCTACATAGCTGAAACTGTCTTTAAAATACCTTTCATACTGTATGGATTTATTTCCTATGCAGATGGAGCACGTACACCCTTGTATCTTTTTAAAAAATGTGTCACTGTCTTGCTTGCATTAAAAACCTGAACTTTTTGAAGACATACTTTTCTAAATATCACATTTACGGTGAATTTAGATGGAGTCCTGGCAGTTTTTCAGACTTCTGACAGGCTCTTGCCTCGGGATCATTGAAATTCCACCCGATGCCTAGACACCACTTACATCGCTACAATAGGCCTTCTGTTAGTCTTACTCACATAAACTAAAGAACTCCCCACTCAGGGTTACTTTTTCTAATGAGCACATCTGGCCTTTATCAAGCATTTACTGATCACTCTGTTTCCAGGTTAGACACTTGGCACGGCCATTTCTAAAATCCAGTGAAGATTGTTTAATTAAAAGCCTTATAACTTCTCCTTTGCACAGAAGCCACAAAATAATATTAAATAATATTTAGCACACACAGGTAAATGTATCTGTTGATGGGCATTAGCAGCCACCTTGCTTGTTATGAGTTGTTATGTAGATTCAAATGCTATTTGGTGGCAGGTTCTGTATTTCATACCCTCAGCAGCTGAAACAGCTGGCAATACCACAGAGGCAGAACTTGGACATAACATGATAAAAGCAATAATATATATTACTTTTTGAGTAACAAGGAGCATCTTAATGAGAATGAAGGGTTTTTGACCATGGCAAGTAATATTTACTTTTTACTTCAAAACATGACTTTGGGAAGGGATTGGGGTAATTTTTTTGAATTATGTAAGCGTTCATTTTTAAAATTAATTAAAAATCAGTGAGTTAGTAGTACATTAATAATAATACTTATGGGTAGATATGGGGATATTTGTATTTGTAAACAAATACAAATATCCCCATCCCAGGTGACCTAATGTGGGTCTGGCCCTCAGAACCGGTCCATCCACTCACACACCGCCATGCCGCCAGCATCCCACTCTTCCCACCAATCACAGAAGTAGCTCTTCCATCTCCTGGCTTGGCTGGCCACTCGTGGCAGGCGGCAGGAGGGCAAGTCTCCCCACACAGCTGACAAATTGGAACAAATTGCAGGGGGGCTAATGTCCCTATCTACACAGAGAGCAAAAAGGAGGAACCTGGGAACTACAGAACACTCAGTCTGACATCGATCTGAGGAAATATTCTGGAACAGATTATTAAGCATGCACAATGCAAGCATTTGGGGGGGGGGGGGGAGCCATAATAACTAGAAGTCAATACGGATTTGTCAAGAACAAATCCTGCCAGACTAATCTGATCTCATGTTTTGATCGGGTAACCTCTCTGGAGGGAATGCTGTAGACATCGTATATCTTGACTTCAGCAACGCTTTTGACAAACTGCCCCATGATATTCTGATTACCGAACTAACTAGGTGTAGGCTGGATAGAACAACTGCCAGGTGAATCCACAGTTGGCTACAGAATTGTACTCAGAGGGTGATGATTAATGACTCCTTCTCAAATTGGGAGGAGGTAACAAGTGGGGTACCCCAGAGCTCAGTCATGGGCCCTCTGCTATTCAGAATTTTAATAATGATCTGGATCGGGGGATATAGGGAATGCTAATCAAATTTGCAGATGACACAAAATTGGGTGGAATAGCCAAGACCCTGGAAGACAGAAACAATATTCAAGATGATCTAGATAGGCTTGAGCACTGGGCTAAAAAACAACAGAATGAAATTCAACAGGGATAAGTGCAAAGTACTGCACCTAGGAAAAAGAAACCAAACACATAGTTACAAGATGGAGGATACCTGGCTTAGCAATACTACAAGTGAGAAGGATCTTGGAGTTGTTGTAGTTCACAAACTGAATATGAGCCGTGTAATGTGGCTACAAAAAAGGCAAATACTATTTTAGGCTGCATTAACAGAAGTATAGTCTCCAAATCCCATGAGTTACTAGTTCTCTATTTGGCACTGGTTAGGCCTCATCTTCAGTACTGTGTCCATTTCTGGAGACCACACTTCAAGAAGGATGCTGACAAATTGGAACAAGTTCAGAGGAGGGCAACAAGAATGATTAGAGGGCTGAAAACCAAGCCCTGTGAGAAAGGACTGAAAGAACTGGGCTTGTTTAGCCTTGAGAAAAGAAGATTGAGGGGAGATATGATGGCACTTTTCAAATACTTGAAAGGCTGTCATACAGAGGAGGGGCAGGATCTGTTCTTGATCATCCCAGAGTGGAGGATACGCAACAATGGGCTCAGGTTACAGTACGTCAGATTTCGGTTGAACATCAGGAAAAATTTCCTAACTGTTAGTGCAGTATGGCAATGGAACCAATTACCTCGAGAGGTGGTGAGTGCTCCAACACTGGAGGAATTTAAGAGAAATTTATACAACCACCTGGCAGATCTGCTTTGAATTGCATTCTTGCAGTGAACAGGGGGTTGGACTCGATGGCCCCTTCCAACTTCATGATTCTATGTTTCGATGATTCTATTGTTGGGTTGGTATGCAAGTCATATTCCAGCCCACAGATGCCCTTCTCTCCTGTCAATCCTTTTATGGCAATGAAAACTACAAAAGGGACATTATTTGCTATCTTATTGAAATATGTACACACACACATGAACACACTCTAAGATCCCCCTCATTCTCCCTATTTTTCTCTCTATCTGAACCTTTGCAGAAAGTTCAGTGCTGGTCCCCCACCTCCCTTCTGGGCTCTGGCAGAGAGAAAACAGTCATGGCTTTGGAGTGCACAGGAACACACTATTGGGGTTCCCTCCCTCACCTTTCACCTTGGATCTCTCTTTTTAATTTAGTGTTTCACACGCACCTCTCTCCTTTTGCATCTTCTTCCTGCCAGCCCATTCCTCCACTTAATGAATCCTGTGCCGCTCCCTTTCACATGCACTCCCTCAGACAGAAACATGTGTGCACACACTATCCACACATAATGCCCATGCACACAGGCAAGCAAGAGATTGGTGAAGCACCTTCCCACAGCCCCTCTCTGTGCAATAAAGGCTGCAAAGACACTAACAGCTGTGGTGGCTTTTCTTCCCCTCCCTTCCCCTTTTCCCCTTTATTCACACACACCACTCTCCCTGCTCTCTTTCATTGCCCCCCTCTCTTGCACTCCCTCTCTGCTGCTTCTTGTGCTCTTTCTCCCTCCTCCTCCTCTATAGACATGCTCTGCCACATCCTCACAAAAAAGCCCTTTAATCTAATCTTTAATTCAGCAGAATTTGAAAAGTGTAAAAAATATCCTTTAGAGCTGCAGTTGCTTCAGATGGATTAGAAAGGAAGAGGAGAATGTCATCAGCAAAAAGGTTTATTACATGAGCTTTATTTTTGGTATTAGTTCCTATTATGTTTGAATTAGACCTAACAGGATGGGCAAGGCATTCAATGGGAAGAACAAACAGCAAAGGGGAAAGAGGGCATCCTTATCTGGTTCCTTTCTTAAAATGAAAAAAAAATTGCAGTAGTGTCATTTATAAAAAAATAACCGCTTTTGTCCCATAGCAAAAGCTAGTAGTAATTACTGACGTAAAGCATTCTCCAGAGCCCCAGTTCCACCAAAAGCTAATCAGGTCTGGCCATTCTAATTAGTCAAATGCTTTTAGACTATCAAGGGAGTGGAAAGTAAGTTGTTTTTGTTTTTGCTTTGTTTGTCATATTACTTGGTGGAATACATTCAAGACTCTTCTAACGGCATCAGCTGTCAGCCAGGCATATAACCAGATTGGTCAATGTGAACATATTTGGTAATAAATTAATTAATCTGCTTACCAAGTATTGCTGAAAAGATTTTAGCGTCTTGACGAAGAAGTGAATGAAATGCTCTCAGTTCAGCTGATATATCTTCATATTTGGGGACGTTAACAGTCCTAGTCTCTTTCAAGGTTTCTGGGATCTCTCTTGCTATTATTATATAATCAGAAAGAGCTCTTAGGTGTGGAATGAGACTTTTAGTAAAGGTTTTATAAAAATTTATTAGTGAAGCCATAACTACCAGGAGATTTTTCTGGGTTAAATTACTTTAATACACTTTGAGTTTCTTCAGTTGATACCGAGACATTAAAAAAATCTCTGCACTCATTATTTAAGATGGTCACAAAATCATCTACATTCTGATTGTTCTTAAATTCTGTATTATAAAGGTCCAAATAGAAGTCCCACAATGCATCATCAATCTCTTTTGGCTATGTTTCAGTTTTATTGTTTCTGTTTTAACAGCTGGAATAAAGATTCTATTAATTTTTTTCCTTTAATGGCCTAGCAACATTCAAGAGCCCTTATTTCCAAATTCATGATATTGATGTTTTAATTAAACTAAAGAGGAATTGACTTTATTCTTCACAATGTCATTGCAGCAGCAAATCACTGCTATTTAGTCCTTGCTATGATTCCTCATGTTTCCTTGATGTGTGTAAATTGCGTGGCTTTGTGTGTAACCCATAATCTAACAGCCCTCTTGGATTCCAGGTCACAGATGAAGCCACCTCACTTCTTGATATACATCTGCTTCAGAGGCTCCTAGTTAATCATAAGGGCCAGCCAGTAATCACATTTTAGGCCAGCCAGTTGATGTTTCTGAAGCAGCTGTATGTATAATATAATGTAATAACCACAGAATTGTAAACTTGGAAAGGATTCCAAGTGTCATCAAAGTCCAGCGCCAAACAATCAGGAAATCCTGATGACCAGAGGCTACACTGCAGGACTGAATAACATTGAATAACTGGATAAGGCATGAATGTGACAAGACTATTTCTTGATAGAGATGGACAGAGCTGGTATATCAATGAATATCAGTGAAAGACACTGTGCCCCCTAATATTATCCAAAAACAAAGGTGGAATTATAGCACCCCTGGACCTGATCTTTAATGAAGACTATTGCACAATAAATCTGTGGCCAGCTGAATCTTTTAGTACAGACAATATCTCTGTTTAATTCTGATTATGCTACACTTCCCTGGTCTCTTCAGCACCTGTTCAGGATATCCTCTCTGTCATTCCTAGATAAGACAAGGGTGAAAGCAAACAGATCTGGGCATCATCTGTTCATCAGTGGCATGTCATCCTGAGTCTCCAGCTGACCTAACATAGATGCTAGATAGCATGGGGAAGCCATTTACCCAAGAAAGTGGAATCACTGTACTAACTACAAAAGAGCAACTGTATTTAAAAAATAAATAAATAAAAATAATTCTTTTTTGTCAGTCTTTGTCTCTCTGTACAGCGTGGCATGACATGGCATGGCATGTTGTCCTCTCTACTGTCTTCATCAGCACAGGGTTCTTAAAAACTCTCTCCCTATGGATCACTCCCTTTTTTCCTTTCTGCAGCCTTCAGTAGCTGCTTTCTTCTCTCTGCACCTACATCTCTGTTATCTTACACCCACTTTTCCTTATAGACTTCTTTCTATAGTTTCATTTCTATCATCTCACACATTTTCTCCTCTCTTCCTGAGAAGACAAAGTACTGCCTGCAGTTCCATCTCACATTATCCTTTTCAGTTGTCTTTTGGTTTCGTTTTGCTTTTGCTTTTGTTTCCCCTCCTCTCTTCCTCTCCATAATGCTCAAGGCATTCACTCCTCCACCAATCACATGGTGAGGGGGATCTCGGAGAAGACAATGTGGGAGAACTGGTATCAGGTGCATCCAATAGGATCCTCTGGATCCAGAAAGAACAAAGCACACATGTTCCCTTTTCATACTTTTGAGGATAACTCATTGTAACTTTTGTGATATAGCCATATGTGTTGGTTTAGGCATCGGGCTACGAGCCAGAGGTGGGGAGCTTCATTCCCTGCTGAACCTCATTGACAGGGGCTAGACTTGATGATCCATAGGGTCCCTTCCAGCTCTGTTAGAATTTATCAATTGTATAAATAAAAATAGTCCATGCACTTTCTTATATTGTTAAGTACAGCCAGTTAAATGTATTATGAGAAACAGCCATTCCCTACCAAGCGTGAAGACATGATAGAACAAAAGAAGCCTTAGGGTACAACTAACACAGACATCCTATCATTGAATAAAGCAGGTTAAGGACATAGATAAACTCTATCCATCATTTTTATTTTGGACAGGCCAGATGCAGAAGGAAATGGTTGCAATTTGAGAAAAGCTACACGATCCCAAGGTGCCCCCAGAAGAAGGGGATGGTAAACCACTTCCGAGTACTCTCTACCTAAAAAACTCTGGAAAGGATCACCATAAATCAGAATTTCCTGAGCCACTATGAGTCTGTGTCAGGGTTGAAATGAGCCTTAGGTTGATCTTATTTGATACCTCATACATACAGCATCTAATGAGAGAGTTGTAGTTTAAGGCATACTGAGTGAATAGATGTTCTTACGAAATAATGATGGCTATTAATCCATGCACTGATTCTGTTTATTCTGTATTGGTACACCATAAAGCTACATTTTAAAGCCCTTTGGCTTTATACACTGCTTTATGTTTTATATGTTGCAGTGTGCAGTAAGAATTTATGTCCATCTATGTAATTAAAAAATAAACAAATTGAGGACAGCTTCATGGTTTAGGCATCTGTCTGCAGAGCCAGAGGTTGGCAGCTTGATTCCCCACTGTGCGTTCTTGACAGGGGCTAGATTTGATGATCCATAGGGCACCTCTTCCATGGACACCTACACCACAAAGATACAGTTTGAACAAACAATGCACACTTAGCCATGCTACCTAGGCTCTGTTTGATTTTTTTCTGCTCTATTGCAGTTCATGGCATTATTACACTCACTACTGAACATGGAAAGTGGCTTTCCTATGTAAGTAATAAACAAGTGGGATGCTATTTCAGAACTAAGAGCATTAAAAAGCAGCCACTGGGTGAAAATCTTTACAGTCAAAATATCACTCTACCTCTGGTCTATGACTTCTGTTTGAACTGCTGAAATATTGCAGTGTATAGTGTTCCTTCTTCCCGTTCACCTTAGAATTGGAGACTTGCAATTCAAATAAGTGATCAAGCTTTCTTATAGTGATTTGAACCCTTCAGCTTCTTAAAAAGTGAAAATAAGTGATTGGCTTTCTCCCCTCTCATCTGTACATCCCTGTGGCAGGGATATAGTCTACAGGCTTTATTAAATTGAAAAACTACTCCTGATTTTGAATTATAATTACACTTCCCCAGAACAGCTCATTAGAAAGGCACCTTGGTAGAAGTGTTAACGTTACAATGGAGAGCCTCCACTTGGGCTGAGCATCACATCCTTTCAAAATGGCCAAGTAATCCTTCCTTTTATCCAAAGGCTAATGAGCAGCTGTGGATTGGAATGAATGAGTGTAAAAAGGCTTTAATTTAAAGATCAAAACAAACTGGAATACAGTAGCATTTCCCAGGAGAATCAGGGAGGGATTAAAGGGAGAAAAACAGCTGGATTGTTGGATAGCAAAGACAGAACAGATGGCATTGCTAGGCCCAAAAGATGAGAGTTTGTTTAACAAAAAGAAATCAGCAGGGAGAGACAATAGGCCAACACAGCAAATGACTCCAGCTTGTGCCACAGTGGATTTCCAGTCTCGGTAAGAGAGACCAGAGAAAGCGACATTCAAGAGTCCTGAAAACAATAAGAATACAAAGACTGACTGACAGTTTGTCCTGTTGACTTTTTTTTTCATCAGACTGCATTTGCACTTAACATTTTCTCTCAGAGTAATCATTGGTTTTGCTGTTGCAATGTAAACAGGGAGACCAGATGCGGAGGAGGACAGCTTCTGATTTCTTCAGTGGATGCAAAGAAATTGGTGCTCCCTGTTATACAGGAGCAAGAAGATACTCCTGCCTGAAATATCTCTTTCTACCCTACAGTTAATTATGAGAGACCGTTTCCTTAACATCAACCAAAATGCTGTTGCTCACCTGCTGATAACTGCCTAGCTAAGGATCCTTTTCTAACTTCCATAATTCATGATGACAACCATCGTTTTGCACCCATAAGGCAAATGGTGTTATTGAAAATGCTGAATTTCACAGACAACTGTTTATCTCCTTAGACTTGCAGTACATTGGGTGATCTGCAATAGATGAGCAAGAATCCCTAGCTCCAAATTATTTAAGAATATCAACAAGAAAATCTCACACACACACACACACACACACACACACAGTAAATTATATTACAGAAATGAATGATACTGGAATAAGCAGGACTCGCTTTGTTTTAAAGAAAAGTCTGGAAACTACATTCACTTGTGGGACACAATTCAGTTCTTAAAAAAACCTCCAGTTTATAAATGTGAAATGTTTTGCTGCTCTAACCACAATTTTAAACACCAGAAAATAGCCCATTATTGCTGCACAATATCATGGCTGTTGGAAACCAGCGTGACTGTTTTCAACACATTCTCTAGGTATCTATTGCTTGGGAAATATGGAGGATCATCAAGTGTTCTTCTCGGGGAGTGGAATTGATAAGGGTTTATAAATCCAGATGATCGGTCACACTCATGAATGAACTGGCCTTAGAACTGATTTCAGTTGTTATGGAGATAAGTGCTTTTGACTTCACATTTCAAGTCTTTGATGCAGATTCAGAGGATGGAGGTCTCTCTGCTTTCTTCTCATTTGCATCAGGAACCTTTCTTTGCTGAAGCATGGTACAAGTTGAACTTGATCTTTGCTGCTGCTCTTGTTTTTTGAATTTGCATACTGCAAATGTTTCAAACACAAGGTGATGATTCATAAATTCTGGTATTAAGGAGGAGTCTGAAAGAATAATTAACAATATTTGCTGCTCTACGTATCTTGATATAGAGCAGCAAATTGTCCAATTTTAGCTGGTTTGAGGGTGAGAAAGGTGAGGGAGGTATTGAACTTGATGTAACATACGTTTTTCAATCCAAAACAGACAGCCAATCAGATGCCCTAGTTCAAGCCATTTTACTTCCAAAGGTTCAAATAAATCCCCAGTAACCATCATTTTGCAAAGAAAGACTCACCCTGCACACCCCTAAGAGTGATTTAAAATGAGGTTTTGCAACTAATATCCATAACTTTCCTTTAGCCTTCTGTCAAAATCTGGATGTGCTGTATTCCAATCTTGAACATAAAAGAACACCAGCCCTGAAGGAAAATTGCTGAGACATCTTTGACAATACAGGTGGTTGGGTGTGCTCTGCACTCCAGCCACTCCACAAAAATAGTCCAAATTCATGTAAATTCCTTGACGATTAACATTCCAATACCTTCCAGCTGCCCAGGCATGTACTTGAGAGCACACAATTAATCTGAAATACACATTTCTTCTAAGTTTTGGTTACTTAGTGGCTCCAAGCAATAGATACCTAGAGAACTTGTTGAAAAATACCTCTTACAGTTGCTTGGTGTTTGGGTGAGAAGTGATTAATTGATTGAAAAAAAGCAACTTACTACAGGATAGTCCCAGAAGGGAAAATAATCAAACACCTCTAGTTGTTGCTTTCAGTCCACAACCGAGACAATTCACACGCATCATAAAGGATCTACAACCCATCCTTGAGAAGAACACTTCACTTTCCCAGACCCTGGGTGTCAGACCTATAGTGACTTACAGACAACCCTCCAGCCTCAAATAACTACTGACACACCATGGACTTTGAAACACTGACACAGAGATGGGAACAAAACCCTGCTACAAACCCAGATGCCAGCTCTGCTCCCACATCTGTTCAATATCAATATCAAAGGTACTTTTACCTGTTCCTCTACCAATGTTATTTTGCCATCTTTTGCCAACAATGCCCAACTGCACTCTACATACGTAGGACAAATGAAACAATCGCTATGCAAATGAACTAATAGACAGAAATCAGACATCAAGAATGGCAACACACAGAAACCTGTTTTGCATAATTTTAATTTACCAGTACATTCCACAGACAATCTGCAAGTGGTCATCCTAGGGGGGAAAAACTGCAGGAGAAGAATCCAGAGTGAAGAGGAGAGATTAAATACATACACATGCTACACACACACACGTCAATGGACTTAATATAAACCTGTGGGTGATCACAGAACAAAGGAAGGCTAATTGCCTTAGAGAAAGTACAAAGGAGTCGACAACGGTTGTCCGAGCCAGCGGGGTTCTCAAGGCAACGCCCTGAGAACTCTTTTTATTGACTTAGCATGAGTTACATAGTATGCTGTTAGAATTCAGATAGGATACTAATTACCTAATTGCCACTAGGATTGGCTAAAATAACTCTTTGATCTTATGCTCTACCTCTAACCGAAAGGGCAGAATAAGGGGTTACCCCGCCTGCTGGCAGCTGCTGCTTCTGCCAGGAGTGTATGCACGTCACTGGAACAGAATGCAGCTACAACCTTTAAGCAGAAGTTTCCCACATTCCCTCTTTTTCTTTTTTTTTAAAGCAAAGTCATATATTCTTTCATATATTTGCGAACTACATATAAATATTTTCGGTGAAGGCCTGAAGGCGAAGCTTTGAAACAGGTAGTTATTATGGAAAAGAAGGTTGGTATACATTGAATAAAACAACAGCAACTTATAAGGAGTATGAAGAACATAATTCCAAGAATGAGAACACAACACAACAGCGTCACGGAGTTGGCATTCAGCTGTGAGATAACGGCTGCTAGAAAAGCTTCAGGAGTCTCCGGGATCTGCTGCTGATTTAGAGTTCTTTTTGCATCAGCACTCAGCGTCTTTAACATCTCCCAAGTAACTTTGGGCTGAGTGCCTTCAGGTCAGGCCGGGCGCTTCCGGTGACACGCAGTCATCTGGTCCCGCTCCAGAGCCATGGCTGGATTGAATTCCGGAATCAGGTCCTGCAGGTTGCGATGTCAACTCATTCTTCCCACGATATGGCCTCACACACCGAGCCGGGATCCACAAAGGACCTGTGGGAGTAAGCACAGCAGCATAGCCACGACCCCATGTTAGTAAAGGGGCTGGACCCTCCCACTGAGGGTCAGGAGGTTGCTTATAAGTCACCAGTGGCTATTCCATGGGGATTTCTTTACGAAAGTGTTTCTCTACTGGCGACAACTTGTGCTGACCTGCAGATACAGTTAAATGATTTAATGTGAACAATGCTATTGATACTACATCTGGAACATCTTGGGGCTTGATCCCTCTGTTTTTTGTTTGTTTTGAAAAGAGAAATTTAAAAGAGCGGTGTGCTCGTTCTACAATAGCCTGTCCTGTGCAGTTATAAGGAATACCATGGGAAAGTCGAACGTCCCATTCATTGCAGAAAGTGGCAAAGGCGTGAGAGGTATAGGCAGGGCCATTGTCTGTTTTTAAGGCTTGAGGCCGGTCCATAATTGCAAATGTATGTAAACAATGTTGTATGACATGGCGAGACGTCATGTATAGCTCTAGAGCTGGAGCCTATGAGAGGACAGGAGGGCGGGGTCAGAGAGACAGTTGGTAACTGAGAGTGAAGGTTTTAGGGGAGTTTTATGTGAGAGATTGGAAAGTTGGTGTGGTATAGTTGGTGTATGAATTAAAGAATAGATAAAAGATAGAAGTGAAATAAATAGACAGTCATCTAATAGTATTCCAGTGATTCACAGTGATTTATATGAAAAGTACTACCAATAAAGAAGCGTGTCTAATGTCCAAGTAATGAGTACAACACAATACAACATCTATTAAAATACTTATGTGATTCTACAACTAAACAATAAATAATCAGTTATATTTGACAACACGTGTCCAGACAACATTATTGGTAAAGTGTGGATAAAGATCCACTGGTGGCAGTTGGTGTATGGAGAATTAAGAACGTCATGTCCAAAGGTGGGACCTGGGTTTGAGGGAAACAAACTAGGGACACTGGGGGTGCGCGACATAAGTGGTGGCATCAGCGGTGGGATATGAAATAAATAAATTCCAGTGAGCCAAAGAAAAGAGAACAGAAATTCTCTGAGTCTGAGGGACCTGTTAGTCCAATGAGAAGGAGTGGGGAACCCTAAAAGCTCTGTGTGGATAGCTTGGAAGGGACTCCTGATCGTGGAAAGACTAAGGCAGGAAGAGACTCTGAGGAGAATTTAGTGTTTAAAATTTACCTCAAGCTTAGGGAAAGACCAAGAGGGCTAACTTTAGATCCCTAGCTCTGAAAGAGGAGCGCAGAAGGGAATAAAAAGGAAGCCAAGGTCCAAGGAAGCTGAGGGGACAAAATCTAAGTGGTGGCTGGAATAATATAAATATTAAAGGAAAAAGCTGGGTGTCTGGAGACTGGAAGAAACAGTGTTTCAGAACCAGAGAAGGCTAGGTGCCTAAAGAAAGAAATAAAGTAACCATCTGTCTGCTGCTGCAGCAGAAGGCTACTGTATCTCACTCTCTCTCTCTAACACAGAAAAGGAAAAAAGTGTTTTTAAATTGAGGCTTGTCTATTTGCCTCTAATAAACCAACCAACTTATCCAGAGAAAGACAAATAAACCATGACTTCTAAGAGGGAGAAACGGTTAACAATGGAGGTATCTGATATACAAGGTTTACCTCACGCAGAGGAAAGCCCTGAATTAGCTGAGCAATATGATGATGCTCAGGAGGATAGTACCTCAAGGGGAGAAGCTGCTTTAACCTCCCAAGAGTTTCAAAAGTGGAAATTGGAACAGGAATTCCAGCTAAGACAAAATGAGTTAGATTTTGAGAGAGAAAGGATTAGGGCCGAGGAAAGACAAAAAGAGATGGAATACCAACTAGAAATGAGACGATTAGAATTATCAGCCCAGAATAAAAATAATAATAAATCCAATCTTGATGGGAATCTATCAAAAGCAGCTGATTTTATCTCAGAAATAAGAAACCCAAAATATTCTGAGGTAAAACTTGGAGGTAACAGCTGGGAGGAAAGAAGAAAAGAACCCAGAGATTACCACAAGAACTATCAGAATACTGGAGGCCATTTTAGAAGCGAACCCTCAGAGCAGAATCAACAGATGAAACAAAGCTTTGAAGGGAAGGGAGAAAAGTCCCCTCTCTTTGAACAAAGGGGTCCAAAATTGTGTTATGGCTGTGGGAAACCAGGGCACTTCATTTCCCAATGCCAAACCTTAAAGAATAAAGAGGTTCCACAGAAAGGAGGTGGAAATGTACCCAGGAAAGTGTACTATGTACAACAGCAGGGAAAGACAGTTGAGGCAATTGAAAGTGGCGCTGAAACAGAGGTGGCAGAGGGCCAGGAAAAACAGCTGCCATTAGCCAACATTGTCCAATGCTTTTATATTGAAAATAACCAAGAATTGTTTCGGTGTTCTGGGGAACCCATTTATATAAATAATACAAAATATCTAGCAGTGAGAGACTCCTGCTCACAGGTGACTTTGTGTCATCCTGATATTATCCCTCAGAAAAATATAGTAAGAAATGAATACATAACCATAAAAGGGATTGGGAAAGAATTAATTACTCTACCAATGGCTCAAATACCAATGAAATATCAAGGGTGGACTGGAGTGTGGAAGGTAGCCCTCATGAATCAAATTCCTGCTCCATGTTTGATTGGATTAGATCTATCTGAGCATGTAAATAGTGTTTTAATCACTACTCGCTCCCAGATAGAAAAAAGAGCAAAACCTGAAGAAAATTGTGAGATCCCTAATGAAATTATAGGAGGAGAGGAAGACAATATAACAGCTGAGGTGGTAGTTATAAGAAATCCTCAGGAAAATGCTTTTAAACAAGAGCAAAGACAAGATTCTATGCTAAAACAATGCTTTGAGCCAGCCAGAGAAGGAACACTAACCCCGGAAAGCCCTGAAGAGTTCTGTGTGGCAAAAGACCTGTTATACAGAAAGGTCTTAATTAAGCCTCAGAGGGGAGGGGAAAATGTTCAACAACAACTGGTGATCCCTTTGAAATACAGGGAAAGGATTATGGAGAAAGAACATAATGCTCATTTAGGAATCACACACACAAAGCAGAGAATAGCTCAGAATTTCTACTGGCCAGGAATGGGGAAGCAAATACAATCATACTGTCTAATAGGTGATGTATGGCAAAGGCAGGGTACGGGCAAGGATAAAGCTAAAGCAAAATTGGGCCCTTTACCAATCATATCTACCCCATCTCAATGCATAGGCCTGGACATTGTGGGACCATTCCCTACAGTAACTAGCAGGGAGAAATTTAATGGAACCCTAATGCGAATGATCAGGGCATATACAGCAGCAAATCCCAATGATTGGGATCAGAGATTACAACCCTTATTATACGCGTATAGGTCTGTACCCCAGGAAAGCACTGGATTCAGTCCTTTTGAATTGTTATTTGGGAGAAAAGTGCAGGGACCCCTTGATCTACTAAGACTAAATTGGGAAGAGCAGAGGGAACAAGATCCTGAAACTGTGATCCAGTACCTAGATACCCTGATGAACTCCTTGCAGCAATCGCTGAAGTTAGCTTCAGAAAACTTGCTGAGGCAGCAAGGCAAACAGAAGCTATGGTATGACAAAAAGGCCAGAGAAAGATCATTCAGTCCTGGAGATGAAGTCCTGATGCTGAAACCTATTAAGGGGAACAAACTGCAGTTAAATTGGGCAGGTCCTTTTAGAATAATCTCCACGATGAGTGAGGTGAATTACATAATTCAGGAGGAAGGAGAGGAAGGTCGAAGAGTAGTACATGTAAACATGATTAAACCGTACCATAGAAAAGAAAATATTGTCCTATATGCCATAAAAGAAGCTGACAATGAGAAACATGAATTGCCATATTGGGAAGGGCGAGGCGAACCCCAATATAACCCAGAAGATGTAAAGATCTGTGACACACTAAACCCAGAGCGGAAAATGGAAGCAAGAGCCTTGCTAATAAAATACAAGCAGGTCTTCTCCAATAAGCCAGGTGTAGCAAAGGGAGTGGTGCACAAAATTGATACTGGAGATGCACCCCCTCAAGCTGTCACTCCATACAGAGTCACAGGGCCATATGTAACCAAGGTTCGCCAAGAACTGGATGAGATGTTGAAGGAAAAAATCATTATACCTTCATCTAGCCCATGGTCAGCCCCGATAGTATTGGTAGATAAACCAGATGGCAGTATACGGTTCTGCGTAGATTATAGGAAATTAAATCATGTCACCAAGCCTGATGCATACCCGATGCCTAGACTAGATGATTTGATCGAGACAATTGGGCGATGTCAGTTCATATCAAGTCTAGACCTGACTAAAGGTTTCTGGCAAGCAAGGCTAGACCCCAAAGACCAGGAAAAGACTGCATTCTGCAGCCCTTTCGGATTATATGAATTCCGTGTCTTGCCATTTGGGTTGCGGAACTCACCGGCTACCTTTCAAAGGCTAATGGACCAAACTTTACAAGGGCTTAGGGAATTTACGGTGGCATATATTGATGACATAGGAATCTATAGCCAAACGTGGGCCGATCACCTGTACCATATTGAGAGAGTACTACAGAGGCTAAAGGAGGCAAGGTTAACAGTAAAGGCTAGTAAATGCCAACTGGGTAACTCGGAAATAAAATACTTAGGCCATATGGTAGGGGGAGGCATAATCAGACCCCTAGAATCAAAGATGGAAATCATCAGAAACTGGCCTAGACCAACAACAAAGAAAAAAATCAGATCTTTCTTAGGGTTAGTTGGCTATTATAGACGATTTATCCAAAATTTTAGTGAAATAGCCACCCCTTTATTGGACCTAACCCATAAAAGAAAAGCTGACGAGATCCTGTGGTCGAGCAACTGTGAAGAGACCTTCGAGAGGTTGGAGACTGCGCTGATGAGAACCAGATTTCCAGCGAGGGAGCACCGTCTACACAGAGGCATCCCACATCGGACTGCGAGCCGGGCTGAGCCAGGAGGATGACAACGGGGACCTTCATCCGGTGACGTTCCTGAGCAAGAAGCTGCAGGCTGGCGAGAGACACCTGTCCATCATATACCGTGAGTGTCTGGCGATTGTATGGTCTTTGCGGAAGCTCGGACCGTACATATGGGGAAGACATTTTGTTCCATGCACAGACCATTCCCCATGGCTGTGGTTGCGGACTGTCAGAACAATAAGAAGTTGATGAGGTGGGCCATACCCCTACAAGACTGTGACTTTGTGGATCCAGAGTCTAAGGGACTCAAACTGTGGTAGCCAAGGACGCCTTATCAAGAAGACCAGAAGAATGACTGATGGAAACAAAGAAAATGTAACTTGTAATGGTATTAAAATTGTTCTAAATAAATATTCTAAGAGTATATGTATATGAAATAAATAAAAATGCAATTTATAGATGAACTAATGATAAGTAAGAATAAAAGTGACTGAAGTGGTTTGTAAGTAATAAAAATGTTGATTAATGTTATTTGAATATAAAGTAATAAGAATAATATGCTTTCAACTAAGTAAAAGAGTAAGTATAGAGTAAGTATACATTGCAAATGTGTAAATGAGAATTGCATTGAAAAAAATGTTAGAAATATTGTTAAGAAAAAGCCTACGTTGTTCATGAGGGTAAACTACCATAAGTTTTACCCCATGAAACAAACTTTCCAAGGGGGGAGGTATGTGGCGGAATGCCCATGTCCCACCTGTCCGTCATGTATAGCTCTAGAGCTGGAGCCTATGAGAGGACAGGAGGGTGGGGTCAGAGAGACAGTTGGTAACTGAGAGTGAAGGTTTTAGGGGAGTTTTATGTGAGAGATTGGAAAGTTGGTGTGGTATAGTTGGTGTATGAATTAAAGAATAGATAAAAGATAGAAGTGAAATAAATAGACAGTCATCTAATAGTATTCCAGTGATTCACAGTGATTTATATGAAAAGTACTACCAATAAAGAAGCGTGTCTAATGTCCAAGTAATGAGTACAACACAATACAACATCTATTAAAATACTTATGTGATTCTACAACTAAACAATAAATAATCAGTTATATTTGACAACACGTGTCCAGACAACATTATTGGTAAAGTGTGGATAAAGATCCACTGGTGGCAGTTGGTGTATGGAGAATTAAGAACGTCGTGCCCAAAGGTGGGACCTGGGTTTGAGGGAAACAAACTAGGGACACTGGGGGTGCGCGACACCATATCATAGGGTTTCATTGCATCTCTGCAAAACCAATCTTTGCCTATGTGTTTGAACTGCATGGCTAAATTTTCAAATGAAAGCATTGGGCCAAGCATTGAAAAAGCATTTGTATACCTCACACCTAGAGAAGAAAGATAAACCCTTAGATTTCTTCAAACATTTTTGAGAGAATTTTGAGAGAAGACCAACACTGACACAAATTCTTACTCAAACATCACAGAAATTAGACAAGGGTCTTGTTGCATCGTACAAAATTAGTAAACTGATTGCTAAAACTGGAAATGATCACAACATTGGTGAGTTGCCTATCCTGCCTTCAGTGTCCATAACAAGATCTGATATCATGAATTTGAAACAATTCAGGTAATTCCTTTGAATAACTCCACTGTTGCCAGAAGAATTGATGAGATGGCACATTACATTGAAGAGGAGTTGGTCAGTTTAGTCCAATCCAAGAAATTATCTTAACAATTATATGGAAGTACTTTAAAAGATAACGACACTGTTCTCATAGCTTATGTGAGATTCTGGAATGGTAATGAGCTGATGGAAGAGAGTATTAAAACGCCAGGAGTATTAAAACAGATACTAAGGGATTGTCTGTTTTTGAAGAAGTCAGAAGTTACTTTAGTGAGAACAGTATTCCAACTGAATATAATTGCTTGTGCAACTGATGGTGCTGCTTCTAAGGTTGGTCAATACAGAGGATTCATTGTCCATCTGAAAAGAGTTATACCTTTTGTCTTTACTATTCATTGCATTATTCACAGGGAGCACTTAGTATCTAAGAACTTGGGAGGACACCTCAATATTTCACTTTCAGTTGTCCTAAAGGCCGTAAACTTCATCAAATCTCCACATCCCAGATTGTCTTTTCCAGCAGCTACGTGAAGAAAATAACAAAGACTTCCAGACGCTGGTGCTGCACAATGAGGCGAAGTGGCTTTCTGAGGGAAACCACCTTCAATGTTTTGTTACACTCTGGGACACCATAGTTTCCTTAATGTCTGATAAAGTGCATGGAGAAACACCTGTTGATGCTAAGGCAGGCATATTTTATCTGGCAGATACTTTTCGGAAACTTAATTTGTTAAACAAGACCTTACAAGGCAAAAACAGTAACCTTGTAGACAGTAAGTAAGCCATTGTTTCTTTCCTTATGAAACTCAAAGTCTATTGGCACAATATAGGACATCAGGAATTTTTACAATTTCCAAACCTGAAGATGATCACAGAGGCACTGAAGGACGATGAACTTACTGTTTATGTGAAGCATCTCAAGTAGATACACAAGGAGATGCAAGAAATATTTAATGACTCGTTAAACCTGAGTATCCCAGATTGGATTTTAAATCCATTTGAAGTACAACCCACCCAAGTTGAGGCAGAAATTCAAGAGAGTTTGATTGATCTTCAGAGTGATTTAACTGCACATTGTCAGTTCAGTCAGTTTCAAAAAGATTTTTGGATCAAGATTGATCTGCCGAATAAATTTCCAACACTGTGGGAGAAAGCCCCCAATTTTTTATTGCCTTTCCCTCAACATATTTGGTTGATGTGGATTCAGCAAGGTAGTTTCCTTGACAAAATCCAAGAACAGAATTGGTATTGCAACAAGAGGTGACCTCCGCCTGTCATTGTCTAATCTGGAGACTGATTTGTTTGTTTGTTTGTTTAATTAATTAATTTATACCCCGCCCATCTAGACCGAAGTCTACTCTGGGCGGCTAACAATAATACATAAAAGTAAAAACAATATAATAAAATAAAGACAACAGTAATAATATAATTCAAGATGAATTATTATAATTCAAGATGATATCATGAAACTTGCAGAAAAGCACCAAGCTCAAGGATCCCATTAGGCCTAACAGATGTTTAATTTCATAGTCTTTTTTAAAGTGTTGTCAAGCATGTCAGAATGTTCATGTTTTCTTGATGTTCAATAATAAATGATTTTATGTTTATCTGTTCATGTTGTATCCTTGTAAGAAAAGCTCCTGGGGGGCCGTAGCCAAAATAAGGTTGAGAATGGCTGCTCTGGAACACAGCAGCAGTATGACTTTCCTTGATCTAAACACTATATTTCTGAGGATGCAACCATTTGCTTTTTTCACTGCTGCATCACGTCATTGACTCATGTTAGCTTGTGGTCTAGATTATTTTCACATGTATACTGCCAAGCCAATTGTCACCCATTATATATTTGTACATCTGATTTTCCTGCCTGTATATTTTTCTCTGTTAAAACTCACTTTGTTTTAGTCCAAATCTCCCATCTGTTAAAGTGATCTTAAATTCTAATTTTATCTTCTGAAGTGTTAGCTGTCCCTCCCAGTTTGCTGTCATCTTCAGATTTGATGGATGTCCCTTCCATACTCTCATCCAAATCATTCATAGAGATGCTAAACAACATTGGCCCTAGGATAAAACTTGTTTGTTTCCAGGATGATAACAAACGCTTTGTGAGCATTCTTTGGGTACAACTCACTAACCAACTATTAGTTCACCTAACAGCAGCAGCATCTAGCCCATAGTTTGCCAGCTTGGCAACAAGAATATAATTGGAGATCTTTTTAAAAGCTTTGCCAAAACCACACTAAGGTAGAGATGGGCACGAACCTTGGTTCGGAGGTTTGTGCTGGTTCATACATATGGCACCAGAGCTGCTGCACATTCCCTTCCCCCACCTACCTGGCTAGTTACCCACCCACCTGGCAGAGCACGCTCCTCTCCTCCTCCTCCTTGACTCTGACCAGTCCCCAACAGGAGCACAGGTTGACCCGTCTTGCCTCCTTGTCTGAGTTTGTGATCACCCATGGAAGCGGGGCAGGGAAGCCCATGCTCCTGCTGAGGACTAGTTGAATAGCCAAACAAGAGGAGGAGAGGAGCACATGCCAGCTGGTGAGTGGAGGATCCAGCCAGGGAGATGGGGTGAGGGAACACACGGTACCTGTGATGCCATGTGTACTAACCAGCACAAACCTCCAAACTGAGGTTCATGCCCATCTCTACACTAAAGTACTGTCTATTCAATTACCATATTTTTCTGTCTATAAGACATCTGTATAAGATGCCCCCCCCCCACTTTTCTAACCCAAAATTAAGAAAATTTAGCTTTATTCAGCCTCTTGGCTCAGAACGCTCTGACATTATGAGTCCCTGTTGAATCTGAGCACTGCCTACAGGCTCCACCTCCAACGAGGTGTGTTCCAATTGGTTTGTACAGCATCAGCTGACATCAGTTCCATAAGGCTCATGATTGGAGGAAGCTAAGTCTCCTGACTGTAGGAAGCTAAGCCTCGTGATTGGAGGAAGCCTGTTTGCAAAGGCAAAGTATGTGCCATTTTGTTCTCTCCTCAGCTTACTTCCGTGTATAAGATGACCCTCAATTTTTAGTCTAAAGATTTTAGACAAAAGTATTGTCTTATACACGGAAAAATACGGTAACTTGGGAAATGTTTTGCTGCCAAGTTGAAACTGGACTAGCTCTTTTTGAAGCTAGGAATGAAAATTACTCAACTCCAGTCTTCAATGACCTCACCAGTTCTCAAAGAATTCTCCAAGAATTCAGAGGTTCTGAGATTACATCTCCAAGTTCCTATAGTACCATTGGATGCAGTTCAGCTGGGCCAGGTGGCTCAGATTCATTTAAAATAGGTAGATATTCCCATACCACCTCTTCACCTATCTTGGACCTCTTCTGTTTTATTCTATCTGCACTGGGTTAAGCACTTTTAAAAGTATTTTTCTTTTGGGAAACGATGAAGGCAAAGTAAAGGTTTTTCTCTCTGTCTCCCATTAACACTCCTCCATTCCCTCCACACCACGGATCTACCATTTCCTTGTTTTTTCTTCTGCTTCAAATGTAGCTGTGAAAAACCTTTTTGTTGTTTTTAACCCCTCTAGCATGTCTGGGCCCATTCTGAGCTTGAGTCTATCTAATTTTCTATACACAAATATTGGCTACTCATTTCTACTCTTCTTTGGTAATTTGCCTCTATTTCCATTTCCTATATATGTCTCTTTTAAGTCTTAGTTCACCTGAAAGCTCATTGGAGATATACAATAATAAAGAATCAAAATATCTGTGCCCAGTGCCTTACATGGTTTCAGTTTAGCAGCTGAGCTTGTTTCTTAAAATGTCTTCCAGTTTTCTTTTTCACAAGAATTGTTTGGATTCTGCCTTCACTATTTTCCTGTTAAAACATTTTTATCCATTGTGCATTCCATTCTCTTTGAGTATTTCTGACCACAGAACATGACCCAGCTTTTTCTTAAGCTTATTAAAATCAGATTTGCTAAAGTTCTGTTTCTTACAAATACATGCTTCACACAACATTGAATATAGGTAGTCAAGAAACAGAATGTATAAACATTGTAGTGTTTGGTATAAGTAAACTGAAATGGACTGGAGCAGGATATTTTCAGTCAGGCAACTACAAAGTGTTCTACTCTGGAAATGACAAACTTAGAACAAATGGAATGGCACTAATACTGAGACAATATGTAGCACAAGCAGTCAGGGTCTATAACGGAAGGTCTGACCAAATAATATCAATCAGACTCCATGGAAAACCTATCAAAATAACCATCATTCAAGTTTATGCTCCAACTACCAATGCTGAAGAAGATGAAATTGAAAGCTTTTATACACGTGTCCAAGAGGAAATTGAGCACACCAGAATAAGACATGCTAATAATCATAGGTGACTTGAATGCAAAAGTAGGGAACAAAGCAGAACCAGCCAAGCAGTTGAGAACAGGCCATTTTGGAGATTGCTTATTCATAGGGTCACAGTAAGTTAGAGGTAACTTGACAGCACATAACAACACCAACAAAATCCTGCCTGCTCTTATTCTAAGTTACCCATTTCTCACTATGACACATCTCAGGAAACTATGGTCATTTCCACCCAAAGATATCCCTATTTCCACCTTATTGACCAGTTCTTCCTTGTTCGTTAGGACCAGATCTAGGACAACTAATCATTTTGCCAGTTCTTCCACCTTCTGGAAGATGAAATTATTGACAAGGGAAGTGAGGAATTTTGGGGGCCTTTCATTCTTGACAGAGCTTGATGCCTAACAGATAACAGGATATTTTATACTACTATGGATATCCTCTTTGAGTGTTCTGTAATCTGATCAAGGAAGACATGATCCAAGTGTTTAGTCTGGTTTAGAAGTATGTAGCAGCCCCTCCCCACCCCTGTGTCACTGTTGTTTCTCAAATGCTGTTACCAGCATTCCATGCTCCAGCTCATAGATCTCCTTTACAGGTAATGCTGCTTTGAAAAAAATGACAAAACCCATGATTCAAATGTTAATGAAATTGATCAATACCTGTAAAATCAATGAATTCATTAAATGAGGAGGTAAGACAATTTTAGAATAGACATGGATGAAGAAGAGATACAGTGAACAATAAAAAACCTGGAATCACATAAGATACTGGGTACAAATGGTTTTTATGGAGCATATTACAGTGGACCCTCGACTTACGGAATTAATTTGTATTGGAACGGTGGCCGCAGGTTGAAAAGTCTGTAGGTCGAGGGTCCATTTCCCATAGGAATGCATTGAAAACCCATTAATCCATAACCGGCCAAAGAAAAAATACCCCCCCCTCCACCAAAAAAAAGAAAATACAGTCACTTACCAGGTACAGTTGACCTAGCCCCGCTCCTCACAGTGCCTTGGTAGCCCCGGAACAGCCGGACTCTGTGTGAGCAGAGCGCCGAACAGCTGAGAATCGGCAACCAGCAGAGAAGTGGCAGCCATTTTGGAGAGGCGGCAGCCATTTTGAGAGGCAGCAGCCATGTGGTCACCTCTCAAAATGGCTGCCACCTCTCAAAATGGCTGCCGCCTCTCTGCTGGTTGCTGCCTCTCAGCTGTTCGGCGCTCTGCTCACACAGAGTCCGGCTGTTCCAGGGCTACCAAGGCACTGTGAGGAGCGGGGCTGGGTCTACTGTACCTGGTAAGTGACTTTTTTCTGACTTTTTTTTGGTTTCTGACTTTTCCCCCCCATAGGAACGCATTAATTAAATTTCAATGCATTCCTATGGCGCTTTCCCCGCCTCCCCTTTCCGGTCCGTAGGTCAATTCTCCGGCCGCAAGTCGAAGTGAAATTTTGCGGCCGGAGAAGTCCGTAACTCGAAAAGTACGCAAGTGGAGCCATCCGTAAGTCGAGGGTCCACTGTATAAAACATTTTTTAAAAATACTAACCCCATGTTTATTGTATCTTTAATGATACAAGAAACTATGGGAGGCTTTTATCCCAAATAATATGGCTATTAAAAATAATGCTAGGAAACAATGAGGGCAGCAGGAAAAGATTAACACCAAATATGAAAAGGATTGAATCCCTAAAGCAGTGGTTCCCAACCTTGGGTCCCCAGATGTTCTTGGATTACTTCACCCAGAAAGCCTGGTTAGCACAGCTAGTGGTGAAGGCTTCTGGGAGTTTTAGTCCAAGAACATCTGGGGACACAAGGCTCGGAACCATCTCCCTAAAGGAACCACAAGCTTGAGTTTACAAGAACTGAGCAGAGTTGTTGAGGACAAGACATTTTGGAAGTTGCTCATTCAGACGGTTGCCATAAGTCAGAAGTCACATGACAGCATGTAGCAACAACACATGAGGAACAGTTGAAGGACCTGGTGCATTTAGCCTGGAGAAGTAAGAGAAGATTGATAGGCTACATGCCAGTCATTTTCAAGTATTTGAAGAGTTGTCATGTGGAAGATGGGACAAGCTGTTTCCTGCAGTTTAAGGTAAGACTTGAATCAGATTCAAATTAAAAGAAAGGAGGTTTTTAACTAAAAAGGAGGAAGAACATTCTCACAGTAAGAATTGTTTGACAATTGAGTGAACTATCTTGGAAAGGTGCTGGTCTCTCCTTCACTGGAAGTTTTTAAACAGATATCGGATGGCTTCTGTCAGGGATGCTTTAACTGTGGATTTCCTGCATTGTTGGAGGGTCAGATATGATCACTACTGAGGTCCCTACCAACTCTATAGTTCTGTGATTCTCTGATTCTCTGATTGTATGAAATGTTTTCTTTGTTCTAAATAAGTAAGTGAGGTTGCTCATATTTGAAATTCCTCAGATGATGGGAAAGGTCCAGTACAACATCCATGTCCCAGATTCTCACCATAAGGCTGGGCTGCCCTTTAGCTATCTGATCTCCTTTATCATTTATCTCAGGTGATGACATCTTGTCCAAGGACTTTCCAAAACCTACTCTGAAAAAAGTAAAGGAAAATATGGTGATGGACAAAGATAGTTTGTATCATTGCAGATCCTGAATTAGCAGGAAAAGTGAGGCTTGATAATCACTTTTCTCACTACAACAGCCAGTATTAGTGCAGTAATCCAAAAAAGCAACTGACCCAAACTCAAAGAAAACCTGAGTACTGTAGACCATTACAAAGCAGGAACCAGTTTGATTATTGGATTATTAAATTCCTGTACATATACCGAACATGCTACAGCATATTAAATGAAATTGTTTGTGTCAGTCATTCAGCATGGGAATAAGCTAATTTAAGTCATTTGACTAACAAGGATTCAGAGAGGTTTCTAGGATTGTCTGTGTTTCCTTGTATTTGTTTCACTGCTGTAGATTCTAAAATGGAGTCAATCCCTAGAAGTTAATTTGAATAATGCCATGAAGCAGATGTGTTCCATGGTGCGCAGACAACTTTTAATTTCAATTCCAAAACCACTGGTGCCACATCAGATTATATCTTATTAATTATACAGGGGGAGCTGACATGGCATAACAAGTCATAAGACGATCATATATCACAGGACTCATGAGAGTAACTTTCATCATGTTAAGAATTGCAATACTGACACTATCCGGATAGGATCAAATTTGTAGGGAATTAAAGTTATTATCTTGACAACAGAAAGTGTTCTTGTATAGTGTGAGATAAGGTTACACTGTCATGGCTTCATTTAATGTTTGTGATGTGCCATCAAGTCACATACAACTTACAGTGGCCTAAGAGGGCTTTCCAAAAACTGTGAGGGACTTAAAAAAAATAGTTTTCGCATTACCAGTGAGTCTCCATGGCTGAGCAGGGATTTGAACCCAACTCTGCTGAACCTTAATTTGTCACCCTATCCATGACACTACACTAGCCTTCAGGGTGCAACTTGAGTAGCTACCTTTTCCTAGCAAATACTGGCGAAAGCCTATGGCTCAGGCTAAAGGGAGACACCCTGAAGATATGTAATTCAATGAAGGAAGGAAGAAGCAAAAGACCTCCCCTGATACAGATTGCCTAGATTAAGAAAATTTGCTCTCTTGACACTCTTGCACTAGTCCTCCTATATTAGCTGACCTCCCAGCTTAGGAAGACTATGGCCTGTTATGCTAGACTTGACATGTCTTGTGCAACAAAGGGTTGCAGAAGTCATCAATGTTATAACATGCATCAACATGTGATTTGAATGGGGGAGGGAATATGCAGACATTTTGAATGTATTTTTCCTTTTGTCTTTTTCAGTTATTTTAATAGATTGCTACATTTAGCCTTTGTTCTACTTTGAGGTCACTGCTCGTTTCTTTATGCTTCTCTCTGCTGGCCTTTGATTCATTTGTTCACTCTTGCTTCTTCATGTTGTGTTTTGTTTTATTTTGTTAGAGAAGAACAGTCATCAGATTGGATACCTGAGCAGACTTGCAAACATGGAAGCGGGCTTTAGAGGTATCTCTAATTCTGTTTAGAAATCTTCTCCACTTATGTATACCACCTGTATAATAAACATAATAAACAGTATTTTTCATTTTTGCATCACTACCATTTCTCACAATATTTTACTCCTTCCTTAAAAGTGGGTTAGGGGCTCCTGTCCCCCCATGTTTTGTTCACCCCTTGCTATGGTATTCAGTGACGCCACATCCTGGACATAGGTTGCCAGTTTTTGCTTGCACCCTTTGCTGGACCTCCTTAGTAGGCTTCTGCATTCCTCAATCAGTTCCTATTCCACTCACAGGCCTTCTTTGTTGCCCATGGGAGGTTTAAATTAGAGATGGGCATGAATTTAAAAAAATGCAATTTGTCATGATTCATAATTTGTCAAGGTTGATGAACCACAAATATTTTCTGACAAATTGATGAACAGATTCATTGATTTATCTTGACTTTAAAATCCTATAAAATGCCCCCCCCCCAGGCACCCAGAGACATCAAAATCACATAGAACCTTCCCCTGACTTTCCTCTACAAGCCCATGAGTTTGGTTAAGATTGGGTTTCAGACATCAGAGTTATACACCCACAAATTGGTTGCCTCAGGAAAGTGCCCTTTAGCAGCCTGACAAATCAACAAATTGAATATTGGATGTTGTAGGTTTTTCGGGCTGTTTGGCCGTGTTCTGGAGGTTTTTTTCTTCCTAACATTTCGCCAGTCTCTGTGGCCGGCATCTTCAGAGGACAGGAGTTAGAACTCTGTGTTCCTGTGAAGATGCCAGCCACAGAGACTGGGGAAACGTTAGGAAGAAAAACCTCCAGAACATGGCCAAACAGCCCGAAAAACCTACAACAACTATCGGATCCCAGCCATGAAAGCCTTCGAGAATACAAATTGAAAATTGCTAAAAAAAATATTAATTGACATTTCTAATTTTGAGGTTGCTGCTCTCCACATTTGCTAATATAATTGGAAGGTTATATCTGAAAATTAATTTATTTTATATGTCAGAAGGGAGGAGATAAATTCATTGTTGTTAATGACTGAAATGGAAACTATTTAGTTCTGGAATTAACATCATTAATTTGTTAATTACATTGATGGTTTTAAAAGAAAAACTGACCAGAATCCTGCTGGTGTTCATGAAAGTTTTGCATAACTTAGGGCTTATCTACATTTACATTTGTCCCCCAATAAACTCCATTCTAAATAGATTAGATTTAAATTCATGTGACTGTTTGAAATACTGTTTGCATTCCCACCTGGGAGATGGCTGGCAACAATAGTCCTTATGTGGGATTGTGTGTTTGAGTCTCTTCTCCTCCCAAAAAAGCATAGAGACAGGTGACAGGTTGGTAATAAATAATAAATGGGGTGCGTCCTAGGGTGCATTCAAGTTGGAATGTGCTTCTCCCTCAAGGCTGCTTTATTCAGCAACAAAGTGGAAATTTGCCCAGGACCCCCTGTCTGTAGGGGCCCCACATGAAGGGGGAAATTCCCCCCCCCCATGATGGTGCTGCGCAGCCTGCGCTGCCTGCTGCTTGCTGGGCCTTTGAAGTCTTATGTGCACTGAGGTCACATGGTAGGACCATGATGCATGACCTCACGTCATTTGAGCACCAGCAGCATACATAGCCTTTCCTCATGCCACCTGTGTAATTGAGGATCCCAACCTGACAGAGCTGACAGTGGCAGGCACAGTATTGAGAGGCTGTTTGGGGGGCAAAGATGGCAGAGAGAGGTTGCTGGGGACTAAAATGGTTATCACATCACAGAGATGCTAAGGAGGTAAGATGATATAGGCAGGCTCTTTGGAGTCACGGAGGGCACTGGCACGATGTACAAGGTTTATGCATTTACTGCTCATTTGCATGATATACCAAGTCTATGTATTTACTGCTCATTCACATGGCATTCCAAGTTTATGCATTAAAATGATGTGTTTGTAAAATTCTCTTCCTATCAGAGGAGAATATCTTACCTGCCAATATTAATTCTTGGAGCCAGAACTGTGGGCATTGTTCTTCCCCCACACACACTTTTTTGCCTTTTATGCTGAAATTTTGCACTCAGTGGATTCCATTCAACAGCATGAGCTAATTTATCTCATTGAGCATTATAGGCTGTAATAGAAAATTTTGAGTTAAAAAACAGTGATGTGATAAGTCATGCCACTGAACTGAGTCCATTGTGTGATACTCACTTTGTGGACAAGACTGACTACATTATTATAAGAAGGAGGATGTTTTGTGTTTAGTACTGTATTAAAATCCTCTTTCTTGTGTCTTTTACACATTCTAATTCAGAGCTTGGCAGATCCAGGGAGCTAGGGCTCATACATTTTTTGCTGCTGGCTCCTAATATTTTTTACTGTTTTACATAGAACTCTATGGAAGGATTATTTCTTTGGCTCCTAAAATCAACCAGGATGGCTCCTGAATTAGTCTGTGTACCTCCCAAAGTCTACAAATATTTGTCAAGCCCTGTATGAAGCAATATATCTATGAACGAAATCATAGTAGCTCTTATATAATGTTTTCTATATACTAATAGCAACAATGCTTTATTGCATATGTTTACTGCACTTACAGAGTCTAACTAGAAATATGGCACCACCTAAAAAAAAAATACAAGTCTGGATCTCTTAAAAGGAAAGAAAGGAAAGGAAAAGAAGGCAGCTGTAGGACAGGCTACCCAGTTTTGGGCAAAATTTAAAAGTAAACTTGTGCCATCAGCATCCCATAATAGAGATTGTGCCATGCCTACAAGAGGTTTAGATCTTATTTCGGAGAAAAGAGATGATGATCCTAAAGAGATTATTGTGAACAGCACCAACACAGATGAAGAGGGTAATATTCCTGAATGTGATGAAGATTTGATACTATGTGAATGCGAGGCAACAGAAGGTGAATGGACTGAGGAGAATAACACAACAGTAGCTGAAGATGACATTCTCTGTGTTGTACAAGATAAGGCCGTAAGACAGGATCTACTGATCTTGTCTTACATCCTAAATTACATGTTGAGCAGCAAACTGATATATCCAAAGTGTTTATTTGGGCACTGTAATAGGAGGTAGCACTTTAGCCTTTCGGCACCAAGACTCTTATTTTTATTGCAGGTTTTTCTTTGGGTACACTTTTTGTTTTCTAGTGAAGGTTTGCTTATGGTCATAAGCTAGACTTTTCATTATTATGCTGTTTGTTTGTTTACCTAAGTATTGTTCACTTATTTATGACTACCAAGATTATCTTAGCGAGTCAGCAGGGTTCCCTCTAAGCTGGGCATGCTTGCAGGTGCACGTGACTCCACCTCCCTCCGCGCAGCTCTCTTCCTCCTCCACGTAGCGATCACGTTTAATTCCTTTGGTTCCAGTAGCGACGGAACCCTTCACATGGGGGGGGGGAGTTGCACGCTTACACAGGGGTGAATTAATGCAAGAGAGAGGTGGAGCCCCACCCAATGGGGCTGAAAATTAGAGGCTATGTTGCAAGTCTTATTTATGTTATATTACATTGTTCATTCTGTGTGACCTATTTAGGTGGGACGTAAGGGAGAGGGAGGGAAGGGAAGAGGAAGGGGGCCCCACTATTATATTTTTTGCCCAGGGCCCACCAGAGCCTTGAATCGACCCTGTTCCTCCCCAACCTTTTTCTCCATCTAGCCCTCCCCTTTATGCCCTCTTCAGTATCTCTCTCTCTTTCCCTCTGTCTCTCACACACACTGATACACACATGTGCATGCACACAAACACTCCTTCTGCCTGAGGAGCCCAGGGAAAGCACTTTTCCCATCACAGCTGCCTGCTGATTGAGTCATCCCCTCCTCTCCACCTCCCAGACACCAAGAAAAGCATTCTTAAAAGGACAGTAGCAGCCAAGCTTTTTACAAATATCTTTGCCAGCACATCTTCCCTCCCTCCTTCCTTCCTGCAGCCTCTCCCACCATCTCTAGCTGGTTATCCCAAGGCGCAATTTGCAGCAGCAAAGATGTACATATGCAGAAATGAATAAAATAAATTGAGCACATTTAAACAACCTTTTATCCCGTGTTCCACGATTCATTTGAACATAGATGCATTTCAAAAACCAGTTTTTTTACCAGTATAATCACAAACTTACCGTAGCTAATTATGGCTGACTCATGTCGTGCCATGGCACATCTGGATTGGCAGAATCTGATGGATAACCAGGAACACAAATGAGGCTCACCTTGGTACCTCGTCATCTAGGCACAATTAGCCATAGAAAGGAAAACATATACAAGCACCAGTAGGATTCTGATCAGTGACATTTAAAGAGAATGCCAGAAGCAGTAAATTCATAGCTAAAGCATTCCTGACAGATGACTCTCCAATCTTGATTCAAAAACATCCTGTGAAAGATGTCCACCACTTTCCAAGGTAGTCCATTGCACTGTTGAATGTCTCTTCCTATCAGGAAATTCCTCTCAGTGTTTATTCAAAAATATTATTTGCAAAAATATTTGAATTCATTAGTTTAAGTTCCATCCTTTTGAGCCACAGTACAGGAAGCCTGATTTAGGCTGAATATCAGGGAAAACTTCCTAATTTTTAGAGCAGTATGACAATGGAACCAATTACCTCAGGAGGTGGTGAGTGCTCCAACGCTAAAGGCATTCAAGAGAAAATTAGACAACCATCGGTCAGATCTGCTTTGACTTGGATTTTTGCATTGAGCAGGGGGTGGGACTCAATGATTCTATGATTCTAAATTAAATTCTTCACTCTTCTCTGTGTCAGCTCTTCAAATATTGAAGACTATATCACTTTTTAATTTTCATTTATCCAGGTTAAACATGCAGAGTTGTTCCTCAAAGTGCTTCTGAATATCCTTCTTAATTGATGGTGTGCATTGATGTAGTAGATAGAGCAATGGAAAATCACTGTGGGATAGGAACTGGTAAAAACACTCCTTAAATACCTCATTTACCTTGAAAGCTCTGTTAGGATTACTATAAGTCAGATTCAACTTGATAGCACAGAACAATAAATAAAACTCAAGAGTGAATTGCTGCTAATTAAGGATTTATCAGTTGTATTCCTCACATTCATTCCACTAATATGATGTTGCATTTACCTTGGCATTCGTAAGTAATATGATTCTGGCCTGTACTTCCTTTGATAGAGCTTAGAATTGCACTAGCTTTTTTTAAAAAAAAATCTCTGCATCACATTGTTGAGTCATAGGTCACAGTCACACAAGACAAATGTTCCCCACTTCTAATGATACTTTCCATACCTCTGTTATACTGAATCACGGTCACATGGTAAATACACCGCAGTTATCGTTCCAATGTGTTTTAATGTTACTGATTCATTTTCTCCTATTTGAATCATTATGGCCAGCTACACCATGGTACTATTTACTTATTTATTTACAGTCCTTAGACATACATACATATAAACTTTATTGTTTCTGGCCATAGACCTTTACAATGTACTGACTACTGTAGCATATAAAATCCAATTAAAACAGGTAATTACCTTAAAACCATTAAAACCAATAAAACCCGGTCTAAGAATATTGTCATAACGCATAATGTCAGTCCACTGTATCCAGCATTTATGTGGCATTATGATCCCTGACAAATCGAAGCCTCAGCTTCTTAGCTGCTAGTGCAAATTGTGCTACAGCATATGCAATGTGCAACTGTGTATCAGCAAGCAATCCTACTACTGTTTCAGTGGTGGTACAGTTAAAATACATCTGAATGATGGGTGCCAAAAAAAATTCTCTAGGATTTTTATAGAGAGGACAGAACAGTAGATAATGAGTTAGATCCTCAATCTGGTTGCAGCCAAAAACACATTTTCGTTCCTCAACTGGGATTCCTTTATATCTCCCTTCAAGGTATGCTGAGGCCATCTGTCCAAATCTAAGTTCTGTAAAAGCTCTGCGAATCTGGGGAAAAGTCAATGACTCAAAATATTTTGGTTTTGCATGATTCACCTGAAGTTGGGGAAATCAGGTAGAAAAACGGGACCCAACAATAGCCGCCCTATCCTGACTATCATCAATATCAAAGATCCAGTTCCTAAGGTCGCGAGAGCTTAAACTAAGGAACTTTTCCATCAGAAGGTTATGGACCTTTAATTTTTGGTGACATTGTTGTGCCCATCCACCAGACTTTAGTTGTTCTAACCAGCAGCACTTTGTCAGGGAGAAGTCCTCCAAACTGTTCAGTCTATGCCAATATCTAAGATAAGCCAGATCGATTCTAGCGGCAATTGAGGGTAGGCCTAACTCAGCTCTGAGATGAGCTGAGGGAGTTCCTGGGGGGAGCCCCAATATCAGCCTCATGAATTTGTTCTGCATGATTTCTAATTTGGGCTTGGCTGCCTCTCCCCATAGTTCTGTCCCATAGAGCATTTGTGCTAGAATTTTGACAACAGACACCTTGAGAACAGGATTTACCAGCTGGCCTCCTCTGACGTAGAAAAATCTTTTTAATTGCCCTATTGATCTGGTGCTCAATAAGATGGTAGCATTTAAATGCTGTCTCCAGGAGAGTTTCTCACAAAATTGAAGGCCCAAATATTTAAATGAGTGTACTTGCTCAATAGCATATCTATCCAGTGACCAGTTATGTTTAGGGGCTCTCTTCCCACATACCATAACCTTTGTTTTGGAATAGTTGATTGTTAGCCGTTCCTCTTTACAGAGCTACCCAAATTTGGACAGCATTCTTTTAAGACCAATTTTATTCAAAGATAGCAAAACCAGGTCATCAGCATAAAGCAGTATTGAGATCTTCCTACAGCCAATGGTTGGAGGGAAGAATGTGGTGGAAGCCATTTGAGGGATAAGGCTGTTTATATAAAAGTTGAAGAGAAAAGGTGCTAAAATACAACCTTGTTTCACCCCTTGGCTAATGCGAACCTGTTGTGATAGAGCTCCCTGTAAGCCTATACACACTTGCATCGTATTTTCTTTATGTAGTTGCTGTATGAGCCACAGGAATCTCTTGTCGATGTTTGTTTTTCCCAATTTACACCATAGGCGTTCTCTATCTATCAGGTTAAAGGCTGATGAAAAATCCACAAAGGCAGCGTAAAGATATTTGTTTGGAGGTTTGGTGTATTTACTAATTACATGATGTAAAACAAAGGCTTGATCTATTGTACTTCTGCCTTTTCTAAAGCCTGCCTGTTCTTCGAAGATGATAGAATGTTTGTTGTCCCAATCTAGAAGTCTATTCAGGAGATATCTAGCATAAAGCTTAGAGGCCACATTGAGAAGACTGATAGGTCTAAAGTTACAAGGATCTAGAGGATCGCCTTTCTTAAAAATTGGCACAACAATGCTAGTTTGCCAACCTGTGGGAAGGTTGCCTGTGCTGTTAATGTAGGTGAATAGACTGGCTAGAATGGGAGACCACCACTGAATGTCAATAGCAAAAACCTCAGCGGGGATCATATCTTCACCGGGAGCCTTGCCATTCCGAAGAGTTTGAATCAGGTCCCCAATTTCTGTGGGGGAAACAGGTGGCCATTCAGGGGAATTAGAGAGGGTCTCATGTGTGATGTTTGTATGAATGCTACCCCCAAAAATGCGACTGAAGTGGGAGACCCATACCTCTGGTGTGATGGAGTTAGCAATCTCAAAGGCTTTCTGTGAGAAGCCTCTTTCTATCTGCTTCCAGAATTTGGGGTCATTACCCTCAATGAGGGCCTGGCCCAAAGATTTCCAGTTCTCTAAGTAGAAAGCCTTCTTTTTTCCTCTAAGTAGAGATTTATATTCTCTCCGTAGATGTTGCAGGAAAGCTGTAGCTTTATCAGTGCCAATATATTTCACCTGTCTTGTTGCTCTGCTCAGCTCTTTTTTCTTGGTCTTACATTCCCTGTCAAACCAGGACCATTGAGCTTCAGATGTTCTTTCTGGGCGTGTAATGGTTAGGTGTGGTTTAAGTGCAAGAATTATATCCTGGTAGACCTTGCAAATGTTCTGGGTCCCCAGAAGAGCATGTTGTCGTAGCTCTTGGAGTTTATTGGTGCTCAGCATCTGCCTTATACTGTCATCAGTTTTAATAGACCATTTAAGCCTTTTCTCACCTAAAACGTGGCCCAGCATTTTGTGGTCTGTTAATACCCCTGACTGATTTTGTCGGACTCTTAAAGACACTCTAAGGGGGAGATGGTCACTTTCTGGCCTGTCATCGATTGCTAGGGAGTATACATAAGAGAGAACAGCAGAAGATCCTATAATATAGTCTACCACACTAGCACCCTTATCTGTTAGAAAAGTGTAGTAGCCATTTGAGGTGTCCAGGTGAGAACTATTTAGGCATACAAGATGGAATTTGTAAATCAATTGAAAGAGGAATTTGCCATAGTTGTTGATTACCTTGTCTTGGGAGGTTTGGGAGGTGCTTTTATCCATTTCAAGCTCCAAGCCAAGGGCTTTTTCCATCATACAAACACTGTTTCCCATTCTAGCATTAAGATCACCACAAATTATAAAAAAAATAGTTGGGATATTAAGAAAGTAATGTATCAAGAAGGTCCTCCAATTTAGCCCAAGCCTCTGAAGTGGGAGATAGACGTTGACACAGATCAAAGGACCTGGTTTGCAGCCATGTATTGTTAGAACTTGCCAATAGCTAGAGTTTAGTTCAGTTATCTCTATTGCTTTCAAGCCAGTAGTGGAGGAAATTGAAATAGCCAGGCCCCCACTTCCTCGGCCTGAAGTTGAATTTTTTTGAGCTGGGAATTCCCATGTACTATATCCCTGTAAATTTAAAGAGTCTTTCTCCAGAAGCCAAGTCTCTTGCAGGCAAATTATGTCAAATGACTGAAGGTACTGTATGAAATCTGAGTCAACCAATTTATTCTTCCATCCTGAAATATTCCAAGATAGAAAGTTCAGAGGCTGACATTGTATCTTATCTGATGTTAGTCAATCTTGGGAGAGGGCTGCTAGAGAGGCATATCTATTGTCCAAGTGCCATTCAGAGTTAGACCTACTGGAAGTTCTGAAGTGACTGAGTAGGTGGCTCTTCCCCTTGGAGGTTTGATAAATTCTGTGACTACTGGAAGACTTGTTGACACCAATTCTTGGAGCCTCTCTTTTTTGTGTTCTCTGGTTGTTACATATGTTTACGAAACCACGGGGTTGATTAATCAAGATATTATTGGGGGCAGATACAAAAGGTGGACATACTTCTTCTCCTCTATAGTTTAAGTTAGGCTCAGGGGGTGCAACACCAGCATGGTTGGGGGCATTTCCCCTGCGCCTGGAGTACTCATAATTAGAAGAGGGCTCAACAGTTCTATCTGATTTTCCATGTGGTATTGGAATCCTTTTAAAATTTACATCGTGTCCAAATTCATCAACCATTACCCTCCCATCAAAAGTACCCCTGTGATTTGCAGCATACGGCTGTCTGTTTGTTTTGAATGGTCTTTGTAAGTTTTGTTTTGCAGTTGACTTGAAATTAGACCTATGGTGTGTTATATGTGTTCCCCATTTGAATGATACTGGTATGTCTTCAAACTTATATATTAAGCTCCAAAATGATAAGCATGTCCGTTTTCTTTAAACGACAGATGCACCCTCCCCCTCCACATTTCAGGCTTTATAGGATATATACATGAGCAATGTATATACATTAAGGGATCCCAGTCTTTACCCAGAATGTCCAAAATATCCCGTGTTACATCAGTGTTAGTTTTCCATGTATTATTTGACCTTCTTAAAGGCCAGTTGTATATAGTAATATGACTCACAGTGTTGGATGGTGAGACTGTAGACTGTGGCTTCTCTGTTCCGGAGTCTACTTCTGTAAGAAGTCGTAGGTAGGAATTGTCTGGCAGTATGTTGTTTCTATCTGTATATATATATACCTATAAATGAGGACTGTGGGCCATTTACGTCTGGGATAACATCTTGCCATTCATCAATTACTATGAAGTCTACATTTGAAAGGGTTAAATTCAGATCCTCAGCAGCTTTTCTTGCAACACAATTCTCAGCCTGAGTTTCTGGAACCTTTTCAGAGTTTGCGGCCAACTCTATGTCCTCCAACTGCTGTATAAGATGCTGTTCTTTTCGAGTTAGGCAGGGATTGTTCTTGTTTATTTCTAATGTATGAATCTCGCTTCCTGGTTGGTGGAAGTTTGGGTCTGGGTTAGGAAATGTCCGGGGGGGGGTGCTGCTGTCAAAATCCCCATTTTTATCAGGGTGGCTATGAGTTGGAGAGTTGCTTTCAGGTCGAATATTTCTTGATGTAGTGCATGTAGTTTATCGAAGATGCTTTGAGTTGATTTTGCAGATAGGAAGCACTGGTCACGCCATTGAATGTAGATAATTTTGATGTCTTCATTATCAGGCCCATAAAATTTGTCTATTTGTTCTTCTATGGATATATTCTTTGGATCGGTGTTTGATAAATTTGGATTTTTCTCAGGCAAGTCCATTGATAAAATTGATGACCTTTCCTGCAATCCTGGGTCCACTGACCAATTGCCAATCAAGTAGCCAGAAAGGTCTTCAGCCACATCATTTCTTTGGGAATCTCTGATGGTCACATTCAAATCTTGATTGTCTAAGATAGATGGAGTACTTGGAACAAATTCCCTTGAAAACCTTTGCCCAGCAGAACTGGAAAAGTCCTGTTGACTAATGGAGGTTAAAGGCACGCAGAAGCCTACTATAGCCCTTTGACTTTTACTTCTGGGAGCATTGTTACTTCCAGCACAAGTTTTCTGGGCTCTAGTAACAACCATTGGTAGTGTTTATACGTGCTGTTGAATCACACCTGCAACCAGGAGAGTTAGAGCCGTCTGCAAATCCTTGTGCAGGTCCTAGTGTGGTTTCTTTATTTCTTTATTACCTTGACTTCTGTGATGTCTCCTTATCAGATAGCTCAGGCAACTCCCGACATTTGACTTCTAAATATCTTCTAAATAACTCACAGTATTACAGCGTAGTTCTTGTATGGCCTTGAATTTTCCTCGAAATGATCTCAATCCTTTCCAAACATTGTGTTGCTGGTAAACTCCCCCGGGGGGACTCAATGCTTCTTGCTCTCTTTGGTTCCAGCCACCACCGGGAAGCAAAGTTCTTTTAATGAATCAACTTCATTGAATACTTTGTAAGAATTAAAAAATAAAGATTAAAAAGGGAGCAGAGCTTGATACAAACGCTGTTCCTCCCTCAGACCGGAACCAGAAGCCCAGTCCTTAGACCAATTAAACAAAAACAATTACAGTTTCAATATTTCCAGCATAAAAACATACAAAATTACCACTTAGTTTAAAATCCATTTAAGATCTTACAATTTAAATTCATTTAAAATCCACAATTAAAAGCCATTTAGAATCTACACATCTAAAATTTATCTACACTTTGATTTCTGGAATCTAAGTATCACCATGCAGAAACTTGTGACGTGATAGGTAATCTTAGGGTCTTTATCTGAGAGAAGAAACTGGAGTCTACTTTCTTCTGTACAACCTGGGATTTTTTTAATCAGTGGAAAAATCATCTGGTTACGTGCAATCTCATAGTGGGGACAGATAAAAAACATGTGTTGCATAGTTTCTACCACCCCTAGTGAACAGGAGCAAAGCTTTTCTGCATGAGGCACGTTCCTATATTTCCCTTCGAGGATGGCAGACAGAAGGGCAGAGCATCTTGCTAGTGTAAAAGCTCTTCTAAATCCTCTCACTTCTAAGAGTGATAGATAGTCTGCCGGTTCCATTGGGTTCTTAATGTAGGCCCTTAACAGCAGATTCTGTACACTAGCAAAAACAGCTTGGTGTTCTATATCCTCAATTCTTTCTTTGATGGTTCTTAAAAATTTAGATTGTACCCTTTCTTGGGGTGCAAAATGTGAACTAGGTGACCCCAAAAATGAACCATATAGCAGTTGTGCAAGTGTCTTAGCCTTATAGAGTTTAAGAGCTGCAGGAACAAAGCATCTGCCCTGAGAGCAGTGAAACTTTGCTATACTAATTGCAGTTCTTGATCAGCTGCTTACTTACTATGTTGAACCCTTGAGCCTGTGGCTTGTAGAATTACCACTAAGTATTTGAATCCCTTCATGGATTGCTGCATTGTCATGGCGAAGGGGCTTGAGTAATTCAGAGAAGCTATGGGCTATGCCGTGCAGGGCCACCCAAGCTTTTGATTTGTGGTGCTGGAGGAGACTCTTCAGAGTCCCCTGGACTGCAAGGAGATCAAACCTATCCATTCTGAAGGAAATCAACCCTGAGTGCTCACTGGAAGGACAGATCCTGAAGCTGAGGCTCCAATACTTTGGCCATCTCATGAGAAGAGAAGACTCCCTGGAAAAGACCCTGATGTTGGGAAAGTGTGAGGGCAAGAGGAGAAGGGGACGACAGAGGACAAGATGGTTGGACAGTGTCATCGAAGCTACCAACATGAATTTGACCCAACTCCGGGAGGCAGTGGAAGACAGGAGGGCCTGGCGTGCTCTGGTCCATGGGGTCACGAAGAGTCGGACACAACTAAACAACAAAAATTTGAAGTTATTAACTTGCTCAATACGGTGACCCTTAATTGACCAAACCCTTGTCTTTGGTTTGCGCCCAAAGGCAACTATCTTGGTTTTCTGATAGTTTATTGTTAGAAACTCAGTTTCACAGTATAAGGAGAGTTTCTGCAAAGCCGTCCTTAGACTGACAGGAGTTCTAGAGAGGATCACTGTGTCATCGGCATACAGTAATGTTGATATAGGTCTATTAGCAAGTCTGGGAGGTGGAGGTCAGGGTTATTGAGCCAGCTAGGTAAGTTATTTATATAAAAAATAAATAAAGCTGGGGCTAGTAGACAGCCTTGCCTGACTCTATAATTTTGGATGGGTTCTGTAAAGTGTCCTTGTCTACTGCATCTAACTCTTAAGTATGTTTCTTTGTATAAGGCCCTTATAAGACACAGAAGTCTTCTGTGAGGACTTTGTCAGTTTATCCCAGAGTCGCATTCTAGATATGGAGTCAAATGCCGATTTGAAATCAACAAATGCTGCATAAAGGGAGGTTGTACCATTAGAGGAATATTTCTCAAAAGAATAATATATTTATGACGGAGAAGGGGGATATCAAAGTTCTGAGAGATACAGCGTGTCCACCCTGCCATGTTCCATGATAGGACTTTAAAGGGTGTGGCAGATCCTGGATTGCTTCCAAGATCATACCATCATGCTTGAATTTCTAACCTCTCATGGCATTCCTGAGCATTTGTTACAGCTGATTTCATTTCTTTTTCCTCCTTATTAAAGGCACATAACTCACTCTTTTGTTTTAGTGGATTGCTGTTGTTGTCGGCAGAGGTTGTTTCTTCTATCTTGCACAGTTTTGGATCATTTGTAGCAACTGAGAGGTGTGATATAATGTTCCTTTTTTTCACAATTACTACAGGTTCCAGGGCTGGTCTGGTCAGGCCGCCATTCACAGGATTTGATGGCAATTTGTGGGTAGATTGGTATGGAATCTTTGTACTCTCTTTTTGGGGACTTGGCCATTGTAGATCTTTTAAAGCTGACACCAGACCTTCCAAATGATTTTTCACCGAGTCTTGATCATTCCTTGGTAAAGAGCAAAAGGAGGATAGCAATTTGGTTTCTATCTCTTCTTCCGGCCAGTTGTTTCCTATGGAGTCTCTGTTAGTTGCCTGATCGGTATCTATATGGGATATTTGTCTTCTGGGGTCCAAAGTAGTAGGGGCCTTTGCATTGACTACTTCTAGAGGTGCAGGCAGGTTGATTGGAGTGGGTTGGTCCAGTAGACTTGGGATGTTTTTGATAGCTACTTTTGTCTCTGTTGGATGCCTTGTATGTCTCTTGATGTGCTCTTTTCCATTTGGGCTTTTTCCCTTGGATAGTGGCCCCATTCTCTGGATTGTGGTATTTATGAAATATCTTTGTGTCCTAATTCCTAAGGAGTAATGTTTAGAGGCATTTTCAAACATAAATGACTGCTTTCTGTTTGTCCGGAATTGTAATAGGAACTGCTCGTAGTGAATTGGACTGGGGTAGTCTCTTGAGCTTTAAAAGGTCAATCATCTCTGGCGTTGAATTAGAAAGAAAAGCCAGATGACTCTTTGCCTTCCACTTTGAGGACCAATCAATATAGTTGTCTTGGTAGGGAAAAATACACAGAACAATACTTCTTGAATCAAAGGTTTGTGGGTTTGGGCATGTTTTAACATCTGGCTGGGCATTCTGGATCTCCTCAGTTTTTATGACAGAGTTCTTCACATTGATCTGCTTGTCCCCTTTAGGGAGCTTTGGAGGATGGAGCTGCTCATTTAGTCCTTGGTTCTTGCCATTTTTCTTCTCCTGCAGAATATCTATGATCATCTCGATTTTGCAGAAGATCTTTTGGAGTGTTTTTGCCACCAGATTAGTCTGCTCTGCCAGCAGTTCCAGCCCTTCTGGGCCTTTGCTTCTATCATCTTAGTCTACGTATAGACGTGAGTCTGTAGTTAAAATGTCCTGATCAGGGAGCTGCCTTCTAGAGCAGTTCCCAGCCTCATCATCCACCTTCAGGCATTGATATCTGTTATGCAGCTCAACTGGAGTGTAAAAATCCTCCAGTCTGGATTGCTTACAGATTGGTGAGATTTTTTTCACTCCGGAAAGAGAAGATTCTTTTCTGCCCCATCTGAGTTGATGATATTCTTGGTATTCTGATATTCCCAATACTCCCAATAGGTCCTCTATAGATTTCTTTGCTCAGCACTTTGTTCAGCTATCTCTTTAATAGTACAGTGATGCCTCGACTTACGAACTTAATCCGTTCCAGAAGATGGTCGTAACTAGAAATGGTTGTAAGTTGAAGCACCATTTCCCATAGGAATGCATTGAAACATGATTAATCCATTCCGGCCGGGGGGAAAATCACCAAAAAAAACCCAACAACACTGCAAGACCCATCGGAAATGCGATAAATCCGTTCCGGGTGAAGAAGGAAAAAAACCCCAAAAAAACAAACAAACCATGCAAGACCCATCGGAAATGCAAAAAAAAAAAAAAAAAAACCCAAAAAGCAAACAAACCCTGCAAGACCCATCAGAAATGGGGGGGGGGGGACCCAAAAAGCAAACAAACCGTGCAGGACCCATCAGAAACGGGGGGGGGGGGGAACCAAAAAAGCAAACAAACTATTCTGTAGTGAGTTCTAAGTCAATAAAGAGCCGCATACGCAATAGTAATTCCACTCAGTTTACTCATAAAAACAGGAAAACCCACACACACACACATATATAAAAACCACCACCCATAATTAGAGGGTTTCGGACCCTCCCATCTCTATTGGCTAATTGCCCACGGCGTCCTTGCTGATTGGGGGGAAATTATCCTCCAAGGCTATTATCCTAGGGAGCCAAGCTCAGCCACCTGGCTCCAACTAAAACCTGGAGAGGACAACGATGGAGTTGATCTCAAGACACAACACAAACCCTGCAGGACCCATCGGAAATGGGGGAAAAAAACCCCCAAAAAGCAAACAAACCCTGCAAGACTCATCAGAAATGGGGGGAAAAAACCCAAAAAGCAAACAAACCCTGCAAGACCCATCGGAAATGCAAAAAAAGAAAACCAAAAAGCAAACAAACCCTGCAAGACCCATCGGAAACATGGAAAAAAACTCAAAAAAGCAAACCCTGCAAGACCCATCGGAAATGCAAAAAAAAACCACACACAAACAAACAAAGACTGCAAGACCCATCACAGCACAGAAACATAACCCCCCCAGCCCAAAACCATGCTGCAAAACCCACCCAGAACAGGCAGTTTTTAAAAAGCAGAAAGCAGCACCTTACCAGGCAGTCCGAAGCTTCCTCCGAACGCACACTGTCTAACCGCTGGGGCAAAGAGCTACAAAGAAGCAGCCTCTTCACCACCAATGGTTAGCAGTTTGAATTCCCCGCCTTTTTCCCTGCCTTTTTTCCGATCGTAACTCAAAGCTCCGGTCACAAGTCGAAGCAAAATTTTGTGACTGGAGCTGGTCGTAACTCAAATTGGTTGTAACTCGAGGCACTACTGTAGTTCATTAGCCAAGCAGAGCCGAGCAGAGCCGGGAGATCTTTCATGTCTCTTTACTCTCCTTCCTTGTTGAATATTTTTTCTGCTTTTAAAAGTCTTCCAGCTCTATGCTATGGCTGAATACAGCTGTTATTGTTGTTTGAGAGTGAGATAAGGCTGAGGCTAATCTCCGTGTCCTTCTCCTTCACCCCCATTTGGGAGGCCGACTCCCTAGGATCTTATTGCAACTCCAGAAAAAAAGTTAAAAGACTTGCCAGAGCCAAGGTTAAAAGCTGAGAGGTTGAAGCAATTAAAAAAAATTAAAGTTTAAACTGTTTAAACTATTTAAAACTGATTAAAACTTTTTAAGACAGAGAGTAGAGCAGCACAAACGCTGCTCCACACTAAAGCCAGAGCCGCCCTCCGTGACGTCCAATTTATTTTCTTGTTTTCTGGGGCACTGCAGCCCCTTACTTTAATTTTTAATTTTTTTTTTTTTACTGATACGTTGATATGTCAGGAAGGGGGTCCTGAAAGGGGAGGAGCCAGCGACAGTGAACGGTCAGCTCTGGAAAGGGCTCCCATTCCCTCTGAGGTTTTTGTGATCCTGAAAGGGATTTATCACCAATCAGGAGAGATTGTTGGTCCTAAACAAAGGGAGATCCTGAGCCGATAAAGGAGGTGCCTGAGGTCGACCTTCAAAGCTCAGGAGGAAAACCTTTGTGGCAGAACCATTAGAAGGGGCCGGAAAATGGTGCTGAGTCATGATTGCTCCATGTAAACAACAGAACATGAGCTTATTTGAAACAAGATATACCGGTGAACGATAGAGGTAACTGAACTTTATATACCAATATTAAGGGAATTTTTATTTACTGGAACTATTTGAGAAAAGTCTACTCAGGAGAGGGGGTGAGGGGGAAGCTGAAATGGAAGTGAGACATTGAAAGCAACAGACTGAGTTTACTTTGGAGAAGGCTACTTTACTCTTGCTTCTAAACAAGAACTTCTCCCAAGATCCCCCCGACTGCTGAAGCCTTGCTTAGCAACATTTATGCGAATATGGATTGTTTTGAAAGAAAGTGATAAAGAAACTTTGAGATACAGTCACTGTGCTTCTCTTGATATTTGTGGATTACGGAGGAGCAGACTCTTTGTAACAGAGATTGAATGGTGGATTTACCCAACTTCTACTAGATATATTTTGTCTTGGAGCCTCGGTCCCTCTTTTCTTTTTTTTCTTCTCTCTGCTATTTTCCTTCCTGCTTTTAAAAGTTCTGGAGTCCAGATGGGCTTTCCTTTCTCTCTCTCTCTCTCTCTCTCTCTCTCTCTTTCTCTCTCTTCTGCTCTCTTTGTCCCTCCTCCTCCATTTTCCTGTGACCTTGGAGGGGGAAGGGGAAAGCATTGAGAGGAAACCACACTTCTTGCTTTGTCTACTCTTTTGGGAGTGAATGAATGACCCTGAAATAACCCTCTAGCAACTCGATCTCTGAAAAGTCCTGCTTGGAAAGAAAACTAAAACTACGATGCCACTGTATGGCCATTTGATTGAACTGTGAACTTCACTCAAGTGAACGGTGAATTTTGACCAAGGGAACTGTGAACTTTGATTAAGTGGAAAGCTGTTTTGTTGCTGTTGAGAAAAAGACCAGATTAACCTGACAGAGCTGTTTGGATTACAAATTTTACTGGATTATAAATAACATTGAGTGGACTCCGAAGAAGTTATAAACAAGTGGACCTTATATTAAAGGAAGACCTTGTAAGATAGAATTTATTTTAATGGGAAACTATGACTAGAGTGCTGCTTAGGCATTAGATGGTTTGAGTGTATATGTATATATATATATTAGCTGTGTTTTTCATATGTGTATTTGAGTTAAATTGTCTATGGGATATTAGTTACACCCAGATAGGTTAGAGAAATATTATTTGTGAAAGGCAGGGTTTTTGTGGGATTTGAAGAGAAACCAGAGTAAAATATTATTTGTTGTATATTAATATTATTAGTTCCCTTAAGATGACTTCTAAGGGCAGAGGAGGGAGTGGACGCTCATCCCCTGCCCCATATTCTAATTTGGCAAAATTAACATCACAAGAGTCCCAAAACTGGCAAATTACATTGCAAAATTCCATGCAGGATATGCTTGAAAAAATGAGGACTCAGCAGAATACTTTCAGCAGCAGAATACTCAGACACAGGAAATGAAAACAAGCATAGAGGCATTGACACAACAAACAGAAGAGATTTCTACACAATTAGCCCAGATGAAAAGAGAGGTGGATGATAAAAAAAGAGGTTCACAGGGCAATCAGAATTTCTCAAAGAGCTGAGCAAAAAACAGAGAAAGTCAAACAGACTTTAGAACAAAGTGAAAGATTTAGACAACAAGATGAAGAGGACCTGATACAGATACAGATGCAACAAGGTAACCATATTTTAAGACTTCAAAATGTTCCTGAGAAACAATCTGAGGACCTATTGGAAGTAACAACTGAACTTTTGTCAACATGGTCTGGAATTGGGAAAGAGGAGTTATTACAGAATATAGACTCAGTGAAAAGTATGTCTTCAACATACATCAGAAAGAATCGCTTACCCAAAGAACTTCACATTTGTTTCATCAAAACAACTTTTAGAGACAGAATACTGAGAGCAAGATAAACAGTTAATGAAATATGGTAGAAATGTTAAAGCTTTGAAACATATTCCATGGAAAGTCAGAGTTAAAAGGAAAGAATATAAAAAACTGACGTTTTTCCTCAGAACAAATTCAATTCCTTATAGATGGATTATACCAGAGGGACTTACATTTGAATATCAATCTCAGAGACATTTCATTACCTCTACTATGAAAGTAGATCATTTCTTAAGAAAAATCAAGGACAAAACCAAGGAGGACGAAGAGAAGGATAACCAAACGGATAAATCTGACCATTCAGATAAATCAGAAATAAGGTCAGACCTAGAAGAAAATCCAGTAGACTTACAAGATCAAGAATGCCAATCAGAAGAGGATCTGATGGGAGTGGCAGCACCACCACTGACCAGGAGGGCAGCAAGAGACAAAACCAAGAAACAGAAAGATGATAAAATTAATAAAAAACCAAAAGATGTCTAAGGGAAAATGGAAGATTTAGTCTTCGAATATCAATGGTCTGAATTCACCTCAAAAGCATGCCAAAGCATTTCAATATTTGAGAAAATTGAATATGGACATAATCTGCCTCCAAGAAACTCATATAAAAAGACAAGATTCAAAACTGATTGAAAATAAAGGTCTGGAAAAGCTATTCTCATCTTCTGACCCAGAAAAGAAAAAGAGGGGAGTGGCGGTGTATGTTAAAGAAAATTTACATCCCAAATTAGTCCATGCATCTGAAGATGGAAGAATTTTAATGGTAGAAGTCCAAAAAGAAGAAAAGCAAATTCTTTTAATATTTCTGCACCGAACTGCAATCAAAAGGCATTTTTTGAAAAACTATACAAAGATACAACAATTAGAGAATATGAGGAATGCTGTATAGTAGGGGACTTCAATGTGGTTTTTCATAAAGAAAGAGATTCATCTAAGACACAGAGCAAAAAAGGAACTGAAAGTCGAACTTTGATACCCAAAATCTTTTTACAGATGGCAGATGAACTCGCATTGATAGATGCATGGAGAACAAGATTTCCAAAATCTAGAGACTATACTTTCTTCTCAAATAGACATCAATCCTGGTCCAGAATTGACGCTTTTTGGATTCCGAAAACATGGATAATGAATCTAGTGGACACAGAAATAATTTCTAGAACAATATCAGACCATTGTATAATAACATTAGAGTTGGAGATATCTAAACAACCAACACTGTGGCGATTAAATACAAATTTACTTAGAGATGAAGAAATCGTTAAGATAGTAAAGGAAGAAATGAAGGACTACTTTCAGAGGAATTCTACCGAAGGAATGCACATGCGGACAGTATGGGATGCCAGTAAGGCGTTCCTTAGAGGCATTTTGATAAGACTTGGAGCAAAAAGAAGAAAGTCAAAAGAGGTCAGATATAAGAATCTGGAGAAAGAATTGGCAAATTTGGAAAAACAAATTTTAAAAAATCCATCAGTAGCACAAATAAAACAGAATTCAAATAACACAACATAAATTAAATACTCTTTTGACAGAAGATATTGCAACCAATTATTTAACTTATATGCAGAATACATCATGCGAAAGGCTGGACTGGAGGAATCCCAAACTGGAATTAAGGTTGCCGGAAGAAATATCAACAACCTCAGATATGCAGATGATACCACTCTGATGGCAGAAAGTGAGGAGGAATTAAAGAACCTCTTAATGAGGGTGAAAGAGGAGAGCACAAAAAATGGTCTGAAGCTCAACATCAAAAAAACTAAGATCATGGCCACTGGTCCCATCACCTCCTGGCAAACAGAAGGGGAAGATATAGAGGCAGTGACAGATTTTACTTTCTTGGGCTCCATGATCACTGCAGATGGTGACAGCAGTCATGAAATTAAAAGACGCCTGCTTCTTGGGAGGAAAGCGATAACAAACCTAGACAGCATCTTAAAAAGCAGAGACATCACCTTGCCGACAAAGGTCCGCATCGTCAAAGCTATGGTTTTTCCAGTAGTGATGTATGGAAGTGAGAGCTGGACCATAAAGAAGGCTGACCGCCGAAGAATTGATGCTTTTGAATTGTGGTGCTAGAGGAGACTCTTGAGAGTCCCCTGGACTGCAAGGAGAACAAACCTATCCATTTTGAAGGAAATCAACCCGGAGTGCTCACTGGAAGGACAGATCCTGAAGCTGAGGCTCCAATACTTTGGCGATCTCATGAGAGGAGAAATCTCCCTGGAAAAGCCCCTGATGTTGGGAAAGAGTGAAGGCAAGAGGAGAAGGGGACGACAGAGGACGAGATGGTTGGACAGTGTCATCGAAGCTACCAACATGAATCTGAACAAACTCCGGGAGGCAGTGGAAGACAGGAGAGCCTGGTGTGCTCTAGTCCATGCGGTCACGAAGAGTCGGACACGACTTAACGACGTTGTTGTTTAGTCGTTAAGTCGTGTCCGACTCTTCGTGACCCCATGGACCAGAGCACGCCAGGCCCTCCTGTCTTCCACTGCCTCCCGGAGTTTGGTCAAAGACTTAACGACTAAACAACAACAATTGCAACCAAACTGAAATTTGCTAAACAAAACTACTTTGAGAACTCCAATAAAACAGGAAGATGGCTTGCATATAAACTGAATAGAGAAAGATCCAAAAATTACATTCAAAGTCTTAAGAATAAAATGGGGGAGAATTTTACAAATTTAAAAGATTTTTTAAAAATAATGGAAAAGTTCTGTACAACACTCTACACGGAGAAGGGACTGCCATTCCAAGATCAAAAAAGATACAGGAAAAAACCACTTGAAATTATCCAAGCAACAACAGGAAATTTTAAATCAATCATACTCCATAAATGAAATTTCAACTGCTTTCTCTAAACAAAAACTTATGAAATCTCCAGGAAGTGATGGGATTAGTGCAGAGCACTACAGAAAGTTCGAGGAAATATTCATTTTACCCTTTAAGAAATTACTTGATGAAATTCAACAGGAGCAAAGGATACCGAATACATGGAAAGATGCTATAATCACAATAATTCATAAGGAAGACACTGATCCTGAAGAGATTCAAAACTACAGACCAATATCTCTTATTAATGTAGACTATAAAATATATACAACTATTCTGGCTACAAGATTGAAGAAGGTATTGATTAATGTAATTTATGAAGATCAGGCAGGATTTTTGCCAAAAAGATATTTAAGACAAAATGTAAGGAACCTTATAAACTTCCTGGAATACTGTGAGGCACATCCAGAAAAATCAACAGCATTATTTTTTTATCGATGCAGAGAAAGCTTTTGATAACATAAATTGGAACTTTATGATACTCCAACTAGAAGAAATGGAGGCCGGCCAATCCTTTATCAACTATATAAAAGCAATCTATTCCCATCAAAAATCAAAAATAAGAATTAAAGGAGAATTATCAGAAGAAATTTAAATACAAAAAGGTACTAGGCAAGGTTGCCTATTATCACCACTGCTCTTTTTGATAGTAATTGAAATTCAAATGCATCAGATAAGAATTTCTGATAAAATTAAAAGGCTCAAAATTAGAGGCGAGTCATTTAAAGTACAGGCCTTCGCAGATGATTTACTCGTAGTGGTGGAAGATATAAACAATATAAAACTCACTAAGTCACTAGCTTTATATATATTCAAACATATATATAATATTTTATAGATGGTATATAACTCCCACAAAACTAGCCAAAATGGATGTTGAAATTTCAAATATTTGTTGTAGATGTAAACAAAAAGAAGGTTCTTTTTATCATATGTGGTGGTCATGTGGGAAAGCCCAAAAATATTGGGAAAGGGTTGAAATGCTTTTGCAAAGGGTTCTAGAGATTCCGATAACTGTACCCCCTGAATTTTTTCTTCTAAATATGATTCCGGATTCAATAGATCCAATGGAAAAATATTTAGCCATCTGTCGCGCACCCCCAGTGTCCCTAGTTTGTTTCCCTCAAACCCAGGTCCCACCTTTGGGCACGACGTTCTTAATTCTCCATACACCAACTGCCACCAGTGGATCTTTATCCACACTTTACCAATAATGCTGCCTGGACACGTGTTGTCAAATATAACTGATTATTTATTGTGTAGTTGTTGAATCACATAAGTATATTAATAGATGTTGTATTCTGTTGCACTCATTACTTGGATATTAAACACGTTTCTTTATTGGTATTACTTTTCATATAAATCACTGTGAATCACTGGAATACTATTTGATGACTGTCTATTTATTGTACTTCTATCTTTTAACTATTCTTAAATTCATAAACCAGCTATACCACACCAACTTTCCAATCACTCTCATAAAACCTCTCTAAAACCTCCTCTCTCCTTCTCTCCCAGTTTCCAACTGTGTCTCTGACTCCGCCCTCCTGTCCTCTCATAGGCTCCAGCTCTAGAGCTCCACATGACGGACAGGTGGGACATGGGCATTCCGCCACACCATCCATATCTTGACAGCTGCAAGAATTCTTTTTGCTAAACATTGGAAAGACCTGGAGAATCCATCACAAGAGGAGTTAATAGCAAAAATCCTGGATACAGTGGAAATGGATAAACTATCAGAATGGCTAGACTCAACAAGAAAGATGAATCATGAAGATTGTTGGCATAAATTTCATGATTGGCTTAGAAATAGAATGCAAATTAATATTTGATCATTGAAAGCCTAAGATTAATCTAGAAATAGAATATGAATTATAAATAAGTTACACGGCAAACCTATGTATCTTTGAAATGTAATAGATAAGAATGAATATTGTAAAATGTTCATATTGATTTACATCCCCTGTTCCATCCCATGTCCCCTGTCCCCTATCCCTTTATATATATATATAAAGGAAGTGGGTACTGTTCAGAAAAAATTCCTCAGTTGTGCCAGTGCCTCTGGAAGAACTGCATTGCACTCAATGGACCCAACACCCCCATCCAGGGCTGTGTTGTTTGCCAGACAGTATGTGGAGTGATCCAGCACCTACCAATGCCTTGGCATACCTGGCTGTTGACATACGTTTACCTACTGCAGCGAACAGCCCTGCCCTCACCTGTCCGTCACAGCAGAACCTTAAAGCAGGAACCAATGAGGGGTCGGAAGGCGGAGCCAAGGGGGGAGGGAGCTGGATATAAAGGCTGTTGTATGGAGTCTGAGGGGAGGGGGAGAGTTTATGTTAGAGAGAGACTGTAGGAAACTTAAAAGGTGAATTAAGAGTGAGTTAGAGATCCGTAAGAATGATGAATGGAACTGAGAGTTAAAAGAGTTATAAAGTTAAAGCAGCTTTGAGTGAAAGACTAGTGATTAGCATCCTGTGATTTTTCTCTTGAATATTAATCGTATGTTAACTTCCCTGATTTAATAAATGACTTAAGTTTCAAAAGTACACGTGTCTCCATGATTAAATGGTATTGAAACAGTAATACCTGGTGGCAGCGAAGGAGGAAGAAGAGCGGGAACCTTTGAAGGCCAGGGGAATAGTGGCTTCAGAGGTGACCGCAACAAAGTGGTGACCAGCGGTGGGATCGAATATAATCCAGTAACGCCTAAAAGCAGAAAGGTTCCCAGAGCAGAAAAATATCTTTTAGCCAGGGGATCTGAGGTGGACGGAGTGGGTAACTCCCTATAGCTTTTCAGGGGGAAAAGCTTAGTGGGGAGGCTCCTAAGCTCAGATCAGGGGGCTGAGATAGGAATAAGCTCTGAGGAAACCATTTCTGGAAGGAGTTTACCTCAAGCATAGAAGGGCCAGGTGGCTAGCGTGTCCTGAACTCAAGGGAGAGAGTTCTGAGGGGACAAAGCGGAGGCCAAGGTCAGAGAAGCTGAGGTGACTCAAATCAGCAAAAGCTGGGACTGGTTAAAGCAGATATTTCTGTTTATTTTGGTGGCTAGAGGCAGGGAGAAACTTTGTCTCATGCTAAAGACCTGGCTGGGAGCCAGAGGTCTAAACAGAGTATCCTAATTGTGGGTGCTGGCAGGGAAGCAATTTTATTACAGAGTCTCTAACTCACTGGAAAAAGAGAAAAAAGTGAACCTTTTAAATCTGAGGCTTGGAAATTGAATCATAAGCCTAAATAAATAAACATGCCTTCCACACGGGGGAAAAAGGTGGCAGAGGTACCTCATGAGGTTTCAGATGCCTCAGATCTGGAGGGGGAAGAAACTCAAGGAGGAATTACCTCAGAGGGGGAAAGGGAGAGCTCAAGGGGGGAGGACTCTATAGAATTCAGAAAATGGAAATTAGAGAAAGCACAGGAACGGGAATTCAAGCTGAAACAGCTGGAGCTACAACAGCTGGAAATTCAAGCTAGAGCTGAGGCAGGACAACGAGAGTTAGCATTGGAGCAAGACAGGATGACCCTAGAAAAGGAAAGAATGTCATTTGAACTAAGGAGGTTGGAGCTGGCCGCCCAGGTTAATAATAATAACAATAATAGCCATGCTAATTCGGACGACAGACAGTTGTCCAAGGCAGACCTTAGAAGATTCCCTGTATTTAGGAAAGGCGAAAATCCTGAATCTTTTATTTGTCTGTTTGAGCGTGCCTGTGAAGATTTTGAAGTAAAGGGATCAGAACGTATGATTGTGATGAGGTCCCAGATAAGTGGCGAATTAGCTGATACATACGCCCAGATGCCATTGGAATTAGTGAGGGATTTTGAGGCATTTAAAAAGTTGGTATTCTCAAGGTTTGGCATCAATGCTGAGCATTTGAGACGTAAGTTCAGAGCCCTGACAAAAAAACCTGAAGAATCCTATTCTCAACTGGGGGCGAACTTGACCACATATCTTGACAAATGGCTTCAACAGGAAGGAGTTGAGTCTGTACAAGATATTAAGAACATCATGGGGCTAGAGCAGTTCTATTCACTGCTACCGGGGGACCTGAGGTACTTAGTGAGGGATAAAAAGCCCAGAGATGTTCCTGAAGCTGGGGGGGTCGCGGATTTTATTTCCCACATTCGAAACCCAAATTTTTCTGAGGTAAAAATTGGAAGAAAAACATGGGATGACAGTAAAAAGGAGCCCAAGGGTTACTTCAAGAACCAGCAGGCCAGTGGCGGCCATTTTGTAGGCAAGACCACAGAACAGAGCCAGCCAAAATACAAGCCCTGGGGAGGGGAGGGAGATAAGACCCTTAGCCCAGAACCAAGAATCTTCAAATCATGTTTTGGATGTGGCGAGAGAGGCCATTTCATTTCACAATGTGCTAAAGTCAGAGAAGGGGGGCAAAAGGCCAATTTACCCAAGCCTAAGTCAGTGTACTGTGTGCAGCAAAGCAAAGTTACCTCAGAGAATGGCGAAACCGTAACTCATAATACAAGTACAGCTAGGGAGGAGAGTCATGAACAGCGAGCTGAACAGCTGCCTGTAGCTGAGATAGTACATTGCTATTTAATAGAGGCCAACCAGGAGCTTTTTAAAAGTTCTGGTGACAGCATTCACGTAAATGGGACAAAATGTATGGCTCTGAAAGACTCGTGCTCTCAAGTTACTTTGTGCCATCCTGACATCATTCCTCCAGAGAACGTATTGGAAGGTGAAAGCCTGACAGTTAAAGGAATAGGTGCAGAAATAATTACCATGCCAGTGGCTGAGGTACTTATAAGTTATCAAGGGTGGCAAGGAGTATGGAGAACAGGTGTAGCTGAGCAATTGCCTGCGCCCTGTTTGATTGGGATTGATCTCACTGAGCATGTCAAAAGTGTTTTAGTGCAGACTCGCTCCCAGCAGAAAGAAGAAGACAAAGCAAAGGATAAGGGTGAAATTAATACAGAGCTGGTGGAAGGAGAGGATCCTACAGCTGAATTAATACCGGTTAAGATTCCCCTAGAAAACACATTTAAAAGGGAACAAAGAGCAGATCCCTCGCTGGATCCATGTTTTAAGAAAGTTGGCAAAGGTCAGGTAACCCCCGAGAGTCCAGAAAGGTTCTTCCTAGAAAATGACCGGTTGTATAGGGCGACCTTAGTGAATCCCAGAAGGGGAGGGGAGACTCACCACAAGCAGCTGGGAGTTCCTCACAAATATCAAGTGGGGATAGTGGAACGGGGTCATGCTGGTACTTTTTCAGCCCATTTGGGCATCTCAAAAACTAAACAAAGAATTGCCCAAAACTTTTACTGGCCTGAGATGGGGAGGCAGATAAAAGAATTTTGCCAGAGGTGTGACGTGGGTCAGAGGCAAGGAAACTGCCATGACAAAACTAGAGCCAAGCTGTGTCCTTTACCTAGCATTTCGAACCCTTTCCAACTCGTTGGTTTAGACATAGTTGGACCGTTTCCCAGAGTGACCAAGAGGGAAAACAGATTCAGTCTGAGTATCGTTGACTGTGCAACACGTTATCCCGAAGCCGTTCCCCTGAGAAATATTGAGACTCAGACCATTGCAGATGATCTACTGATGCATATAGGTCGCACAGGGTTTGCTTCTGAGTTAGTCACGTTTTTAGGAACCTCTTTCCCGTCCCAGAGGATGCAAGTAACCTCCCAAGTGAACGAGGTATATTACATTACACTGTTGGAGGGAAAGACAGGCAGGATAGTGGACCAGGTGAAAATGATCAAGGCCTACTATATAAAGGAAAACGTTGTCTTGCTGGCAGTGAAGGAAGCAGGCAAGGAAAAATGCGAGTTACCTTATGGGGAAGGGAGGGGCGGACCCAAATACACCCCAGAGGAGTTCCAAATCAGTCCCTCACTTTCCCCTGAACAACCAAGAGCAGCGGGAGCAGTGCTTACGAAGTATACTCGGGCTTTCTCTAGCGTACCAGGAGTAGCCAAGGGTGAAGTGCACAGGATTGACACCGGGGATGCACGCCCACAGGCGGGTACACCTTATAGCGTCCGAGTCTGTCTAGGCAAACTTTGGGGCCAGAAAGCGAAGTTTGGTCCTTATAAGAGCATGAAAAAGCCCAAGAGAAAACATACATGGCCGTATTGGGAAGGCAGAGGGGTGACCTATCTTAAGCCAAATAAGGTGAAACGTAGCCTAACCCTGCCAGTGGGGCCAAATGCAAAAGGAGTGAGAGTTAGGCTCGATCTTGCTAGGCTCTACCTAAAGGGCTTAACCAAGAGCATCAGGATATCTGCTCCAGAAAGAGAGGTGAAACTCTGTAGAGCAGCTAAAATAACTCGGCGGAAAGAGAGATGGAAGATCGCGCTGGCGGCAGTCCGCGTATGGAGAGGTCCCGAGAGCCAGAGAGGTGTCACCATCGCGGAGGGGTCCGGATTCGAAACAGGAGCCGCGCCAAGCCAGGCAGATGTCTGCAAGATCCTTCATCCAAGGATGTTCCGGAGAGGAAAGCTGCAGGTTGGTGAGAGACCCCAGCCGTCAGTGGTTCGTGAGTATCGTGAAGGTGCTGAGGGAGGTGGAGTTCAGCAAAGCGCAAGCCATGCCGGAGGCTAGGACTTTTCCTTTATAAGCCCTAACCCTCCACCAGGACTACGATTCTGGACTTGCAAAAAGGACAAAAACACGTTGTTGAGAGAGAACTCTAATGGCACAAGACTTGGACTGGAAAAAAATTTTAAATTGGGACAAAAGAGACTCAAAATGTGGTAGCAAACTGCCGAAGACTGAAGACGAAGGGAATGGACTTTGGTAAAATGGCTAAAGCTATAAAATGTTAATTGCACCACGTTAAATGTTGTAAGCTCAAAAAAAAATGTTTGTAAGTATTAAAAGTGTTATGTGTTGTTGTTGAATAAGTACCTGAGTATATGATTGAAAGGGAGAGTATTGTAATTGGAATAGTAACTGTATTACAAGGTTAAGGCATAACAAGCGTATAAGTTGGTTATTTATTACTTATGGTCAAAGGTGGTAAGTTTTGATTGTAATGCTGTAAAGTTGATGGTGGTCTACATTAAGGCTCCTCGTTGTTCATGAGGGTAAACCACTATAGGTTTTACCCCATGAAACAATTTTTTAAGGGGGGAGGTGTGTAGCGAACAGCCCTGCCCTCACCTGTCCGTCACAGCAGAACCTTAAAGCAGGAACCAATGAGGGGTCGGAAGGCGGAGCCAAGGGGGGAGGGAGCTGGATATAAAGGCTGTTGTATGGAGTCTGAGGGGAGGGGGAGAGTTTATGTTAGAGAGAGACTGTAGGAAACTTAAAAGGTGAATTAAGAGTGAGTTAGAGATCCGTAAGAACGATGAATGGAACCGAGAGTTAAAAGAGTTATAAAGTTAAAGCAGCTTTGAGTGAAAGACTAGTGATTAGCATCCTGTGATTTTTCTCTTGAATATTAATCGTATGTTAACTTCCCTGATTTACTAAATGACTTAAGTTTCAAAAGTACACGTGTCTCCATGATTAAATGGTATTGAAACAGTAATACCTGGTGGCAGCGAAGGAGGAAGAAGAGCGGGAACCTTTGAAGGCGAGGGGAATAGTGGCTTCAGAGGTGACCGCAACACCTACATATCAACATACCAGCCATGATTTAAAAAAAACAAACAAACCTATAGCAGGGCAGCTGCATGGCATTAATGGTGGCCACCATATCCAGTGATTTGGCTTCAGAAAGAATCAATATGGTCATGGACACATGTCATACCATTAAGGAATATAGCGATATGCCATTGGAACAGAGGACTCCCAGTGAGTGGGAAATAAACTACAGTTACACCACTGGGTTTAGTGAAGAAGTGGTGGCCCTGCAACGATCAAGCACTCTGTCAACCTCAACTGATGTCACAGGCTGAAACGTCTCAGCTTGATCTACTGATAAACAGGAGAGATCCAGGTCCCAGAGGATGGCCTCTACTTCATTTTTGAAGAAGGCCACAAATTGGTCACAGGAGATACTACTGAGAGGCCTGTCATTGTGAGCAACCCCAGATAAATCACGTACAACATGAAAGAGTTTGGCTTAATGGTCTCAGGCTTCGCTTATCCAGGAGGTGAAGTAAGATCTTCTTGTAGCCTTCACTTTAGCTAAATAGACACGATTTTTGTGGCTTTTCAGTTGGATATAGTCACGACCCATCTCCAGATGCTTTCTAGCCTCCTCCTATTTCGATTCAATGCCCAAGTCGGTCACCTTCAGATCACTCTGTCCCTGTCCAGCTGAGAACACCAGGTCTAGTGTGCGACCCGCCATGTGGGTGGGGCTGTTGACAAATTGGGACATGTCCAAGGAAGTCATGGTAACAAGAACTCAAGAGCTGGACCTGTGGCCCCAATTTAGGCATGGACAAGGAGTCTTGGGGACCTCAATGCCGCTGCTGAGATGAAGTTGGCCAGCTCCAGAAAGGAGAGTGCTAGATCACGGGGAGCACAGTAAACCAACACCATCCCAAATCCCTGGTCCCCACCAACACATGGAGGGCCTCAAGGCCCAGGATCCTCAAGCCAGGGAGCCTGACAACCTCTAAGGTGGTTTTATAGATGATGGCAACTCCCCCTCCCTGACCCTCCAGTCTATCTTGGTGTTGGATGAAATATCTGGGTGGGCAAATTAATGAGAGGGCTACACCACCCTCTGTGCCCACCCAGGTCTTGGTGATACAGGCCAGATCTGTCGCTTCATCTAAGATCAAATCTTGAATTAATTGGGCTTTGTTCAAGGCAAATCTGGCATTTAACCACATCAAGGATAGAGTGGACAGTTGGCTGAGCAAGTTACCTTGATTCTGGCCGCTAGCAACATAGCTAGAACAAGGGACAGCCTTCAAACATCTGGCTCCTGGTTTTTTAGGTCTAATTGCTGCTGCACCAATGCTATGCCTTCCTCTGCCCGTTATAACCTGTATGTTATTCATTTCCCCTTCACTGGGTGACAGGACTTCAATCTCCAGTGATAAGTGATGTATGAAATAAAGTGCAAGATGAGAGTTAAACAATAATAACAACTGGGCAAAACAAAAATATGTTAACAAGATAAATGTTGTCAATAGAATATGCTTAATTGTAATTAATTTCAAATACAATAATATAATTATAATTAATGAGATTTTAAACTGGCAAGGGCAATTTAATCAATAAAAATGAATCAATTTTAAAGTTAAGTGGATCAATAATAATAATTAAACTAGATTTTTTAAAAAACCCTCCCCCTGATGTGTAATAACTAAAGCACAGAAGTAAGCTGATGGATTTAGACTAGGATGTCCATAGGGATTAGATTTCATTAAGGTGTTAATTCATTAGTTGTGCAATTCATTAATGAGAGGCTAACATATCAGTTCTTAATCTGTAGCTTAATTTCCATTATGATCATTTTATGGGCATTTTCAGCCCCCTCTTCAAATCTTTACACTCATCTTCCAACACTTTCCATAACCTTATTTAACAATTCATCTCACATCCCTGTGTAATCGTTAGTTATTTCCAGGCATCATCAACAGCTCAACTTCCATCGGACCTTGTGCTTTTTGAAATGGAGTTCTATCATGCCAAGATTGAAAATTCAGTCGTGTGGTCAATTTCACCCCCTCTTCAAGTTCCACTGTTCTGTCAATATATTTCGTCCTTGGAGCCATGACTCATAAAGTTGTACTTTAGCGGTATAAATAATCGGATTTAAGAGCTCCAAATAAATCAAAAAACAAATAGCCCAGGGGCCAGGACATCATGGGAATTTTGAATCTCCAGTCCTCGCCATCTTGAAGCAACCACTCTTTCACCTCCACGCAGCATTTCAACTTAGTCCAACCACAACTCTTCAACCCTCTCAATAATGTCTAATGAATAATAAGTCCCAGCATAAAATGTCTTCAGCATCCTGTCTGATCTTATAAGTCCCGTACGTTGTAATACACACCTTATAATTCATATTCCAGTGGACAATCAAGACTGGTATGATGACATTGAACCCGTCATCTCTTGAGCCAGCGCCATTTTCTGTAAGTGGTAGCAAGACAGCCATAATATCGTAAAAACTTGGTCCTGTAGCTGGAAGTTCTAATAAGGGAGCTAGCCGAAAATACTGGTGAGTCCACATATATACTTGCCATTCATAGATCGTAATTGTCCACGTACTGCAAGGTTGATCCATCCACCATAGATGTACCCTGCAGCCTCAACGGCTTTATAAATGTTAATGACTTTAGTATTGTCGGGAGGGGGGAGAAAAGCAACTCGGAGCCTCCCATGGTCTCCCTAGGAGAGCACCCAGCCCGAGATTTTCTCTCACCCCCTGAGATTTTCTCACACTGGTAGCCATTCCAGTCGTTCATTGTGTTGCTAGTGTCTGGCTCATTTTGATCCCTGTTAGCGATGACAGGGTTTGGGCTGATTAAAGAAGCTTTTCTGCTAGTAGTGATTCCATCAGGAAGATGAGAATGATATCTCCAATTACATAAAGCCAATCAAAAAACAAATCAGGAACCAAATAAAACAAAATGTAAGGAAATTGGGCTGATACATAGTGTCAACCGTCCGCCATAATGGCCATGCATCATGTGACTGGAAATATCTATAATGATTTAACAGGGGTGTAACTAGGGAACATTTGCCTCATGTGGTCACACCCATATTTAGCCTTTTCAAATATGGTACTTTCAAACCAGCAGTTTTATATTTATATGTTTGGTTTCTTCTGCATGAGTATAGCATGTTGTATATTTCCTTATTGAAACTGGTTTTGTTTGGTTTAGGTCAGTTCTCCAGCCTGTAGTATTAGCTACCCTTCCCAGTTTGGTGTTATCAGATCAGCATTTCCTCTACTCCTTTGTCCAAGTCATCTGTAAGGATGCTGAACAATGCTGGGCCTCTGAATCCTGCAGCACCCCTGTGACATTTGCCCCTGGTTGCCCCTGGTTATCTTCCAACCACAGAGCACATGAAGGCAAACCAAACTCCTTTACACACGCTGCTACCAGTTGATCACTAAATCAACGCACTTTGCTTCAGAAAGATAAAGGTCCATTCATCACTGTCTTTTAAGTAAAACAGGTTTATTGGTTACAGATGTTTCTATAATAAATCATAAGTATCTTCTTCAGGTTTATCAAGCATCAATAACAATCTTCTATTTGATCTTACAGGTTACTATACACTCTTCTGACTAATCACACCTCAGATCTCCCAACTATATCTCTCTCTCTCTCTCTCTAACACTCTCTCCACTCTGCTCTGACTCTCTTCTGACTGACTCTTCACTCTCAGGCTCCACCTTTTAATCTCTCTCTCGGCTCCGCCTCTCCACCACATCAGTGTAAACATGAATAATGCATGACTTATTTAACATAACAAGGGTGAACGCCACATACCTCCCCCCTTAAATATGTTTGTTTGGGAGGGGAAACGCGTTTTCCCTCCTAAACAAACAGGCACAATTGCATGGAACTTAACTTACCATCTGGCACAATTCTGTAAGCAATACCACATTTAATCTAACAATCACAATACCTTTTTACACTAAACATTCCACTACAATTCAATAATATACTTTACCTTATCATTTACACTTACTACATTTAACATTTTCAACCTTACAGAAATATATCACAATCAGGAAACTTTTACATAGATAATTCAGTAAATCAATAGTCCATTCTAGTTTCTTTTGTAAGTTCTTGCATCATTCTTCACGTTTCTGTCCATCAATATTCAATTTTTCATCACATTTACAAACAGAACATTTATTATACATCATCAGCTTGGTTTATCCCCCCCCCCCATCAGTCATTGGGCTTTCGAGGCACGATCTGAGTCTCTTTTGCAAAGTCCAAGTTTGCAAAGTCCAAGTCTTTCACCTTCCCGTTGTAGTCAGGCACGCTGTGGACTGGTCTGGTCGTTATCACCTTCTTCAGCTGGTCACATGACTGCTGGCACTCAGGGGTCCCTCTGATGATCACTGGCTCCTTCTTCCACGTTCTCTTCCTTCGACTGGAGGTCATCGGGCCCTCTGATGTCCACTGGACGTCCTCTGCTGGCCGTTTTATAGTGAAGCCTGCTTTCTTTCTGGCTCGGGGCTTCACTTTCTCAGCTGGGGAAAGGGTAGGAAGTTCCCTCTCCTCCTCCCGAACATTTCTGGATGCATCCCTCTTCAAGACATGAGGGCTTACGCCTTCCTCCTCACTCACACATTCACTCACAGGTATTTTTATTACAAAGTTTCCCCTATGTGGGGGATCACTATCATGGGTCACTTTAATATTCTCCTGCAAGTTTCTCTTAAGTGCAATCAACGATTGGTTTGTTTTAGATGCACTGAATATGTTAGCTGATTCTATTTCTTTATTCAGTGATATGCTAGAAAGGGGGTTGCCTTGCAAGGATTTAAGGACTGCTGGTTCCGCCCCTGCCAAAAGCAATTTTCTCCCCTCTATAGTTCTCAGTTCTGATACTTGGTACTCAGGACAGAATACTCTTTCCTGGGCCTCATACAAGCCTTTCTCTTTTTCAGGAGTATTTCCCAATCTTGGCTCTGCCACTTCTAAGGACTTTTTTCTATATAAAAGCTCCTTATCCAGGCAAGTTCTTTCAGGGCATTCAGGAGATAATATAGTGGGTGTACTGGTGGCTGGTCCAAAGCAACCTCCCAAACTAATTTCCTCCTTCTGCTCCTGAGCCAAACTAGTTTTACTTGGGGTTTTCAAAAGCATGAGATCAGTTTCTAAGATACTTTCCCTCTCCAGGCTTCCCTCTGCTACTGTATCCATTTCTGCTGCAGTGGGTGATTCCTGGCCCCCTTGTGAGCGTGCAAGTACAAAAGCACTCTTAACATGCTCTATCAGATTAAACCTTCTCTATATGTCAGGTTTTTATCAGTCATATACCTCTCTGGGTGTTCAGGGGTCAGTGGAATGGGATTCTCTCTAACTTTCGTAGTACAATCATTCAAAGTACTATCTTCCATCTGTTCCTCAATACAGGAAGGATCATTAGGGGTTTTCAAAATCACCTCATCATTCATTTTGGTTACCTCATGGTTCTTTTCTAACTTGGGACATCCCTGGATAGATTCAGAGGTTAGGGAATCCATTTTTCCCTCAGGGATTGTTAACTGTTCTCTCAGGGAACCTGTTACTTCAAAAGCACTCTGCACATGCTTAGAGAGATCTAGCCCAATTAAACAAGGTGCTGGAATTTGATCAGAGATGGCCACATCCCAAATTCCAACCCAATCTCTATAGTTTATTTTCACTTTAGCCATGGGTAAAATCACTGGAGGAGAACTTATTCCCTTGATGGTAACAGTCTGGTTTGGGAGAATTTGTTCTTTAGGAATCACTTCAGGATGACACAGGGTTATGTTAGAACAAGTATCAACCACTCCAACATAAGACTTTTCATTAATAAGAATCCTCTCACCAGGGTTCTGAACTAAAATATCTTCTGCCTTCACTAGAAAACAATGAACGACCTGAGCTAGTGGCAGATCAGAATTTTCTGTCGTGCCAGTTGCCATGGAGACAGAACCTTGGCCACGGCTTCCCTCAGAGGCCTCCACAGTTTCCAAGCAGTATACTTTCTTGGTCTGGCCACTCTCCACATTTTTAGGTTTATTTTTTGTACAATTGAATTGTAAATGACCGAACTCTCCGCAGTTATAACACTGTCTTCTTCACTCACTCTGAGGAGATCTGTTCCACTTTAACTTTTCCTCAGGGTTCATTTGGGTCTGAGAACTAGGCCGTGCTAATTTAGGTGAAGTACTACCCTGACCTTCTTTTCCTGTTGTTTTGCTGAGGTAATTTTTATTAAAGGGTTTCTTATTGTTGTCCCAGTTCTGCTTGTTAAAATTTACCTCAGAGAACCTGTGGTTTCGAATCTCCCCAGGGTAATCCGCTGTTTCACCTGCTTCTAATAGATTTTTGGGATTTTTGTCCTTGACTAAATAATGCAATTCCCCAGGCAAAATAGAATAAAATTGTTCCAACCCAATCACATTTTCCATCTGCTCCAGAGAAGTGACATTTTCAAGCTCCATCCACTTCTCCAAACATTGCAGCAGTTTAGCCCCTAGCTGAGAATAGGATTCCTCATGCCTTTTGGTAAGAGAATGAAATTTTTGCCTCAGGTGTTCTGCATTAATGCCAAATCTAGAATACACCAATTTTCTATAGGCTTCAAAATCTCTAGCCTGTTCTAGGGGAATTTGAGAATAAATCTCAAGCAAATCTCCACTTATTTGGGATCTCAGCACTATCATCCTTTCATCACCCCTGATATTAAAGTCCCACCAAGCACGTTCAAAGGAAATGAGGAAAGATTCTGGGCAGTCACCTTTTCTATATTGTGGAAATTTCTTCAGATCTATCTTTGAGAGATTTCCCTCATTAGTGCTGTTATTATTGTTGTTATTTTGAGAGGCTAATTCTAATCTTTTCATTTCCATTTGAAATTCCATTTGTTTTAACTCCATTAGTCTGTTTTCTTGCTCAGCTTTTCCTCTCATCTCTAGTTGTCTTTTTTCCTGCTCAAATGCCATTTGTCTGGCCTCTTGCTCAGCTCTGGCTTTTTCTCTAATTTCTAATTCCTTCAATTTAAATTCCTGTTGTAATTTCCCTTTTTCAAAATCCTGGGAGCCTAGATCCCTTTGTCTCTCTGAGGTATTTTCATCAGTCTCCTCCTGTTCTACTGGAGCTAAAGGATCTCCATTTCCCTCCATTTCTTGAGGTAATAAACTTTCTGCCTCTTGAGGATCATCAGTTTCCACAATTACTGGCTTTTTAGTTCTTTTGGGTGGCATATTTATCTGGGTTACTTAGTCTTGAGTGTGTTTATACTGATTATAAAAAGGACCTGTCTTTCTTCTAATTCCAGTCACTGAAATAAATTTCTATTTCAAGCCTCTGCTTTTCTTCTATTCCCTCAGATCTGTTCTGACCCCTGGCTTCTGCTTTTATCCACCAGCACTCCCTTCTCTCAGAGCCTTGGATCTTAAGCTAGCCACTAGGTCTCTCAAATCCTGAGGTAAAAACAGGAATTTTTTTTCTTCAGAGTCGTTCCCTATCTTATTCCCCCAGATCTGGGTTCAGAAGCCCTGCCACTAAGCTTTTCCCAAAAGCTCTAGCAGGTAACCTACTTCTTCGCCGCAGACCTCTGTCTAAAAGGTACCCTTGACTCAAAAAAAATTCTCTTTAAACTCAGGCTTTACTGGATTGCTTCGTATCCCACCGCTGGACACCAATTGTGACGTTTGCCCCTGGTTGCCCCTGGTTATCTTCCAACCACAGAGCACATGAAGGCAAACCAAACTCCTTTACACACGCTGCTACCAGTTGATCACTAAATCAACGTACTTTGCTTCAGAAAGATAAAGGTCCATTCATCACTGTCTTTTAAATAAAACAGGTTTATTGATTACAGATGTTTCTATAATAAATCATAAGTATCTTCTTCAGGTTTATCAAGCATCAATAACAATCTTCTATTTGATCCTACAGGTTACTATTCACTCTTCTGACTAATCACGCCTCAGATCTCCCAACTATCTCTCTCTCTCTCTAACACTCTCTCCACTCTGCTCTGACTCTCTTCTGACTGACTCTTCACTCTCAGGCTCCACCTTTTAATCTCTCTCTCGGCTCCGCCTCTCCACCACATCAGTGTAAACATGAATAATGCATGACATATTTAACATAACAAGGGTGAACGCCACAAGCCCACTTGTCACTTTTGTCCAGAATGATAAGGACTCTGAGTATTGACCATCTAACAGCTACAAATCCACTTAACAGTAACATCAGCCAGTTGAAAATACACCTTACAATAGCATAATCCTGCCCACATTTTACCTGCTTAGTCATAAGAAAACCATGAGGGTCCTCAACTCTACTGAAATCTAGGTAAAGTAATTCCACAGCCCTCCATTAAAACAGAAGGTATGGTTAATTTAGCATGACTTATTCCTGGCATCACTGTCAAACTAACTGGTTCATAGTTACAGGAATTCTCTTTTTTCCTCTTAGGGGATGAGGACCTACTCCTTTCTTGTTTTTTCTCTTGCTCTGAGCATAATAGAAAACCTCCTTTTTGTTATTTTTAACCTCTCTTGCAGTTCTCAGCTCCTTCCATTTCCTATCCATGCTCCTTTAGAATCTCTATTAATCTGCAACTCCTTGTGCAGTCACCCTCCCCCCGTTCCTTTAGATGCCTCCAAGTCTCCTTCCTTGTAGCAGTTGTTTGTGATTGAGCCTTCAGCACCTCATCTTTAAGAAACTCCCATCCATTGTGAATTCCCTTGAGTATTTCTCATTCAGTATCCACGTAAGTTTTTTTTTAAATCAATGGCTGAAATCGTGTTGCTTAGCATTGCAAGTTCCATTACAGGAGGGTCACTGAATCAGCAGGGATTTGGTGTGTCAACTCCTTCATTAAGTTCCATTGATTCAAACTGGCCTACTCTAGTTGTGACTTACTATGCTAAAGTAAGTTGCTACTAGAGTAGGCCATTTGAATCAATGTAGTTTCCAGAGAAGTTGACTCATCAAGTCCCCACTGATTCTATGAGCCTATTCTAGTGTGACTTACTATGCCAAGTAACAGGATTTCAGCCATTGTGTTCAGAGTGCGTATTGAAATCCTTCCCTTACCTCATCAAAATAAGTCATAAGATGAGTGATCACTTTCATCCAATGTTCCCACAAGTTCCACTTTTTAACCAGTTTTTCTCCATTGGCAAGGAACAGTTCCAGGAAAATTGATCCCCTTGTAACTTCTTCCACCTTCTGGAAAATGTGTATAAGCAAGGAAAGTGGTTTGAAGCTTAGATTCTTCACAGAGCTGGACTTTTAACATTTAACAGGGTAGTTGAAGTCTCCCATTCCTACTGTATCTCTTGGCTCTGAACATTTAGTAATCTGATCTAGGAGGCCATCATCCAAGTATTTAGTCTCATTTGGAGATTTTGTAACAGACTCCCATAGTCACGTCACTGTTGTTTCTGCCTCACTGGATTTTTAGCCACATGCTCTCCACTGCCTTCCATGCTCTAAGTAATAAATCTCCTACCCATTGTACACATCCTTCACAGATATTGCTCCTCTCCTCTCTTTAGTTATTCTTTTTTAATGAGTTATACATTTAAAATACTATATTTCAGTTAAAAATCTTATCCCACCATAATTCAATAATTCCTGTTAAATCATATTTACCTTCCAGTGCTAAGAGTGCAAACTCATCTTGTTTCTTTGCAATCAGTATATGGGTCATTTCCTGTGCATTGAAACCACAGGTCATTCACTTCAGCTGCTTCCTTACAGTCTTTTTTTCATTGAGTAATGGGTTCCTAGACCCCATTCCAGTTTCTGGTGTATCACTGACACTCTTGTCCTTGGTATTTCATGCTCCTCTATTTTCTGGAATGACACTCCCAGGATTCAGTTTAAAGCTAGTAAACATGTTCTTTCAAATGCCTGTGAGGTTCAACCTATCTCTTACTATGAAGCCTTCTTCATGGATGCATGGGTCATAGCTGAAGATGCCAAATTCTTCGTTTTTGTCAGTTTCCAATATTTTGATCTATCTTCCTGAACCTTCAACACTATATTTATTAATATAATATTACTAAAATAATACATTGGTGTCCAATTAGGGAATAGTGCCTTTGCAGACAGAATAGACTAGGGGGAAGATATCTATGACATGTCACATTTTTTCTGCAACCTATGGTTGAGCCTATGGGTGGGTTTGAACATGTTTATGAGTAATCTGGTGAGAAAGGCCAGATTACTCATAAACATGTCCAAACTTGCTTATGGATTCAAACGTACGTTGCAGAGAAAATGTGAAATGTCATAGAAATTCTCCCCCTAGTTATGACTAATGATGTTTGATGTTTGACATTTAATGCTTTAAAAATAATATTAAGAAAGTTTTGCCTCATGAAATACCGAGGACAAGAGTGTCAGTGAATTCAAAGAGGGTGTGCTTTCTTTTTCATATGACTGTATGTTTAAGCAATATATATAGTAGATAGCTGGCTGGAGAGCTCAGTGAATTAGACTGTGGAACCTGAGGTTGGGAGTTCAATTCCCCACAGTTCATCCCAGAAGATACAGCCTCTTGGGCAAGATGCACAATCCCAGGATGCTTCCAGAAGAAGGGAATGGTCAACCAATTCTGAGTACTCTCTACCTAGGAAACCCTGAAAAGGGTCACCATAAGTCAGAGTTGACTTTAGGACACACAATTATTATTAAGCAAAAATAATAACAACAAATTAACCTCTAATGGTTAAAATTCCTGAATTCTTTTGAAACTCTGAATGGGCAGAGCTAATGGTGAGGGCTGATGGGAGTTGTGGACCAGCAGCATCTAGAGGTCACACCTTCCATGCAGCAGATCTGCATGGTGTGGACTAATCTATGCAAGAGGAGAACCTGAAGCCAGAAAGAGCTTGAAAGGTGGCATGCAAGTTCTCTCTAGCCCCGTGGTTCTCTGGACAAACTCCTGAACTATCAGCAAATGAAGAAATGTTAAGCAGCCACCACTCTCTCTTAACTCATATCATGATTTCAATCAAATTTGATATGATAGTTTTTGAATCTACATAGTGGCGGTCAACTTCAAGAAAGAAAAGCACAGAGCAATTTGATCTTTTAGTAAAAGCTGCCAGGAAAGTCATAGCGGAGCCTTTCTGAAGAGTTTGTCCAATTAGTCCTTAAAAGCATTTTAATTTGTAGCTATTCTAGTTCTTCCTTAGTACTTAGGCATGTAATTTGTGGGGTAATGTTTTTTTAAGGCTAGTATTAAACCATAAAAGGAACAATTCAAGGTTAGAAAGGTTAGGGCATTATGTCCAGATTAGTTTTTATCAGATGACCTGCAATATAAAAATGCCTTTAAGTGCCTTCATTAAAAGAGAGGCCAGAACCAGGCTAAACTTTCAACCTCCAGTTATATTAACTAATTAGGCGGCCACATGCCACAAAATGATAAATGATTTTTATCTGCATTATAACATCACATGAAAAGAATACCTTGTCAGCACAGCTTGTAATGATCTGCCTGAGGAATGTGAATACACCCTGCAAGATTGTACCATTTTCTTCAGATCTTTAATCAATTTCTAATTATTCTAGAAAATTAATACACTGCGGGCATCACACTGAGTTTAGGCTCTTTTATACTGATCTAATTCTCCCTTGTCCTCTTCCTCATTGACTGAAGTTTCTTTCTTGGTATCTGAGGAAAGTCCCTCTGAACTGTGAAAATAATTTATTTCCACAGGCAACAGATGAGCAAAAAAAACTTGCTTCAGAGCCAAAGTAAATTATATATTTAGTGGCTGAAACTGTCTTGTGCAGCTACACATATGTAGTGTGAAGCTAAGGAAGTGGTAGGGAAAAAAATCATGCCAGAGAGGAAGTAATGTCCCCAAAGCACTTCTGCAGGCATGTCACACAACAATCTGTAGTGAACTATGTGACTGATTCTGCAGCTGCAGTACAAGCCATGCAAATGTGAACCACACAATCAAAAATGTAACTGTGATGTGAACCATGCACCCACAATTCACAATGCTAGTAGCCTGGGTGTAAAGCCTGGCACATTCTACAGATGTAACATTTTGTTATACCAAGATCAACATGATTTCAGCTGGTATGCTTTAAGAGGCACTAACCAAAGTGTCAAATGACAGCTATGGCATGTGGTTTTCTTCACTTCTGTATCCAATATTCAGCATGTTTCATTTTGCAATTGGCATTGGAAAGGAAACATTTATCTGTGAAGAAATCCTACAGTGGAAAAGAATTTACTGAATATGGGGAGACACATTCCTTTTTATATCTGTTGTTGTTGTTTAGTCGTTAAGTCGTGTCTGACTCTTCGTGACCCCATGGACCAGAGCACGCCAGGCCCTCCTGTCTTCCACTGCCTCCCGGAGTTGGGTCAAATTCATGTTGGTAGCTTCAATGACACTGTCCAACCATCTCGTCCTCTGTCGTCCCCTTCTCCTCTTGCCTTCACACTTTCCCAACATCAGGGTCTTTTCCAGGGAGTCTTCTCTTCTCATGAGATGGCCAAAGTATTGGAGCCTCAGCTTCAGGATCTGTCCTTCCAGTGAGCACTCAGGGTTGATTTCCTTCAGAATGGATAGGTTTGATCTCCTTGCATTCCAGGGGACTCTCAAGAGTCTCCTCCAGCACCACAATTCAAAAGCATCAATTCTTCGGCGGTCAGCCTTCTTTATGGTCCAGTTCTCACTTCCATACATCGCTACTGGAAAAACCATAGCTTTCACTATGCGGATCTTTGTCGGCAAGGTGATGTCTCTGCTTTTTAAGACGCTGTCTAGGTTTGTCATTGCTTTCCTCCCTAGAAGCAGGTGTCTTTTAATTTTGTGACTGCTGTCACCATCTGCAGTGATCATGGAGCCCAAGAAAGTAAAATCTGTCTCTGCCTCCATATCTTCCCCTTCTATTTGCCAGGAGGTGATGGGACCAGTGGCCATGATCTTAGTTTTTTTGATGTTGAGCTTCAGACCAGTTTTGGCGCTCTCCTCTTTCACCCTCAGTAAGAGGTTCTTTAATTCCTCCTCACTTTCTGCCATCAGAGTGGTATCATCTGCATATCTGAGGTTGTTGATATTTCTTCCGGCAATCTTAATTCCGGTTTGGGATTCATCCAGTCCAGCCTTTCGCATGATGTATTCTGCATGTAAGTTAAATAAGCAGGGGGACAGTATACAGCCTTGTCGTCCTCCTTTCCCAATTTTGAACCAATCAGTTGTTCCATATCCAGTTCTGACTGTTGCTTCCTGTCCCACATAGAGATTTCTCAGGAGATGGATAAGGTGGTCAGGCACTCCCATTTCTTTAAGGACTTGCCATAGTTTGCTCTGGTCCACACAGTCAAAGGCTTTTGCGTAGTCAATGAAGAAGAAGTAGATGTTTTTCTGGAACTCTCTGGCTTTCTATTTATTTATTTATTTATTTCTTACATTTTTATCCCGCCCATCTAGTCGTTTCTCCATAATCCAGCACATGTTAGCAATTTGGTCTCTAGTTCCTCTGCCCCTTCGAAATCCAGCTTGTACTTCTGGGAGTTCTCAGTCCACATACTGCTGAAGCCTTCCTTGTAGGATTTTGAGCATAACCTTGCTAGCGTGTGAAATGAGTGCAATTGTCCGGTAGTTGGAGCATTCTTTGGCACTGCCCGTCTTTGGGATTGGGATGTAGACTGATCTTTTCCAATCCTCTGGCCACTGCTGAGTTTTCCAAACTTGCTGGCATATTGAATGTAGCACCTTAACAGCGTCATCTTTTAAGATTTTAAATAGTTCAACTGGAATGCCATCACCTCCACTGGCCTTGTTGTTAGCCATGCTTTCTAAGGCCCATTTGACTTCACTCTCCAGGATGTCTGGCTCAAGGTCAGCAGCCACACTATCTGAATTGTCCAGGACATCCAGATCTTTCTGGTATAATTCCTCTGTGTATTCTTGCCACCTCTTCTTGATGTCTTCTGCTTCTGTTAGGTCCCTACCATTTTTGTCCTTTAACATGTCCATCTTTGCACAAAATGTTCCTTTAATATCTCCAATTTTCTTGAACAGATCTCTGGTTTTTCCCTTTCTATTATTTTCCTCTATTTCTTTGCACTGTTCATTTAAGAAGGCCCTTGTGTCTCTCCTTGTTATTCTTTGGAAGTCTGCATTTCATTTTCTGTAACTTTCCCTATCTCCCTTGCATTTTGTTTCCCTTCTCTTCTCTGCTATTTGTAAGGCCTCGTTGGACAGCCACTTTGCTTTCTTGCATTTCCTTTTCTTTGGGATGGTTTTTGTTGCTGCCTTCTGTACAATGTTACGAGCCTCCATCCATAGTTCTTCAGGCACTCTGTCCACCAAATCGAGTTCCTTAAATCTGTTCTTCACTTCCACTGTGTATTCATAAGGGATTTGGTTTAGATTATACCTGACTAGCCCAGTGGATTTTCCTACTTTCTTCAGTTTAAGCTTGAGTTTTGCTATAAGAAGCTGATGATCAGAGCCACAATCAGCTCCAGGTCTTGTTTTTGCTGACTGTATAGAGCTTCTCCATCTTTGGCTGCAGAGAATATAATCAATCTGATTTCGGTATTGCCCATCTGGTGATGTCCATGTGTAGAGTTGCCTCTTGTCTTGTTGGAAAAGAGTGTTTGTGATGACCAGCTTGTTCTCTTGACAAAACTCTATTAACCTTTGCCCTGCTTCATTTTGAACTCCAAGGCCAAACTTACCTGTTGTTCCTTGCCCCCCCAGTCCCGGAATAAAGACGCGAGACAGTGATATGGATTAAATACGGGCCACACTTTATTAATTCAAATCAAATCAATCTATATCTTCAAACATTATCAAAAGAGGGGGCCTGCTGTAGTGCGGAAACAGGAGAAGGCGGGGGTATCCCAATACCCCCTGATCCGCCATTGGGCGAGTCCCCGGCCCCAGGTTCCAGCGGTCTTAAAGACAGCAGGAACCCGACCGGCCGCTAATAAACACCCCAGACCTCAAGACATCTTTAATTGATGACTGTTGGTCCGAAAGTGGCCCAGCGCATCATCCCCGCACCGGCCCTGTAATCGCACGATCCGCAGAGCCGGGAGGTCGGATGCGCTGTTGGCTTACCTGAATTACAAACGGGACACACCGAGACTACCTGTTTTTCCGCACTACCCGCCAGTGTGACCAAAATCAACCACCAAAAATGCCAACAACCCTTCTCCAGTGTGGGATAGGCGAAAAATCCCCACATCCAAAAGCCAATCAGGATGAAGGTCAAAAATTCCTATCCGGCCCCTAAAAGGCGACCATAAAAATCACACTAGAAATAGGGAGGGCGGGTGGGTGCCCAAACAGGAAAGAGGGCGATCAAGGGGGAGTGCTTCCTTAAATAACCGCACTCCCCTACTCAAACCAGTCACGTGACCCGGGACAGTCTCACGCCATCCAGGACGGTGGGGCAAACATCAGCTACGCTGTTCCAGGGCGGCGGACCGCCCGTCCAGCGGCTGAAACCTTGCCCCCCCAGTCCCGGAATAAAGACGCGAGACAGTGATATGGATTAAATACGGGCCACACTTTATTAATTCAAATCAAATCAATCTATATCTTCAAACATTATCAAAAGAGGGGGCCTGCTGTAGTGCGGAAACAGGAGAAGGCGGGGGTATCCCAATACCCCCTGATCCGCCATTGGGCGAGTCCCCGGCCCCAGGTTCCAGCGGTCTTAAAGACAGCAGGAACCCGACCGGCCGCTAATAAACACCCCAGACCTCAAGACATCTTTAATTGATGACTGTTGGTCCGAAAGTGGCCCAGCGCATCATCCCCGCACCGGCCCTGTAATCGCACGATCCGCAGAGCCGGGAGGTCGGATGCGCTGTTGGCTTACCTGAATTACAAACGGGACACACCGAGACTACCTGTTTTTCCGCACTACCCGCCACAGCATAAGGACTAGCCTAGCTATGTCCTATGCCCGCCACAGAGCCCCTCGAGCTCGACAAGCAGGCCCCCTTCAGGAATATGTCCATACCTGCATCAGACAGGTGGACACCATCGCTTTGGAAAATTCAGTGTTGCTTAATTGGATCCTATGGTGAAAAATCACCGATCTGAGGCCGCCGCTGCAGACACCTCTACAACTTGTGTTAACGCCCCGCAGGGCCTTGTTAACATCACCAATATTCCGGGCGCCTCGTCAGGCTAACCGCGGAATGATCGTGGACGACACGATCCGCATCGCAGGATAACGAGGCCGCCGCTGCAGACACCTCTATCACATCTGTTAACGCCCCACGGGCCTTGTTAACATCGCCAATATTCCGGGCGCCTCGTCAGGCTAACCGCGGAATGATCGTGGATGACACGATCCGCATTGCATGATAACGAGGCCGCCGCTGCAGACACCTCTATCATATCTGTTAACGCCCCACGGGCCTTGTTAACATCGCCAATATTCCGGGCACCTCCTCAGGCTAACCGCGGAATGATCGTGGACCACACGATCCACATCGCAGGATACCTGGCATTCAACCAGTAAGGTCTCGCAGAATGTCCAGGATCAATACCTTACCTGATGATCCAGACAGAACATTGTCTCCAAGGTAAATTACAAGAACATCTGGTGGAGACTGGTCAAATGCTGTCATCGTGCCAAGTTGGATCCACTGCTTGCCACACAGGCTATGTGTGCATGTGCTCAAAGCTCTAGATCGCTCCCACATGGGGATGAGGCAGCATAGTACTCTGCCCAATAAACAAACTATATCCAACGGTCCTTATGTGCTTCTGCCTTCACACCCTAACGAACCTGCAATGACATAAATGTCCTCTGCCTACAATATGTTAGATAGGGTTCAGAGGTACGTCCGAGAACTAAAAGAAGACCACTGGCCTAGCTATTCAATTTGGTCAATGCTATACCTAGGGCTGTTGCTGTAGATGCCACTCCAGTCCTAAAAGAGTGAGTCACCACATCCTATGCCCTTAACCCGAACCTTGTCCAACTCTAGCTTTGTCAATTTTTTAACTGATGTTTAGTCACGATGACTTAACAGTGTGTTGGAGAAATTATCCTACTTCTTAGCCCCTAGGTTCGATAAATGCCTACATGGCCGTAACGAGGCAGGTGCTCAATACCGCCATGCCCCAAGACCAACTGCTTCCCGTTGCCTATTTGATCAGCCTTGGATCGCCCAATAGTGATTCTAAATGACCATCCTGGACTCAAATGTCCTGTCTCTGTAAGGCTATCGAGAGGTGTCTGCCTTCATTCCTGCCACTAACTCACTGGTCCTGAGGGCACCGAAAATTGCTATTAAGGTAGCTTGTCTTAAACAAATGCCATCACAAAATTATCTCTACAACTGTCCCGTTGCTCACATATGCGCTCCATAAGAGATAGGGAAGTAGGTGTTCTGATCAAAAACACCCTCCCCCACTCCTTAGGCCACCCCTACTAACCTTTTCTGTATCCTATAATCCCGTGAAATATCCCTATCCAGTTATATTTGCTTGAAAAGCCAGCACCGACAGCCTACCTTGAAATGGTGCCTGGAGCTAACTTTTTCGTATGAAGGAACATTATAAATTGCTGCAATTATTCTACTGGAGCCAGCCAAACCTGCTCCAGTTCCAGCAACCTAGTACTCTGGAATCCTCTTCACACCACTCCGCCAGACCCCCGAAGGAAGAAATTCTGGCAGCTCCCTAACATCTGGGGCAAACGCCCTAACAGCTCGATCTACTGGCGTGAGAGAGCCTCGGCCATTCTGTTATCTAAACCAGGTGCATGGCAGGCATACGCTATTATAATAAATCGCAATGCTCATGGAGTAAAAGTACTAACTAAACCCATCACGCTCTCGTAATCTGACGAGAGGTTGTATATAAAGCAGACAACCATTTGGTTGTTAAACCAAAAAATGGACCATTTAATTTGACCACTCTTCCGCCCAGAGCCACAAGACCCTTCCAAGTTTACCTGAAAATCCACTTCCAGGCTGAAATTAAATCTACAAAAGGAGGCCATATTAAAATTCTCAAGGAAATGTATTCATACAAGGAGATCTTCCTTCATACCTTTGTCACTCTGGTCCTCTGCATGGGCTGCTTAAGGCCCTTCAGCATTGCAGGGACGCCATAGGAAAGCACGGGCCAGTGCTACTACTCTGCACGCGAAGCTTAAATGCCCCGCTATCCTTGTAACTCCGTAAAAGATGCTTTCCCTACATAGGCAATCCTAACTCTAACTTTAAGGTCAACCCCATTCTACCATGAGGCATCTGTGAAGTTTGCTGCAGCGTGTCGAGATCAATCAAGAGGTGTATCTAAAAGCGCACAGTTCCGGAGGGATGGCATCGTAACTGACATTCCCTCCGGATAGGACAGGTGATGCATTAATTAAAATCACCGGGTGCCTTGGTTACTATTCTTAAAGAGAAAACGCTCGATTATGCCATGGGCTGCTCAGAAAAAAGGGGTCCTAGGACCCTACCTTCCTACACCTCTTTATCAATTTTACAATAGCCTCCAAGCCAGCTATCGACTGGAGGCTTTTAGCCAAAGCTTTACGTTCAACTATTGCAGGGGTTCTAAACCCGTATCAATACCCTAAAGTAAGTACTGCACGCCCTCCATGTGAGATATGTCCGTAACCAAGCTTCCAGCACTTCACTCTAATTGGGCTGGTTCCCCTTGCCAGGGGTATCCCCGCCACCGCTAGGCTTTTGCCTCCTCCTATTCCCTTGTTCTGACTCTGGGAACCCGCTTTAATATAGATAAAATTCGAATGCTGCCCACCGCAAGTGATGCATTCATGCCGAAACTTACATGGCCTTCTGGAACAAACAAACAAACAAACAAACAAAACCCGTGGAGTTGTATGCGAAACATGGCAGACGGGGCGGAAGTGCCTACCCTGCTACAAGGTGGGGAGTTTGTGAGGTAACAATTTTTCTGTTTAGATGGCCGCTATCAATTCTGTCTGCTGTATTGGGCCTAGCCAGGGTCATGTGTTGTAACCACAAACCTGGCTGCGGCTCATCCCGACGCAGGTCGGGCTGAATGGAAATATTGAAGCAGTGCGAAAGTTCTCCAAGGCTGAGCCTTCACTAGTACTCCAGCATAGATAAGTTATTTTTTATTTTATTTTTTCCAACGGCTAGAGTAGTTCCCATAAGGCAAAGCCGCTGAGGGAACGGTATTGTAGCCTGTCTTTGGCACTGACGGGTATTGCCACTCAATGGTGGTAGTCCCTACATTGGCTGTACCTGCAGCCAGAGGAGCTGCAGATGACGTACTCCATCCACAAAGTGTGTATTAGCATAAGGCCAATCTACACTGGGTAACCCCGTGGGCGGTACAGTGTAGGGTGTGAATGTGGCATGTGCATAAAGAGAACCGCAGGCCCCTGGCTAAGCCGGCGGGGTTGTTTGTGTGCAGTGCGCAGCTGAAGACTCACCGAATGATGCAGCAGCTGTGCTGGAATCATCCAACACTGTGATGTGCTACCACCCGCCTCATCTGTCACGTCGTACCCGACCTGTGGCACAGCACTTGCTCCAGACGTCCCCATGCCGGATACCCTTCCACACCTTCTGACACTGGAGACCTTGGGGGTAGCTGAAGCTCCTTCTGATACCGCAGCCTCCTTGACCTAAGGGACCTGTACAGCTTCTAAGGCAACAAAACGCTCCATCAAATCTTGAGCCAAAGATTTCAAATTAGCCTTCCGCCGGGCCTTAGTGTCCCTAGCCAAACTGCGAGGAGAAACCTCGTGTTGCTGAGGTGTTTGTTTTGCCAACCTCTGCGCCTCTAGGGCCGAATTTTTTATTTTGTAATTTCCTCACATCGGCCATGATTCCTCAGAAGAGGATGATTGTTCAGGTGATACCTGTTTACAGGTCACTTTTAGCTGGTTTATTATTATTATTATTATTATTATTATTATTATTATTATTATTATTATTATTATTATTATTAAATTTATACCGCGCCCCTTCGTGGGAGTCATTATGACCCAAATTGGCCTAAGGTTATACTCACCTGTTCAGTATGAGCTATCACTCCTTAACTGCCCACTAATAACCCTTCTTATCTTATCACAAAAGTCTTATCAACCAACCCCTAGATGGCGCCCTATCAAGCTTATCCCTATACCTATATAATGGGATAAAATATTAATGATAATTTATAATCCAATATCCACTGTGAATCAAGTTATGAAACCTAATGAATTCTAGTAATTATGTAATACCAAATTGATTTATAGAATTTTATTCAGTAATTAAAACTAAAAACCTTTGAAGCTAACCCCCCCAATTAATTCTATCAGCTAATTATATTCGAATTTATTCCTTTCTTAATCTAAGTATTGATTTAAGATATTCAAATTAAAACAATAATCAATAAATTCCACCAGTCTATAAATAATATTATCTTAGCAATTAAGCTGTAATTAAATTTATTCTATATAAAACCACACAATGTAATTAATATTATATATTACACTTAACAATTAGTCTGTAAATATATATATATATATATATATATTCTATGTAGCCAGCCAATAAACAACCTTATATATTAATTATTATTAACTATTACTAATTAACCTGTGATTAAATTTATTAAATATAAACTGGGCAATAATACTATTACCCTATATCACTGCTAACAACCCTCAGTCGTTGCCAATAACAAACCGGTAAGTCAAAATGGCGGGCGAGATAAAAAAGGCGCGAAAAGTGCAACCAATAGGCGTCCCCTGGGCAATAATACCCCTTATTAATAATAACTTAAACAGCACAGAAAACAAATGAACACATAATGCATTAGCTCAGGAGATGCCTAGAAACGTTCACCCAGCCAAAGTAAACTACAGTGTGGTGAACTAAAACGGATCGTCCCGTCGCACCACGGCGGGCGGGAACCCGCCCCGCCGCTTCTCGCCTCTCTCACCCTTAACACCCAATAAATACTCCAATAAATCTAATAATAAAAGCTTCTAAGTCAACAAACACAGGAAAACCCTCAAGTCTTAGTATCAAGCAGCAAAGATCGCTAATAAAGTCTAAACTAAACAATATTTAAACAAAAACAAACAGCTCGCCCCCACGGTCCGCGCCGCGCCGCCGCCGCCGCGGGCGCGAAACCACGCCGCTGTTTCTCGCCTCTCTCGCCCTTAAGTAAATTAAAGAAAACAATAATAAATCAATAAATCCTTAAACAGGATTCTAAACTAAACGATACAACCCAGGGAGGGAGCGAAAAGTCGCCCTCCCGTCATGAACTGCCACCGCTTTGTTCCTCTGTCAAGCTAACGCAACCGTTCTTTCCAAGCCCCGACACTCCGTCCTCTTCGGTGCCCAAACAGGAAAGAGGGCGATCAAGGGGGAGTGCTTCCTTAAATAACCGCACTCCCCTACTCAAACCAGTCACGTGACCCGGGACAGTCTCACGCCATCCAGGACGGTGGGGCAAACATCAGCTACGCTGTTCCAGGGCGGCGGACCGCCCGTCCAGCGGCTGAAACCTTTTATCTCTTGACTCCCTACTTTAGCATTCCAGTCCCCTATAATGAGAAGAACATCTTTCTTTGGTGTCAGTTCTAGAAGGTGTTGTAGGTCTTCATAGAATTGGTCAATTTCAGCCTCTTCAGCATCGGTGGTTGGTGCATAAACTTGGATTACTGTGATTGGATTACAAGGTCTGCCTTGGATTCGTATTGAAATCATTCTATCATTTTTGAGATTATATCCCAGTACAGCTTTCCCCACTCTTTTGTTGACTATGAGGGCTACTCCATTTCTTCTACGGGATTCTTGCCCACAATAGTAGATATGATAATCGTCTGAATTGAATTCGCCCATTCCCGTCCATTTTAGTTCACTGACGCCCAGGATGTCAATGTTGATTCTTGCCATCTCCTGTTTGACCACATCCAGCTTACCAAGGTTCATAGATCTTACATTCCAGGTTCCTATGCAGTATTTTTCTTTGCAGCATCGGACTTTCCTTTCACTTCCAGGCACGTCCGCAGCTGAGCGTCCTTTCGGCTTTGGCCCAACCACTTCATTAGCTCTGGAGCTACTTGTCCTTGTCCTCCGCTCTTCCTCAGTAGCATGTTGGACGCCTTCCGACCTGAGGGGCTCATCTTCCAGCGTCATATCTTTTAGCCTTTTGTTTCTGTCCATGGAGTTTTCTTGGCAAAGATACTGGAGTGGCTTGCCAGTTCTTGCTCCAGGTGGATCACGTTTAGTCAGAACTCTCCACTATGACCTGTCCGTCTTGGGTGTCCCTGCACGGCATAGCCCATAGCTTCTCTGAATTACTCAAGCCCCTTCGCCACGACAAGGCAGCAATCCATGAAGGGGTTTTATATCTAGTTTGACTCTAAGAGAACTCCAGTCTCTTGGACTCACATATATATATACACACACCATCCAGGGAGGAGCCCAAAGACTTGGGATCAGTCCACTTCAGCTTGAGCCACAGCAGTACTAAGTCACCTCATATTAAGAAGCAAATGAAATATTTCTCAGGTGGGAATATTCACTCTCAATTAATTCTTCATCCAAAGTGTTTGGATAACCCTAATGATTAGTAGCTTCCCATTTCTAAACTAAGCTAAAACTAATTCATCCATGATTCATGTAGGACCATTACTTAGCAACTACTGTAGGTGCAAAAGCCAGCAGAACTGATTTATCCAAGGTGGCAATGGGATGGATGTGCACAACTTGGCCACCGAGGCCTCTTTAAAATATTTTTCAGTTCTCTTGCAGGAGAAGGAATGACTGTTTTTTGTCTCCAGCCTTAGTGTCTCTCATGCAACATTATCCAGAAATACACTTAAGTAGTTCCCACAAACTTCAATAAGAGTAGCATATGCTGCCTAATATCAAGAATACCTTGGAGAACATTGCAGATCAGGACTGAAGCATAATATTTCAAACACTTAAGTACCAGAAATAATTTGTGGGTAACAGTGAAAAAGAAGATATGAATAGAAGCAGAGGAACAAGATGTTCTTAAAGCATTATGGGAATTTGATTTGGGAAGGGAAATAAGTACTGAGGTAAAGAAAAATATATGGTATCAAATAATATTAAAGTGTAAGTCTATAAGGATAAAGGAAAAATTTATAAATTAGTCTGGAGATGGTATTTAACACTAGTGAAATTAAATCATATAGATACGAAATAATCAAATTTGCAGATGAAACAAAATTGAGTGGAATGACTAATACCCTAGAAGACAGAAACAAAATTCAAAATGATCTAGATAGGCTTGAGCATTGGGCTGAAAACAACAGAATGAAATTGAACAGAAATAAGTGCAAAGTTCTACTTGGGGGGTGGGGACGAGAACAAATGCATGATGGAGGATACCTGGCTCAGCAATACTACAAGTGAGAAGGATCTTGAAATTGTCGTAGATCGCAAGCTGAATATGAGCCAACTGTGTGATGTGGCTACAAAAAAGGCAAATGCTTTTTTAGGCTGCATTAGTAGAAGTATAGTTTCCAAATCCAGTGAAGCACTAGTTCCCCTCTATTTGGCACTGGTTAGGCCTCACCTTGAGTATTGTGTCCAGTTCTGGACATCACACTTCAAGAAGGATGCTGACAAATTGGACCAAGTTCAGAGGAGGGCAACAAGGATGATTAGGGGGCTGAAATGATTATTGGGATGATTATTAGGACTGTTTTTTAACTGGGCATGTATAGCCTTGAGAAGAGAAGACTGAGGGGTGATATGATAGCACTTTTCAAATACTTGAAAGGCTGTCATACAGAGGAGGGGCAGGATCTGTTCTCCATCAACCCAGAGTGAGGACATGCAACAATGGGCTCAAGTTACAGGAAGCCAGATTTTGGTTGCATGTCAGGAAAAACTTCCTAACTGTTAGAGCAGTACAGCAATGGAACCAATTACCTCTAGAGGTGGTGAGCGCTCCAACACTGGAGCCATTCACGAGAAACTTAGACAACCACCGGGCAGAAATCCTTTGATTTGTATTCCTGCATTGAACAGGGGGTTGGACTCAATGGCCTTAGAGACCCCTTCCAACTTCATGATTCTATGAATCTATGATTCTTTTGTAATTTATGTTGGAGAAGATGTCAGGAAGTAGGTACTTATTTCTGTATGTGGTGGAAATGTAAGAATGTAAGAATATATTGAAATTACTGAGGCTGGCCTTTAAGAAAATAAATAAATAAGTAAATTAAATATAGAGATTGGCCCAATATTTGATAAGAAGCAATGGAGCTGGGCAACAAAAGAACTAATTTCAAATTTATTAACAACAGCAAGATTAATGGTAGCAAGAAATTGGAAAGTCAAGCACTATTTTCAGTTAGATGAATTGTATAAAGAAGTTTGGAATACAGCTATTGATGATAAATTAACTAACATGTAATATGAAAACTAAAAAGAGCTTGCTACATAAGAATATCTGTATTGATATATGGGGAGAATTTATGGATACGCAACTCTGCTGCCCCTTGTCTCCCAATACTGAGGAAGCTGTCAGAACCCTTGAACATTGAGAATAATGGGCTGGATAAGAATGAACAAGTTGAAATTAAACCCTGACAAGACAGAGGTGCTGCTGGTTAATAGGAAGTCAAATTCAGGAACTAGTATTCAACCTGTACTACAAGGAGTTGTGCTTCCTGACAGGTCAGGTTCATGGTGTGGGAGTGTTCCTTGATTTGACAACCTCCCTCAATTCTTAGGTGGTAGCAGTGAAGAGGAGTGCCTTTGCACAACTCTAGTTAGTGTGCCAACCACAACCTTTCCTGAATCAACCTGACTTAGCAGTTGTTATTCATGACAAAGGTACATCACATCCTGACTACTACAATGTGCTGTAGGTGGGGGCTACCTGTGAAGAGGGGCAAGGATCTTCAGCTGCAACAGTTGGGTTGCTAACTAGTGCATGGTATCATGATAATAGGACCCTCAATACTGAAAGACCTGCAGCGGTTTTGAGTTGCTTATGAGGCACAATTCAAGGTATTGGTTTTAACCTTTGAAGCTGTAAGCAGCTTAGCACTTGGCTATCTAAGGGATCCCCAACCTCACCTCTTCAGATGTTATGATCTTCAGGAGAGAGTCTCTTAAAAATATCAACAATTCCAGAGGTCCGCCTAACAAGTAAGCAGGGGAGGGCCTTTTCTGTGTGAGTCCGAAACTGTGGGATGCACTCCCTTCTGAGTTGCAATCTGTTACCACTCTGACTAAAAGGAACAGTAAAAACACATATTTGTAGACTGCCGTATGATGTCTAACCTGTCCTGCAGTGTTGTTTTTAACTATCTTTTCTTGATTTAATGGCTTCAATGCATTTACTTGATTTTAATGGTTTTTACAGTGGGGTTGGTTTACATGATCTTATAATTCTTTAGTTAATTTTGGTTTTACTTGTTTTATTCTCTTGAGAAATTTTATCACTATTTTTTAGTGGAAAGACACAATATAAATGTAATAAACAAATATCAAAACATAAACTTCATTCTGCGTATCAAATCAGAGAATCTAACCTTAATTCCTGTTTGTCACTTGATTATCTCACAATTAGAATTCCGTGGCAAAGCCCTAGATATCTAGAGAGATGAGACAGACAGGCAGAGAAACCAGATAAGCTATACTTATCCAAACACCCTTAACATAGTGTTTCTCGGGTTGCTCAATTTCACCACAACATGGTTTTTTGTTACTTCCTAAACCAGGAGTGGATGGGATGTCGATCACATTTTGCTCTTGGACCATTGTCTAATTATTGCTTGCTTTTCTATGTGCAGGTTACAGGACTGTTGCAAACCACTGGGTATTCCTTTACCTGATCCAGCATGGTGCTTCTTATCTTCCTCAGGAAGACTGGATGTGCAGGATGGCTTATGCTGTTTCTTATTAAAATTAGTAAAATTAAAGAGTGGCAATTGACTTGTTATCATACATTGGTGGATTATAATTTAAAAAGTGTCAACCATGTGTGTTTGAAATGAGCCCCCACTCCAAATAAACCACCATTTCTACAGGTAAGGGATCATGAGATGAAAAAGGAGGGAAAGGGACATGACTAACAAAGGGTCTTTTCCACCACGGAGCATTTGTTTCCCCACTTGTGCCAATGGAGTGCACAGCATACTGGGATCGGCATCCAAAAGCAGCTGAACCAGTGAGATACTACAGTGTGGAAAGGAGAACTGTATTGCCTTTCTTTATAAAAGGAGCACACAAAATGGATCATTTTCAAGATGAGAAATATGCCTCCTAGGCTATAGTCTGATTTATTCTAAGCCCCCCCCCCAAAAAAAAATCCTGTTTCAAAAGGACAACAGTAAATTATAGTAATCCAATAATTATCCTAAAGTCAGACTAAATGTTTTGAAAATGGTGAACATTTTAAGGAAAATCCCCACAGAATGGTCTGTCTTGCAAAAGTGAATGCTCTTGCTGCTTATTGCTTTCAGGGGAGAGAGAACCATCAAGTAACAATAGGTCTCACCCGTCCTCCTTTCCCCACCCCTTCCTTGCTTCTTAGTGTAGCATGGAGAAAATAATGAGAAATCTGGGCATGTAAATGGTAAATGAAAGGAGCGTTATGCCATTCTGTAGTCTGGCTTCCTGCCCATAAGTACCAGTTAATCGTTTTTGCAGTGATCTGGTTCAATATTCTTAAGCAATCTTTGTCTTGTGAAGTTTCTTTGTACCCATGACTAGCTTAAAACTGTAAATTAGAATGTGAACTATGTTGAGAGATTAACATACTTTTTTTTTCAGAGCATATTTCAGGCATGATGGTTATCCTGTTGAATCAGCAGGAGAGAGAGGTCAAATACCTTGCAGTGCAAAATCACAGAGCTTCCCCTCTGAAAGTTTACCATTGTGCCAATCAGATAAGGATCCCTAAAGGAAATAGTATAATGAGATTACTTCACAATGTTCAACAAGAAACTCTAGCATTTTCAAATAAACATGCACCATATGATAGGCCATGATTCATCTAAAATATTATAGAGGAAACATATTCTGTCACTGGACTGTGTACATTTTAGAGCATTGGCAAAGCCAGAAAAGAAAGGATGGTCTAGTGAACAGGAAAAATTTTCAAAAGGGCCCTTGGAGTTCAGAGCAGATATTTTTTTCATAGCAGTCAGAGTTTTACACAGTAAACTGTACATAAGTGCATATAATCAATGGTCTGGATGCTGAAATCTCATGAATGGTTCTCCATGTGGAATGGTGCCACATGAATGTGCAGAGTTGTTACTGTTTTACTTCACCCACTCCATAGAAAAAAGGAGAAAAAAAATCTATCTTCTCCCTATTTACTCAGAAGACTTGCACACATTCCCATTAACAAGAAGTGGTACACCCAGGAACGCTTCACAATTCACATATGCACAACTGTTAGTAATTTCAAGGAAAGCAAGTTAGTAAAATGGTCAAAGGATCGTGTGAGCAGTCTCATGTTCCAACTGTCAAATTTCCGCATGCCAGGTTTTGGGACATTTACCACTGGATGAAATAAGTGTCAGGCAAAAGAAGGTTGGGCACTAATCTTTAAGAATATTGTCAAGCACTGTAATCACTTTGCTATTATGTTTTCTACATAGCTCAGTCATATTACTCTATCACTATGTAACTTTTATTACTAGTTCTATAGCTACAATGGAGTTTGGACTGGGATTGTTAGAGGATTCATAGGACAAAGCATAAAATCAGCAAAGAATGAACTACACTGAGAAGGAAAACGTAGTAAAGGGCAACCTGAATATTGATGACACCCTTGTTAGTAGTCAAGATAGTCTACAGCAGTGGTTCCCAAGCTTGGTTCCTAGATGTTCCTGAACTACAACTCCCGGAAATCCTGGCCAGCGCAGCTAATGAAGAGGGCTTCTGGAAGTTTTAATCCAAGAACATCTGGGGACCCAAAGATGGGAACCACTGGTCTACAGGATGCCCTCTTGTGCTTACTACCATTCACAGAGACATTAAAAAGGAGAAAATCCCAGAGCCTGACTCCTTTTCTCATCAGTTAACCACTTTTCACCCAAACACAAAGCAATTTTCAGGGCTGTTTTTCAACAAGTTCTCTAGGTATCTGTTGCTAGAAATAGATACCTAGAAAATGTGCTGAAACACAGCTAGGACAATTGCTTTAACTGATAAAAAAAAAAAGGAGTCAGGTTCTGGGATTTTCCCCTGCTTGTTTTTTAAAGAATTGTATTTCTTGGCTTTTTAAAATAGAAGTATAAATGTACATAAATTACACACAATATCCAACAGCAACTTCCCTCATGTAGAAATGCCCAGTGCTAGAGGACCCAGGAAGAGGAGCACGTGAGCTGGACTGTGGTTGCTGAGGCAGGGTAGAACCAAGAGAAGCTGAGATGGAGCTGCAGTCGCTCTGTGCCAAAATATTTTGAAGGGATGTTTTAGATTTAATGAAATGGTGAAGCAAAATTGTGAATGAGTGCAACAAATACAACAGAGAAACATACACACCGTTTAATCTCTAAGACAAACAAATGTTGCCATGCCCTCTCTGCAGAATGCAGCCTAGAAAGCTTATGTTCCTAGATAAGACCCTTGTGTTACAAACATGTTGCCTGCATATTTTCCAAAGGATGCCCCACATGTTTTGAAATAAAAAGGGGTGCTGGGAGTCTGCAAAGATTGTCACTTGAAACCAGAAACATCCATACAATGTAAAAAAAACAGACAGTGAAAAGAAAACAGGAGGAAAAGTCAACTCATTTGAAATGTGGTGTTGGAGGTGAGCCTTACCGATACCACAGACCACCAAAAAGGCAGATAAGTAGGTGCACAATCAACTCAAGCCTGAACTGTCACTAGAGCAAAAATGAGTAATTTGAAGCTATCCGATCTTGCACACACAATGAGAATTCAGAAATGATGAGAAAAGACAGTACTGTTGGAAAAAGGGGGCAGCAGGAAAAGAGGAAGAGCTAACTTGAGATGGGTTGACTCAAGAAAGGAATCTACAGCTGTTAGTTTGGAAGTCCTGAGCAGAACGTACTGGAAAAGACAATAATGCTAGGAAGGGAGGCAGTAGGAAGAGGAAACGAACTAACATGAAATGCCGTTGATTTGCAAGATCTGAGCAGAGCTGTTAATGATAGGACATTCGGGAAGTAATTAATTCATATAGTTACCACACTTCAGACATGACTCGATGGGCACATAACATCTTTGGAGGTTTTTTTTTAAAAAAATAAAATCAAGCAATTGTATCGTGACAAGATGGAGACTATGACAGCATAAAGCACCAAAGCTCTGCTAACATCAAGTAAGACCATCCTCAGCCACAAAGCAAAAAAGAGTAATTTCATAGCTTAAATGAATGAGCTTCTGAACTTTTGTTCTTTATTTTTAAACTATATTTTAACATATATTTTCAATATCTGTATTTTTTTTTAATATTTTTTTTGTTTCTCCATTTTAACAACCAAACACAGAATCCCCTTGCAAGCATGATTCTGATAAATCGTAGTTTATTAATTACACATCTGAAATTCACCCCAGTTTCAGATGTGTAACTCAGACTGAGAATTCCCTGAGGCCTCCCTGGATATATATTAAAAGGTTTCATGAGTTCAAACTCAAATCTTCACACATTTTATTCATTTTGCTCATATGAGCCCTATTTAGGAGTTACTGCAAACCACATGGAAAAAGTGCATGGAGACGCCTGTCTCATCAGCTCCGTCCTGGATGTCCATGAGTGCAGCACAAGGGTCTGAAATTCTGTGCTCAGTCAGTCTGAACACACTTAGAATCTTCCTTAGACCTTCACGCTGCATATCAGCATGTGGTGGGATCTTGGCTGTGGGGTCAGTATGCCAAACCATGAATTTTTGGAATTCATGGCTATTGATATTGCTACTGAAATGGTGAAGGATCTTTGACTTTTGACAGACAGTTATTAATTTCGCGTGTGTGTTGTGGACTCTCTCTTTTGTGGGAGGCAGCATCTAAAGTAAAGCCTAAAATTCAATCTTATCTCCATTAGGTATAAAATATGTGAGTGTCTCTGGTTTTCTTAGTGACACCCTGGAATCTTCCCTAAGCTGAAATCAGAATGCTTTCTCACTAAGTTATTTATAAAGCTCATGGTTAAGGTTGACTGTGAGGACCATCTGTCTTTGCAGTGCAAGATTACAACATGCTTTCTTCATTCTTCTTTCCCAAATATTTGGGGGAAGACAAGTAGAAACAGGCATATTGCATTGACAAAATCAAGAGGTGTGTTTTTTGTTTTTTTGAGCAAGTAAACTATGCCATCAAACAAAGATGCCTCACTGCAGTATTTGGGGAACATCCCCCTACTTGTGCTCTCCACACCCAGAACAGTCAAAGATAGAGCCAGTTATAGTTCCACCATTCAGCAAGATGGAACAGGTTGTTCTTTATGGGTGTTCTGTATGCATGAGGAAAACTCAGTTTTTCTATGAAGCATTACTTGTCTGCCTGTTTGTTTGCTTGCTTGCTTGCTTGCAACTTCTCTGATAAGGTGTCTTAAAAGAAATACTGTGGCCTCTTTCCATATACAGATTGATTGATTGATTGATTGATTGATTGATTAAATATTTTACCCCATCTTTCTCCTTAAAAAGGACCCAAGGCAACATACATAATTAAAAGAAGAATATTGAAACACTAAAAACAGTATGTATGTAAGTATTAAAAATGATTAAATTAATTATTATATAATTAAATATTATACTAATTTTTTTTAAGTGAATCAACACTAAAAACACATTTAAAAGTAACAAAGTAACAATGACAATCCATTTTAAAAAGCCCTCTTAGACAGCCAGTTACTAAGGGAAAGCCTTTCTGAAGAGAAGGGTCTTCATCTGCTTGCGGTAGAGCAACAAAGCTGGGGCCAGTCTGGCCTCCAGTGGGAAGGAGTTCCAGAGTCTGGGAACAGCAACAGAGAAGGCCCACTCCTGTGTCCCCACCAAACCTATGAGGGTGGTAGGACCAATAGAATGGCCTTCCCTGATGATCTTAACATCTGGGCAGGGTCATTAAGGGAGATGTGGTCCTTGAGATAGCTTGGACCCAAGACACTTGAGTTAGAATGTGATCAAGATGGATGTTTAGTCCACTGTTTGGACTGCTACGGGTACTGGTTGGTTCACTCCTTTTGACAGTGATTACATGACATAATCGCTGGAATAAACCAAATCATACCAAGAGTATTCCCATTCGCACTTTTCTGAACCCTGTCAGTGGCTTCCACTTTTTTGGTGCTGATATAATCACTCTGTTTTGATCAGTTTTCAGTTTGTGTGATCACTGGAAATGGATCAAAAGTGAGCCATCCTCTAATTTGCCAATATTGTGAAGTGGCTGCACAACAGAGCTACCTCGATATTGGCAAATTAATTACATCCTCAGCTCCATGGAGAGGCTAAGGAAGTAAGGAGGGGAAAATAAGTGAATACCAAATGTGTATTTTGACAGCAGGCTGTGCTACACTGTCCTTATACACATTTACTTTCCATTAGTCTTCTAAGTCTTTAAAGTGACGCAGCACATATTCACTGCCCTTATGTGTATGTTTTGTGCTGTCAAAGTCAGAACCGACTTACAATGACTTTAATGGGGCTTTCAAGATAAGTAAGATATTTAAGAAGTTATTTTACCAGTTCCACTCCCTCTGGGAGTTTCCATGGCCAAGTGGGAATTTGAACCCTGTTCTCCAGAGTCCTAGTCCGTCATTCTATCCACTACACCACACTAGGAATCCACCTTATGCACACTTCTAAAGAAATTTCACTTCTTTAGCTCCTCTACAGAGCCAAGATAGTAATTAATTTGCCAATATCGTGAAATGGCTCTCTTCTTAAGCTGCAATATTGGCAGATTGACAGCAGGCTGCTATGGACCAATTACAGTCACTTGAGGTGTTTATGCCCTTTGGTGCCCATTCCAGTTCACTTCAAATGCCATATGTAGATAAGCCCTTACATTCAAAAATATAGCTTTGTAGAAAGTATGGAGGATCTTGGAATTGCCCTCAGCTTTAGATCTGTAAATAATAAATATAAATAGCACCATCAAGTCCTGCTAGAAATACTAGTATGTCCAGCATGAAGGAGGACACATGCCCCCCCCCAAGAGATGAAATCGTGCGGAGGACAATATTTCCTATTCCTTCATGTAATGCCACAAACAGGAGAGATTTACCACCAAATAAAAAGATGCAGAAGCTCCCTTCCCCATCTCAACCATTAGATGCACCAATTGTTTAATACCAGGTAGATTAATTATTGCTTCTGTTCTGTACAATGGATCTGACATGTTTTTCCTGTTCTTCCTCTTTTTATGCAATGATCCTCAGAGTAACCACTGAAAATTCAGTGGTTACAGAGTTCCTAGGGTAAGTGCAGTGTGGGTTTTTTCTTATTCCCAGACTAACATTGACCAGGAATGTCACCAGCACCAGTGGTGTTCTCAGACACTCTTCATCACCTTTTCTTTTACAAGATAATGCCATTAGAATTTGAGTTTCATATGTGCTATCTGACATAATGTCTTCTTACTATGCAAAAACCCAGAAGAATTAGAACCAAAGATCAGTTTCCTCAATCGTAAGGACTCATGAAATTTATGTTTTGGAAGACCGTATGGTACTCACATCATTTCACTCTTGGAAAAGAAGTTCACGTTTTCTCTTCAAACCTTTTGTTTTGCACTTGTGAAAAAAAAGGGGGCATGGTTTTAATGTTAGAATTAGTAATGATCACTAGACAAAAATTTGTCTAGATAATATGAAGCAGCCTATTGTTCAAAGATTAATCATGGACGCAGTTTAAAAAATGATCATTCAGGTATTTTCTGTCAGCTGTCAAAAGAGCCCCAGGCTCTCATAATGCTAGACATTCCTGCAATGAACTACGAGATGATTTTGATGCTTGAATGAAGGCATATAACCACAGGCTGGAAAAATTATAGGTGCGTTTGAAGAAACACCAAAATCTCCATACTGATGATGCATGAACGGGAGAACAGTGATAGAAAAAAAATTACTGAAGGAAAGATAAATCATAATATATTATCAGATTTAAAAGATAAAAATTAATCTGCCACAAACACGTTTCAGCTTCTGACTTCTGTGTGAGATGGGTTGCTACAGGAATTACATACAAAGATTCATATTTCAGAGAGAAACTTGCTTTAACAGAACATTAGAGGTCAAGTCACATTTTTCAAACATCACAAAGGAATGGTGTGACTCAAAAGATTAATGATAGGTGAAGAAGGATTTTGCTGGTAGATTTTCCCCCTTTTAAAAAAGATTTGCTTTCACGATCAGCCCAGAGCCCATTGAGTCACAGCTGGAAGTGCTGTGGGTCTTCCATTCCACTCCTCTTATCACTCCATCCATTCACTCCTCTCAATGCCAGCAGCAGGACCAGACTTGCTCAGGGGTGGGCTCTGGACTGAGGATAATATGTTGTTATGCTCCTGGAGTGTGATCTGGGCTCACCTGGTGCTTTGCACAATATGTTGCACCTTCATATAGTAATAGAATCATAGAATAATTGAGTTGGAAGGGGCCTATAAGGCCATTTAGTTCAACCCCTGCCCTATGCAGGAATCCAAATCAAAGGATATCTGATAGTTTCTCTTGAATATTTTATCTCCAACACTGGAGCACTCACCACCTCCTGAGGTAATTGGTTGCACTGCCATACTGCTCGAACAGTTAGGAGTTTTTTCCTGATATTCAACCAAAATGTGGCTTCCTGTAACTTGAGCCCATTATTATGTGTCTTGCACTCTGAGATGACTGAGAAGAGAGCCTTGATTCAGGCTGAAAAATCAAAAACATACAAACAACACACACACACACATTCAACTAAATTATGAAAGTTGAGAATATCAGACACTCATAGCCAACCCTCAAGCAGACACAGCTGAGGGCCTATTAATTACAAATAACCCATTATGAAATCATTAACTGGTGTAAACATACAAATGCAAGAGTAGAGTGATACCTTTATTGAACCACTAAAAAAAATCACACAAATTGCAAGCTTTCATGGGTAAATATCCCACTTCCTCGGGTGGTGCACCATAGTGAAGAAAAAATTATAGGTATTATAGATCATATGGAAACATGAGTGTAACTGCAAGGGATTTTCTCACCTCATGTTGTTTGCAAATTACCTAAACATAGTATCTAAACATGGGTGTTATTTGCAAGTCTGACTTTTTGAACATCAAAGTCTGCCTAAATCAGGTTGCTAGAATGCTAATGTGATTGTAGTTGTAACTGGGGCACCTCACCTCTGCCCTGGTCACGAACTGTTGCCAAGCTGTAATGACTGGTTATTGTAATGTACAGTTTGGCCATGAGGCAATAAGTGAGATAAACAGTTCATGATGTCCAACATTACTAGTGTACCCTCAGTTGGTTCTTAAATATTGGTTTGGGTATCCAGCACCATTGTATTCCTGCACCATTATATGTTTCTGCCTTGGCAAATGAAGTAAAATACATGAAGATGACATTGTTTGCTCTGGCCTTATGTTTGAGAAAAATATTGATTTTTAAAAAAGTATTGTATATCTTGTTAAAGCACTTGAGTCTTAAGCTGCAATAGTTTGAAATAACCCACAGATAATTCAGTTTGAATTAGGATATTCTCCTCCACAAACATACTTCTATGGTCTTCACATGCCTCACAGAAAATAAGCTCCTGCTTGCTACATCCCTGAGACTAAAAGTTGCTTGTATTTCATTTATTTTGTTTAGTTTATTACAGGGGTGTCCAACCCGCGGCCCGCGGCCTGCATGCGGCCCAGGATGGCTATGAATGCAGCTCAACACAAAATCATAAACTTACTTAAAACATTATGAGATTGTTTTTGTAACTTGATTACATGGTTCTCAAGCATGAACTTTGTAGACAACAATGTCGTGTCGCAATGTCATGTAAAATAAATATACGTATGCTCTCGCTATTTCTATGCATGTGTGACTTCAGTTTTACAGCGGTGTGCAGCTTCCAGTGTGTTTTTTCCCAAGCACAGATAGTCCAATTGACACCATCAGATTAATAGAAGACGATGCAATTGCCGCCCAAAAGTCACATTTGATGAAGTATCATTGCATAGTACATAATTTATGTGCAAAAGCTTTAAAAATGGATAACGTCATGCAAATCGTCATCAAGACTGTGAATATCATAAGGGCCAAGGGATTAAATCATTGCCAATTCCAGGAATTCCTGAAAAATATTTGTGCTGACTATGGCAACATCATTTACTTTTCGGAAGTAAGATGACTAAGTCAAAACCAAATGTTGAAAAGATTTTATGATTTGTGACATGTTATCACGTCATTTATGGTATCAAAAACAAAAGTTGTGCCAGAACTTGACAATGAAAACATGCATCTTCAAGGTGAAAACCAACTTATCAATACAATGTTTCAAATCAAAACAGTGTTCCAAATGAAAATGAAATTATGGCAAGCTCAAATTAAGGCAAACAATTTTATGCATTTCGACACGTTGGCTAAATACAGTCCTGTGAACAGCGAAAAATATGCAGCCTTGCTTTTTGATTTGATACAAGAATTTGAAAACAGATTTCAAGATTTCCGGGAAAATAATCAATATTTTGGTTTGTGACTCAATTTTCAGTCGACATAAATATGTTACTGCCAATTTTCAAATGAAATGCATAGAGCTGCAAGGTGACATTCAACTAAAAGAACAATTTGATCATGTCTCTTTACTGGACTTTGATAGGTCCTGTCTTCCCAGAGACAAATACCCCTCACTTCACGATCACGCCTTATTCATGTCATCGCTTTTTGGCAGCACCTACATTTGTGAGCAACCATTTTCAAGAATGAAGCACCCGAAGAGTAAAATTAGAACCCACATATCTGATGAGCACCTTGAGAACTCACTGAGCATTGCAACTACTTCCATCAAACCAGATATTGATGCATTAGCTTCTCAAATACAGTGTCAAATATCCCACTAGTTTTATGAGGACTTTTTTGCTTATCTGTGGTGGTGGATATCACGAAAATTATGCACAGACCTTTTTTTTTTTTTTTTTTTTTGCTCATCAGCTTTCGTTAGTGTTGTGTATTTAATATGTGGCCCAAGACCATTCTTCTTCCAGTGTGGCCCAGAGAAGCTAAAAAGTTGGACACCCCTGGGTTATTGTGTTCATTTTTTCCCCAAAATAAAAAGTTCTAACAGAGGCTCACACAGGAAAACAAAATGTTTTAAATGTTAAGGAATGTTGAGGACAAGAACAACTAGGTAAAGGTAATTAAAAATGCAAGGCCTTAAAATTAAATCAACAATAAGAAAAATCTGAAGTGTCTAGAAGATATGTCTTTCATTTGCACTGACAAGACAGAATTTCAGGCACAGAATGAGATTCTGTTTGAAAATACTTCATAAACAGGGCACAATATGTTCAAAAGCCCTCTTTTGATGACAGGACACTAAAGGAATTTCAGTCAAGGAGACTGAAATGCATCTCAGGAAATATTATTTCAGGCTATCTGAACACTCCAGGATTGGAGGATAAAACCATGGGGTACTTGGGTGTGAGCCACAGAGATCAGGATGGCCTGACATGCCAGTGCTAGGATGATGGCCTGAAGTGCAGTGTAATTGGTTCTGGGCATACAGGATCTATTTCATCCTTTTGTGGGTTGATGCAAGATACAATGCAGTGTAAAGCTATATACAGCAATATTGTGGCCAAGTATTTCCTCTTCAGTTGAGTCTGGTCTCATGCTTCTCCATGGCAAATTTGCAGTGTTTGTTTGAATTCAAGAAATGTGTTTTTGAAAGGTTCTCAATATTTTGGTCAAAAAAGCAAAGGAAAGGAAAGGGATCAACCATCAGGTTCAGGCATCAAGTAATGAGTCTGAAAATCAAAATTATCCCTTCCAAATGAATATTCTGGATGCCAAAATTTTTGTTTCCTCAATTCCTTGCAGGAAATTAATTTTTACAAGAATCCAAGACTAAATTTCACTTTGATTTATATGACTGTTTGCTATAGATCAAGTCTATTCATTTGCAACTTTGAAGTAAAATCATGTTTTTATTGTATGTCAGCACTGAAGATATTCACCTCAGAATCTTTGTTACTAAAATATTCCTTAAAGGAATATTCTTGTTGTAACATTATGGATAGCACTATAGTGATGATTTCCCTCCCATTCTGAAGTTTCAATTGCCAACAGTATGTCTGAGGAAAAGGGGGGGAAAGAGCCTAAAAACTCACTGACAAATAGTTTCTTCTTGCACCACACCAGAGTTCCTCAGGCCTCTTTTAAACATGCTGTGTGATTTTTGTTGTAAAATCCTTGAAAACCGTTTTTTTTAAGATGTCCAGATATATGACAGAAGTACACAAATGTCTGTCAAGAGGGAAACAAAGAAAAGAAAACAGCAAGTTGTAAGCCACCACTGGCGGACACTTGAATAGGACCCTTGTGCTTGACATAACAGTGAATCAGAACAAAACTGGAGTCAAACAGCTATTTGTCAAGTGCAAAAATGCACAAAAGTTGTGAGAACATGGGCCTTACCATAAAAATGTGCCAGATACGTTTTGTAGCATTGTTTCAGGACCCCTGATGGATTGTTGCACTGTGAGCAGTGTATTGTACATGGTGATAAAGAGACATCTGGTCGGTTCTCTGTCTGAAAGAATGGTGTTACTCAACTTAAATCAGTTGATCAGTTCCATGTATTTTTAGACATTGGCATATTGCTACAGGATATGGAATATTTCTTTTGCTTCCCTGAATTTATCATTTGTAAACAGATTACATCTGCCACTGCTCTGCCAGTGAAACAATCCATGTTTCTTGTCTACCTCAGGATTTTCCTTAACTCAAGCCATTCAACAGAATTGCCTTTTAGTTTGTTTATTTCTAAAAGAAAGAGGAAAAGGGTATGCACAGTATATGTAGTAACATTTGCTCTGTAATACATTTATTATGTAATTAGCTTTTGTGGAATAGAGTCCATTCCATCAGATAAGCCGCAAGTGCATATCCATGTGGCTAAGGAATTTCTGAGTTTAGTGTGTAACCACAGCACAGTCAAAAGGAGATGAAAAACAGAAAGTACAGTAACAATGTACTAACAAACTTAAAATACATAATACATACTAACATAACAGAAACATCCTGCTGTGGCTATATTAATTAGCACATATAACACGATGTTCAAAATACCTTTATTTTGATTCAAGCTACAGCTGACAGTGGCTGAATTGCAGCTTATTGAGATGAATTATCTAGAGAGCACTCATTTTGTCCTGTAAAGATGACCACTAGGAATGGGATTTTCAGATCACTCCAAATGTGAAAACAACAAAAGATGCAGGGTTGTTGTTGTTGGTGGTGGTGTTTTTGGTTTTCTGTGGCTTTCTGTAAGAAAGGGTTACTGAAATTTGCAACATCAATGATTACAAAAGAGACAGTACTGAATCTTATGGATTTTTTACAGATTTCATACTTCATATTGCCTCTCTTTGACTCTTGTATGCAAAATCATCACATTGACATTCTAGCAAATACTGTTGCTGTTCTCAGGACAACATTTGAAAGTGATTATAAGAGGATTAAGTATTAAGGAATTATATAATTTAAAAAGAAAAAAGGATGAATACATGAAATAGGTTTAAGAAGAAATAAGCGTGTTGGAGGTGAATTATATGAAAGATACAGATGTAGAAATTATATCAGAAACACAAGCTAAGAGTTGCAGAATATTGAAATGGAAAAAATTCAGAGGAATTTAATATATTTGAAAAGAAATTATTTTGAATTTAGCAATAAGAATTCCAAAATGTTAGCTAGGGTCACACAAATTTTAAAAGCTGGCAATTCAATTGTGGTTGTTAAAGATGAAAAGGGTAAAAAGCGCAATTTGATGAAAGAAAAAATTGAAACAGCTGAACATGGGCTAAGGCCCATTGGAAAGCCTACATTGAGGGAGTGGTCACAGAGTTATCTGGGAGAGCTCTTTTGAGTGGTCAAGGGCCTGTTACATGCCAGCCCACAGGAAGAGAATGCAGACTACACTGTAGCTTGATGTGAATAATTTGTGTGACACTTTGCAGGCAAAATTGCTCGGATCCACTTTGACTTGGATGCTGTAGTTGATACAGGTCATATGGCCTCTGCTTATCCTGTGTTAATGGATATGTTTCTGGCTTATAAAAGCTGCCAGAAAGGGATTGGCAGAGCGGGTACAAGGAGTGGTTAATTTCTCCCTGCAGTAGGGTAGGATCCCAGCATGCTTAAAGGAGGCAGAATGAGACAATTGTTGAAAAAACTCTCCTTGGATCCCATGATATTGGATAATTATTGGCCAATGTCTAATGTTCCATTCTTGGGCAAGGTGCTAGAGCAGGTTGTGGCTGCTAAGCTCCAGAGGTTCCTGGATGAGAAGGATTATACAGATCTATTTCAGTCTGGCTTCAGGCCTAGTTATGGGATGGAGACTGCTTTCCTTGCTTTGGTGGAGCACCTACACAGGGAACTTGACAAGGTGAGCATTTCCCTGTTGGTTCCGCTGGACCTCTTGGCAGCTTTTGATACCATCAATCATGGTATCCTTCTGGGCCATGTCTCTGGGATGGGACTTAGAGACACTGTTTTACAGTGGCTCTGGTACTTCCTGGAGGGGAGAACTCAGAGGGTGGTGCTGGGGGACTCCTGTTCGACACCTTGGCCATTGGCCCGAGGGGTCCCTCAAAGTTCAAATTTGTCTCCTACAGTATTTAACATCTACATGAAACCACTAGGAGAGGTTTCCAAGGTTTTGGGGTTCAGTGTCACCAGTACGCGGATGACATCCAACTCTATCTCTCCTTGCCATCTAAATCCAGGGAAGTTGTTTTGGTTGTAGATCAGTGTCTGGTGTCAGTAATGGACTGGATGCCCACCATTTCTGTAAGCTCATCTGTCCCAAAGTGCTATCTGTAAGCTTCCAAAACTGGTATTTAGTAAAGGGCGAGCCATCCCTTTGGCAGAATAGATATCCTGGTGTCTCTCCCCCCCCCCCCCATGTCCCAGATATGCCTCTAACGCCTAAACTGGGCATATTTCTTTGATAGAGCATGGCCCTAGCATGATATCTATTTTATTTTATTTTTATTTTCTGGCTTTTACCCCACCCATCTAGATTCAACGAATCTACTCTGGGCGGCTTACAGTCCAAATATAAAACAAAATTAAAACAAACAAACAATATCAAACATCATAGAGATAGGCAAAGTCCAAGATGGTAAGAGATAGAAAACTAAGAATTGGAAAGGGGGAAGGCCTGCCTGAAGAACCAAGTCTTCAGCTTGTTCTTAAAAACTCCCAGAGAGGGTGCCATGCGAATCTCAAGGGGCAAGATGTTCCAAAGGTGAGGGGCCACCACAGAGAAGGCCCGGTTTCTAGTTCTCTCCTTCCGGGCCTCTCTCGGGGTCAAGCCCCTCAACCGCCCAGCCTGACTAGATCGAGTGATATGAATAGAGCTAGGTGGGAGCAGGCGCTCTGTCAGGTATCGAGGTCCTAAACCGTTTAGGGCTTTATATGTAAGCATTAATACCCTGAAGTCAATGCGGAAATGAATGGGCAACCAGTGTAAGGCCGCCAGAGTGGGGGAAATGTGATGATATTTTTTCACCCCAGTTAATAATCTGGCGGCCGTGTTCTCGACCATTTGTAGTTTCCGCATCAATCTCAAGGGCAGCCCCACGTAGATCGCATTACAGTAGTCTAATCTCGAGACTATGAGTGCATGGACCAGAGTTGTGAGCGCCCCAACATCAAGATAGGAGCGCAGCTGGGCAATCCACTGAAGCTCTAGATGGGTGGTGTGGACCACTGACTCTACCTGGGACTCCATGGTAAGCGCTGGGTCAAGATGAACCCCCAAGCTGCAGACCACACTCTTTGTGTTGAGAGTTGCCCCCCCCAAAAGAGAGGGAGCTTCCCAAACCACTGGTAGAAGGGGCGCCCACCCTCAAGACCTCTGTCTTGTCCAGGTTCAGCCTCAGTTCATTCTCCTGCATCCATTGCAGTACAGCCCCCAGGCAGCGCTCAAGGGACACAACGGCATCCACTGCTGTTGGAATCCACTGCTGAGGGATATCCACCCCTCTACCAACTTGATCAGACTTGGATTGGTGTATATGCAACTGTATCCTGCCTGCAAACACGACCACATCTGTTAGCTGAAACGCCCCTTTAGAGATGTGTCCTTTAGCAACTGCAACTATCTTGCTAACTCTTAAGGCTCCGTAAAACACCAGTAGCATGACTTCCTGGAAAAGTGTAGCCTCGTAACTATTCCTACAAATAGTACCCCATAGTAAATCTTACTAAAATGGATGGCATCATTGGGGACCTATCATCAGGTGCCCTGACCCTTTCCTTGCTCCACCCCTTGATCATCTTCCGTATCCTAAAATCCTATGTCAAGTCAATAACCCCCAGCTCCTTGGCTTGGAAGGCCAATGCTGACATTTTTTTCCCTGTATAGAGCTAGGAGATAATCCCTTCCTGTATAGATAAACCCCAAACTGCTGCAGGTGCTCTACTGGTGCAGGCCATGACAGTTCCAAGCCCTCATTAACCTGAAATGCCCTGAATTCCTCACTCACAGCTGAATAACCATGGTGAGTACTCGGTGTCAGTGCCAACCCTATCGCTTGCTCAGCTTCCCTTCTCCAATTAGCCATATCTCAGGTGGAAGAACCGCGGGCCACGTGCAAGCTCCCAGAGCCAATGCTCTGAACCGCTTAATCTGTTGATGAGGTAGGACATCAGCTATACTATTGTCCAGATCAGGAATATGTCATGCCTGGGTGACAATGTTAAATTGCAAGGTGCGTAAAACAAATGCCCTAACTAGTCTCATCATGTGCTCAGATTTGGAAGATAGGTTGTTAATGATATGAACAATCACCAAGTTGTCACACCAAAATCTAACTACAGAGTTGGCCCACTCCTCAGCCCATAACCAAAGGGTGCCTAGAATAGGAAAGAACTCAAGGAATTGCCCTCTAATACAGCAAAATGAGATAACCTCTTGTCAGACCCACTCCATGCCGTTCATCAGACCAAACATTGGTGCACCATAGCTCCTTAAAGTAAATACTGAAACCCACTGACCCGGCTGTATCCAACACTACCTGAAGCTCCACTCCCAGGTGTATTTCAGTTCCCCAAAATGATATACCATCGAAACCTCCAGAAACTGCATCCAAACTCTCAGGTCTTGTCTCATGCCGGCCATCACCCTAGTCCTATGAAACAGTCTGCTCAAACCACTCATGGCATCACATAGCCTCTGAATGAATGCCCTACCTGGGTATTACCACCTTGATATTACCAACTACCACCCTACATGTGAAGTTAAGGCGCCCTACCACTTCCTGCAACTCCCTGAGGGTAACTTTCATCTCGCCAGTGAGGTGACTCAACTTTGCCCTGGACTTAGCAAACTTGACCACCAATAAGACTGCTGCTGGGTATCCAATTCTATACACAAGAAGGTCAATGTTGAGGCCAGCCCCTCCATCTTCTCTTCAGCCAATGGGAGTCCAAGCTCTCAGGCCAAATTCTGAAATACCTCCATCTGAAATTTACAGTGCCCAGAGTCCCTTTTCCCACAAAGAAGGAAATTGTCTAAATAGTAGGAGATGCTCTTTAGTCCCGCCCTGCGCTGGAGTTCCCACTCCAAATAGGAGCTGAAATGCTCAAACTCAAATACTCTAAGGTGGGGCACCGGTGGTTGGGAAAAGGGGCCTAGAACTCTGCCCTCTCCAACTTCCTTAACTATCTTTGCCCCAACAATGTCTTCCATTCCCTGCACAGATTTCAAATTCTTAGCAAACACGGTCCTCCTCTCCCCTATCACCAGAATCTGAAAACTGAACTGAAAACCATCTAACAAATATGCTGGTTCTTCCTTCCTCAGATATCTCCTCAACCATTCAGCTAATACCTGCATTTTAATGGGACTGGGCCCCTTTTGCAGAAGCAGGTGAGCCATCTTTTAATTGTTTATATGTTGTTTTCCATGTTTTTACTGTAAGCCGCCCAGAGTAGACGTAGTCTAGAGGGGCGGGATACAAATCTAATAAATAAATAAATAAAATCTGGCTTCCTACCACTACCGAGCTCCTTGTTATCCCCTTTTTGGGGCCACTCTTTGAAGCATTTTGAGCTTCCATGATATAACCTGCAAATGGAGCATATTTCCTAACACATGCACCTTGAGAATTAAACTCCCAGCATAGCAGAAGGGGTTGAAACACCTGCCCCACCATTGCACAGGGAAAATTAGCTTGCCCGACCCTCCTAATAAGGTGACTGCTATCGAACCTGTCACCCTGGGCCGGATGGGCAGGTATCATGGTTTGAAGCCAGAGCCCTGGGTGTGGCTTATCCCACCTCATGTGGGAGCGGATCTCCACTCTCATACAAAAGCTTTCATCATAGAGGAGCCAGGTGTGCCCTAGGAAATCAACGTAGGCCCTGTAAATGAGAACCAAGTACTGGACCAAAGACTGTGCCTTCCAAGATTGCACCTTAACTATCACTCCAAAATGTATAAGGAAGCCTGGCGACCAATTTGCCCAAGAGTGTTCAGGTTTCCGGTGCCAGCACCTCAGGAGGGAGCAGTCTCCAAATGGCAGAGACCTAAGGGGGACGAAATTATATCCAGTGTCTGGCACAGAGGATATGTCCAGACATCCACTCCCACTGTAGCTCCCAGAGGGGTGGGAAAGGGCATCTGAGGGTAAGGCACGTTCCAAATGCCAGTGCTGGACTATGGGAGAGCTATCTGACTCACTAACCCACCTTGCCCACAAAGAGCTGTCTGAAATGGGCCAGGCTGGTCCAGTATCTGGGTCCCTATGCCCAAGGTCCCCCTTCATGGATTGCTGCCTTGTCGTGGCGAAGGGGATTGAGTAATTCAGAGAAGCTATGGGCTATGCCGTGCAGGGACACCCAAGATGGACAGGTCATAGTGGAGAGTTCTGACTAAATGCGATCCACCTGGAGCAGGAACTGGCAAGCCACTCCAGTATCCCTGCCAAGAAAACTCCATGGACAGAAACAAAAGGCTAAAAGATATGACGCTGGAAGATGAGCCCCTCAGGTCGGAAGGCGTCCAACATGCTACTGAGGAAGAGCGCAGGACAAGTACAAGTAGCTCCAGAGCTAATGAAGTGGTTGGGCCAAAGCCGAAAGGACGCTCAGCTGCGGACGTGCCTGGAAGTGAAAGGAAAGTCCGATGCTGCAAAGAAAAATACTGCATAGGAACCTGGAATGTAAGATCTATGAACCTTGTTAAGCTGGATGTGGTCAAACAGGAGATGGCAAGAATCAACATTGACATCCTGGGCATCAGTGAACTAAAATGGATGGGAATGGGCAAATTCAATTCAAATGCTTTTGAATTGTGGTGCTGGAGGAGACTCTTGAGAGTCCCCTGGATTGCAAGGAGAACAAACCTATCCATTTTGAAGGAAATCAACCTTGAGTGCTCACTGGAAGGACAGATCCTGAAACTGAGGCTCCAATACTTTGGCCATCTCATGAGAAGAGAAGACTCCCTGGAAAAGACCCTGATGTTGGGAAAGTGTGAAGGCAAGAGGAGAAGGGGACGACAGAGGACGAGATGGTTGGACAGTGTCATCGAAGCGAGCAACATGAATTTGAGCAAACTCCGGGAGGCAGTGGAAGACAGGAGGGCCTGGTGTGCTCTGGTCCATGGGGTCACGAGGAGTCGGACACGACTTAACGACTAAACAACAACAATGCCCAAGGTCATACTACCACTGCTTTACTTCTGTCTGGTGCAACAGCAAACTCACCTGGTGCCTGAACTGCACCACCATCTCAGCTCAATGGGCCTGCATCCTCATCTGCCCTAGCATCTGTTGCTTCATCACGCCTCTGCACTTCCTTCATTAGAGCCAGTATTTCAGTTGCCTGCTCTGTATTCACACCTGTTTCCATGCCATCTGTAGCCCCAGCTGCTGATGACGGAGGCTCCATGGTTCTCCTTGTTCCAGATGTGCCCGGGGAATTTCCCTCTAATGATGCAGTAAAAGGCAGTGCCCCCAACTCTGCACAATCTAAGTCACTCTAACAGAATAAGAATAAGAATTCTTATTATTCTTTTTATTCTTATTCTTTTTATTTTCAATAGTCAACACTCCTGGACCGCTACAATAAATGTGCCACCCCACTGGGTGAGAGAGTGAAGGGTGCAGCCACACTATTCTGCTGTCCCCACCCCCTAGCAGAGAATAAAACAGGTTCCTTATTTATACTATACCCCCCTTGCCTATTTTTTCCTTTCCTTTCCTTATTTTTTTTATATTATTATTTTATATTCTTCTTTTTTGCTATGCTTCCCCATCCTGGGAGGTCCTCTGTTGTTCTAGAGAACCGCTGTTACTGGGTACATTTCTTCAGAATCAATTGCCTGTTTCTGAGGGGTCTCTGGCCCCTGGAATTGTGGGCTGAGTAAGCTGGGAAATTATCTGTGTTGCAACACAAGCAGTACTTCACATTAGCCTGTGTAACAGTCACCATTTTTATCTTTTGAAAGGCCTTTTTTGAAGATCAATAGTTTATCCCCTGCAGCCTGGATTCCTCCCAACATTTTTTAAAGCAGGTTTGGCTGATAATCTCTTTCATAATAAACAGGATTAGTCTTGTGAATTGAAGAACTGAATAAGACAATAAAGGACCAGCATAAAGTGTGGCATCTTTGCTGGTCCCAGACCCTCCATTTCTCTCATTTGGATTTGGGCTCTAAAGACCAGATGTATGCGGATGTATATAGGGACACTGTAAGGAAGAGGTCCTTTCTTACAGCCACTCTGAGTGGGGCATCCTGGAATACTCTATTAAATTAAAACAAATAATACAATTTATTTGATTGGTTTTAAATCTGGGGACATTTAAGGTTTCTTGTTTTTGCACAGGGGGTAAAACAGTTTTTAAAAAATCATAACTCAAAAGCCCATTACCCAAACTTCCCCATGTTTGGTGCAAAACAAGATCAGACTGTCTGCTACATCTGAGCCAAATCTGGTGCTGCTCTGACATCCAATTAAAAAAATTATAATGTTTTATTTGGGCTGCCCCCATCTTTAGAATTTGATTTGCTCCACTGCACAATAACATCACTGCACTGTCATGTAGTGCACTGTCATGAAAAATCTGAGCATGACTGTAGTTGTAGAAGAGGTAGCTGTGTTAGTCTGTGCAAGCATTATAGGTGAAAATAAAATAAAAATTAAAAAGACAAAAACGTGGTGGCATCTTAAAGACTAACTTTTATATATATATTTAATGTGAGCTTTCATGGACAAGTCCACTTCATTGGACATAAAAGTAGGAGATATAAGATGACAAATATGTATACATGGCATCAAGGTATCAAAATATAGAGATTGTGGTTGGTGAGAAAGTCAGTGGGTCTTAAACATTGTGATGATAGTGTATTTGATATGCAGGTCTTTCATAGAGGCTTGTGCTGTAAAGGATGTGATCAACAATGGTAAAATAACAATGGTAAGATAACAATGGTAGAGTAACATGAATGTTAATTATATGGGCTATTTACAGTTGTTGATGAGCTTTTCCCCTACAAGCTTTACTTTACAATGGATTCCCACAAGAGTAGATTTGTATGACCTTAGAAATTTCTAGGGCGGATCTTTTAAGGGGGAGAAATATCTGGGAGATGCAGTACAGTACAATATTTGTAGAATTTATATCTAGTAGTGCCCTAAAAAGCCTTGGTTTATATAAAGTCTATGTCTGTCTAGCATGCATGCATATTTTATCTCAGCTGTTTCTATCTGGATTCTTGTCCCATAGTTACTTTTTTTCTGTGATGGCCACTTTTTAGTAATGCATTACTGTATTACTAGAGAAGCCACAACACCGGTAGCAATCTAAAATATCTATGGCATCTTCCTTCAGGCTCAATGAAGGTTTTGTATCCTGTCAAATAATTTGGAAAATTGACTGATAAACTGACAGAGTGTTAGAAAAAGACTTCAACACTGAATATAAAACAACTGTGGTTCTTAAACAGCATTTTGCAGCACCATATAGGGATCTTACAAATAGCTCCAGCAGCCATAAAAACAGACCTCAGAGTCCTTGAAATTTCTTTTCTTGAGATTCAGCCAAAAGGATCAGCAAGTACAAAATAATTGGAGAGGTGAAACAACAATTATGAAAAGCAATGCCTTTGTAGTTGCCAAAAGACAATGAAACCCCCAGTTTGATGGAGGTTGTTCCTGCAGTTAAATGCTACAGAAAACAGTATTGGGGGCGGGGGCTGGCTATCATCATTGCCTTCTTGATAATATATAATAGGGCAAGGAGATAACAAAATATAAATGACAAATTAAAAAACCCAACAAAGATTGAAACAGCATAGACAAAGGAAAAGTTATAACAAGTCAGCAAGATGTGCAGAAATAGCACCTCCCTGTAAATGGATGATTAATATGTCAGTAGGCACCTGTAGTCAATAATAGCCTTGGGTGCTTTTCAATATTTTCTTCCTATCTGCATATTAAAAGCCCAATGAAAATAATTGCCTCTTAAATAATTTCCTCTTACTTGAGGCAAGGACAGAAGGAAATCATGGACTGTGTCACATAATGAGCATCCTAAGTCAAGTAAGTGTTCTGAGATTTCAGTTTCCCTCCTTTGAGTGGCAACTGTGGCAGAACAGCAGAACAAACAAACAAACAAACAAGGAAGGAAGGAAGGAAGGAAGGAAGGAAGTCTAATTTTAAAGAGGAAGAGTATCTTTTCTTGATCAAGCCGGAACATTATTTTGTGAACAAGTCTGCTGCTGTGTAAAATCTGCTACTGCTCAAAGCCACCCATCCCATTTGCATTTTGTTTCCTGAATGTTTGTGTGGGATTTAGGAGACAAAAGTATTGTCAGGAGAAGGTTATGAAGCAAGGTGGAAATCGTGAGCCTCTTTGGGAATGAACTTAATGGGTCCCTTTCCTTTCCTTTTTCTATTGCTCAGAAGAAATGTTCTTTTCCTATTTCTATTGTTTGGTGGAAGTTCAGGAGCAGAATTACAGTTGAAGATTAAGACGAAGAAAAAAATGACTACAGAATAATGATGTAACTTTAGTGTGGCTAGTGACTAAGACTAAGATCATCCATACAAAATATTCTAATTTCCTATGTACAGATGTGAAAGCTGGATAGTGAAGAAAGCTGATAGGAAAAATAATTGTTTCATTTGAAATGTATGGATACCATGGACTGCCAGAAAGATACAAGTTATTTCTAGAATAAATCAAGCTTGCATTCTCAGTAGAAGCTAAAATGACTAAACTGAAGCTATTGCAGTTGGAACATATAATGAGAAGACAAGACTCACGAGAAAAATGATAATACTAAGAAAGGTGCAAGGCAGTAGAAAAAGTCCTTGAACTAGCAAGACCTCAGCAGGACTCCTTAATGTTATAACTTTCTGGCAGTCACTAATTTATAGATTTGCTATTGGTTGAAAATGACTTCTTTTCATTTTCAATTATTTTCATGCTGCAAGTTTAGATGTGCTATACTTTTAGGCAGTTTTAGGCCTGTTTCTATGTCCCCTATAATTGTTCTAACACTCTGGAACAGACAAGGTATGAAACCCTGACAAAACTACCTTCATCAATTCCAGTATCTTCAAACTATGGGTAGGCACTTCAGACCTCACAGCATATAATGAATGTGGTCCTTGTGCTGAAATATGTGAATCTTTCTCAGCAAAATCTGTTCCCTCTAAAACTGCAGTATCTATCACACATGATAATATATTTACTACTTTCCTCCCTACAACAGTTCGGAAGCTGCAGCAAGTGCAGAACACAGCAGCCAGTCTGGTGTCAAGAACATCAGAATATGATTACATCTCACCTGTCCTCCTGGCCCATGTGCATCGGCTGCCCATTTGCTTCTGGGCCAAGTTCAAGCTGCTCATGTTGACCTTCAAAGCCCGAACCAATTTAGGCCCTTGCTACCTGTCTGAGCATCTCTCCCTCAGAATGACCTCCTGTCCCACCCACACCTCACAATCTGGGATGTTATGGGTGGCCACTCTGAAGGAGGCCCCCAAATCAACAAGTCATTATGGAACTTTCTCCCGGTTGAGATATGACTGGCTCCTTCCCTCGTCAGCTTCAGAAAAAAAGTGAAAACATGGCTGTTGACACAGGCCTTCCACAGCCTTACCCCAGATTAATTTTGTCATTTTGATTATTGACATGTTGTCATTTTTAGAATAACTGTCTCTGTTTTGATGCCGTCTTTTGTATTAGTTATTTTGATTAGTTAGTATAGATTTGGGTAAATTTTTTGTTTGTTTGCTATTTTAATTTTGATTATTATGGAATTTATGTTGTGATATTGTAAGCCACCCAGAGTAGTGGCCTGGCCAATAGATGGGCAGGGTAAAAATTTAAATACATACATACATACATACATACATACATACATACATACATACATACATACATACATACATACATACATACATACATACATACATTGTTCCACCTACTATGGGGAGTGAAAGAATCCTGTCTCTGCAACTCCACTCATCAGCGGGACCGGTCACCCTCATTAGTGCATATGCACCAACACTGTCATCCACAACAGAAGTGAAAGACAAATTCTACGACGATCTGGCAGCTACTATCAAAAAAGTCCCTGAGAGAGAGCCACTGTTCATTCTTGGAGACTTTAACGCTAGAGTTGGTGCTGATCACAATTCTTGGCCCACTTGTCTAGGCCATTTTGGCATTGGAAAGATGAACGAAAATGGCCAACGCTTGCTGGAGTTTTGCTGTTATTATGGTCTTTGTGTCAGCAACACGTTCTTCAATACGAAGCTTCAACACAGAGTTTCTTGGAGACATCCAAGATCGAAGCATTGGCATCAGCTCGATTTGATCCTCACTAGACGTTCTAGCCTTCCTAGTATTACGATCACACGCAGTTACCAGAGTGCTGATTGTGATACTGATCACTCCCTGGTGTGTAGTAGAGTAAAATTGCGAACAAAGAGATTGTATCACACGAAAAAGGAAGGAAGACCACGTATTGACATCAGCAAGACTCACAATCAAAGAAAAGTGGAAGAATTTGCCCAAGCGCTTGAGGAAACCCTTCCAGGCCCGGCTGAGGCAAATGCACCTGAACGATGGGAACATTTCAAGAACGTTGTTTATAACACCGCCTTGTCCACATTTGGCAAGAAGACCAAAAAGACGGCCGACTGGTTCGAAGCCCATTCGGAGGAGTTGATGCCAGCCATCGAGGATAAGAGGAGAGCTCTAGCAGCATACAAAGCCTGTCCTAGTGAGTACAACTTGCAAGCTCTTCGAGCTGCTCATAGCCAAGTCCAACAGGCTGCCAGGAGATGTTCCAACGATTATTGGCTTCAGCTCTGCTCTCAGATACAGTTAGCAGCGGACACAGGTAACATCAAGGGAATGTATGATGGTATCAAGCAGGCTTTAGGTCCAATACAGAATAAATCTGCTCCCTTGAAGTCTGCTACAGGCGTGATCATCCAGGACCGAGCACAGCAGATGGAACGCTGGGTGCAGCACTACTCTGAGCTATATTCCAGAGAGAATGTAGTAACTGAAGAAGCATTAAATAACATTGAGTGCCTGCCTGTCTTGGAAGAGTTGGACAGCGAACCAACCTTAGCAGAAATAAAAGCGGCCTTGGATTCCCTCGCCTCCGGCAAGGCACCTGGAAAGGATAACATCCCTGTTGAAGTGCTGAAGTGCTGTAAAGAGACCATCACCACCGAACTGTATGAAGTCTTTCGTCTTTGCTGGAGCGAAGGTGGAGTACCACAGGACATGAAGGATGCAAACATCGTCACATTGTACAAGAACAAAGGAGACAGAGGCGACTGCAATAACTACCGTGGCATCTCTCTTCTCAACGTTGTAGAGAAGCTGCTTGCCCGTGTTGTGCTGAAGAGGCTCCAGGTGCTTGCAGACAGAGTCTATCCAGAATCACAGTGTGGATTTCGAGCTAATAGATCCACCACTGACATGGTATTTTCCCTCAGACAGTTGCAGGAGAAATGTAGGGAACAACAACAGCCACTCTTTGTGGCCTTCATAGATCTCACAAAGGCCTTTGACTTGGTTAGCAGGGACGGCCTTTTTAAAATACTTCCCAAGATTGGATGTCCACCTCGACTCCTTAGCATCATCAGGTCCTTTCATGAGGGAATGAAGGGCACTGTAGTTTTTGATGGCTCAACATCAGATCCCTTTGACATCCGAAGCGGAGTGAAACAGGGCTGTGTCCTCGCGCCGACCCTGTTTGGGATCTTTTTTGCTGTCATGCTGAAGCACGCCTTTGGAAGTGCAAGAGAAGGTGTCTATCTCCGGACTAGATCAGATGGAAAGCTCTTTAATCTCTCTAGATTGAGAGCAAAGACCAAAGTCCAGCTGAAATGCATGCGGGACTTCCTCTTCGCTGATGATGCAGCCATTGTTGCCCACTCTGCTGAAGACCTCCAACAACTCATGAATTGTTTTAGCAAGGCCTGCCAAGATTTTGGACTAACAATCAGCCTGAAGAAAACACAAGTCATGGGCCAGGGCGTGGACTCACCTCCCTCTATTACCATCTCCACGCAAGAATTGGAGGCTGTTCATGACTTTGTGTACCTTGGCTCAACGATCTCTGACACTCTCTCCCTAGATGTCCAGCTGGATAAACGCATTGGCAAAGCAGCTACCATGTTCTCAAGACTCACAAAGAGAGTATGGCTCAATAAGAAGCTGACGGCATACACCAAGATCCAGGTCTATAGAGCCTGTGTCCTGAGCACACTCCTGTACTGCAGTGAGTCCTGGACCCTTTGTGCACGGCAGCAGAGGAAGCTGAACACGTTCCATATGCGTTGTCTCCGACGGATTTTTGGTATCACCTGGCAGGACAAAGTCCCAAATAGAGTAGTCCTAGATTGAGCTGGAATTTTTAGCATGTATACCTTACTGAAACAGCGACATCTACGTTGGCGTGGGCATGTTGTAAGAATGGCTGATGGTCGGATTCCAAAAGATCTCCTATATGGAGAATTAGTGCAGGGAAATCTCCCCAGAGGGAGACCACAGCTGCGATACAAGGATATCTGCAAGCGGGATCTGAAGGCCTTGGAAATGGATCTCAACAGAGATTGCATCACGGCGTTGCATCACGGCCTCTCCCAATTTGAAGAGACCCTTGTCCAGCAGGCCGAGGCAAAGAGGCAGTCACGAAAGCAGCAAAATGAGGGAGCTAGATGGGGTACAGATTGCATTTGTCTTCAGTGTGGAAGGGATTGTCACTCTCGAATTGGCCTTCTCAGCCACACTAGATGCTGTTCCAAGTCCTCCATACAGAGCACGATACCATAGTCACTCGAGACTGAAGGATGCCTAATCTAAACATACAATGTAGCTTTTCCTTCTCATCTAAAATACATATAGCCCTTTTACCAACTTCTATTGCATCTATCATCTTAAAAAGGGCCTTAAAATTCATACTTCTTCCCCTTTTTATCAAATGTTTATAGCCCTAATTTTCCTCATTATTATTATACAGTGGTGCCTTGACTTACGAACTTAATCCGTCCCAGAAGATGTTCGTAAGTTAAAATGTTTGTAAGTCAAATCAGCATTTCCCATAGGAATGCACTGAAAACTGATTAATCCATTCCGGCTGTTTTTTGTTCTTATGTCGAGGCGCCGTTTGTAAGTCAAAGCATTAGTTCCCATAGGAACTAATGCAAAACCGGTTAATCCGTCCTCTACCACTAGGAGGAGATTTATTTATTTTTATCCTAAGATGACTTAGGTTTAAAAAAAGGGCAGGAAAGGAGGGAGGGAGGGAACGAACACCTTTTAAACAGAACACCTTTAAAACCAAGCAGCTTTAAACCAAACCAAGCACCTTTTAAACCAAATTTTACATTGTAAAATTACAGTACCAGGCAGTACCAGACAGTACCAGGCAGTCCAAAGTCCATTTCCCACTTTCCCCGCGTTTTTTTTGTTCGTAAGTCAAAGCTCCATTCGCAAGTCAAAGCAAAATTTTGTGAACGGAGCTGTTCGTAAGTTGAAATGTTCGTACGTCGGGGCATTCGTAAGTCAAGGCACCACTGTACTTAGTTCTGTTTTTTGCTATTATCATATTGGATATTGATTTCTTAGATTGTACTATATGTTTCCTTCTGTCATTTGTTTTCATCTTTACTACTCTCTTCTTTGGATGTTTTAACTTCAGTTTCTTTAGTAGGAAGCTGAGGAGCATCATCATTGTCAGCATCATCATTTGTCAACATAGCTGTTTGTCTCCCACACCATTTTACTGCTAGTATTAACTCCAAAATCTTATGTTCATGAAATGTAGTTTTCTTGCTGCTTATAGCACTGTCAAGCAACTCTCCCCACAGTCCTCGCACTTGTATTCCTCTGTGAAGCTGCATATCCCAGGTGCCCAGCAAATTCTCCATCTCTCAGAGCAGAGGAGCCCACAACCGCTCCCTTCCGCTAGAGGAGGGGAAGGAAATTGCGGAGGAGTTCATGGCAAGCCCAGGCTGCACACTTCTCCCTATTAACCCTCTTCTTTTGTAATAAAAGACACCAGTAACAGTGCCTAAGTTAAAGAAAGAAAACTAATAAAGATCAAAGCAGAGCTGCTTAGGAGTGTGTGCACGGCCGCACCCTCCTGGAACCAGAACCAACCCCCCCCCCCTTAAAGTGAGTGGGAGCAGAGCCCAAAAGAGCCCCACTCCCCGACGACTAAGGCTTCCGATCCTGGGGTGGCGGGGGAGCTCTACCAATGCTGTGTTTTGCTACAAATATAGTATCTTAAATGCAGTCACAACTGATTGTACAACTTCCCCTTAATCCTGCAGTCATGGGCTCTATGGGTAACTGGTCACTCAAGCAATTTCCAAAGAAGCAGCCATGTTAGTCTCTCAGGAGGTTGTCAAAAGAAAAGGAAAAAAGGCAAATTATTGTAGCACTTGGAAGACCAGCAGACATTCTTCAGCATGAGCTTATAATGTCTCACACTGAAATAAATCTGTCATTCTGTTAAGTACTATAGAATTTTGCCTCCACCCACCCATCCTTTTTTTGCCAACATGGTCACTCAAGGATTGTGTATGCATACCTAAGAACAAACAAAAATTCTGTGAGAAAACAGAAGAATCACCTACACATGACATTTATTTCAGCTTCTTGGAAAAGACTACATTCAAGCAGATGGTTTAAACAAGATGCTTTCCATTCTGCATCTTTACTCTCCCAATAAATAAATCACATATTGGCAAATGTGCTTTCTGTTGCACCTTTTGCAACCTCACATGCTGACTGGAAAAGGTGTGGCTGGGCTGGAGTGACACTCAATCTATCCAGCACTAATCAATCATTCCTTCCCTGCCTCTGATTTCAAAAAAAGCCCAACTTCTCTGCTCAGTGCTTTTTCCCTCTCTTTAGCACAGGGGAGTGCTAAAGAAAAGCACAGATTTTGAAAGAGACTGCCATTGTCTGGACTTCTCAAAATGAAAGTATAGTCTGCCATTTAGAATCAATCCTCAGCACCAGTTATGGCTGAACTCTTTGAAGGAGCACCTTTTTGGTCTCCCCCAACACCATCTATGATCTTCTATACTGGAATTCTTCCTAGAGTTCATTCAGTACAAAATTCTACAAATACTTAGTTGCAAGCATCAAAATCAATATGAATTTGAAGAGCCTGAAAAAGTATGTATCAATTGTCCTCCTTTTTTTCAGCTGGAATGCAATTTTGACAAATAAGAATATAATCTACATGCTTTATTTCTTTTGTAATATGCATAATCACATAGAATGTCCCCAGAAACAAAGGGCAGAGGTTGATGGAGACGGAGAGCTATTATGGAGAGGAGCCACCACAAGAGAAAGTGATGGCTGTCAACCTGGATAGCTTTAAAAGGAGACTGGACAAATTATTGGAGGATGGGTCTGCCAGTGGCCTGCCAGCATAAAAGACACATATTCTTTCCAGGGCCAGAGGCAGTATACCTTTCTATATCAGTTGCTGGGGAGCACAAAACAGGGGGGAGAGCAAGGGGACAGGATTGAACCCATGTCCTGCTCATCCTGCACAGGCACATTAAAACAGCACAAATGACTACTTCAGGACACTGATGGCCTCCATGTGAACAAAATCCTGAGTGAGCTAGGCATTGAGATGGCCCTTCTTGTGTTCTTAAGACAGATTTAAGCAAGTAATAGGGAAGAATCCGGGGACCACAGAGATCCTGCTATATTGAATCTTCACTTAGACAATCTGAATTGTAAGTTGTAAGCTATAAATAAACCTGGGTTTAAGTGCCAACATAAAGGGAGCTTCCAGACAAGGCTTTTCATATGCAAATACCCTGCCTCATTCACAGAGTCTCACAGGGCCTTCGGATATCTTGAATTTGTAGCCCTCCTTCCCATTCCATGGACTACCCTTTTTGTCACACAGCAAATCTGTTCAGTAGGGAAAAGACAGAATAGCAGCACAATGATTTTTGATTGGTAGCACTAGAAGGCTTTCATTGGGAGGCCCCTAAATTCTCCGCTGATTTGATGTCCCCAGAATCCTTAAAACAATTTACAGAAATTGTTTGCAGTTTCATTAAGAGCCAAAGGTTGGTAGAGCTATCAAAAATGGAGCTCTGCTCTGTACCTTCATGCTGTGGAGAGACAGTGCAAAAGTGCATCCTAACAGCTTTGGAAGATGCTATAAACTTTCCACCATGATTTGTGTATGTATGTGTATGTGTGCACATAGACAGGCAGGCAGGCAGGCGAGCAGATAGCAAATATTTGACAACTTCTATAAATAAATGGGGGATTTTGTAAAAAGCTCTATGCACGTACACACACACAAAGGGAGATTCATGGAAATAACTCATTGCAATATGTTCATCATTTTCAGTTTAATCACCCAAGTCACTTGCCTACAGCCAAGGAGTCGTGATTTTATCGCCCTATCTTTCAAACAAACAGAAGTAAAGCTAAGAGTTAGGAGGCAAGTGTTCATGAATAGTACAGTTTGCTGTAACAGACTGTAACTTCTGTTGCAGGGTTCTTGAAATGAATATGCTTTACAGGAGATACATATGAAGTAACAACATAACGTGAAACCCATCATTGCATATCAAAAAAAGGTAGTAAGCGTATTTAGTCTGCATTTCAAGGATGAACCACACCTTTCCCTTTCATATGTTTTAGGAAGATCAGTAAGCACAAGGCAATGGAAACTTCACGCAATATCTGCCTTTAAAAATCTCAGAATGTATTGTTGCATTTCAAGAATGAATTGCAACTTGACCCACCCACCCATATTTTCAAGGAGACAGGAAAGTTGGAAAATGCAATGCAATACAGTGCCTTCCTTGAAGACTCAGCTATTATTTCTTTTCACAAGGCTTATATATATTGGAATTTGAGGAGACCTTTCTGAATGGTGGTAGTAATACTGCTGCCTGGACATGTTGCAGAAGGAAAGAGTGTGTGCCTATCCTGTTCCATGAAGGATCTGTAGCCAACAACAACCATAATCCTTTATCCTCGATCACAACAGCTCAGGGCTCATTCCATAGCAGTGCTATCAGCATTCTTCAGTTTCCTGCCATATCTGACTGTGGCTGGCAAAGATCTTAGTATTATCTTTTGCTATTGGAATTCTCTCATAATGTTTGACTGAAAATCTATGTTAAGCCTTTGGGACCCTGAAAGTCTAAACAAATGTAGGTGCCAAGTTTCATCCTTTGGCCTTGTCTGCATTTACATTTTTATTCCAGCTGCAGTAATAAGGAGGAGAGAGGATGGTCTCCTGATACCTTTTGGAGCTGAATTATATAGCCAGCAAATTGGCTTTGAGGCTTGCTTGTTTTCTTGCTTGCTTATTCATTCATTCATTCATTTTTTAAAATTTATATGCTGCCTTTCTTCCCATAGGAGACTGAAAATGGTTCACAACTAAATAAAACCATGCAATAATCACCATTAAAAACACAACAGGAAGCAACACTTTAAAACCAGTTAAAATATAAAAACATTTTAAAAAAAACATATTTTTTTAAAAAAATCCTCTAAATTAAATAGATGCTTCATTCCTAAAACCCCCATGTCCTTTAAAAGCCTGACTGAAAAGAAAGGACAAGAGGGAGTGGGCTAACCTGGCTTCTTGCAGTAATGCTTTAGCCTGTGAGCAACCACTGTGGAGGCCTTCTCCCGTGTCCTCACCAAATGAGCTTGTGAAGGTGGTGGAACTGAGAGAAGATCCTCCTCAGAAGATATTAAAAGCAGAAGAGGAAGATCTTAAAAGCCAAAGGGGCTCACATTGGATGATACAGTCCTTCAGATAGCCTGGACCCAAGTCATATAGGGCTTTATAGGTCACAACCTATACTTTGATTTGGGCCCGGAAACAGACTGGCCAATAGAGCTGTTGTAATATCCAGAAGGCCACTATGGTCAATGGTATCAAAAGTTGCCAAGAGGTCCAGCAGAAGTGACAAGGATACACTTTCCAGGTCCAGTTCTTGCCGTAGGTAAATCTACCAAACAAAATAGTCTCTGTGCCATAAAAACAATATGCTGTCAAATAAATTCTGACTCATGGCAACCCTTTTGGGGGTTTTCCAGGTAGACAATACTCAAGTCTGGGGGACTGTACAGCTTGTCCAAGGACACACAGGCTGGTTCTACTTGCAGGAGACACAGTGAGGAATCAAATTCCCAACCTCTGGCTCTGCAGCCCGATACCTAAACCACTGAACTATCCAGTCAGCTCTCTGCTCCAGAATCAGGCCTAAAGGCAGACTGAAATGGACCTAGATAATCTATCTCATCCAGGAACCCAGGGAGCTGAAAAGCTACCACATACTCCAGTACCGCTGTTCCAAGTCCTCCATACAGAGCACGTTACCATAGTCTTTCGAGACTGAAGGATGCCTAATACTCCAGTACCTTTCCCAGAAACAGATTGTTAGAAACTGGTCAATAATTATCCAATACAGTGAGATCCAAGGAGGACTTTTTAAACAAAGGTCTTACAGTTGCTTCCTTTAGGAATATTGGTACCCTGCTAGCTGCAAGGAGGCGTTCACCACTCTCCTTACTCACTGAGCCAATCCCTCTCAAGACAGGGAATGGGTCCAGTACACATGTGGTGGCTTTCATCTCTCCAAGGATTCTGTCTACATCTGCAGACAATGCAAACTCAAATGTATCCATTTTCAAAGGACAAGCAGGGGTCAAAGTTATATCAAGAGGATTTGTGTCAACTACTGCATCCACGTCAGAGTGGATCCAAGTCACTTTGTCTGCAAAGTGCTGTGCAAAATTCTCACAGTGATCTGTCAACTAGTCAGCATCCCTTTCTTGTAGGTATCCATTCAGCAGGCCCTTAACTACCTGAAAGAGCTTTGTTGGATGGTTCTGTGCAGACACAATGGTGGCAGAGATGAATAATTTCTTCACTGCCATTACTGCCATGGAGGAGACTTTCCAATGGGCTCTAGCCTGTGTATGATTGGATCTGCTCCATGTTTTCTGCCATCTTTGTTCTAGACTCCATCCCACTTGTTTCATGACTCCTACCTTCCTAGCAAACCAAGGAGTTAGTGTGGCTCCACTTAGTTGGAGGGGATGCTTAGGAGCGATTATATGTACAAACATGGCCATCTGCCCATTCCATGAATCAGCCAATGGTTAGACAGGATCACCTGCCAAGGCAGCAGGAAATTCCCCAAGACCTTTTTGGATTCATAAACCTCCTAGGGTGTACCATCTTAATTCCCTTTGCACCCTTGCAGAAGATCAGTTCCAATGAGAGTTCCTCCACACCCAGATCATCGCCATCCTCCCTAACATAGAAAACCTGGTCCAGTGGGACCAGATACCCCTTGGGATAGGCCCATGATCATCATAGTATCCATGAAGTCCCAAGTCACTCCTGACAAAGTGGCCTCAGCACGAATGTTGAAGGCCCTCAGCACAACAAGCAAGGCAACTCCAGCACCTTACCTGAGATCAGCTCGAACAGCTCAAGAAAGGAAATTTGTGCGGCAGGGTGGGTGGTACACCCACTATCCTGGGCAACCACTTTCCGGTATAGACACTCAAACCCAGCAGAGTGTGGCACAGGGCTCCCAGCAAGAGTGATTGAATTTCAATAAACTACTACTCCTCATCTGCCCCCCAGACCTGGCTGCTTCTGCACGGAGAACCCAGGACGACAAAGCTGAGAGAGACTGACTCCCCCAGCTTCATCCAATCAGGTCTCTATAATGCAAGCCAGCTCAGCATGTTCATCCAAGATCAAATTCCTGGTAAGCTGTATCACCTTTCACTGACCTGACATTTAGCAACAGCACCTTGAATCCAGGGGACCTGCCACTGAGGTTAGGAAGGCTATTTGAATTGGGAGACAATTTGGGGGTGATATAATTGTATTATATACCTTTTTCCCATTATGTTGTTGATGTCTCCCAATTTCCTCCACACTCTGTAGTTGTAATAGGTGCTCTCTGCTCCTCCGCAGCATCCTCCCTCCTTTGAAAACACATTCCTAGTCAGCAGGCTGAGACCTGCAGACAAAGTCAAGCAGGCACAGGACAGATGAAATAAAAGGGTAACTAAACAGGCATTTATCCCACTAAAACCAGCAATCAGATGGTGCCTTTGCTGGATGGAGCAAACCAGCCCACCCCCAGAGCATTCCTACCAGAGCACCTGCTAAGGGGCTTATTTTGTGTGTGTGTGTGTGTGATTAGGATTTCTCTGTTTTGGTCCATTTCTAATGTGTGTAATTACTAGAAATGAACAAAAGAAAAGAAACAGTGGTTCAGCTACTCAATGGAGATGGGAAAATGATAACAGGCAACAAAGAAAAGGCAGAAGTGCTCAATTCCTATTTTAGCTCAGTCTTTTCCCAAAGGACAGACTGTGACCCTGCAGACAAATGTGGAGGTCAAGTGGAGTGGACAGGATTGCAGTTGGAGATTGATTTTAAAAAGTAGTTGAGGAATATCTCACTACCTTGAATGAGTTCAACTCTCCAGGGCCAGATGAAGTGCATCCAAGACTATAGAAGGAACTGGCTGAAAGACTCTCAGAACCCACTGTCCATTATTTTCTTGAAATCATGGGAAATGGATGAGGTGTCAGATGATTGGAGGAGGGGTAACCTTGTCCCTATCTTCAAAAAAGGCCAAAAAGAGGAACCTGGGAACCACAGGCCAGTCAGCCTGACATCAATCCCCCGGGAAAATTCTGGAACAGATTATAAAGCGGTCATTATGCAAACACCTAGAAAACAAAGCAGTAATAACTGAAAGCCAACATGGATTTGTCAAAAACAAATCCTGCCAGATGAATCTGATGTCATTTTTTGATTCGGTAATCTCCCTGATAGACAGAGGGAATGCTGTAGACATAGTATATCTTGACTTCAGCAAAGCTTTTGACAAAGTGCCCCATGATATTCTGATTAGCAAGCTAGGTATGGGCTGGATAAAACAACTGTCAGCTGGATACACAGTTGGCTACAGAATCGTACTCAGAGAGTGATGATTAATGATTCCTTCTCAAACTAGGAAGAGGTAACGTGGACCTGTGCTATTCAATATTTTTATTAATGACCTAGATCAGGGGATACAGGGAATGCTAATCAAATTTGCAGATGACACAAAATTGGGTGGAATAGCCAACACTCTGGAAGACAGAAACAATATTCAAGATGATCTAGATAGGCTTGAGCACTGGGCTGAAAACAACTGGATGAAAGTTGTAAAAAGTTTATTGCGGTCAAAGACCAATAAAACTGAACAGAGTATACAGAAATACGATATGCATTTTAAAAGGAAATACTCCAATAAGTTGGGAACATTTACAGTAAAACTGAATTAATCCTTGCTGTGTGGCCATTGATTGACTCATCACCCTTAGAATCACTTTTCAAGACTTAAAAGGGCTTTGTGTATTTTACAGGCCGCTGCCAGAAAAATGGCACACTGCTTCGTTGTCTGTGAGTTGGATCATATAAGCAGCAGCTTGGCCCTTTCTGTGTCCGTAGGGCCCGACATTTTCCTGGTTAGGGGTAAGATATATTTTTCCCATATGCCCTGATAGTATGGGCACTGGAGCAGAACGTGCTCCGTTGACTCAACCTTCCCCAAGCCACACGGGCATACCCGTTCTGGATGAGGTGTCCTTTAAAAATGGCCTTCAAGTGTGGCCAAGAGGAGCACTCCCCATCTGGCTAGGAAGAAGGCCCTCCTATGTTGTGGGATTTCTAATAATGAGAGGTATGTAGCTTGCTGGGCTGCATACCTCTTATCCTCTGCAGCTAAGAAGTTGGGGCAGTGGTTGATGTCACTCTGTCTCTCTATGTCCAGTACTCTTTGTCTCAGAGCAGTTTTTGCTTGAATTATGTCCATAGTCAGAATAGCCTCTGGGGAAAATCGTATAAGTACTGCACCTAGGAAAAAGAAACCAATAACATAGTTACAAGATGGGGGATACCTGGCTCAGCAATACTACAAGTGAGAAGGATCTTGGAGTTGTTGTAGATCACAATCTGAATATGAGCCAGCAGTGTGATGTGGCTACAAAAAAAGGCAAATGCTATTTTAGGCTGCATTAACAGAAGTATAGTCTCCAAATCACGCAAGGTACTACTGTCGTTCCCGTTTATTCAACACTGGTTAGTCCTCACTGTGAGTACTGTGTCTAGTTCTGGAAACCACACTTTAAGAAGGATGCTGACAAACTGGAACAAGTTCAGAGGAGGGCAACAAGGATGATCAGGGGGCTGGAAATCAAGCCCTATGAGGAAAGACTGAAAGAATTGGGCATGTTTAGCCTTGAGAAAAGAAGACTGAAGTGAGATATGATAGTACTTTTCAAATATTTGAAAGGCTGTCATACAGAGGAGGGGCAGGATCTGTTCTCGATCATCCCAGAGTGCAGGATACACAACAATGGGCTCAAGTTCCAGGAATCCAGATTTAGACTGAATATCAAGAAAAACTTCCTAACTCTTAAAGCAGTACGGCAATGGAACCAGTTAATGAGAAGTGGTGAGTGCTCCAACACTGGCGACATTCAAGAGAAATTTAGACAGCCACTCGGCAGATATCCTTTGATCTGTATTCCTGCATTGAGCAGGGTGTCGGACTCAATGGGCTAATAGACCCCTTCCAACTCAATTATTGTATGATTCTATCTCCTGCTCCTCCGCCACCACCTCCTCCTCCTCCTCCTTTGTCTGTTGTCTTGCGTTTTCCAACATTCCCTGGCTTTCAGTTCTTTCTAGGGAAGCTAAGGTTGAATCATCTCCCCCCACCCACCCATGTCTATGCTGTCTATAACCCTGTCTCCTCATTTGGGGGAGGGGATGGTATGCCAACAGAGGGAGTCTTCTCCCTGTCCACTTTCTCACAAACATTGATAGTGTCACACTGTTCATTAATTCTGATCCTAACCATTGAAGAATTGTACTCAGTGAAGATCTACAATGACAGGAAAATTCAGTACATATATTTTAAAACAAAAACTATAGGTCAAATTCTCTGACTGCAGCATATAGTTTAATATGGATAAACCTGTAGCACAGAATGTACAATGAGGCCAGAGATTTTTCCAGAGGTTTGCTTTATTTCTTTTCATTTCATTTGGAAGAAAACAGAAAGGGAGGAAAGTGCCTTCGAACCACATAACTAACAGAAAGCCTAGTTTTAATTAAGGTCTGCAGATAAAACTCCACTGCTGTTTATGAAGAAGAAATTCAATTTAGAAGAATATGTGAGCACTTAAATAGGTGGCCTTGTTTGCTGTGATTCCTCATAGACGATTTTTCTGTATGGTGGCCAAATCATTAATATGTTGTCACTCGGACAACTCCCCTACAATTGGTGATTGGTTATGGCTCTGTGACAATCGCAGCAGCTAACTCATGTAGAAAATTAACACTGGGACAGTGATGAATCTTTTCCCATCTTTCCCTATGATTTAGCAAATTGATGGAAGGAAGATAAGAAACAGGGATACCATGTAATCATTTTTGTATCTATCGATTCCATGGCTGGAACTCTGTGCAAAGCCTAAGACACGGATAGTAATAAAGCTATAATTTCTGATGTTTGGGGTTTCCAAGTGGATGCATCTCTTGGGGATGCATTGCCAAGCTCATCTATGAGGACGATGCAGCCAAGGGAATTCACTACTGAATAGCTCAGGGATTTAGATTAGAGATGGGGATATTTGTATTTGTAAACTCAGCAGCCATGCAGGGAGACTCATCCTCCTGCCCCCTGCCTGGAGTGGCCAACCGAGCAGGGAGATAGCGGAGCTCCAGCCGCCATTGGCGGGAAGAGCAGGACCTTCACAGCAGTGGGACACATGAGTGGACAGTCCGGTCCCAGAGGCTGGATCCTCATTAGGTCCAGCTGGGATGGGGATATTCGTATTCGTTTATGAGTACGAGTATCCCCATCTCTAGTTTAGATATCTGGCCAGGGAGTCAGAAGCTGGGAGTTCAATTCCTCCCACGGAGCCTCCTTGAGAAGGGCTGGGGTCAATGATCCCTAGGGTCCCATCCAGCTCTGCAGTTCTAAGATGAGGATTGATTCAGATACCTTTAAAAATGTCACAGTTAGGGATTTCCAGGACACTTATCATGACTAGACCTGAATGTAGTAATATCCTCAGTCCCTTGTAGGCTTTGCTTGGCCAAAAATTACTAAGAGTCTCTGGGCTAAGAGTCAGATTAAGAACTTGGAATGTTCGTAATGTATGAGGAAAATGCATGAATGAACTTGGAATATTTGTAATGTTTGAAGCAGCAAAACCCCACAATATAGTAAAAGAAAATAAAGGGATTAACTTTCAGATCTTTGGAGTACGTGAAATGTGTTGGCCAGGATCTAGTAAACACAAATACTTACTCAGGCAGTGATGACATACAGAAGCATCACAGAGTTGCCATCATAGTCACAAAAGACGTAAGTGCAATCATCACAAAGTTCATTCCACACTCAAATCAGGTAGTGCTCATCCAAGTAAAAGGACATTCCACAGATCTTAGTTTCATACAAGCGCATGACCTAACTGCTGATAAAAGATGAACAAAACACAGAAAAATGCTATGAAGAACTCAGAACTGTTAATAAAAATGAAAATTCAACACATAAATTTTGTAATGGGAAATTTAATGCCAAAATAGGAAGGTTTTATTTTATTTTATTTTTTAAAGATGGGGGTAGGAACACAAAATGAACATAAAGAACAAAAGTTGTAACGTTGTGAAGAGGAGCTTGTAGTCACTATTGCCCCCTCAAATTACCACTAAGGAGTCTGGATACATGGAAATCCCCACAAATCAGGACTAGCAATATTGTAAGGAATATTGTAAGGAAAATGGGTATAGGCATTGATATAAATCCAGTTATTAATCCAGCTTGCCTCAAATTAAAGAAAACAGAAAAGAGCAAAAACAGAAATGCACAGGCCATGTTCCAGTTACTGTTACTACTGCAGTCTACTGCACATGTCATTTGCCTGCTTGCATGCCTACTTACACAATCAGTGACACAAGTAAATGAGTATATAGTCATGATGAAATCTAACCTCCATTTGGAAAGAAATTATAATAAGATTCTTTGGATATTATTCACTTTGACCTTTTGTGTGTGTGTGATCTGTGCCATTTGACCTCAGTTCCTAACATTTTTCCCTGTCAATCAAATGGCAGTGTATCACTCATGGAGGATTCCTGTGCTGTTCTCATGGATTTGTAGTAGAGATGGACAAGAAGCTAAAAACAAACAAGGAAATTTGTCAAAAATCGGTAATGCATTGTCAGGATTCAATTTCAGCCTGTTTGCCCTCGTCCAGTCCATAACCACAGCCAGGCAACATTCTAGGGTCTGTACAGCTTCCCCTCCTGAAGAGGAAAAGGAGAGATAGAGTTGCGTACCATCAGCATACTGATAACAGCGAACTCCAAATCTCCAAATGACCTCTCCCAGCGGCCTCATGTAGATGTTAAACAGTAAGGGAGAGATGATCGGCCCCTGTGGAACACCACATTGTAGTGTCCACGGGGATGAAACAGCTTCCCCAAGCTGAACTCTCTGGCATCGGCCATCGAGGAAGGAACGGAGCCAGCATAATGCTAGACACTCCGATCCCCAATCTCGATAACCGATCCAGGAAGATACTGTGGTTGACAGTATCAAAGGCGACTGAGAGGTCTAGGAGGACCAACAGGGTCACACTCCCCCAGTCAGCCTCCCATAATAGGTCATCTAGCAGGGCGACCAGAAGTGTCTCAGTTCCATGACATGGCCTAAACCCCAATTGGAATGGATCCAGACTATCAGTATCCTCCAAGAACGCTTGCAGCTGGTCAACCACCAACCTCAGTTTCCCCGGTATGTTAGCAACCGGATGATAGTTGTTTAAATCATCAGTTGACAAATTAACTTTTTTTCAGAATGGGCCGGATCATTGTCTCCTTAAAGACAGGGGGCAAACATCCCTCTTGTAAGGAGGAGTTCATGATCTGAGTGGCCCATTCAACCGTCACCGCCCTGTCCGATTTTAAGAGCCAGGAGGGGCATGGGTCTAATTGGGAGGTGGTGGCCTTAGAGCGTGCAAGTGCCTTGTCCACGTCATCAGGCGACACAGACTGAAACCAATCTAATAAAAACGGACAAGATGGTGTGTTGAACATTTCAACATGGACATTGTATTAATGGAGTCAAGGTCCCTACAGATGGCCTCAATCTTAGTGCAGAAGTGGGCTGCAAACTGCTCACAAGTAGTGACATCTGGCTGAGGCCACAGATGTCGTCCGGCTCCAGTGAGGTTGTGGAAGACTCTAAAGAGTTTCCGCCTGATGGTTAGCTGCCTCACTGATACGCCTGATGTTATAAGCCTTCTTAGCAGCCTGTATGGTGTTACAGTATTTGCTGGACATCTTTTTTACCGCAGCCCTATTAGCATCCATGGGAGCTTTTCTCCAAATGCTCTCTAGCCTTCTCCTAACTTGTTTCGTGGCTCACAAGTCCTCCGAAAACCAGTATGTGGAACACAAAATGTGGAACACATTTTCTATATTTGAGCACAGTTCAAAATGTACCTTTCCAATTTTTGCACTGCTAAGCATTTTCCAGTGCAGTTTGCTGCAGAAAAAATCACATACAAAACTACCCATTAGAGAAAACTGCTCACAAAACTCTGCACATTAGTGAAACAAACACACCAAATCTATATATGAAAGGAAACTGCTTGCCAAAAAATCAAGAATTATTCACAAAATGCATATGTTAGGAAAAATTCATTTTAAAAAACCCACATCTTCCCACATTATCTCAGATAAGCAATAAATGCATGGTTGTGTGAAAAAGTAGAAACAAACGAAAGAATAAATGGGGAGATTCTTTCATTAGAAATAACCGAGAGCCACAAACAAGGAAGAAAGTTTTTAAGTTATCTAAATGTTTCTTTGTGCTGAAATGTAATAAATACTCTAGTTTTACTGGAACACTCATCTTGCAGTTGAAGGGTGTGGCTGCAGTTTTCTCCTATGCTGTCTTCTGTAGTTCTTGGAGAGGGGGGCGTGGTTCCACACTCTCCCAGTGGACTATCCCTAGTCTCCTGCATCTCTCAAATCTTCCAACCTCCCAAAAAGTACTCAGAATATCCTTTAGTTGCTGGCACACACACACACACACACCCCTCTCTCTCTCACTCTCTCTCTCTCACACACACACACAAACACACACATATCCTGAGAGCCTCAATAGGTTGTGGTCTTGGCATTCTACAGCACTGTATTTGCATAAACTGGAACTGAGCCATGGATTTTTGAGGTTTATAATGGTAGAAACCTTTTATTTTTGGCAGCTTACTTTAGCTAAAGAGGCACTCCCATTCCCCTAATTTCAAGGGCTTGTTAAGATCTTAGTTCATATTCTTACTTCATACTATTATTGATTTATTTATACAACAGAGGGAGAGAAATAAGATGGGAGGAAAGACAATGGGAGGGAGAAGGTCAAGAAGAAGGGAGCAGCTGAAAAAGAAGTACATCAAATAATAGGAAAATAGCCTGCCTTGAGGCCTAGCTTCAGGGGACTGGGGTTGTTAACAAGAAACTTCCCTCTTCTCTTCGTGTGGATTTAAGAGTCAACACTGGAATCTGTGGAGTCCCATGCCAAAGATGACATTTAGCATCTCTTCCACGGCTCATCCAAACATGTCAAAATCTGCCTGATCAGCAGTTGACTAAGAGTTAGGATGCAGTCATTGGGAGCACACTCAATCTGAATGGGCTGGTGATGGGCTTGCAGATGTCCCAATACATGAATCCACACCCAATGTTGGGCCAGGAAATTGTAACTGATAACATTTGGCCTTTTTACCTCCAACAAATTGTGTTGTGTCATTGGTAATGTCCTGTTCAGGCAACCCAAGCCTGTTCAACCCTAGGCTATCAACGAGTTGTCTGCCTGTTACTGATTAATGGTATGGGGATGATGGCCTGAGGAGTGACAGCAGAGGAGGAAGGGTGCCACGACTGCTTCATTTTGCACTGTGACATTCCACTGTCTACCTTTGGGGAGGAAGCATTGTAGGAATACGAGTACTAAAGAGGGAGAAAAGTAACAGAAGGGAGGGAATGGCAAGGAAATGCAAACCTACACACAGAGACACAGAGACTTTATCTTGTTCTGGCATTTAATTCCGAACCTGGGGTTTGGATCATGTGCTGCTTCGGACCCACAAACTTTCATTCCTTGCATATTCATACACTCTTCTGAAATGAAAGAAAGCACGCACAAAAACAAGAGAGCATGCACAAGGGGGAGACAGTGGATGTGTGAGAGTATGAGTAAAAGCGAACAGGTGAGGGCATAGGAGATGGGTGGGAGCATGAGAGTGTAGGCATATTTGCATGAATGATACATGGAGAGAGAGAGAGGAATGTGCAAGAGAAACTGTGAAAGACAGTGTGTGCAGGAGAGATTGCAAGAGTGCACACATGAGACACACAGAGGGAGAGAAAAACAAAGAGGATTTAGGGCGGTGGTTCCCAGCCTTAGATCACCAGATGTTCTTGGACTAAAACTCCCAGAAGTCTTCACCACTAGCCGTGTTGGCCATGATTTCTAGAAGTTGTAATCCAAGAATATCTGGGGACCCAAGGTTGGGAGCCACTGATTTAGGATCGGTGACTTGCACAGCAATTGCACCAGACTGCTAATGCAGGTGCAGGCTTGGTGACCAGGTTCCCAAAGATCCAGTGCCATGTATGGTTTCCCACATTAAAGACTGAGATGGAGGTGGTTGCTACAGCTCCATTTTAGAAGTCATCTTTGAGATATATGGAATCAGGAAATCCTATAAAAAGAAGATACTATATCAATCTCTAATCTATCTCTAGTCTACTTTAGCGGCTCAGTAGTCCCTTAGGAAGTTCTGTAAGCAACCCTTCATTGTTTGAAGTATGTGGGATTCAGAGGTATACTGCCTCTGAACATGGAAACTTGCTATAGGAGGATCTCCTGTAATTCTTCCAGCCTACCTCCTTTTGTTATGACAGTTCAGTTAGTTTACTAACTGACTACTTGTAAGAAATGTCCATAGGATTCTAGCCAACATGGCACATTCTCAGTGGATTGGACTACAAATTCTATCCTACCCCAACTGAATTGTGTGTGAGAGGATGCAGTTCAAGGCATCTGGGAAGAGCGTGTCAAGGGAAACTTTGCTTTGTAGTGTGTTTATCACCATAACCAGAATCCTTTTGGATACTTAACTGTATGCAAGAGGAACTGTAGATATTGCTTTGGCTACAAGGTGCGGGTCATAATAACCAATTACAATTTAAAACTAATGTAATAGATGGGAATAAAGTTGCTTCATTGGTGTAACAAGTAAAATTTTACTTATTTCCAGAAGTTCATTTATAAAAGCATTTTAAAAGCATTTTGACATTCTCAAGTTTTACACCCTTCTCAAGTGTTATGCCCTTAGGATTCATAAGAGTTTGTTTTGTACCTCCTAGCAACACAGCGGCTGAGTCATGGGGTAGGAGAAATGACACAGTACCAAATGTCAAATAAAATAAGGCTTCAACTTTATCAGTAAGGTGTCCTGCCTGCTAACCTGATAAACCAGTCTCACCCAGCTGCTTGCTGGGAAGCATCTGTGGAGTGACGGGAACCTGGAATCCGCATAGGTACTGTCTATTGCCACTGAGTGGCTTCCCTGCCCTGGAGACAAGGCTGGCCATGTCCTTGCCCCTGGGTCCCTTAAGGGAATCTGATCTATATGGAGGGCCTCTTTCTGCACACATTGGCCCCTAGAACTGGATCCAACCCAATGCCTCAAAAGTATCAATCAAATTGCAACTAGTAGAGCCCCAAAGGTTTCTGGATGAAATGGATTATCTAGATCCAGTTCAATCTAGCCTCAGGCCTGGTTATGGGACACAGATTGTTTAGACAGGGCTGCTTTTAGTCTCTTTGAGCATTATATTCTTTTGTATCACATCTCTGAGAGGGCATTTGGGATTTTTTTAGTGGTTCTTGTTGGGAGAGATTCAGCAGGTGGTGTTGGTGGGCTGCTGTTTGATTCCCTGGCTGCTTGCCTGTGGGGACCTTTGGGGAGTCTGTTTTATCCCCATGTTGGTTAAAATCTAACTGTTGAGAAGATTGTGTGTTTTTGATCTATAAAACCCTAGGCTAGCCAATTGACTAGGGAACCTAGTCAATCAGAAGTTGCCAGGCTCCTCAGAGCAGAAAGTGCTTGTACCATGAGCTATCTGGCATATGATACACACCCTAATTACTTCCCAGCTGGATTACTGTAATGCACTCTATGTGGGGCTGCCAATGGAAAGTGTAAGGAAACTTCAACAGGTCCAAAACGCAGCAGCCAGATTGCTGACTGGGGCTAGTTACAGGGATCACATAACTGCCCTGTTACAGCAGCTCCACTGGCTGCTGATCAACTTCCAGGCACGATTCAAAGTGCTGGTTTTAGCCTATAAAGCCCTAAATGGCCTGGGTCCAAGCTATCTCAAAGACCGCATCTCCCATTATGAGCCAGCTCAGGTGTCGAGATAATCAGGAGAGTCCTTTCTCTCAGTCCCTCCACTTTCACAGGTGCATCTGGTGGGGACACAGGAGAGGACCTTCTCTGTTGCTGCTCCCAGACTTTGGAACTCCCTCCCACAGGAGGCCAGGAAGGCCCCATATTTGTTGTCCTTCCATAAGCAGGCAAAGATCTTTCTCTTCAGGCAAGCCTTCCCTCAGTAACCTGCTACCTGTGTGTGATTTTTAGATAGATTGCTATGCATTACTGCTCTGACTGGATTTTTAGTACTACTTTTGTTTTCCATTTTTGTGTTTTCCATTTCTCAGATTGGCATTTTTTAAATTTTTTGTATATTTATTGATCTTTGCCATAATATTGCCTGTTAATGATGTAAGATGCCTCTTTATTCCTTGTTTGTAGTTTTAAATATTGTCTTTTAATTATGTCCACTACCGTTGTATAATTGTTTTCAACTTTAAACATTGTTGTAAGCCATCTTGGGTCCTTTTCAATGACAGACAGACAGACAGACAGACAGACAGACAGACAGACAGATAGATAGATAGATAGATAGATAGATAGATAGATAGATAGATAGATAGATAGATAGATAGATAGATAGATAGATAGATAGATAGAGAAGAGAAGAGAAGAGAAGAGAAGAGAAGAGAAGAGAAGAGAAGAAGAGAAGAGGATACTGAGCTGCTGGGGAGGAATGTGGCACCGCCAGCATTCTTCTCCCTGTGGAAGCCAGGGAGGAACCAGGTAAAGTGAGGCATTAAAATAAAAAAAGCAACAAAGAGCAATGTAAAATTAATGAGCAATGCAAGAAGCAAGACAATACGTTACTTTGAAAAACATTGAAACAAGTAACAAGAATGCATTACTTGTCAAATATTTTAATGAGTTAAAGGAATGCATTACTTTTAATAGGTAAATTTATCAGCTCTCATCTGGATTTCAGGAAAAGTAGGAACTGTTTTAGGATTCAACTCCTTATTAGGAATTAGGTCCCATTCAACAAAATGGGACTTATTTCTAAGTAAATGTGCATGGAAATGTTCTGATAATATCTTATTTTTCTTGAAATCTGCTATTGACTTCTATAGAATTCACGGCTAGGTAAACCTATATAGAACTGTAGTCTTTTCCAAGATCACTGCTTTTAGATAAACTGGCAAGATTGCAGCCTTTGTTTATGTAAGCCTGCTGTGTGCCCTCACACATTGTATAGTGCTTGGACTGAATGCCATACCTGTGTCTTGACCTGAGAATTTGAGACATGGAGATTTAATTGTATAAAACGTGTAATTAAATACCTGTTTATATTACAGGCCGAACTTGTAGCCACATCTGTCCCCTGAGGAAACTTGAGGAAATGAACCCGTGCACTTTGTGAAGTTCTTAACAATGGAAAGTAAATAACTCAGAGGATGTCTCACAGGGACATTCCAAATGGCCCTGGTGAGCAAAAATACATTTCTGCTCTTTGATAAATTGCACAGAAAGTGTCAGTAATGAAATGAATGACATTAGGAGGAACCAAAAGCTTTCCCAAAGAACTGAACAAAGCAGTTTTATTTGTCCTCCTGTTTTTCCAGAAATATTTAGCCGTCTCATAGACACACCTCAGGGCATGGGGTAAACGTAATTCTTTTTGGGTCTACCATCTACACTCCTAAAATGGGATTAATAAATTGTAAAGGATTATCAATGTTATGTTTATTGGATAAAGCAGAGCACTAAAGAGGAATCATTTCTATTCAGCAGGCAGATTGTTATGTTTGAAAACATGTGCAAAACAACAACCTGTTTTAAAGTGGAAGAAAAGGATACACACACACAAATATGCCATAGAACAAATACAATAGAGTCAAATACAATACAAGGAAGAATGAAAGAAAATATATCAGATGCTATTGAAAACGTTTAAGTCGTCTAAAAGTGGTTGGTTTGGTTCCAGCCACTTAACTGGGGAGGACTTTCCACAGCAGGCATCCTTACTAAGACATGCTCCAGAAAGTTTTTTTTTCTGATAGATGGTATTTGGACAGGACTTTGTTGGAATGTGTTACACTATCAGATTCTCAAGAATAACAAATCTTATATTACCACCCGTTCAAGGTTTTGCAAGTAAAGCAATCAGTGGCCCTTTCTGCATGTAATGCTAAACCAGGTTGTGGTTTGTAAAACAGTGATTTGTTTATATGGATGAAACAGTGGTGTGTTTTCCAGGAACAAACTGCAATTTGAAATTATGGCTTGCAGATGCTTTATAAGTCCTTGCTTGTTCTAAGTTTTTGTTGGCTGAAATCCTGTTGCTTAACTTAATGCACTGGAGTAGCCCCATTGAATAAGTGGGGATTTGGTCAGCCAGTTCCTCAATAAAGTTGCATCTAGAGTAGGTTCATTTGAATCAATGAAAAGTAAAGACTCACTTGACTCAAAATCCCCATGATTCAATGGAGCTACTATAGTACACCTTACTACACGAGGCAACAATATTCAGCCATATTTTTATTTTATTTTTATTTATTATTGGATTTTTATCCCGCCCTTCTAGACAGGAGTCTACTCAGGGCGGCTCACATAATGTATGAAACGAAACTATGATTTATCTTTGTTTTTGCTCAAAAATAGAGGTGGGAGAGGACAGAGTGAGATACTTCTCCACAGGCTAACTTTTCAGCAATGTCTCTTTTTAAATTGCCTTTAATTCGGCAGTGTTTTAATATTATAGTATGTTTAACTGTGTATTAACATAATAACCTTTTTGATGTTTTTACATTTGCCTGTTGTTAATTTTTAATTTTATTTTCAGAATTGCTTTTAATTCTGCTGTGATCCATCTTGTGTCCCATTTCTGGGAAAATCTCAGAAGATTCTGTGTCATGAATGTTGGTGGCAAGCGGGAGTAGGGCAGAGAGGGCTCCTCCCCACCACCAACACCAACACCTGCCACAGAGTCTGCCAAGACCCTTCTTCTTGAATTGCCATAAAATGTCTTTGCACACCCAGCCCAGAATAAAGATGCAAGACACAGTAGTTGGGTTAAAACTGGGCCACATCTTCATTAACTATTTAAATGTAAATTCCCCTTTCACAAGGGAGCCTACCGTAGTGCAAGATTTATCCAAATCTGGTGTACCCTTTACCTCCGGACCATGCTAAAGCAAGGCGAGTTCCTGGCTCTGAATCATGCTGTACTCTGTACAGCACATCTTCAGCCACCCCACTATTGGGATACCCCCACTGCCTCAGCCCACCAAGCTTCCTGACCCTAGGTGAACTGCTGCATGGGAGGTCCCGTTAAAACCCACCCCCCTCAGAGGCCCAAACAGGGAGATGAGATGTTTTACCCACATCGGGTGTCCTCCTGGAATTCACCCAAACTCTTGCCCTTGCACTACCCACCATGACTTGAGGCTATTTATAAGCCCCAAGCCCACCAGCACCCACAGAAAAAGATCCAATCCTATATAACACAAATGAACTCCATCATCTCTGTACAACTCGGGCTGCAGAATTCTTATATCTGGATGTCGTACCACTGACCCCAGGCTGGCCCTAATGGCCCTACCCACTTCACAATTCACACCGCACCTCACATGGTCTATACATCTGGGGTCACACTCCACCCGCCATACCATCCTTAGTATTATGTTTGACCACATTATACATGTCTCTGGAAACTTGGCCTTAATCGCTCTCAAATCATTAAACACCTATACAATAAATGACTTGCCCATTCTTTGAGCCAAGTCATTTCCACCCAGGTTAACAGCCAAAATATCAGGGGGCACATCCAGCTCAGAACCTGTCCCAGAGCATGCCTCTCCGTCCCCTCCACTCAAGTGTGGCCTGTGCACCCAAGCCCAAATTATGGCCCCAACTGGTCCGAAAAACGTACTTTGCTGCCCAATGTATGTAACTGTGACCACACAACACAACTTGCAACTGGGCCGTTCTCAACTCTAAACCTGGAAAGAAGGAGAAAACACGTCAGTACCTATTGTGGAAGTGATCGTACATAGGTCTTATACCTGTATGAAGACCACCTTCCAACCTTCATTATCTGCTCTTCCCCATAGCCCAGAGCTGCTGCTGTAGATGCTGCACCAATGCAGAACGAGTGGGGGCCAAATTTCCATCCCACAATACCTGCCTCCTGCAATACATGGGCGGTGATGGTCCAAAACTGGTATTTTGTGAGTGGTGCTAAATCGCTATGGCAAAATAATTCCGCCACCACCATCCCACGCACTTTAACATAATCCAAAATAGCCCTAACCAGACATTACTCCCCAACTGAACAACGCCCCTAAACCAGTAACTTGGCCTTTTCCCATCTGATTGGTCTTAGATCAGCAAAGATGAATCATGACTCGGTCTTTGGAGACCACTAAGCCATCTATCTGTAAAGCTGTTTTAGAAAGGTCTGCCTTAGATGCTGTCACTAACTCGCTAAACCTGAATGCCCCAAAAAATGCAAATCGTGTAGCGGCCTTAAATAATGTAACCTCATAAAGGTCCTTGCAAACCTTCACCCAAACCTTTCCTAACTGAGCTAAAAATTTTAGGGACATGGGAGTGCAACTATCCTCCTGTCTTCCCCACTCTCTGCTCCAACTCTCGATCATTTTCCAAATACGGAAATCACTTGATGGGTCAGGACATCCCTGTGCCTTGGATAGTGTGTGGGGGGGCAACCCTTTTTGGTGAAGGTACACCCCAAACTGCTGCAGGTGGTCCACTGTCATGGGCCATGGTCTACCCAAACCTTCCCTACCGTAAAAGGCAAAAAATTCTTCACAAGCAGCTACATAGCTGCACCTGGTGTTGGGTGCCACGGCTAAACTGATAGCCTTGTTGGCTTCAATCCTCCAAGGTTCCATACCTCTTGTGGCAATACCTCTGGTTGAGTCTGTGCTCCCGGAGCCAACACTCTGAACTGATCAATCTGCTGATGGGACAGGGCGTCAGTCAGAACGTTATTTATGCCAGGCACATGGTGAGCCTGGAAAACTATGTTATAGCTCAAACAGCGCAGTGTAAAGGCTCATACCAAGCGCATTACTCTCTTAGATCTTGGTGAGAGTGACTTCACCACATGTACCACTGCCAGGATGTCACACCAGAATGTGACAGCAGAATTGGCCCCGATGTCGATCCACAACCAGAGCACCCCAACTATTGGGAAGAATTCCCAAAAGGTAAAATTTGGGTGACTTCAGAGTCACTCCATTCCACTGACCACACCCCCACACGCCATTTACTGTGAAAATAAATACCGTAGTCTGATGACCTGGCAGTGTCTGATTGGACCTGGAATTCTGCTCCCAAACACACCTCATCCCTCCAAATGAAACTCCATTAAAACTGTCAAGGAACCTCAACCAAAGCATCAGGTCCTCTTTCATTCCTGCGGAAAGTCTCCACCTATAGTGTGGCTTTGATAGCCCTCACGTGGCTTCACACAACCGTCTAAGAAAAGCCCTGCCCAGTGCAATTACCTTGCATGCAAAGTTGAGGTGACCAACAACCTCTTGCAATTCCTTCAATGTAACCTTGGCACAGTGTAATAGGTCCCAGATTCAAATCCTGAGATCTATTAATTTACCTTCTGGCAACCTTCTGGATTGCTGGATGGTATCCAGTTCAATCCCCAAATAAGTGATTACTGTACACGGTCCTTCCATTTTTTCCTCTCCTAAGGGAACTCCCAATTCCTTGGACAGCGTCTGAAAAACCTGCATGAGGTTTTTGCATTGGGCAGTCCCACGATTCCCACAAAACAAAATATCATCCAAATAATGCACCACATGGGAGAGCCCCGCCCTGTGCTTAAGTGTCCACTCCAAGAATGAACTGAACCACTCAAACGCAGCACAAGATATGGAGCATCCCATTGGCATTGCATTATCCATGCAGTATAAACCTTCGAAACAAAAACCTAGTAACTCAAAATCATCAGGGTAAACTGTAGCAATCAAAATGCAGACTTAATATCACATTTCACCAATTACGTATCCTTGCCACAAGCCCTGACCATTTGAATGGCTGCATCGAATGATGTGTAGCGAAACGTGCATAGCTCCTGGGGTATTCTGTCATTAACTGATTCCCCTGCTGGGTAGGACGAGTGGTGAATTAGCCAAAATTCACTGGGAGTCTTTTTGGACACCACTCCCAATGGGGAAATCTGCAATCTTGGTACAGGTGGCTCGGCAAAAGGCCCTACCACCCACCCTTCTACCACTTCTTTCCTAATCTTTTCCCAAACAACCTCATTCATACCTCTGACTGATTTCAAGTTGCCAGTCAGAGTTGCAGCCCTCTCCCCCTGTACAGGGATCCTAAAACCAAACTTAAACCCATCCTGAAGATACCTGGCTGCTTCCTTGTCCGGGTAAGTTTCTAACCATTCCTCGAGAACTGAAAGATTAATTGGACTGGGGACCTTTTGAAGCAGCAGACTGTCCTGGGGGCTGCCTCTTGGGGCCTCCACTGTCCCTGTTGCCACTTGGCCCTGTCTATCCCCTGAAACATGTGGCAGAACCATATGGTGCTCCACATATCGAGCTTTGATGCCGGAATTCTGGCTGCAAGACCCATGGGCATTAAACTCCCAGCAAACTAGGCGGGGTTGAACCACCTGGCCCACCAATATGTGGGGAGCATTATATGTGGTGGCCTTTTGGATCAAGTGTCCACTGTCAAAATGCTCTCCCATGTAGGGGCATGAAGGTGTCATTAACTGCAGCCACAATCCATGGTGATGCACATCCCACCACATTTCGGGGTGAATCGCCACTCTCATACGGAACCCCTCATCATAGAGAAGCCATGCATGCCCAGGGAAATCAACCTTGTAATGCCTTGTAAATCAGGTCCATATATTGCGCCTTCACAATGGTCCCAGCATAGATTAGAAAACCTGGGAGCCAGTTGGCCCAGCACCAATCTGGTTTCTTCCTCCTAAATCTCTCCTTCTCCCTGTCTTCCTCTTTAGCACCCCTTTTCTCCTCAATTTTCCTGTTCAGCAGTTCAAAAACATCCATGTACTCTCCCCTCCAAATCTTTTCAACTGTAGCTGGGAGAAGGTGGTCACCCAGTGGCATGTACTGGTCCACATAAGGGAGAGCACTCCAAGGCACTGAGTTGTACCCAGTATAGTAGGGAGATTGTGGTGTCTCAATCCTTCCATAAAACCAGGAGTCTGACTAGGAAGAGACCACTGCACGTAAGGTGCTGTCCAAGGCTTCGAAGCCAGTCCAGGTGCCACCATACCCTGTTTCCCTGAAAATAAGCCCTAGTATGATTTTTCAGGATGCTCGTAATATAAGCCCTACCCCAAAAATAAGCCCTAGTTAAGTGAAACCTCGCCCTCCACCATTGTGCAGCAACCAGAAGATGACATGACTGTATTTGAATAAATGTAGATTGTTGTACAGGAAAAAAATAAAACATCCTCTGAAAATAAGCCCTAATGTGATTTCTGGAGCAAAAATTAATATAAGACCCTGTCTTATTTTCGGGGAAACACGGTAGTGGGTGTACCCCTCCCCTTGCTGCCAAGTGATGTGCTAGTGCTCATCTGCACCAGAGCTGGCAGGCTAACCACCCCCCAAGGCCACATACCTTCTATGTGTTTAGTGTGTGGTGCAGCTACTGACTCACCTGGTGCCAGTATCGCTGCCTCCATAGCCTTCCCAGTAGGTCCCTCGGCCACCTGCTGGTCAATGTCTGCCTGCACACCAGTGATTTCCACCTGCCTGCCAGACTCTACCGCCAAACCATGGCGACTCTCCTCAGCTCCTCTTGCCTCATCCATCTGGGTCCCTGCTGCAGCCTGAGCCACTTGTGCCATGCCTGATGCCATGCCAGGAGGTGTACCTTCCTGGCCACCAGGTGATGAAACCAATGATGGTACTCCTGAAGGACCAGGACACTTGCTTTCTAAAAGAGCAATGTGCGACAACATTACATCACCTAACTGTCTCAATTCTGCCATCCTGCGAGCCTTGGACTCCCTACGTGACCTCCTTGGTGTAGAAGTACCGGCTATGTTCTTGGCTAGTGCCCCCCCCTCTCTCCAACTTGTTCAACTTTGCCAGTATGGCAGTATAGCCTGGCCAATCCTCATCCTCTGATGAGGAGATTACTGGGGGCGATCTAGCTGGAGCTTTACACTTGGCAGGCTGCTTAACTTTTTGGCTACCTTGTCCTTTCTAAGGCTGCATGCTCAACTAATGCCAAACAAAATTTTTCTCCTGGCCTTTCCTGTCCCAATCCTACCAAGACTGTGATTGTGTCCTTGCTAAATTCTCCTTTCCTTTTTCTTTCTTTCTTTCTTTTCTGTTGATTTTTTTAAAAAAAAAATTGATAAATCACACTCTCCTGGGAGTGTGGGTAGTTGAGCATGTGGGTATCCAACTGCTAGGCTGGTGCCCACAGGGGAGCTTCCCCCCCCCCACTCAAGTCTCTCTCTCTCTCTCTCCTTTTCTCTCTCTCTTTTTAAATTTTATTTATTTATTTATTTTCAAAATATCTCTATTTCTTTATTTATTCCTTTTCCCTCTGTCTCTCTCTTCCTCTCCCCTTTCTCTCTCTCTCTCTCTTCTTTTTTTAAGATAAATCAACTCAATTAATTAAAGAGGGGGCACCAAGGCCAACTACTCTTTCCCCCAATGAAGAACCCCCCAAAGCAAACCAGGGGTCGCACTGTTGTGCAACCCAAAATCCAAAATCCATTCAGCTGGCCACATGGCTGAAAGCGAAACTGCACGCTTGGTCTCACACAGCTTCCCCCTTGCTCGGCCAATAGAAAAGAGAGGTCGAGCATGAGGGAAGCTGCCTTTTAAAGGCACTGCCTCCCAGGCCCCTCCCAGAGTGTGGCATCATCAGCCTGCACCACCATTCTCTGGGTGGGCAGGTGGGCAAAAACGTCCCAGCCACAGCAGCTCTGTGCCTTGCGGGGCAATCCTTCCTTTATTTGGGGTTTGGGAAAATGAGTAAGAACTTCCTGACTTACCACTTCGTCTTCAGGAATGTCACCATCACAGAATAATGGGTCTGAAACAGTTTTAGTGAACTGCATTAGCAGTGCCAAGAAATTATTTGCTCAAATTCAGTTCATGTATTTGCTTGGAGGGATGAACATTCCAAGCAGAAAATGGAAGTCAATATAGAATATTTTCCAAATATAGAATTGGGGACTGTAATCAGCCACCGTAAACTCACCGGTTAGTATTTCAGTTGTTTTGTTTTCAGACAAGGACCACACATATTAAAAATGAGGGGAAAAACAGATGTAGGGATCATGGAAGTCTTGAGGCAAGTAAATTAATGTTCACTCAAAGCCTTTGATTATACAATAGCCAGATGGCTAACCATGTGTTTCCCGTTATAAAATTAAACGGGAATCATAATAATGGTGTTTCCATAGCATTCCTTTCTCATTGGCTCAGTAATCCATTCATTCATAGATGGCCAATATATGCATCCCTCCTTTCAAGGTCCCTTCCCATTCTGGCTTATGATTTTGAGTGATTATTGAAGTATCATAATGAACAGTTGTCCTGATCTCATAACTAAGACTTTCAAATCTCTGCAAATATTTTAGCTGGCCCTCCTCCTCTTTTCTTATTTTTTCCAATCCTTTATTTTCTCTGGATAGCAACTAGCTGAATTCCCAACTTCCAGAAGTTTGTACAATATAAAATGGAATGATTTTATGAAAAGCTGGTAAAGCACACAGTACCAAAGCTTAGAAAAGTTTGGTTTGGGGTTATAGCTCCCATAGTCACCTAGCCAACATTTATTGCTGTAGGTGAATTGCTTTCTATGCACTGTTTGCAGACATCTGTAGAAACAGATTTTATCTATTTGCAAATGAGCTAGGACCAAACATTCCCACAATTGTAGCACTTATCTATCAGTCTTTAGTTTGCACATCTATGTGATCTTGTCAAACTGTGGGTGGCTGTTCTCATTGGTTAATCACATGGAAAGATTTGTTTCTTATTAAAATAATTTGTTAAAGCAGTGACTGCATGTGTTGTGTTATTTCGTTGGTTCTATACAAACAAGAGAACTTCTACAGAAATGAAAGCTTAAAATCCAGGCCAGCTGATGGGCTAAATGTGCACTGTCTGGCATACTCAAATTCTTGGCAAACCTGACTAACTGAATAATATGTCAATTCTATTTAAAGACAAATATATCCAATTCTACTGTTTTAAAACAGAATGAGTTTTGAGCGAATGCTTTTCTGCATTGTTTCCAGAGTGTGTTAGAGGGTAGTGTCAGACAGGCTTTTATCCCACTGTTTGGTCCAGTGCAGGAACAGGTTGGTTTTCATTTTTTCTGATGATCACACAACGTAATTGCTGGAGCGAACAAAACAATATAGGAAATACAAAATGAAAGGAGCCTTCACAGCCAAAAGGTTCACTTTTGGTCCATTTCCAGTGATCACACACTCTAGAAATAGACCAAACTAGAGCTATTCTTCCAGCAGCAAAAAAGTAGAAGCCCCTAACAGCTCTGGTTTGGTCCATTTCCAACATGTGTGATCACTGGAAATGGACCAATAGTGAGCCTTCTGGCTGTGAAGGCTCCTTCCCTTTTGAATTTCTGATACTGTGAAGTGGCTAAATAAGCAAGCACTACAGGATATTGGCAGACTGAACATTTCCTCTGGTCCTCGGTGGAGGGGCAGGGGAAATTTATTTTTCCCCAGACTCTGATATAGCATCACTGATGCACTGTATCACTTATAAAGAAATAAAAAGAAAGATTTAATTTGCCTTGCCTGAAGGGCTGGTTGAGAAACTACTCACAGCTGAATTCATGGATTCACTTGCAGGCAGTTTCTGAACCAATCCTTTAAGACACAACAGTATAATCAAGTAGCATGCTGTGTCCTTGAAGACACAGAATCATTATCAGCCCTTCACTGAGGACAATGATCCTGAAACAAGTATGAAAGCAAACACTTGTAGCTATGGAGTATTCTGTGTCTGGAAGGACTCTTGCTAGTTGTTAGAGTGGTGTGATTGTGGTAGGTTATTCCCTTTGGAGGGGGACAGAGACAGCACTTTGTAGACCTGACAGAATGTCTCAGGAAGTCTTCCTGCTGAAGATCCAGGATGTGACAGGGAGCTTGTCAAGATTCATGAAGCCCACCATCCTTCTTAGTTTCCTTCTGATTCATGTGGGAACAAATGATGCTGCCATCATGTTTATGAGGCTGTAGGTAGGAAGATGAGAGACCTTGGTTATGGATATTTTATCATATCGAAGGTCATGGCCCAGGAGGAGAGACAAGAACACTGCAGATGAACAACTGATTGTGCAGGTGGTGATGTTCAGAAAGATTTGGCTTCTTGGACCATGGGCTCTGTTTGCTCTAAAGAAGGACTATTGAGAAGTTAAAGGTGTTGGGAAGAATTTATTTGCTAAGTCTTTCTTGCAAACCTGAACAGAGTACTCTAAATTGAATCCTGCCAGGAAAGGAGACTATTCCAGCAGACCGTACTTCAGAAAAGAGTGTTGGTGATGCACCAGAGACTGGGGATGGTGGAACAGATTTCCATTGATGAATGGGGGGGGGGGAGGAAGCAGCTGGAAACCATGACCCATAGTTTCAGATGTCTTTATACCAATGCACTGAGCATGAAAAACAAATAAGATGAGATTGAACTCTTGGCATAGAAAGGCAAATATATAATAGATGTTACAGAAACTTGTTGGGATGAGACTCGTGATTAGAATGTGGTGACTGAAAGGTGCAATATATTCAAAAAGGAGTTGACTGTGCAGGAGGACCAGAGAAGTAGCAAGTATGTAAAGGGTGTGTATAACTGCAAGGAAATCCATGAGCTGGAGCAAGGAATACTGATGAAGAGCAACTGAGTAAATATCAAAGAACAGAGAAACATTATAGTGAGGATGTACTATTAAGCCTCTTAACCAGACTGAAGATTTTGATGACGTTCTCCCAGATTGTTAAGAAAATCAGATGAATATTGATCCTCTTTTCTTTCCAATAATGTATCTCTTTATTAAGCCTTATTAGCTTCAGAAACCCAGAATCAGCATATTCTAGAAGAATTGCCTCCCAAAGTATAAAGCACTGTACCTTTGGGAAAATGTTTCTTTTGCATACACAAAGAGATAAATGTACAAAGTTTACAGTGAGCAACCTTGCAAGGATATGAGAAAGTCCTAAACTAGAGTTGGAGCCTAGAGAGCCGCAAAGGGATGTAACAATCTCTTCCAAGATAAGAGCTATGTCAGCATTCCAATACACTACATCAAATGCAACATGTGAAACCATGTTTTTTGCTAAAGACTACCATTGTCCAGAATAAGGCTAAGGGGGTATCAAGGCTATACTCCTGGTGCCTCAAAGTAACAACAGTAGCAACATCAGAACACATATGCAACTCTAAGGTCAAGATGCTTACAGGAAAAAAAACAGAACTTGTTATGCTGTCACCAGCATTACATGTCCAGCTTTGTTTTGGGGAGAACCCTTATAAAGTATGTATGCACTTTTGTATCATTTGAGCTGCTTGTATTTTGGTCATAGCATTCAGTCTTGCAAGACTAACTATCTATCTTTTAAAATAAATATCTCATATTTGCAAATTTATTATGTGCCGGTGGGTACTCTCTAATTATTCTCTTTTTCAGGACCTTGCCAGAGGAACAAAGGACCTTAAATAATTATTACTAATTCTCATTTACAACAAGATGAAGTGACCAAACATTCAGAGAGATATAGCAAAAACATGAGACTTCAGCTATCTTGTTATCTGTTGGAAGTCCAAGCCCACAGAAAATACAATGTTCAATAAATTCCTCATTTGCTTTGCTGACAACTTCACCTTCAAAGGACAAGTGAATCACCAATTCAGCTATTCTGGATCTGCCCTCTACCAGGAGGAAAGAACTGGTCAGCACAGTAGAAATAATTGAGACTCTGGAGACTCATTCTCCTGAGGGAAGGGAAAGTTGAAGATGGTGTAAACAGCACTCTGGACTTTAGGAAATAAGCTGAAGAAAATACTGAGTCATGTTCTGTGGCCAAAAATTCTCAAAGAAAAGAGAATACACAATAGATGGTAGTTTCTTAAAGATGAAATACTAAAGCACAATAATAAACATCTCCTAAAAAAGAAAAGCAGGATACATCTAAATAAACAATGGTGACTGCATAAGAATATTTTGGAGGAATTAAGATTGCAAAGTGACATGTATAGAAAATGTAATGAGGGGCAAAGCGCCAAGGGAGAATAAAAACATCTAGCCGATATCTGAAGGGAGAAAGCCAGGAATCAACATGAATCAATACTGTGATGCAGCAGCAAAAAAGCAAATGTAATTCTTGGTTGCATCAACAAAAGAGTAGTGTCCAGATCAAGGGAGGTAATGCCACTATACTCAGCTTTGGTCATACTTCACCTAGAATACTGTCCCTCGTTTAGGGCACCAGTTTGAGACAGATATTGAGAAACAGGAATGTGGCTAGAGAAGGGCAACTAGGATGCAGAAAGTTCTGGAAACCAGGTCTTATGAGGAACGATTAAGGGAACTGGGTATGTTTAGCTTGAAGAAGAGAACACTGAGAGGCAGTATGGAAGTCTATCCTATGGAAGATAGATCAAGTTTATTTTCTGTATCTTCAGAGGACGAGTCTTGAAGCAAAGGATTCTTCAGGTCCATGATAGCTGAGGAAGATTTCAGCTGACCATGAGGAAGAAAATCATGATAGTAACAGCTGTTCAACATGAGACTGGACCACCTCAGAAAGTGGTATACTTCACTTTTAAATTGAGGTGGATGGTCATCTGTCATAGATGCTTCAGCTGTGGATTTTCTGCTTCATCAGTGGTTGGACTCAGTGAACTTTGGAGTCTCTTGCAGCTCTACCATACTGTGATTTTGTGATTCCAATTTATTTTTATTGCCCAAATGAACAACAAATAGAAGGGTTTTTTTAACCAATTCATTAATGAAAAAAGAGATATAAATCCTAATGTTCCAACCAAGCAACTTAGTGAAGCAAAAGCTTCAGGCTCTTGATGTACTTATTAGTGAAGCTTAAAGGAAATGGTAGTCAGTGACCCTGAAAGTCTGCAGAATTGATGTTTCCAGATGAGTGCCTTCCTATGCTTTTGCAACTACTGGAAAATGTGTCTCATTCGACAGAATGCAAGCTTCAGGCATGGGGCTACAGGAAGAATCAGCCTCCCCTTGCTGTTAGCAGGAATCCTCAGAACCCTTAACCCTGATGGAGGTGATGCCATTTCACAGGTTCTACGAGTACTTCCTGGCATGAAATTTGGTATTTGTTTTGAACGTTAGAGCTTCTTTACATATGTGAGGCAATAAATATGTATGTGTGGAGTGGAGTTCCACCTCTGTTTTTAACACATCCATTTCCAACCTATGTTGTGTGAAGTCAAGTCAGAACCAACTGATAGCAATCCTAATAGAGTTTTCATTTAAGGAGTGGTTTTACCAGTTCCACACACACACCCCACACTAAGTCTTGTTTAATTCCTTTGCCTAGCTCTACCAACTAGTTTGGCTTTCTTGGCATATAAAAAACTCTGCAATCCAGCTCGTCTGGCCTCAGTGCCTGGCACCTGATCTGATCTATGGGCCTGTCCAGACTGGTCATTTTGGGTGTGGGGGGGATTCAGCTATAAAGGGTTTGTTGATGTATAGGGGGAGAAGCGATGTGTCATTTGGCATGCTTGTCCCATCCATACAGCAAACGGCCCCTTGAAGCCTGATCTGCTGTCAATTAAACACTTCCCTTGATTATCTGTGGAGAGTCAGAGGAAGCAAAATATTTTTTGAATCACTCCTGTCTTCCTCTGTCAGTGCTATTCCTTTTTCTCCCTTCCCCTTTCCCTGCTTCCCTTCCCTTGTTCTTCCCCCACTTTCTCTCTCCTCCCTTGGAATGTGCAGTCACGATAGTAGATGTTTCCAGAAGAGTGCCTTCCCATGCTCTTGTAACTACTGGAAAATGTGTCTCATTCAACAGACTACTGCTAGAGGCTGCTATCTCCAGGCTAAATGAGGAGCATGCCAAAAAGAATGAATGTCCTACTGTTGGGCCAGAAAGGTGTACAACAGCTCTTAAAGGGGAAGGACGGATCATTCTAAGTAGAAACACCTGTGGATGAGGGTTTTTTCCCTGATCGAAACCATGCCATCAGCAATCCACATATCATATCTATATGCTAGTGTGGACAGGCCCTATGTCTCACCAAAACATAGCTTCTGAACTTCCAAAATATCCCCCCTAAGTCAATCACCAGGACATAGGGAGTGGTGCTGGTGGCGGTGGTGCTGGTTGATCTCAGAGAACCAAAAAAGGAAAGATACCTGTCAACTATAAAATATTTCTTATTTTCTGAATCGGAAAATAAGGTGAATCCAGACCAAGCATTTTACTAGAGGGGAAAAAACACAGTAAACAAAATATTGTAAAGAGAACACAGGAGAAGTAAAGGCCACTGAATGAGCTTTTTCATTCTAGCCTTCTCATTCTAGATCAGGTGTGGCCAACGTAAGCCACTTCACAGAACCACCCAAGGACCACTGACTTTGCTATCGCCACTGCCAAATTTGCCTGAGTAGTAACAAAAAATAACTCAGTGTTTTACTTTTAAAAATTCTTGGAAGTTTCCTGGGGGTGAAAAAAAACCCCCACTCTGCTTGTGTACAAGGCTACAAAGGCCCAGTTCTAAAAGGTAAAACTCTGAAGATTTGCCAGTAGCAGAAAGAGGTGTGTAACCCACAGCACTTTTTGAGGGAATGCATTCCTCTGCCTCTGGAAGTTACTTTCTCCTGTTCTACTTTATTCAGATGTCCCCATTGGGACTGAACATGAAGCAGAATGTATAGTTCAATTATGCATGGTCTTCAAATGACAATGGGGAATGGAGGGTCCATGAAAGAATCTCCTTCTTTGAGAGCAGAAAATGATGGATCTGTGAATATCTTGTCTGTTCAGAAATATAGGATTATACACTTACTGTATTAAGACCAATAGGCTCCTTTCCAGAGCTTCTTTTAAACTCCTTAACAGCCAGATTAGCATGTGTCTGCCAAGCATTTCAACTCATAGAAGAAAGCAACCCTGGGGATAGGAAGAAAACCAGACCAACTCCTGTTTTCAGTTCAGTAGATTTATTAACGAACCAAAGCAGAAACACATTCAGAAATCAGAAGCTACTAAAATAAGACAAGCAGAAACATTTAACTACTATCACTTATCAAGATATTTAGAATGACTCACCCAAGCAGCTTTGAGATGAAGGGAAGGGATGCCTGCCAAGGCTTTGAGGCTGACTTAGGCTGTGGTCACACCAGCAAAATGTTTCCTAGTGGCTGCTCGTGAATTTCCACCCTTTTTTGGGTTCTGACAACGCATGGCCATGACCGATTCTTTTGTTCCCACTCCATGCTAACTCCACATCAATTCCAGCTCACTGGGAGGCTACTAGTATATTTGTTCCGCATTTCATCACACAGTACAACCCATATTCCTTTGAGTGTGTACTCCTAAATTGATTCATTTCCTATGCAATTGGCATGTGGCTCCGCCTCCCTCACCTGTGTTCGTTCGACTCTCTTAATTTTTTAAAAAAAATAATTTTCAAATGGAAATGTCAGTGCATTGGCATTTGTCTGTCAAGTGTGGCATGAAATACAAGAGGAGGGTTTTCTTAGCCTGATACCCACAGCATGCTTCCACCAGGTGGTGCTAATACACAAGGGTGTTCTTCAGGTTATCCCTTGGGTAGACATGTGATGGAGCTGCAACAGCTGTAGATGAGAAAACAGCCTATTAGTTAAACATCTGTATCTCCTACTGGAGATACAGATGTTTCTGTTTCACACGCTAGCAAGGTTATGCTCAAAATCCTTCAAGGTAGGCTTCAGCAGTATGTGGACCGAGAACTCCCAGAAGTACAAGCTGGATTTCGAAGGGGTAGAGGAACTAGAGACCAAATTGCTAACATGCGCTGGATTGTGGAGAAAGCCAAAGAGTTCCAGAAAAACATCTACGTCTGCTTCATTGACTACGCAAAAGCCTTTGACTGTGTGGACCACAGCAAACCATGGCAAGTCCTTAAAGAAATGGGAGTGCCTGACCACCTTATCTATCTCCTGAGAAATCTATATGTGGGACAGGAAGCAACAGTTAGAACTAGATATGGAACAACTGATTGGTTCAAAATTGGGAAAGGTGCCGGAGTCCAGCTCCAACACCAGTAAACGGGAGAGTTCTCTGAAGAAAACAAACAGTCTGCAGCCGAAGATTCAAAAACAAAGCATGCTCGGTCGTGCCTACAGGAAAAGGAATCACTCCTCCGGCCATGCCCGGCACCTCCCTTTATTCAGTACTTAGGTTACATAGCAATCATGTTACAACCAATAAGGCATCAAGTACATTCTGCCTAGCAACAACTGACACATGCACAGGTTAACTGTGTTAATGAGCTAGGCATTTGGCTGATGCAATCTTCAGGGTACGTGACCTCCTTACTCAGCTGTAATGGAGTCAGCAGACTCCCACATCTCCTCTCTTTCTTCTTAATTCAACAGAGTCGAATCATTGGATTCCAGCCATAAGGTCCATCAAAAGAAGAGGAGCGTGAGAAGCAGCCCGATCACAGAGAGTCAACATTATTAAAATTATCATAAAGACCCTGGCATTCCCCAAATTAAAACTTACAAACGGAACAGGAAAACAGCCAAAACAATTAGTACATATTTAGATTAATTAATTAAAAAAAATACATTAAATACAACAACATACAAAATTTACAACCATAATAAAAATTTAAATAATATGACAATTAAGAAAATCCCTTTTGTGGCAGAACAGGAGAGCACCATGGACGGACACATCGTGCCGGAATCCACAAAGGACCCTTGTCTAAGGCAACAGCGGCGTATCCACGTCCCCAGGTAATAAGTGGCACTGGTCCTTTCCATTCAGGATCTGGAAGCTGACGGTAGGACACCAAAGGTCGAGGAAGTTGCTCTTCAGACCTAAAATGCAGCTCAATTGGAGTGTGAGACCATGCTTAAGTGTTATTCCCCATTGGACACAAAAATCCTTGAAGGCAGATGAAGTGTAAGCAGGCCTGTTATCAGTCTTTAGAGTCTGTGGTCTTCCCATAACAGCAAAGGCACGCATACAATGCTGAATAACATGTCAAGTAGTCTCACCCCGAAGAGGGGTAGCCCAAATGAAACCAGAAAAGGTGTCAACAGTCAGATGCAATTTAGAAAAAGGAGCAAAAAGTGGTACCTGCGTAACATCCATCTGCCAAACCTCATTAGCCAATGTTCCACGTGGATTAACAGCCTCAAAAGGTAAATTGAGTGGAGACTTACTACATGAAGGGCAGGCAGCAACAATATCCCGAGCCTGAGACATAGGAATAGAAAACATCCTGTGGAGAACTTTAGCAGATTGATGAAACATGTCATGAAAAACAAAAGGATCATCAAAAAGGTTGAAAGTACAGGCAGATTGTCTAAGGGCAGAATCTGCCCTGGCATTGCCTTCAGTTAAAAAACCAGGAAGTCCAGAATGAGATCTACATTGATTAGCCCAATGGTAGCCTTTCTGACAAATAGGGCACTTTTTAGAGGGTCTAGCTGCTTCCCGTGGCAAGGAACGGCATTGAGCTTTTAAATGGCCTTCCATCCCACATCCGAAACATTTTTTGCCCTTCGCTGGATTGCGAGTAACATGAACTGCAGCAGCCAGGAGTTGAGCTTTGTGGCGGTGAGTTCCAACGTTTTGGCAGACCCTCAACATGTCATTTATAGAAGTTTCAGGCTTATTATAGATAGGCGTCAGGGCGGCCCTACAGTCCTGATTGCAATTTTCAAACGCCAACTGTTTTATAAGCATGGTTCTAGCAGCATAGCTTTCAACTTGGCGTTCTATTGCTATAATAAGACGATTCACAAAGTCAGTATAGGACTCTTTTGGACCTTGGCATATATTGGCGAAGCTAGCAACTATCTCTCCCTGAACTGGGATCTTTTTCCATGATTTTACCACAATGTCTGCTATTTGATCCAATGCTTGATCTGTCAAAGGAAGTTGCTGAGTCGAAGTAGAAAAATTTCCTTCCCCCAAAAGCATGTCTCTATTAATGTTAATTCTGGGGTTAGCCCTTTGATTCTTTTCAAACTGTTCTTGTGCTCTTTGCCGCCACTCATCCATACATAACAAATTTTGGGCAGGGGGAAGGAGGGACCTAATGAGTATTTTCCAATCAGCAGGAAGAAGGCGTTGTTGAGCCAAATTATCAAGGATAGCCCGAGTGTATGGAGCTTGAATGCCATTATCCTTAATGCTGCGTTGCAACTCCTTAATAAATTGATATCCCAAAGGATCATATCTATCTGGAATTCCGGGGTTATTTCCTACTGCAGGCATACCACGGATTACAGGGAAAGCAGAAACGATGGTATTTCCTGCATCCCCCAAGTCTAATAAAGCAGAAGCAACTGTTGCAGCAAACAAATTAGACCCATAATCATCTGGAAATAAATCAGGGGCAACAAAGTCACCATTATCATTAAGTCCAATATCAGGAGGTTTGCATTTTTGCGGCTCATAACAAGGCGGCGGCACTAAAGGCACTATAGGAGCAGGTGGTAACAATTGAGGTAATGGAGGAAGAGTAAAGCAGCCTGCTTCCTGTTGTTGAGCAAACAAGATGTTATTGGGCGTCAGTCCCTTTAAACAAGCACGGACCTGACACCATGTAAAAAGCACTTTTGACGAAATTTTTGGATAATCCTGGAAGTTGCAGCCAATTCTACACCAATCTTCCAGCTTTATTGTGCCGCTTTCTGGCACCCAAGGACACATATCCTTTATAGCAAAAACTAGATCTTCAACCTCCTTCTCTGTAACTGTGTGTCCATTTTTAGTTAACAAATAGAGGAGGTCATCCGCATATTGTTTCTGGGCTGAAGACAATGATGAACCCATAACGGTTATATTCCAGCTGGACAAAAAACACTTACCCGGGATCCTAGGGATGCGTGACACATCTGTAACCCTTCGCCGGGTGTGGATGAGTGCAAACCGGTTCAATTGTCGAGCCTCACAAAAGATAAGCCTCACACAAAAATTTTGGCCTCACACAGAAAAATAAGCCTCAAGAATTAAGCCTCACAAAAACAGGCCTTACACAAAAAACAGCCTCACACGAAAAATAAACCTCACACAAAAAACAAGCCTCACACGGGGCACCACCTGCCGGAGTCCAGCTCCAACACCAGTAAACGGGAGAGTTCTCTGAAGAAAACAAACAGACTACAGCCGAAGATTCAAAAACAAAGCATGCTCGGTCGTGCCTACAGGAAAAGGAATCACTCCTCCGGCCATGCCCGGCACCTCCCTTTATTCAGTACTTAGGTTACATAGCAATCATGTTACAACCAATAAGGCATCAAGTACATTCTGCCTAGCAACAACTGACACATGCACAGGTTAACTGTGTTAATGAGCTAGGCATTTGGCTGATGCAATCTTCAGGGTACGTGACCTCCTTACTCAGCTGTAATGGAGTCAGCAGACTCCCACAGAAAGGAGTACGACAAGGCTGTATATTGTCCCCCGGCTTATTTAACTTATATGCAGAATACATCATGCGAAAGGCTGGACTGGACGAATCCCAAGCCGGAATTAAGATTGCCGGAAGAAATATCAACAACCTCAGATATGCAGATGATACCACTCTGATGGCAGAAAGTGAGGAGGAATTAAAGAACCTCTTAATGAGGGTGAAAGAGGAGAGCGCCAAAACTGGTCTGAAGCTCAACATCAAAAAAACGAAGATCATGGCCACTGGTCCCATCACCTCCTGGCAAATAGAAGGGGAAGATATGGAGGCAGTGACAGATTTTACTTTCTTGGGCTCCCTGATCACTGCAGATGGTGACAGCAGCCACGAAATTAAAAGACACCTGCCTCTTGGGAGGAAAGCGATGACAAACCTAGACAGCATCTTAAAAAGCAGAGACATCACCTTGCCGACAAAGGTCCGCATAGTCAAAGCTATGGTTTTTCCAGTAGCGATGTATGGAAGTGAGAGCTGGACCATAAAGGCGGCTGACCGCCGAAGAATTGATGCTTTTGAATTGTGGTGCTGGAGGAGACTCTTGAGAGTCCCCTGGACTGCAAGGAGAACAAACCTATCCATTCTGAAGGAAATCAACCCTGAGTGCTCATTGGAAGGACAGATCCTGAAGCTGAGGCTCCAATACTTTGGCCATCTCATGAGAAGAGAAGACTCCCTGGAAAAGACCCTGATGTTGGGAAAGTGTGAAGGCAAGAGGAGAAGGGGATGACAGAGGACGAGATGGTTGGACAGTGTCATCAAAGCTATCAACATGAATTTGACCAAACTCTGGGAGGCAGTGGAAGACAGGAGGACCTGACGTGCTTTGGTCCATGGGGTCATGAAGAGTCGGACACAACTTAACGACTAAACAAGAACAACAATCTCCTACCGGAACAACGCAATGAGTTTAGAATCATTTATTATTTCTGCATCCTCCCTTAGCCCTCAAACAATATTTGTTCCTTGCACTGCAGCCATGGAAATACACTCCTGCAGATTTGTCTCCTGTTTGATAAAATTGTACTTCTCTGCAAAGGGACCAGCAACACTTTGTGCTCCCACACTTTCCTCATTGTCCCCTTGTAAGATAAACTGCAAATGTGGGGGCCAGATAAAGTGGCCTGTATGTCGAATTTTCAATATCTGCATTATGCTATGGCAGGTATCCAGTGGAAAGGTGGGGGAAGCTATCAAGGGATAACCTAATTTTAGCCATCTCTTGCTACAGTGATTTCTTGGTCTTAAGACATTAGTTTTACGCGGTAATACAATGGGGAAGCCTGCCATGCTTGCCCGTCCATTTGGCTCTTGCTTTTTTTTTTTTAAAGGATGGCTGAATACTTGGTTGTGTAAGCCCTGGAAAAGTAAACAGACTGTAACACAAACTATCATTAACACCCCCAAAAAATATTTGCAGTTCAGTATTCTATGAAAAATGAAGAAAAAACCCAAAAAGACTATTTGTATTAGACCTCGGAAGCATCATTGATGTTTTGATTTACAACTGCTAATTGTAAGCAAACAGTTACAGAGGCAATGCTAAGTCTTCCTGCATTCCCTAAGAGAAACAATCAAGCAACTCCTCTGCCTTCCTTCCCACTGTGACTCTGGCTACGTGCTCTCCCACACAATGAGGCAGGTCATCTGCTCCCTGCAACATAATATACGTCCCTCCTCTCCTTATCAGAAACTTGAAAGGGTGGAGGTTAATACTGAGTATTGTTAAAGGGACCACAGAAAAAGTCGATAGTGTTGTTCTTTTCTTGACCAGTTAACGTTAAATTACAATCCTAGTTGGTTTATGACGGCAAGGTTGGGCTCAAAAGAACAAAGAAGGAAAAGATAAAGGGCACCAATTCCAGAAAACACCTATTTTCATAGAGTACATAGTACATGAACATTACTGCAACTCCTTGTGTTCTCCACCTTGCTGAAAACTTTGCTGAAGTGCTCTCCCCAACGGTTGCTTAACACTACTGCTCAAACCCATTTTCATTTCCCCCTCCTCCACTCTTCAAAAGTGCTGAGAGAAGGGTGGTGGGGAACTTGGGAATGCCGGAGGAAGGGCTGGGGCAAAGATAGCAGAGGGTGACATTTCTTTTTCAATTCATCAATGCATCAATGAGCTGCCAGCATGATTCACAGAGTGATGGTCTTTGGGGGAAAAGAAGGTTTAGAAATCAGCCAGCACCCTGCTGAATTTTAAAAAATTTACACAGTCAGAAGACATTGAAGTGCAGGCCTCCAGCTGAAACCTTGCAAAAGAAGCACTTAATCAAGCCTTTCTTGTTGTGGTATTGAATCCATTTCCCCACTCGCCATGTGAACTTTTTGTTACAGTACTCAACAGCCTAATTTTTGTGGAAAAGGAACGTAAAATGACAGCCGTCTAATACCGCCTATGAAGTGAGGAAAGCCAAGGCTATTGAATCATGCAATAATGTGTAATCCATGTGCTAGAATCTTATTTAATATAGTGACATCCACGAATACAAGAAACTCAGATTTCTACAGATGTAATATTGGTGTATTTGCGATCACATACTGTTAATTAACAGGATGGTGCCTGTATTATATTAAATATAGTGGTTAATGAAATCCACAGATATAAGTGAACAATGGAAAAATATTCTAAATTGCTAGGTATGTTACCCAGGTTAACTTGTCGTGTTCTCTCAATAGCTTACATGTAAGCCGCTTAGTAGTATTATCAGCGGATATTGATTTCTGTGGATATATCCAATCATCTTTACACTTAAATACTATACAGGACTAAATAAGTAACGTGGGAATACTCATTGTGCTGTCATAAGTATGCAGCTGTACTATACCTGGCATTATAGTTTTCATTATTGCAGATATTGAATTCCGCTGATATTTCATTACACTCAGTAGTAATTGCAACAGAAGGGTAAATGTACTAACTGTGGTTTATTACAGTCATCTGTCTGTTATTCTATGCTTCTTACTATGTTTAATAATAAAATCACTGGATAACTGTTTACACTGATGTTACAGATCATACCTCAGTGTTCATTTCAGTCTAATAATGCTTCACTTTTACGTGTCCAAGTTTAAAAGTACTAAGAGTGTACTTTGAATTCCTTAGACTGGTGAATTTAAATATGATTAATAATGAAGCAGCTAACTAGAACCCTTTCTATCACTTTTATATATACTATAGGCACTTCCACATTTTCTATGCTGCATTAGTTGAACCATACCGCTTATTCCTAAAATAAGCTGCTCTTCATCAAATCATTGCCAAGCTTTGAATCATAGGGCATGTGCCTAATAATGATAACTATACAACAGCTTGCTTCGCATAATGGTAATTTAAAGAAAAAAATGAAGCACTGAATTACCGTTGCTAATATTTTCACCACAAAGACTTTATAATAATGATTTGGAAGATTTGTTACTGGGAATACATACTATAATGGATAAAAGGAAAAACTTTTGATTTGTAGAGAGTTAGGTTTATTAACAAAAGAAACATATTAATTTTTCAACATTGATATCACTGATTTTAAAAAAAATAGGCATGATTTTCATTGTTTAGGATTGGGAACATTCAGTTCATCTTCTTGACCAATTGAAAACCGCCGTTCCATATACTGCTCAACAGCAATCATGCATTGTTCCAGATCTGTAACTGTTAGGAAAAAACAAAATTATTACCACAGAGGTACTACAACCTGTGAGATGCATTACATATTCCTTGGCTTGAAAAGTGACAATCAAGGTAATGGCACAGGGAGCAACATAACCATTCACCATCAATCACATCTCACCACGCCTCTTTCAGAAACCACCTGCAGAGTTAAAAGTATGTCCTCAAGTAGTTCAGTTCAAATAATGGCTCAGTTTACGTTTTTTAGGGGGGGGGGGGTTCGATGTACAAAAAGGACGCATCGTGCCTGGAGGTTTCTAGCATTACGTAACATTCCGGATGACAGATTAATTTCATAAACCGAGGTACTACTGTATTAACTGGCAATAGCAACAGTTCTGTAAATGCAGAAAGCCATTGCACCTTGCAATCCACTCCATCTAAATAAGCTACAGTGAGTAGAGTACTTAAACTAGATGTGTCGGCGCCATCATGTTAGTACGTATAAGCAGTATGTTGGAGAGTTCACTAAAAAATACAGTCAGCCATTGCTGTTTAGTATAAATACCTAAATATATATATGAAAATGCTATATATATAGGAAAAATGGAGGAGGATCAAGTATATATATATACCCGTATCACATTGCAGATATGTAAGCAGTATTCAACTGTTACTTTGTGCTGTTTTTCCTATTTAGATAACAATCTTCCCCCCTCAACTCACCCTTTTCTGATGCATGAAATATAGGCCATGGGGTAAAGTGGAGCAGATGACAGATTTTTTGACAATTTAAGGCCAATGTGTTGCAGAATGAGGAGATGGCAAGCATTTCTGAGTGGAAACATTCAAGGATAATCTTCTCTGGGGTATGGGCTGCAAATAAGCAGAACTACAACTGAATGGGCCAACAGTGGATCAGCAGAAAAAGGCCGGTAGGTGTGTATAGCTCAGTTTAAAAAAGGTTAGGGCCATTGGTAGATTGAGACACCAACACATCCAAAACTTACTAGGTTCCTGTGTAATTCCCCAACTATGGTATTGTCCAGAACTGATGTTGTTGGGTGCCCACTGCGTATAAAGGCAGAATCCAAAGAAACAATACAGAACAAAAAAGAAAAAATCAAAAACATGTGGCACCTTAAAGACTAACTATTATATCTTAACGTGAGCTTTAGTAGACATGTCCACCTCTTCAGACTGCTTCCTGCTCTTTTGTCTCTCATACTGGAATAGTGGTTTCAGATCCGCAGCTGTCTGGGACAGGTATTCTACCAGCAGTTATTTTATTAAAAATTAACTTTTAGAACATCAGAAAGGATAATCCAATAAGTTAATATTGGAAATGGATTCAGTACAGGCACCTTTTACCACTGATAGCATCAACAGAAGTCACCAGCAGGATAGGCATGCTGCTGATCTGGTTGTCTGACCTCACTCCCCAGTTGTAGCATAGCATCAAAGCACACTGGTCTATGTCTTGTAGCTGGGTTTTTCCCCCAGAAGACTGTGGCCCTGAGGAAATTTTGCCTCAAGGACTTCCACTTTGATCTAATCTGTTCAACTCTTTGTGGATAGCTTTCTCTTCCCATCAGCCTAGATATTCTAGACATAGCTGTTCTTGACGCCAGTGTCATAGAAGACATGAGCAGTCTGATATCTGGACTGCTCTGTATTTGGGACAGAAGCAAATCTAGCTCTGGCTTTGACTGAAAAACCCCATGACAGGAAGACAACATTCTCAAGAACTTGCAGTTTAAATGTTTAAATAGAATAGCCATGACATAGCCTGGGTTTTAAGACTGTGCAAATCTTTCTGTTCTCTTATTAGCAAAGCTTCCCCAATATGACAGGTCATTGTTGTAAATTTTATAGTAGTCAACCTTAGTGTAGTGTTCAGAAGTGCTTAAAACTTATATTATTCAAACTGGAACTTCGCATTGTGTTACATATATATTTAAAATATGATACTATGTCTCTGGTACTACAGAGGAGTTAATAAGTTTGACATTTCAGAGACACCACATCAATATGTAGAAAAAGGGGTAAGTAGCGCTCACCAGTTCTGAACCAATAGCTTAACTTGTACAAGAGAGTTGTTGCTGGCCCTCCATCCTTCTCTGCTTAAGTAATCAGCTACCCTTGTTTTCACAGAGAAACAACAACAATGTGAAATCTTTCCAAATGATTGGCATTCAAATGGGCAATAAACATTTGAATACCCTCTGCTCTTGCCTGTCATCATCTTGCCCAATCCCAGATATACTTCTGACCTTTTGTTTTACAGAAAAGCCTGTTGCACAGAGAAAACTTTAATAATAATAATAATAATAATAATAATAATAATAATAATAATAATAATAATAATAATAATAATAATAATAATAATAATAATAATATGTTTTCTTTACAGCAAATTAATGTGGGTAATACGTACTGTATATATTCCATAGTCTTCTACAGAAACCCTATGAAACTAGTACTATAATTACCACTATGGTACATTAATGAATAGGCTTTACTAATGAGTGAGTTTCTAAATATGTAATACATTAAAAATGAGTTTCAGTGCATGCTTGGAGGGAATGTCTTCTGTGTGAAAACCCTTGGAACTTCTGTTTCAATATGCAGTGTGGGAATTAAATAGTGCAGCGCTCAAAAATAAGATATAACATAGATTATCAGGCAGAATTGGTGGGTGGGAAATTTGGGTAAAACTGTTCAACTGAAAATTCTAATGAAATACAGGCATACGGTCAGAACTTCATTTTTAATTCACTAAGAATAATTTGAAACAACAACTTCATCAGTACATATAGCAGTAAGTCATTATGAATATTTTCTTAAGCTCTGCATGGTCCAATTATTCCGTGGTACCTCTGTATCAATCCAAGCAATAGGTTATGCTGTTGAACAGACTTAGACTCATTGCCTTACACGAAGGAAACATTTTATTTTCATTACTGGAGAAAATAAGGGAGGAAGAGTATTCTGTAGCATCAAGAAGTCCAACATACAGTAAGAAATGAAGCATTTTAGAAAGCACATCAGTGTTATGGTTTGGAAAATGCATAACAAGCATCAAATGGATTAAAGCTAACATCATTTAAATTAAAAACTCTAATCAAAATCAATACATAACAAGTACATAATAACCCCCCCCCCCCCCAAATAAGGATACTAAAAAGGTCAGGTGAATGTCTCCTTCCCCCCCCCCCCTGGATTTGCAGAAATCACAGAGTGATTTACGTAATCTTTTCTGTGGTGTACTATGTAGGGGTGGGAAAACTGGTGCCATGGAGTCTGCCTGGTGCTGACTGTCTTCCTTCACAACAATGTACAGGCCTTCCTTTGTTTTGCTCACTACTCTTGCCTCTTTTGGGGGAGGGTTCACCCCCCTTTGACGAGCCACTCTTTACACCTACACAAGGATCGTTTCCCTTGGACCCTTTTTCTTTGGCATCAAGAAAACCATTTTCTATTTCCCCTGCAGCCATGCCCAATGATGGCCAGCTTGCGCTAGGTACATCTTCATTTCTGTCTCTGTCCTTCGAATCAGTATCATTTAAATGTCCCTTAGTTAACTCCCTGTTGTAATCGCATCCTCCTTTTCCTACTTCAAACATTAATTTATTGGTATTGGTCATCCTTTGTGCAACAGTACGCATGATGTTAAAGAACTCAGCTGTGATATTTTTCATGCTGCCCTGATTTTCAAAAGCCAACTCTACCAGGCTATCATCCCATTCAAAGGCCCCTGAGGCAATCCTTTCTTGCTGAGACCACATAATTATTCCCCACCTCCATTTGTTCAACAACATTCGTTATCAGTGCCTCAATTTTGGTTCGTTTCCGCTCTTTTCACAGCAATTCTACAGTGCATTAGAAAAAGGGAAAATACTTAAAATAAAAACTGTTTATTACTCAAATCTGAGTTGAGGAATTAGTTAAGCCACTTTGACTTGCAACACTAGTGCTTCTGCTGGAGGACCCACGCCGTTCAAAGTAAAACAGGAAAAATTTAATAGAGACATAATATAATTGGGGTTCAGAATACTTCTGCACCTCGGTCTTACATTAGACTCACCATTAGTTGTTTTTTGCTCCTGATAATCTTCAATTGGGAAGAGATCCAGTGTTAGCAACAAGTTGTCTCCAGTTTCTAACATTATATGAGACAGAGATTAGAAACTTTTAATAACCATACCAAAAAAAAATGTGTAAATATGGGATGCATGTGTCAAACTAACCCAACATTGGTGTTCTTAAAGGGGGCTCGTGGCTGCCTGATATCCTGAGTGGCCTGATGCTCAGATCCTGATGAAGAATTTCATGTAGCTCAGGAAAAAAAAGAGAACACTTAGGACTGTTCCCAGAATTATTGTTATGTCCTATTGCGAGTTTGTAATCCCTACGTAGGCACTTGTTTTTTGATTCTGCGGGCCCTCTCAAGTACCCAGGTTTTCTCATCTCTCTTGAAATATCAGAAAAAGTGCCAATGTTCTGATGACTAGATTTTAATTCCCGTTGGATCTTTTCTTCACCCCAATTTCTTATTAGTGCCAAAGTCTTCATCCTTTGCAATGCTGCACCTCTGCCTCTTTTAATTACAATTTTTTGAGATTGGGTACCACATTCCTCTGAGACATCCATTGTGTTATACTCTTTCCAAATGATGAAGCAGAAATACTGGGGTGATGAACATGCACAGGAGAAGCTTCAGCTTCTTGAATATTTGGTTTGGAAGGGAACAGATGTACTAAATTGCATTTCAAAGGGCAGCATTTCCAAACAAGTACCCACAAATTAACACCTATTCAGAATTAAAAGATAGACTTCCAGTGATTTACAATGCAGGGTCAAAAGGGGTTCACAGGGATGGCTGGTTTACCAAAATAGAGCATAAACAACAAAGCAGCGTCACTGAAACAAGTTACTATAATTTTTAATGTGCAGTATCCAGATAAATAGGGAACCAGTTTGTTTGGCCTTTTTTCTGTACCCAAAGGTCAGTGACTTCTCGAGCAGTCCATGTATTCTGCTAAAAATAACCTCACGGGTAGTGAATATTACAATAATTAGTAGTAGATCATACTGTTAAGTTATATTGAACCACACATGGACATTTTATTTGAGGTGACATTGGTTGTCAAATTGGTATTGTGAAGTATTTTAACAGACCGCCAAACGTATCTAACATTTATGCACAGAATTTTTCCTTTACTTTTTTTTTGTAATGCAGGTAACTAATCTTTAGTCCTTACCTTTGTATCTAAAGAGAAAAGAACTCCTCATTTATGGAAAAAGGGGCTAGTTCATTGAAACTGCGATGAAGAAATAGTTTGCTTATCCTGCATGTTAGATATACGATTTTTTCTACTCTAAACAGCAATATTAGTTAAGAATTAGTAGTATACGAAGTGCACTGTTTTAAATGCCCTCCCTTGCCACAGTATGAGCTATAAATTATCCTCAATAACAATTTTTAGGAATCTGCATAAAAATAATAATATGTGATGTGATAGTAGTTAAACCCTAAGGTTCCCAAAGCAGGTCAATGGTCTTCATTAAAAATTGAATACTATGCCTATTTAGCAACAGTATAATCCCAAACTGGTTAATTGGTAATTAAATGAGTTCTGTCAGGAACAGAATGGTAATAACACAGTATTAGCATTAAGTGGTATATTTGGGAACATCTTTTTTTTCAGAAATATTTTATTCATTTTCAATGGAAATAGGGATTGGAGTAGGGAAAGGGGTAAAAAATTCAGAGAGTGGGAAGGTATTCTTACATCCACTTATACAATTATGTTAAAGAGGAAAATCACAAAAAGAAACCATTTAGCAATTTTTACCAGAGTTTCTATAGTTCCTAATCTCTCCATTCCCTGGTTGGACCTTCACATTCTCCTTTTATCTATACTTTCCAATCCATATTTCGAGTCCAATTATAAAATTGTTCACCAGTTTTTGAGTCTTTTTTTGAGATGACCTTTCATTTAGTGCTTCTGTTAGTACATCCATCTCCGCCACTTCCAGTATCTTTTCTGCCAGCTCCTCTAGGGATGGTATTTCTGCTTTCTTCCAGTATTTCTCATATAGTACCCAGCAGTAGTAATATTATCAAATATCTCATTTCTTTATCTACAATCTCAGGCATAATATTTACTAGAAACAATTCCGGTTGAAATGGTATTGCACAAGATACAATTTTTTGTAACATCTCATGTACTAATCTCCAGTAATTTTTTGCTTCCCTACATGTCCACCAAATATGATAGAAAGTACCATGTATCCTGTATTTTACATTTCCAACACTTGCTGGAAACATTTTCATACATTTTAGACAATTTAGCTGGAGTCATATGCCATCTATATAACATCTAATATATTTTTTCTTTAAAATTTACTGATTTTGTAAGTTTAATATTATTCTGCCAAATTTATGTCCAATGTTCTAAATTAATATTGTGACCAATGTTTTGTGCCCATTTTATCACACAATCTTTCACCACTTCATCTTCCATTTGGTCCTGGTGATCTACTTGATTGCTCCTCTTCCTGTTTCTTATCTGCCATTCCTCTTCTTTCTTTCCCAGCTATTTCCCCCCTTTTTTTCATAAAGTCTTCTGCCTTCATTGTTGAATTAATAGAATATCTCTGTGACTGGAATTGGAAAAAGACACTTTCCAGTATCAACCACTTATATTTAATTGAGTTTGCTCTCAAGAGCTTCGTCAACTCTGTGTATTGTTTCCTTTTCTGTCTTATTTGCCATGGACTATGTTTCAGAATCTTAATTTCTTTCCCTTTTATGGTATAATCTTTATCTTGTATGATCTTTAGAACTTTTTCTCAAAAATATCATTCTCGTGAATTTGACATGAATTTCTCTGGGGAGTTTATTATTCTTGGTATATGCCATATTCTTCTTGCTGTATCTATATTTTGCTGTACTACTTCTGGTTGGATCTCCATAAGTGGAGCTAGAAAATTAGTTACCAATTGCACTGTGTCTTCGTCTTTTTGTTCTGGAAAATTCTGAAATCTGATAATGAGGTTGGCTCCCTCCATTTGTAGTTTTAGCAAATTGATTTCATCTTGTTTTCTTTCCTGTTGTGTCCCTTCCAATTCTGCATTCATGGCCTCCATTTCTTTTCTGTTTCCATTTAAACTTTTGCTATTTTAACTATTTCCTTTTTATTTTCTGAATTTGGTTTTTAATATCAGTCATTGGTGTCCTTAACTCTTTGATTTGTTCAGACAGCTGAACCGTCCCTCCTTGTATCTGTTGTAATCCAGTAGATAACATAGCTTGAATGCTCTTTTGCCAGTCCTTGAGTGCCTCTTGCCCCATTAATTTACCCAGGTTTTGTTCCTGTGCAGGAGACCTCTTGGGGGCTTTTCTTTTCCTCCCTTCGCTGCCATGTTTTCAATTTCCCCCCTTTTTTTAAAGGGTGCTATCTAAGTCTCTTTCCAGCAGATGGCACTGTCGCCTCACTTTTCTTTTATGCAACACTGGCTACATCGCATCTCCAAAGCTTAGTCTAGGGCTTCTCTCTGTTTAGAATATTCTCGCAGTTTACAAGTGAAAACAATGGGTATTTACAGGAACAGACCGTGCCTTGGGGCAAGTAACATTTGCAATTCGATCTTTCTCTCCAGCCTTCCTAATTGGGGATAGTTAACGGGGAGCTTTGAGTGCTCACTGGAAGGACAGATCCTGAAGCTGAGGTTCCAGTGCTTCGGCCATCTCATGAGAAGAGAAGACTCCCTGGAAAAGACCCTGATGTTGGGAAAATGTGAAGGCAAGAGGAGAAGGGGACGACAGAGGACGAGATGGTTGGACAGTGTCATCGAAGCTACCAACATGAATTTGACCCAACTCCAGGAGGCAGTGGAAGACAGGAGGGCCTGGCGTGCTCTGGTCCATGGGGTCATGAAGAGTCGGACACAACTTAATGACTAAACAACAACAACAAACAGGGATCAAGGTTTTGTCTCTTTTAAAAATATTTTCTTTCATTTAATGTCCTTCTCCTTCCTTCAGCCCCTCCACTCAAAGCTACTCTGGGCTGTAGGAAGGGGAGTCACCTCCACTGCAACGCCAAAACAAACAGAGGCGCCTCCACTCCGATGTTGATACACAAATTAAAACTCTTCCTAGATTCAAATGTTCTAGACTCTGATTCCAGTTACATCCATCAGCATTGCAGTTAAACCGTTTATGCTTATACTGTCCTGCGGGAGCAAGTCTTTGCATTTATTAAAGCTGCTTATTCACAAAATCACTCCCCCCCCCTTTTCTCTTTCTCCTTTCTCTTTCTTCTCCTTCTTCCGATCATGCTGCAGGATGGGGGGGGGGGGTATGCTCGCTTCAGCCATGGCTTGAAGAATTATAAGGTCTAGTCCTTTTCCACTGACTCATTATGCCCAACTTTCTTCTATATCATTGTTGGGTCCTTAAAAGTTCCTTATATAAACAAACATATTGACTTACTTAGAATCCTGGTCAAAAGTATTTTCCAAAGTCCTTCTGTTGTCTTTCGCTCTCTGCAAGGGGTGTTCCCAGCTCTTTGCCCAAAATGGCTTCCTCCTCAGTCTGTGCATTCAGATGAGACTTCCAAGGGAAAAAAGCAGCTTCTGCCATCTTCTCTCCCCTTTCTGTTGCCTCTGCTGCTTCAGACGTCGCTTCCTTTTGCCCCCTAAGTTAGGGGGCCTCAAACCGAGGAGTTTTGGTCAGTTTCAGGAGCTCTCCTGAAACCTGTCCGGTCTCACCACAACAAAACCCCGCCTCCCCTATTTGGGAACATCACTAATGCAACACATATATTCACATGTCATGGCCCCAAATCTCTGTTTCAGTACACGGATAGATTACACAAAGGAGGCGGATTGAAGTTTAACTTCCAACCCTTACTGCTATACATCGAGGTAATTAGGCTCAGTATATCAATGTACTGATTTCCCACTATTACTGCTATCCACAGTATTCAGTATTGGTCCTAACGGGAGGAAATGAAAACAGTTGTCTTTGCACCAAAAGACATTTATGCATAATTTTTAATGTTTAAATGAAATAACGTTGTTTAATTACACATTACATGTTAACAGTTTTAACTGGGGGGGGGGGAGAAATTACAGAGGATTATAAATTTGCAAGTTACACTTGAGTGTTCTGTTATCTCTGTAGTAGTAGTGTTATAGGGGTAAAGGAACTAATGGGTTAGAAAGTATCCTAAAGATCAGTGACATATCACTACACATTTCTAAATGAGAGATTAATGTTTCTGTAGATAATTAGCAGTATCACAAATATGCAGCAATTGCTGCCCTAACCCTCTTGCCCTTCATGCATGAGTTCTGTTATGCACCATGTTCTGTGGTGGTACTAGTGTCTTTCAAGGAGCATAAGTTCTTTTGTCTCTCCAGTAACAACATGTCCCTTTGTCTCACATACATTGTGCAGCACTACACAGGAAGCAATGTCTGAGTTGAAATTTTCCCGTGCCACTTCCAGACGTGTCACTATGTGGCACCATTTTACCTTCAATCTGCCAAAAGCCCTCTCCACAATTTTATGACCCCTGTTAAAGATGCAGTTGAACTTCCTCTCAGGCTCAGTTGTCGGTGAGGGGTATGGTTTCATCAACCATGGGTGCAGAAGATAAGTGATGTCAGCCAAAATCAGAGGGGAGGATTCCTACACCATTAAAAGTCATATGTGGCTTCCCTGGTAAAAGTGTTCCCTCATCCATCATCCTTCTGAGCAATGATGTTTGAATACATGTGCATCGTGCACATTACCTGGTGTGAGGAAACCCTCAAATATTCTACCTAGCAACAACAGTGCCTTGTAACTGTTATGCTTTTTAAACAAAGAACGTTATGTTTCAAGTTAAAAACTTCTTGGCTCTTATGATTTGGGCTTAAGGCAAGCCCAGGAAAGGGCAGGTTAAAGGTGATTAGCCGTGTTGGAATGGTCACACCCATAAATCTGATATGGCAGTTAAAGAAATGCCCTGTGTGATTCGTTGCACCCTGCATAATCACTGAGCAGAAGTACTTTCTGTTCCAGTACTCCTCAGCCTGATTTTTTGGGCATAGGACTGGAATATGACAGCTATCTGCCATGCCAATGCAGTGAGGGAAGCCAAGGGCATTTGTATCCTGCTATAATCTGCAAAACTATTAAAGTTTAGTGGATAAAGAAATCCATGGATACAGCGAAACTAGTACAAAAATAGTACCACAGGTTGCTGAACTTGCATTATAGGTGCAGTTCTGGGCACAATTTGTTTCGTAAAATCACCTATTTTGTAAAATCAATTGTAGCAGATAACAATTTTCATGGATACAGGAGATCAGTGGAAAGATATTGCAATAACAACAAGTATATAGCATAGAGTTATTTCTTGTGTACTGTCATTCACTTACGTTAGGTACTCTTGATCTTTATATTTATGATCTGCAGATTCCAAATTCTGCAGATATAAGCAGACAGTTTTGAAATCGCTACCTGGAGAAGTATGAATTAGTAAGTATGTAATAGCAATGCACATAGCTGAGTAATTATTAAAATTAAATTAAAGAAGAATCAGTTGAAATGGCTACAAAAGGAGAAATTAAGCAAATCTTTTTTAATGATGAGACAGTAAAGTGCATCTAGGCATCATACTGTGTCTATTAATGGAACCACCGTAATGTGGGTTATGTGCTTGTATCATATTTAAGTTTTCTTATTTGTGATGGCATCGTGTGGAAATGGAGGTTCACATACGTATATGCATGTGAGAAGGTGGAGGCACAAAAGAAGGAAGCATGACAGAGGTACCTTGTTATGATCTCTGAGGTAGACTGGTTTTTGGTACATTGTATGTTCCATTGCCAGGCAGACTTCGACCACAATTTTGGCATCAGCCAATTTCCTCCATCAAATTGATTTCCGATTTCTCAGTAACACATTTTGGATGACAGAAACATCATGAAAATAGCAACTTGCTTGTCGCATGGCACCGACTCTCTCATAATAATGTTCTGCCATTCTAAATGTGGGCGTAGGGTTTCAGCAAGTTCATACAGTGTCTGTTCTGTCACTCTAAAGTCCTGAAGTCACAGTACATCATCCCATATTGCCAAAACCATGCTGCCCACCCTCTGCCTCTCCCTGCAAGCACCCAGCAGCTGCAGTCTACACCTGACCCATTCCATGCTGTTGGGAGTAGAGCAGAAATGGAAGCCTTCACTTGTCTTTGAGAAAATAATGAGTTTGCAGTAAACAGTGACCTCAAAGTTCACTGCATGGAGTGGTGCTTGCAAATAATGGCTAACAAGGCATGGCCATGTTGATCCAGGTAGGATGCCCATGCCAGCAGCATTAGGCAGAACAAACGAAGAAGTTGACGTGTCCAGTTCATGACACAAAGAAGTCGTTGCCATTTTTGGTGTAATGACAAACTGACATGCTGGGAGTTACTTGTCATGTATGTGAAGGTGGTGGCAGCGTGGAATATATGTGTAGGGAAATGCAAATCTCATCAAAGAGGATTCTAAAGGAAAAGGAGGATAGGGGACGGAGGAAGTAGAAGGAGGAAGCAGAAAGTAGACAGTTATCAAAGGAGTAGAAGGGACATGGAGTGTATTAGGACACTCCCCCAAAGTCCTCCAGGAATATCCGAAGGGATGCATATGCATCATCAGTCCCAATACTGTCTTTTTACCGCAACTGCAGTGCTGCAGGTTCTCCTCCACAAAGGGTAATGCAGAGCAGAAATCTGAAGAAAAGATGCAGATCAGTACGTGGCAAGCAAGGGTGGGAAGTCAACACACCAGTGTACCTGCCAAAAATTCTTTAAAAAGGAATGGGGGCAAAAAAAAAAGAACCAAAAACAGGAATATGCACCGCTATGTGGGTGTAGACAAACACACTGCATCTATTTCACCCTTTAAAAGGCAGAATGGTGGAAGAAGGTTTGCACCATTTTCATAGGATATATGTCACATGACCACAACACATGACAGCACAGGAAGCATGGGAAGTGAGAAGTGTTTGTCTGTCTGTCTGTCTGTCTGTCTGTCTGTCTGTCTGTCTGTTTGTTTGTTTGTTTGCAAATGCTAGCTGGACAGTTTTCTTCTTCTGCAGTAGTATTCCTCTACAGAGACTAGACAGTTTCTCAGAGGGAAAATACAAGATTCGGATAACATGAACCTGCATCCTACAGGTGCTTCTGGGAGACCAAGTCAGGCTGGAATATGCACAGAAAAGCAACATGGGCTCAACTGTTGCCTCAATATGGTCTTTCTTCAGAAATTTTTCCAGAAAGGAACAAGGGCAGGTGAAAGGAAAGACAGAGTTTGTCACAGCCTGTTGTTGTTGTTGTTTAGTCGTTAAGTCGTGTCCGACTCTTCGTGACCCCATGGACCAGACCACGCCAGGCCCTCCTGTCTTCCACTGCCTCCCGGAGTTTGGTCAAATTCATGTTGGTAGCTTCGATGACACTGTCCAACCATCTCGTCCTCTGTCGTCCCCTTCTCCTCTTGCCTTCACACTTTCCCAACATCAGGGTCTTTTCCAGGGAGTCTTCTCTTCTCATGAGATGGCCAAAGTATTGGAGCCTCAGCTTCAGGATCTGTCCTTCCAGTGAGCACTCAGGGTTGATTTCCTTCAAAATGGATAGGTTTGTTCTCTTTGCAGTCCAGGGAACTCTCAAGAGTCTCCTCCAGCACCACAATTCAAAAGCATCAATTCTTCGGCGGTCAGCCGCCTTTATGGTCCAGCTCTCACTTCCATACATCGCTACTGGAAAAACCATAGCTTTGACTATGCAGACCTTTGTCGGCAAGGTGATGTCTCTGCTTTTTAAGATGCTGTCTAGGTTTGTCATCGCTTTCCTCCCAAGAGGCAGGTGTCTTTTAATTTCGTGGCTGCTGTCACCATCTGCAGTGATCATGGAGCCCAAGAAAGTAAAATCTGTCACTGCCTCCATATCTTCCCCTTCTATTTGCCAGGAGGTGATGGGACCAGTGGCCATGATCTTCGTTTTTTTGATGTTGAGCTTCAGACCAGTTTTGGCGCTCTCCTCTTTCACCCTCATTAAGAGGTTCTTTAATTCCTCCTCACTTTCTGCCATCAGAGTGGTATCATCTGCATATCTGAGGTTGTTGATATTTCTTCCGGCAATCTTAATTCCGTTTTGGGATTCCTCCAGTCCAGCCTTTCGCATGATGTATTCTGCATATAAGTTAAATAAGCAGGGAGACAATATACAGCCTTGTCGTACTCCTTTCCCAATTTTGAACCAATCAGTTGTTCCATATCCAGTTCTAACTGTTGCTTCCTGTCCCACATATAGATTTCTCAGGAGATAGATAAGGTGGTCAGGCACTCCCATTTCTTTAAGGATTTGCCATAGTTTGTTGTGGTCCACACAGTCAAAGGCTTTTGCGTAGTCAATGAAGCAGAAGTAGATGTTTTTCTGGAACTCTCTGGCTTTCTCCATAATCCAGAGCATGTTAGCAATTTGGTCTCTAGTTCCTCTGCCCCTTCGAAATCCAGCTTGTACTTCTGGGAGTTCTTGGTCCACATACTACTGAAGCCTACCTTGTAGGATTTTGAGCATAACCTTGCTAGGATGTGAAATGAGTGCAATTGTACGGTAGTTGGAGCATTCTTTGGCACTGCCCTTCTTTGGGATTGGGATGTAGACTGATCTTTTCCAATCCTCTGGCCACTGCTGAGTTTTTCAAACTTGCTGGCATATTGAGTGTAGCACCTTAACAGCGTCATCTTTTAAGATTTTAAATAGTTCAACTGGAATGCCATTACCTCCACTGGCCTTGTTGTTAGCCATGCTTTCTAAGCCCCACTTGAATTTACTCTCCAGGATGTCTGGCTCAAGGTTGTCCGGGACATCCAGATCTTTCTGGTATAATTCCTCTGTGTATTCTTGCCACCTCTTCTTGATGTCTTCTGCTTCTGTGAGGTCCCTACCATTTTTGTCTTTTATCATGTCCATCTTTGCACAAAATGTTCCTTTAATATCTCCAATTTTCTTGAACAGATCTCTGGTTTTTCCCTTTCTATTCTTTTCCTCTATATCTTTGCACTGTTCATTTAAGAAAGCCCTCTTGTCTCTCCTTGCTATTCTTTGGAAGTCTGCATTTCATTTTCTGTAACTTTCCCTATCTCCCTTGCATTTTGTTTCCCTTCTCTTCTCTGCTATTTCTAAGGCCTCGTTGGACAGCCACTTTGCTTTCTTGCATTTCCTTTTCTTTGGGATGGTTTTTGTTGCTGCCTCCTGTACAATGTTACGAGCCTCCATCCATAGTTCTTCAGGCACTCTGTCCACCAAATCTAGTTCCTTAAATCTGTTCTTCACTTCCACTGTGTATTCATAAGGGATTTGGTTTAGATTATACCTGACTAGCCCAGTGGTGTTTCCTACTTTCTTCAGTTTAAGCTTGAGTTTTGCTATAAGAGGCTGATGATCAGAGCCACAATCAGCTCCAGGTCTTGTTTTTGCTGACTGTATAGAGCTTCTCCATCTTTGGCTACAGAGAACATAATCAATCTGGTTTCGGTATTGCCCATCTGGTGATGTCCATGTGTAGAGTCGCCTCTTGTGTTGTTAGAAAAGAGTGTTTGTGATGACCAGCTTGTTCTCTTGACAAAACTCTATTAGCCTTTGCCCTGCTTCATTTTGAACTCCAAGGCCAAACTTACTTGTTGTTCCCTTTATCTCTTGACTCCCTACTTTAGCATTCCAGTCCCCTATAATGAGAAGAACATCTTTCTTTGGTGTCAGTTCTAGAAGGTGTTGTAAGTCTTCATAGAATTGGTCAATTTCAGCCTCTTCCACATCGGTGGTTGGTGCATAAACTTGGATTACTGTGATGTTGAAAGGTCTGCCTTGGATTCGTATTGAAATCATTGTATCATTTTTGAGATTGTATCCAAGTACAGCTTTTCCCACTCTTCTGTTGACTATGAGGGCTACTCCATTTCTTCTATGGGATTCTTGCCCACAATAGTATGATAATCATCTGAATTGAATTCACCCATTCCCGTCCATTTTAGTTCACTGACGCCCAGGATGTCAATGTTTATTCTTGCCATCTCCTGTTTGACCACATCCAGCTTACCAAGGTTCATAGATCTTACATTCCAGGTTCCTATGCAGTATTTTTCTTTGCAGCATCGGACTTTCCTTTCACTTCCAGGCGCGTCCACAGCTGAGCATCCTTTCGGCTTTGGCCCAACCACTTCATTAGCTCTGGAGCTACTTGTACTTGTCCTCCGCTCTTCCTCAGTAGCATGTTGGATGCCCTCCGACCTGAGGGGCTCATCTTTCAGCGTCATATCTTTTAGCCGTTTGTTTCTGTCCATGGAGTTTTCTTGGCAAAGATACTGGAGTGGCTTGCCAGTTCCTGCTCCAGGTGGATCGCTTTTAGTCAGAACTCTCCACTATGACCTGTCCGTCTTGGGTGTCCCTGCACGGCATAGCCCATAGCTTCTCTGAATTACTCAAGCCCCTTCGCCACGACAAGGCAGCAATTCATGAAGGGGCACAGCCTGTTAGTCAACAATAAAGAAAAAAGTCATGTAGTCCTTGTACATAACCCAAAGGTGAGGGTGGGCAATACCTTTATTAGACCAATTTTTTTTTAAATAGCTTTCAGTCCATATAGATCTTTATTAGCCTGGGCACCATGAGCTGTGCATGGAGCAGAAAAATCATAGAAGCTCAAAAACTTTTGGCTACACATACCGGTCAAGCTTCTCTGCTTAAAGCAAGTTTCAGAATGGGGACTACAGTCTTGGCTCATGTGGTCACAATCAGATGATTGAGTGATTTGCTGATTAGCATCTTTCTGGCTAATATGGTTTTGCACGTGTACAAGCAAGCAAAAGTCATGAGGAATGAGTTGCCTCCACTCAAGATCACCTTAAAAATATTCATCACTGGCAGGGGTGGGGAGATGCACAAATTCTGTCTTCATAGTTATACAGAAAGCTTGAAAATGGGAAGTGAGTGACCCCTTCCCCTTCTCTTGTCTCCCAACTTCCAACATTAGAAAGTCTTAAGAGACTACCATGATACCAGTCAAGAGGGATTCTTGCCTGAGTGCAGGTCATAAGAGCAGTCAGGCAAGTGATTGAACTGTAGTATTGCAGTCAAAACTCTGCTCATGGTCAGTGTTCAATATCAACGGATCTGACAGCCAGCTCGAGGTTGACTAAGCCTTCCATCCTTCTGAGGTTGGTAAAATGAGTACCCAGCTTGCTGGGGCATGGGGCAGCAATGTGTAGCCTGGATAATTAAAAAATTGTAAACTACTCTGGGGTGGCATATAAGCAGCACACTTTGGCTTTGGCTTTGGTTCTATGAAGTCACATATTGGGTTCTTTGCTTCACCATCTGCAGAAGTTTCTGGACGGTAATGGCTAGAACTACTTATGTCCAAAATCCCAACTCAGTTCTCTCAGTGCCAACCTTCATGAAACCAAAACAGTACCATCTATATAAGGAGGAGGTATTGGTAGGCTTGGAAGAACTCAAAGGTTTGTCAAACTGTGGACATCTCTATGGAAGAAGATTTATGAAGGATCCTAAAAATGCTCCACAGGCATGCTGGATGGAATGTTGACCAACAGTTGGCAAAAATGGGAACCCTGAGCAGGAGCACTTTTCTTTTCTTTTTTTCTTTTCTTTTTTCCTTTTTGTCAGAATGCCTCCATTCCTTACGTAATGTGAAAATACCCTTTAACCGGTAGTGCTTATTACAGCAGAATATATAAACAAGTATATAAATACAGTGGGTGCAAATGTAGGTTTCCTTTTCTTTCTTTCTTTCTTTCTTTCTTTCTTTCTTTCTTTCTTTCTTTCTTTCTTTCTTTCTTTCTTTCTTTCTTTCTTTCTTTCTTCCTTCCTTCCTTTCCTTCCTTCCTTCTTTCTTTCTGTTATTCACATTTCAAAATAATATATAAAATCAAATGATGTCATAACAATAATACAAACATTCAGGTAGAGCACATATCTGGAGTTTAGTACAATTTTGAGTTTATAACATATCCCACCTAAATTCCAGGCTTTTTAATTTCAGTTTTCGTGGATTCTGTGATCTAGTTCCTTCTGGGTCATATTGCCAGGATGGGACTCTTCTTTTGCAGCTCTAGCCCTTCCTTGAGGGGAGAACTCAGAAGGTGGTGTTGGGGAATGTGGCGGAATGCCATCACATCACGTCACTCCTGTCCATCATGTGGAGCTCAAGTGCAGGAGCCTATGATAGGACAGGAGGGGCAGAACCAAAAAGAACAGTTGCAATCAGTTAGGGTGGACAGTTATGAAGAGTTAGAGACAGTTAGAGAGAAGCAGAGGGGAGAGATAGGGAATTGAGAAGGTTAATACATAGATTGAACAGTTGAAGTGATAGAATAGGGGAAGAGTTATAAGGAATAGAGATAAGATAACTAGTAAAAGTATATTGTTGTTGTGAATAAAAATACGTTTAAACCAATGCATAACCAAATCCTATTTAATGAGTGATCCTGAACATCTGTGATTTTCCATTTGTGATTTACATAACAATAAAAGAACATCTATAATTTACTCCTGTGATTCTCAAACTTAAAAGTTCAATAAACCTGTTATAGTTGGCAGCACACGTGTCTGAAATACATATTTGGTATGGTGTGAATAATACTTGGTGGCAGCGTGCAAAGAGGAAACGCATCCAGGGGGTGAACCTATGTTTAAGAGAAAATAAACAAGGGACACTGGGTGGACGCGACAAAGTGGTGGCAGCGGTGGGATGCGATTAATAGTCCAGTAAGCCAAAGCAAAAGTGAATTTCGGAGCTTAAGAGACCTGTGAAGGAGTGGGAAACCCTCTGTTTTAGTGAATAGCTTAGGGACTCCAGATCACAGATCGTTAGAAAGACTAAAATAGGAAAAGGCTCTGTGGAAAATTCAATAGTTAAGATTACCTCACGTTTTAAGTGAAAAAGACCAGTAGGCTAGCTTGAGATCCCAAGCTCTAAGAAGGGAACACTGAGGGAACAAGCGGAAGCCAAGGTCATAAACATAAGCTGGGGTGATTGAAAACAATAAAGGCTGTGACTATTTCAAGTGAATATTTCTGATTACTTTCAGTGTCTGGAGACTGATATAAACAGTGTCTCAGACCAAGGGACTGGCTGGATGCCAGAAGAAGAAACATAGTAGCAAATCCATGGCTGCCAGCAGAAAGCTACAAAGAAACAATAACTCTCTCTAACTCAGTAAAGAAAAAAAGTTTTAAACCAAGGCTTGACTATATCTCTCAGCAGAAAAAAAAACCCCACTAATCATAATAAATACAAGTACTTATGTCTGCTAAAAGAGGGGAAAATATTGTGATGGAAGAAGCTGATCCTGAGGAGACACAACAAGGGTTACCTCAGGAAGTTGAGGGAAATGAAGTTCCTATAGCAGTGGAACAGGAGGGTGCCTCAGGGAGAGAAAGCTCCCTAGAGTTTCAAAAATGGAAATTAGGGAAAGAACAGGAATTCCAGTTAAAACAGTTAGAAATAAGAACTAGGGCAGAGGAAAAAGCTTTACAGCTGAGGGCTGAGGAAAGACAGAGGGAATTTCAACTAGAAATGAGACGAATGGAATTATCAGCACAAAACAATAATAATAATGATGATGAGTCAAATCCTGAGGGGGGAAATTTATCAAAAGCGGACCTTAAGAAATTCCCTATATTTAGAAAGGGCGATAGCCCAGAATCATTCATTATTTTGTTCAAACGCGCATGCTGGGACTTTGATGTGAGAGGGGCAGAGCGCATGATTGTGCTGAGGTCTCAGATAAGTGAGGAGTTAGCAGAAATTTATTCCCAAATGCCCCAAGACCAAGCCAGAGACCACGAGGCATACAAAAAATTGGTTTTCTCGAGGTTTGGAATCAATGCTGAACATCTAAGACGGAAATTTAGGGCATTGACTAAAAAGCCTGAGGAATCCTATTCTCAATTGGGGGCAAATATGGTGAGATACTTGGAGAAATGGCTCAAACAGTTAAAGGTCGAGACATTAGAAGATATGAAAAATATTATAGGCCTTGAACAATTTTATTCAGTTCTACCTGGAGAACTGAGGTATTTAGTAAGAGATAAAAAGCCAAAAAATATTCTGGAGGCAAGCGAAACAGCTGATTATATTACAGAAATAAAACATCCAAAATTCTCAGAGATAAAAATTGGAGGGAAAGCTTAGGACGACAGAAAGAAAGAACCCAGAGAGTACCTCAAGAATCAACAGGCAGTTGGAAGCCATTTTAGAGGCAAGCCCTCAGAGCAGAGCCAGCAGAGATATAAGAACTTGGAAGGGAAGGGAGACAAGTCCCCAGTTTTTGAACAGAAAGTCTCTAAATCCTGTTTTGGCTGTGGAGAAAAAGGACATTTCATAGCACAATGTTCAAAGAATAGAGATTTTGGTCAGCAAAAGGAAATATGCCCAAGAAAGTATACTGTATACAGCAGAATAAAGCAACCACAGAGGCAGTTGAAACGGGCACCATAGCAACCCCAGTTACTGCTAGAGCAGAAAGCCAAGACCAACAACAACTTCCAATAGCAAAAGTTCTCCATTGTTATTTGGTTGAAAGTAACCAGGAGCTTATTAGATGTTCTGGGGATAATATTTATATAAATGAGACTAAATATCTAAAAGACTCATGCTCTCAGGTGACATTATGCCATCCAGAAATAATCTCTCAAGAAAATATATTAAGAAATGAAAGCCTCACGGTTAAAGGGATTGGATCAGAGCTAATTACTTTACCGGTGGCCAAAATACCAATAAAATATCAAGGGTGGAATGGGATGTGGAAAATGGGAATTACAGATCAACTTCCTGCTCCATGCTTGATAGGGCTAGATCTCTCTGAGCATGTTAAGAGTGGTTTGGTGAATACTCGCTCCCAGAAAGAAAAAAAGGAAGCATCTGAGGAAAAACATGAACTCCCTAATGAAATAATAAGAGGGAATGAGACAGCTGATTTAGTAGCTATAAGGAATTCACATGAGAATACTTTTAAAAAGGAACAAAAAGCAGATTCTACCTTAGAACAATGCTTTAAGATGGTTAGAAAAGGACCAATAACCCCTGAGAACCCCGAAAGGTACTTTGTGGAAAAAGACCTATTATATAGGGAGGTCTTAATAAATCCTAGGAGGGGAGGGGAGAGCCTTCACAAACAACTGATAATCCCTTCTAAATACAGAGAGAAAATAATAGAAAAGGGACACACAGACACCTTTTCTGCTCATTTGGGGATTACACGCACTAAGCAGAGAATATCTCAGAATTTTTACTGGCCGGAAATGGGAAAGCAGATAAAAGCATTTTGTCAAAGCTGTGACGTATGCCAAAGACAGGAAGATACAGGGTTAAAAAGGAGACCTGAAGTAGTAGGAGTAGCTAAGGAAGGCTTAAGGAAAAACTCTAGTGAAAATTTCAATGGTGAAGAAAAGAAGAAAAATGATATTAGCAATGATTATATTGAAAAATCTAGTAAGAATTTCGATTTACTGACCCAGGTACACTTAGAGAAGTCTGTAGTTGATAGAGAGGGTTGGAATTGGATAAAACAAGTTAAAGATAGTTTCATATATACACGCTCACAAGAAAGTCAGGAAGTACCCACTAAAACAACAAAAGAAAGTTGGGGAAGAAAAAGTTTCCTGGAAAGTCAACTTAATAACTGGTCTGAAGAGGGTTGTATGATTAAAAGAAAACCCAATGAAAGTAGTTTTGTCCAGAAACAAAAGTTAGACAACACTAAAAATGCTAGTGAAATATTGTTCTATCTTAGAGAGGAAGTCTTGATGCTAAGAAAAATGAAAGGGAATAAGATAAAATTAAATTGGGCAAGTCAATTTAGAAAGATAGCGAAAATGAAAGAAGTAAATTACAAGATTCAGAAAGATAGAGGGGAAAGTAGAAAAATGGTCCAAGTTTAGCTGAACAAACTTTGGTGCAAGAAAGAAAATATAGTCCTGTATGAAAAAAGAGAAAAGCCCAAAAGAAAATATGAATGGCCATACTGGGAAGGCAGAGGGGTACCCTATCAAAATCAAAATAGAATAGAAATTAGCCTTACTCTAATAGTAGTGCAAACTGAAGAAAAAGTAAGAGTTTGGCTAGAATTAGTTGGATATTACCAACAGGTTTTATCCAGTAACATCGAGATAGCTGCTCCAGTAATTCAACACTGTAGAGCAGTTAAAACAATAAAGTGGAGAGATAGATGGAAAATGGCGTTGGTGACCAGTCGTGTCTGGAGAGATCCAGAGTTCCAGAAGGATGTCACCATCATCGCAGAGGTGTCCAGAGAACTGGGAGCAGTGCTGAGCCAATCGGAGAACAGCGGGACCCTTCATCAGATGACATCCCTGAGAGAGAAGCTGAAGGCTGGTGAGAGACTCAATTCCACAGTGAAGCGTGAGTAGCGTGAAAGTGGGTGGACTTCACAGAAACTTAAGCCGTGCAGGTGGGAAGGACATTTTATTATCTGCAATAACTCTTCACCATGGCTGAGGTTGGGGACCATCGAAGAGAGCCAAGAGGGGTTGATGAGATAGAGCCCAAGTCTACAAGACTTTGACTGTAAGAGTAAGAATGTTAAAAAGACTCAAAATGTGATGCCTGACACCTTATTGAGAAGACCAGAACACTGAGCGATGGAAAAGAAGATATAAGTAATTTATAATGTAATAAACTGTTCCAGTTGTGTATAAATAAGTATTTACAAATGTAACTTTTAGATGAATTAATGGTAAGCAATGATAAAAGTATTGTAGTAAAGAAATTGAAAGTATTGCAAATGTTGATTGATGGAGTTAAACGTGATGAGTAAATATAAATGTGATTTAAAATGTGTAATGGAGTAATGTAGTGGGGAAAAAAAAATTTGTTTGAAAGATTGCTAAGTAGTTCCTACGTTGTTCATGGAGTAAACTACTGTAAGTTTTACCCCATGAAACAAACTTTCTAAGGGGGGAGGTATGTGGCGGAATGCCATCACATCACGTCACTCCTGTCCATCATGTGGAGCTCAAGTGCAGGAGCCTATGATAGGACAGGAGGGGCGGAACCAAAAAGAACAGTTGCAATCAGTTAGGGTGGACAGTTATGAAGAGTTAGAGACAGTTAGAGAGAAGCAGAGGGGAGAGATAGGGAATTGAGAAGGTTAATACATAGATTGAACAGTTGAAGTGATAGAGAGAATAGGGGAAGAGTTATAAGGAATAGAGATAAGATAACTAGTAAAAGTATATTGTTGTTGTGAATAAAAATACGTTTAAACCAATGCATAACCAAATCCTATTTAATGAGTGATCCTGAACATCTGTGATTTTCCATTTGTGATTTACATAACAATAAAAGAACATCTATAATTTACTCCTGTGATTCTCAAACTTAAAAGTTCAATAAACCTGTTATAGTTGGCAGCACACGTGTCTGAAATACGTATTTGGTATGGTGTGAATAATACTTGGTGGCAGCGTGCAAAGAGGAAACGCATCCAGGGGGTGAACCTATGTTTAAGAGAAAATAAACAAGGGACACTGGGTGGACACGACAGGGAACTCCTGTTTGACACCTGGACCATTGGTCTATGTGCCCTGAATAGGGCTATACTCCCCCTGAAAACACAGGTGCACAACTTGGGGGGTGCTCCTGGATTTGACTCTGAGCCTGGGTGCCCAGGTTTTGGCAGTAGCCAGGAATGCCTTTGCACAGCTAAAACTAGGGTGAGAGAACTGATTTGGCCAAAGATAGGAAACTCTGACAGCCCCATCTTAGCAGTCCTTCCACAGGCAAAGATCTTTCTCTTCAGGCAGGCTTTCCCTTAGTGATTGGCTGTCTGGGAAGGGTTTTTAAATGGAGAGTTGTGCCTTGTTGCTTTTGTTATCCGGTTTCCCCAGGTAGGAAGCTCCCAAAATGAGAGACTGAGGCACGAAGGCTTCTTGTGAGGTTAGTTTATTGCAAAGGAAAACGCCTGCTGCAGAAAGCGGGGAGAAAAACAATTTACCACGCGGGGGCAAAGGCTTTTCTCCAAAGAACAAAAGGAGTGGTACAATCTCTTATAGCCTGTCCCTTCCGGGCGATTTGGGGTGGGCGCACAATCTCCTTAAAGGGGTCAGAAAGTTAGTTGGCGAAAATTCATTGGATTAGTAAAAACACCTTTCAAACATGCGCAGAACAGATAACCGGACCTTCTTCTCTCCCTGGGGCCCCTGCATTCCATTCTTATCTACTACAAAGCATGTTGTTTCTATCTACTACCAGCGTTGTTTCTCAGTAAACGGATCCTTTGTCTTTCAAGAAACATTAGTCCTTGAGTCAAGAAGAAAAGCAAAAAGGAAGGGAGGGGTCGGGCCCGCTTTTACGGGGCATTCTTTTCTCTGAATAAGTCAAACACAATTTTCCTAACAAATCCCTCCTTTTCTTTTTCTACACACTTTGACTTATTCACAATTATAAATTTCGTCCTGGGCTGGGATGATTTTGTAGCTTATTTCAGTTTCTCTTACAGTCATCTGCGTTTTTGGCATTGCCGCCTGAACTGCTGAATTAATCCAAACATAATCATACCTAGGAAGAATAGTGCTTGTTTCCAGTTGTTGAAAACCCCTCCTAACCACCCAGTGTCATCCATAATTCCAGCCCATTTTTGAATAGGGACATGAGCCAATTTCCGCATTCGACAATTGGAATCTCCCAATTTAACAGGGCGCTTTATTATGTCGGGAGTACGCTGGATACAAAACATTCCTAAAAGATTATTAGACAATTCCCACCTGGTTTTGATAGTGTGCTCGGGTATCCCTGAGAGATTGTATGGTACAGTATGACTCCACTCAAGTACCTCCCAAGGCCACTGATCTCCCTTAAGAGTACCGCCACAAATGTAGCAATTTGAAACATTCATAGTGGTAGCTATTGTTTGTGCCAGTTCAACAAACAGATTAGTTGTCCTGGGAGTCAAAGATTGTTCCCAAGGATCCGTTTCCATCTCTCTCCAGAAGGTCTGGTATCTCCTCAAATCTTCCCCTATTTTATATTCCTTAGTCTGGACAATTTTAAGGAACGCTTTAGGATCGCTTCCTTTTCCCTCTATGAGTATACTGAACGTCTGATCCCACATGGAAGTTCCCCATTTGTTCTTCTCATCCCACATCTTTGGTTGTAATATGGTAAAGTTAACAAAGTTACAGGTACCCCAAGTGCAGTCAGGTTTTGCAGGTATTGATTCCAAAGTTGCAGTTTTATCTGCAGTGGACCAGGTAGCCCATACTATGCAAGTTGGATTAGTGTGGAATCCAAATCCATGATCCCCCATGGGGCCGCATTTTCTAGTGGATCCCATGTATTTGTGCTGTGCCTTATAGTATTTTACCCATTCCATTCCCCCACACTTAGTGTCGTTGAAGGGTTGCCAGGGTGTAGATCTCCACCCAGATCCTTTCAGGATCTTCCTTAGGATCAAAACAAACTGGCTCCTGACTCCTTTTACTGCAGACAGTATATTCTACATTATTGAATCGACATACAGAGGTATTGCCCATGCATTTATAGACGGACTTGTAGAGCAATGTTTGATGTTCCTGATTTCCTTTCCTGGTAGTTATCACACAAGGACAAGTAGACCCTGTCGCTTGCAGAATAAAGCTCAGAAAGATCCCTAATACTGTAATCACTTTGCCGTCTACCCTTGGTCTACCAATAAGCATCTGCCTGATGTTTTTCCAAGACATCAGAGGGGTAGGCTTTACCGCCACTGGCAGTGGGAGTTCCATTCCTCGTCCTCTGAGTCTGGGCTGGGCACGGACCAAGGGCTTTCGCTCCTGCACTTCCAACACGTCTCGTGGTGTACCGAAGATGCGTAGCGGAGCCATCCCTTAGGAATGGCTTTTGCCTGCGTCGAGCTATCGGGTCGAACCCTCCACTGATAGCTTGCAACTGGTGTTTCCACAGCCCACAGACTTTCGGCCCACAACCTCTCGGAATATCCCACCTTCAGCACATACCACCTCAATGTCGGGCTTTCGTCAAATTTGGTTATTCTGGCACACCAATGGTGAGGGCAAAAGTGGCAATATAGTAGACAATGGGGCTCAAAGGGATCTATCCCTAGCAAGGGATCTTTTAAGTTCCGGATATCGCCTGGTATACCATCAACTGGTTGCCCCAGGCCAACCCCTCATATTCAGTGTCCCAATAGGAAGTAGTTTGTATTTGCACTATCCACGCCTCTACCTCTCCCTTTGGTGTTCGACTGATTGAACAGGAAAACCAGGGGCAAACACTACCTGTTATATGGGGAACTATGGACATTACTCTACAATATCCGTCCAAATAATGAAATTCGACAATCCTCATCTAATTCTTCGTCATCAGATAATGAAATCACACACTCCTCCTCTGATTCTCCTTCAGAACTACTCTCAGTATCGGTAATTTCACACAGTTCCTGATTCTTCGTAATAGGGCAGACCTTACAGTACTGATTGTGCCACCACTGAGAATCCCACAATTCTGTAAAAACCCTGTTAAAAATTCTTCTTTCCTCCTCCCTATCGATTGTCTCCTCGTCTTCCAATACCACTTGGTCTCCAATTGAATACCCTTTAAAGAAATAGAACCCCCACCGACTCCTGCTAATTTTTAAGGATACCTTCCAAGTTTGAACCAGATTATTGACCTTCCTTACTTCCAAGAACACACTAAAGAAGGGGCAACACTTATGCGCCAGTTGCCTGCTGGACATTACTTTTGTCGCCTAAAAATAGTCTTTAGTCCGTCCTCAGACACATGCACGGCTTCCCACCGTCCTTGTTTGGCGCGAGTGTGGTGAGTCCAGCCTAGTTCTTTGGTCCTGACGGCAGTTTCTGTTGTTAACAAGATCTGGAACGGGCCAAGCCACCTTGGGGCGAGCGGTTCACTCCTCCATGCCTTGATGTAAGCCCAATCCCCGGGGTGGAAGGAATGCACTGCTACCTCCAATGGCGTTCGCTGCACCGCGATGCCTCGTTCCCTATTATCGGAGAGAATAGAGAACAGGGCCAGCAGATATTTTCTTATAAAGGCATCTTTGAAAAGTTCTAGGTTGGGGCTAATTCTCTGTGTGCTAACATCCCAAATTCCCATTCCATATAGACTCTCAAAGGGCGAGAGTCCTGTAGTGCTATGCGGCTTGGTCCTTATAGCATATAAGGATTCCTAATTTGGCCATTAAATCTCGACCTAGTAGGTTCACTCCTGAATTTGGGGTCCACACGAAATCATGCCACAGCTTTTCATGTGACCCAGGTTTTAGCACCTCTAGGGGTTTTAGAACAGGAACCCGTTGCGTTAGGTTTTCTATTCCTACTATGTTACAATGTCCCCCAGAAAGAGGAAGTTGTCCTTCCCAGGTAGGTTGGCTCAGGCTAGATCTCGTGGCTCCTGAGTCTACCAAAAATTCGATTTCCTTTCCCTCTTTGCCCACCTGCAAAGTTAACAAGGGCTCTGCGCAGGCAGGACTTTTTACCAGGCAGCCCCTCACCTGCCCTTGTCCCTCTTCATTCTTTCTACCTTCCACAAGCTTTCCTCTACCTCCCTGGTTACTATACACTCCTCTCTCACAGCCCCGTCCACGAGTCCCGACCCATGGAGGGTTATTTCCTTTTATCTACAACTTTTTCCATCATCTGTGCCATCAATTTCAACTTTCTCTTTTCCTTCTCCTCTTCCCTCCTTACCACTACCTTCTGAGCTTCCGTTAACAAATCTCCTATAGGTTTAGTTGTCAAGTCATCAATTTTCTGTAGTTTGAACTTTATGTCCGGGTAACACCCTGACACAAACTCCAACCTCAGAACATTTGCGTTTGCTTGATCCTCTGGGTCTAATCCGGTATACCGTCGCATATTTCGTTTTAGCCTTTCTAAATACTCGACTGGACTCTCATCTTTTCCTTGGGGCTGTCCAAAGGCTAATTTCATGCTAACGGTTTTAGGGACTGTTGCTTCTAGTCCCTTTAATAAGAAATCTTTCATTTCCCCACACTGCTCCCTAATATTATCAGCCTGAAAGTCCCAGTTCCCCGGGGTTATCTCAGGGAATCTCTCCCTAGCCATCTGTTCTGTTCGGGCGCCATCCTGCGCCTGCCAAAGCCTTCTAGCATGACCCAACGCTTGGTTGGTATACGTTACTCCTGCTAATTGTTTGCAAATATGTAACAATTCAGTGGGCTTATAAACCATAGTCCCTAGAGCGTCCCTGAGTCCTGTCACGAACCCAATGGGGTCTTCTGGAAGATTAGGCAGTTGTTGTTTTATTACCCGAATATCGGAGTTAGTTAAAGGGACCTCTACATATCCAACCCTAGTTCCCATTGGGACTTCCCTTAATGGGTACTGAGCTGATGCACCGGGGCATTCATCAGTTATTTCAGCTGCCTCCTTTGCCCGTGTCCTAGACCTGGTGTTTGGTCGAGATGGGGTCTGCCCCATCTGTTCTACGGTCTTCTGTAGTTTATTAATTTGTTCTCTAAGTGGATCTAAAGGGGGGAATACTCTATGGTGGAGGCAGTGCTTAAGGGACTGGCCTGGGTTGGGCCCAAATTCCTACCCCCCCTCCCTGCCTCTTCGTAAGAAGGAGGCGCTGCTAACTGCTCAGCAGCCTCAGGTGGTGCTGTTGGCGGTGCTATGGGCTGCTGATAGTTAACAAACTCTAAGGGGTCAAATTTAGACATTTCCTCACCCTTCAGCTTGGTATCTAATAGGGTTCTGCTTACTGCCAATTTAACTCCTGGTCCAAATTTTATAATGTACCACATCCAGGAGTCGACATAGGCAGTACGGGGCGGATGAGCAACATAGAAGTTGTCCACCCTTTTAATATCATCGAAATTATTGGATCCGAGTTTTGGCCATCTTGGACTGATTTCTAGATTGGTCCAGACCTCTGTGCACATACGGACCATTTCCTGCTCTGACTGAAACTCCTGTACTTTCACCGATTCCCAATTTAGCAATAGCTTCCCCAATGGGCTATTGCTAGGAATTCCTAGCTCCTCTCCGCCTCTCGGAGTTGGTGCCGGGGCGTCCCCCTCGAAATTCCTCCTTTTGGTCCCCGCTGGACCTCTTTTCCTTCCTAAACACCTGGTTTCCCATCCCACGGGAGACAAATACAAAAGGGAAAAGGGGTTTTGCGACAAGAGTAAGGGGTCTCTTGAGCGCAGACACAATAGGATTGCAACAACCACTCTCTCGACCTGACCCAGGGTACCGGATCACACAACGGCTACCGTAGGGAACTGCAGGCCCACTCAATCCTTCACTCATCCAACAACAACCAACCCATTCGGAGTTTCCCCACCTTAACTTACCAATGTCCGTTGGCCGGCCGGCTTGGAGGACCTCTTGCGTTCGTGCCTCTCTCCGAGTTCTTGATGCCGAGCAGCCGAAGCGTCGGGAAGGAAGCGGCTGCCAAAAGGAGACAGGGGTACCCTCCGGTTCACTTCACCGCCGCCCTCGTTCTGCTCGGCCTCAACTGGGCTGTGACCCAGCCCCAACCGGGGCTGTTAGGAAATCCCGGACGAGCCCCCAAAACTGTTATCCGGTTTCCCCAGGTAGGAAGCTCCCAAAATGAGAGACTGAGGCACGAAGGCTTCTTGTGAGGTTAGTTTATTGCAAAGGAAAACGCCTGCTGCAGAAAGCGGGGAGAAAAACAATTTACCACGCGGGGGCAAAGGCTTTTCTCCAAAGAACAAAAGGAGTGGTACAATCTCTTATAGCCTGTCCCTTCCGGGCGATTTGGGGTGGGCGCACAATCTCCTTAAAGGGGTCAGAAAGTTAGTTGGCGAAAATTCATTGGATTAGTAAAAACACCTTTCAAACATGCGCAGAACAGATAACCGGACCTTCTTCTCTCCCTGGGGCCCCTGCATTCCATTCTTATCTACTACAAAGCATGTTGTTTCTATCTACTACCAGCGTTGTTTCTCAGTAAACGGATCCTTTGTCTTTCAAGAAACATTAGTCCTTGAGTCAAGAAGAAAAGCAAAAAGGAAGGGAGGGGTCGGGCCCGCTTTTACGGGGCATTCTTTTCTCTGAATAAGTCAAACACAATTTTCCTAACACTTTGAATCTGTTTTTGGTGTTGATTTTGTTTATGATTTTCAGTGTGGTATTTGTTTGGTTCTTTTTAATATTTGCTTATATACTGTTTTTAACTTTTACATATTGTCTTTAATGAGGTAAGCCACCTTGGGGCCTTTTAAGGGAAAAGGTGACGTAAAAATATTTAAAATAAATAAAGTAAATATATAATGAGAGGGTTCCATGTTGCAAAGAAGGTGTCTGGATTGTGCTGCTGCTGCCAATATGAGGGATGTCCATTGCTTGTGCAGCAGGTATTCATGAGGACCCATAGAGACAGGTGATATATACAAAGCCTTGCAAAACTCAACATTTCGATCATCCACTTCCCTCCAAAATACTTTCACTTTTGGGCACCCCCACCCTAAGTGAGCTAACACTCCTCTCTGGCCAGACTCTCTCCAGCGTGCAGGAGGAATCTGGACATTCATTTTAGATAGCTGGACAGGACTTAAGTGCCATCTCAGGATTGTTTTTAAGGCATTCTCTTTGATCTCGACTGGACTTGCTTTAAATGCTTGCACTACTCAGATTTTCTCCCATTGTTGCTGTGTAAAAGTAACTGAGAGAGGCATATTTCTCATATTAATTTAGCTCCTTGCATTCTTGTATATCTTATATCAACTATTATATATTTTGGACACATTGACTCTTATAATTGTTTTCTGGTTGTATCAGTGGTTCGTGCCCCTCTCTAATACTGAGGTCTCTGGTTTGGGATTTCCTTTATAAAAATGTTGTATTATTATTTTATCTTGCTTATCTTGTTCGTTAATAATTTGTGTAATGAAAATGATCAGTTTTGCCTATTATTGTCCCTCTCAGAAGGATTTACATGTCTCCAAGCATCCACCCATTGTTTTGCATGCAACCATTCGCTTAGTTTTATTTGATCTTGCTTTGCGGGTCTTTTGGTGTGGTTTTTAAAATTATTTATCTAAGGCTTCATTTAACACTACATTAGAATTCCCGCTCCAGTATTATTTCCTTCCCACAATTTTTTATATTCTCACCAGAAATGTAAGGAAAAAAGTTGCAATAAGTTCCCAGAGTGATTTTCTGCCTTCCTCATCTTTCTGTCCTCATCTCCTTCAGCCTCATCATCATTGGAAATGTTTTTGATAATAAAATTGCTACCCCTTTTGCCTTGGACACCACACACACACACAAACACACACACAAGTGAGTGCACAGGTTTTTATATTTCAATATTGCTGCCTTATTTGCTCTGATATGGGTTTCTTGCAACCCAACAAGGATTTGTTTAATTCTCCTTATGGCATGGCAAGAGTAACCCCCAACAAGAGAATACCCCAGCTGCTATGAGGCATTCTGTCTTCAGCAGTTTTCTCTGCACTGAACTTCTGAAAAGCTCAGGGGAAAGGTCTGGCTTAGTGGAGCCAGAGGTTGGGTGTTGGTTTTTCTTCTTCTGCAATGCTCATTCCTAGACCCTCATCTGCTGTTTTTTTTTTCTATGCTAGCAAGCCTTTCTTTTAGCATTGTTAGCTTGTGATCTATTGGGGCCAAATTTTCAATCAGATCACCTTGCAGCTCCTCTCTTAATTGTTGTAATAACTCTTTTACGCTTATGTCAGCCCTGGACTCCTCTTCTTTCGTGTTGTGATTTGCAGCAGGAGCCATTTTGTCTGTATCTTCACAGAGTAGGCCACTTCTAACAAGTAACAACAAGTTTGCTTTTAAAAGTGCAGAAAATTCCATCTGGCCACTCAGCTGCCCTTTTCATTCCCGTTTTAGTGCTAACTTTTACAAGGGAGGGGATGCTGATTTTTAGCAGTCATGATCAGCAGAAGTCTCTAATTATGCTGCCATCTTAGATTGGAGCAAGCCCTGCTCTCCTCAACAGTAGGTTTCCAATTAGGAAATTAGATGGATTTCCAGTGGCCCTTGGTCCAAGCAAAGGGAGGTATTATCCCACAATGGTGGAATGAGCGCTCCCTAGCTAAAACGAGGGACCTATAAGAGCATTGACTATGGAGCATGAAAGGAAAGAAGGTATCTCTATACCTAGCCAGAAAGCAACCTTTTATTTTCAGTGTAAAGGCAAAGAATCATAAAGATGCTAAATAAATAAATAAATAAGCCACATTGCCCTGCTTTAACAACTTGAAAGCTAGCCTGTTTTTGAGATTTAAGGGGTCTAATAAAGGTGTTACTTATGTTTTATTTATTCATTTAAAACATTTTATTCTGCTTTTCTCCTTAAAAGGACCCAAGATGGCTCGCACCATTAAAAGACAATGTAAAAGCTAACAATAGTGAGTATACAGATCCTGAAAAGGATCAAAGAAGTTCCATACAAGAAACATAAGCAACACCAAAAACACATTCAAAGCAGTAATGTGCAACAATCTGTGTTTAAAAAACCCACTCAGGCAGACCAGTCCCTCAGGGAAAGCTTGCCTAAAGAGAAAGGTCTTCTTGCTTGTGGAAGGACAGCAAAGATTCAGCCAGCCTCACTTTTTGTGGGCGGGAATTCCAAAATCTGGGAGCAGCAGCAGAGAAGGCCCTCTCCCAAGTCCCCACCAAAGAGACCTGTGGAGGTGATGAGACTGAAAGGCCTCTCCTTTCTCTATTTTGCGCAAGGATCATACAGCTTTAACCTTCTTCCTTCTTTATTTTTTTCTATTTTTCTAAGGAGCTCCAGATTTCCCAAAGAAGACCATACTGACATTCCCCTTTCACAGGGCACAAACCAAACAGTAAGCTGCTGAACCCATTAGAATTGTGCAAGATATGGAAGACACCAAATATGTAAGGAGGGCATGGGCACTTCTGCTTGTGAAACAAGTTTATTTCATTTGGGAACTACACAGCTGCAGGTCTGGAGTTGTGTTGGGGAATGCAACACAAATGCCATTAAGTTATGATAACTTTGCAAATTAAGCATTGTGAGGTGGCATCAAATCATATGAAGCTGCCGCATGTAAGTAACATTCATCAAAGAGAGAGAGAGAGAGAGAGAGAGAATGCCCCAGGCCAACTCAGGCTCAGAATATGGATTTTTGTGTTTCTGTTTGGCGTTGTTTTTAATGGGTTTTTTTTATCAGCTGACTATTCAGAAGGACTTTCAGTCAAGTTCAACTCACATATATCAAGAATATTGAATGGTTGCAGTATGAAAAAACAAAACAAAACCAAGCTGTGGACACTATGATCACTGCAATAAAGATTTTCTGTTCTGAGGCATCAAAACGGACAAACTGTTGCCATCCTGATCCATGGAACTAAATTGATTAAGGTCATTTCCCAGGTAAGCATGACCTCTTCTTTAGCAATTTAAGAAAGGGAAAGGAACAAAGGCAAGAAAGGGGAGGAAAGAGAGATGCCATTAATGCACAAACATTAACTCTGCTTCGATAGCTCAGAATACAAGTTGGCAAGGCAACCTATCCTGGCTTGAACAATAAACCTGTTATGTCAGTAGCACTGCTATGTTATGAAAGAAACAAGTTTCAATATATCATGCTGAATTTACTTCCTTTCAGCCTTTCATGGCCAAGTATTTGATGTTAATCCTTTCAGTGTTGCAATCGATACAGTGACCTAACTTGAAAGTTTCCTGACCTTTGGCGTTAACAGTGTTGTGCTGTTACAAGTGAAATTTAATTCTTTTCTTTATTCTGAAAATAGTACAGTAGAAAGCACTGGTGTATTTTGTGGTGTGCAAAGTAAAAGAAAACATATCAGCTATCAAGTTCTGCTTTAAACTACTGGATAGGAGATTGAGTTGGAGAAAACATTTGCAGGTCAAGGAGCAAATTCTCAGCTGCTTTGAATCATCTTTGCTCTATTGATTGGCTGTTTTCTGTTGGAAACCATATAACCAACTCAGAATCGAGCCTGTTTGAATATTTTAAAAGAGCCTGTTCACACATTCATCATTTGATGACCGCAACATCAGACAACAACTTGAATGCATCAAATACCCACAGAGCAAATGATATACAGTAGATAGAGCTTTTAGGGAAGGAAATCACTGAAAACACAGTATCTTTCAATGGAGTTGATTCACACAACTGGATGTGGGTCACCAAGTGACAGCCATCAAGTGACAAAATATGCAGTAATATTCATTTATGTGTGAATCAGTCATACACTAAACTACAGAAACATAAGCCCTGTCTTTGAAGTTAATGCTTGGAGTACAAACAAAACTCCATAAGCTATGCTCAGCCTCTGTCCTTATGTAATGTGTGCTTGACTTTTTGCAGGGTTTTTATCATATAGGGAGAGCCTAGGCACATACTGTTTGTCAATGTGTTGAAGACAGAAGCGCCGAGCAGGGGGAAGCCAAAAAAACTAACTCACCAATGACAAGCGAGGGAGGTTCAGATTCTCACACACTTGGACGTGAGGGATTCTGGAAAAAAGTGAAATTTTGAGGCTCTGGTTTTTGTAAGATTTGTAGTCTGGGACAATGTACGTAAATTAGTCATTTGGAAACAGGAATACGAAATGACATTATACAAAGGAAATTCAAATCCAGAAAATTGTAGAAGCAGTTCAATACATAGCATGAATAGACCTACCTGATTCCCCCTTTGAAAACCTATGTAAGGAGACTGTTCGGTCTCAGAACCTGATATAATTTTTACTGAAGATAAATGGCAAAATATCCCCCTTTCCAGAGAACTGTCACTTGGTTACTTTCTTTAAAGCAAACCTGCTTTGTTTTATTTTTATTCTTCAGAAGAAACCTGTCTTTTCAGTCTGTTTCTGTGACCTTTCTCTGTAAATATCTCTCTCCTCTGGCTATGAATGTATGCAATGTTTCATTTCATGAAGCTCCTGCTGGGAGCCTGTACTACACATGTTCGGTCTTATAAGGAAGTTGCTGTTTTTCCATTTTGAAAGGCCTCTTTTGAGGACCAGTATTTCAATCCCCTGCAGCCTGGATTCTTTACAAATTAAAAAAAAAAAAGCTGGTGTGGCCAACCATTCTCCTACAAGATAAGCAAGACTGTTTCCCACCCACCCAGTTTGTATGATCTGTTTTAAATCTGAGGTTGTTTGGCATTTCCTATTTCTGAACAGGAGGTAAAACAGTTTTACTTTTAAAAAAATTATAACTCAAAAACCTTTGTCCGAATTTCCTCAAATATAGCACACATCAAGAACAGTCTGCTACAACTATGTCAAATTTGGTTTAAAAGTTACAATTTTTTGTTTGGTCCATGCCCAGTTTTAGAATTGCCTTATAGAATGCTGATTTGCTTTGCCAGCACAAAATCATTGCTGCACTCTCATGCAGCCATAATAAAATATTTAAGGATTAAAGTGCTTTGAAGGGAAGTTCATTTGAAGAATAAGGCAATAAAACAGGCAGGTCAGGGAATTCTACTTCTGAGAGATGAGCACCAAAACTCTTCTTTCTCACCACTAAGAATTTGTCTGAGGTTTCTGAGGCTTGAATAAATGCTGAATTTAAGCATTTGGGCTAGAAATCTCTCCCCCGCTTTTTTTAAAGCTTAAAATGATGCAGCCCCTGTGCAGTTCTTTTCACAAATGGTTGGCATTGTGATAGTTATAGTCTTGGGTGCTTACGATGAACTTAGATCACTCTGTTGCTCCTTCATCAGTCTTAACTCTGATTGCTCCAAGTCCAAAACATTTCACTGAGCCCCTTTGGGATCTCAGGTGGATGCATTGTGTTTTAGCTCTGACAGCAAAAACGCAATGCACATATGTGTCAGTTAACAATTTCTTCTGCCTAACATATTGTTCACAACTGATTTATTTCTTACTTGCATCACAGGCTGGTATCTAAAATCAGCAATATTCAGTCCAGAAATTAGATAAAAGAGTAACAAGCTGTGAATCTCTGGCAACCTTCACAATAGGTTATTGAGATGATTGCCATGAGACTCTTCTGATAAATCTTCTGCTACATCTGAAAATAATTAATGGCTGACAGAAGGAGGCAATCTCATTTTAAAAACAATAAAATATGACTCCACTGCACAGTGTCAAAAGCATATGGAGTTTCTTCTTGGTATCAGTTATAGATCTAGTGGATATGGAATGCTGATGCTTTGGCATTTTTCTGAAATAAAATGTTTAAACAAAAAGGAATGATAGCTTTGTCATATGATTTTGTTGATTGATCAGCTTCTTTTATTTGGACTTTTGCTTGTATCTAGAATATTTTCTATTTTTATTTGGATTCCCCCCCCCCTAAATTATAGAGTAATAGGTTTTTATTTTAACTAGGCTACCTTTCTATTTGGATATGATATGTATGCCCAGACTGGTTTATAGATTGTATTTACAGTACGACAGTGGAACCAGTTACCTCGGGAGTTGGTGAGTGCTCCAACCCTGGAGGCATTCAAGAAAAACTTAGATCATCACCTGGCAGATATGCTTTGATTGTATTCCTGCACTGAGCAGGGGGTTGGACTTGATGGCCTTGTAGGCCCCTTCCAACTTCACTTTTCTATGATTTGATGATTCTACTTTATTTTAATATATTTTATTTTAAATAACATGTGTAGCTGATAGTGAACTTTAACATTTAAGACTGAAATTCAGTTTACAGGTAGGCTATTTAAATTACACTGCAACCTTAATGATGTTTAAGATTAAAGCAAAGTTCTTCAGTAGAGGTAACTTGTATTCCCAGATATCACACAGAACATAAAAATGCAACTGCTGTGCTTAGCTGTTCATGTCTGCTTAATGTACATAGACTATTCTGCATCTAACATTTTAATGACTTTCCACAATTTAAAACCATGCTATAAGCTAATGAAGGCAAATAATGCTGAAATGCATGCGGAGTTCAAGGGGATAGAGATGGGGGGAGGGAGAGGAAAAAGCCACACTGGAATGCAGATTTCCTCCTCTTTCTTGATCAATGGAACTGGCGGCCAACTCCCCTCTCTTTTTCTTGGTTTTGAAGAGGTATTTCTTCTTCTGAATTCACACCTGAATTGTTAATGGCATCTGAATTTGGCACCAGTTAGGCCTCATCTTGAGCCCTGTGTCCAGTTCTGGACATCACATTTTAAGAAGGATGCCAACAAACTGGAACAAGTTCAGGGGAAGGCAACAAGGATGACCAGAGGCCTTGAAACCAAGTCCTATGAGGAAAGACTGAAATAGCTGAGCATGTTTAGCCTTGAGAAAAGAAGACTGAGGGGAGATATCATAGCACTTTTCAAATACTTGAAAGGTAGTCACACAGAGGAGGGGCAGGATCTATTCTTGATCATCCCAGAGTGTAGGACACATAACAATTGGCTCAAGCTACAGGAAGACAGACTTAGGCTGAATATCAGGAAAAACTTCCTGTTAGAGTAATATGACCAACGGTGATGAGTGTTCTAATGCTGGAGTTACTTGAAAGAAAGCTAGACAATCTTCTGTCAAATATATTTGGATTTGGATTCCTGCATGGAGCAGGGGGTTGGACTCGAAGGCCTTATGGCCCCCTTCCAATGCCATTATTCTATGATTCTATGAACATTTGTTTCAGCATGACATACAGAATTTCTGAGACTTGGTTCAGGTGTGCTCTGTTAATATCAGACACCACAGATTTTCATATCCTGAAACACATACTTATAAATGCTCATTTAAAGGACATGGGTTTCTTTTTACACATTAAATCTCCGCAAAATACAAAGCATGTTCATAATCCTAAAAGCCAGATTTTAAAATTATGGCAAGGACCCCTAACCTGCAGAATGGTGGATGTTTGGATTTCCTGAAACCTTAATATTTATAAATAAATCTTAACCCTTAGTGATCAGTTCAAAACTACTAAAAGAATCTCCCCTCCCATTTTACATGGAACAAATTCTATGCATAACATGCAGTCACCAGGGGGCACTACTACCCTGTAAACCAAAAATTACATGGGAGTAGACACCCAGAAATCAATGGGACTGTATTATAAGGTATCCTAATACTAATCTTTCAAAGCATGAGTGAAACCTTAGCAGCCTGTGAAATCTTTTGATCTCTGTATTAATTATTGATTCCTGGCCAAAAAGCAGTAGATTCCCCTTGAGAGAATCAAATACAGTAATAGAAGAGCCAAGCTGGATCAAGAAAAATATCTGGTAGGTAAGCATCCCGTGTCCCAAAATGGCCAGGTACCTCTGCAAAGCAATAAGTACTAAGCAGCATTTTCTGATCTTGGAGTTGGCACATGACATACTTTCCAGGGACAGCCTCATGGAACTATCTGAGCTCCTTTTACAACCAATTAATTTGGTCTCCATTGCCACATCTTGTGATAGTGAATCCCATAGTTTTATCTATATAGTGCCCTTTTGTCTATCCACCATTCAACAAATGACCCCAGAAAAGAAAGGGGCAATCTGTACCCACTTTCTCTACACCATGCATAGTGATATATATACTCAACTGTCATGTCCCCTTTCCTGCCCTTTTTCTAAATTGAAGAGCTCCAAACATTGGATCACTGCCTCATAGGAGAGTTGTCCCAAACCCTGGATAACTGCCATGGGCTTCTTTATATCTTTCCCAACTACAAATTAGCTGTCTTGAGGTGTGGTGATCATAACTTTCCCAAATATTCCATGGTTAGTATAACCATCATTTTTTATAAGGACAGTATATTGGTCATTTTTATTTTTAATACATCTCTTTCCTGAATCCTAACATGACATTTTCCAGTTTCATAACAACTGCACACTGTGTGGACATTTTGAACACACTGTTACCTCTACTGAGTCCTTCAGTCTCGAGAGACTATGGTAACGTGCTCTGAATAGAGGACTTGGAACAGCGTCTAGTGTGGCTGAGAAGGCCAATTTGAGAGTGACAATTCCTTCCACACTGAAGACAAATACAATCTGTCCCCTGTCCAGCTCCCTGATTTTGCTGGTTTCGGGACTGCCTATTTGCCTCAGCCTGCTGGACAAGTGTCTCTTCAAAATGCGAGAGGCCATGATGCACCGCCTGCCTTCAGGCTGAATGCTCAGATGTCAAGGTTTCCCATCTGTTGAGGTCCATTCCTAAGGCCTTCAGATCCCGCTTGTATTGCAGCTGTGGTCTCCCTCTGGGGCGATTTCCCTGCACTAATTCTCCATACAGGAGATCTTTTGGAATCCAACCATCAGCCATTCTCACGACATGCCCAAGCCAACGTAGACGTTGCTGTTTCAGTAATGTATACATGCTAAAAATTCCAGCTCATTCTAGGACTACTCTATTTGGAACTTTGTCCTGCCAGGTGATACCAAAAATGCGTCGGAGACAACGCATATGGAACATGTTCAGCTTCCTCTCCTGTCGTACACAAAGGGTCCAGGACTCACTGCAATACAGGAGTGTACTCAGGACACAGGCTCTATAGACCTGGATCTTGGTATATGCCGTCAGCTTCTTATTAAGCCATATTCTCTTTGTGAGTCTAGAGAACATGGTAGCTGCTTTGCCAATACGTTTATCCAACTCGACATCTAGGGAGAGAGTGTCAGAGATCGTTGAGCCAAGGTACACAAAGTCATGAACAACCTCCGATTCTTGTGTGGAAATGGTAATGGAGGTGAGTCCACGCCCTGGCCCATGACTTGTGTTTTCTTCAGGCTGATTATCAATCCAAAGTCTTGGCAGGCCTTGCTAAAATGATTCATGAGTTGTTGGAGGTCTTCAGCAGAATGGGCAACAGTTGCATCATCGGCGAAGAGGAAGTCCTGCATGCATTTCAGTTGGACTTTGGTCTTCGCTCTCAATCTAGAGAGATTAAAGAGCTTTCCATCTGATCTAGTCCGGAGATAGACACCTTCTGTTGCAGTTCCAAAGGCGTGCTTCAGCATGACAGCAAAAAAGATCCCAAACAGGGTCGGCGCAAGGACACAGCCCTGTTTCACTCCGCTTTGGATGTCAACCATGAACTCCTCTGTACACCAAAGTATTCTAGAGCCAAATGTGAGGTGATCTGTCTGACAGTATAGCTTGGTCAAAACTGGGTCATGCAACGGGACAGGGATCCCAAACACACCAGCAAATATACAACAGAGTGGCTGAAAAAGAAAAGAATCAAGGTGTTGTATATCTGCTGTATATCTTAGGTGGTAGGTGGTTTGAAATAGGTGGTTTGAGAGAAGGGTCAGGGAGGCCATATATGTGAATATAGAAAATCCCTCACTCAACAGGGTGGAGGCCTTAGGTACAATCTGTCTCCTATTTATGATGCTGCCCTTTCATCCGTCCCCAGAAAGATAGGACCACCCATACCAGAAAGACTACTGTTAACGACCCATGATTTTGCCTCACTCCCAGTCCTTTGTCCTTCTAACGAGCCTATTCAGACCAGGGGGAAGTGAAACCAATGTGGAGGATATATCAGGGGTCTCCTACCAACTCTCCTCAGACTGAAGAAGCTACTTGGATGAGTAGCAAAACATTTCTACTTAACAAGAAAGAAATCCAGTTGCCATGACTCAACTTCCAGATAACCTCACCTGGATGACTGAGAATCTTCACAGATGAATCTTAAAAACTGTGAGATGTAGTTCAGATAGCCTGAACACAAACGATTTAGGGCTTAACATATCAACACAGCACTTTAATGTGCCATTATCTGAAATTTTTATCAGCTGAGGTTTTAAATGATTTTTTTTCTCTTTTGCATATGATAGCACTGCTGAACTAATTGCTACTGTGTAAAAAGAGAGAAAAGAAGTTAATCAAAAACACATTCCCTAAAAATTCCTTGTCAGATCAGCCTATATCTGACCTCATAGCAATCAGCAACCAATGTTTGCCATTAAGGCAACTTGAAAAACTATTCCAGCTCAGGTGCACATTTATGAACATAACCACTCTGCCTTGCTGGATCAGGCATTGTAATTATGCAGTTAATTCAGAATCCTCCAATGTGCCCCAGGAATCCACTAACAGTAGCCAAACTGAAGAGGGGCAGGTGAATCTGTAACCCCCTCATGGTGAGCACTGGGAAGAAAATCTACCAGAACAACCCAAAGCCTTATCTAAACGATCTCTCATGATGTGGGCATCATCCGGAACTGAGTGAGCTGGATTCTAATAGATCCAACCATGACACAACTCCTCTGTGCCATATCACTAATCTTCCCCTCTCCTGATTCAGAATTCCACTGTTGAAGAAGTGGAGGCTGCAGATGTTTCCATGGAAACAGGCTGGGGCACCAAGTAGGGTGTCTTCTTTTAAAGAGTGTAGTCCTCTATGAGGGAAGGCAACCCTATTTTTGAAGGTGTTCTCTACTTCAAGTCTGGTTTAAAGGTAAAGAACCATACAGAAAAGGATCAAGGACCTTGATGTTGCCCATCCACAGTTAATGTTGGTGTTTTCAACCTCACAAGCTGCATTCCAGATTGTGTGACTGGAAGGAGCCTTTATAGACTGGGAGTAATTATCGATCTGTCCAGCATTAACCAATATTTTTCTCCTATGTATCAAATTTCTAAGGAAGCCGTGGCCCTATACAGAGCCTATTTTTTTCTCAGAGAGTCTAATAATGTCCATTGATGGTGGTTAATAGGAAAATGTCTGTAAAAAGAATATTGAAGCAGTTAAAAGCAGTCATGTTGTTAATTGGTTTGTTGTTAACATATTCACATGTGTAAGGAAAATGAAACAGTTTTATTCTTTATACTAATATCTCAGAGTGAGTCATTGACACTTTAAGTGTCAGTTAATGAGAGAGGGGTGGATTATCTGGGAACTAGTAACTATTATGCTCTGTGAGTCCCTGTACATCTGCTGCACAGCTGAGGAAAGTTAAACATAAAATTTCAAAACTCTTCAACAGCACCACTGGGCAGCAGACCCAGAGGGTGACCACATTATCAAAAATTGCAGAAAATACTTTGGGGTTTTTTTTTTGGGGGGGGCTGATTTGAATTTCCCACATTGATCAGACAATCCAATGGGAAATGTTATCACCCCAACCCACCCATAGCTTTTTCTGTCCACCGTGGAACCTTCTACTTTTTAAAATAGCAAGTCCTTTTAGATCTATTCAAGCATATGATTGCTTGAATCGATGCAGAAAGGGAAAGCAAAGTTCGTGTGTACACACACTCAAAGCATCTTCCTACCTTCCTCCTCACCTCTTACCTAATTACAAGCACACACATACAGGGCAGCATCAGCACACACTGCCCAGCAAAGCCTCTATTAGGAGTCTTCCTTTAAAAAAAAAAAACTTCTCCTGTGCCACACTCCTGTAACTTAACAAGGCAAAGCCCCATGTTGAAAGCTAATAATCAAGGCAGAAAAAAGCCTGTCTCATCACATTTTTGACAAAGTGCCCCATGATATTCTGATTAGCAAGCTAACTACGTGTGGACTGGATAGAACAACTGTCAGGTGGATACACCGTTGGTTACGGACTCAGAGAGCTTTTATCAATGGCTCCTTCTCAAACTGGGAGGAGGTAACAAGTGGGGAATGACAAGGCTCAGTCCTGAATCCAGTGCTCTTGAACATTTTTATTAATGACTTGGATGACGGAGTGCAGGGAATGTTTGTGAAATTTGCAGAAGACACAAAAATGGGTGGAATAGCTAATACCCTGGAAGACAGAAACAAAATTCAAACAGATTGATAAAATCAAGCACTGGGCTGAAAACGAGAGAATGAACTTAACAGGGATAAGTGCAAAGTACTACACCCAGGGGAAAAAAACAAATGGACAAGATGGGGGATACTTGGTTCGGTATGTAAGAAGAATCTTGGAATTGTTGGAGATCAAAAGCTGAATATGAGCCAACTATGGTTGCAAAAAAGGCAAATATTATTTTAGGCTGCATTAATAGAAGTATACTCTTCAAATCCCATGAAGTACTAGTTCCCCTCTATCCAGCACTGGTTAGATGTCATCTTGAGTCCTGTGTCTAATTTTAGATACTGCACGTTAAAATGGATGCCAACAAACGAGCAATTTCAGAGGAGGGCAGCAAGGATGATCAGGATAGCACTCTTCAAATACTTGAAAGGTTGTCATACAGAGGAGAGGGCAGTCTGTTCTTGATCATCCCAGAGTGTAGGACAAATAATAATGGGCTCAGGTTACAGGAAGCCAGATTTAGGCTGAATATCAGGAAAAATGTCTTAACTGTTAGGGCAGTACGACAATGGAACCAGTTTCCTCGGGAGGTGGTGAGTGACATTCAAGATAAAATTAGACAACCATCTGCCAGATCTACTTTGATTTGGATTCCTCCATTGAGCAGGGGACTGGACTCCGTGGGACCCTTCCAACTCCATTATCCTTAGGGTTGCCAGACATCCAGCAAAAGGAGGACATGTCCTCCTTTTCAAGCTAATGTCCTCTGTCCAGCAGGCAAAGCTAAAAAGCTTTAAAATGTCCGGCTTTTGTATCTTCGCCCCCACCCCCTGCAGCCGAACCTCAAATTGTAAGCCACCTCTCCCTGCTACCTTCTTTAGTTGCAGGAACTTGTAAATCCTCCGTTCTTTCAGAGATCGGAGATAAGGCGGCTTGACTGGTTACAGCTGTAGAACAGCCCCAGGCAGTCAATCCGGCTTGTGAATGACTGCTTCCGCCGGAGGTGACTGCGAGCAGGAGGGAAAATTCCAGTTAAGGAGGGAAGGAAGGTGCGAGAGAGCGACGGGTGGCTTCATAGAGCTTGTTTAAAGGTAAGATTGTAGAGAAAATTTAGGGAGGGAGGGAGGGTGTGTGTATGTGAGAGAGAGACTGAATTTCATAAAACCATGAAAAAAGGACGTGACTGCAAGGGAGAGAAGGCTCCATTTAAGGCGGGAAGAAAGGTGTGAGAGAGGGACCGGGTTGTTTCATGATCAAGCTTGTTTAAATGTATGCGGAAAATTGAGGGAGGAAGGGTGTATGTGTGTATGAGAAAGAGAGACTGGCTCAAAACTGAAAAAAGGAACTGACGCAAGGAGGAGGGAAAGCTCCAGTTAAGGAGGGAAGGAAGGTGCGAGAGAGGGACGGGAGGAAATGGACATGAGAGGAAATGGACATACTGAACTGAAGCAACTGATTGTTGAACATTAAGGGAGGAAGGGTTTGTGTGTGTGTGAGAGAGAGAGAGGGAGAGAGACACACACAGAGAGAGACTTGACTCTTCCATAAAACCATGAAAAAAGGAACCTTGCAAAATTTAATCTCCACTGCATTTAGCTCTGCAGTTTCTGCTGAGAACAGCAAGTATTTCAAGATTCTGTTTAGACTCTAAATTGAACTGGGCAGAACTGGAATATTTAGCAGAGTCTCACTAACAGCAAACACCTAGTAAAAGACAACCGACACACCTGGGACTAGATTTCTGAAGTGTGTAGCAATCATGTTTCTCTGTTTCTCATGCCCAAAGCAGGCAAAAGTATCATAGCTTATTCCCAAAATCTGAATCCCTAATTCACTAAAAGTCAGGGAGATGTTGAGAAGACTTAAGGAAAGTGGTCGAGAAGAAGAGTGTAATAGTTTTATGGCAGATGTTGGATTGGTGTATGAAGCATGCATTAGTTACTTAGAAAAGTGGATGAAACCTTTTGATGAATTTCAGTGCTTTGGTTGGATGTACTTAAGTAAAATCAAAGACAGAACATTTGATGACCTTTGGACATGCATATCGTACCTGAAAGAGAAGGGTATTATTGTGGATGATGTGCAATTGTTTGACCAATACTGCAATCTTAAATCATTTGTGCAAGACAAGAATGAACAGTTTTTTGAAAGACTCTTGCATGAACAGTGGAGTTTATTTTTCCAAAGTTGCCCAAATGCAAGTTGCTTTTCAGAGTTACTTAAAATTTGTGAATTATTCTTCTGTATTCCTGGACACAATGGCAATGTGGAAAGAGTGTTCTCCTTGATTAATGCTCAATGGACAAAGGAAAGGAACAGACTCTTAGTTGACTCTGTAAAAGGCATCATTCTCACAAAGTACAATTTGAAGAATATTACTTGTGAACAGTTTTATGCATATGTGATTGCTAATAAAGATCTTCTGTGAAAAGTTGGCTCCTCTGAGAAATATGTTGTGTAATTAATAAAGATTATAAGGTAATAATTGTACAATTAGCTGTTTAAATAATGGTTTTTGGTATTTTGAAAAAAGCCTCCATTGAATTTACAGTGGTGCCTCGCTAGACGATGTTAATCCGTTCCACGAGGATCGCTGTCTAGCGAAAACATCGTCTAGCGAAGCACGTTTTCCCATTGGAATGCATTGAAATCGCTTCAATGCGTTCCAAGGGAAAACGCAGTCGTCGTGCGAAATTTCCCATAGGGAAACATCGTCTAGCGAGTGAGGGTCCCCATAGGAATGCACTGACAGCTGCACTGACAGCTTTTGACCACTAGTCGGCGCACTCCTATGGGGAAACCTCATCGTGTAGCGAAAATCGCCATAGGGAAACATCGTTTTGCGAAGCGCAGTAGCGCTCGCAAAAAGGCATCGTCTAGCGATTTCCTCGTCCTGCGAGGCAATCGTCTAGCGAGGCACCACTGTATTTTTATTTTTTAACATGACTGTTTCTTGGTCAGTTCAGTAAGAGACGTTTATTGGCAGCAATTGTAATAAAATTGTATTGATTGTGGGTTTAATCTGGAACGATTCAAATGAAACATTCAATATGTCCTCCTTTTTGTCTTTCTATGTCCTCCTTCTGGTACCAATGTATCTGGCAACCCTAATTATCCTCCAATTGCTTATTAATGCAAGTTCTCTAAATAGCACCACCTGCAGGGCTGTACATAGAACTGCAACCAGTTCAATTTAAGTGTGGCCACTTACATTGAACAGAACCAAATTCCCTAGTGCAACTTCACAGCAAATGAATACACATTTCCCTTGTTGTGTACTTGCATCCTCAGCCTGCATACAGGTCAATGAGAACTATTTTGGCACTTGAGTAATGCCCACTCTGTTTAAGTTATAAATATATACGCTGTTGGTTTTAAATGTGTTTTTTTAGTATTGATTTTATTTACTGCTTTTAATATACTTGTTTAATTTTTAAAATATTTGTATACTTGTTTTTAACTTTTAAATATTGTCCTTTTAATTATACAAGCTGCCTTGGGTTCTTTTAAGAAGAAAAGTGGGGTAAAAATATTTTAAATAAATAATAAACATCTTTCCTAATGTTACAGCTGGATGAATATTTCAGCATATATAATTTTATGCAATTAGTCATTCCATTTTCCCTCCTGTGTTGGTTATGTGTAAGTAACCACTATAGCTAAATGTCTTGTCTTTATCTCCTAGACTGGAGCTGTGTCTTACCCTAAAGTCCTAGGATGGGAGCCCAAGAACCACAGAAATGCTCTTTTAAGAATGTTTCTAGCTGTAAGGCTCCTAGCACGACTAGTCAAAAGCCAATGTGCCATTATTCCATCTTTCCCTTTTTAATGTTTATAATTTTAAAAATAGGATGGTGAGAAAACATGGGAAGGTTACAATGGATGAGGTTGTTTAGGCCTCCCCAAAAAGCCTATGAATGAAGAAGGGAGATGGCAAGATAAAAGCCTACTCTGGGAGCACCCTAGGGATGTGCATCTCATAGGTTTTTGCTTTCAGAAAGAATCTGAGTGGTGAGGGAGAGCTCCTTTTCTTTCTCCTTACAAGATTTTTCTCACTTTTTTCTGGGACATCTCATGAGACTTCTTAAAAGCTTCCTGGTAATTTTCTTCTTCTTCGAGGAAATGGCAAGCTCCAGGATTATTACAATTCCTATACAGAATAACTTCCTGCATAAGATTCATGTGGAAAAAAACAGAAGAAACACCAATCTGTATAGGATTACTGTGTTACTATTCTTGCACAGACTGACATCCTTCTTGAGCAGAATTCACTAGAAAGGGCATAAAAAATGGCACAATTTGGCAGTTTCTTGAGCAGAAGAACTGTTAAAAACAAAAGAAACGAAAAGTGTCTTGATTTCACTGGAAGCCAGAAAATCTCATTTATACAGAAGGAAGTGTCAGTGGGCAGTCTTAACATGACAAGACTTAGAAAATCAGGACAAGAAATTTTGTAAGTTTTCATCACATCCATATCCCATCACATCCAAATTTTCATCATATCCAAATTTCATCTAAATTCAATATTTTGTTTCCAACAATAGCCGCCAGCTGCCAGTGAAAATTCATCAGCAGGGCATGAAGGCCTTCCTCTATGTTTGGATTTAATATTTGCTATTGAGAGGACTGTGTCACAGCTCCCTGCAATCCAATATCTAACTATAAATTAGAGATTTTTTTTAGAAAAAGGAAACATGCAATTCTTGCTTTGTTTTCAAAGATGTTTATTTAAAAAATAATAATTTATATACAAGAATATGGGATACTTGATGCCATTAAGTGAGTTAGGGTTATTAAAACACAATATAATGAGCATTATATATAATAAAGGACTATATTACAACTATTTTGCCACAGTGTATTCGCCAAGGCAAACTCAGACATACATATACATTTTATTAAGAAGTTCTATCACGTTTTATTCTTACAACAGTATACTGAGTGAATATCTAATATTCTGGAATTCTATACTCAATACAGAGACAATATACTTCAAATACAGGATTCAATATATTTAATTTTCCATAACCATTACAAAAGAAAGAAAATAGAGTTCTTTTTTTTTAAATACACACTGTAAAATGTATACAGTGAAGTCAAAAGAGCCAGGGAAGGGACCATCTGCTCCTCAAGCAGGATATAATAAAATAAACAAAATCTTATTTTACAAGAACACCTTTATTTACTGCATATTTTCTCTACTATAATAATTGATAAACAGTGTGGACTAGCTGACAGAGGATAACACACAAGACATTTCAAATGCAGCATTTTGGAGTACATGCTTTGCCCCACCATTTCATAATCTCTTTTAATTTGTTTTATGCCATCTTTACTGTCTGGTTCAAAAAAACATGTTAAAGAAAGTCCTTTGCAAAGCTATGATCATTTAACATTTTGCTCCAGGGCAGAATACTCCGTTTCTGAAACCCTGGATGTTTCCATCAGTTTAGCAAGGCCTGTTTTTGCTGAGTACTTAAAAATAAAGGCCTTCATGAGTTCATACTTGTAGTTTCGGTTGATGAAGCTATAGAGTATAGGGTTGATGCAGCAATGAACCAGGGAGAAACACTGAGTCACGTGAAGGGCGGCATAAAGGAAGTGCTCCATTTGGCAGCTGAAAGGTATGAAATGGAAGGCCAGAAGGAAGTCAAGTAGGACAGCAACATGGTATGGCAACCAGCAGATAAGGAACACAATAACGTAAGAGAAAATTATTTTCCCATTGCTCTTCCTCTCTTGGTCATTAGACGCAGATATAGCTTTTGCTAGAAGACAATAGAAAATGGCAATGACAGGGAAGGGAATGATAAAACCTAGAACAACTGAGCTCAGTTCCATGCCTGCCAGCCACTCCTTAGCATTCTCCTCTGGATAGACAGGTCGGCAGTAGGTTTCATTGTTGGAAGAGACTGTTTTAAGGTAGTATGTGTCAGGAAGAGACACAAGGAAGCCAAAAAGCCACACGAAGATACAGATACACTGGCGGATTCTCTTCTTTTTGGTACTGTTAGAGGTGGTGAAATAAGTAACTGAGAGATACCGATCTACACTCATGCATGCTAGGAAGAATATGCTCCCATAGAGGTTGATGGAAAACACAAGGTGAGTAATCTTGCATGCGGTTTCTCCCATATGCCACTGGCTATTTTGAAGAAGGGAGACTACCCAGACTGGAAGAGTGATGATCACACACAGGTCTGCAATAGCTAAATTGAAGATATAAAGATGTGTTTCATAGCCGGTGGTTTTAGCTTGAAAGTTCATCCAGACAACCACAAAATTGGCCACTAGGCCAATCATAAATATGAAAATATAAAAAATGGAGAGGGTGTACAGCAGGGCACTTTTGCTGAGGGTATTTGGGCATGATAAGGAGTCTACAGTGATACAGTCTCCAGTGCTGCAAGTCAGATTACTTTCAGTCAGGTTTTCTACTTCTGTAAGATCAAAAATGGAAGGCAAATCAATGGCATTCATAGCTGATCAATTTGGAATGAAAGAGCCTAAAAAAGAAGAAGAGACATAAACATTTTGGTTAAACATCATCCACCATTTTGCAATTATCTTGTTCCAACCTGAAGTGCTGTTTAAACTCTGTGTGCTTTGGTTAGCAGGGATGGGGAATCGAGTTGTGATACTCACTGTCAAGTCAGACTGTAAGTCACACTGGTGACTCAACTCAGACTTGACTTCAGATTTTTTTTTTTCAATGACTTGGACTCAACTTGCAACTCAGAATCCATCCACCTCCCCCTTTTTTTCTGGGGGAAAAAGCTTATTTTTAATAGGGACTTGGACTTGGGGCTTGGGAATCGGAACCTGGTACTCGGGACTTGGGACTCGGGACTTGGTACCAAAGACTTGGACTCAGACTCGGACTTGGGACTCAGACCCAAAGACCTGCCAACACCCCTGTTGGTTAGATGGCAATGTATATGTCACTGTAAAATACTTCAAATCTTGACAAACTGCAGTTCTGGAAAAAAAAAATAACCGTAGGAATCCGGCAGATAACTGAGACAGAACACTGGGTTTTTCATTTCATTTTTTAAAAAGTTACCAACTTCTATGACATCTCAGAGACAGTAGCCATAAAATCCAAAAAGTCATCAAAACCAAATAACTGTTGGATGATTGTTTTCTATACAATAAATGTTAGGAAGATTTCTGTATAAAATTGGAAGAGTGCTATAATATTTGACAGGTAAGACCTTAACAGTTTCTTCCTGAATAAGCTTAGAGCAGGGATCCTCAAACTACGGCCTGTGGGCCACATCTGGCCCGCCTTGCCATTCTATACGGCCCTGCGGGCGGGGGGCAGGAGTGCGGGCATAGAAGGTAAACGAGCTGGAGACTCGCTTGGGATGGTCACCATGAGCCTTGAGATGGTGACTCTTTCCAGCGTGGGTGGGGGGCGGTTGCTTGGTGGGTTTGGGGCAGTTTTGTGTGTTTGTGTTGTGTGTGGAGTGCGCAGAGAGGCAGGCTGCGCTATTCTGCACATGCGCGCACCTTTCTTTTGTAGAGGGAAGCCGGGCGGAGGGCGCAAAGGTAGCCCCGGGTGGGACACAGGGGTTTGTGTGTGTGTCCCCTATCCCCATCTGCTCTTGGTGTGGGGACGGCGAGGAGAGTGTGCTGAGCCAAGCCGGTTGGGGCAGGGAGGCAGGAGACACATCGCCGAGGTGGGCTTGGCCACTGCGACCGACAGTTGCCGCCTCGCCGTTGACAATGGGCAACGTGCTCGTGGGGGTGGCGAGCAGTGTGTGTGTGTGTCACATGGCGTGCGGAGGGAAGAGCGCATGCGCGCCGGGCTGGCCATCATGGCCCGCCGCCACCTTCTACGGGAAGGCTGTTGAAGGGAGACTCCCCCTCCTCCTCCCCGCGCCTCCTCTCCCAAGATGATTGCAAACAGGTGTGCACCGGGAAGGTGGGGGCGGAGGAGACATGCAGACGGGTGGAAGGCTGGCTGTGGCCGAGGTACTAAAAGAAGTGTTTAGTCCAAACTACAACAGAACTAATGTATCAATAATAATAAAACAATACTTGTGTAAATTCTGTTGATTCCCTGGGTCTTCTGTGGTTGGGAACTAAACTAACAACAGCTAGATTTAATCAAGGAGCAACTCCACTCAATTGGTCAGAATTCTGGTCAGGTAGAAATTCACAGGCAAAGCAAAATATAGATATAAGAAGAGAAACCAGAGCATCTTTAAGCTAACTAGTTATTTGGTGCTACAATATTTCTGGTTTCTTTTGTGCTAAAATAGACTAAAATGGCTACAAACTAGATTACTTTTATTGACAGAATAGGAGTCTTTCATATAGTTAAAACAGACAGAGAATGGCTTCAGGTATACTGTATGAGATACTGCCAGACACAGATATGTTAGGAAGTACCAAAAAATACTAATAACAATAAATAATGATGAGGACTTCTCTAAAAACCTTGGCATTCTGTTCCATTTTTAAAGCTTTAAAATTAAATGGTATCTCATACAGAAGAAATAAAAGATCATAAACAATTATTATAGCTTTTAGTTAGAATACAAAATATTTGGAAGTCTACAGAAATTGTTCTTTTCCAAGTCAACAATAGTTATATCAAGTCACTACAGCAGGTCATCTTATTCCCTTGTAATCATTTCAGAAGAGTTATGAAATTTTTAACTCACAGCACTGAAACTAGAATCAAGCCCTTATGCTTCGCTACCTCTGAACACATTTTGTGACCAGTGCTCATGAGTTCAGACAGTAGCAGCAGACATATCTTAAGTCTAAAAGCATTTCCTAAAAGGCTTTAACCTTGGGAGAAGTTCTTGGAAAGTTCCTCCATATCAAATCTTACTCTCTTACAAGTATCCTAATCTCTTCCCTAGAGATAGCAATCTTGCCAGATTGTGGAGTAAGGCATACAGTAGTAGGGGTTAAGAATAAATTACTTTGGTGTATATTTTCAAGTCAACAGACCTAATCTGCACTTCCCAAATTAATATATTTTCTGAATTTTGTGATGCACTTCAAGGGCAGTCTTTTAAAGGAGCATTCAGCAGCAGATTTAGACATAATTTGTTTGAAAAAAATGTGAACATTATTGAAAAAAAAATGAACTGTCCAGTTGGACTTTGGTATAAGATAACACATCAGCAAAATGTCTTCTTAGCTTACAGCATGGTATTTTGAACCCGTAAGCAGCTTCTCCAATGGGATATTTATTTGGCTGGGTTTAATCTCCCCAGCTCTGGAAGAAGGAAACAGCCAAATCATTGTTTTCTTTCAGGGGGCAATTTTGTGTTGGATTTGGCATATGTGAAAAAGAAAGTATACCCTCTTAGAATTCTATGGTTTTACATATCAGGACATAATAAAAATCATCTGGTCCTTAGCAGGTCTGAACATTAGGTAAATTCAACCTCAGATGAACAACAATACATGACATATTAAACCGTGTCATCATTAATTCAGGAAAAATAAAGCCAAAATGGAGAAGCCATGTATTAAACACTAAGAACATCTTATGGTTCAATAGCTTGTAGAACCACCTTTAGCAGCAATAACTTGAAGTAATTGTTTGCTGTATGTATTTATCATATCTCACATCTTTGTGGAGGAATTCTGGCCCACTCTTTTTACAGCATTGCTACTGTTCATTGAGGTTTGGGGGGATTTGTTTATGCACAGCTCTCTAAAGCTCCCACCACAGCATTTCACTGGGGTTGGGGTCTTGACATTGGTTGGGCCACTGCAACACCTTGATTCTTTTCTTTTTCATTCATTCTTTTGTAGATTTGCTGGTGTGCTTGGAATCATTGTCCTGTTGCATGTCCCAATTTTGGCCAAGCTTTAGCTGTCAGACAGATAGCCTCACATTTGACTCTAGAATACTTTGGTGTACAGAGGAGTTCATGGCTGACTCAAAGGCTGCAAGGTGCCCAGATCCTGTGGCTGCAAAACAAGTCCAAATCATCACACCACCACCACTGTGCTTGACAGTTGATATGAGGTGTTTCTGCTGATATGCTGTGTTTGGTTCGCATTATGGACAAAGATCTTGTCCAGATGCAGCTTTGAAAACCTAAGCCGTGCTGCCATTTTCTTTTTAGAGAGAAGACCCTTCCAAGCAAACCATACTTGTTCTGTCTTTTTCTAACTGTACTGTCATGAACTTTAACATTTCACATGCTCACTGAAGCCTGTAAAGTCTGAGATGTAACTCTTGGGTTTTTTGCAATTTCTCTAAGCACTGCACAGTCCAATCTTCAGGTGAATTTGCTTGGATGTCTACTCCTGGGAAGATTGGTAACTGTCTTGAATGTTTTCCACTTGTGAATCATCTTCCTAACTGTAAAATGATGGGCCTTAACGTGTTTGGAAATGGCCTTATAAGACTTCCCAGATTGATGGGCACCAACAATCGCTTCCCTGCTATCATTGCTGATGTGTTTCCTCCTTGACATTGTGTTAACACATGCCTGAATGCTCCAGACCAGCAAACTGCTAAAACTTTGGCTTTTGTAGAGGTGGTCACACTTGCTGATGATCAATTACTCAAGGGCATTTGGTTAGCAACACTTGACTGCTACTTAGCCTCTTAATTCCTATGGAAGCAGTAAGGGTGTTCTTAGTTTTTCACACATGGCTTCTCCATTTTGGCTTTATTTTTGTTAAATAAATGATGACACAGTGTAATATATCATGTGTTGTTCATCTGAGGTTGTAGTTACCTAATTTTTGGACCTGCTAAGGATCAGATGATTTTTGTTATGGCCTGAAACATAAAACCATAGAATTCAAAGAGGGTGTACTTTCTTTTTCACATGACTGTATAATCAAAGTTTCTGGCCGTTCAGAAAAAAACAGGCTTCAGTTTCTTCTTTCTGATATAGACACCCAGATCACTTACCAAGCAGCCAGCTTTTGTATGGCGATACTCTGGTCTCGGAAATTCTATGGTAACTAGATACTAAATTTTAAGTTGTCTTTTAATACCAAATGTTTTATGAAGCACCTGGAATTTTGGAAATTTTATGGCAACTAGATACTACATTCTAAATTGTCTTTTAATGTTAAATGTTTTTACGAAGTATCAGGAATTTTGGAAATTTGTAAAGGTTTATCTTTTTTCCCCCCATATGATTGGTCTAAGGACCATAACAATAAACTGACTGACTAATCAAAATAAAAACCATTGGCTACTTGACATAAAGCTAAGTGTGGGGAAACCCAATGAGTTGCACTGGAGAATTGTCTCTTTCTTGTTCAGCTGCCAAGGGGTAGTTTATTTCACTCTGATTCGGCTGGCATTGCTTTTCCCTAGTTTCCAGTATAATTGCCTAATCCAATGTAAAGGAAAATCTTAAGGGTGTCAGTGGGCATGCTATTCCATCAGTTCCCTAAACCAAGAGCCTGTTGTCTCCCTTCCTCCAAAACTATTTTCTATTTTTTTTTAATAAAAAATATGCTTGCCAAATGTAGTGCAGTACCAGATAACCACTATGTCACTTGGAGGGGTGGGGAGGGTGAAGGGGCAATGGCAATTTCTGATCTCAGAAATGGCAATCCCATGGCAATTTCTGATCTCAGTGAAAATGGCTGTTTTCCTTAGCTATAGTTTTCTGCCTCTGCTCCTGTGCATTCCTACCACACAATAATTGATCTTATTGGTGTGGAGAGCTACAGTGATTTCACCTGAAGAAACAAGCAGGGACCTACTTAGAAGCAAACTTGTCCTCCGACTCCTGGTGTAATTATATCCTCAGTGCAATTCCTCACTGACAAGAATGTTTACATCAACAAACTGCTCTTTAAATGCAGGACAGTTTAAAATGCATTTGGGAAGGGACCAAGAAAGATAAACTAGTGATAGGAAAATATTTTGAAAAGGTTCACTCCGATCTAATAGGAAACAATTGCAATATTCATTCTTACAAATAAAGTCTCTCAGGGATCAAAAATCTGTAATCTTAAATCAGCAAAAATGAGTCATTTCAATTGAAACATGAAAAAAAAATTAAAAAGATATCCCTTCCAATACTGGGTAAAAACACTGGAAAGAATTAGATTGCAACAAATTTAATATAGCTAAAACCATGGGAGACATGGTAACTTATTCCATACAAAGCTAAAAAATGATGATGGTGATGGGCTGACCAGGACACATATTGGTGAGGTACCACTTGTTAAGAGGCTAGACGAGAAATGTACTTCTTTGCTTCTTATATGCTTCTTTGAATTATATGATGGAAATATAAAAATAGAATTAGAATTTAAAATAAGATGATTGTGGGAGAGACAAGTATGATGATTACATATACATTCCCACATACACAAAACATTGTGATGCTCGGATCTCTTCCAAAGAAGTGTTGCCACTTTTATATCACCAAGTGAACTCTCATAGTCATGTTGCTGAGCACATAAATCAGGGGTGAGGAACGAGTGCCCTTTCAATGGTTGCTGCATTCCAGCTCCTATGAATCCCATCCAATGTGGCCAATGGTCAACAACAGTTGGAACGTGACAGGTACCTTACCCCTGGCAAGGAAAATGCAGCTGACACACACATGCTCAACCCATCCTCATATTTATGAGTTTTGTGTTTTAATTTTAACATTTTCCTTTTAAGAGTGTATAATTTTCCTGACATCCCATGTTTCAACTTTGATTCTTGTCAGAAACAAGGTTTTTCTGTTTTACAGAACTTGCTTATTGCACTAGTAACCACACACATTACTGCCTGCTCATGCGTTAGAGACAGTTTTAATTTGATTTAGTGAATTGGTCCGTTTCCAGTCCAAGAAAGCACTTATTGGATAGCCTGTATTTACTTCTCTGAACTCTCTTGCCTCCATAAAACAGAACAGTATCACAATGGAAACTCAATGGCAGGACTGTTAAGGTCTGCTTCTCTGGAAAACAAAGAAAATCATGTATACAAAATAAAACATTCCATTTTACAGCTTTAGTAAGAACTGGATTGCAACCATCATCAGAGTGCTTTGGAAATGCATTCTATTGAGATTTAACCAACGTTTAAATGAAAATGCAATGTTCTAAACAAAGAAGCAGAATGCAGATAAGTCAGACATGATATTTAGAAGGCAAAAATTACTATCAGCCATTTGCTTTTACATGCTGTCATAATTCAGGAATTGTAAGAATAAACAGCCCTCATGGTTTCCAGACTGGAAACAGAATCTAAACAACAATTCTTTCATTCCTTCTCACTTGGGGAACATATGAAGGACTACAATTCCCATCTAGGGTGACCATGGGTCGTGCTGAATGAAGCTGATGGGAGTTGGAATCCAGCATAATCTAGAGGGGTACCTCTGGCCTACACATATCCCCACTCCTTTTTGTTACCCACATGGCCATAACAATACACATCTCAGTAACTTCAAGACTGGGATACTGTAATGCACTGAACACAGGGAACTCTTCAGAGCTTGGAAACTGTAACTGGGTCATTAAATTATCTCCATAAGTAGTCTCCATATAACTACAGTCCAAACTAGAGATGGAGACGGATATAAAAACGGATTGGTTTTTCCAATGAATATAGCCGATTCGTTAAATATCCGTCGATCCGTATTTGTGGGTTCCAGAGACCCCCACAAATACAAAGGGATGAATATTTACCCATTTTTATTCGTACTTTGTATTAAAAAACAAACACAAAAAACCATTCAGCTGATCGATGGCAGAAAGGCAGCCACCACCCCACACAGCCACCCAATACCACAGCCTACCCCCACCCCCTTCCTTTCCCTACCTTAGCCCTCCCCCACCCCCACCAACAGCCCCTTACCTTAATCGAAGCTGCCAAGGTCTCTTGGCCTAGTCCGAGCCACTGCACGTAAAAAGGGAGACTGGCAGCCCTTTGCAAAGATGGCGGCTGTGGCTTCATTTAGGGTAGGGAAGCTGCAGCTGCCATCTTTGCAAAGGGCAGCCTGGATTCCCTTAGCCTGCCTTAAGGGAATCCAGGCTGCCCTTTGCAAAGATGGCAGCTGCAGCTCCCCTATCCTAAATGAAGCCACAGCCACCATCTTTGCAAAGGGCAGCCAGTTTCCCTTTTTACACTCCGTGGCTGCGGAGGCCTGATGGAGACCTCGGCAGCAGCTATTAAGGTAAGGTGGTGTCGGTGGGAGTGGGGTGGGGGCTAATGTAGGGAAAGGAAGGGGGTGGGTAGGCTGTGGGGGTGGCTGGCTGTGGGTGGTGGTGGCTGCCTATCGGCCTCCGATCATCTGATCTGCAGCCGGTAGGCAGAATGGGCTTCTGTGCCGTGTGGTAAACTCTCCTGGGGTGACCCAATTTGTGGGTGAATAACTCGGATGTCCGATATCTAATCTTCACTAAAGTTGGCAGGCATGTTGGGGAAAGACATAGGAAGCTCCGTTGTGATTCTGGACTCTCTAAGTACCTGGGGGAGCTTTCCTGGGGGGGTCCTCTTTGTGAGTATATAACTCAGGGGTCCATGATCCAATGTTCACCAAATTATCAGGAGTTGTAGAAAAGCACCTGAAGAAGCTTCCCTGCAAATTTGGTGTCTCTAGGTGCTTAGGGGCCAGTTTTATAGCCATTTAAAGCAAAGATGGATCGACAGATCAATTCGTCAATTCGTCATAGAATATCCGTATATTCGTATCCGTTGATCTGTTAACCCTGACAGATCACAAATCAAAACGGATCACCATTTTTTTGATTTGTCCCCATCTCTAGTCCATACTCAATTGAAAGAGTTAGTCTTAAAGTTCCACATGGTCAAAATAAGAGACTCTGAGAGAGCCCCTCTGCCCATACATTCTCCTTGTTCCGTAAAGTAGGAGAAGACAATATTCAGCCCTCCAGATGTTTTGGATGACAACCTCTGACAATGTTGACTGGGGCTAAGGGGAACTGTACCCCAAAATATCTGGTGAGCCACAATTTGTCCATGCCTTGCCTTGACTCTATACAGGGCACCCCCAAAGAAACCACAACTCCCACAAAGACCTAGGCTTCTCAGGAAAGACCAGGACAGCTTCCTTTTTGTACAGGAAGTAGGCCTGAGAACCTCAAAGATCAGGCTTGTTCCATGTAAGTGAAATGTGCGGGGGGGGGGGGGTTGCAGGTGTCTGTAGATGTGTGTCTGTCAGCAACAACTGCCAGAATTCTGTCTAATGAATTCTTGGAGGTGGAGTCAAAACAACAACAACAAAGAACAACATACCCCTAATAACTACAAGAGAGGCCTGTCAGATAAATCCTATATATCTGTTCAGGAAAGCTTCTGCATTAAGGCTGATTGGACCATACTATGGATTAGTAGTGCTTCCACTATAATGACAGATTAGTCACTGGGGATTAAATTTTACAGCTGTCTTTCTTCCAGCCATGCACCTGGCAGTTTTCAAAACAGCCCTAACACCATCCCCTCAAGGGTGAGGGCTGATTAACAATTGGAAACAACTACCAAAACTGTCTCCTTTTCACTTTCACATTCCTTTCTCCTATCCCACTTTCCCCACGAACAAAATAAGTATATGTGGGGGGAGAGGTGGAAGGAAAAAGAAAATAATATAAAAAGTGCTCAGTGGAGATTTTAGCTTATTCGTAGGTATGTTATGGTATGTTTGAAGGCACCATGATGATATGTTTGGAAGGTAAAATATAAAAACAACAAAGCATAATTGTTTGGGGTATAATTCTACCAATGTTCTTCCCAGGAACCAAACATAAAATACCAGAGGGAGCACAGGTCCCAATATCTTACACATTTGATAAAGGCAGTAAAAAGGACGCTCTGGCAAAGAATACAGGACTCTCTGTATGTGCAACTCATTGCCTCATTGTCTGTCCCCTAACACCACCTTCCTCTCAGTGCTAGAGATCTATAGTGAGGCAAATGCTGGAGGACAAGGTGACAGATATTCAAAGCTTTGTAAGTCCTTTTGCTATTAATACAAAATCATCTATATCTGATTGTGACAGACGTACCATGCATCACACACAGATCTGCCCATCTTATCTATTTTGGCTCTAACCATCTCTCTTTCCGTTGTCTTTAGCAAAAAAGACAGCCAGTCACACAACATCCAGACTCAGGACCCTGGACAGATGCCACAGATGATGTAAGCATAGCAAAGACTGCCTGTTTTTTTAAAATCTAATTCTTTATATGTGCCACCCAGCCCTATGACATGTTTTAAGCCTCCTCTTCCTTTTGACAAATGATACTTTCCCAAGTGTTAAATTGTGTATATACAGTTTTAATAGAAGAAACTTCTGAACTGACAGCACTAATCTAGTTTTAGTAAGGAACACCAGAATATGCTGCCCTGTGCCCAAATAAATAAAGAATTTTGATTTATTTGGTCATGGAATAATTAGAATTATCAGTAAGAAACCAGATGCCATTAGGGAGTCAATACCCTCTTTCCCCACAGGCTAAATTTTATTTTAGCAGAATGTCCCAGTTTTGGTAAAGTCAGAAAACCTCCAATTCAAGCAATATGAGGAGGGGGGCTCAATTGCTTGGCACTCTTTGCTGCTGCTGCCAAAATAGAGATTATGCAGTTTGCAAGTTTATATATATAAGTATATGTGGGGTATATATATTTATAAATATATAAGTATATATATTTAGAACACACACATACACCTTTGTTTGTTTATATCTCATCTTTTCTTCAAGAAGCTCACAGGGTACAGAAAGTCTCAGGTGGACCCTTCTTTCCCCAGTCCCAAAACCCAGAGTCCACATCTGCATTAGAATCACCAGAAGGCTGCATTCAGCTTTCTAGAGAGTAATTTTAATTTGCTATAATTGTGGGAGGAAAAAATACAATCAACTTTACAACTATGATACTGTAGAGAAATTATGCGGATTAAGGAAACTGACACTTTAATTTCACTTTTTTCTACTCATTAAATAGTTTTATCCTAGATCCTAGAATTGCTTTGTCTAGGTGTTCTTTACCTTCTACTTTCACTCATAAAAACAATAAGTAATGCAAAGTTATATTTGCTTACAAATTACTAGCACTAGCACTCAAACATTTTGTGAGATAAGGGTGAGTAGGAACAGTAGTATCAGTTATGCTCCAGACTAGACAATAAAATGTAATCTCAGTGCACGTTTGCTTGTCTGCAAAATTTATATTTTTCTTCCCCTTAGACTTGCATTAATGGATTTTGTGTGGCTAAAAGCACTGGCTTGTCACCACACTGGAACTCGGGAGATTTCAGGTACTACCTGACTTAGTCACATCCATTAAAGTATAATTTAGTTTAATGTTGTGGAATCAACAACCTATCACACTTTAACTGCCCCACTAAGAGCATCACTGCCCTACTAAACTGTAGTGAGAATGTCATTGTGAATACTAAGTAAATGCATTTTAAAAACTCAGCCTGGTCAATGGCAGAGCCAGATCAACCGTCAGCACAATCCACAGTCAAGTGAGTTACTATGCCTCCAACAAAATGCAAGCTTTTCCTCCTACCCTCAGTGGAACTGAATAGCAGCCCATGAAAGACAAGGATTTAAATAGATTGTGGGCTTGGTGGCCCCCTGCCAGTGCTCATGCTCAGAACTACAAGCAGTCTCATCCAGTGAGCCAGCTAAATCCCAGCTGTTAACAAATGACCTGGGGGGCTCACTGCAATGCCAGTCTGATTTCCCCCATGATAGCCTCCTGGACCTTTCATGACATACTGCTTTCATCCTGAAACTACCTGAATATTCGTAACTGTTAAAAAACTAAAAACCTATTTAGACACTTTCATGCCAGCAACCTTGAGCACATTCAGAATGGTGACAAGCTGAAACCACTAACAGGCCTAACTGTTGAAATGTAAGATCAGAGATAGCCATCTGCAGAGATTATTGCATTAAAGGGCTAGTCTGGCTATTGTCTGGGATGGCTCAAGTAACCAGACCAGAGTGTTTCTCATCCAGATCACTTAGTCCTTCACTCAAGGAGATTAGAATTATTTTGCCTTTTACCCACGCTCTCTTTCCAGACTCAAGAAGGTGAGAGTGGCAGGCTGGGAAACTAAGGGAAGACTATATTTAAAGAAATATCCAGTGGCTTGGATGATGGCAGTCATGTCAGAAGTCACAGCAGAGAGAAGGAAGAATATTTTTCCCTGTTACTTATTCATCTTCTTCTTTCTTGACAAAACAAATCTTTCCAGTCTCAGAACTTATTTCTTCACCCTCTTCTCTCTCTCTCTCACCCTGTTTCCTTTCACTGACAGAAGATCTGGTGCCATGTCAGGATGCTTAATGCCCTAACCAAATTATACAGCCACATAACTGATTCTGTCCAACATTTCAGGGCATTCAGTAAACAAGACACAACAAAATTGAAACATCCTGCTTCAAATCTGTCCTAATTTCTATATTTAAAATACAGAACATGATCTTTCAAACTTTGAACCATCCTGCACAGTATGAATAATTAGGCAGCAGAGTTCTGATCCTACTCACTTCAGTTTGCAGAAGGCAGATATATTTTGAATGCTTTCTGACTGATTTTTCCTGTGTGCAGTAAACTCATGCATCAAGCGGAAGGTTATCCATTTTTCCTTCCACAGAAGATTTTTGGGAGTGGGCATCAAAATGCAGAGCCACACATGCAGTCTGAAATGGCACAGTCCAAAACTGTACCACCTCAGCCCACGGGTTCAGTTCAATAAAATAATCGCAAAGTCCTGGTAATCAATTAGGTCACCTTACTACAATTCCAAAGATTGCTAGATTACCCTTTCTAATCCTACTGCCTATAAGGACAAGACATAGGATTAATTGTTTAGGGTAAGCAATGGCAACTACTTCATTTGTTTGGGTAAATATGAAGCATTTAAATGACCATGACCTAATAACACAGGGACAATATACAAGGTGAGGAAACTGTAGAAAAATTGTTCAAGCAATCTAGAATCCAATGAAATCTAGTCTAGAATTTCACTGTGCTGTGTTCAAACACAAGCTGTTTATCTGAATCATATTATATAAAGTTGTTCAGTATGTTCTAACCCAGGGTGGAGACACCCTTGGCTATGAATTTTGAAACCACAGTTTCCTTTATATTTTTGTTCAAGTTCAGAAAACTGTCCTGCCAACAGCTTCCAGACTTTGATTCTGTGACTCAGAAGAGACATGCTGTAAAAAGCTGGACCTAATTTTCAGAGTGTGCTGTATGCAATCACACATCTAAAAGAAAAGAACATTTAATATTTCGCCCTTTGTAGCCCTTTTAGTATACTCTAGCAAGGAAAAAGAAGAATTTGTAAACATCTGCAAAGAAGATAGTCGTTCTGTTCCTGGAACTATCTGGCAATAAATCAAACCTTCTGCTGGTATCAAGTTCAGGGGAGAAGAACAAACATTTGTTACCAACTTATTGTACAGTCCCTTGTCTTTTCTTCCTGCACCGAGTCAGAGACTTTGGTGGTGGCAGCATCAAAACTGATAAGTGAACAAGAAGTTGCCACAGTTAATCTGAAAACTTTGCAGAATGAAGCTTCTTGGGTATGGGTCCCCAAATACTTTCAAAGGATCATAAACATTTAATGAGCCACTCTGACTTCAAAACACAAAAAAGCCACAAAAACTCATTATTCTGCTTTTAGCAACAAAACAGAGTAACTTTACAACTCCCCATTATTCCTACAGGTTATGGGGTGTTTATTGCCCATATATCCCTGATGTGACTAAATGCCTGTTAGCAAGGAAAAGGTCCCGGACCGCCTGACCCCAAGCAACAGCAACAATAAACTGTGTCTTTTTTCTCTGTGGATGTTTAACCTCATATAACAAGGGTACTTACAAAGCTTACCAAAGAGTAGGGAAGAACTTTTCTCACTTTTTGCTACATGAAATGTCTGCAGTCTGACCCGAAGCATATTAAATTTGGCCCCACTTACTCTCTAATGATCATGTTTAAGGTTACCATCCAAATCTGGTTTCTTCTGATACGACAAAGCCATTCATGATTTACCCCTAACCTGCATCTCCTGTGTTAACATAGAGACACTGCAACTGCCTGGACTTGCACAGATAGTGAGCATCAATCAACAGTTATTGACTACGTGCGCTGGGGGGGGGGGGAGCAATTTAAATAGACAGGGCATGTGCCCCAAAAATGTTTATTCAAAAGTCACAAGTGTTGATCAACTTCCTAGTATGCATGCCCAGTATCACAGCTGTGTAGCCTGATCTCTACAACCAAGCCCTGTTTCACAGTGCACAACGTTGCAACTTTATGCACACTTGTCTAGGAGTACGAAAACCCACTGAAAGCCCTTCTCAGAGAGCATGTAGAGATTCAAGGTACACCTCCAATCATATACATCATATACAAGTGCTGCAAATTCTTTGGAAGTCAGGCTGCACAACTGACAACCTCAGAAGAAATTTCAAAAATTAGTAACTTTGGCCAAATATACCTATAACCCTCTTTGAGAGTCACGTGACTGAATGAAGTCTCCTGCAAATAGTGTAGAGATGTTAGGAATAAACGAGTCCGCTGAGTCCCTTGAAAAGAATGCCTCTGCTGCCTTCCTAAGTGTTGGGGATGGGACCCCCGAATCGCCTTGCTTTTTTTTTCTCCCCGCGCGGAAATGCACGCTTCTGCTGTCAAGGGTCTCTACTGCAAGCTAAGCCGAAGGCGGTTGCCTCCGGGAGCCGTGCGTGTGTGTGTGTTTTTCTCTCTCTCTCTCTCTCTCTCTCTCTCTCTCTAAGAGGGGATTTCTTTTTCCCAACAAAGAAATCTCGAGGCTAGGGCTCTGAAAAGGAAAATGCCCAGAGCAGAACAAAGAAACTTGGGGAGCCCAGGAAGCTCGCCCGGAGGAGGCAGCTTCTCCTGCCCCAAACCAGACAAGCAGCCAGTATTTTTCTGCCGCGTCGACTCGGTCCTCTTTTAGCTGACTGGCTGGTCGGCTTTCCTTCTAAACCGCCCCCCGCGCCCACCCCACGAAGGCGGCGGGACCCCCTTCCCTCAGCCCAGCGGGAGTCCACCCGCAGGCTTGGGCACGCGTCTGCCGCTCCGGCACCGGGTCCCGCGGCTCCTTCCCGCTCCCCCTCCTCCTCCCGCCGGGCGTCCGGTCCGGCGCGCCCCGAGCCTTGCGCAAGGGCGATTGCCTTACCTCGAGCTCGCTTTCACCTCCCGCCTGCGCGCAGACACGGCCGCTTCCACCACAGGACGGCTGGCTGGCGAGTGACTTCTCTCCCCCGCTCTCTCCTCGGCTCTATTTAAGCACACGGGAAGCGCCCGCCCGCCCAACAACACACACACACACACACGGAGGCGCTCTCTGCGGCGAGGCGCCTCTAGATGGCAGCTCGGCCAGCCGGCTCCGCCTGCCCGAACACTCCCACCACCGGGAGACGTGGGCGGCGCGGGGGGGGGGGGAGCGGTGGAGACGGGAAAATCCAGCTAACGCCCGGGAGGACTGTTTTCCTGCCTGCTTCAATCCGCGTAACCACATCCCTCGGAAATCGGCGTCTTTTCCTTTTGCAGAGGACAAACGCAAATGCTCGACATCTGGGCGCGGGACGGGATCACCTGCATCCTGCGCGCACGCCGGCTTAGCTCTTTCGCTTTCCCAATACGGCGCGTGCCCCGGGTGACCGCGGGATCTTCACGCGCGTGCACGCCTCGAGACGGGCGGTCCCTGAGGAAAAGTTCGCACGAAGAGGGGCGTCGCCTGGCGAAGAAAGCCCGAACGCCGGAGTGCCCTCCTTTCTGGTGGTTAAACAGAGGAGTTAGGAAGGTGGCGGTCCTCCTTCCACCCGCCCCTCTTCAGTTCACACAATGCAAACCGGCATTAAAGGGGATCTGTAGCGAGTGAGACGTGTCTTTTCTCATGTTTAAGTTGTTGGGCTGCTGGTAAAATGTTTGTCTCCCCGTTTCTGGTCTGGCGGGCAGGGGGTGGGCCAGGTGGAGTCAGAGTTCAGGCTCTTTCAAGTTCTATTTGACCACTCAGGAGAAATGCCATTTACACTTACACTCCTAGCTCATTTATCGAGAAGGAGGTTCCATTGAAGTCCTCAGCGGGACTTGTTTTGCAATCAACAAATTTGCTAAGTAAGGATCGCACTGTTAAGAGCTGTTAACACGTACCTGGAAGAAAGTTCCATTAAAATGTATATGTTCAAATTAAGCATAAATATGACAGACCGTGAAGCTGTTAAAATGCACTTCCTTACCAGTTCATTGACAGCAGCCACGAAATTAAAAGACGCCTGCTTCTTGGGAGGAAAGCGATGACAAACCTAGACAGCATCTTAAAAAGCAGAGACATCACCTTGCCGACAAAGGTCCGCATAGTCAAAGCTGTGGTTTTTCCAGTAGCGATGTATGGAAGTGAGAGCTGGACCATAAAGAAGACTGACCGCCGAAGAATTGATGCTTTTGAACTGTGGTGCTGGAGGAGACTCTTGAGAGTCCCCTGGACTGCAAAGAGAACAAACCTATCCATTCTGAAGGAAATCAACCCTGAGTGCTCACTGGAAGGACAGATCCTGAAGCTGAGGTTCCAGTGCTTTGGCCATCTCATGAGAAGAGAAGACTCCCTGGAAAAGACCCTGATGTTGGGAAAGTGTGAAGGCAAGAGGAGAAGGGGACGACAGAGGACGAGATGGTTGGACAGTGTCATCGAAGCTACCAACATGAATTTGACCCAACTCCGGGAGGCAGTGGAAGACAGGAGGGCCTGACGTGCTCTGGTCCATGGGGTCACGAAGAGTCGGACACGACTTAACGACTAAACAACAACAACCAGTTCATTAGTACTTAACAATTGGATAACACAGGACCTTACGTTTCTGTGATCTTTCCAACAGTCTTCACAGACTGGTCTTCCTTGTAATTCAAACAGTACAGGTGAAGGTCTGAGATACAGCCACATGCCAGAAGTGAGTTCCTAGCAAAAGGGTGGTTGGGATCTGAAATCTACACCAGCTATGATGAGACAAGAATACATGGCATGTGTGTTTCCAAAAGATCATGGGAGAAGAGCTAAATCAGATTGGGACCATGATGTTTGGTGAAAGAGTAAATCTTTCAGCTACTTTGTTTTCCTAGACCACAGTCTTCCCCCAGCTTATGTTATATGAGTGTTTGTAAATACCTGGCAAATAGGTTTGCAGTGGGGTTAAACCAATACACTTGTGCAGGGGAAAGCGTTAATTTGCTACCTCCACCACCAGGGCACCGATCCACAGCTGCTTTGATCCTTCCAACTAAAAACAATGCAGGAAATCCTGTCAGAGATCTTTCACTGATTAGCTCCTAAACCTTATCAGTTCTCAAAATTTGTTAAAGGAACTTGATGGAAAGAAAGCTCAATGGAATCTACTCAGAATAATTTAATTAGCCATATGATATGGCAAGTCTCTTACCTAATAAGACCTGCCAAATGTTGCAGTGTGTGGGCTGCTCTTCCTACACTACAACGACCCTTCCCTCCATTACCCAATACTCAGTTTTTCCCCAACAGCCAATCAGCCTTAGTCGCTGAGCATGCTCAGCCTTCTTTAGGCTATTGGCAGCTCCCTTCCCTATAGAAATGTTCTTTCCCTAAAAAGAAAAAAGTTCATATAGGTCCTCTTATGTACAGATTGTGCTGTGTTATCTTTTTAAGGGCTGACATTTGGAGTACTGACAATTCTCTTTGGGGGGTTTGCCCAGTCAAAAATCAAAACACTTTCAGCTGTGAAAGAGGTTAAACAGGCTATGATTCTGTATGCGAAACTAGGGACATATCCCCAAATGCCATACCAACCTTCCCTAGATTGTCATCATGGTGAAGGGCAGAAAATGAATGTACTTTCCTCACCTCCACTCTCTGGAGCCACCTTCTGCCAAAAGTACTGCTCACCTGAACTTCAGGAGATTTTTTTTTAATTATTTCTATTTTTCACACACAGTTTTATTCATAAGGTGAAAAGAACTTGCACTAGGTTCTAAGCTGCAGAGCCAGCGGTTGGGAGCTCAGGACTCCCCTCTGCCTCCAGAAGAGCCAGCCTGTGTGACCTTGGGCAAGCTTCACAGTCCCAGGATGCCCACAGAAGAAGGGAATGGTAAACCACTTCTGAGTGCTCTCTGCCTAGAAAACCTGGAAAAGGAACTGATTTGATGGCATATGATTATTATTATTATAGTAGCTAATACAGCTTTTAATGGATGACATTCACAGCAGCCAGTTGCCTAAAATTCAAAGCTGTTTGCTTACAAGTGATTTGTCGGTCCATGAAGTGGTAGACTGTTTGAAACGGAAAGCTGTGCAGGCTAAGGACATTCCAAGAAACGGAGCAGTACTGTTCACTAGGGATATGAATCTTCCTCTTAATGAGAATTTGAGCCCACAAATCCCCCTTTTCTCTTTGCAGCAAGCATTTTAAACATAAGATTTTTTAGTGATCAATCTTTTGGAAAATACCATGTGACTTCTCAGAGGTTTCCTGGTCATTTTTCCCCCAGAAGAAACCCCAAGTTGCACAAAATTATTACCATCCTAGAGCAGAAAAGGTGCCATTCCTGCACAAAATGGCACTTGTCCTACAAAGGGCATTGAGATTCACTGAATTTGGCACAAAAAAAGGGAGAAGGGGCAGAGAAAATGAAAGTGGTTTTTCTCTCACACATGTGGAGGGAAGTCTTGCTAGAAAGTCTTGGTATTGTGAGATTCAGAAAGTCACAGAGCATAAGAAATTTGTCCCAAAACCTCTCAGGGCTAAAACTTGAAACTTGGCAACTGTAAGTAGGAGTTTTAAGTGCACTCAATTTTGCACTGCTTAGGGTTATCCCTACTATGAGGCAGAATGAAGGAGCCACATCACACAGCTGATTCTGAGAGTCATGAAAAAGAAGCAAATAGTTTATTATTCAATGCATTTCTTGTTTATTCTATTCTAAAAGCAGGAGAGATCCTTGCTGGATTTTGCCGTCTCAAGTGCCAAAATGGCCCTGCAGCATGAGTTTGAGACACACACTTAGACTATGGAGTCCTCTGGACAATGACTGTTCTCCATCATAGTTAAGTGGAATCTCCCCTTCCAAGGTCATTGTATCTCTGACTACCAGCTGTCTGAGAAAATGCTGATTGGCCTTAGAAACAAACCTGGAAGGTGGAAGGCTTTCAGCTGTCTACTTCAGACAGCCAAATGCCATGGGAAAACCCTACATATACCATAATGACTTTGGGAACCTGGTCTCAAGGTGGCACAGGACCTCTTTCTTGGAGGGGAAAGGCCTATTGTGGCACTATCTCTTCTCCTACTTTGAACCTAAAGGAGACTCTTGCCACTTTTTTCCTTGTAGCCTCCAAATTATGGAGGCAAAGCTGCAACTATGACTCATCCCAGGGGAAATGCCATTGGCATTTAATCCCTTGGCTAGTAGAAATGGAAAAGGTAAGTTCAGTGTGGCAAATCAGTAGGAAAGTGACTGAGGATAGTATTATAAGCACTGCAGTTAGAACTGATTCCAAGTCTGAAGGTCTTTGAGTAAAGAGCCCTCTGGTAAGACCTTCTCATCCACTGATGAGTCCTGGTGGGCTTGGTCACAACCTTTTTGATACCAGGGACTGGTTTAGTTGAAGACCATTCTCCCAAGGATGGGGGGTGGCAGGTGTCCGTGCGTGCGTGTGTGTGCATGCATCTGTATGGGGGAGGGGGCGTGCGTGCATGCAGGAGGTGTGCGCGTGTCCGTGCATGTGTGCAAGGGGTGTGTGGGTGTGTGCGTGCATGCGTGTGTATGGGCAGGAGTGCTCGCACACGCATACGCGTGTATGTGCACTTTCCTTCGGCCCTTGAAAATCTGTCTCGGCGGCCCGGCCCTTCCAAGGCTACGGACCGGTACTAGTCCACAGCCTGGGAGTTGGAGACCCCCAGGGTTAGGTTGGGCTTAGGATAGCATGTGCCCTTTTTGAAGCTGCACCACACTGTTTGCTCATATACAACTTGTGAATAACAACAACTCAAAGATCCTTCTCATATCTAGTGCAATATGCCAGCAACATAACAAGAGATAAACTTAACTTTTTAGGAACTGTAGCTATTGGTTGCTGTTGGATTTATTTTTAGATCTGATAGCTGAAAGGCCTGTGTGGCCTTACTATTTAGGTGTGTTTTTACCACTTGGGGCACGTTAATGTTTTACTGGAAAAGTAACAGAAATATTGACCACATTCCTCTGTTGTGTAAGTACTTTCACAAGAAAATCATGAGGAAGCAACAGATGTTAGCTTTAACATCTGAAATGGGGGCATGGCTTGATAGCCAACAAGACAGCAGCTTAACAGAAGAGCTCTGTTCCTAATCCACAATAAAAACTAAAAATAGATATGTTTGTGACCAAATCTAATTAAAAGTACAATAAATTAGTCACCAAGATATGACAAGAAGAGTGGAATGAATAGTTGAAGGATCTCTGGTGGCATATTTCAAGGAACTGACAGGCCCAGACAGCAGGGCAGACCTAGACAACAGAAACTGAAGGCTTAGTCACCTGAAAAGGAGGTTTCCAAATAGGCCAGGATATCCAAAAGGTACAAAAAATGCTAGTAGAGAGGGGGGAAAAACAAGAGATGGATAAATCAATAAAGGAAAAACTAGTGCAGTTACAAAGTGAATCACAATAAGATTGGCCAGCAGGCAATCTTCAAACCAGTAGATAAAACATGGTTGGAAGTTTTCTGCACCCTCTCACACTGCCTCTAGTCTAGTGGGTTTGCCTGGGACGGCCCTTTTTGGGCTGGGGTGACTGTCAATCTATCCAGGACTAACCAATTCTTCCTTCCTGCCTTTGATTTCAAAGACAGCCACACCTCTCTGCTAAGAGCTTTCCTTTTTCCTCTCAGTAGTCTGACAGGAGCAGTGGCTCTGTTGAGGCCTTTGCTCAAAGCAGTCATATTGTTAGCTTGCTGTTATCTGTTCACTGTAAGTAAATTAAACGTTTTTATTCTTTTTTTCTAATAATGTCTCAGAGTGAATTATTGAGATTGTTAAGTGCCAGATGATGAGGGAAAAGAATGAACTACTCTAGGGAACTTAAAGTTATTCTGTTCTGTGAATCCCTGCACTCCTGTGCAGCTAGAGGAATTTAACCAAAACTCAAAATTCTGCAAGAAAAACTAACAATTATAACTGGGAAAAAATCAATAATATTGAATGCACTGCATCTGAAGCATTGGAAAAGGGATTTGAGCACAAGGTCCAAATTAAAAAGCTCACTGAATGCACCAGATGTTTGTAGGACAAGCTAGAGAATATGGAAAACAATTGTTGTAAAAGCTTAAAATTCAAAAGCCAGGTAGTCGAAGGAGACAAGGGAAATGTGGCCATGCTTGCAGTTAAATAGCTTAACAAGATATGCTCTGTGCAACTTCTGGCAAAGGAACATATAGAGAGATCATACAGGTTTCGCTGGCTTGGAGAAACCTCCCAAAGACTTTCTGAAAGACTTTGTAGCCAGCTTCACAAAATGCTCACTGAACATAAAACTCATGAAATCATTGCAACATCTGTCTCCAAGAGAGTACAAAGAGAGAGAAAATTCTGATCGACTATGACTTAGCACTGGAAGGTGTATGGAAGAGGAAATAATTAAAACCATTTACTTCGCTACTGAGGAAAAAGCAGATCCCTTATTGCTGGAGCTATCCCTTCCAACTATTGGCAAACCTTTAAAAAAACAACTCACAGTTCATACAACAGGCAGAGGAACTTAGTGAAGTGCTAGATCTCCCATATGAAACAATGATGTTGAAACAGAGAAACAAGAAGACAAAAAGTGCAACTACACAGTGTGCAAAATTCAAATAGATCCCCTGTGAAATCACACCTGGAAAGTTGGGTTCCCCCAAGTTAATTCTCTTTGGCCCACCACACAGGAGTCAGCACAGAGAGAGAGAGGTGGGAAGGCATTCAAAAGCCTTGTTTGCTGCCTGTTAAGGTAGCCCTGTTGTGCTCTGGCTGTTCACATTTGCAGGAGGCACAGTTAGAGCAGAGCTACTTTAAAAAACCTGGAAACAACATAGATTTATAACTTCTCCTCTCTCTACCAATGTCTTGCTCCTTTTTTCCTCTTTAGTCACCTAGCTGCCCTAGTTCTGGATTAGCAAGCCTTTAAAAGAAAGATAGAGAGTGGGAGAGAATCAGAAAGAAACATCAAAGCAAATCCAGGAACCAGGTTCACAAAGGAGAGGACTCAAACAGCAGCCAGCTTCCCTCCTGGCCTGCCTCTCTCACTGCTGCTATATCTGGCTGGAATGGCTTCAAATACAACGGCCTCCACATCAGCTTAAGCAATCACACCATCTGAACCAATGCAAATGCATTCAATTCAAAAAATAAAATAAAAGCCCCAGTGGTGGTGGAAAAAACTATCGATTTTGTGGGCTGATTCACATGGAGATATCGCATGAAGTCAATGGAAAATAATGCAGCTCGGACTGTCTCGGTCCCTTGTTATTTGTCAATGTAGCCACACCCAAAGATAGCCTCTCCACAAAAATACAGATGGGAAACTATAACAAGCAAAACTATAACAGCTAAATCTAAGTGAAGACAACCATAAAATCTCTGAGACCTGACAAGGTATTATGATCTCCTTGAAGACTGACCACCCCAGGGTACATTCAGTGCCACAAGTGATTGCATCGAAAATTAGGTGACATTGACTATACAAAATGTCATGTTCATTATTATTATTACGACCATAGGTCAGCCATGTTAGATATACAAGACTGAAATACTATAGCACAGCATATATTTACAATCCAAACAGAGCAGACTGAAATTCAAATTATAATCAAGTGTGAGTTCCTAAGCTACTTCCTGCAATGATTTAGTCATCTGTTTTCTTATTGTACAAGCCACTCTGTCAAGTTGGAGAGCTGTATCCCAGATCCATTTCCTAACAGTCTCCTTAGCTTTCATAAATCCCAAATGTAACAGCACTGGAGAGAATAAAATCAGAAGTGCTAAACCAATAGGATTAAGTTTTAATTTGAGCCAGAGACTGATTATTTGAAGCCAAGCACTTTCTTCAAGTGAGACTATTTCAGCTTCTATTTTGAGTAGGGCATAAGGTATTATATACCATATATTTTGCACTTAGGAGCAAAAAGTGTTTTATCAGCCAAATCAAAAATAGGCATGCCCCAAAGAATAAATTATAACTATGAAACTGGACCTTGGATCAGCACCAAATCTGGCATGGATGTAGCAGAAAGACTGTTCTTGCTCTGTGTCAAATTTATGGACATTTGGACAAAGAGTTTTCAAGTTGTGATTTTTTTTTTAAAAGTGACACTGTTTTACCCCTGTGCACAAGCGAGTTTCATATACAGCTGATAGAAAGAGATAAAATAGGTGGATAAGACAAAAGTTGCATACCTGAAAGAAAAAAAACCAGCTCTGTGGGAGGTGCTTTTTTGTCTTTTAGGATGATGGAGCCATTCATGGCTCTAATTCTGAACCTTTAATTAGTGCTTTTAAGACTTCTGAAATCGCTGCCTTTTAAAATAACTTCCTAGAATTCCAAAAGAACAATTAGCATAGCATAGCATTCTGGCCAATCAGAATGGGTCTGGAGCCAGGTAGCTAATACAGGGAATGTGTCAGAACTCTGTTCAGTGTGACAGAAGGCATTTAATTCCTTCCTGTCCACACATTCTTAGTTTCAGCCTGTGAAAATATTTAATTTTTAAAAAAAATAGATGATAATATACAACAGCTCACTCATTTAAGTTGTGAAATTACTGGTTTTTTGCTTTGTTCCTGGGATTGATCTCAAAGCAAGTTTTATCTGGTTTACTCATGAGTACGTTTACCCAGTTTACTCATGAGTTTAGAGATCCACATGATTTCATATGATTTTTAGATGTTGTTGTTGTTGTTTAATCGTTAAGTCATGTCCGACTCTTCGTGACCTCATGGACCAGAGCACGCCAGGCCCTCCTGTCTTCCACTGCCTCCCGGAGTTGGGTCAAATTCATGTTGGTCACATCGATGACACTGTCCATCCATCTCATCCTCTGTCGTCCCCTTTTCCTCTTGCCTTCACACTTTCCCCACGTCAGGGTCTTTTCCAGGGAGTCTTCTCTTCTCATGAGATGGCCAAAGTATTGGAGCCTCAGCTTCAGGATCTGTCCTTCCAGTGAGCACTCAGGGTTGATTTCCTTCAAAATGGATAGGTTTGTTCTCTTTGCAGTCCAGGGGACTCTCAAGAGTCTCATCCAGCACCACAATTCAAAACCATCAATTCTTCGGCGGTCAGCCTTCTTTATGGTCCAGCTCTCACTTCCATACATCGCTACTGGAAAAACCATAGCTTTGACTATGCGGACCTTTTTCGGCAAGGTGATGTCTCTGCTTTTTAAGATGCTGTCTAGGTTTGTCATCGCTTTCCTCCCAAGAAGCAGGCGTCTTTTAATTTCGTGGCTGCTGTCACCATCTGCAGTGATCAGGGAGCCCAAGAAAGTCAAATCTGTCACTGCCTCCATATCTTCCCCTTCTATTTGCCAGGAGGTGATGGGACCAGTGGCCATGATCTTAGTTTTTTTGATGTTGAGCTTCAGACCATTTTGGCGCTCTCCTCTTTCACCCTCATTAAGAGGTTCTTTAATTCCTCCTCACTTTCTGCCATCAGAAATAATCAGAAGGATTACATTTTTAGATGTAATCCTTCCTAATGGTTTCACCATTACATCATATATCCCATTTACACCCACGGACTACACCACAGAATTTATGGGTTCATAAATTCATGACAAACTACATCCATAAAGATCAAGCAATGAACCTTTTTCGCAAGAGATGTTAAAGATTTGGTGACACTAGATCTCGATGCGCTAAAAGCATTTGGTCATGTGGTATGGCCTTAAATTTTTTTGAACTTCCTAAGAAAATGGGCTATGGAGACAACTAAAATCCTACATATTGCCCAGATTCATGTTTCCTTTCCAAACTATACCATTAAAACAAAACAAAAAACAAAAAAATAAGAAATGTAAAGTATGACCAATAATGACAAAAAAACTCATAGTGAAAAGAAAACATCTAAGATTCACTAAGGGAGTAAAATATAACTAGTAATACCAAACTTAGAATTGTATTTTGATGCAGTACAACTAAGACAAGTGATACATGTTATTAGGGGAATTAGAGCTTCTTCTCACGAGAATGGGGAAAACAAAAAACAAAAGACTCTTCACAGGACTTTTATTAATCTCAATAAAACAAATATTAACACAATAACACACCCTTTTTGCCAAGAGATGTTAAAGATCTGGTGAAACTGGAAAAAGATTACAGCCCCAGAACCGTCACCCCTACAACCAGTGACAGATCATCCTGTATTTAATAACAAAGACGAAGAAGGACAGCTCAAAATACAGCAAATATTACATCATGTAGAATGAAAGTTCTATATCAATCAGGTAAACTCCTTATAATGGTAGATTTGAAGCAAATGATGGGAGGAATAAAAGTGATCTGGCTCCATGAACTGCAACTGAAAACATTACTAGAATTACTGAAAAATAACACTAGATATCAAAGGTCTAACAAAATATGACCAAATGTGTATAACAAAGGAGCAAAACATGAAAGGTATTATTTCAGACATATATCAGACTCTGATGGTGGAGCCTAATGGGTCTGCTGAGGGCTTTAAACAGCATGGGAAGCACACCTGCACATTATAGCAGATGTACATTGGGAAAAATATGGACACCCCTCCCCCTGCTTTTAAAGCAGTGTCTGCCCAAGCTAAATAAAATGTTTATAAAATAACCCACCAGTGGCACTTAAGCCCAACAAAATTAGCAGATATGAACAAAAATATTTGTTCTCATGTAAGATAGGGGAGAGGACCGTTACACCTCAATGTTGGAGATAGTGCATGCAAAGGGGTGGCTAATTTATATGCCGGGCAATAAAGAAACACTGGAATCAAATGCTTGCTATCCTAGGTAGTTTATAAATCTACCAATACAGTTCAAACGTGCATTAGTGTTATTATCTACTTTCTCAGGTAATCATGCAAACCTTAAGGAACTAATTTCTCTGATATTACTAGCAACACAAATGTAAGTTATGTGGAAATGAAAAGATGCTGAACAATTGAGTATCAGATCCTGGTTGAATAGTGTGTGCTCTATTCTGAGGAATTTACAGAGCGTATGAAAATATTCAGAGAATCAAAGAGAGCCACTATGTGGTTTCAATTTATTCCACAACATACTACACACCATCAAAGGCATAGGAGAATTTTTGGATAAACCTAAAATGATAAAAATCCATTTAAAAAAGATTCTAAGAAGTGAAAGAATGCTATTTCAAGAATAATGAACTATTTGGGAAGCTTGTCTCCCACTGGTAGAACACAGGCTGCTGTGTATTTTCGTTTATCAGTTTGTTGCTAATTGTAATTACTAAAAACTTTAATTTTAAAAAAAGTTCTAATATCTGAAATGAACCCCTAACTCATATGCAGTTGAATTGCCTTGAAAATATGCAGAGTCAAACTACAAACTACTGTGTCCATTTATTTTCCAGGCAGCTTTGCTGAACTCAGATGCATCTGTTTCAGGGCAAACCTAGGATTCGACCTGTAAAAACAAATATAAAAATAAAATCCAGCTCCTCTTCCCCAAAAGTTAATTTTACAATATAAAATCAACTAGTGAGTAGTTTATTATTATGCATAATTGCTATGTTTTATCAAATGTCACCAGCATTGTCCTGCTGAACATAAATAACTTGTGCTGGAGGTGTGTGTACGTTACCCAAACAAGATAGCTCCTCAAATTGATCCCTCTCTGCCTCTACTAAACAACATTGGTAATTACTTTAATTTAGCAGATCGTTATCTCCCTCAATCTACAATCAAAACACAAGGGAATGCAGCTTGTAGTGACTGGCCTGAAAGAAAATGATCTGGCTTCCTAATTCAGATTGGAAGAGAAGAGCATAGCAGCGGTTTATCGGAAGAAGAAACTGACAAAATAGTGGCAAAAGCACAGATACAAGAGAAGGAAGGACTATCTCAGCTAAATGATCTGGTAAGCGACCCCATGACACTATGGCTACAAAAACATAATGGACAACTTTTAAACTGTTACAGCCTTCAGTTTCAATATTGAAAGAGAAATTGTCATTCATCTCTCAAACAGCTAATGAAGTCTTAGATATACATTTACAGAACCATATTAAAATCACAGCTCTTACATCTGAAGCACTCCAACTAAAGTTAGGACTTAGCTAGCTGGCTCATTTGGAACGGGCTAGTGCAGGCTAAATAGGGTCACTTAAGATTGGGTAGAGGTCCAGTATGCCAAGGCATAATCCTTGCATCCACATGGCATATGCACCTCAACGATCTTATTTGATCCACCTCCCTTAAAAAAATTCCCCTCCCTTCCCCGTCCTGTCTCCTGCTTCTGGGATGAAGCCTTCAATTTTTTGTTATTTTTTCCTAAAAGGTACAGCACATCAGCACTACCCTAACTGATTTTTTAAAAACTTTCTTACTCTCTGCTTCCACAGAGGACCAGAGGAAGTACGTTTTTAATTTCTGATTTCCCAATATCATTAAGTGCCTAAGCTGTTTGTTTAAGACACTAATGAGATTGTGAAATTGAAACCAGCTGGGACATTAAAGCAGCAAACTCTGCTTCAGTTTGATACAGTGATTGCACATCCTGGAATCAAACCAAAATGCACCTAAAAAAGAGTAGTCCTTGACACAGAACCAGAAAGGTGCAGATAGGAACGTTCTGGGAGCAGGTTGATTTGCTCTAGCAATTACATCTCCACTCTCCAGCAAAAGGAGCAAACGAGCCCATCCCTACAGGAAACCAACAGCAGGTAAGTTGTGTGGTGTAGTCACACACACCCCTTAGAAGATTCAGAAAAGCACAATTGTCATTGGAATTTGAGGGCCTATAGGAATTATGAATCAGACTGCAGAGAAAACATGGTGTAACTTTTAGTGGAATGATTTTGTATAATATTCTCAACTTAAACATTTCAGAACTAAACTTTGAAAGAGCTCACAGATCTTTGGCACTAAAATTCAAATCTTCAGCAAAACCAAAATATATGAAATTCTTGAGGTACACCACAAAAGGAAAAAAAACCTTCTCTAAATTAAAGAAGTTACACACTGTCACAATGTCCTGGTAATGATTTTTCAAGACATAAACCCAGACACACATAGTCTGAGATGTAACTTCACTCAATATACTACAAAGCTTTAAAAAAAAAGTGTTATAAAATATAGTTGGGGGTTCCCCCTTCAAGCTGATTGGCCTACATTGGTGGGAAAACCTGTTCAGCAGTCACCAATCTTAAAGCCCACCACTTCCTTGAAATACTTATCTAGTTTTGTAGTTAAAGGTTTCAGCTCCACTGCAGGAAGAAAACAAAGAAGAAAAAAGAGGCTGTTCGCAATCACACCCCACAAACCACCATGGTGACCAGACAGAAGAAAAGTCAACTGCCTGGAGTCTCATTGAACTTGATTTTTATTATTATTGCCTATATACAACCTTGTGTACTGTATATACAACCTATATAGACATCCCTCTTTAGAGATGCTCCCTCTATAGGTTACTTGGAAAGCTGCATCTGTGATAAATAAGCTTTCTAACGCCTGGCAGTATCTGGGTAATTGTCTAAACACTTAGAACAATTAATGGCAAGTATGCCTCTGATAATTATCTCTGTCTTATTAACTCCTGTTTGCCCTACCACTATGAGAGGCCTACAAGGCTGAGGCGAACAGCCCCATAATAAACGACTGCTCAGGGCTGAGAATTACGTTTGCTCTCCTTCTCTTTCTTGTTTCTTCAAATTTCATCCCCAAGACTAGACCCTCTGTGCTGATATTGACATCCTATGTCATTCTGTCATTTACAAATATAGATAATGTGTGAAATTCACTGTATGCCACTAAGTGTAAGAGGGTTAGATTGGATCCAAAAATGAGAGAAGGGCTAAACCTCATAAAATCTCATAAAGCTGATATTGTTTTTCTGTTGGAAACACACACAAAGATAAAAAGATCCATATATTCAAATCACTGTATGTTTTGGGAGCAAACTTGTGCCTAAACCAATTCAGTATCACATGGTACTGCAGTTCTAATGAGTGTAAAGTTGCCATTTATTCTTGACTCCTCAGATACTAATCAAGAGGATAGATACGTATGTGTAATTGGCACTATAAATGGGCACTGTTATACATTGGCCTTGCCCAACATGTGACAACAGTTAATTCAAAAAGATCTTGATAGGATTGAGCACTGGTCTGAAAATAGCAGAATGAAATTCAGTAGATATAAGTGCAAAGTACTATACCCAGGGGATAAAAGCCTTCCTGAAGCTCTTTGGGTGAATATTAGGGGAAAAACGAATGACATAGCTATAGGCGTGTACTACAGGCCACCTAATCAAGCAGAGGAAATAGATGAACATTTTGCAAATCAATTAGCTGAGATGTGTAGGAAACACACTACTGTAGTAATGGGGGACTTTTACTACCCGGATATCAACTGGGAAACCAACTCTGCAGCAAGTGGGAGATCCTACAGGTTCCTGACATGCCTGGCTGACAACTTTATCATCCAAAAGGTGGAGGAGGGAACTAGAGGGTCAGCCATACTGGATTTAATACTTACGAATGGGGAGGAAATAGTGGAGGGAGCGGAAATTGTAGGAACTTTAGGAGAAAGTGACCATGTTATATTAGAATTCACCATCATGCAGGCAAGAGTAACTGTACCAAGTCAGACGAATGTTCTAGATTTTAAGAAAGCTGACTTTAACAAACTAAGAGATGTAATAGGAAGGATTCCATGGATGGAAATCCTAAAGGGAAAAACAGTTCAGGATGCTTTGGAAACCCTGATAGGCAAGATAAGAAAGGCCCAAACCAAAACAATACCACAGAGAAAGAAAAACAAGAGACGTCTGACAAGGCCGGCATGGATGCACACAGAGCTCTCTGACAAGCTAAGGGACAAAAAGGAGAAGTATAAAAAACTGAAAAGGGGACTCATAACTAGAACAGAATACCAGCAAATAGCTCGAATCTGCAAGGATGGAGTCAGGAAGGCTAAGGCTCAGAATGAGCCAAGACTTGCAACAAATGCTAAAAATAACAAAAAAAAAGTTTCTTTCAACATGTCGGAACAGCATCCACTGCAGTAGGAAAAAAGGAGAGGTAGAGCTGGGTGTCATCAGTGTACTGATGACACCGGGCCCCACAACTCCGGATGACCTCACCCAGTGGCCTCATATAGATATTAAAAAACATTGGCGAGATTATCAACCCCTGCGGAACCCCACAATTGAGGATCCACAGGGTGGAAGTCATCTCGCCAAGCTGCAGTCTCTGGGGACGGTGGGAGAAGATGACAAAAAGGTGACAGGCAACAAGGAGAAAGCGGAACTGCTTAATTCTTTTTTCTTTTCTTTTTTTGCATCTGTATTTACGCAAAAGGAAAAATTGGTCCACACTGTCAAAAGCAGCACTGTGGGGGACAGGAGAGGGAAGCAATTCAAAATAGGTAAGGAAGTGGTAAAAGAACACCTCGCTGCTTTGAATGAGTTCAAGTCTTCTGGACCGAATGGTTTACATCCCAGGGTCCTAAAAGAACTGGCAGATGTGATCTCGGAACCACTGAATGAAATCTTTGAGAGGTCCTGGAGCATGGGCAAACTGCCAGAGGACTGGAAAAGAGCTGATGTGGTTCCAGTCTTCAAAAGGGGGGGGAGTGGATCCAGGAAACTACAGACCAATCAGCTTGACATCAATACCTGGGATAATCCTGGAAAAAATAATCAAGCAGCAGATTTGTGAGCACCTAGAAAATAACAAGGTGATTACTAGAAGCCAGCATGGGTTTGTTAAGAACAAGTCATGCCAAACAAATCTTATTGCCTTCTTTGATAAAGTGACTAAATTAGTGGACCAAGGAAACACAGTGGATATCTTATACTTAGACTCCAGTAAGGCATTTGATAAGGTAGACCACAACCTACTTCTGCGTAAGATAGAACAAAGTGGGATAGACAGCACAACTACCAGATGGATTTGCAGCTGGCTGACCAACCGCACTCAACATGTGGTCCTCAATGGAACCACATCTACGTGGAGGGAAGTGTCCAGTGGAGTCCCTCAAGGTTCTGTCTTGGGCCCAGTGATCTTCAACATCTTCATAAATGACCTGGATGAGGGGATTGAAGGAGCACTCATCAAATTTGCTGATGACACAATGCTGGGGGGAGGGGTTGCTAATACTTTGGAAGATAGACTCAACATTCAGAAGGATCTAGAACATTTAACATTGGGCCCTATCCAATAAGATGCAGTTCAGTGGCAGGAAAAGTAAGGTCCTGCACTTAGGCAGGAGAAACCAGATGCACAGGTACAGAATAGGTGGTACCTGGTTCGACAGTAGTACCTGTGAGAGGGATTTAGGTGTCCTGGTGGACCACTGCCTAAGGATGAGTCAGCAGTGTGCTGCAGCTGCCAAGAAAGCCAACACAGCGCGTGGGGGTGGAGAATGTCTGTCTCCGCAGCCCAGTCTGGCTCAGGCCACGGACTGGCACCAGGCCGCGGACCGGGGGTTGGGGACCTCTGCTGTAACCAACTGTGGGTCCACCTGACAGTTGTTCTCTCCTGCTCACACTTAGTTAGCTAGCTTGCTAATCAGAATACCTTGGGGCACTTTGTCAAAAACTTTGCTGGTCAATAAATATTATGTCCACAGCATTTCCACCATCCCATAATTTATTCATCTGAAAGACATTAAAAAAACAAGCAGACAAACATTTACCCCATTTGAGAAACAGGGACATATTCAACCACTTCAACAGTTAAAGCATCGTTAATATACAAAATATACAAAATACTTTTTGAAACAACCAACTACACTGCTTCTAGGGTTAAAATTGCTTGGGAGCACCACTTAGGGTGCCTCATCTCTGCAAAGGCTTGGAAGAAAATCTGGAATCAGAAGCCTTTTTGGTCAATCTTGGCAGGTGTAAGAGAAACCATTTCAAGCTTATGTATCACTGGTATTCAACACTAGTAAAACTAGCTCACATAAACATGGAATACTATGAGCCTTTGTCAGAGAGGTTGTAATAACGTAGGATTCTTTGCACGTATGTGATAGTCATTCCCCAGAGTAACTCAGTTTGGGCTACAAATCTATAATGGGATAGAAGACACTACTAATCCAAAGGTCCAGTTGGACCAGCTATTATAGCTTTACTAAATCTTTTTCTAGACAACAATGCCAGGCTGCTGTATAAAGATATAATCATTTCCCGACTTCTTGTTGCACACCAAGAAATAGCAAAGCACTGTAAGGAAGGTGATAACCTATTTGTGAATAACTGGTTTGAAAGGGTCTTGGACTTACCTTTATCTGAACATTTAACTCAAGAACTCAGGCATGCACAAGACATCTCAGACTCAAATAGCACTGACTCAACCAGTTTCCCTTTATTACTTATATTCAACCACACAAAGAAAAATATACCAATCCTCCTAACACTCAAGGGATTATAGGAAAGAAAATACCTGCATAACTCTTCTTCAGATGCTTCTGTTCTCATCGGAAACAATAAAATGCCAACCCCCACAAGTACCAACTTCATAACTGTAAAGCAAGAACTTAACATGGAAGAACTTAAAAGCTAGAGGAATATTTATATAATATATATGTGAATACATTGGAAAATGGAGTTGTACTTTGCTTTTGCTTTCTCTTTCTCTTCTTCTCTTCCTCCCACAAAGCTCGCTATTATGTTTTTTGCCTAAAATTGTGTTTTGTATCACTTTGTTAACATTTCAGGTAAACCTGTTTAAATAAATAAATAAATAAATAAACAGTGCTTTTATTAAAGAGGAAGACAAGAGAGAAATAAAAAGATAAAAGTGCCTTTATCTTGCATTCTAATGAAGATTTATTATGCTAAAAAATTTGCAACTTTAGATCTCACCAAGGCTTCTAGTGTTTGCCAGACCAGTTTCTGTTCAGCATGGGATCACAATATAAAATGCCAAGAGAAATTTAAGTGTCCCAAAGACACTTAATCAAGTAAAACAATCATTCACAAAAGTTAGGAAATCTCAAGTGAATACTGTTATTCTGTGATAGTCCAACTAGTTTAGAACTCTTGGTGGAGTGAAAATGAAAGGCCCTGAAGTTTGCTGTTGGCAGTAAATTTCCTGCCTTTTGCCCATTTAATTACAAAGTTTTATAGACTTTGTTCAAGAAATGTTTAGGTGGGCTTTACTCAGACATGGCTCACATAGGACTTTTTCTTAGTCACCTACATTGGTTACCCAGGCATAGATGGATATCCTTGAGCAAAGTTGCTGGCAGGACTGCAGGACTTTTCACCACCATAAATGGGTTTGTTTTATTTTCTTTATTACAATGAACAGAGCAACATGTCAAAGGCCAGAAAACATTTTCATTATTAAAGAGATTAAACATACTGTGAACCTAGCCAAGATACAATAAAACTCTGCATACTGCAGATAGCAGTTGGTGAAAGACATGACTTCACAAGCAGAGGAGTACAAACTCCTGTGGAATTATCATCAATGTTGTACACCAGTGCAGAATAAGTGCTAAGAGTAGTGGGTCTCTCAGGAGCTGAGAGTGATAATGTCACATATAGGACAACATTATACAGACAAGGGATAAAATGAGGTTAATAATAATAATCATGTGCCATCAAGTCAATTCTGACTTATGCAACCCTTTTCACGGTTTTCTAAGTAGAGAGTACTCAGAAGTGATTTAGCATTCCCTTCTTCTGGGTGTCAGATTCCACGTAGGAATATCTGAGTGCCTTCACAGGGCTCCTGATCTACAGACTCCGTATGAGAGACTTACACATAGGTTTGTGTTCTATACACATCTAACAAAGAATTTAATTGTGGTCACAGAAGATATTGCACTTTGCTATATTCATTCAATTCTTCCTTCAAAATCTTGACTTAAAAGTTAAAAGATGAATCTTTTTCTTCTTTAAAAGATTTATTTAGCAAGCAAGCAGTCATGTGAGTAAGAGGCCAAAAATGTAAATATATTTGGAGTATATAAAAGTATATAAAAAACTAAATGAGTATATACTTCAAGATTCACAGTCTCCTAATTCTAAATTTTCTAGTTCATGTATGAGGTAGTATTTTTAATCTATAAAAATGTAGGATTCACTAAAAACATGATCTTCTATTCAAATAGCATAGAACTTAACTTCAGTAATTCAAACGATATAATATAAAAACTAATTGCTTACTAAATAGCTATTGCTTAATAAAAAAGAAATACATAAACTCTCATTCAAGTCACTTAAAAATTTCTATTGCAATACATAATATTTGTAAAACAAAGTTGAGCATGGCAAAATCTATAGTAAATAAGTCACATCACATTACATAATTCTCACCCACTCCAAGCAGAGATTTCTTCCCCTTGTTTGTGAAAACAAAGTTCCTGTATCCTTTGAATGTTCCATAAACATGATAGAGATTGCAGTTTATGTATCTTTTGATGTTATGCTTAGTCAGACCAATCTGACGTGGAACTCTGGCTTTCCCAGTGATGTCAACATGCCCTAATCTCTATCTAAGCGATGTCCTGGGGTAGTGATCTACTTAGTTAGCTGGGCTTTGTATTAGCCCTCTCCTTTGGAGAGGTGATGTAATTTACTGATGTTTCATTTGAACAGCACAATACATTTTAAATGTCTAGTACATGCTTTTTACTTTTTCCATGTTATAAAATATTTCCCACTTAAACTGCTCTTGTTTTCCTGTCATATACTTTTATTAAAATCCGTAATTGCCATGGAGGTGCCCTAGGAGTGTGCAGCTTGCCCAAGGCCACACAAGCCAGCTCTTTTGAGATACACAGTGGGGAACTGAACTCCCAACCTCTGGCTGCACAACCAGACACCTAAAGTACTGAGTTATCCAGAAACGGGCTATTAACTGCTTAGCAGGTTGTTTTATGGGGTTCAAAGGAGGTGAAATATTAATTGCTTTGGCCTATTCACATAATTACCACGTAATTTCTTAAAAAACAAATACAAGGCACAAAGGGATGGAGGTGATTTTAAAAAAAATCATTGCTCTTTTCTGCAGAACCAGTCTGGATCAAGGCTTCTGCACCCACTCTTTGCTTTGGAAGGCAAAATTCCATTTACACCAGTGGAAACTTCTTTCCAGTGTAAACGAATGTGCACCTTAATATGGACTGGATCCCTCACAGAATTGATTGAGGTATTGAAGGCAAGAACTTACTTACTACTACTTTTTAAGTAATGAAGAAAATGAGGCACTGCAATTTTTAAAATGATAAATAATACCTGTTAATTTAAAACATTGGGTTTTTTGGTCATGGGGGATATTTTTGCCATTTTGGTGTTTTTACAGTAAACAATGAGTAATGCCAAGAAATTAATTACTTCTTTTGAAGTAAGTCAAACACCAGTTATGGCCAATCATGATTTGATCCATTGTAGTTCCACTGAATCCCACTGCTTCCAGCATAATTAGCAACGTCCTCCCTCTTGCAGCCCCTCTACACCACAAAGGTCTCCTCTGAAGAACCACAAAAACATCTAGAGCAATTTTCTGGAAGCTAGGAATACTACAGCTGTAGAGGGAAAGAGAAAAAGTCCTAACTCTGATAGAGTTGGTTGCAGACATAAACTATTGGCTCTTGGCCAGTGTTCTGGTCCCCTGTGCCTGCTACTGACTTCAAAAAATATTTATGTGACTGCTAATTCTGTCATGTCTTACAACAGAAGACTCATAGGCTTCGGATTTCCTAAAAGCATTTCTCAAACTTTTTTAAAACCCATACCCCCTTTTGTTAAATCCTCATGTTCCTTTCACTCCTGCCTCCTACAACAGTTTTTCAAACCACTTACAATTGTAGAGACAAGGAAATTTAATTTGATAAAAAATAATTGTACTGTGATTCAGATGTATGAAAGTACAAGATGATACAATAAGGTAAGTACTAAGAATTACTAAGAAAAAATGCTTTCCAAATAAAACAGTATTTCAAATACATTTTTTTCAAACCACATAGTTGAGAGGCAAAGCATGTGCTTTGGAATTGAAAATTCTGTGGCATTTGATTTTTAAAAGGCTGTCAGGTAGAACTCTGCACATTCAGAATGCACTTTGAAATTCTGGAGAGTGGTTGTCGCTCCAAATAGTCAGCTCTGAATTAATGGAGTCAATTCAGAAATAATTGCTGCATCTATTCAGCTTCAGACAGGGTTCATCCAAATGATATTTCAGTGCTCTGATGTTGCTTAAGGCAAGGCAAGCGCTAAGAGCTATGCCCACTATAGTCTTTTGCATTTCCTCCTGGAAGAGCAGAAGGAGAGAAATGGACAAGCCATTGCGTTCAACTGTTAAGGTCCAATGCCGTTGGCATAATTAGGAATCTTTCCTATGTAACTAATTACTGTAGATGTCCTCACTTTGTAATCCATTCTCCCCATCTAAGCCTTTGCCCTCTAAGTAAAAGTGTAACCTATGGATGTCATTGGTACTTTCCTAATCTGCTGTCACTGACATAATTTACTTGAAAGGGCAATGGTCTGTGACAGCACAGGATAAAGGGGGATACAGAATGAGCATGAAATTCTGTCATCAGCAGTTATTGCACTTAGCTAAGAAAATCTTTAGAGTAACTGGTTTATAATATAATCATTATTTCTAAAAGGTTTCACTGCCATTCAAAACTACCTTGGAAATGGGCCCCAATTAGTGAACTGTCGTATTGTGTAGTACCAGAAGATGTCAGGGCAAGAAGGGGGCCCCTGGATTATCAGGTCTGAAAGTACAATTATAGGTTCTGTCAGAATCCTGTCTGTGCCAGGGTGCTTGACAGAACACACAATGACAGAAAACAGCTTCAAACCCATTGTTACCTAATAATTTCAAAAATTGTTTTAAAGTATGGCATTGGGGAGACCACAGTGCCTGGCTGCTTCCTACACTATTCTGTTTTAGTCATATGAATACAAGCTTATTGAAGTGCTCTTGTCATCAAAAAATGCCCAAGGGAATGTCAATAGTGTTGTATGCTTTTCCTTTAAGTATGAGGACAATTCAAAATAATTCTTTAGCATATGAGGTTTGCTTTGTCAAAATGAGAAGAATTTGATTGTTGTATCCCTGCATGCCTTGGATTATGGCTTTGCCATACTATTACTATTACAAGGTGCAGGTTGGGCATCTGGCAAAGTGGTCAGAAAACTAATTCCACATTCAGTGGCCAAAATCCTATTCATGGTGTAAGCCAAAGTGTAACTTTCTGTCCATTCTTACCAGGGTAAGCAAAGCGCCCCTGCTGCAGTCCTCAGAGACACAGATGCACACAGCAAGCCAGCGTATGTGTGTGTGCCCTCAAGAACTGGGCAGTGGTACTTTGTTTACCAGGGAGGAATTGGCAGACAGTTAGGCTTTGACATATTCTACAGAATTTCATCTGACGCTTCCTGAGAGTTTAAGAGTGAATCACTTGGGATAATTCAGTGAATCACTGAATAAACTTGGGAACTAGATCTTACTGTGCTGAGACTCAGCTACAACCAAGAGTCCCATGGTAGGGAGGCCAAACAAATTACTCACCTCAGAAGAGTAGGCAAGCATGGCCATGGGTGCTACTCACAGTTTTCTGACTGCATATTCATTCATAAACAATACATAATCACCAGTGTTTACAGTAGGGATGGGAAAAATCTGGCCCTACAGATAGATTGGACTACAACTCCCACAATCCCTTACCTAAGAGCTGTGATGTGATCTTGGGGAAGCTACACAGTTCCACAGCAGCCCCCAACCCTGTAAAAGGCACTCACAAACAACTTCTGAGTACTTTATAGCTAGAAAAGGTTTTGAATTTCTGGTAAAATTCCTTTTGCTATGCAGTAGAAGTACAGTAATTCACAGAGGAGAACACGTTCCCCAGATAGTCTATCCCTTTCTCATAAACTGGCACTTGAGGTCTCAGTAAATTACACTGAGATGTTTGTAGGAGAAAGACAGTGAAGACAGACAGGGACCAAAATCAACCAATTTGAAATTTGGTGTTGGTGTCGCCTTATCGATACCACAGACAGCCAGAGAGGTAGAAAAGTGGGTGCTCAATCAAATCAAGCTTGAAGTCTCACTATAGCAAAAATGAGTCAGTTGAGTTTATCCTACCATTCACATATAACAAAAATACTGACCAGAAAAGAAGATACTGCTGTGAAAAGTGGGGAGGGCAGTAGGAAGAAAGAAAGACCTAACATGAGACAGATTGTCTCAATGAAGGAAGCTACAGCTGTTAGTTTGCAAGACCTGAGCAGAACTTACTGGAAAAGACAATATTGCTAGGAAGGGAAGGGGAAGTAGGAAGAAAGAACAAATTAACATGAGATGTTGTTGGTTTGCAAGATCTGAGCAGAACTGTTAATGATCGGACATTTGGAAGGTCATTAACACATCAGAAGTGACTTGATGGTACAATGCATCTTTGAAGTTTTTTTCTTAATTACCAAACAGTGGTATAATGACAAGATGGTTAGAATAGGCACCAAAGTTCTGCTAGCATTGAGTAAGACCATCCCCAGCCACAAAGAAAAATACAGTAATTTCACAGCTTAAATGAGTGAGCTTCTGAATATTTATTCTCTATTTTTTAAAACAAAATGTCACTGTAATACTGAACTTTCAGTGGAAAAGACAGGACTGAGATCTTCTAATGTCACTATTCTTAAAAGTGAACACGATCACTGCCATCTAGCAAAAGAGATTTGTGGAGAAGAGGACAAAATATCTGTCTATTTCAGTTTTATTGTTTGGTTGAATCCCACCTACATTTTCTTTCATCCTTTGTTTGGTATTGGGTTGCAAGAGTTTAGCATTTCTTTTTCTGCATTAGAATGTGTGTGTATTTTTAAATGCATTTCCTAATATGCATTTTTATTTATGCATTTTATCTAATATATCCATTTTCCTCATTGACTAATACATGTTTGTACTTATTTGGAGTGAGATGTTTGCACTGTGGTATGTTTAGAGTGCTCAAATGGGTCACATTTAAGGGTTCCATGAAGAAAAGTGTTAGCAAATCTTCGTTTTCAACGTCATCCTCAGCCTTTGTTGTTTTTGCTAAGCATTTCACTTTTCAGGCCAGGTGCCCTTTAATTCTAGTTCTTCTATCACTAATATTCTTCTTCTTTGCTCATTAACATGCATGCTTCAGGACACATGAGTAGAGCTGGACATGAACCACCAGTTCGGCAGTTTGTGCCAGTTCAGCAGTCAACCCAATAGGTGTTCCACAGTTCTGAGCCCCAACTCAGAGGCAACACCCTGGCTTCCCTGCCCCGCCTCCTCCAGGTGCTGCCTCTGAGTGGGCATCCACAGGAGGAGATGGGGCTCAGAACTGCAAAACGCCTTTGGGTCCAACTGCTGAACGGACATGAACCGCCAAACTGGTGGTTCATGCCCATCTCTACAAATGAGACATAGCCTCCTTTCATTCCCCAACATCTGAGTTACATATATTCTGCCTGAGGTATATTTGCTGCCACTGATGCACTATGACCAGCTTCCAACTTACTATGAATCCTATGTTATGTCACCAGAAGGAAGTGATGACCCACAATGAATTCAATGGGATTGCTTTAAATTCAGGCCAAATGTCTTACAAATAGCAGCCAGTTCACTTTGAACTGATTTGTAGCTTGTTTACTTCAGTTTGTGTCCAAATACAGTCAACCCTCGACTTACGAACGGCCCTAGTTACGAACATTTCGACTTACGAACCGCTCTGATAGAAAAATATAGCCTCGACTTGCGAACTTTGCTTCGAGTTGCGAACCGGAAAAAAAACCGCGCGGGAGGCGGGGAAAGCGCGAAATTTGAACTTTCAAGGTGTTCTGTTGAAAAGGTGTCTGTTCCCTCCTTCCCTCCCTCTTTTCTTTCCTTTTTTTTTAACCTAAGTCATCTTAAGTTAAAAGGAAAAAAAAGAAAAAAATTCTGCCCCTAGTGGTAGGAACGGATTAACCGGCTTTGCATTAGTTCCTATGGGAACTAATGCTTCGACTTACAAACCGCCCCTCGACCTAAGAACCAAAAACAGCCAGAACGGATTAATTGGTTTTCAATGCATTCCTATGGGAAATGCTGATTCGACTTACGAACTTTTCGACTTAAGAACGTCCTTCCGGAACGGATTAAGTTCGTAAGTCGAGGGTTGACTGTATTCAAAAGTACTTGTATGTATTTGTGCATGTCTAAAAAATCAAACAGACATGGAAATGGGGAAAATAAACAGATTAGAACTGGGGTGGGTGTGTCACCAAGTTCTGCTTGACATGCAGTGTGTAGGCAAAGCTTCCATCAGTTTCCTTTCTCTTTCCCACCCCCTCTGCAACTAAGAACAATGTAATTTGCTCAAAAAAAATTGTTGACAAGGGAAGGAATACCCTGACTATTCTAATTCTGGGCCTATTCTAATTGTGATTTAGTACACTATAGTACATTGCAACTAGAATAGGCCTATTTGAATATATGAAACTTATGGAAGAGCTGATTCACCAGATCCTCAGTGATTCACCAGGTCTACTGTAGTGCAATTTACTGTGCTAGGCCATAGGATTTCAGTCATATATACACTGTAGACCCATCCTCTCCCAATTCAATTTAGAGAAAATCTAGCTTTTTAGACAACCTGTTTTGGAGATCCACCTACAAAAAGTGCACAGAAAGCAATGAAACTGTAACAGCAGTGGTAGGGAGACAAACTGAGTATTGATGCAAAGCAGAGTAAAAGCTGCAGAATTTCATTAAAATGTTAGTATTTAAGGTGGTATGGACTCTCCTGTGAATGCCATTTGTAGTCTGTGTGATTTGTATAATGTGCAAATTTGCAGAATACCATTGCATAATATGCACATAAGTGTACATACATAATATGTAAATATACTTACCTAAATTAGACTGACTGGATTTGGAGAAATGGGATATGTAATCCATAGACAGACAGCCTGGAAGTTCCTCAAGAAATCACTTTTAAAAGAACTCCGTATATAAATTATTTCATATATCTGCTTATTTCACACAGAAAAAAAATAATTTTAAAACTCAAGAGAGAATTAGGTTGTGTGTTTCTTTTTTTTTCTTTTTTTTTTGTATCACATAACAGGAACTACAGTTTAATCTTACACTGGGACGGCATCCTTCCCCACACTCAAGGGCATCAGTTCGTTGACACTCCAGAACAATTCGGCACACAGAGCGCCAATATTTATTTATTTATTAAATTTATACCCCGCCCATCTAGTCAACTGACTACTCTGGGCGGCTGACAACATATAATACAAACAATTTAAAATATAAGACAAAGTAACGCATCAATAGACAGTACTCAAGATGGAAGAAAAAAGTGAATCAAGTAGTGACTGGAGGGAAGGCTTGCCTAAACAGCCAGGTTTCCAATTGGCCTTTGAAAATGCCCAGCGAAGGGGCCACATGGATCTCAGAAGGGAGGTTATTCCAAAGGCGAGGAGCCACTGCCGAGAAGGCCCAGTTTCTTGTTTTTTCCTTCCGGGCCTCCCTCGGCGTTAGGCTCCTCAACCTCACCTCCTGGCTAGATCGAGTGATACGAGTAGATTTAGGTGGGAGAAGGCATTCCACCAGATATCGAGGCCCTAAACCGTTTAGGGCTTTATACGTAAGCATTAGAACTTTGAAATCAACGCGGAACCGAACGGGCAGACAGTGTAAGGTGGCCAGAGTGGGAGTGATATGTTGATGTTTCCTCACCCCACTAAGAAGTCTGGCCGCCGCATTCTGCACCGTTTGGAGTTTCTGCATCGATCTCAAAGGTAGCCCCACGTAGAGAGCATTACAGTGGTCTAATCTCGAGATTACGAGCGCATGGACCAGAGTGGTCCATAGACAATAGACAAAGACATGATGACTAAAAAGCAGCGCTTGTGACATTGCTTTCTCAAAGTAACTCGCACCAGTGCTTCCCACCTCGGCCCCTCAAAAGGTCATTTTAGTTACAGTTATCCCGCCAGCAAAAGTAATATAGGTCTGTTTCTTGTTACTGGAGCAACCACTGGAAATAACGCCATGAAGTAATGCCATGGTGCTCTTTGATACCACCACAACAATTGGAAATACATACCACTGGTTCCCTTAAGTGACCAATTGTGTTTATTGCCAAAAAAGGGGGGAAAACCCTATAAAAACACACAGATATACACATTAAAAAGAAAGGTTTTGTGACTAAGCTGGAATTTGAACTTGACTCTCTTTTTTCCAAGTCTAGCACACTAGACAGTATACACTGCCAGCTCTCCCTGATCAGTGGTTCCTGCATAAATGATACCAGTGAACAGAATTTGGAGCCATGACCGGATTTAAAATAAACAAGCAAAAAACAAAAATTTTAATGAAAAATATGACAAAAGAAGTGAAAAAAAAATATACAAGAGCGAACAGGATACAAAGAGGCGATAAACATAAAATATTTAAGAATACGCTTGACAAAAAAAACAAGCACATTGACAAAAGATAATTACATGAAACTAATAAAAGAAATAAGGACAGATCTAGAGAAATGGTCTAAGCTCCAACTTTCGATGGTGGGAAGAATAGCAGTTGTCAAAATGAATATCTTGCCAAAATTGATTTTTCTGTTCCAAATGATCCCAGTTATATTGAAGCAAGACATTTTCAAAGAACTCAATAAAATAATTTCCAAATTTATATGGCTGGGGAAAAAAACGAGAATAAAACTTAAAGCGCTTCAAGTCAATAAACAAAGGGCAGGTTTCGGTCTACCAGACTGGATGATTTATTATAAAGCAGCAGCATTATCCTGGATAAAAGAGTGGATAACTTTAGAAAATCAAAGATTATTGAAGTTGGAAGGACATGACCTGAGCTTGGGTCGGCATGCATTTCTGTGGTATCAAAAAGCAAAACAGTTTAAGCAATTCAATCATCATTTAATAAGGAAAGCTTTAATATGGATTTGGTCATCAATTCAAATACAAAATTATCGAAAGATACCAATCTGGGTGGTAGAATGCCCTTAGAAGCATTTTCAAATCCAACACTAATGGGGGGGGGGGGGGGGAGAAGCTTTAGATACGCAGATGTTTTAGACAAAGATGCCAACTTAAAAGGAAAAAAGGAGTTACTAGAACAAGGTATCACTCTAGATTGGTGGTCAGAAACCAAATTAAAATCTAGATATGCAAGAGATAAAGTGTTAGGTTTTTATACAGAAAAGACAATATTGGATAAAGGGTTATTAGATAAGAAAGAAAAAATTATAAAATGCCTGTACAATATCTTACTAGATTAAACAATGCAAGATGAGATTGTCAAAGATTGTATGATTAAATGGGCCCAAAACATTGGCCATAATATAGAATTAGATGCCTGGAAGCAAATATGGGAAAGGAATATTAAAATGACAAAATCAACAAGTCTTAAAGAAAATATATATAAGATGTTTTACAGATGGTATTTAATGCTGTAAAAATTATCAAAAATGTATAAAAATATATCTGATAAGTGCTGGAAATGCAATGACAAGATAGGTAGTTTTTATCATATGTGGTGGATATGTAGGGAAGCTAAAGATTATTGGAAGTTGGTACATGAGATATTACAGAAGATTCTATCAATTAAAATTCTATTGATACCAGAACTTTTTTTTAATAAACATTGTATCAGACTCAGTTGATAAAGGGAAGATATATTTAATACTCCATATTGTGACAGCGGCGAGAATTTTATATGCCAGATACTGGAAGACATCAAGGACACCAACGAAGGGCGATCTTTGGAAAAAAAATCCTGGAAATTGCAGAGATGGACACTTTAACAGACATACTAAAAGATAGGATGTGTGAGACAGATAAGAAGAAATGGGAGCCAATGTACATCTGGATTGAAGAGAACAATTAGATAAAGTAAATATTGTATAGCAAGAAAATAGTAATGATGTACAGATATGAAATTCCTAACACACCCTGTAATTTTTACCCTTCCCCCAAACCCTCTTCCATTTCCTTAACCCTGTACCACTGTTTTTATTCTATAATAATAATAATGATGATGATGATGATGATGATGATGATGATACCAATGGTGGAACATACTGAGGTGGGCTTGGCATTTTCTTCCCATGTGCTGTGAACTGCAGTCCTCTCCACAATCCAGTTGGAAATGGAATGAAATTTGGAGTCCAACACATCAAGAGCCAGGTTGCCTAAAACTCTATAGGTATGTATGTTAATTACTGTACTAGTAATTTAGTGAACACGTGAAACTGTTGTAGAACTATGGCCTGTTTGAGGAGATAGAGAATGTGGAAGCAGGAAGGGCCAGAGGAGTCTGGTCCCTTGAAGCAGCATGTAATCCCAGCTCAGGACTGTTGGGAAAGTGAGAGAAGAGAGAGGGAAACGGGGGTTCCTGCCTGTGCTGCCTTTCATCTTCTGCTAACTCCAGATTCCAAAATAAATCCACCTCTTTAAATATTTTTCTCCCAACTCATCAGAATCTCTCCTGTTCATGTTGCTTCCTCCCTCCATTTCTCTGCCTGAACTTTAAAAAAACAAACTAGCCTTTTTAATTTTCTTTGTGCTTCCCGTGGCCTCCATTGTTGTGCTGAGCCTTTCCTTTCTGCCTCCCAGTTTTCAGTGCAAACCACCCTGTGGGTTAATATTCTCAACCAAGTCCATTTCTGATACCAGATCCTTGGCCTCTACCTCCAATTCTGCTGCTACCTTATTTTCATACACAACACAATTATAATTCAGAGTCCAATATAATACCGACTTTGTTGCAGTACTTGTTCTTGCCTCATTAGTTACACTAGTTTTAAGTTAAGGTCAATGTTAAGTTGATGTTTTGGAGAAAATGCTTCAATTATGGGTACATTTTGGTTTTTTGTTTGTTAGTTCTATGATTAATATTTTGTTTATACATGTTGAGATCAGAAAACCAAGTACTCCTTTATGTTTATGGACTGTATGTTTAAGTATATGGAAATGAAAAAGAGAGCATTTCATGTAAACATGAAAGAACCATCCTTAACACCTCTTACTATCAGGCATGTCTTCCTAATATTTAGGTGAAATCTCATTTCTCGTTTCTTTCTTGCTTCATACGTCTGATCCTATTTTTTGGAGTCCCCCAAAACAAGCTATCTTCCAAGTAACAGCTCTTCAATTTGTTCATATAACCAATCAGTCTTCTGTTCTCCAAGCTATATACACCCAGGTCCCTCAACAGTTCTCATCAGAGCTTTTTTTGGAGCACATTCCATCTTGCTAATATCTTCTTGAAATGTGGTGCCCAGAGCTGGACATTGTATTCTGGGTGACATCAAGAGTAGACCTTTGGTCTAGATGGGCGGGATAGAAATCCAATAAATAAAATAATAAAATCTAAGCAGAATAGAGTGATACTGTCATTGTCACCTTATTTCCTTATCTAACAAATAGAATTGTTAACTCTTGCAAAAATGTAGGGCAGAACAGAAATGTCGGACAGGAGAGGAGCTTTAAAAAACTAGCACCCCCTTATTATTTTTGTACTGTGCTTTCTCTTTTTCTCTTTCTCTTTCTCTCTCTCTCTCCTTATTCAGCTTATCCAAAAAGTATGACCCAAAAGCCTGCAGCCAGCTAGACTCCCAATTAATGAACATGGCAGTGAGAGGGGGGAAATCAGCCCATAACAGCAGGGCATGTAAATTTCTGAACCCAACTTGCCAGCATTTTTCAAATCATGCACCAAATGACTCTGGAGGCAACTGAGAATAACTGGTGTGCCTTGAGGGCCTCCAGAGTGATTTTAATGTATTCCATGTAGCCTATATTTAAGTTGGACTGCTGCAAAGCTACCCAGTAAATTTGGTGAAAAACTATTTAGCAATATAAAACAAATTATAAGGGTGCCTCCGAAGTAATTTTCATGTACACTACATAGCTATATTTTAAGTTACAGCACCAAAAACAAACTCTCCACGTTCAGTGGAATGTTATCTAGCTGTTTATGAGAAACCTATTGGGGTGCCCTCAGGGACCCCAAAGTGATTTTTCATATACAGCACACATCCTGTGTTTCAAGTCATATAATTCCAAATGTACTATCAAAATTTGATGAAAACCCATCCAGTCATTTTGTCATGATGTGGTAATAATAAAAAGATAGGCAAACAGAAATTTACATTTGTTTGTTTTTTGTTTGTTTATTTAATAAATAAAGATTTATTAAACTTGTTGTGATTGGGTTCTGATTTTAAGACAGGCGGTTCCTCACCCTTCAAGTAAGTCATCACAGGAGACAGTGCAACATTATACAATGGTTTAATGTCTTTTAACAGTGTAATATGAATGACAACTTCAGTGGGCCCAAAGGGACCAGCAACTATTGAGGTTTCGGGCCAGATCTTGTGTGATCCCGGCATTCCGAACGTTCCTTGAACGAGGGGCCATTCCAAACCTCTCGCGATCTGTAGGCTTTCTCATGGGATGGCTCCTCACCACGCAAATAGTCCCACAACATGGGTGTCGAGCCTAGTCACCTTCGGGATGCATTGAGCCAGTTGATTATAGGGTCTGGATGCAGCAGGGACCTTCTTCCAGGGACCTTTCCCTCTCGGGTAAACATAGACGGTCCATTCCAGAGGTTCAACCTCCCCCAACTGTATTTTGATCCCCACACCTTCCTTGCCCTTTGAATACTTCCTCTCTCAATTGTATTTTGCCTCCCCCTTATGGGGAAAGGAGAACACATAGGGCCCTTCAGCGCTTTGGGGGACTGACTTATCTTCTCTACCTCCTGCCTCCTGACTTTCCCACTCTTCTGGTCCCCAGCTCCTCTTTTCCCTCTTTATACTTTCTAACCCGCTCATGTCCTTCTCCTCCTCTGTCATTAAAAAGCTCCACTATTGGTTGCCCCTTTCCTGCCATAGGCTTCCCGCCTTCCTCTTTTCTTAACTTCCCACCTTCTCCTCCCAATGCCATGGCTTGGACCATTGAAGGTAACAGTGTAAAGACGGTGCCAAATCCTTCAACCTTAGACAAGTAAGGGGACGACTCACTTCTAGGTTCAGCCACTTGCGCTGGTTCATCCTCACACTTGTATACTGCACTGATTCATGGTAACTAGTGGTCTCGGTGGTTTATGCCCGAAATGAAACAAGCATAACACAAATCTTAAATAATGTTTGTTTGTTTGTTTGTTTAATATCCCATCCATCTAGACTGAAGTCTACTCTGGGCAGCTAACAAGAATAATAAAAAATAAAACAACAATTTAATACAATTGAAAATAGCAAATAAATTAGGTATTGACAGGAGGGAAGGCCTGCCTAAAGAGCCAGGTCTTGAGTTGGCTCTTAAAAACACCCAGCGAGGGAGCCAGACAAATTTCTGGGGAGAGATTGTTCCAGAGGCGAGGGACCACTGCCAAGAAGGCCCACTTTCTTGTTCTTTCTCTTTGGGCCTCCCTTGGCACTAGGCCCCTCAGCCGCCCATTTTGACTAAAGTGAGTGATTCGGGTAGATCTAGGTGGGAGGAGGCGTTCCGCCAGATATTGAGGTCCTAAACCGTTTAGGGCTTTATATGTCATCATTAGTACTTTGAAATCAATGCAGAAACGAACGGGCAGCCAATGCAGGGCAGCCAGAGTAGGGGAGATATGTTTTCTCACCCCAGTAAGACGTCTGGCCGCCGTGTTCTGCACCATAGACCTACTCTACTGTGACTTACTATGCTGAGCAACAGGATTTCAGCCAATACCAGAAATTGGCATCTCCATTGCCCTGACTGTTAGGTGGAAAAAGAGGATATTAATCAAAATACTTATACAAATTTGGTCTTGAACTCAGGACATCCTCCTCCTTGGCTGGTCAGTACAACAGAAGCCAAAAAAAGATAGGTCACAGATCAAAAGACAAATACAGTGGTGCCTCGCTAGACGATGTTAATCCGTTCCACGAGGATCGCTGTCTAGCGAAAACATCGTCTAGCGAAGCACGTTTTCCCATTGGAATGCATTGAAATCTCTTCAATGCGTTCCAAGGGAAAACGCAGTCGTCTTGCGAAATTTCCCATAGGGAAACCTCGTCTAGCGAGTGAGGGTCCCCATAGGAATGCACTGACAGCTGCACTGACAGCTTTTGACCACTAGTCAGCGCACTCCTATGGGGAAACCTCATCGTCTAGCGAAATTCCCCATAGGGAAACATCGTTTTGCGAAGCGCAGTAGCGCTCGCAAAAAGGCATCGTCTAGCGATTTCCTCGTCCTGCGAGACAATCGTCTAGCGAGGCACCACTGTACAAAATAAACTAGAAGAACTCCATAGTTAAGTATGTGCCACAGAAAAACATCTGGGGCCCATTGCTGTAGCTGCGGGGTGGGGAGACACATGGCTTTAAAGCAGATAAATATTAGTTTCCTAGGAAGACATATTTTTGTTAAAGGGTTGGAAATAAATGTTATTAGCCTCAGTGTGTGTTTTGACTGGCAGTGACAGGTTTCCACTGATTAACAACACTCAGTGACTTACTTGGATTCATTTCTGACGTTATATGAATGGGGCCTCTCTCCTGACAGAAAAGATAACCAGAGGAAATGTAGGGCTGCACCTAGGAGGTGGGCTGTAACGGTTACTGAATGTGTTGTGCAGTCTGTTTATACAGAAGAGAAAGTACCCCTTACCATGTTTACACTAGAACTTGGGAGCAAGATGTTCTATCAATAATGCATTTTGGTTTAATGAAAATTCACCGGACCTAGTATTTACATTATACAAACCACAACTGTGTAACTTTTCCAGTGCTATAGAAAGTAATATAAGCAGACTGCAGTGTGCAAATGATATTGAAAGACCACCGGGCCACAAAATGTGGTCATTGTTTAAACTACATCTCTGTCATTGGAAAACTCAATTTCCAATTCTTTTCTGCGCACACTGGATGTGGTATAACTAGTAGTCAGTAGTCTGGCTGCAGAGTTTTGCACCAGCTGAAGTTTCCGAACCGTCTTCAAAGGCAGCCCCACATAGAGCACGTTACAGTAATCCAAGCTTCCATCAGTAATCCAAACGGGATATAACCAAGGCATGTGTCACTGTAGCCAAATCTGACATATCAAGGAATGGGCACAGCTGGTGCACCAGCTTTAGCAGTGCAAATGCACTCCTGGCCACTGTCGAGACCTGGGCATCCAAGCTTAGAGATGAATCTAGGAGTACACCCAAGCTGCGGACCTGAGTTTTCAGGGGGAGTGTAACCCCATCCAGCACAGGTAGTATCCCTATTCCCTCATCTGCCTTCCGACTAACCAGGAGCACCTCTGTCTTGTCTGGATTAAGTTTCAGTTTGTTTCCCTCATCCAGGCCATTACTGATGCCAAGCACTGGTTTAGAGTCAAGACAGCTTCCCTGGAATTAGGTGGAAAGGAGAGATAGAGTTGGGTGTCATCCGCATACTGGTGACACCGAACCCCAAAACTGGACAACCTCTCCCAGCAGTTTCATGTAGATGTAGATTCATGGTTTTAATTGTTTTATGAATAATTTTATTGTGAGCCATCCTGAGTAGACATAGTCTAGAAGGCCGTGATAAAAATCTAATAAATAAATAAATAAAATAAATGTTAAAAAGCATGGGTGACAAAGCAGAACCCTGAGGAATGCCACAGGCCACTGACCAGGGCGTTGAGCAGGAGTCACCCAGCATCACCTTCTGGGTTCTCCCATCCAGGAAGGACTGGAGCCACTGTAAAACAGTGCCTCCAAGTCCCATCCCAGAGAGACGGCCCAGAAGGATATCATGGTCAATGGTATCGAAAGCTGCTGAGAGGTCCAGCAGAACCAACAGGGACACACTCCCCCTGTTGAGTTCTTGGCATAGGTCATCCACCAAGGCAACCAAAGCTGTCTCTGTCCCATACCCAGGCCTGAAACCAGATTGAAATGGATCTAGATAATCTGCTTCCTCCAGGAATCCCTGGAGCTGAGAAACCACCACACGCTCCAGTACCTTGCCCAGGAATGGGATGTTTGAGACTGGCCGGTAGTTATCCAGTACACTGGGATCCAGGGAGGGCTTCTTCAATAGTGGTCTTATTACTGCCTCCTTTAAGCAAGCAGGGATCCTACCCTGCTGCAAGGAGGCATTTAACACTCCCCGTACCCAATTGGCCATTTCTCCTCTGGCTGCTTTTATGAGCCAGGAAGGGCAAGGGTCCAGCACACTTGTGGTGGCATAGAGTAGTCTATTGACTAGATGGGCGGGATATAAATTCAATAAATAAATAAATAAATAAATTCACCTCTCCAAGAATCCTGTCCACATCATCAGGCTGCACCAACTGAAAAGTATCCATTAAAGTAGGACAAGCCAAAGTTACATCCTCTGGGTCTGTATCAATCACAGCATCCAAGTCAGAGCGAATCCAAGTGACTTTATCTTCAAAGTATCGTGCAAATTCCTCACCGTCGGTTGTGGAGTGGTCAATATTTTGTTCTTTAGGTGGAGTATGTACTAAGCCCCTGGCCACTTGAAACAACTCCGCTGGACGACTTTGTGCAGATGCAATGGCAGCAGCAAAGAACCTTTTCTTTGCTGCAGCCACTGCCACGGAATAGGCCTTCAAATGGGCTCTAGCCCGTGTTCGGTCGGATTCACTCATTATTTGTTATTCTTAAATATGATGTCACTGTCAATTAATGCAGAATGAATGGAAATGTGGACCAGGTTGCATGTATGGTTTTTATATACAAGATAAGTAAGTGGCAACTTAGAACTTCAAATGTTTATGGGTGGCTATAAATATAAAGAGAGAAAGTAAGGAAGAATTAAGGAGACAGAGAGAAATTAAAATCTGTTAGAATAATACCATTTTATTTTAAGTAGTACTATGAGCCCCTTTAAACCTGGCTTCCTGGGCTTAATCCTGAGAGAAGAAGATATATTCTGCTTCTGAAAATAAAAACTGGGGGTTGTCCCCCTCTTTGCATCATACTCCGTATTAGGACAAATACTAATTTATTTCACTAACCAATATCTGATCATACCATGGGTATTATCTGAAGGCCATCCACCAAACTGCCGGAACACAGAATGATCTAAACCCCTTAAATGCTTTATCAACAGTAATTTATAGTGTCCTTTTCCTTTGTATTACTAGGAAACACATGGCCTTTGGTTGGAGATGTAAACTTGCTGATAAATAGAGTAAATCAGACTTTCAATATTTACAAACAAAGGCAGACTGACATGATGCAAAAAAGTAATGAAGTTTAAAGTACTATATGATGTAATGATTCTGTGTCCACCAAAGACAGATTAAGCACTTTGTACATTAGGTAATTGCTGTGACATTGCCCAAATTTAAAAAAAAACAATAAAAACTTACAGATAAACCATGATGACCACAGGAAGTAGTTGATATGACACTTTGCTGTGATTCACTGAAATCCTACTGGGTAATTACACACATGGAAGAGGAATCATGAATGGCAACTAACTGAGAAGGTGCTGGGTGTGCGCCAGGCACATGCTGGGTGCATGACTGGTGGTACAAATCAGGCACACGACTGACATGTGACTGGCACTTCATCAATGAATGGCTGCCTTTGTGATTCCTCTTGCATGCAGATGAATATCCAGTCAGCTTCTGTTTGTTGTTGGCAGTTAAAAAATTTAGTGGAGAATGTCATATATAACGTACATGCTTTTTTATATTTATTTGCTATTTCAAGCTTTTGTAAATACGTAACGGTCTGATTTACAAATATATGTCTGAGGAAGTGGACTTGTCCATGAAAGTTCACATTAAAATATAGCAGTTAGTCTTTAAGGTGCCATATCATAGAATCATAGAAATGTGAAGTTGGAAGGGGCCTAAAAGGCCATCAAGTCCATAATGATTTTGTCTTCCTTATTGTTTATTTTTCTTTTGTTTTTGCCAAATATTTACAAATATTTGTATACTGGCACAGAATATGGTTGCACCAAACTAAATTTTTTTTGCAAATCTTGAGTGAATAAATGATAGCACAGCGAAAGGATAACTGATGAACTTCTGGCCTGTGACCATCTCTAGGGGTATGAGATAAGATTACAAATACTGACATTCAATACCAACTGCAAACTTTTATTAAATAAAATAAAATACAATTTGCCCACGCAAAACTGCTTATAGGTATTTTTGCAGCTGTGTGTTTTTTTCTCTAAAATAAAGTAAAGCTGTAGCTGGCTCATGTTTGACTCAGCCTTTCATCCTTCTGAGGTCAGTAAAATGAGTACCCAGCTCTTGGGGGCGGGAGGGGGCAATGTGTAGCCAGCATAATTAAGTTATAAATCACGCAGAGAGTGCCCTACCGCTATCTGGAAGTATAAAAGTCAAACCAACAACATATTTTAATTTCATAAAATATAAATATATATAAACATAAAATATAAATTTATAAATTTAAATGGATAATAATAGGTTTAATGGTTCAATAATAAATAAAATATATATGACTAAAATATATAAAATAATTTAAATTATATTCCTAACATTAATTTAGGTGGGAAAGGATGAAGTAGACAACAATTTTTCATATCCACACCAGATTGTTTTTTCTACAGGTCTGTGCCCAAAAGAATCCTTTTGGATCTATATCACTTCTTGCCCCAGAATGCCCAAACTGCCTAAGCCTTCAGATATGTGTTTGGAAATGTGTAGTTACTGCCCTATTGCCCTGCAATGCATGGCTGCACAAAAGGAAAACCTTGTAACCCAGTAGTACCCAAACATTTGGGCTCCCGTGAAGATATATATAAGATATATGAATAACAAACTAAAAGTGCTTAATTTTTTTTCTACTTGATTTAACCTCCTGTGCTTCACAGACTTATAACTGCTTCATAACATAGTCTTATCAGACATAGTAACAGACAAGTTGTCAGACTAACAATACAAGCAGACTCCTTACAGACCCTAACAGTCTACACAGACTTACTTCTAACAGAATAATAACTGTCATTTCTTTCTCTGTCTGTTTGGCAGTTAACCCACTTAACACCTATTAGCTGACACCAGACAGAATCTGATTGGTCACATAAGCTCCAATATGTAAATTACACAACTCAGACATTCTTGTATACACATACATACATACAGTATATCACAGAAGTGAGTACACCCCCTCACATTTCATAAATATTTTAGTATATCTTTTCATGTGACAACACTGAAGAAATGACACTTGGCTACAATGTAAAGCAGTGAGTATACAGCTTGTATAACAGTGTAAATATGCTGTCCCCTCAAAATAACGCAACACACAGCCATTTGATTTCTAAACTGCTGCCAGGGTAACTTTTTAGACATGAGTGGGAGGTGGCATTGGGGCTGCAAAAGGGAGAGGAAGTTGCCTCTTCTAATGGAATCTTTCTGCAGAAGAAGGGGATTTGGGAGTTTTGGTGGGCAGAAAGGCCGTGAACAAGTGCGGTGAATAAATGAAGAAATGGTTGTTGGTGGAGAGATCTAATTTCTTTTCCTGAACCATGACGGCCTAAGATAGAGTAAAACCACAAGGTCAACATAAGGACTGACTCAAATTGTAGTACATTAACATACTTTGGTCCAGGCTATCTACCTCTCAAACATGTTTATTGCTCACTGACATTCAAGCTGAAAGGTGATGGGCAAAAGTTAAGAAAAAAATAGGACAAAATAACATCTGCACTTGAGATCAAAATGCCACAACACTATGCAACTTCTGAAATTCTCCAGGACATCAGGCTAAGAGGGGAAAAAAAAAAAACTCAAAAGAAAGGTACAAGTACAACTATTTGGCCCAATGTTGTGGCCATGAAATCTGTGGTTAGACTCATTCAGAGGATGATTACAATAGTATTCCAGGATGAACACTTAAGAATTCCTGCTAAGATGAAGAAGCAATATTGGATCACTTCTTTTTAAAAAAGCAAGTCTGTATACAACTCCAAACTCTGTCCATTACATTAAGCAAAACTCACAGGTTCCTGAGGAGGTGGAGCATGGAAGTACAGAGAAACACAGCAATCCTTTTATGAAAAAAAAACCCTAAGATTAAAATTCAGGTTAAACACAGAAAAAATAATAATAGAGAGAACAGGGAGGCCAAATTTAAAATATAACCTTACAGCTGGGGAAAATAGAATCATTAATGCAAGACCTCTTTTCAGGTAAAATATCCCTCTGGTGGTAGATTCCTACAGACAGATCGAAAACAGATGCTAAAGAGAGCCCATAATTAAAATGGAACGCACATTCCAGTGAAGTGACTGAGGCATTCTTTGGATATTTGTAGAATCAGACTTCAAGGATTCCTGTATTTAAGACCAGCAAGCTAATCTGCATAATTGCAGAGGTGAAAGGGACTCATACAGTGTCACTCTCGAATGACTCATAATAGTTAATAATTCTCCTGTTCCAGTCCAGAACTACCTCTAATCTGTTTCTGACCAGTCTGCATAAAAAAAGGCATGCTTTTCAGGAAGATGCATAGGCCAGCTGTGTGAGCAAGAGTCTCTAGACTGAGGAGTAATGTTAAAAATGCAAAACTATGCAGTGTTTGAACTGTAGGTTATGTAGAAAAGAACTGAGGTGGAGTTCCAGAAGGATGCATTCTAAGAGACACATGAATTTTTGGCCCTTTCATGCTTCTTTCTTTCTCAAGTAGTATGCAGTTGTCGTCCTTCTAGACTTCAGCTTTAGAATGCAACACTTGGTTGCAGCTGGTCTGGTATAATCACAGTCTTAGGACATAAATTAAGGCCTTAGTGGGGCCTACTGTCTGGAGCCAGATGCTTTTGTTTAAAGAATGGTGTCATCTTTTCCTTGACTAATGTTCCCATTGATGTGAAGATCAGAAAGAGTATATACAAAAATGCTTTACTGTATCCAGAGGAAGTTGTCTGCTCCTTTACCAACCTCTCAATCCAATATGAAAATGTTTCATAACAGCCCATAAATTGCTAAGATGGTCAGAATTCATCTCTATATCAAACCATAAAATGGTTTACTGGTGTCTCTTAAAGGAACACTAAACCTGACTGGTTTCAGAAAACAAATCGCAAGGATGTCAAAAAGACACAATGTAGTAGTGATGGGAGATTTTAATTATCCTGATATATTTGGGAGGCAAATTCTGCCAAGTATGGCCCTTCCAGGAAATTCCTGGCTTGTGTGCCTGATAATTTTCTCCTGCAAAAAGTGGAGAATGAAACTAGAGGATTTGCTATCCTTGACTTGATTCTGACCAACAGAGATGATTTGGTGGGGGAAATGGCAGTAAGGGGAAGTCTAGGCAAGAGTGACCATGTCCTTCTAGAATTCTTGATAAAACTTAGAACACTACAAGATTTAAAAGAAAGAGGAGGACTAGGACTGCCGAACTGGCTATTATACTACAAGGCCTGCGCTATGGTTTGGATAAAAGAATGGATTACAAAAAAAATGTATACATATCTACTAGAGTGCGACCTAGAGGATGAGAGGGTGAAGGAGGTGATGGTCAAATGGGCACAAAACTTTGGTTGTAATATTGATATTGATGACTGGACAAAAATGTGGAAAGATAATTATAAGCTGATTAAACCAGTCAATCTTAGAGAAAACATCCTTAAAATGTTTCACAGATGGCATTTTACTCCGGTAAAATTGGCAGAAATGTCAGAAGGGATCAGCAATATTTGTTGGAAATGTAAAAAAAAATCCAGGGACTTATTATCATGTATGGTGGTCATGCGAAAAAGCCAAAAAAAAATAAAAAAAAAAAAAATTGGTTACAGGTTTGGGAAATATCACAAGAAATTGTTCAGCAAAAATTAAGTTTTAAACCTGAAATGTTATTATTGAATATAACACCAGAGATTATTGATAAAAATAAAATAAAATATAGTCTACTAAACAGCAGCCAGGTTACTCTGGGCCCAAAAATGGAAAAATGGAGAAGTACCAACGATGGAGGAGCTATTAAAGAAGCTACTGGACATTGCAGAACTAGATATGCTTTCAGAGGCAGTACAGGATCAACCGAGACACTTTGTAAAGGAAAGCTGGAAGCTGATAGAACTGGGCCCAGAAACAAACAGGAACTTAAAGGAAGAAATAGTTACGGCGAATTAGTGCTCACAAGAACCCTTTGATGATATTAGATGACCAGACGATGGCGGAATCTCTGATCCATATATGTAGCATGAATGTTTAGTTTTGTTGTTTTTATTATTTATGTTAGTTTTGTTAGGTCTTATTATTGTCGTTCTGTATGTTTTGTATGTATGAATAGTAATAAAAAAATAGAATTCTTGATTTCAAAGGAAACGAAAGCAGAGTGTAGCTGCACACTTCTGCTGGATTTTAAAAAAGCTAATTTTAATAATCTCAGAACGAGGGTGAGTAAGGTCCCATGACAGGAGATCCTAACAAGAAAAGGAGTCCAAGAAGGGTGGGAGCTTCTAAAAGAAGAAATTCTAAAGGCACAACTACAAACAATTCCAACAAGAAAAAAAGGGGGGAGGTGGCAAAAAAAGGCCAGTGTGGGTTCACAAAAAATTCAGGGAGGACCTAAAAACCAAAAAAGACATGTATAGGAATTGGAAAGAAGGCAAGGCCACCAAGGATAGGGTTGCCACATACATGGGTACCAAAAGGAGGACATAGAAAGACAAAAAAGAGGACAGAGGAGGACGTATTGAATGTTTCATTTGAATCGTTCCGGATTAAACCCGCAATCAATACAGTTTTATTACAATAACTGCCCATAAATGTCTCTTAGTGAACCGACCAAGAAACAGTCATGTTAAAAAATAAAAATAAATTCAATTGAGGCTTTTTTTCAAAATACCAAAAAACATTATTTAAACAGCCAATTGTACAATTATTACCTTATAATCTTTATTAATAACACGACATATTTCATGGAGGAGCCAACATTTCGCAGAAGATCCTCGTTAGCAATCACATATGCATAAAACTGTTTACAGGTAATATTCTTCAAATTGTACTTTGTGAGAATGGTGTCTTTTACAGAGTCTGTTCAACTAAGAGTCTGTTCCTGTCCTTTGTCCATTGAGTATTAATCAAGGAGAACACTCTTTCCACATTGCCATTGTGTCCAGGGATACAGAAGAATAATTCACAAATTTTAAGTAACTCTGAAAAGCAACTTGCATTTATTATTGGAAAAATAAACTCCACTATTCATGCAAGAGTCTTTCAAAAAACTGTTCATTCTTGTCTTGCACAAATGATTTAAGATTGCAGTATTGGTCAAACAATTGCACATCATCCACAATAATACCCTTCTCTTTCAGGTACGATATGCATGTCAAAAGGTCATCAAATGTTCTGTCTTTGATTTTACTTAAGTACATCCAACCAAAGCACTGAAATTCATCAAAAGGTTTCATCCACTTTTCTAAGTAACTAATGCATGCTTCATACACCAACCCAACATCTGCCATAAAACTATTACACTCTTCTTCTCGACCACTTTCCTTAAATCTTCTCAACATCTCCGACTTTTAGTGAAATAAATGTCTCCTTTAGTCTGCCTTTCAAAACTTCGAAGGTTGAGTGAAGAAGGCTCATAACCTCTAACATTGATGTTTCTTCCCTTTCAATGGCCGCAATATTGACTTGGAAGACAGACATCAAGGAATGCAGAAACCAAAGGTAAACTTCTGAAAAATCATTCTCAAAATTTTTTTCTATCATAGTAGGTGGTTGATTTATAGAAAGAAAATATTCTTTCAAAGCAGTAAATAGCCTCAACAGCCTCTCAACAGCTGGAAACAAACTGAGCCATCTAGTTTTAGAGTGATAGAGTAGTTGCTGATAGCTAATGTCGACATAGTCACAAAAATCTTTTAAAGTTTCTGTTCTGATAGTGTAGATAGAAAAGTAGTTGAATATCTTCAAGACAACAGTTTCAACATCAATCTGCATTAAATCTGCGCCATGTTGGATGCAGTTGTGCAGAACGTGAGCAGGACATCCAACGCCTACTAATGGCTTGCTCAAGGTTTCCTTCAAATGCGAGAACACATTTTTACCATCTCTTCTGTTAATGCCTCCAAAATTTACATTAGCATTGTCTCCAGCAAAAGCAACACATTGTGAGGACAAATCATATCTTTGGAGTGTTCTCAAAATATACTGAGATATAGTTTCTGAGGTTTCATTTGGTGTGTTGTCTAATGCGAGAATCTTAGTTTGGATTCCACCTGCCTTCCAGTCAAAGTATTGAACAATGATCGGAAATATTTTCTGAGAACCGTGATTGCTAGCATCTGTCGAGAGACCGAAACATGAAATGCCACCTAACCATTTCATCAGTTGATCAACAGTGAGGGGGCCAATTACCTGGTTTATTATTGCCTCAGTTTTTGTTTTTGCACATGTAATATTTTTAGCGATTTCCGAATCTTCAAATAATGTGTGCATCAAACCAGCTGTGCAGGTCATCGAGTTGTAAGATTGGTGATGACAAACTGTATGAAATGCCAAAGTTGCTTCAGCCGCACGCACTTTCTGCAACACCTTCGATGAGTGCTTAGGCTGAAAAAAAGATGTCAATTTGTTCGATGTCGCTGACACTTTGATTAGGTTTCTACTCTGTTTCCCCAAAAATAAGACCTAACCTGAAAATAAGCCCTAGTATGATTTTTCAGGATGCTTGTAATATAAGCCCTACCCCAAAAATAAGCCCCACTTAAGTGAAACCCCGCCGTCCACCATTGTGCAGCAACCAGAAGAAGATGACATGACTGCATTTGAATAAATGTAGATTGCTGTACATGAAAAAAATAAAACATTCCCTGAAAATAAGCCCTAATGCGTTTTTTGGAGCAAACATTAATATAAGACCCTGTCTTATTTTCAGGGAAACACGGTATGCCTCTCACTGTCAACATGGCGCTCCAAGTCAGTAGCTCCTTTGTTGGCAACGGACAAGTAACTATCGCAAATCATACACTTTGCCTCATTCTCATTGCGTCCTTCAACGAAGCATGGAAACTTGCTTTTCACAGTGTTCGAGAATTTGCATTTTCTCATTGTAGAAGCCATTTTCATAAACATGGACTGCAAAAATTACAAATTAAAAAAAATTAATTTGCATCTTTGCTACCGGAAATAACATTAACATTTTGACCATAGCGCTAGATTGCTAGAATGACTAAAGTCGACTGGTTCGCAGAGGTGCATAATCTTTGTACATTGTAACAATGTAAACATATGGTTACCGTCTCTCTGTGTGTTATCATCATGGAAGAAAAGGACCATGGCTGCCACGGCCGCCCTCCCTTCACGGCAAGGCGCCTCGTCTTCCGCGGCTCTCCTGCTTTCACTCTCAACCCCGCTTGGGGTTTCTGAACAACTTGGGGGCGTTGAGGGGTTGACAAAGGAGCCCCATCTGAGGGGCTGGCGTGGCTCTCATCTCAGGAGGAGTCTGAGGAGATGGGGTGTGGGTTCGGTTTCTGCAGGACTCCCCGCCCCCCAAATCCGGGAGAACTGTTTTCCATCACAAAGTTAACCCCTCCTTCCCCAGCCACTGGCCAACATTCAAACACACCCACACACTGAGAGCTGCTCTAGGATGCCATTGATAACTTCTTTTAACGTTGTTTTGCTTTATTCTGTTAACATTACCATTTTATTATCTGGCAGGGTCTATGAATGTTTTGACAAACTGGGATGTGGGATGTTACTAAGGAATACACAAACCTTTCCTGGGTGAATAAACCCGTTTGTTCTTACGTGCCGTCAAGTTGCCACCAACTTAAAGCGAATGAACGCTCTCCACAATGTCATGTCCTGTCCTGAACAAACCTGCTCAGCTCTTGCTAACTCAAGCCTGTGGCTTCTTTTAGGGAGTTAGCCCATGTCGTATGGGGTCTTCCTCTTTTCCTGATGCCTTCCACTTTTCCGTGCCTTATTGTCTTTTCCAGAGAATCCTGCCTTCTCATGGTGTGCCCAAACTAGGACAGCCTCAGTTTCAACAGGTTAGCCTCCAGAGAGAGTTCAGGCTTTATTTCATCTAGGACCCACTTGTTCACCTTTGTCTCCCTTCCGTCTTCATTTCTCAAGGCTAAACAGGCCCAGTTCTTTCCCTCCTTTCTCCTAAGGCTTGGTTTCCAGTCTCCTGATCCTCCTGGTTGCCCTCCTCTGAACTTGCTCCAGTTGGTTGGCATCCTTCTTCAAGTGTGTTGTCCACAACTGGACACAGGACTCAAGATGAGGCCTAACCAGTGCCGAATACAGGGGGACCAGTACCTCACAACAGCTCATAGACAGGTTGGTTACCTATGGCCTCAATGCCACTGACAATAAACCCCATTGTTCTATAGGTGTCTCCTAAAAAACACCACAATTTAAATTTTAGCGTACACACTAGATTCATGCACATTTGTGCACGTGCAGAACACGGTGCCAGGGGAGCGGGTTTTTCTGCTTCCCTGCTACCTCAGCTTTCTATATCCTCTTAAAAGAAGCTGAGTAGAAAGATTCGGCCTTCTGTTGTAGAGAGCTAAGGCAAAGGGAAGGCTTAAGGAAAGACTAGAATTTGGGAAAGTGACATTTCAAACTAAAAATCCCAGGATCCTCACGTTCTCCAGACTGTGGCAACTCGAGCTCAAAAAGTTGTTTTCCTGAGCATTAGGAAATTATTTGAGGACTAGCCAAGGAGCCTGCAGGCATCATTGTTTTGTGGGGGTGCACATGGTTTGGCTGCAGATGGTCCAGGTTTGGTCCCCAGCATTGCCGCTTAAAAGGATCAAGGAGCAGGTGCCAGCCCTCCACCAGAAAACCGAGTAGAACCAGAGCCAGCCAGAGTTAATAGGGCCAGCTTCAGATCGGAAGGAGGTCTGAGCAAAGCCTCCCAATCTGGTGATCCATCTGCTAATGCACCCATCATCTGTCAGAGGACCGTAGTAAGCTTATGTGGCTGCGATCCCAGCCCTCTGAGCAATGGGGGGGGGGGCTTCCCCTGCCTTTAATTACCCACAATGCTCCAGTGTAGCACTTGTTCAGGGGCATTGTGGGAAGTTGAAAAAGAGGACTCCGTCCATCCCCTTTTAATGCTGCAAAAATTATGGGGTCAGAATAAAAATATTAAAAGGGGCTTCTGTTCTTCATCCGGGCAGGAAGCAGGACTGCACAGAGGCGGCTGGGGCACACCATCCTTATAAGCAAAGAGAAGCAGCATTCAGTTGCCATGGAAACCCTTGCCGAAATTCATCCCCATTCAGTTTTCACACACACACACACCCCTCGACACACACACCTTCATCAGCACCAGCACAACTGCTGTGCCCAGAGAAAGCCACACAACATGAGAGATTATCCAGCGGCTGGGTTTGCCGTTCGATCTATTAGCTGCAGATGAAGGACAGATTTGCGTTCTATTCTTCTTGCTTGGCGTGTGAAAGAGAGTCACCTGACCTGAGCAACTGGTATCAGCCGACGAACAAAACAGGTGCCCTGTGACCACAGGACTTCCACCCGTAAAAAAAACAACAAACCTACGGCGTGATCTGTTTTTCCTCGGGTAAGATGAAGAGGAGGAGGAGGAGGAGGAGGAGGAGGAGGAGGAGGAGGAGGAGGAGGAAAGCCGGACATTTTAAAGGTTTTTATCTTTGCCTGCCGGACGGAGGACATTAGGTTTAAAAGGAGGACATGTCCTCCTTTTGCCGGACGTCTGGCAACCCTAACCAAGGATGAGTACAGAAAAGTGCAAGGAAATGCAGGGATGGCATTAATAGGGCAAAAGAATGAGCTGAGGTTAGCTAGAGACACTAAAAGCAATAAAAAAGCATTCTTCAGGTATGTTAGTAGCAAAAGACAAACAAAAGACATCGTGGCACAGCTCCACAATGGAGATGGAAAAATGATAACAGAGGACAAAGAAAAGGCAGAGGTGCTCAATTCCTATTTTAGTTCAGTCTTTTCCCATAAGACAGACTATGAACTTCAAAACAAATTGAAAGTGCAAGTGGGGGGCACAGGATTGCAGCTGGAGATTGATAAACAAATAGTCAAGGAATACCTTACCACCTTGAACAAGTTCAAATCTCCAAGGCTGGATGAACTGCATCCGAGAGTACTGAAGAAACTGGCTGAAGAACTCTCAGAACTGCTATCCATTATTTTCTTGAAATCACGGGAAATGGGTGAGGTGCCAGAGGATTGGAGGAGGACCAATGTTGTCCCTATCTTCAAAAAGGGCAAAAAAGAGGAACCTGGGAACTACAGGCCAGTCAGCCTGACATCAATCCCAGGCAAAATTCTGGAACAGATCTTAAAGCGGTCATTGTGCAAGCACCAAGAAAACAATGCAGTAATAACAAGAAGCCAACACAGATTTGTCAAGAACAAATCCTGCCAAACTAATTTGATCTCATTTTTTGATCAGGTCACCTGCCTGATAGACAGAGGGAATGCCGTAGATGTTGTATATCTTGACTTCAGCAAAGCTTTTGACAAAGTGCCCCATGATATCCAGATGAGCAAGCTAACTAGTTGTGGGCTGGATAGATCAAGTGTCAGGTGGATACACAATTGGCTACAGAATTGTACTCAGAGGGTAATGATTAATGGGTCCTTCTCTAACTGGGAGGAGGTAACAAGTGGGGTACCCCAAGGCTGAGTCCTGGGCCCAGTGCTCTTCAATATTTTTATTAATGACTTGGATGAGGTTGTGCAGGGAATGCTTGTCAAATTTGCAGATGATACAAAATTGGGCGGAATAGCTAATACCCTAGAAGACAAAAACAAAATTCAAAATGACCTTGATAGGATGGAGCACTGGGCTGAAAGCAACAGAATGAAATTCAACAGGGATAAGTGCAAAGTACTGCTCCTCGGAAAAAGAAACCAATTGCACAGCTACAAGATGGGGGATACCTGGCTTAGCAAAACTACGAGCGATAAGGATCTTGGAATTGTCATAGATCACAAGCTAAATATAAGCCAACAGTGTGATGTAGCTACAAAAAAGGCAAATGCTATTTTAGGCTGCATTAATAGAAGTAGAGTTTCCAAATCCCGCGAGGTGCTAGTCCCTCTCTATTCAGCACTGGTTAGGCCTCACCTTGAGTATTATGTCCAGTTCTGGATACCACACTTCAAGAAGGATGCTAACAAATTGGAATAAGTTCAGAGGAGGGCGACAAGGATTCAGGGAGTTGGAAACCAAGCCTTATGAGGAAAGGCTGAAAGAATTGGGCATGTTTACCCTTGAGAAAAGAAGGCTGAGGGGTGATATGATAGCATTTTTCAAATATTTGAAAGGCTGTCATACAGAGGAGGGGCAAGATCTGTTCTCAGTCATCCCAGAGTGCAGGACACGCAACAATGGGCTCAACTTAAAGGAAGCCAGATTTTGGTTGAATATCAGGAAAAACTTCCTAACTGTTAGAGCAGTATGACATACACTTAACATCTTGAAGTCTAAGAAGGCACGATTCGATACCAGCTGTACTATCACAAAATTTGACTTTGCAGCAGTTCAGAAGCTGTTAGGAGTTTTTAGAAGCTTCTTATCAGGTGGCATATCTGTGTGCTGGGGAAAAAAGGCTCATACAATAGCTGAGGAATTGGTAAAACATGTGCATTGAAAATTGCGAAAATTGTATTAGGTTCTGAAGCACCTAAGAAAATTCAGGAGATTCCACTATCAAATGATATGATTCGATCGCACATTCAAGATACCAGTCAGAATATTTTACTACAAGTAATACAAGATATTAAAGCCAGTCCTCTAAAAGTGAGTATTCAATTGGACAAGTCAACTGATGTTGATAATTGCAGTCAGCTATTAGTATTTGTGTGATACATAAAGGAAAAGGACATTTTGGAAGAATATTTATTTTGTGAGCAACAAGTTGATGGCAAAAGGAACTGATGTTTTCAGTCTCATTAAAGACCCTTCTTTTAAAACATCAAAAACCAATGGATGTAATAGGTTCAATTTGTACTGATGGCTGCCCCTGCAATATTAGGCAATAATTCTGGATTTTTTTGCATATATGAAGAAAGAAGGACTGCGAGTTACAATAACACATTGCATGTTGCACTGCCATGCACTTGCATCAACAACTTTGCCAAAGAAGTTAAAACAACACTTAGCTACAGCAATAAATGTAGTAAATTATATCCGAGGACAGGCACTTAATCATCGTATCTTTCATGCTTTTTTAGAAGAAATCGGTGCTGACCATCCTGTGCCTCTTTATCACAAGGGATGTATGCTAAGCAGGGTTTTTGAAATGTGTGAGAAAACTATTCAGTTTCTTACTAAATTGTAATTTAGATAAAGACTTTGAAAGAAGATATGCAATACTTCGACTGGCTTACTTAGCAGATATATTCACTCACCTGAATTAATTAATCAATGCAAGGTTTAATGCAAGAATTAATTAATCAATGCAAGGGTATGGTAAGAACATAATAACGGCTACTGAGAAAATTATTTGCTTTTATTGAAAAACTAAAAATTTGGATACATCGAACTGAAAATTGTAATTTTGCAAACTTTCCTTTGCTTGATGAAATTGTTCTGGAAAATGAAAATGAAAAAAAAATGGGGAAAAAAAATCACAATTTTACCTGAACTTATATATTTGCAAAAAGTGAGTGCATCTTTTCATGGATATTTTTCCACGGGAGATATTGGCAAAGAGCAGAGATAGATACTAGATCCATTTCTTTTTTACCTTAATTCTATAGACAACAGTAATTTAATAAAAGACTATCTTATTGAAATACGGGCCAATACACTATTCAAATGGAATTTGAAAAATTGGTCTTAGAACAATTCTGGTGTGCTCCGTTAGAGCCATTTCCACAACTGGTGAAGGCAGCATTGCAGACACTTCTACCATTTGCTATCACCTATCTGTATGAAATGGGATTTTCTTCACTTTTGCATATAAAACAAAAACCAGAAATTCCTTAAATGCAAGTGATGACATACACGTAGCTCTTTCGAAAAAAGGAACTCTGCTTTCAAAATATTATTATGAGTAAACAACAAATTAGCCACTAAAAATTGAACATTATTTTAATTTTATGTCAATACATATATATGCATCTGTTTTTCAGTAAATAAATTATTTTGCAATAAATGTAATTTTCTAACAAATAAATTGGAACACATTTTTCAAGAGGGTGTGATAATGTATTTTGAAATTCAATGGGGTGCTGACCATTAAAAAGGTTAAGAACCTCTGCTGTAGACCATCTTAATTGCTGACATTGGTGTTGTCAACATTCAGACTGCCCTTTGCTATGTAAAACTTGGCATCCTTTTTCCTGCTGGCAACACGGGCACAATATTGTGCAGCAATATCGGGTCATTTCCTGGATTTTTGAATTGTGGGTACAGAAGCACAATATTCCACTTCCATAAACTGGAGGGTTTTTTGAGCAATTGATAATATGACTCTCCCTGCCTTATAGATTGAAAGTGCTCCTGGCCTATAAACACATATATATTATGTAGAAATAATCAAGCAATGCATTTCTTGCACAGAAGCAGCATGTTCCCCACACTACCAAGATGCATTGTTTCTTGGTCCTGTTGAAAATGTATCAAATGGGTAGAGTATTTTCAGAACGTGATTTGACATTTTCATTTACTGGCACCATCATTAATGGGTGCTAGGAAACACAGTTATAACCAGCACACTCCAGATCATTAGCAATGGCACAGTCTCAGTCTTTGTGCATCAGAGGTAACCCCTGCCACCCTTCTATCTTGCCAGCTGGTATTATCAACAAACAGCCTCGGTCAACTCCCCAAAGGACTTGTGACATTGTACAACCTCATTATTGATTGTGAGCAGCTCTGTTGAGGCATCACTTCTAGATTCCAATTTCCTCGCTTTATGGAACTTGAACCAATGTGAGATAGCCTTACCTCTGGTCCTAAAAATATGTGATTTAGTGCTGTAGGAATATATGTTCCACCGTGCAGTGTTAATAATGTGATTAGCAATCTTTTCATGGATTTTTGAAATTAAATACCATCTGACTGTGGGAGGTGTGACTGTGGTCAGAATTCCAGAGTGCTGAGGGAAAGATTTAAATTTCTCCATTCTCAAATCATGACATTGGTAAACTCCACACTATGGAGCAATTAGCATTAGGAAACAGCTTCTCACTGGTGTCAGTTGGAGGTTTCTTTCCACCTAATTCCAATTGCTATGTATGACAGGGATGGGATTTTTACTGAGAACACAGCTGGGGAAGCAAATCTTGAACCTCTTCACTCTGTGTATGGCAGTACCAGGCACAATAATTTCTCCTTCTCTTCACACCAGATATTTAATTTTTAAAAAACCCACAAAATCACTACTCACATTTTTAATATAACATGTTAGTTATGGATTAAAGTGTCATGGCCACAATGCCAAGTGTTTTTCATCTACAAAGTACCACACAGCCATGATTTTGTTTGCTGCTCACATGAAGGAAAGCGCCGAAATAGACACATATATGGCCGAAATATACAGATGGCTTGTAATTGTGTCTATTTACCTCTGGTAGAAAATGAGTTGATGTTTAGAAAACAGAAGAAATGTAAACTACAGGCATCTATGTTCTTTTGGCTCCTCATATGTTATAGTCTGGGGCTTTAAACTAAGCATGTGTCCCTTGTTTCCTACAAATACTTTATTTGATGTGATAAATTAAAATGTTTATTCAGAACTTACACAGAGGGTACATTAACAGATTCTCTTACCTTATGATAATGTCTGTATCTTCTGTCAGGCTTTGCTTACAGGAAGATGAAAGACAAGCATTTAGAGGAAGTTATTTGTCATTTCAAGCTGTATTTTGCTAACCAGAGCTCCAATGGAAGCTATAAATGACCCAGCAACTTAGTGAATATGGCTTTTATGGCACTCAGTGGAGGTCTCATTTTTAAACTGCCCAAGTATGGGAGACACAACGGCACTATGGGGAGGTTTCTCTTGGATTCTCAAACAGCTTGCTATAAGCATGGATGACTACAAGGAAATGCAAAGACGATTAGTGAGGCTACCTGTAGCCAACTCCATCAGTAAAAGATAGCTAGATTCAATGTGGACTTGTGGCTCATTTAAAAGTGAGCAGCAACAGGGCCAGTGGTGTATCTGTTCCAAATTCTGGATGCCATAATGGAAAGGGAATCCACAATCCATTTGTCTGGTGGAGGGAGAACCCAAAGAGGAACCTCAAAAAGGGTTTCAGATAGGTTTCTGGAGGATAAATGATTCTTTAGTTTCTCTGTCCTCAGGACATTTAGTTCTGTAAAATAAAGGCAGCACCTTCACCCCTATCTCAACAGGAAGTCCCTTATAGAACTGGTCAATGCATTTTTAATCTTGAAAACAGACTATTGCAACACTCTCTATGTGGGGCTGCCCTTGAAGGGAATTCAGAAGCTGCAGCAGGTGCAGAATGCTGCTGCCAGGCTGGTCTATGGAACATCTGTTTATGACCATATAACCCCTATCCTGGCCCATCTGCATTGGCTGCCTGTTTGGCTCCAGGCTACGTTCAAGGTGCTCACGTTAACTTCTGAAGCTTTTAATGGTTTAGGACCTTGTTACCTGGCTGAGCGTCTCTCCTTCAAAACATCTATCCATCCCACCCGCACCTCTCATATTGGGAGGCTCCAAGTGGAAAGCGGTCACTCCAGAACTTCCTGCCACCAGAGGTGCAATTTGCCCCATCTCTCCTGGAGGCAACTGAAGACCTAATTGCTTTCCCAAGCCTTTCAATAGTTTGCACCTAATCAAGTAATTGTATGTGTCCCTTCTGCTGCCAGCCTGCCATTAATTTTCCCTTTTTTTTTTCCTTATGTGATTCCTGTGGTTATGTCTGGAACCCCTTTTTTCACTGTTGATTTATTGTTTTTATTGTTGTTGTTTATGACAGTGTTGTTCTTCTGTTAGCCACCCAGATAGCCCAGCTACTAGTTGGGCGGGATAGAAATGTAAATAAATACATAAAGCCCATGATCTATTTGTGAAATAAAGTTGCTAGCAATGAACAGGTTTGCTGGGAAAAGTCAGAACCCCAACAGCTGCATTTTGGGCCAAACATAGCTACCAGGCTGCCTCATAGAGAGTACATTGCAGCAATCTCATCTATAACTGACTAGATCATGCATGACCAGGGTATGTTTTTCACAGAAAAATTAAGCTGGAATATAAACTGACATCAGTAAACAAGAATCCTGGGTACAATCCTGCTACTCAGGCATTCAAGAAGGGGGCTAGATGCAGAAGTACCTCCAAACTACCAACCTACTGCTTAATTTATGTACTGATTTTTGGAAGAGTGAAGTGTGATGACATCACATATGCAACAAAAGAACACAGCAATTGCATAAAACTGTGCAATTGCTGCAGGAAATAGCTTTCAACCACAGTTTGGCTGTTTTCAACCATGGCAATATAACCTTCTTTATTTGGACAGCAAAGCTAACAGAAATACAAGTTCACACAAACAGAACCTCAAATGTGGAATGCAATACTCACTGTTCCTGATGAGTAATAACAATATTGTAATTACCTTAAAAGTATTCACAGCTATTTCTGTAATGCTATCTGCTACCAACACTGCATATCCCATCCATCATTTTAACATGTACAAAATGCATGAACAGATCAAAAAATGTGCAGTAAGTGTCACTAGTTTAACCCTGAGAACCCCAAATGATTGTCCCAAAATGGAAATACAGTACCTGAGAATGTACCTCATTCTTTTTTAAGCAGATTTTTGGTCTGTTGATAGCCTGCTTTCACTTATAAGCCATCTATCCTTGGATGGAATGTTAGGCTTTTAGTACTGAAGTATTACTTCTCTAAAAGGAGATCCCTCCTGTATTGTTTAATACTATTCACTAATCGGTCCCACTGCTGTATTACAATCCTAGAATGAGTCAATAATCACAACCCAGACCCTTCCACTAAACACCCAAAGTGTTGTTTTGCACCATTTATATAAATAATTGAAAGCTCCCAGAAGCATGTGTGTTCATGGTTAGAGCCTGTTTTGAGCTCTCATCTTCTAAGAAAAGAGTTAAGACAGGAGTCAACTGCATTGAGCATTCTTGCACCTCTAGGGGAGGATCAACTGTTTATACAATGTGGCATTAAAAAGCAAAGTACTGTGAAGTTAAACACATACCAAGCAGAACATCAATATAGTTCTAGAAACTAATCTTTTCCCTTTGCATTTTCTGTGCAGGTTTCCACCTGCATGCAGACGTTGCGGGGACATATTTCTGATAGGGAGTATTACTAACTTACTGTAAGGCATATTTATTATGGAACCTTCTAGTGTTGTGCTTTTGGACGAAGCTTGAAATCCAGAAAAATGCCACAAAAGCAAAGTACCATGCAGGTAGCCTTGGAAATCTTGGTTGATCATTGCAGTGTGACGGCCTTGTGCCTGCAAGAAGGCTGGAGAACCCAACAAGAAAAGAGCAACAGAATGCAACCTGGGCTTTGCTGATTTCTGCAAAATCAGGAATGAAGGAGGATGGGAAAATGGAAGATCTTTTCAAGCCATGATCTTCCATCTAATCTTGGTTTTTCAAATTATCATCTTCTGTCTAAGGCAACATGAAGCACCAGTACCATGGAATGGGAACAACTTTCAAAAGCTATTTCAGGACCAACTCATGGCTGAAGAACAGGTTCAGCTTTCTTTCCCACTTGCCAATACTGCACCTTAAATCTCTCACTTTGCTGTGTAAAGATAGAGAGGTCTTTTATGCATCACCAAGGAGACTAAAAAGAGACGTCTGCATGTAGTCCACACATGCTAATTTACATGTATAGATTCACATTTAAGAATAATTATTGCAATTTAAACAGACTATTTTATGAAATGTAATATAGACTATGTTACTAAACAGACTATTTTACAGTGTATTTCCACAGCTTGGAAAACTGACTTCTGTGGACCACCAGAATCCAAAAAAGGTTGAAGATTCTGGGAGTTGAACTCTTAGGAAGTAACATCCCAAAGCTCTGCATTTTGCCACAGTGGAACGACTGCAACCCCTCTCATAATTCTAGAAGCAAAAGGGGTCATCCACTGGAATGAATGGGAGATTCAGGGCAGATAAAACTACTTCTTCACACAACTCAGAGTTAAATTATGGAATTGGTTACTATGTGATGCAGTGCAGGGATCTGAATCTTGCAGCCTCCTACTCTCAGGAAGCAGCTGAGAAAAATATCCTTTTTCTTCTTGTATTGAGATTTCTCTGTACCAGATTATTTTTCCATCAAGAAATTTCAGAGAGGTTTTCTGGGAGAAGCACCAAGATGCACAGGTTTATTCCAATTGCTTTGTGGGTCAGTATTTTTTCTCTGCAGGGTTCATTGGAAAAGGGAGAAGAAATTCCAAGCTTTATAGTATTCTTATGATTTCTGTTCACAGTAGCATTCTTCCTCCATAGGATTCACCAGAAAAGGTGCTAAGCCATGCCGAATTTGGCAGCTTCCTACACAGAACAGGCAAGAAATAGAAAAAGGGAAGAGGAGCAAGGTCAGGGGCTTATTTTTGTGAGAAGTCAGAAAATCTGACCAATGCAGGGGGGATCTTGACAGGGCAGAACTTGGAAATTCACCAAGAATTTGAAATGTTTAAAGTACCTGTCACATCCCTAATGCAGTGATAGCAACACCTTTGGACACTTTCAACTGGAGATTGGACAAATTGATGGAGGATAAGGCTTTCAATAGTCACAGTCAAACACAATATACTTCTGAATATAACTTGATAAGCAGGAGGGTGCGATTAATACCATCTGCAGGACTGGGACAGGCTGATACACATTTTTCCTGTTGACCAAATGACACAAAAACCAATGCAGATCAGTCTGGACTCCCTCCCGTATCCATAATTATTTCTTCTGCCACCAGGGCCTCTACCTTTTTGACATCAGATCCACTCCCATCTTTTCAAATCATGCAGTTCCTTGAACTGATGCAGAAAAATGTTTGCGGGTGTGGTGGTTGGGGCTATGGTGCAGCACCAGGGAGGCAATTTCTTTTGCTTTTTAAAGACTTGGTGCCAGCACTATTGCACTAGGGCACCTAGACACCAAAGGGAGGGAGGGACAGGGAGAGGAGGAAGAGAGAAGAAAATTACCACTCCGTCTTTGTTTGCAGTATATTAAGCTTATTAAGGTACTTCTCCTGTAGCTGTGCCTCTTGCAAATCAAGAGGGCTACAGGAGAGCTTCAAACAAAGCTGTTTGCTTCCTCTGCTCTCCTTGTGTGGCCAGTTCAGACTCAGGGAAACCTGACTTCCCATGTGTGACTTCACAGTGAGTCAATTCATATTTTCCCCACTGTGCACTTGCACCCTGCTATCCAGGTACTGTCTACAGACAGAAAAATTCACAGCTCTCATTCACCCTTTTTCTGGTCCATTTCCAGTCACACCTAGAAATGGACTGAACAGGACTTCAGATCATGAACTGTCATCTGTAATGTAGAACACATATTTACAGATGTCACAAGAGACCCAATTCTGCAGACTGATGTTTTGCTAGCACACCAGTTCTTTCTGACCCCAACTGTGTTGTGGATTCCTTCAGAATCCCTCCTATGTTTCCTCTGTTGAAAGAGGATCAGTGGCCATGTTGCCTCTTGTGGTAGCTTGGTCAGTATGAAGAACAGAAAGGACAAAAGAGAGACATGTTATTTCACAAAGACATGGCTGTAGGCTCAGTACAACTGAGTACAGGGTACTTGTTGTAGACTCAAGCTAATTTTAAAAATTTAAACTTGTAAAACTTTTCCCTAAATAAATACACCTGAAGGAGTTGTAATTTGTCACGTTGTTTCCACATCTAATCCTTAGAATGTCTGGCAGATGGATTTGTTTTCAGCTCCACTGAAAGACTTAGGAACAGCAGAGTGAAAACAGATTTTTTTTTCCAATTGTCTTATGGTTCAGGAAGGCAGTAACACGAAGCCCAGCAACATTTCAAAACATAAGAAGCCAAAGAACATCACAGTGCTTTTTATAAACATGGGCAGCTCTGGTTACCAGGAAGTGCTCTGATGGCCAGAAGTGTGAAAAATAGTACTCATATTTATGTTCTCATGTAAAAAGTAGTACTGTATAAAGTAAGCAGGGAGGGAGTGTCTTTCCTCTTGAGCTGGGACTGTAACAGACTTTCATTGAGAGGATCAGACTATTGAGACCTCAGTAAGTAATTACTTTCTAAAAGGAGATTTTCGAACTTGCCTGGAAGGTATTCACTTGGGGTTGAGGTTGCTTGCCTCTAGTTCCAGATCACTGAAGGATATAAACCACCTAATATCCCATTGCTCTGCGGTACTCTGTTCTTACGTTCGGACAAAGTTCAGCTGATTTAAAGGGTCCCATTCTAAGTAAACTATTTATTTTCTACAATAGCCCCTTTCCCCTAAAATAAATTAATTAATAGTTTCCATTGGCAAATAAAATATAATGCAAGCAAAAGCATTCATTTAACAAAAACAATTCAATTATATATGCATAAAACACATAGAAACATATACCATGAAAGCATATTCCATGAAAAGCAACATCAAATCTGACGGCACCAACATAATTAAAAGCAGCTTAAAACTGAGGTGGCAAAGGCTTTGTACAAAGGCCATTCTTTACAAAATGGTGTTCACCACACGGCAGAAGGCCAGCAGACAGGGCCAAGATGATCCTCCATTGGAATTTTGCAGTAACAGCAAGAAACTACTTTCTGATAGTGAAACAGTCTATTAACATGTTTTAAAATTATGTAGGAATAGTTTACATTTATAGCATGCAAACTATTGCAGACTCTCTTTTATTAGGATTCTAACACATGTTCGTATAAAATGTCCTGTTTTTGTGTGTGTTACATACTGTCCAGTTGCTTCTAACTTATAACAACACTGATAAGGTCTTCAATGGATTGAGATGTTGAAATTATTTCACCAGTAATGCCCCGCCATGATCTGAGCCTAAGTCTCCTGAGTCCTAGTCCGATACTCTATCCACTGTGGCATGACGGCTCTCGTTAACAGATTCTCTACTCCTAAAATGGTCTCACTGGTGCTATGTGCTGATGCTCCATATGAAGTGTTGTATCTAGTGATATTGCTGGCACTGGACTACAGTTGTTTCAAGACCAACTGGGTTGCTTATTACATTTTTTACATAATGGTGAGATACAAATGTACCACATCAATTTTTACTGTCTCTTCAGAAAGCACCTTTTGATGCTGAACCACTGCTTAGATATATAGGGCAGGCCCTACCATTAGGCAAAGTTAAGCACCCTCCTCAGGCAGCTGATGCTTGGAGGCATCAGTGTCAGCCTCCCAAAATATTCCTGGGGAGGTAAAACATTGACAGAGTCTCCTCTGCCCCTTCTAAAATTTCCTGCTCTTTACTACCCCACTACCAATTTTGGAGAAAGATTGTACTATCAGTCCTTGTTGCTCTTCTTTGTGAGATAGAGAGACACAATATTGTTCTTTGTCTCAGGCAGCAACATATCTTGGGAATTTTGTACAAGGTTAGATTTCATAGATTCACATTGATATATTACTTGCTTAGTATTTATTTATTTATTTATTTATTTATTTATTTATTTATTTATTTATTTATTTATTTATTCAGTTTGTATCCCACTCCCATTAGTATCACAGCACTACTCTGGGCAAGTTACAACATGTAAAATCGAAAACAAAAATAAAAATAGAGACATTAAAACCAACAGCAATAACCCTAAAAAAAAACCAGATGGCACCATAAATGCCAACTCAAGTCAAAAATCTAAATTTCTTAATGGACAGAAGCATGTTTTGAATATTCACAAAGTGTTCGTGCAACATAGAGTAGAGACATAATTAATAAAAGATTAGTAAGCTGACTCCTGTGGTGTAGTGGATAGAGTAACTGACTAGGAGTCAGGAGTCTTGAGTTCAAATCCCTGCTCAGTCACAGAAACTAACTGAGGGCATGGAACTGGTAAAACCACTCCTTAAATATCTCACTTACCTTGAAAGCCCTATTAGGGTCATTATAAGTTGGTTCCTGTTTGATGGCACATAACAACAGATTCCTATACTTATGATTTTTCCTGCCCTCAGCTTAGGTTTTGGAAGAATGTGTTTAGACTGACTAGGCAAGGTTGATGTTTCTGTTCCTTTTTTTTCCTATTTGTATTGCCTGTTGTGTATTTGTATCACAATTCAATTCAGTTCAAAACAACTTGCTGCAGTCTTGTTTTTATATTGTCTTTTCAACCAAAATAAATAATATTCATTTTTAAGTGATCCAACTTGCATCTTTCTTTATGCATAACTTGAATCTGCAAGATCTGATTAGTGCTGTTAATGACAGGATATTTCAGAGGTCTCAGATGTGTAACAATAATAATTAAGTGCCATAAAATTGGCGACCCTGGGCTGCATTTAGAGTGCCACCTTCTTGAAAAGGATCACTCTTATCAAGTACAAGTACAGGCTAAAGTCTTGTTGCTTAGTGTAGTAAGTTACCACCAGACTAGGCCCATTTGAATCAATGGAACATATGCAGTTGTTGACTTACCAAATCTCCACAGATTCAATAGGCCTATAAAGTAAAGGTAAAGGTTCCCCTTGACATTTTTAGTCCAGTCGTGTCCGACTCTAGGGGGCGGTGCTCATCTCGTTTTCAAGCCGTAGAGCCAGCGTTTGTCCGAAGACAGTTTCCGTTGTCACGTGGCCAGCGCGACTTTCATGGAACGCCGTTTTACCTTCCCACCGAGGTGGTACCTATTTATCTACTCGCATTTACATGCTTTCGAACTGCTAGGTTGGCGAGGAGCTGGGACAAAGATACGGGAGCTCACTCCGTCGCGTGGATTCGATCTTACGACTGCTGGTCTTCTGACCCTGCAACACAGAGGCTTCTGCGGTTTAACCCGCAGCCTATACCAGCTGCAATTCACCACAAGAAACAGGATTTGAGTCCAAGCAATTTAGTATTTGCTATTTATTTATTTTATTTATTTGTATTATTTATATTATGCCTTTCTCCCCAAAGTTAAACCACAGCAACTCACAATAGATAAAACAACAGATTTAAAAACACCATATAAATATTATATTTTAAAAACAATTAAACATATATTAAGATTAAAAGAATCGAGCTTAAAAACAATTCAAAAACATTAAAAACCAGTAAATTAAAAACCAGCATTGCTGATATAATTTACTGCTTAGAAGCCTGCCTGAACAGAAAGGTCTTTACCTGGGGCAGAAGGGCAAGAGGAAGGGGGTCAGCCTGGCTTCTCAAGGCAATGCATTCCAAAGAATGGGAGCAGCCACTGAGAAGGCCCTCTCTCATGTCCCCACCAAATGAGCTTGGAAAGGTGGTGCAACTAAGAGAAGAGCCTCCCCAGAATATCTTAAAAAATGAGAAGACTCATATGTGGTGATATGATCCTTCATATAGCCTGGAACCAAGCCATATTTAAATTGATTGAAAAAGATTAGTCTTTACAAACAAGTAACCATGGGCAACTTTCTTATGTTCAAGAGGCTATGGAATTGAACTGTGACTTGCCATGAGGCTACACTCTTCAAACTAGCTATTGTGGTGTGGCTCTGAAGAACATGATTTGTGGACTTCAGCCATTCATAGCCAACAAGCTGAAAATGTTGTTTGATATATCACTATTACACAGCCAAAATGGGCAAAGTGTAACTCTCACCATTCTTCACCATTTGATATGCTGCCTCGGGCTAATGAGAGCTGCAGTTCAACAGTATCTGGAGGGCCTCACTTTGTCCATGCACTAAAACATTATAAAATATACTTCGTGTTTTGTCTTGTTAATATCAGAGACCGAAAGTGCAGCCCAAATTCCAGCTTTTGATTTCATGTGTCAGTCCTGCCCCATCCCCGCCATGCACTTTACATGTTATGTTGTTGATATTTTTCTCACACTTAGCCACTTTGGGCATTGAAACCATTGTTGTGTATAATTGTTATAAGGGAGGAAATCTTTTTCCTCCCACAATAATATATAACAAAAACTAAACAGGTGCTAGTTTCTCAATAGTTTTACCAAATTGTCCAGGAGGATTGGCCCACTGTCTAGATTTCTTAATTTCTGTTTTGTCAGTAGTTTATGGAAACTGTGCTCATTTTAAAAGACAACAGGTGTTAAAACAATGAGTAGCTGCCTCTTTTGCATCTGTGCCACAAAAGCTGCTTTGGTGTTTACAAGAAATAGGATTATTAAAAACATCCTGCCGCTAGAACATACGGACTCATAACTGCTATTCTTTTCCCTTTTTTCTCACACTGGAGGGTTTATTTATAGCCTGTAAATAAAAGCATACCTGTTCTGAAGAAGGAGGAAGCCATATTCATTTCCGAGTGGAAGTAAGGCCAACAATAAATTTTTTTAAAAAATCTAAAGGGAAGGCCTCCTCTTGTCATCTGAGTTTTCAGTTTTTTAGTTTGCTCAAACTAGATTGAGAGTATAATCAATCTATTTAGTATATAATCATATCTCAACCAGGCACTTTTGGAATGTTAGGCTCCGGTCCTGTTCACATGTACCTGGGAATAAGCTCTAATTAAACCAGTAAGAAATACTTTGAAGGAAACACACAGGATGGCACTGTTAAATTGATACTTATAAAATCAATCAAAATCAATTGTATTAGGTTGATATAGACTGGAACCTTGGTCCTTTCCCCCTATAAATCCGGAACCATTCACTCACCTCTTCCATACCCATTAGTCAGGTAGTCTGAAAAAGGAAAAAGACCCAACTCAAAGAACACACCCATTCCTATGTTTAGAGAACATTATGCAAAGAGGATGAGGGCAGAAAATAACTAAATCAAACAAATAAATGGATTTCTTGGAAGCAAAACACAATGCAAAAACTAGTGGGATTTACTTCCAAATAAATGTGCCTGAATCCTAAATAGAGATGGGCACGAATTAATTTTGCCCAGGGTGATGAAATTCATTGGTGTGACATCATAAGTGTTGTGCGTTCCCTCCCCGCCCCGCCCCCCAACTCACAAACCTCATCACGCTGCCTGGGTTGTCCTCCATTGCTGACTGCCCAGTCTGGGAAGGAGCTTGGGCTTCCCTTCCCCACCTCCTCCAGTAGCCGACCACTCAACAGCTGTGCAGGGGAGAATTTCTATCCTGCCTGCCAGAGGAGGTGGAGAAGGGAACCCCAAGCTCCTTCCTGGACTGGACTGGGCAGCAGGCAAAGAAGGATGCCCCAGGTGGTGTGTGGAGGCTTGTGAGTGGGGCAGGTAGCCAGGGGTGGGGAGAGGGAACACATGGCACCCGTGGTGCCCACCAACAACTTTTATCACCCCGGGCCAAATTAATTTGTGCCCATCTCTAACCCTAAACCATCTATGGCAAGTAAGTCTTACTCCCAACTAAAACCCACACAAATAAATATGAAGGCTACCTGCTTTGACTCATCCTGTTATGTTTTCCCTTGCAGGTGAAGATTTACTTCAGAGTAAACTTGCATCCTTCAGAGGTGTTGGGTGGGAGGAGGCAGAGGAAAGGCCACTGTCCAGGCATGCTTACCTGCATGTAGGTCCCATTGCAACGTGCAGAAGGAGGCTGACTGGGAAAGATGAAAAAAACAAAAATAATGTTGCAAGTGGCAGGTGGTGCAAACTTTTTTTTCCCAACTGGGAAGTAAGCAAATGTTTGAATGAGATCTGTGCACATATATTGTATGTGATGTATAGCTGTATATATTCCTGCTTTCTTGGATGATCTGAAAGTGTTGCCAGGACACAGATGAAATTGACAAAGCTAGTTAATTTCATGAGAGAGTGACAATGGAAAACTTCCTGCCTTTTTTCTTTTTTGTTTCAGAACTAGTGCCTCCTTCTCTTAGCTCCAGGAGGGAAGGGGGAAATAAATTAATAAGAAGAAAAATGGCTTTTGGAGGGTATTGGAAAAATGATGTTGCTTGTTGTGATCAGACTACTGTGTTTCCCTGAAAATAAGACAGGGTCTTATATTAATTTTTGCTCCAAAAAACGCATTAGGGCTTATTTTCAGGGGATGTTTTTTTTTTCATGTACAACCATCTACATTTATTCAAATACAGTCATATCATCTTCTTCTGGTTGCTGAACAACGGTGGAGGGCGGGGTTTCACTTAACTGGGGCTTATTTTGGGGGTAGGGCTTATATTACGAGCATCCTGAAAAATCATACTAGGGCTTATTTTCAGGTTAGGTCTTATTTTTGGGGAGACAGGGTATCTGCTACATACAGTCTGCTGTGATGGAGTGAACACCTTTGTTCCCCGCTCCCTGCTCTTTCCCAGAGAGGCAGCCTACATTAGTGCTTAAGAGTATCATATATGTGTAGTCCAGGACATAGAAGCTTTAACTGCCAGCAGGTAAACATGCATCCTCGGGTTATCTCTAAAAAAGATTGGAAAAAATCTCCCATCATTCAGTATTAGCAGAGTAAGACATCGTCCTGTTTCCGGATCAACAATAATGAAGCCAGTAAGTGGTAATCTTTTAATCCTAAGAGTACTTTTTATTTTACCTACCTACCTACCTACCTACCTACCTACCTACCTGCCTGCCTGCCTGCCTGCCTGTCTACTGGGACATACGCATAGACAAGAAGTGGCCATTTTCCTATATGCCTCCTTTGCTTGCACACTTGGAGCACAGTATCTGGGCAGGGAAGTAAAAACAAAATACAATACAAAACAAGGGGTGTGGTTATATTATGAAAATGAATCAAGAGAGGGATCAGGGGTTTTGAAATCGATTTAAAGTCACGTGGTAGTCATGTAGTTTTTGGGTTGGTGTGTGTGTCCTCTTGGTAAAACTTTTAATCCATTTTATACTGTGTTGTATATCAGTTGAGGGAGCTACATGGGCTTTTAGAATCATTGCATTTGATGTGCCTGCCTACCCTGATGCTGGCTGCCTCTCACAGGCATTACCTGCTGCTGTGGTGGTGTTATTTTTAATCTTGTTTCTGCTTGCAATCTGACATAGCACTAGAAAGATAGGAAAAAAATTAAAACAGATTGGATTGCAAGCTTTCACTGAAACCTGACATGCACTCATGGAGGGAGAAAGGGAGGGAGATGGGGGGGGAGGAGAGGGAGCAAGGAAACTGGCAGTGCCACTCACTAGTGTGCCTTCCCTCTCACCAGCCCTGGCTGCTGGTTCCTTCACTCCCTCTCCCTGTTTCTTGGCAGGCAAAAGAACACTTCTCTTAATGACTTTTCTTAGAAGCACATTTTTAAAATGGGATCAGTATCACCAGTTTCAGTTATCTGCAGTTTACTGCAGCCGTATATACAACGTGCAAGGGAGTGGGCTTTGTGGCCTTTGTAATGGCCCCTTGTGGCCTTTGCCCCACCTCCTTGTATGTTATATATAAAGTCTGGTACTATTCATGGTTTCAGGCATTCGTGGTACATTCTGGAATGTATCTTCTGCACATACTGTAGTCATAATGTGAAAATATCTTCTACAGCCTATAGAACTATAGAATAAGTTCACTGCCCAACCATACATTATGTTTTTTCAGATTTCCAAGCAGGTGTAGGATGTATATTAAAACACGGATTATGCAAGAACAACCTTTTGATTTGATCTATTTGATTTGAAAAATCTGGTGGGAAACTGAGGTTGTCCTACTTTGGGTATAATATAATATAAAAAGATTCTCTGGAAAAGATAATAATCCTGGGAAAGATTGGAGGCTGCAGGAAAAGAGGAGCTGAGCAAGGCTGTTGAAGACAGCCTTGTTTTTTCAGATTTCCAAGCAGGTGTAGGATGTATATTAAAACACGGATTATGCAAGAACAACCTTTTGATTTGATCTATTTGATTTGAAAAATCTGGTGGGAAAACATTAACCTATTTTGTATAGTAAACAGTCATTTTAAAAAGCATTAAATCTGTCAAATTGCAGGTTGCAGAAAATACTAAGGACTGCACATGTTCACTGTTTACTTTCTAATTTCCTGATATTTACTTTTTACTATACTATAGAAGTGACCTCTAACCATCTAACTGATTAAACTTTGACATTGTTCTGGGGTTGATTTATTGTGAATATTTACAGTGACTCTTCCAAATGTGAAGCCAAATAGTTTTTGAACCTTGTGCTAATAAATTATGTTGTTAATAGCAGAGGTCTAGGTTCAGTATTTCTTTCTTTCCTCAAACATCTGGTATATGTTAACTAAAATCTGCACTGAATGTAAGATCTATGCCATTGTCCCTTTTGGGGTGGTACTCTATATAAACATACAGATTTTTTTTAAAGGACACTTTTAAAAAAGCCATACAATTTTAATGGAAATATTTCCTAAGGCAGTATACAAAATTATATGTAATTTGACATGGATGTGTATGTTTTTTAAGCAATTGTACCAAAGATATAAGAAAAAGACATGTGCTGTTTTTCTTTGTAGGAAAACTAGTGGCAAGTAGAAAAAATATTTAATGTCCAGTCTCCTTCAAGTGATTCTTAATTCAATTTTAGGTCACAACAACCAGCAGAAAACCTCTATCTCTGTCCACAAAACAGTAGTTTATAGATTCATTACAAGACAAAATGAATTTGACATGTAATAGATTATAAGTCAAGGTTATTGCCTCAAGGCTGTTGGGTATGTGAAATCAAAGCCGGGCTAGATTCAGGTGAAGGAGAAGTGAAAATTGCTGAAAGAAACAACAATAATGTAAAATATGCAGATAACACCATCTTACAGGCAGAAATCAGTAATGACCTGAAATGACTTTTAGTGAAAATGAGAGAAGAAAGTGCCAAAGCAGGACTGCAGCTGAACATTAAGAAGACCAAATCATGACTACAGAAGAACTATACAACTTTTTGACAATGAAGAAACTGAAATAGTTGGAGGTTTAGTATAACTTGGTTCAATCATCAATCTACATGGAGACTGTAGCCAAGGCATCTGAAGACTGACACTTGGAAAGGTAGCAATGAAGGACCTAGAAAAGATAATCAATTTTAAGTATGTGTCACTGGAGACTAAGACCAATATCACCCACACTCTTGTATATCCAATCGCCATGTATGCGTGTGAAAGCTGGACAGTGAAGAAACCTGACAGGAAAAAGACTGATTCGTCTGAAATGTGCTGCTGGAGCAGAGGTTTGCGGATATCCTGTACTACCAGAAAAATGAATAAATGTGTCCCAGATCAAATCAAACCTGAACTACCTCTGGAGACGAGCATGTGGAAACTGAGGTTGTCCTACTATGGGTACAATATAACAAGATTCTCTGGAAAAGATAATAATACTGGGAAAGATTGGAGGCTGCAGGAAAAGAGGAGCTGAGCAAGGCTGTTGAAGACAGGACACTTTGGATGTTACTCATTCTTGGGTTTGCCATAGGTTGAGGGTGACTTGACAGCACTTAACAACAGCCACAGATGTGAGTGGTAATGCAGCCTAATGCAGTCATTATATAAAAGATACAGTTCCATTTTGAGTGCTTAAAAGAACTCTAATCATGCAGTCCTAGATATGTCTACTCAACAGTAATCCCACTATGTCTATGATTTATAGATATGCTGCGTAAGATTGCATTTCAGTATCAAAGCCTGCCTCCCTCCACACAAAATAACCCCAAAATATGTATTTTATTTTAAAAAATAAATGTTTTTAAAATTTGGAGAAAAGACAGCCTACACAGCTAATAAAAGAATAAACTATACATAGGGGTATGAATTTATGTCTGAGAAAATCTGTATTGGCTTGCATGCTTAAGTAATTGAAATCCTATGAACAAGTTTCCTGCAAGTAAGCCTTGCTGAACCTTCTATAGAGTGCCGAACTTTAAATGAATGTGAACCTGAAAGCTTTCATTATTAAATTGACCTTATAATGCAGGGTGGTAAGATGACAATGACTGTTTGGAAACAGGTGCTGGTCTTCTTTGTATCAAGATGTTGGTCCTCTTGTGTTTCATATTAGACACTACATTGGAGTAGTGTAAATCTGTCATGGAAGATATGAGTTAAATAATGGCCTGGTATTAAGTCTGATACTGTATTAGTCTAAATATCAGACTAATAAGGACAAAAATAATATGTGTAAAAGAAGAAATGGCATCATTAAAATGGAGATAGAAGGGTCACATGAGACAAACAGAGGAGTGATAGAAGGAAGAACTACATCAATGGCAAGTTAGCAACCTGGGATCGGCACCGGTATAGGGAGATTGCAAACTCTACGGATGGATGATTTTAAAAGACCACTAGCATTAGAATAGCGCAAAACAGAAATGTGTGGGAATCAAAAGGGGAAGGTCTGCAGCCTTCCGTTTGCAAGACCTGAACAGGACCGGTAAGGCCAGGACCTTTCAGAGGTTACCGGTTTATAAGATCACCATCAGATCTTAAGGATTCAAGAGTGTGCCACGGCTGCACCTTTAGGACCCCGTCCGTCGCCAGCTTTTCCGTGCAAAAACACAAAGCAGGCTTTGGGAGACCGTGGCGTCGAGCCACCGCCCGCGGCCCTTTAGGCAGGGATCATGGCGGCGGCGGCGGAAACCGGCAACCGGGAGCGGCTCAGAAGCTTCCTTAGCAACCGCCCGGGGGAGAAGGGGAGGAGATGGCAAAGAGGCGGGCTTGGCCGCGACCGGGCGTCCCGTTGCTAAGGGGCGCCGCTGGGGAGGCGCCTCAAACCGCCATTGCCCGGGGAACGGCTGGGAGGTTTGCAGGCTGATCCGGAGCTGCGGGAGAGGGACGGTTGGGGCGGAGAGAGCGAGAGCCAGAAGACCCTGACGGCCTCCGTTGCCGTTAAGGGCTGCCGCCGGCTGACTCGGATCGGCCGGTGGCTTTTAGAGGAGCAGCGGCGCGGCGGCGGCGGCGGCGGCGCGGGTGGAGGGGGTGGGGGGCGGGCGGGCAGGTGGTTTTCTTTTCTTTGTCTCTCGCTCCGTTTTCCGAGGCACCCTCTTGGTCGTCCTCCCGAAAACAGGACCTGGAAATGGAAAGCTAGATACAGGAGAGACACCCAAAAGAAGTCATGTCCCATGTGTAAGTAAGAACAAAACACCACCAGTGGATTTGTAGGTGCTGCTGTCCCGGGTATGCTTACCCAGAACTGAAGCCTTACCGAGACATATTCTGGGCACATGTGCAGATGATGGTTATAGCTTTGAAACCCAGAAAGGCATTCTTTTCTCTTGAAGTTCATGGAAAGGTGGCCATAGGTCTCTCCAAAGCCTGCCTGTTTGCTCATATGCCCTATTTTTAGTGGACAAACATTGATACAGGGGAAAAACATACGGAAATCAGTAGACTTAACTGTGCAACTTTAGTTTTACAGGGTTCATAGGTTATCAGTCCATTAGTTTGTGGTGAAACTTCATTGTCCAAGCTACAAATAGAAAACAGGTGGCAACTTTTATAAGGCAATAAAATGTGAGAGACCCAACTGATATACTTGTCAAATAAGTTTATCTGAAATATGCTCTTATTCCATTCATAATTATTGCTGGAAGAGACAAATGGCCAAATGACCCAGAAGCCTGTGACATTTTTTGCAATCTACTTGGGTTTAACTTAGCTGATTGCCTTTTGTAAAAGAAACATTAGTTATAGGCTGTTTTAATTTTCCTCTATAGACCTTAGTTTTGAAATGGATAATTTTAAAATAAATGTATTTAATTTTACCTTTAAGAGATGTATAGCCAGCAATCCTATGTACACTTCAGGAATACAGTAGTGGTTATATAATGTCTCGTATTTTATTTCTGGAACTAAAGTATTCTTCCTTCCCTTCCAATTAGCATGTACAATAAAATATGGGCAGAAGCCCAAGAATCCCTCAACAGTCTGTTGCAGAAGGAAGTTGAAGAGAAGTCCCAAAAGCCACTGAAAGATCGCCTGGTAGTGTTTCAGATGCTAGCTACTTTCTACATCAAATATGTGCAAATATTTCGCAATTTGGAAGCTGCTTATGATCAGATTGTTCATCCACAAAAACGTTTAATTATTCGGCAAGTGCTGGATGGAGTAATGGGCCATATTTTGGAACTGAAGAATGAAATGGTGGAGTTGGAGTATTCAGAGTATCATTACTTTGATGACATTTTACAGGATCTTAAGCTGTCCCCCGTATGTATATTTCTAGTATTTTTTTACACTATAGAGGTGCTCCTGAGAGAATAAGCAGCTGGTTGTTTATTTAAACAGTGACTCCGGGTGATCTCAGTAAAATATCCAGTTCTTCTCAGTTACAAAATTGTATTGGACAATACCAGTGTTCCATATTGTTGCAGTACTTACTGATGTGATATAAAACTTGGTTCCCCTTCTAGTTTCCAAAGTAAAGTTTATTAAATTTTCACCATAGAGTTGATGAGATCTGCAGCAGTGCTCCTCTGTTGTGTTGAATGGTGGTTTTCAGTGCTAGAAGTTTAGGTGTAGTGTTACTCCAGATTTTTGTGTTTCTGTGCTATGAGATATTGCATACATACATCACCATCTAGAGAATCTTCATAATTATCAGGAGAGGTGCAAGCTCCTCCCAACTTTTAACTTGGTTGGCCAGCAGTTAAAATGCTAGCCTATTCTTACTCATTAACATGAGTATGGATGGAGTATGCTATAGTAGAAAGAGTGATGTCTTGTCTCTTTGAAATTCTTGCACTTTGTGTTTCAGATGTTTCATTCACGTCTTTTCCCTTATTGTGCAGGCAGTAGTAGACTCCAATTTTCATGTCACTTTTATATTTTTGCCTGAATTATATTAATCCAGATGCTCTCAGTGGGATGACCATGCTGATTCTCCTGTATTTCAGTGCAGGAATATGTATTTTTGACATACACTACAACTCCATCTTCCTTTCTGTTCTTTTTCTTTTGCTGTATTCCAGTCATGGGAGTCATTTCACCAAGTTTCAGTTATCCCTATCAAGCTGTATTCATCCTCCTTAAGTAAAAAAAATCTGTTCTTATTTCCTTCCCATACTCCTGGCATTCATATATAGACAACAGAGTATGTGTCATGTGTGGCCTGGTTTCCTTCCTACATTGTTATAAGACTATTATTGGACTCCATTAGAGCTACTTACTCTATGCTTCCTATTGTGCATAAGCCTTTATCTGTGTTTACCTCTGAGTTTGCGTCTCCCTACCCTTTCCAATTCAGTTTAAAGCTTTCCTGCTGAAGTTCTTCATGCTGCAGCCAAAAATTCTTCCCAGTCCTTGTGAGGTACAACCCATCATTTTGCTAGCAGTCCGTCTTCCTAGAAGATGGTCCCCAAGTCCAAATTCCTCATGTGGGCTCCACCTTCACAGCCAGTCATTCATCTGGATTATTTTCCTTTCCCTTTCTATTCCGCTTGTGAGTACTTGTAGGATGGTCGAGAAGACTGTCTGGGCCCCAAAGTCCTTAAGTTTCCTTCCTTCAAAGTCTGATGTGTAGTTCCTCTTGACTATGACATTTGTTCCCAAGTGGATGAGAAGAAAGGATATGCATCCATGAGTTTTTTGAGCAGTGGACATCTCTATTCCATCCTCTAGGCCAAGGGTCTCCAAACTTTTCAGTATGAGGGCCACATCATATATTTTACACATTTTCAAGGGCCGAAGGAGGGAAGGGGGGCCCATGTGATCCCCCACCCCTACTGTCTTTGCAAAGACAGCGGGGGGGGGGGAGAGATCACTTGGGTCCCTCTTCCCTCCTCTTCCTATGCCAGACTGAATTAAAAGGCAAGGCAGGCTGGATGTGGCCCGCGGGTTGTAGTTTGGAGACCCCTGCTCTAGGCAGACAGCACACCTGATGGGTTCACAGATCTTCCCAGCATATTTCAGTTTCAGTCTCACAAGTAAGAAGTCTCCTACTACAACTGTTCTTCTCTACTTCTTTTTGTAAGGTGTAGGTTCAGTAACTCTGTGAGTTTCACACACACACTCATGTCCTCTTGCAGGGCCTCATATATGTCTTTCACTGCATGCTGTCTGCCAGACTCCTCTTCAAGAATCTGAAAGTGGTTCTGCAGTTCCACTGGTGATGAGTGTCTTCTTTCTTCTTTTGCTGCTGCGACTCTTTTCCATGGTGCTTCCCGTACTATGTTCTTTTCTCATCATTCTCCTCCTATGCTTAGTCTTGCTGTTCTTCCACCTCCAGTAGTTCTCTTGGTTGCTGCTGCTCAAGAGTTCTGTCTATGAGTTATGCTGCTGGTTGCAGCTGCTTGGTTGCTGCTGCTCAAGAGTTCTTCATGTTATAACCTCAGGCATGATCACTCGCTGCTCACTTCTCACTTTTTCCTTCAACAGTGTAGCCAGTTTTCACTTGTTGCATGTGTACACTGTGTTCTCAGGCATGAGAGAAACATTGTACACACTCTGCAGGTGACCACCACAAAAGTGTCTCCTCCCTCTATAACCCCTGTTACCTTTTGGCTTTTTTCTGTTTCTCTATGAGTGCCCTTTGCTTTGTCTTCTGTGTCTTGAAGGATGTTGGGGAAGTCCACTAATATATAACTATTTGCAGAAACCAAAAGTTTTGTTTTCCTCAGTAGTCATCTTAAGTCGTTGCTGCTTTCTGCCAGTAATATATTGTCATCATTATTATTGATGTTTGTTCCCTCAATTTTCATCATTCCTTCATCTGAGTCTGATTTTCATGACACGTCCTGCATATAGATTTAACAGATAGTGAAATAAAATATATCTTTCTCTGGCACCATTGCCAATTAGAAACCATTCTATTTCTGTATAATCTGGGTGAACAATTGTTCTTGTCCAGAGTATAGGTTACATAGGAGACCATCAAGTGTTACAGCAAACCCATTTCTTTTAGAACAATCCATGACTTTTCATGATGCTGACAGTCAGAGGATTTGCTGTACACTGTAAATCACAAACTGCTGTTCTTGTGAAATTCTTTAGTACACTCCAGTAGCCAATGTAAACACATAGGCTTGCTTGCTTTATTTATTTGTTTGTTTGTTTGTTTTTCAAAATATAATATAATATTGAAGTTAAAATAATAGAAATTAAAAGAGGTTTTTGGGTTTTATTTTTAAATGAAAGGTTCAGCAACCCTTATTAAACATCTGTTTCTTTGTAGTTCCCAAAAGCTTGCCTGAAGAGAAAGATTTTTTCCTCCTAGCCAAAGAACATTCATCTGCATTTAGTCCATTAATGATATCAGATATTGTTCAGAACCCAAACAGCCTCCCTGGAGTTAGATGGAAAAGAAAGAGAGTGAGAGTTGGGGTTTTTTTTTTTTTGTTTTTTGTTTTTTGCATATCGGTGGCACTAAACCCTCATACTTTTGACAATTTCTCCTAGCAGTTTCACATATATGTTAATAAGTTTGAGGGACAGGACTGAAGGCAGTGGCACTGGTAAGATATTTCAGATATCTGGGAAACCCTGTTATGATTACATAGGTCAGAATCAACATCATAGGATATAATTCACACCTTTTTGCAAACTTTTCACTCTTAATAAACTGTAAGTCATCTCCCACATCCAGAAATATACATATCCATGTTTTTAGCAACACTAACCCTTGGAGACTTTGTCTATAGGCAAGTAATAAAGCATATTGTTTTGCAGCAGAAAAGTGGATTAGTAAGTTTCTGGGCACTATATTGAGTATTGTTAAAGATATTTGTATACTACCTTTCTTGGAAATTAAATTAAATTACCACTTGAGTATTTCTAGATGGAATTCAAGGCTCTCAAAGGACCAGAGATTTCCAAAGATTAAATATGCTAAAACAATTGCTGAGTAAACTGTAATAGTACAAGACCTGTTTTGAGTGTTAGTTACATATTTCTTCTTGAAATATGTCTTGAACACTTTTTGCAAGTGTGATGACATAAGGTATTAAAGGAATGACCAGCATGATTTATCAGTTTTTTTTTTAATTCAACAGGAGAACATTGAAATCCCTATACCAAGATATTTTATTAAAGAAAAGCTAAAGGTGTTGAAAGAGAGAGAGAGAATCCTAGCTCAGATAATGTTTGATGCTGGAATGCATGATGATGAACCTGTAAGTATAATCAGTTCAGGGATACCTCTGCAAATTGCAACACCCAAGTAAATGCTATGATCTGGCACTTGTGGTCCTATTCCATGGCTAGCACCTACATTGCTACAGAAGCTGGTAGCCCCAAACAGAGAGGAAATCTTGGGATTTCCAAGTACCAATGTTACATTTTTTATGCTTTCTGAGTTAACAATATCAGAGCAGAATTATTACATGATTAAGGAGAACATTATATTTATTGTAATTATAGCACTTATATAGTAGGTGTTTGTAAGGTACTACACTCAATATGCCAGCAAGTTTGGAAAACTCAGCAGTGGCCAGAGGATTGGAAAAGATCAGTCTACATCCCAATCCCAAAGAAGGGCAGTGCCAAAGAATGCTCCAATTACCGTACAATTGCACTCATTTCACACACTAGCAAGGTTATGCTCAAAATCCTACAAGGCAGGCTTCAGCAGTATGTAGACCGAGAACTCCCAGAAGTACAAGCTGGATTTTGAAGGGGCAGAGGAACTAGAGACCATATTGCTAACATGCACTGGATTATGGAGAAAGCCAAAAAGATCCAGAAAAAACATCTGCTTCTGCTTCATTGACTATGCAAAAGCCTTTGACTGTGTGGACCACAGCAAACTATGGCAAGTTCTTAAAGAAATGGGAGTGCCTGATTACCTTATCTATCTCCTGAGAAATCTATATGTGGGACAGGAGGCAACAGTTAGAACTGGATATGGAACAACTGATTGGTTCAAAATTGGGAAAGGAGTACGACAAGGCTGTATATTGTCTCCCTGCTTATTTAACATATATGCAGAATACATCATGCGAAAGGCTGGACTGGAGGAATCCCAAGCCGGAATTAAGATTGCCGGAAGAAATATCAACAACCTCAGATATGCAGATGATACCACTCTGATGGCAGAAAGTGAGGAGGAATTAAAGAACCTCTTAATGAGGGTGAAAGTGGAGAGCGCCAAAAAATCGTCTGAAGCTCAACATCAAAAAAACTAAGATCATGGCCACTGGTCCCATCACCTCCTGGCAAATAGAAGGGGAAGATATTGAGGCAGTGACAGATTTTACTTTCTTGGGCTCCATGATCACTGCAGATGGTGACAGCAGCCACGAAATTAAAAGACGCCTGCTTCTTGAGAGGAAAGCGATGAGAAACCTAGACAGCATTTTAAAAAGCAGAGACATCACCTTGCCGACAAAGGTCTGCATAGTCAAAGCTATGGTTTTTTCCAGTAGTGATGTATGGAAGTGAGAGCTGGACCATAAAGAAAGCTGACCGCCGAAGAATTGATGCTTTTGAATTGTGGTGCTGGAGGAGACTCTTGAGAGTCCCCTGGACTGCAAGGAGATCAAACCTATCCATTCTGAAGGAAATCAACCCTGAGTGCTCACTGGAAGGACAGATCCTGAAGCTGAGGCTCCAATACTTTGGCCATCTCATGAGAAGAGAAATCTCCCTGGAAAAGACCCTGATGTTGGGAAAGAGTGAAGGCAAGAGGAGAAGGGGACGACAGAGGACGAGATGGTTGGACAGTGTCATCGAAGCTACCAACATGAATTTGACCAAACTCCAGGAGGCAGGTACTAAAAATGATTAGGCAAAAGGTTAAGACTGCTGTTGTAATTGAGCCTTCTCAAGAGTAAGGCACCAACATTTTAAAATCCTAGGAAAAACTAAGGTTTTAATCAATCCTTTGCATATTGGCTTGGGAATAAGATCCAGTGAATACTATGGGAGAGCTTAATTGTTTATTCCTTGATTCTGATTCATATCCCATCCATCTCTCAGAACTGGGACATGACTCTAAAGGTGGTGTGTCCAAGGGAAAGGCCTCTCCTGAAGATCTCAGGGTCAGATGACATATTAAGGGATATGAGCATTGCACATTATCAGCACATTTTTCCTTCAAGCACAGGTTTTCTCAGAAATGTGCACCTCAGAAAATCTGCGAAGTAAGGCTGTGTTTACCTTCCAGTGATCATTATAAAACAAAGGACTGCTACCTGAAGATATGAATTTGAGGAAAATCACTGTTCCATAGCAAAGATACATTTCATCACTTGAAGGAGGAGTGAATTCTTGTTAATCATATGCTCTGTCTGACCCTCTGAGCTGGGTAAAACTCATATGGCGGAATGTAAGAGCATGTAGTACTTCAGATAATTTAAAATTATTATAAGTAATAACCAATATTTTGAATTATGCCAGGAAACAGTTCACTAGCCAGTCAAACTGTTGTTTTGAATCAGCTGATATATCCAAAACACATTAGGAAAGCACCCCAGTGTACAGCACATTACAGTAATATGAACAGGTTTACATTCTCTCTTTTTTAAAATCAAAACATCCTAGGTCTTTGATATTTGACAAAGTTCCCCTGGATGACACTGCTGATAGAAGGGACAGAGAAGAATAATTTTCTGCTCAGCCTCCATTACTTCATAATCTCCTTTAAATGGGTTCTCGCTCATGTTCAGTCATATTTGCTCCAAGTTTCTGGTGTAAGCATCATCCTAGTTGCTTACATATTTCATTACTGCCAGCTATCTAAAAGGGCAGGGGTCTAGTTTGGCTGTTCTACCTGGAAGCTTGAAATACTCTGGAGCAATTGTGTCTACCTCCTGGACCATTTCTCCTTTCAAAAGATTGATAAGAGCTTTCCACATAACCCCTTCTCTAGGCAAGTAGTAATTATTAAAATTATTTTAAAAATTCCCTAAGAGCCATCAGGAATTGAGCAGCCTCCTGGAGCTGACAATCATTAGAACAATGAAGAGTTCTACTCCAAGATCACCGTCGTCCCATCCAACACAAAAGATCAGTACCCACCACCCTGATAAGACCATAACCATGGGAAACCATTTGGATTTCTATTACATTCTCCTCCTCCCTGTATTGATATACATGTCTGTTTGCTGGGGTTGTACTCCATACAGTTCTCAAAAGCTTATGTCAAATAAAACTTATTAAATCATGCTGCTTATATATTGCCCCACAACACATAAAGCACTCTCTGGGAGGTTTAAAATTTAATTATGCAGGCTACACATTGTCCCCCCCCCCCCCCCCCCCGCATGCTGGGTACTCAATTTACTGTTGTCAGAAGGATGGAAGGTTGAGTGAACCTCAAGGGATTGAACCCAGGCCGTGAGCAGAGTTCTGGCTGCAATACTACTACAGTATTTAACCACTCTGCCACAAAGGCTCATATTATTAGTGTTTGAACTGCTGGAAGAGTCTCTGTTGGATAGAGAGAGAAGTAATTGCTCTCCCCTGACTGAGCTCATAAGCATTGTAATAACTGCTGTGATCTCAGAGCCTGACTGAGATTCCAGTAAGGCCTTGATCTCAGCAGAAGAAGCAGTCTGTCCTGCCCTCAGTGGTTCTGTGATACATAACTTGTTATGATAATGTATGTATGCATTTATTTTCATGTTTGTGCTGCTTTTCTCCCAATGAAGGGACTCAAGGTGGCTTACAAATTGTTAAAGAAGCCCAGACTAAAACAATAAATTACTGCATTAAAACAATAAAACATATAATAGGATTAAAACAATTAGTTAGAGCAGTTAAAATACATTCAAACACACATAAAGTAATAATGATGTGCAGCACTCAAAAGCAAAATTCTTCACTGCCCAATTATTGCTAAAAGCCTGTCTAAAAAGGATGGCCTTTACCTGTTGCTCCAACCTAGCTTTCTGGGGGAGAGCACTTCACAACCTGGGAGCAGACCCAGAGAAGGGATCCAAGTTCCCACAAGATGTGCCTGTGTACTTACCATGCTAATACAAAACAAGAAACCCAAATGCATATATTTGTATATGTATCGTATAATACAGGTAGTATAGTATAAGAAACACAGTTCTTCAATATCATGCTGTTCATTTTGACAAGATAATTAAAAGTGTGCTTAAAACAGATAAAATAGTTCCAATAAGTGAAAGGTTTCTAGCTCTCTACAAAATACTGCATTGCTATTTTTTCTTTTGTGAAATCAAAAAAGGGTTAGTAAGAACATTGCAAAGAATGTTCTATTGTCCATAATTATTCAAAAATTTTGTTTTTATCAATTACTACTTAGATTTTTAAATTCTGCTGTATGTACAATTGTCTCATGAGAAACATTTTAACAATGTTTACACTTTAGGAATATCATTTATTTAACTTATTAAATAAGCAAATGCAAAAATGTACCTGACAGCCTTGAGACTCCCTGTTTTAGAAACAGCTCTGTCGTAAATTGTAACCAGAGTCAAAATACCTCCTTCCTTTCTTCTATCACATCGTTGGGAGCTATTTGGCAGCTAGTTGTAATGTCAGTAGTGTCTGATGTCCATTCAAAGGACTCTGGTGTCCCTGGAAAGCTTCCCATGGTTCTGGCACCTAGGATGCTACCATAACAGAATTCCAACAGGGAGAGAGAGTTAGAAGCATTGTGATTGGGAGCACTACATCTTTTATTGATTGACTGATATCAGGGGAATACAGAGAGTTCCTCCACACCAAGATCACTAGCATGCTATCTACCAGAATTGTTGAATTTCAAATGTGCTTCCTCAAAGAATCGGAGATGGTGAACAGTTGATACTTGGAATTCCCCAGGGGCGAGGGGGGAGTGTCAAAGCAGCTAATGGAAGGTGCTGCGATCAGCCTATATGCTTCATGTTGTGTTAGGTCTAGAAGACATTCAAAATAATGCGTTATTTTATATTTCAATTATATTTGCAGAAAAAACATGCAAAGGTCATGCTTTTAGAAGAAGCTGTCAGAGCAATTCAGATAGCTGAGCGGGCCCGCCAGGGCCGACTGAGGGCAACCTTCATGAAGCAAATCTATCTTGAAGAAAAGAGAGAGCGACTAGCCAGACTTCATGGTACAAGAGGCCCAGATCTGGAAACTGCTGCAGTGAACATTCAAAGGGCAAGTTACTTATTACCATTAGAACTATATAGCTGCTAAACTGATCCAAATGACTGTGAATAACATATATAACATATTCAGTGTTTAATTATTAATGGGCAACCCTCCAGATCCTTGCCTTGGTTTGTAATTGGCTCTGTCTTAATGAGTTTCGAAGATAACTCTGAGAGTTCACCAGATACCTGTCATTACTAGTCAAGACCACCTCCCACTCTATGAATATGGTGAGGAAGAAACAGGTGTGAAACTTCAGTGTGGGCATTGATTGATGCCAATGTCCTAGGTAGTTTCTTCTGGCTCATTGGCATGAGATGGGAATCATTTGATACTATATTCTCTAGGTACCCTAGTGACAATGCACAGTACAAGACTGAGGCATATGTTGCTTTGTGGCATCCCAGAAACTACATTCCCGACACTGCATGAATAACTTTGAGAAGTGGACGTCTGCTACTGGAAAGCCACCAGGGAGGTCTTGAGCTGAGTTTAGCCTATATAAGAAGCTGACACTGTGCCCAGATCTCCCAATTAAGAGTGCTATAATGAATTTAAATGAGCTTGATCAAATGATGTCAATTAGTCATAATAAAGACATGTTTCTTTACCTTAGAGACCAATTGTGGATTGCCAATGATATTCTAACTCGGTACCATTCTTAAGCAAATAAATGCACTGGGTGTTTTGAAAGCATGCAGTAGTTTTTGCATAGAATGTGTAAGATTTATAAAAGTTAAAGGAAGGTGGTGTGAGTCATCAGGGTTCATATCTTTAAACATTTGTAATCAATGAATTAGGAATATTGTAAATTAAGTCGAGTTTTGTTGTTGTTTAGTCATTAAGTCGTGTCCGACTCTTCGTGACCCCATGGACCAGAGCACGCCAGGCCCTCCTGTCTTCCACTGCCTCCCGGAGTTGGGTCAAATTCATGTTGGTAGCTTCGATGACATAAGTCGAGTTACCTTTGATTTTTAGTGAAAATAGGACATGATAATAAATAGAGAAAGCTTGCCAGTATAATAGGCTAGAATCCTATCTGTATTCTCATATAGTTTGCATTACTTTCCAAGGCTAAATGTAGCTAAATGACAGGGTGCTGGAGCATGTCTCAGTCAGGTGCTTGGTCACATACCCATTTGCACAACATATTCCCTAGCATATCATCATTTAGCTGCAGTTAACTGCAGCAAGTTGCGCAGTTCAGTTATGGAATTCTATAAGATTCAAACCTTTAGGTGGGAAAGAACAAAGATATTGCATTTCAGAAGTGTGTGCCTTCTCCGCCTTTGGGAAAATTTGCTAAGTTCTAGGTAGAATCTTGAGAATCTTCCTAGCTTTCACTTGAAGAAGAAAACCCCCCACCAAACTTCAGAATTTTAGAAAATCTCTGATGATGTTTTATATTGGAACACATATTATATGGATTATATGAATTCATGTCTTTCAATACGAGGTTTCAGTGCAGATTTGTAGGAATGTGAAAATAATTTTGAATCATAGAATAATTGAGTTGGAAGGGCCATTGAGTCCAACCCCCTGCTTCATGCAGGAATCCAGGTCAAAGCTGACAGATGGTTATCCAATTGTCTCTTGAATGCCTCCAGAGTTGAAGTGCTCACCAACTCCTGGGGTATTTGGTTCCATTATCGTACTGCTCAAACGGAATGTTTTTCCTGTTATTCAACCGAAATCTGGCTTCCTGTAGCTTGAGCCCATTGTTACATGTCCTGCATTCTGGGATGATTGAAAACAGATTCTGCCCCTCCTCTGTATGACTACCTTTCAAATATTTGAAAAGTGCTATCATATCCCCCCCCCCCACACACACACACACACTCTTCTTTTCTCAAGATGAAACATGCTGAGTTCTTTCTGTCTTTCCTCATAGGGCTTGAGTCTTTCCTTAGAGGGTTTGGGTCGTTCCTCATAGGGCTTTTGGATGAAGGGTTAAGATGTTTTGGAACGTATGTGTTTATTATTTCTTCCAATTTTAAATATCTTATGTCTAAAGATCTTTCCCTTACTATTTTCCTTTCTATTTCAAAATGTAAGTTTTCTTTGAGAAAAAAGAAAGATATTTAAGTTATTTCTTCATAGAGTATGAATATATTAAGTATTTTACATAGTTATATGAAAGGAAAGATGGAAATATGTGGATTAAAATATGAATGGGGAAAATATAATTGTATTTTTCAATTGTATTCTAATTAGCATATAATTTAATTATTTTTTATGTTTAACTTACTATTTTTTTTAACTCTGTTTTTTTTAATATTGTGAGATGCCCTGGGTCTCCTTACCAGGAGAATGGTGGTATATAAAAGAAAGAAAGAAAGAAAAATAGAAATTTAAAATGAATTAACAGATTGAATAGTTCTAAATTATTCTATACTGTACAGCAGTGGTCCCCAACCTTTTTGAAACTGTGCGCAGGGGGGCAGGGGCACCCACCGTGCTTGCGGGTGGGCGTGGCACGTTCACTCGTGGCCATGACACATTCGCGGATGGGCGTGGCACGCTCACGGATGGGCGTGGTGTGCTCGTGTGCATGTGCGGATGGGCATGGTGGGTGAGTGGGGCGTGCACTCGTGCATGTGTGCGAGCATGCCACGCTCACCCGCAAACGCGTCATGCCCACCCGCAAACGCGCCCGCTCACCCGCGCGAGTGCACCACGCCCACTGTGCGTGCAGGGCCCCCCCGGGAGATCTGTCTACGTGGCCTGGTCCTGCGAAGCCCACGGACCGGCACTGGGCACGGACCGGGAGTTGAGGACCCCTGCTGTACAGGGATGTTTGAAGCCACCCCCAAAATCACAGATTTTTTTTTTTACTTTCTCCATTTGTTTTTCCCTTTAACACTGTAGAGGAAGTTGTAAAAAGAGCAAGTAATCTTATTAGATTTGTATTTAAAATTCAGTTTTGGCGTGGACATTCCCAGTGGAAGAGAACTTTGCAACTTAGAGAAGAAGAAATGATATTTCTAGGGATGGTGAGTCTTTACTTAATTTTTTCACTGTTCTGAATAATAGATAAATAAATAATTTCACATTTTGAGAAAATAAAATTAAAATGTTCCAAAACTGTGTATTGCAGATGTTACCCGTTAACAAGAACAATGTCTACATCAGAATGTACATTTCAGTCCTTTTAGTTTGGCATAAGATATTGCATACCTGTAACAAATGTGAAACAAAATAAATGGAGACAAAGGCCCAAATCCTGTTGCTTAGCATAGTAAGTCAAAGTAAGAGTCAGCCCATTTGAATCAATGGAATTTGCAGAGGAGTTGGCTCACTAAATCCGCATTGATTGAATAGGCCTTCTGTAGTGCATTTTGCTTTGCTAAGCAGCAGGATTTTGGCCAAAGAATGGTAAGGTAGGGAGGGGATAGATCTAAAAGTAGTGTCCTGTTATAACCAACAAATCTGAACTGATTGCTGTCACAGGGATTTTTAAAAAAAATTAGGCCAAGAACTATGTAAAATTAGATCAAGGTCTGCAAGTTGTGAATGCCATAGTTTGAGAAGAATATGAAAATGTAAAATATGTCCAGAAGAGGATATCAAACATGGTGAAGGGCCTGAAGATGGACTCCTAATGAGGAAAAGTTGAAGTTTGGGTATGTGTATCATGAAGAAGAGACTTTTAAGAAGTGATGGTGGTCTTCAAATATTTGAAAGGCTGATACACTTGGTTTTTGTGACTCCAAAGACCCAAATAGTAGAGGAGTTTTGACTAAACAATAGGAAGCACTTTCTAATGGTATGACTTGTTCAGCAGAGAGTGAATATTATAGAAAGTAATCAGCGGCTTCCTGTAGCTTGAGCCAATGATGTTATTAGAAATATTGTTTTAGTAATCATCACTCTAATGTTTGGATTTTCCTTTTACCCAGTTACACTGGTGTAACACAAACACTGTAACATTTTCAGCAAATTGCTCCAAGTTAAAGCATTTTCTTAGACATTATCATGTGCATACTGAGTCATGTCAACTGTTAATGTTTCAAGCTGGTAATCTGTTAATATCTAAATATGTGAACTGGTAATGTCATATGTTTTTTCCTCTTACTGTTAAGAGTAACTGTAGGCAGTTATGGGATGCTCATCCACATTGCAGCAATGTTTTGTGGTTGATGTTACTCGAAAATATTATAAGAACATAATATAAAATATGATATATTTCTGGAGAAAATGCTTGTGTTCTTGTTTACTTTCCTAAGTGAAGCTTTTAGTATTTGCATATACATTTGTACAGTTGGACCACATTTTGTGACTCCGTTTATTTTACATTTCTCCTTACTTTGTTTTCTGTCTGGAGATTATCAGCTTCACTCCTGTCCATATTTTGGCAGCAAAATATTGACAGTTATACAAGGTCCTTTCTGAATTTGATCCAAATCTTAGCTGAATTAAAAGCTGCTCAGCAACCTTTTCAATCTATGCTGATCGTTGGCTCCACTGATTGCATAAATATTGCATATTGTATGGAAGCAAACTTTACTCTGTAATTTTCCCCAGCACTGTATAACTATATTAAACCTTACGCGTATTTTCCTAGCCCCAGCTTCCATCCAGAACACACTACTGTTGACAGCCAACCTCTCAGATACAACTGCTTCTGTTCAGATTCAGAAGGCAGAGATTCAAAACTCACAAATTTACAGTAGGCCATTTAAAAACCACAGTACCAATGCATGGGATAAAAAAAGGAAGACATTGGCAGGTCAAGACCTATCAATAACCAGGAACAGGGCAAACCAGAAAAAGAGAATGACAGAACACCTTTGGTGGTCTCCAAGCTGAGACCATTCACAGGTATCATCATTGAGCTATAGCCAATTCTGGACAATTATTACATTTCTCTCCCATACTGCAGACACTTACGAGGAAATATGACACAGATACAGAAACAGGGCCAAAGAACCTGCTACAAACCCACATATGTTCCTGAAGCACCATTACTGGTCCCAATAGTACCACCCAGAACATCCGGGGTTCATTTACTTTTTCATCTTCTAATCTGATATATACCGTCCTCTGTCAGCAGTGTCCCTTGTGTTCTTTCATAGGGCAGAAAGACAATTTCTCTGCAATAAATGGACTCAAATTTGACACAAGACACAATTGCAACAAACAAGAGTCAATGTTAGAATATTTCCGGGGCTTTTAAAGTACATATACATTATATATATTTAAAAACTGGTTTTCTCTACAGGCTTATATTACAATCTCTACAGGCTTATATTACAACAAAGTTGTTTTGATAACACTCTTGTCTTAAGCTTAACCTACAACTTAATAAAAAATCAAGTCCTGAAAAGTCAAGTCATTACAACTACTTATTACCAGGATGTTAAGATAATCAATGCTTTGAATGTCCACTACCAGGTCTATCATGCTGGTATCACCTTGGAAGCTCATCATCAGGTGTTAATCTGAAATTGTCATCAAAATATGAGGAGATGCAGTCTTTCAGATAGCCTGGACCATTGCCATATAGGACTTTATGAGTCAAAATCAGCACTTTGAAGTGATCTGGTCATGAACTTACAACTAGTGGAACTGTTGTAAGAGGGCAGGTATATGTTCCCAGTAACTGGCAACTGTCTGGGTGCTAAATGTTTTGGATCAGCTGAAGTTTCTGATTATTGTATTCTTGAAGGCTTTCATGGCCAAGATCCAATGGTGGTTGTAGGTTTTTCGGGCTGTTTTGCCATGTTCTGGAGGTTTTTCTTCCTAACGTTTCACCAGTCTCTGTGGCTGGCATCTTCAGAGGACAGGAGTTAGAACACAGACAGAGTTCTAACTCCTGTCGTCTGAAGATGTCGGCCACAGAGACTGGTGAAATGTTAGGAAGAACAACCTCCAGAACACGGCCAAACAGCCCAAAAAACCTACAACAACTTTCTGATTATTTTTTAAGGCAGACCCATGTAGAGCATATCACGCGAAATCCGACGAAACAGAACAAAAAAGACAAAAACGTGTGGCACCTTAAAGACTAACTACAATTATATTTTAATGTAAGCTTTTGTGGACACGTCCACTTTGTCAGACATAAAGAAACAGAATGAAATTGAATGAAGTGTAGATGAAATATCAGTTTCACATTCTAAATGTTCATTGGTTACATGCAATAATTAGGCTTATGTTTGTTTTACAGAAGACAGAAAACAGACATCAGATCTGAGCAGAGATGGTGGGGGGAGAGAAGAGAGAAAAAGGGGTGGGGATTGGAGATGCAATTAAATCTCAAGAGGGGAAAGAAAGAATGAAAGAAGTTAGTTTCTTTTTCCTTAATGTGTTTTCACATTCTGCCTTGGAATTACATCAAAATTATGTTGGCAAAAGAGTAATCTGACACCTAAAAAACTAACATATTCCATTTGCCATAAACTTTCATGGACTGCAGCCCATTTAATCAGGAACATGGATCAATGGTCAGATAAAATTAAACCTCTTGGTGTGAGTACAGAGAGGTTTTATCATACTGAATTTCTTAATCTTCTTTTCTGTGTTACCACCAAAGCACTGTTGGTTGATGACTGCTTTTAAGATAATGATGCCTTACTTTTTGTATCTTAGTTCTTTCTCACACCACTAATTACATCCTTCACCTACTCACATATCTACCCAAGCATATTTTTTAATAATCTGCTAGCTGCTGCAACTTTCCATGCATCTGAAGTAGGCTACAGTTAGGGATGGGGTTTCATAGTTGAAACACTTCCATTCCATAAGTCTATGAAACATTCCCCCCCGCCAGCTGAGTTAAGAGAGTGAAAGCCTTCAAATTGGCAGGTGGTGCAGCAGCCCTCTTTCTCTCCCTTTCTCTGTCAAGTGGGAAAAAAGTGTTCCAATCCAGTATTGGAGTTGCAAGAATTCCCTGCAACGTGCAAAGGTTCATGGGAGGGCAAGTTCTAATGGAAACTGCCTCAATATAGTGTGTATTCTCTGCCTGCTATCAGGGATGTGTCATTCTTCCCCCACCAACTCCAACTCCCAGAACTGTCCAAGAGTTCTGCTGCCCTTGAGACTCTATAGAGGGTAACTTCTGAAGAGCTATCATTCCCAGGAGACACTGCAGCAGCTTCCTTTTTTGTATATTATCAACAGGAAGCAAGGCTGAAGCTAGGCTATGTATCATCGAACTCAGGCCATGGTCCAGGCGAGCATGTAGGTGTCTGTGGGCTGAACTGTGCCTGGTGAATTTTTGAAAAATTCTGGGAGTTGGAATCCAAACAACCCAAATGGCACATCCTTACCTACTATGTTCACGTCATATTCCAGCCTACTTTTTTCATATCATTTTAAAGATATACTTAGATACAGCTTTTGAATGGGGATGATATCATTTGACTATAAATAAGTATCCATCCCATCTCCTTTAATGGCTATTTCATATAACATATATTTGCTTAATTGCATGGCCTAAATAATATATTTGATATACTGTTTCAGCTAGTTAGGAAAATTCATCTCTCCAGAGAATGACTTTCATTGTCAATAGTGCAAGCAGAAGCTAAAGAAATAATTAGATTGCTCGTAGCAAAACTTCAAGGTCTGTAAATAAGTAGAGCGTGAATATTCTTCAGCTTCGATAAATGGGCAAATAAGATATCTAAGGGTGTAAGAAGTTCTGTTTCTGCCCTTGTCACATTAAAATCAAATATTTATGCTTGCCACATGTGTGAAAGAAATTTAGCATAACACTAAGCACTGAGGGACAGTCACTTTCTTGTATCTAACTGAAAAAAAATTCAAAACAATAACAACAAACACACACACACACAAAGGAAAACAATTTTGATCTTATATGGCACTGATTTTGTGCCTTCAACAGAAGTGGGTAAGTAATAAAATCTTGTTCAGGGTTAGAAAGCAAAAGAATACATGAAGGCCAGTTGATTACACACCACCCCGGGGCAGGCCATCTTGCTGAGTCTGTGAATCATATCATTAAACCTGACTTATAGCAGCTGAAGTAAATCCTGTGGTGCCACATAACTAGATCATGTGTATTCATATCAATATCACATCTATTATCACAGAATTTGCCATCCTAGAAATCTGAAGGTTTTTCTTTTAGACTCCCATCTTTCTCCCACACAAATAGAATTTGTTTGTGAGTAAGGGATGGAAGGAGGTGATATAAAGTGATATGCTGAGACATCAAGTGATATGCTGAAACGTCTGCACATTTTGAGAATTTTATCATTTGTTCCGTTTCTAATGTGCATACAGTACACTCACTCACAAGTTTCTTTTCTAACGGTAAAATAGAATATTCTCTGAAAGGCAAATTCCAAATAAACTGGGAGGTCTCCTCAAAGAGCCATCTTGTATCTTCTAGTTCTGACTACCTTGCACCTTGTTCTGAACCACTGATGGTTAACTGCCTGTCAATTTGGAAGTTGTTTCAACATATGTGGTGGAATCCTTCAGTATAAATAGCTGTACCTGAAGAGGTTTATCTGTGGGTTTCAAGAATGCAAAAACAGAAATAAATTTCTAGGACCTTGGATTACTGGTAGCACAGATAAAAACACTAGATTAACTTGTGTTATTATTTACGAAGAGAATTTCCAGGTTCTGAATACCACAGATAGGAACTCCTTTCTTTTCTGCTACTTTCTGTTTCTCAGTAGACATGATGTTGCTGAATAACAGCTACAATAATACCTTGGATTTCTCTGTTTTTAATGGAGAATGTTCACTTTTATGCTAGAAAAGGAAGAATAGGAATGGAATCAATTTAATGGAAGTTGGTCATCTGAGTGTATCTGGGAATAAAACATGTAAGTGAGGTCAGTTGACACATATTATATTGGACTATAAACTGAAGAAAAGATGGGTATTTAGCTCTGTGGGTACTTTTAGATAACTTTTTAGTATCTTGGAGTCTGGAACTGGAGGGCAGGGACAGGGTGTATGCCATAAGACTGAAAAACAATTATTACCAAGAATAATTGGGAACATATGTTACATAGGAATAAGACACTTCCAAATCTTGACAGCCTGCTCCAGGCCTAAGCCCTTTAGCATTATATAGCACAATAGAATAGTGATAGAAAAGGAAGCATGTTGTTTTCCAGAAGCCTACATGTCCATGCTGACAAGTGTTCTTATGTGGAGCCTGAGACTCACAGTCAGTTGAGGAGTGGATACAATACAAAAGCATTAATGGCCTATGGAACAGCTTCTTCCCCAGGACTCTTTTTCCCCCCCACTTGTGTAATTTGTTGTTGAGCACATGTCCTTTTCTTTCAGTTCCCCCTCCTTCTGTCATTGTTTGGACAGTAGGGTGAAGAGTGGATGTTAGGAGGGAGAAGACCAGTGTACTTGCTGGAAGAGGGAGCATTTCCTTTGCCAGTTTTTGCACTGCAGTCAAAAACTACTGGGTTGCCTCTGTCCATGAGGCTCTGGAAAGCCAAAGGCAAAGCTAAACAGATGAGCAGAATCTAGTTGTATGCGTACAACAAAAGGCAGATCTCCTCCTCCAGCACCTGGTTTCCATTGAGGTGAATAACTAGAAGGGGGAGCTGAATGTTAATGGTGATCAAATGGATCTCCTCCCTTGGTGCAAGACTGTCCATAGTGTTAGATTTCCTGCAGGCAAGTCTGGAACAAATTCTGGCCCCAAACACAGTCAATAGGCAGAGGATGGCACTGGGGATTATCTTTGGGCCTGCAGCCCTCTTCCTACAAGTGAAATGATGGGAAAAGGGCTAACATTTTAGCACTTCCAGCCATCTGTCATTTTCCTCCAAGGAATCTGAATCTGTTGCTATGGACACTGACAGGTCCCATGTTTGAGCCCGGATGCAGACCTGTAATGTGGTGCTCTCAGTTATGCTGACATCCATCCAGAGATGGGGGAGATTTACATTCTCTTCTGAGCCAGTTTGTGCATGTTCAAAATGAATCAGGGTGTCCAGTGCTTGGATCTTTTTCCTCAAAGGCTAGTAGGTCAGTTCCTCAAAGTCAGGAAGTTACTTTTCCTCACCTATTTGACTAAGCAAACAAGATATAAGTTGTTGTTCAAAGGGTACTTGTCCCATCTACATCATGTACCTTGGGCAGCAGGTGATTGGAGCAGCCTTTTTTCTTTCTTTCTTTCTTTCTTTTTGCCTTATAAGCTAGGGGAACAAGGCAGGCAGGAGTCTCACTATACCATTAGCTTCTGGGTGTCAGCATGCTGGCATACTGTTCCAGCGATAGACCTGCTAATTCAGTATGAGGGACAGCAACCTCAGCAGCTTTACATTCGTAGTTCCTGTTGGAATATGCCTACCAGGCAGCCACATGAGCCAACACTTTAACTTTTGTAGAACTGTGTCAGATTGATTCAACTTCGCCTGAAGGATCCTTCAGTCTCAGGATGCTTATATCATATGCTTGGTGTTACTTTTCCAGCTGAGTAGGAATACTACCAAAGGTACATTTCTCCCTTTTTTCTCAGGTCCACCCCTCCATTGAACAAGAATGGAAAGTCATGCTTACCATGAAAAATTATTCTGGTCAGTGGAGAGTAGACTTGACACCCTTTCCTGGGCATGGGCCCTCCTGTGGTGGGGACATTGGGTAGACAGTAGTTTCCGTGTTCAAATGGTTCCCTTACTTATACAGGGCTTCCTCAGCTCCTCTACCAGTCCTACTGCACATATCTGTTTCTTCTGCAGTTCTGCTTTGTTGTTATAATTCCTAGTTATTTTGTTTTTTGGGAGCTACTGCTGGCTGTACTGTTGATGGCAAGTTCCGTGACTGGAAGGAATTCCTTCCTGGGTAAGAGCCAGAAATTTGTCTTGACCCTGCTTCCTCTGTGTGGAAGAGTTAATCCTTTTGGGTTGGGTCCCTTCTCCACTGACCAAGATAAATTGTCAGAGTGAGTCCAACTTTTTGTTTTATTTTGCAGCATTTTCTTGTGAGGCCCATTTGTTTCCTCAGCTATCAAAATGGGCAACTTGATTCTTGTCAGTTTGGATGTAAATTTGAGCCAGAGCTTGGAAAATGTTCTTTTTTGGACTATATTCCTGAATAGAGGTAGGGTCTAGGAGTTAAAGTTGGAAAAATGTAACTTTTCCAGGCTATGATGTGGGCTACCTAAAAATACAAAAGTTTCTGTACATTCAGGGGTTTCCTCAGGAACACTGAAGTATATTAGATATAACTGAAGAAAAAGATTTGAAGACCCCAAATGAACTGAGAAGGGTCTATGCACAGCAATATTCACTATTCACATGCCTTAGTTGCATCCCACTTGGATTACTGTCATGTGCTCTATGTGGGGCTGCCTTTGAAGATTGTTCAGAAACTTTAGCTGTTTCAAGATGCAGCTGCCAGACTGTTGACTGAGGCCAGTTATGGGGAGCATATAATGCTCCTGCTACAACTGCACTGACTTCCAGGCTGTTTCTGGGCCTACTTCAAAGTGCTACCTATTATCTACAAAACCTTATACAATTTGGGTTCAGTCTCCCCATATGACCCTTCCTGATCCTTGAGATCTTCAGAGGAGGCCCTCCTCTTGTTCCCATTGCCATTGCAGGCATGTTTGATCAGCACATGAGAGGGGGCCTTCTCTGTGGCTGCTCCCAAGCTGTCGAATTCTCCCTTTCGAGAACTTAGGTAGACGCCTTCCTTTTTTTTATCCTTCTACTGACAACTGAAGACCCACCTCTTCAGACATGCTTTTAATAACCATAACTGAGTCCATGGATGATGGTTTTTAGCTAAGTTTCCTTTTAAAGTTTTAAATGTTTTTAATCATTTAATACAGGGGTTCCCAAACTGTGCACCGTGACTTCATGGGGTGCCTGGGATCCAAGCCAGGGACTCCATGGGCTCCATGGGAAAAGGGACGGAACATAGAGCCATGAAGGCTGTAGAGGAGTTGTTCATAGCTCTATGTCAAACAGGAACCACAAGTGAAGGCCATGTGCCAGCCTCTCCTTGCCCCATCTCTATGGTCACTGGCAGAAGTGCTTGCTAGTGGCCTCATGAGTTTTCCTATGTCAAGACCTGGAAGAAGGTGGGTCCTTGGGGATATTGGGGGGGGGGGGGGGAGAGATGGGATGGCTGGGGAGGGGTGTCATGATCCTGTTCCTGGTGGTAGAGGGACCCCTGACAGCCCCTCTGAGCAAGGGGTGCCACAGCCAGTGGTGAGCAGAGCAAGAGCCATGAGTCCAAAATGTTTGAGAACCACAGATGTAATATATTTTAATTATTTTTATAGTTTGGTTGTTTTTAATGTGCAATTCATTGTTGTTGTATTTATTTTACTTGTTTTAACATTGTGAGCCACCTTGAGTCCCCTCAAGGGGAGAAAGGCAGCCAACAAATGAAATTAAGTAACTAACTAAATATTTGAGGAATGTTATGTTCAGTTGATCTGTGGAATGTGTGGAGGAGAAAAGCAGAAGCAGATGCTTCAAGATTGTCCTGCTTAATCTGAAAAAATTACAGTAGCAACTAGAGGTGGAAATTAAGATTGGGAGGGATATGTGTCATGAGTTAAATGCTCCCATGTAATGCAGGGAGATTTCAGGAGAGTTGAAGGGAAAATATCACTTCTCCTTTCCCACGTTTCCCAGACCATTCTTGCTGGAGCCCTTCTTGGTGGTTTGTTGGTTTGTTTGTTTTTTTCTTCTTCTGCTGCTGCTGCTGCTGCTGCTGCTACTACCACCACTACCAGGGTGGCAGCAATAACAACAACATGCCTGTGTGTAGTGTTTTAGACAGCTTGAAGTTTTTCATGTACAGTACAGGTTGCAATAACCTGTAAGATAGTTGCAACATGTACAAAAATAGCTGAAGTCAGGCTAATTAGCAAGTCATAGCAGAACTGAGATTCAGACTAGAGTGGTTTGTAGCTCAGTTACTTAGTGACTATGTTACCCTGATTCTGTTACAGTGATGGATGGTTTTGCCTTGTTTTGCAAATAATATTGTGAGCACAATGTACAAGCTATTCCATTCTCTTTAGATTATACATTTTAGTGATAGCAGTCCATGTGCAGATAGTAATTACCTCATGTGCATCATTTGAACTCTGGGCGCAAGGTCCTGGTACCACAGAAAACAAAGCACAATCTATTAAGGCAGTAACACATATGGACCAATATATTATTGCACTAATTGTGTGGCAGACCTTCATGAGTCCCCATAGGTGCTTCAATCTCTCACAGTTTATTTGAACGAAGAAATTGGATTTAGTGAAAGCAGTTTGGCATTGTGGCTAAAAGAAACCATACATAGAACTACACTTCTTCTCCCTTGAATTGCAAGGATCTGAATTGTAAGCAACATGGTTTTGGTTATACACAGATTTTTTTTCCAATAAATAAATAAATATTTCAACAAATAAATATTCAATAAATACTGTGTCCCTGGCCACCCAGAACCAGGGGCATGAGTCCAACACTGAATTGGTCTGCACCGAAGAAATTGAGGTGGTCTACTTACCCACAAACACATCTCTAATTTAGCCCGTAAGGAGCTTTAAGGCTCATTACACATGGTACTGTATGGAAAGGATTGTTGACACTATGGAAGAGAACCCTGATAGATCTCTCTCTCTCTCTGTCTCTGTCTCTCTGTGTGTGTATGTGTGTGAATCATCTGTTTATGTCTTGTTGTTACGTTTTTTGAGACATAAGAGTTATACATGGATTTTGAACTACACCAGTGCCCCTAAACCCAGTGTTGTTGAAGGGAGAAGTGTATTTCTAGATAAATTAGTGAATTGCAGTGTCTCCCACCACAGTACTAAGAAAATTTTTTATTTGTTACATTGTTGGGCAGAACTGTAGTTCCCAGGTTAATCAGTTAACCTGTTGATTTGGAGGGACAATTAGTGTAATATTTTATTAGTTTTCAGGTGAGCTCATTATTAGCTCATTATTGAATGAGTGCTATGCTATCAGAGATTAATATGCAAACAAATTTTTGTGAGAAACAAAAAACAAAGATAGAGCAGCCTTCCAAATATACTTGCTACTGATGATCTGGAAGGGATTCTTTTGTAGACTAATGTCTATTTTTGCCTTATCAATTTAAACAGTAGTTTAAGATGAAACCCATCAAACATTAGATAAGCATTTTAAGTTAATGGACCATGTAGTCCTATCATTTGGTGAACACAAGGAGCTTGTATATTGCAGCCTCCTTTTACAGTAACATCAATTGTTAATAGGCATATTATTGCTGACAGAGGACCTCACTAAAAATGTGAATTTCGTTACTGAGTTTTGGATCATTAACTATGGAGAGCTTGTAAACATAATGGTTTCTATTCACATAGGAAGGCTTCATTAAGATGTATTATTCCACTGCTGATGTGCTCATCACATATTACTTTGTATGCAGATTACATCTGATACATATACATTTATTTTTAAATGAGTGCCTATACATAGGGTGATTTAACAAATCTGAGTTTTGAACAGCTAGAAACATTTGTTTAACATGGCAGCATGAGGCACCTCTCAAGCAGAAGCTCCATTTTAGATTCTCAAGTACAATACCTTCTAGATTTGGGGAAAGTACATAAGAGAGAAAATGTAGAAATATGAGATACTTCCTAAGATTTAGAACAATTTTTTACAATAACTTATTGGACACAAAAATGGCTATAGGTGTTTTGGAGGTTGGGGTACATTAAGAAAAAGAGTTTGACAGATCTAATTCCAAGATAACAAAAACCCTTCTCTTCAAATTCAGTCACATGTGAAAACTGTAAATTAATGTAGCATCCATAATATCTGAGATGTATAAGAAATAAACACATTCTACAGTCCGTAAACAGTAGTACTCACTTACAATCTAACCTCTTTCAGCCCAAGTTATCTTAGTGGACTGAGGTCAACATAATGAAGAAATGTTTTTAAATTCTGAAACTTTAGGTCTGATAACCAGAGCAGGGAATCCCTTCCTAAAGCATCCCTGATAGCTGGTAATGTTGGTGTGGGGCCAACTCCAGAGGCTTTATATGGCTATTGCCTCTCCAAAAGCTTGGAGTCAGATTGGATATGAAGCTTGTAAGAGCACTCTGTTTGGAAAAACAAACCTTGGAACTAAAGACAACAAGTTACACAGAGCCTCTTATCTGGCTGCTTCAAATCCTCCCACTTCATTAGCAGAGTAAAGACACAAATGTGAGAAAATGCATGGAGAGAGTTCTGATACAACTTATAACATTATGTATTAGACTTGGCTAGATATATATACATGGCAACATATACATTGGCATAGACATCTCAGAGCAACATTATATACATATTCAAGTAAAGCAAATGACCACACCAGACTCACAACTGAGTGGCAAGGCTCTGTTCTGACTCTCTTGCTTATATACACAGAACAACCAATCACTGCACACATGGCAGCTGATCATGTTCAACAAGCATTACATAAGCTTGTCCCACCTGTATGCTTTCAGTCATTCCTTGGCTTCACGTTACATGCATGACTTCGCATTCTCTACTACAATATTAAATTTAACCCCTTGTTCACTTAAAGGAACAAAATCCTGACAGGTAATTGAATCTCTGTTTAACTGCCTTCAGTGTTGGAGAATATACTCTGAGGCAATCCATTCCACAGTCAACAGCTCCCACTGTTATGAAGTTCTCCTTAATCTTGACTCAGATTTTCCTTTCCTGTCATTTAAACCTGTTATATGTAGAGCTAAAGAAAAAAGTTCACTCCTTCTTCATGGTCTCTGTGAATGCACACGAATGGGTTATTCTGCACCTGTGCAGGACCTCTCAGAAGTTTCTAGAGCTTAAAGAAATGTGATTAGTGGGACGTTCCCCCGTGGAGCGCATGCTCCGCCCACCTTAAGTCCCCTCAGTTCCCCAAAAAGTCCGCCGCTGTCAGAAAAATAGATAGAGACGACAACGTGATGGACAGAGGGGAGGACGGGCGGGACGTGTGGATTCACAGAGGACCACTCGAGGAACTATGGTTACAGGTAAGTAACCTCTTTCTTCTTTGTGGTCTCTGTGAATGCACATGAATGGGTGACTAGCAAGCTCACTTACCGGTTGGTGGGACGTCACGTTAAAAAGGAGGTAAGAACAGCTCTGCCAAAGCTAGCTTCATTCTTCGCGGTATAGATGTTTCCAGCATCTGTCGAGCAGCCACCTGGTCAACACCCTCGACATTTGTGACTCACTATCGGCTAGACGTCAGAGCTGTTGCCTTGGCAGCTGACAGAGAATAGATCAATTATGGCAGAAAACTTGGAGCAAATCTGACTGAACCTGGGCTAGAACCCATTGGAAGACCTACCTCATGGCAGATGTGGCAGTGAAAAAATATGTTTTCTTTGCCACCATTGCATCTGCACAGAGTTGTCCAGAAGTGGTCTCCTGAGTGGTCAAGTTTGTATTACAGGCTGGCCCACAAGAAGAAAATGCAGACCACTTATTAGCCCACCGTGAAGAATTACACAACATTTTGCAGGCAGAACCACTTGGATTCACTCTGACTTGGATGGTGTAGTTGACACAGGTCCTGTGAATAACCTCGGCCCCTGTCTGTCATGTATTAATGGATGAATTTCAGTTTTTGCATCCTGAGGATGTGGAGAGGATACTTGGAAGGATGAGAAGTGACAGCCACATGTGTTTTGGATCCTTGCCCTTTTTAGTTTATGAAAACAATTAGAGGGAGCCTGGATGAGTGGGTAGGGGGAGTGGTAAATGCCTCCCTGCAGCGGGGCAGAATTCCTGCATACTTAGAAAAGGCAATAATACACCTGCTGCTGAAAATGCCCTTGAATCCCATGTTATTGGATAATTACCAGACAGTTTCTAATGTTTGATTCCTGAGCAAAGAATTTGAGTGTGTGATGGCTTTTCAGCTCCCGGGGTTCCCGGATGAGACAAATTATCTAGATCCATTTCAATCTGGCTTCAGGCCTGGTTATGGAACGGGGACTGCTTTGGTCATTGTTATGCCTCCTCTTTTTTTTTTTTTTTTTTTTGGTTGGACTGTAGAACAATCTTGCCAATTTTGCCCTCATCCAAGGCAAAAAAAAGAGACTTTATTTTGGGAGAAAAAAAAAGTGGTAGCCTCTGTTTGTTCAAGTGCAGCAGTTCTTAACCTTTTCTTTACTATGGACCCCCTTTAAATATATTTTGTTGCTGCTGACCACCAAGACTTAACTCAAGATTTAAAATGCTAAAGGTCATCAAATATTTATTTTAAGTTTCTCATGAAGGGTCTTCAAACTTGGAGAGAAGGGAGAAATAAGTTAATCTGTTAATGCACACACTCCTATTATAATATTTTTATTGGAATTATTCCATACAAATTTAAAATCATCATCACCATTCCCATAATCATTGGGGCTTTGGGTACAATATCAAGAAATTTCACACGGTATTATAAGCAGTTGCAGATCTCAGAACTAATACTGTCAGAGCTACAAAAAACGGCAATATTGGGAGCAGCATACACAGTGCACCGATATTTGACAGTGTTGGCAAAATGGCAAAAAGGGAATGTGGCTTGCCTCATTGTTTCTGTTTGTTCATGAAACTGTGGATGTGGGGAGAAAAAAATAATCCAGTGCTTCAAGGGCTGCCTCCTGAATCTTTCCTGAGGGAGAAGAAGCCGTAGCTTGAGATCCCTTGGAAGGCCACCCTCCGCAGGCACAGGCAGCTCTTGTGAGGCATAAGGTTGCCTATAAGGGGTCAGAGAGATGTAACAATAATTATTCCCATATTTTAATTCCAGAGCTTTATTCACTGCCTCTCACAGTTCCTGCTGCAAGTACCACAAACAAACATTTCTTTGGCTGCTTCTCACATTTCTTATGAAGATGATTTAGGACATAATGTCGATCAATCAATAGCACTTAATCCACCTCTAAACCCAGCCTGATATTAGATATTAGACACAGCGAATTCTTCCTCTTTATTGAGTAGGTACTGTGCATACAATTTGGAAGTCCCATCCAGCAGACCTATGTGCGTTTCCTGGTTCATTTGTTGTTGCCTTTCTTATAGAGTGACTAAGGTCGTCTCCCAACCTTTAAGGAACTTTCCATTAGCATTTGTGTAAGAGGACTATTTTCTTAGCCCTGGAGACCACCAATTCCTGTTCTCAAGAAACAATTCTGTGGTAACACATCTTCTCTCAGGGTTTGGTTACATTTCAGTGCTTTAGGCCACATTTTGGTTTCTGATGTTGTTACCAGTGGTAAGAATCAGTCTCAGTTCTGGGAATCTGATACAAGAATGTACTTCTGGATTAGAAGGCTTAGGTAAAAAAAAATTAAAAACCTTTTATATTCATCAGTCCTTATACAAGCATCAACATCCACTTTCTATTACATAGAATTTTTTTTGGTGGGGGGGAGTCACTAATGACTAAAATGTGATGGAATCATTCTGCTCTGCAGCCACTTCTATCTCCCACCACAGTTGTTTAAAATAAAGTATTTTCTGTTCCTAAATGTAGAAGTTGAGTCATGGCAACTGGACTTCTTTCTTTTTAGGTTGAAACATTTCACTACTCATCCAAGTAGCTTCTTCAGACTGATAAGTACCGAAACGTTTCAACCTAATAAGAAAGAAGTCCAGTTGCTGTCAATCAACTTCCAGATAACCTCACCTGGATGACTGAGAATCTTCACAGATATGTTGCTATATGGCTTTTCTGTGTTTGCATCATTGCAGCCAACACAAAGCCATTGTGCTTTTGTTTTATATTCTTTGCTAAATTACTTCTGCCTTCCCTTTTCTATACTCCTTACTTAGCAAACCATTTAGCACCAGATTTTCCTTTACTGCCAGTACAACTGATTTGATGCAATACAGACATAAGCTTCTGAAGGAGAACTTTGTGGGAATCCAACAGCCCATCCTTTTCCTTCAGAAACTCTGTCTTCCCCATAAGTAGATCAAAACTAACAAGGACCTTTTCTACCCTCTTTTGAACATTCCCATCACATGAATTGTTCATACAGCCTGTTATAACTGTATTGTATTTCTTCATAAAGATATTATACACAACTATGACTTCATTTGCATGTATTTACTTCAGTTAGCATGTGCAAGTTTAATGCAAAAATGTCCTCCTTGTTTGCAACCCCTGTACTCCATGTTGTCTGTTTTTATTATACAAAAGTGGCCACCCTATTCCTGACATGTTCAGATCTCTCCTTTGGCATGAGAGTGAAGCATTAGAGGGTTTTTCACGACCCATGGAGGTGGCAGTCAGGAAGACTGGGCCCCTCTTCAGATCGTAATGGGATTGTGGCATGAACAAGATGGCTATTTGTCAGATTTGCATTTCCAGGCCAGGATTTCTCCCTCTCCACACTGACTTCCTGATTGCATGTTTTCTCATGACCCCAGTGGGTTTTTCTTTTAATTATTGGAAGGGTGCCCACATTGTCTGGCTTCTCCTCCTGAAAACCTTCTCCTTGTTGTGTTCCCTGTCCTGCTTCCAGGGTTTCCAGACATGCAGCATTCTATTCTGGGACCAAACCATGATACATGACAGTGTTTCCCAACCTGACCTGCTCGGGTTCCTGGCCCCCAAGGAGGTCACAAAGTGTTTTCTGGGGGGGGGGGGGGTCATGGGTTGCCTTATATGTCCTGCAGCCCTTGTTAAATAATACAAATTTAAGAACAACAACAACAACCAACAACAACATGGACCTCTGGTGACAAATGGGCTACAGGGCTCAGCAGCCCCTGTTGAGGAACCAAGACAAGCTGCTGGAAAGCTACTGGGACAACGAAAGTGCAAAACTTGGACTCTCTCTAAAAATAGAGAAATTATGAAATGCTGTTACGAGGCAAACCTAACAACCCATAGTGTTCAAAAAAGAATGATGGAAATTTGGAAAAGGAAACATCCAAATAGTGACATTACTGAACAGTGATTAATGAACCAGAGAAGGTTTATCATTCGGAATAAAGTGTTTTCAGAATTGGAATTGCAAGAACTACAAAAGGTAGCAAAAGAAAAATAAACACAGAACAATGACCATAGTATGGAAGACAAATGGAGGATAGAGGTAGATGCAATACAGGAACAATGTATGGAACGACCCAGAAATTATGAGTTGAAAGAACGGCAGATATCACTGAGGGGAGAAATAGTAAACCATATTAGTCAGAACACAGAAAGACAAAGTCTCCCCATTCTGCATCAATTACAAAGTAAACCAGTAAAAGATCTACCAACAGATGCAAATATAGTTATCAGAACAATCCCAAACAACACGCTAAAGGAAATAAACAAGCTCATGTATAACACAGCTACCATAATAACCATGGAACTTGTTTTCAAGCTGCAAAACACCTAGAAAACTTTTGGCACTCCAAAATGGAAAATTTGGCTGGAAAGAAAAATAAAAAAAATACATGCAGACATTAGCAACTTAAAACACTTGAAAGATTCAAAACTTTAAAATGAAAAAGTAAAGCCAGATTGTGCAAAATATATGATCTAGAAAGGAAAATAATTGTTGAAATTATGGAAGAATTAAAACAATGGGTAACAGCTACAGCAAAGACAATTGAAAGATATGATGGACACTTGGAACAATATAGAGAAAACACGCAATTTCAGAATAACCAAGATTATTCTATAAATCGTTAGGAGAAAATGTAGAGTAAATGAAATTAGGCCTATATAAAGATGATTGCTCTAAAATTTTGGAAAGAAATGTGGGAAAGCCGAACAAAATTGTTCATAACAAAAACGCCTCATGGATTAAAGACATTTGTAAAGAAACTAAAGGGAAAGATATGGATGATATTGTAATAACAACTGAAATGATTAAGAAACAAGTAAAGACTGTGGAATACACTTGGTCCAGATGAGCTGCACGGATTTTGGTTAAAGCATTTAACAAGTCTCCATTAATGTATAGCAGTGCAGTAATCCCTTACTTCAAAATTCTACAATTTTCTAATTCTGCAATTTCTGATTGGATGACAAAAGGCCACACATTTCTGATAATAAAAGATTGTCAAAAGAGTAATGAACCCAGTAATTATCGATCAACTACATGCCTTCCAACAATGTTGAAGCTCCTCACAAGAGTACTTGCAAGATCAATATATATAATTTTTAATTGAAAATCCCTATACACAACTGAACAGAAAGGGAGCTTGAAAAAGTCAAGAAGCACGAAAGATCAGCTGCTTATTGATAAAATGATACTAAAGAATGCAAAAAGACGAAAAACAAACTTTAACATGGTAAGGATAGGTTATAAAAAGGCATTTGACTCAATGCCACACAGCTGGATTAATACCTGCCTAAAAAAAATTGGGATTAGTAAAAAAATTCAGAAGTTCATCAAGAAAAACATGGAAAAATGGAAACTGGCTTAATCGCCTATGGTGAAGAAATTGGCGAATTGAGCATCAAAAGAGGAATATTTCACGGGGGTTCTTTGTCACCACTACTGTTTAACATCTCACTAATCCCCATGTCACTAATTTTAAATAAAACTGGATTGGGGTACCATATTTCAGAACAAGCAGGAAAAATCAATAATCTGTTATACATGGATGACCTAAAAATATATGCAAAAAGTTCCACCGAGACAGAATCACTGCTAAACACAGTGTGAATATTTAGTGAAAATATTCAAATGAAATTTGGAATTCACAAATTTGTAGCTCTGTCTATACACTGTGGAAAGATCCAAAAACTAGATGCAATAGAGTTTAAAATGGTGATATAAAATCACTATCAAGTGATGAAAACTATAAATACCTTGGAATACTAGAAGCAGATAACATCCTGCATACAAAAGTTAAAGAACTGACAGAAAAGGAATACATCAAAAGATTGTGGAATTCACAAATTTGGAATTCACAAATTTGTTGCTCTGTCTATACACTGTGGAAAGATCCAAAAACTAGATGCAATAGAGTTTAAAATGGTGATATAAAATCACTATCAAGTGATGAAAACTATAAATACCTTGGAATACTAGAAGCAGATAACATCCTGCATACAAAAGTTAAAGAACTGACAGAAAAGGAATACATCAAAAGATTGTGGAAAATCTTAAAATCAAAATTAAATGGTGGAAATACAATCAGAGCCATAAACACACAGGCCGTTCCAGTAATTAGATACCAAACTGGAATAATAGATTGGACCCAAAATGAATTAGAAGAATTAGATTGAAAAACACAGAAACTAATGAACATGTGTCATGCCCTACAAAGTGATGTGGACAGATTATATTTACCACGAAAAATTAGAGGCCATGGATTACTGCAAATACAGCAGATAGTATAGGAGGAAAAAAGAAGCCTAAACAATTATCTAAGTACAAGCAGAGAAAAATTATTTAATGGAGAATATTTTGAATACAGCAGAAACAAAGGTTCAATATAAGAAACAACAATGTGGAAATAAATTAAAGAGTTCGAAAAATAAACCACTATATGGATAACACCTGAGAAATATTGATGGAAAGCATTATAATAATTCAACATGGGCATGGTGAAAGCTGGGGACCATTAAGAAAGAAACAGAAGGCTTGAATTTTGCTGTGCAAGAACAAGCACTCCAAACCAATGTGATAAAAGCTAAGATTCAAGGAATTAGCACTAACAGCAAATGTTGACTCTGCCAAGAAAAAGATGAAACTGTGTCACATCTCTTCTGCGAATGTCCAAAGATTGCACAAATTACAAAATTAGACATGACAGAATGGCAAAATTAGTACACTGGTCATTATGCAAAAAAATACCAGCCTCCAAAAACCCATGGGAACATCAGGTGGAGAAGAAAATGAGAAAGCCAAGAACTTGAGGGATTTCCAGATCCAAACTGATAGACGCCTTGAACATAACACACCAGACATAATAGCAATAGAACAAAGAAATGTATGGATCATTGACATTGCAATTATAGAGGATGTCAGAGTTGAAAATAAAGAAATGGAAAACTAATAAAACACAGAGATCTGGCAACTGAAACATCTTACTTGTGGATGAAACACACTTCAGTGGTCCCCGTAGTCATTGGGGCTTTCGGAACAATATCAAGACATTTCACAGAGTATTATAAGCAGTTGCAGATCTCAGGAATACCACCAGAGATACAAAAAACAGCAATATTAGGAACAGCATACATATTGTATCAATATTTAACAGATCTTCAGTTTTTAGTTAAAACTTGCATTTGTTATATAATACTAGTCAATGTTTTTATAATTTTGATTGACTGTGTCTGGTATTTTTGAATAATAATATTAGTCTTTAATTCTTGCTGGAGAAACTGAAATTACAAGGACATAAAATCATTACTGTGACACACCTATACAAAATGTCACATGAAAAATAAAAGCTAGAAAATGACATGAATATAATTAGTACAAAATTGTACCTCATTAAAAACTAGTTGTGTGGGGTCTGTCTTTCTTTCTTTTTTTCTTAACTGCAAAAGATCATATTTCTTCAAGCCTCCGTGGACCTGTGAGGACACCGCAGCCTCCCAGGGATCCATGGACCACAGGTTAAGAACCTATGTTCTAGTGCAAAGCTATGTATGCAAACTGCTGCCTATTTTGGGTTCCACATCATGTGCATTTGTACCATTATATCATGATTCCTTTCATTATAGTTCCTTCTTGTGTGCCAGAGACATATAACTTCATGCCACACTCACTGCCATTTGCTTTATGGACCCACTGCCAAGTATTGGTATACTGTGATGAGCAACAGATTGAGTTGAAATTCTGTGCTTTGCTGTTATGTGGGCAGAGTATTGGGAAAAGATGAGGAAAGTATTCCCAGTGCATGTTTGGTGTCCACGGAGTGCATGTTTAGTGTCCACTGAGTACCTACCTCTTTAGAGAGTATATTACATCTTTAGGGACAAGTCAGCAGATATAACAGCCAGGTTTCCCTCCCACAGAGAGAGATACATGCCAAAGCAATCAGACTTGCAAAAATAATCCTGAGTTTATTTTCCAAAAACCAGTCCCCCAAAAAACCAGCTAAATGAAGATATATAGGTGAGAAAAAGTATATGTTATGACAGATTTTTTTTTTAAAGCCATGTGAGGGAATACCAGGTCTAAATAAATTGTAAGTGTGCCATCTAGTTTAATCCTCAGAAAGTTTAAGATTTCGGTTAAATCTCTTGCTATGGCAATGCCAATTTTCATTTCTGGCAGAACTGCACTAGTATTTTGGGTATCCTGGCATACGACTAAGATAGCATATCTCTGATATACTAACATGGAGTTTCTGTGGCTCACAGATTTCAGGCAGTTTAAAGAGTATAGGATTGGGCTGTTAATTTTTCAAAAAGTTAAAATTGCAATAATAGATAGGAATGAGCATATTATCTGGAAATATAGTAATAAAAGCATCTAGAAAGTTGAGCTTTTTGTTCCTGTGCTCGTTTATGAGTCACTAACCTGTTCTTCAGTAAAACTATTAAAATACTTCAACAGTGATTTTTTTTTTTAAATTAAAGCATTTTCCATTCTTATGTATTGTTCCCTTCTCGGAGGAATAGAATTCTTCACAGAAAGTTCCCAACTGCAAGAAAATGGCTGGAAAAAAACCTGACTAAACACTATATATACTATTAAGGGAATAAATTAGAAACAATACTCCTCTAATTAAAAAGAACCAATGGGAAGTTTGAACATTGAGAAATTCAATTTAAAAATCCTTGGCACCCTTCTGATATGAGGAAACATTGCATTTACTAAACAGCAGTCTTCTCACTTGCCACCATAAAAGCATACCATGACCCCACATTTGCAGAATTTTTCTATACTGTAATTTTGATAATTGACACTAGGTATTATATCCACCATGTGCCTCTAGTATTTTTGATTGTTTGTATTTTTGTGTGTGAAGATACCAGTCTTTTTTATTTCCTGATGCTGTGCAAATTAAGAGTGAGGATAAATAAAACAGGCAGAGTTTATTATGCAAGCTTTGGGATATTAGTATAGGTAGTTCGGTAAAGGCACAGAAGTAAAAAAAAGAAGCAATCTGTAGAAGAAGAATACTAGCCTCACATTAGTCAATACTGGAAGGTCCCATTATGATTCCAAACATTCCAGTCAAGCCAATAGTGAAATAGCACGGTGAATGATTGAAGGATAGGAACAAAATATATGTCTTCTTATTTCAAAATAACAATTAAAACAGCCTTTTCTAACGAGAATCATTGAAGCTATTTGTTTAATGAAAACATATACGTGAGTAGTTATTAATATATGTCAAGAGATCTCAAGGGTCATTGAGAGTAGACTCATGGCAGAAGCAAGAAATCTGTAGCTAAATCATCTTGTTTTATAATCTCCAATGAAGGAGAGTTCAACACTTTCTAAGATAGCCCATTTGATGGTTTTAGAGCAATTACTGTTAGGATGTTCTTAATAATGTTTAGTCAAAAACCTTCTTTCTTGTAATTTGAATCTGTTAGTTCTGTTACTTCAGGTACTAGCCTCTGAAGTTGCAAAAACAGGCTTGATTCATATGTCACATGAGATCCTTCAAATATTTGATTACCATTCTAATTACTTTTCACTCTTCTCCCATTTCCTCAACATTTATCATAGATTTTGAGACCTTCTGGGGAACTGCTCTGGACATGTCCTTCTTAAAGTGTGGTGGCCAGTACTGGACACTGTATTCCAGATAATATTTGGTCAAAGCAGATTGGAGTACTGTTGTTGTCTCCTTTGATTTGGATGTTATACTTCTGCTGACTTGGCTTAGCACTACTTCACCCCTTTTTTTTTTTACTACATCACGCAAGCCAAAATTCCATTGGATATTTACATGCACGCAAAAGCAGTCACGGAACTTGCAACTGTTAAGTGCAGCTGATGACAAGGTGCCTAGCTCACGCCAGACACACATTAAACATGTGACTGAGCATTTGATTAAGCATGTGACTGATACGCAGTCAGCTCCTCTTATTTGCCATGGCAGTTTCTACAATTGCTCTTGCATGCACATATTCAATAGGCCTCTGGCCAGTATTGATCTATGTTTTGATTGTGGTCAACTGAGACCAAAGAGTGTGTTCACATATATCACTGGCAAGCTAGGTACCCCCTAATCTATGTTTGATAACAATTACATGCTGTCAAGTAAATTTCTGATTTTTCCTTCCTAAATGTAGAACTTCACATTTTTCTCTTTTGAAACTAGTTTTGTTTTGGCCTATTTCTCCAGTCTATTAAGATCATGTTGAATCCTGATTCTGAAGTATTTGTATTCCCTTCCATTTTCATCTACAGTTTTGATGACCATTACCTCTACTCCTTCATCTGTTTCTAATGATTTTAAGCAATGCTTGGCCCAGGACAGAATCCTGCAGCATCTTATTTGTCACTTTTCTCCAAGTTGAAGAGGAATAATTGTTGAGCACTCTTTGAGTATGATCCATCAACAAATTACAAACCTACCTAACAGTAGCATTGTCTGAACCATATTTTATCAGCTTGGCCAAAAATATATCATGAAGGACTTGTCAAAAGCCTTGATGAAATAAAGACATGCTACACAGCACTTCCTTTCTCTTCCAAGTTCTATCAGTAAAAGATATAGGATTAGTCTGCCATGACTTGTTTTTGGTTATTTACAATCATTGTGTTCTTTTCCAATACTGACTATTAAATTGCCTGTTGTAGAAAATCTCCCGGTTTCACTGTCTAGCAATGTAATTAGTAGTTCCTCAGTTCATCTCCTGGCCTTTTGAATCTGGGGACAACATTTGCCCACCTCTAGTCTTCAGAATCCTCAATTGCTCTCCACAGGTTTTTACAGATTATTGAAAGGTTCTGAGAATACATCTGCAAGTTCCTTCATTGCCTCTTTATTTTACTTGTTTTAGGTAGAGTGCTGTTTTCCTTTTGGGAGAAGATAAAGGCAAAACAAGATATTGAGCTTTTTTGCCTATTCTCAGTTACCTGTTGGCATTTTTCAGTTCATAGAAGAAAGGAACCTAATCTGTACACTAATAAGAAAATATTCCATGTCAATCTAAATTCATTCAAGTGGCTTCAGTTGTTCAGACCACCAGCAGGTTTGCCATAAATTATCTTCTAATACTTGCTTAAGTTACCAAGAGGCTGTTATCCGCCGTGTTCTACTTCATTCAGTTCTCTCTCTCCACATGTGAAGGTACTTTATACTGAGTCAGTCACTGTCCATCTAGCTCAGTGTTGCCTGGCTGGTAGTAGTTTTTTTGTGTCAGGGATCTTTCTGACCTTGAACTAGAGATGTCAGTTGTGGAATCTCAGCTTCCTCCTGCATGCATCGCCTGTCTTCTATCATTGAGCTAAGAGTTCAGTTACCACTATGGTTCATACTTATTTTTAAAGTCATAGCTTTGATCGCCATATGACTGACTAATGTAGCATATGAACTCATCCACATTGAAGACTGAATGAAATTTGAAGTGGAAGATACAGAAAGGGCTATTATGTAACATTAGTGTAAACGGGTATGGTGAATGATAGAAGGATCTGAAGTAAAGCAGCAAAGGGACCGTCTTAATTGCAGTTTGAAAGATGCCTTCAAACTGAGTGTCCATTCAAGCAAAGTTGAAATAATTCCCTCTAATATTAATATTGGAATAATATTGTCAATAAAGCACAAGCTTTTGTAGTCTAAGCCATTTCTTCAGATGCATGGAACATGCCCTTCGTAGACAGACCATTCGAGCAAGTTGTTGAGAATTTTGGTTAAATATGTATTCTCAGGACATAAGCAGAGTTAGGAGATATCAGGTTGCAAAGACACCATAACACTGAGAGAGTAAAATATCAACTTAGCCTATTAACATATATACAGAGAGAATAGACATTCATCTGGCAGCATAACATGACATGAAACAACACACAGCATAGGAAAAAGTGATTTGACTTACAGCAGATACAATGTCCCCTTTACACATGACTTTTATACATTCTTGGGACCAATCAGAAAATACATTACTTCATTTTCTACTTACATAAGGTTACATCATTTACAACAGCTGTACAACATCAAGTCTTCAACCTTAGTACCCAGACCTGAATACACTCAGTACACGACTCAGGTAAAATCAGCCATTTTACTTTCAACTATACAACATTTATATTTAATATATTTTGAGATCAAAATCTCAACACCCTTCCTTAAATTAATTGTTGTATAGACCAATCTTATGACATAGATAAACATGTTTCTGTATGGTCAATGGCTTTGTGAAAATATCTGCAATATTATTTTCACTTGGACAATAATGTAAATCTATCAGTTTTTGATCCACAGCACTCTTTACATTGCAATACTTTATGCAGGTGTGCTTACTTCTACTTTTCATATGACCATCAGTTGCTAGCTTATCAAAGTCCCTCCTAGACTTATTGCCATTCCTGAAATTGACTTCCTATCAATTTCACATGAACTCCAATCTGAATCTGCATAACATTCTAATTTCAGATTGTTAGATGCATTTAACTTCAATTTACAATCTATGGTTCCCTTTAAATATCTCAGCACTCTTTTCACACCATTCCAGTGCTTTTATCAAGGGCTTTGCAGCACTCTGACTTAAAATGTTTCATTTTTGCTGCAATGTAAAACCTTGAGTCACCAAACGTGCCTTATATTGCTGGGTATTATCTGTCTGGCAATGCCTTCAACTTGTAAACCCATCTGCAACCTACTACATTTTCATCTTCAGGCAACTTTACTGGTGTAAACACTTCGTGCTCCTGCAAAGACTTATACTCATTTAACATTGCTTCTCTCAATTTTTCTTGTTCAGCATGAGGCAATTTTAACATCTGCTCATAACTCCCAGGTTCAGACATTATCATGTTTACATATGTTGCTGCAAACCTCTCAGGTGGAACACTAAAATTAGACCTTTGTGAGCATCTTGGAACAAATTCCTCAGCTTCACTATATGTCTCTTGTTCTCCTCCTACAGCTTCATTTTCATTTTCATCCTCAAACTTTTCCTGTCTGTCTCTAGACAATGGCAAAAGTATTTCACTATTTGCATGTATTTGTGACCAATTCTCATTCTCACAAAAATTAACTGACCTGCTAATTATTACATTTCCAAACTGATCACAAAACCTATAACTTTTACTTCCTGTTTGATAACCTAAGAAAATCAATTTTCTTGCTTTAGGGCTACCTTTCTTCCTGAATATGTTGGGTATATGAACCCAAGCATGAGAACCAGAAATTTTCATATGCTTCAAACAAAGTTGTCTTCCATGTAATAAAAAATGGGGTGTATTTTCTACTGCAGAGTTCCAAAGTCTGTCCAATAACTTCTGGGTAAATTTGCATCAGCAAGTAATGAGTTTAACACAGTTTGCAAAACTCCATTCCTTCTTTCCGCCACTCCATTCTCAGTGGGTGTGGCCACATTTGAGCACCTGTGACGAATTCCTTTTTTCTTAAGCCAATCTCTGAAATAATGTGCTAAAAACTCTCCCCCTCTATCTGTCTGAATAGAAGCTATGGGAGTATAAATCTTCGTTCTACCATGGCAACAAACTCCTTTAATCTCTGGAAGGTTTCACTTTTATGTTTCATTATATAGACGTAGCTGTAACGTCTGTTATAGTTAAACAGAACCTATTTTTACCTTTTGTGGGTTGCAGTGGCCCCACAACATCAAGATGAACCAGCTGAAATATCTTTTCACTGATCCTATTACTTTTCTTACTCACTACAATGCCAGTAGATTTGGTTAATTTACATACATTACAGTCTAAATATTCCTCAGTTTTTTATATTTAGATCAGACACACATTCTTTAGTTTTGTTTAAAACTCCAAAACTTACATGACCTAACTTTCTATGTAGGCTATGTATGCACTTTTCATGTGGCCCAGAGTTGTTAACGACGTTTGCAACTTTACTCACTTGACTCTGACTCATCACATATAGATGATCCTTTAGATAACCACTTGCCACCTGTGCACCATTTTTCATAACTTTGCAACTCCCTTTTTCAAAAATTACAGTGTAGCCATCTTTATCTAGATTGGATACACTTAATAGGTTGTGCTGTAAGCTAGGTACACATAATACATTATTTAAACTTTGATTTAAACAGTTAACATACACAGAACCTTTTCCAATCACAGAAGCTAATTTTCCATCTGCTAAATTCACAAACCTTTGAGCAGAAGGGGTTTGTGAACAGTTCTTCTCCCCGGCACACGTGCTGAGAAGCTTCACTGTCCAAAAGCCATAAATTACTCAGTTTGTTTTCACAAGCTTTTACGATAGCTAAATGACCTTGACAGCTTCGCTGAGGTCTAAACATCTGCTTTTTTCTCTCCACTCTGTCACGTGTGGGACAGTTTTTAAAGGTATGTCTAGCACGACCACAATTATAACATTTCACAGTCAAAACTTTCTCTTGGTTTGCTGTGACATCATCATCCACGGACCCTCTCGGTTTACGATGATAAACAACCTTCTCCGCCACCTTACCACGTCTTCTCTGCTCCTCCACAAGTCTCCTGGATAAATATTGCATGTTGAAATTTTCCTCTGTCATATTTTCGAAACTGATAACCAGATTCTCCCAACTTTCATCCAGGCTGCTCAGGATCACGAAGCACTGGTGCGACTGCATAAATTCCATCCCTTGCTCCTGTGGCTGGAGAAATAAATCTAACATTTCCTTAGTATGGTTAGCCACATTTTCTCCAGGTAATAAACGCTTGTGATATAGCTTACGTGCCACAGCCATTTTAGACCCAGCTGTTTCCCAAACAGAGACATTTCTGAGTGCTTGCCAACACTCCTGGCTTGTCTTCAGATTCCTTACATAAATCAACTGTGAATCTTCCAAACACAGTATTATCGTGGCTCTTGCTTTCTCATCTTGTTTACATTCCTCCTCCGCATCAACATAAGGAGGATTTTCAACACACTGCCACAGGGACTCTATCCTCAAAAACATCTCCATTTTTAGAGACCAATACAAGTAGTTAGTGTCATTTAAACTCAACATAGGTAAAGCACTAGCCTGCTGCATTCTGGAACCTGCTGTTACAGTCTGATCCTCATCCTCTGAAGTATGTACACACTCCTCCGAATCTGATCTAGTTACTTCAGCACCGTCAGACATTCCCAGCTCTGTTCCAACTTCAGCTTTGACTTTTATATGCTTCCTCCTCTAAGACATTCAGCTCTTATCTACTAGAAAACAATCTCCTCTGGGCGCATAACCCTGTTGAGAATTTTGGTTAAATATGTATTCTCAGGACATAAGCACGTTGCAGACACTATAACACTGAGAGAGTAAAATGCCAACTTAGTCTATTAACATATATACAGAGAGAATAGACATTCATCTGGCAGCATAACATGACATGAAACAACACACAGCATAGGAAAAAGTGATCTGACTTACAGCAGATACAATGTCCCCTTTACACATGACTTTTATACATTCTTGGGACCAATCAGAAAATACATTACTTCATTTTCTACTTACATAAGGTTACATCATTTACAACAGTTGTACAACATCAAGTCTTCAACCTTAGTACCCAGACCTGAATACACTCAGTACACGACTCAGGTAAAATCAGCCATTTTACTTTCAACTATACAACATTTATATTTAATACATTTTGAGATCAAAATCTCAACACAAGTCTGTGCAATAGTCTAGCTCTGTTTAGTAGGACAATATTCCATGCAGAAATGGAGCAAAGCCTATAAAATCTTATGCAGTGTAAAACTTGCTGGTGCCACCAGAATACCATTAGTTTTGCTGCAGCAGACTAACATTGCTTTTCCTCTAGAAATGTTAATTAAGTGTGGTCCTTCTTCTTTTTACAGAGTCCACCTCTTCACTTCCAAAGACCTAGTGCTTCATTGCTGCGTGCCCAGAAGGTAGATAGTTTAAGGTGTGAAATCCAAGAGAAACATGAGTCAGATTTCCAGAAAGCCCTTGTAACCATAAAAGAGCAAGTGAAAGAAATTGAAGGCCCTGACATCAAAGAGAGTCTCCAGGATCAGATACGCCAGTGGTTCATTGAATGCCGGTGAGAAACTGTATATAAAGCCACATCATGTACTGTGTTTCCTATATTGTATATCTCATTCATTTTTATTTATTCCTTTGGAATTTGTGTGCTGCTTTTGTAGGAATAGCTGTTATGATCAACATTTATTCTTTGAATTTCCAGTCATCTTTGTATCATTCCATACATTCATGAACCTCGAGTGGCTTTTAAGGAGTCTAATACAGAAACCCACAGAAATAGATCCCTTCTTCCTCTTGTACACATGGAGCTAATCCTCCCACATTTCCTTCTGCAAAGGGGCAGTCAGTGCCATGATAAGGTGGCTGAATGAGGCTGAGGGACTTAACCTCTATTCCAGTCTTCCCACCTGGATTCTCTGTTCAGCAGCAAGCTAGGCTTGAAGGGCAGGGAGGTGGAATTGCAATGGTCTACCATGATTCCATTCTCCTCAGCAGATACCCTCTCCCACAGTCTTCTCAGTTTGGGTGTGTATATCTGAAAGTGGGTGCCTGGAACAGAACAAAGATTCTGTTGGTGTACTGCCCACCTCGCTGCTCAATAGTCTCCCTTCCTGAGTTGACTGAGCTGGTCTTAGGAGTGATCCTGAAGTCCCCTTGGCTTTTTGTGCTGGGGGACTTCAACATCCATGCCAAGACCACTTTTTCTGGAGCAGCTTAGGACTTCATGTTCTCCATGATGACAAGCTCATTAAAAGGCCTAATTTGTGGCAGTTACTGCAGTGAAGAAGTTCTTCTCTTCTGCCATTGCATCTACATAGAGCCACCCAGCATAACTGTTTTGACTGGTCAAAGGCCTCTTACTTGCTTAACCACAGGAACAAGATGCTAAGTACTTGCCAGTAGAGATGGGCACAAACTATGGTTCAGACTGTTCCGGTGTAGTGCCTGCACAAATGTTCAGCAGGTGCTGTGTGCTTCCCTCTGCTGCCTCCTTAGCCGATTGCTCACTCAGAGGCAGTGCTGCTGGCTTCTTTGCCCCACCTTGTCATCTGAGTGAGAGGCTGCCGAAGGAGACAAAGAAGGAATGCATGCTGCTGCCTTTGAGTGGGTGATTGCCAGGAGGTGGGGAAAGGAAGCATGCAGGTCCCATGGAATACCTTTGTGGGTACTGAGCCAAACCGTGGTTTGTGCCCATCTCTACTTGACAGCCTGCTGTGATGAATTTGCATTGTACTTTGCAGACAAAGTCTCTAGCTAATTTTTAAATATTATAAGTATAATTGGTTGTATAATTGTAATAATCTATTGGGGTTGTGTCAGTTGGTTTTTTTAATAAGTTGTGAGCCACCTTGAGTCCCCTAACTGGAAGAAATGCAGCATAAAATGAAAATAAATAAATAAATTCTCTGTATACATGTATAATGTCTAAACAACTTTAAGAAACAATGCTTTCATTTGGGTGGGGGTGGGGACTAAAAGGTGGTAGTACAGTAGAATACCCTTATCCATGGAATCCGTATCCACTGATTCATATATCCATGCACTGAAAATATTAAAAATATTAAAAGAAAAAAATCCGGAAAAAACTATTTGCGCTATTATTATTATTATTATTATTATTATTATTATTATTATTATTATTATTATTATTATTATTATTATTATTATTATTATTATTATTATTATTATTATTATTATTATTATTATTCCGCATTTCTTCCAACAAGGGACCCAAAGTGGCTCACAACATTAAAATTCACACAATTTAAAAACACAATAAGTTAAATATTAAAAGATAAATTAAACAATATATGATTTAAAATACAATTAAAAGATTAAAACATGAAAACATAAAAAAGATTTAAATTATCTGCTAAAATGTATGACCAGAACTGGCCACTAGAGGGAGACAGAGACCGTGCTATGAATACTTGCTAATGAAGAATACATAGCATGATCTCTGGTGCCCTCTAAAAAACAATGATTGACTGACCAAATGAACTGATGTTACTGGTGTGTCATGTGAACTGAAATTTATAAAATGATTTAAATAATGGAAGAATCAATAACGGGTTTTTCTGGCATGTGTGACTGCATCCTAAGCCAACTAAATTAACATCTGAACCTCTGTTTTATACAGAAGAACCCCTGTATCTGCAGGATCAATATCCAAGCTTTCCCTTACCCATGATCTGAAAATGTTTAAAATATATTTTTAAAAAATCTAGAAAAAACTATTTTCACATGTATTATCATAACAGGCCACCAGATGGGGCAGAGACTGCGCAATGAATACTTGTTGGTAAAGAATGCATAGCATGGTCCCTAGTGGCCATTTCTGGTCATGCATATGAAAAGGAAATCTGGTTTTTTTCCCCCGTTTTCCCATGCTATATATATAGCTTTCGCTATTATCTGTGGTTTTCAGTATCTGTGGGGGGCTTGGAACCAATCCCCAGTGGATATGGGGGTCCTACTGTATAGGAAAATTTCATGCATTGGCCCATAATTTACATAGGGTGGAACTAAGATCTAGTTCCCACTAACTAGATGCTAAAAGTATTTCTAGTTGTACCATTGCAAGCTACATGAAAGGGCTCCTACAGAATCATAGAATATATGAATTATTGAGCTGGAAGGAACTCCAAGGATCACGGAGTCCAACTCCCTACCAAAACAGGGAATCTACCAACTCTTGGATTGGTTAAGGAATAACAGGACGTCTAGTCCCAGCAGAGAGGAATATATCAATTTATTTAATTGCACAGTGTGAGTCTAGCACAGCTTGGAGTTGGAATTGAATCAGCAAGTCCCCAAGAATACATACTCACCCCACAGCATAGATATACCAGCTTAAAAGAAATTACTCACACACTACTTTAAGGTTAACAAAAAAAGAGAAGATCTTTACTCACAGCAGTAACTTGCAAATTGCAGGGTGAAGCTTGATTCAGAAAGTTGCAATAGTAAATAAACAATATCGGGCACTTCAGAGGTTAGCAAGAAGGATAAAAGAAAAGTTAAAATAGTAAAAGCAAAAACAGGTTCTCTCAGACCGCATGGCTTGAGGAAACAAACATGCTGGCCATGAGGAGATGCTCAGTGGAGCATCTTCCTCCTATCTTGTCCAAAAGGCTCCTGGAATGTGTGTGCCCTAAACAACGGCAGTAAAGAATTTAAATGAGAAAGGAGGGGTTTCTTTTGCCTGCCAAACAAGAGGTATTAATTAATTGGTCAATGAGAGGAAGAGGAGGTCAAACTTACTGCCCAGCATACAACGTAAACATTCTCCTTCCTCCCAAATGATCCTGCACTAGATTTGCATGTTGATTTGCTAAATAAACTCCAACAAAAAATCCAGTTTTAAAACCAAAAGGAGAGTCTTCCATTTTTCTTATTTTTAGAATATTATTACTTCCTAATTTTTAGTCAACATGTTTTTTTCTTATACAGTGGAACCTCTACTTAAGAACGTCCCTGCTTAAGAACGATCCAACTTAAGAACAGCTCCGTTCGCTAAATTTTGTTTCTACTTGAGAACGGAGCTCCAAGATAAGAACGGAAAAAAAAACTTTCCTGCCCTTTTTTTAACCTTAGGTCATCTTAGGTTAAAAAAAATATTTCTCCCCCTAGTGGTAGAGTACGGATTAACCGGCTTTGCATTAGTTCCTATGGGAACTAATGCTTCAACGTACGAATGCGCCTCTACATAAGAACAAAAAACAGCCGGAACGGATTAATCGGTTTTCAATGCATTCCTATGGGAAATTTTGCTTCAACTTAAGAACGTTTCAACTTAAGAACACCATTCCAATACGGATCAAGTTCGTAAGTAGAGGTTCCACTGTAATATGAATCCATTGGTTCAGGACCTAACTTTTAGAGCTTCAGAAAACCATCTTACTTTAATTGCCACATAACAGCATGGCAAATATTAAAAATATGTGTCACCTCACCTCTCAGTCTTCTCCAGTTCATGATCAAAATCACGGGCTGCTCCTGTTTTTGTTTTGGCAGAGAGAATACAGCTTCTCCATTTCCTCCTTCCAATTCTGTAATCTATTTGATTTCTATATTGATCATAGCTCAGTGGTTTAGGTTTCTGGGTGTGGAGCCAGAGCTTGGGAATTTGATTCCTCAGTGTGCCTCCTTAACAGGGACTGGATTCTATGATCCATTGTGTCCTTTCAGACTTTGCAGTTCTAGGATGATGATGATCTGGTGATGTCCACATGTATAGCCATCTGTTTGGTTGTTTGAAGCATGTATTTGCAAGAAGCAGATTGTTGGTTTTGCAGAATTCTATGAGTTGTCCTCCTGCTTCATTTCTGTCCCCTAGGTCAAGTTTTCAAGCAATCTTTGGTTCTACTTTGTTCCCCACTTTTGCATTCCAGTCACCTATAATTATAAGTATGTCTTGTTTTGATCAATTTTGCTCTTACATGCCTGCATAAAAGCTTTCAATTCATCTTCTTCAACATCAGTAGGTGGAGCATACACTTGAATGATAGTAATGTTGATAGCTTTTCCGTAGAGTCAGATATTGTTTGGTCAAACCTTGAATTATACCCCCAACTGCCTTACTTACATCTTATCTCAGTATTAGTGCCACTTTATTTTTGAGAACTAGATTTAGTATGATAGATTTAGTATGATAAATTGTGTACAATTGTACTCTTCTCTCCGCAATATTCTGTTACCATAAAATCTACAGGGTAGATTTCACTGCTGGGTAGCTCACTGGTGTAGGCATCTGGCTGTGGAGCCAGAGACTGGGAGTTCGATTCCCCACCTTGACAGGGATTGGTCTTGATAATCAATAGGGTCCCTTCCAGCTCTGTAGTTGTACGATTTACTAAACTTTATGGAGAGGAATGGAGGAGATCAGGTGAAATGAGATTAGAAATTGCTGGCTGCTAGAAATTGCTGGGGAAGGGTCTAATTATGGATAAGTTGTAGATCATGACCAAGGCAATTTATAGAAAGGTACTTGTCTGTGTCTTTGCATTGATTGTCCAGATTTTGTGATTTGGATGCATCTGTGTCAGCTGGATATGAGGATGCCATTAATCCAGGGGTTCCCAAAGTGTGCACCCTGGTGCGCTGTGAACCCTCAGCAGGGATGCCATGGAATCCCCCTCGCCGCCCTCCCTCCTTTCTCTCCCTCCACCTTTTCCCTGTTTAGCGCCCAACAATCTACTATATTTCAAGATTTAGGTTCCTAAACCTAAATTTAGGTTCCTACCTTCCTGCCTTCATTTCTAATCTCAGCAAATGCAGAAAGCAAGTTCGATAATCATACAAAATAAACTACAAACTGATGTCACATTAAACCTAATGTTTGGGCCCACAGGGATTGCGTGGGTGCTCCAGATGCCCCACCCTACCTCTTCATGCAGGCACTCAATCAAAGGAGGAGGTGGGGCAGGGAAACCCATGGTGTTGCCTTCCTTTCCTTTCCTTTCCTTGGAAGAGGTTCACCAGGACATTCCTGTCCTGTTCTATTCCTTCCTTCTTTCCTTTCTTTCATTGGAGGATGTTGACCAGAAAATGTTTTTAGGAGGTATGAGATCTTTTTAATTTGATACCCATTGAATTAGTTATTTGAAGCAATGAAGTAGTGATCTGAAGCAAAATATTCAGTTCTCTTTCTTAAAGTATCTTTTAAAATGTCCCCTCAACCCAGTGGTTCTCAGAATACCAAAAAAAAAAAAAAGACAAAAAAGGTTTTTAAGCCAATAAAAACATTCTTGTAACTAACATTGCATTATTTCTTAACCAATTAAACATGCATTAAACAAATGTTATATTTTCATTTGCTTACATTCCATGATTATAAATTATTGTCAGGTAGAAAAAATGGAAATACTACTCAGGCTGGGTTTCCACCCTCCCTTCTCTCTCCCCCCCCCCACCGAAGTATTGTATTGGGGAGCTGTGGCCAGTGGCTAGTAAGTTAAGGGGAGCTGTGAGTCAAAAAAGTTTGAGAATCACTGCATTAATCCATACAGTTTGCTATAATTCTCTGCAAAAAATCTGCTATATAGCATTGATTGTTTCCTTTATCACCTGTCCTATCATAATCATTTATACTTTTGAAAAATATATCTTTCTAATACATTTTAAAAACTAATGCATAAAGCAAGTTCAATTATCATACAAATACAATTTCTTCCTATGTTGCCAGTACATACACAAACATCCCACATACTCTTAAGAAAAGAAACATCATATCTACACTGGTAGGTAGAAATACAGAATATACAGTCATGTGAAAAAGAAAGTACACCCGCTTTGAATTCTATGGTTTTACATATCAGGATATAATAAAAATCATCTGGTCCTCAGCAGATCTGAAAATTAGATAGATACAATTTCAGATGAACAACAACATATAACATGGTTTATTTAACAAAAATAAAGCCAAAATGGATAAGCTATGTGTGAAAAACTAAGTGCACCTCATGATTCAATAGCTTGTAGAACCACCTTTAGCAGCAATAACTTGAAGTAATTGTTTTCTATATGGCTTTATCAGTCTCTCACATATTTGTACAGGAATTCTGGCCCACTCTTCTTTACAACATTGCTTCGATTCATCGAGGTTTGCAGGCATTTGTTTATGCACAGTGTTCTTAAGGTCCCACCAAAGCATTGCAATTGGGTTGAGGTCTGGACTTTGACTGGGCCATTGCTTCATCTAGATTCTTTTCTTTTTCAGCCATTCTGTTGTAGACTTGCTGGTGTGCTTGGGATCATTGCATGACCCAATTTTGGCCAAGCTTTAGCTGTCGGAGAGATGGCCTCATATTTGACTCTAGAAGAAGGAAGCCTTCATGGTTTACTCAATGACTGCAAGGTGCCCAGGTCCTGGGGCTGCAAAACGAGCCCAAATCATCACCGTGCTTGACAGTTGATCTGAGGTGTTGTGCTGCTATGCTGTTTGGTTTTCGCCAAATGTGGCGCTTTGCATTATGGCCAAACATCTCCACTTTAATCTTGTTTGTTCCAGAAGTCTTGTGGTTTGTGCAGATGCACAATGGTTTCAACCATGGATACAGCTACAGTTTCACTTGTTCCTGTCTGGCTTTGTTCCTCTTGTGCACACACCTGTCCATTTCTCAGTTGCTGAGAAAAGTGAAGTCCCATTGTTAGGATTGTTCTTCCAAATTCAAATTTCTCTGATAACATTCTCTGTGTTAGAAGAGGTACCAATGTAGTTGTTCTGTGTTGGTTCATTCTCTGTGTTAGTTCAGATCTTGGAGAACAAGATTTGTAATCAAACAACCTCATAAATCTCCAACACAAGAGCATTTCATACCTTTATTGGCACCATGAGCAACAGAATCCTCCATTTCATGGTGGCATATATCTCCTCAATAGCAGTCTCTGTGCCAAACTCTTTTCTTATGCTAAGATGCCTCTCCACACTACAGCAGCTAGTCAGTCACTAGCTGCACTTACCATCTTGATATAGTTACCTGGACTGTTATTGCTCTTAATAGCAGTTTCACTGTCTTCCACATCAGTCCTAGGGTTTTTACCACACTTTGTCCCCAATTCCTTGCCTGACTATCATGTGGCTCCTGCTCTTCCTGAATACTAGATTTCTACATCACCTCCATCCTCAATTGGTGGTGCACTATAAGGTTTCACCAGTACTTGGCTTCCTTTTCAGACCCAGCATCTTTCCGCTTTCTTGACTCAATGTTCATCGTTAATTTGCTGTTTCCATTCTGCTTGCTTCTATCCCATGTCTACCAATTGACCTCAAGTTTCTCAGGTTTGTGACCCTCTTGATGATTCACTTGCTTTGGAGGTTGACTTGGCACTGGCATCTGACCTCTCTGCGCACTATCTCCATCTTCTGTGATCTCCTCTGTAAACAAGGTAGTGGCAATATCGCCCTTTCCTTTTCATCTGTGGATCTTTCTCCATATGGTCAAATAGTTTAAACTGAACATAAAAGAACCACCAACTCCTGTTGACATTCCCCTCCTGGTGTTCAGTTGAGTCCATCAATCTTCTTCAGGTCCTGTGCTTCTTTTACTGCTGTCAGTTCTTTTGACCCTAGTTCAGCAATCCTAATTTAAACTGTTGTCTCTCCCACCTGCATCTATGTGGATTGAGAATCCAAAAAGAAGCTGCTTCTTTTCTCTTATAGCATCCCAAACCTAGTTCAATCTTAGCGGAGGCATCATAGACAAAGGGAAGACAAAAAACTCACTCCTCCCCTGTAGGTAGCGAAGGGACAGTAGATATCCTTGGATGACACTTTTACTCCTCTGCTTCCTTGGTGGTATGCATAGTACCTATCAAGTTGTTGTGGCTGTGTATCAGCAGTTTCTTTGGGAAAAGCTGGAGGCTTTCTTGCACTGTCTGTCAGATGGCCGCAAGGCCATTGTGCTGTCCTTCTATGCTGAGGCTCATACATAAACAAGGCACCAGATCAGCTCTACCCACTGTTTTGCCTACTGTGCCTCTAAAGTAATCTCTGGAGTCATTGCACTTAGATTATATGTGTGGCTTCATACAGTACCCACCATGAAGGATGATAGGTCTCAGATTGAGCACCTTCCTTTTGATAAGGAAAGCCTCCTTAACGATGACTTCATAGATCATCTGGTGAAGATTAGAATAATGGCAAGGAAGATGGATCTCGATCCCAAATTCAACATACTTTGTAATTTCATTGGCAGAAGCTTCATATATCCTTCCAAATAGTACAATCAGCAATTCCAACCAATATTACTATATTGCTATAATAATTTGTTTATAGCTACTTTATTAACAAAATAATGTAAACTTCTCAAAGCATTCTCGTGTATGGACTTGAAAAATATGTTAGTTCTGAATATTGATCTCCTCAGGTTTTATCCCCTAAAGTGTATTCATAGGAGCTGCCTTCCGCCCTCATGAAGGGTGAGGTGACTCATATTGTAATAACAATAGCAATAATGAAGATGGAGTTCTTTTTCAAGTCCAGAATAAGATTACTGATTCCACAATAACTGGGGGGGGGGGGGGGGGGGAGATGGTTCTTCCTTCTTTCCTCCCCTGCTTTCAGTGCTAAGAGTACTAATATTGTGAACTTAAAAGGAAAAATGGATTTACATTGCAAAATAGCTCAAGAAAAAGGGTTAACTAACCTTTCACAGAGTAACAGTTTCCTGGTCTTCAAAGCAACCTTGGGGTTACTAACTAAAAATAGCATACAAGTTAATCTCCTGTTTCGTGTTTGGTTTGACCCATTCTGGTAAATTTTTTGTTAAGTTTTCTGTTTACAGAGTAACAATATAATGAAGTTGAAGAGAACTTTCTAATTATTTTCAGTGGCTATGAAAGCCATTGATGTTATTGGAAATAAGTCCAGAATTTCTTCTACTCAAACTTTTCTTAGCTTGCATGCCAGGAAGTTGAAGTTAATGAATTGACCTATGCCTTTTTATTGTTTACATCAGCAGTTGGCAAGATGGATTCCACACTGAAAAAGGGCCCTCCTCTGATGCTATTTACCATTATTATATTCCTTTTGACATGGTACTGCAGTGTGGTGGAATTACATAATACTAGATTTGGAATTATGGCAGTGCGAGTGATTTCTATCAGTATTTATTTAAATTTATTTAAAATATTTTTATCTCACGTTTCTCCTTAGAAAAGTACCCATGGCAGCTTACAGCATTTAAAGACAATATTTAAAAATGAAACAATGAGTATGCAATGGTGGCATACATCATTAAAAGGCAATATTTAAGGCTAAAAACACTATAGAAATATTAAAAAGGAACAAACAAAATACCCCTCTTAGAAGTGGGAGATACGGACAAGCAATACTAAAAACACTGTCAAAGCAGTGATGCATAGCAATCCACCTAAAAAGAGCACGCTTAGGCAGCCAGTCGTTGAGGGAAAGCTTGCCTGAAGAGAAGTGTCTTCACTTGCTTGCGGAACAACACAAAGATGGGGCTTCACCTGTTTAATTGCCCTGCAAATGGAATGGACAACATCTCAGAAAATGCTACCTTGGAGGTTCTGGCTTTCAATCCACCACCTGGTGAACTCAATTTGGTTTCCAGGACCTTGTGATTACATTTCTTCTTTTGTATTATTATTCATTTTCCGTTAGGTAACGGAAGATCATAGGGAAAGGGTATTTAGATCAGGGTATTAGGGTAAATAAAAAATACAGAATGTGATAGAGAACAGTATATATCATTATTACATTTGTCAATATGTTTTCTTACTAAGCTTACTTCACACTTATCTTACCATTTTTTTCTAAGTCTTTAACATCTAAAATTATATCTTATATTTTCTTTCTCATAATTTTAACCCATTCATGTTCTCATCTCTCATCCAATTATACAAAGGTTCCCAATTTTTTCTAGCCTCAGCAATTTCTTTGTCTTTTAATATTTCAGTTAAAATATCCAACTCTACTGCTTAAATTTTTTTTTTCCTATTAACTCCTGTGTTGTTGGAGTCTCCTCTTTTTTCCAGTATTTGGATATAAAATTCTTGCTGCTGTAGTTACATGTATGATCAAATATCTTTTTTCTTTTTCTATCGAGTCTGGAATTACATTCAACAAAAACAGTTCAGGTTCATATGGAATTATAGAGGATAACATTTTTTGTAAAAACTCATGGACTAGTTTCCAAAAGCTCTTAACTTCCGTACAAGTCCACCACATATGATAAAAACTACCTTCTTTTGATTTGCATTTCCAACATTTGTTAGAGGTACTTTGATATATTTTCGATAATTTTTCAGGTGTCATATACTATCTATAGAACATCCTATACATATTTGTGATTACATTTCTTGATGTTCTTGGTGCCAACATCACTATGAACACTGACTCCATATTAGCATTGTCTGCCAGGCTAGCTAGATGATTTAGACAAATCACTATGAGGTGTAAAGATCCATCAAAATCTTGGCTGTCTACATTTCTAATGACTGAATTTCCCAATATAACTAACCCCTATGCACTGCAGGGGTATCGTTACTACAGGATGGTATCTGTTGGTTCATCAAGATATAGTTCCTTCTAAGGGGTCATTTTTCCCTCCCTCTGAATAATACCCTGCTTCCCAGAAACCAACATTTCCCTTGACTGCTGTGGAGCTGCCATTCAGTGATTGAGATACCACCATCACATCTCTGGTTCACTAACCTCTCCACCTTTCTCTGCCTTTGACATCTCGTAGTATCATTACCATTCACACTTGTTAAAAACAGCCCTGATAATTGCTTTGTGTTTGGGTGAGAAGTGGTGAACTGATGAAAAAAGGAGTCAGTTTCTGGGATTTTCCCTTGTGTGATGTCACTTTGTGAATGGTAATGAGAACAGGAGGGTATCCTGTAGACCATCTTGACTGCTACCATTCAGGCTGCCCTTTGCTATGTAATGCTTGGCATCCTTTTTCCTGTTGGCAACATGGATACGATATTGTGCAGCAATTTCAAGCCATTTCCTGGCTTTTTGAATTGTGGATACAGAAACACAATACCCTACATTCAAAAACCAGAGATTTTTTGAAGAATTGAATGCTAAAAATTATGCAGAAAGCATAGTTATGTTGTGTGTGATTTGTATTACATTGGGTTTAAGCATAAAATGAAGTGTAACGAATATTACTATTAATTATTCCAATTAGGTCAACCTTCCTCAGTCCTTAATAACCTAGCATTAGTATGTTCGCATTATGTTTCACATATTAAGAAGTTTAGAATTTAGAATATAAGAATGGAAAAGTGTTTGAAGAGCAACTAGAACATGAATTGAAGAAACATAGTCTTTTTAAAAAGAGTTTCCCAGAACCTAGTATGTAATACCGTATTTTTCAGTGTATAAGATGATACTTTTGTCTAAAATCTTTAGACTAAAAATTGAGGGTCATCTTATACACGGAAGTAAGCTGAGGAGAGAACAAAATGGCCCATTCCTTGCCTCTGCAAACAGGCTGCCTCCAGTCAGGGGTCAGTGGGTAGCCGTTGGGTCAGGGGATCACAACATGAAGGGGGCCGTGCGATTAGGCGAAAGTGGGAGAAAGAGGAGAGAATGAAATACTCTGCAATACGAGAGTAACAAGGGGAGTGATGGTGGTGGGGAGGAAGAAATGGAAAGAAACAAGGGCATGTGGGTATGGGGGGGCACATATATAGCGGGGAGCCACCCATCCTGCTCCCACTACCAGTCACTTACAAGTCTAACAGAGGCCTGATGGCCTCTCCTCTGAGGGAACTCATGGCCAGGCCAGGATGGCTTGCTTGCTTGTTCGCTCACTCATTTTTCTCTCAGGCACATCAGGGACCATCCTCTAATTCATTGAAACGCCACACACGGAAGCCTCTCCTCTCCCTCTATCCTTCTATGGATCCCTGCCGGCTTCTCACCGCTGAAATGGAAGAAGGAGACGGGGAGACAAGCGCCCCTGGAGACAAGCGCCCCTGGGCCCGAGGACATAGGGAAAGGGCGTTTTTAAAGTGGTGCTGGGCTGCCGTTGGAGGCAGCGCTAGAGGCTGCTGGAAGGAAGAGTTGTGGTGCCCTTCAGCGGCCGCTCTTGTCCTCTTGCAGCCAAGCTGATTTCATCAATTAACTTCTCGATGTGCGGCTCAAAGCATTGTTACTCAAAAGGTGCAAAGTTAGGGGTTCTCATTAAATGCCGTTAGGACTGAATGCAGAAATGACAGAAACGACAGTGCGCGTTTGTGCCAGAATATGGAGATAAAATCATGTCATCCACTTCCATTATTAATTTTAGCAGATGGAGGATCTCCAAAATCTTTAGTTAACCCATTTGAAACCCTTGCCAATAGCTGCTATTTTCATTCCTAAAATTCAAAACTCAGTGATTTTGCAGACATGTTAAGTCATCTGTACATTTCTAGAAAGGTTTACCCTTGGGTCTGCCCCATTCCTCGGCAATGCTGAAAGAGAAGATTTCTTAATTTTGGGTTAGAAAGGGGGGGCGCGTTTTATACACGGAAAAATACTGTAAATGCTGTAATACATCTTCTGGCCTCTGGCTAGGCCATATTAGTTTGAATTTAATGGAGGATTTATTTGTTACTGAAGTGCCCTGGGCAACTCTGAATTTACACTGCTGACATAATAGGCAATCTAAGCAATAATAATTTGCAAGGACTTTCAAGGGCACATTATGTATTATCCTGACAAATGTTGGTTACTTTTTAGTGATAAATATTCTTTCAGGCTGCATTCAATTGTATGATGAGCCAAGTCTAATACCAACATGCTTTTTAGTGAGTTCTGTAGAAAAATCCAGGAGGCGGCAGCTAATGAACATGAAGATGATTTCCCCCCCCTATAATTAATGTTAAAAATAGTGCTTTTGTACTGATGTGAATTCTTTCTCATCTTTCATGTTCCTCAGGCATTACTGGCTGAAATCCTGTTGATACACATGCAGAAGATGAAAAGCATAGCATTTACTCTCTTCTGGTGGGCAATTGTTATTTATGTTCCTGCTGGGATTCTCAAGCATGTGCCAAGCCAGCAAACAAATGCACCCCACCTCCACTCCTGAGAACTCTGGCAGCTAGAAGCGAATGAATGTTAGGCCTTTTGCCTTCTGCCTGTGTAATGGAGCAACAGAAAGTCAAGTCATTGTCTGTCAACTGAGAATTCTCTCAATACATACAGCTTAACTATATTTTCCTTTTAGCTAACATTCATTTCGTCTAGGAAAGACAACTTGATACTACTGTAACATTTCCTTGAATCAAAAGACTTTGTTTAAAACAAGAAACTATTTTTTAATAATAGTGTAGAACGTTTATTCAGCCGTCTTGCATCCTTTTAAGAAGAAAGTCAAGGTAAAAATATCTTAAATGAAATAATAATAATAAATTAAATAAATATTTAATAAGTCACAAACCAATGGTGGAGTTCTCAAACAGTTTATGAAGTGCTCCCCAGTAAGAAAATAAGCAATGTCTAGCAAAGCTTCCTTGAAGGATAGCATGTCCAACTATTCAATATGCAGTTATGTTTTCAGAACAATTTTTATTCAGTCTGAAACCTGAAGGTCAAATTAACATCCCCATAGTCTCTTAGATAACTCTTTCCTTAGTCCACACAGATAATTTTGAAGGTGTGAAACTTTCTATTTCCAAAAAAGGATGAAATGCGATTAAACCCATGTGTAGTTCAACTATTTTACTGTGTGTTGCTAAATTTATAGCTGGGAAGAGACACTGGCATGGCTTCTGTTCTGCAGCAAAAGTTGCCTACTTAAGTATATAACAGAAGTTTATGAGTTTCATGACATTAATGGAAGCAGTTTGATAGATTTGGCAGGAACTCCACAGCCAAAAACTCATTCATTAATGCATTTTCTATACTTGTTGAAACAATGATAAATCTCTGTGTCATGAACCTGAAATAACACAACCAATTGAATTCTATAGAAAGCCTTGCTATTTTATACATTGCACTAACTTTGCCTTCAATAGTTGTGAGGTTTCTTGACTATGTTTTTCCATTTTTGGTATTTGGAAGCAAGCAAATGTCCATTATGTTTGACATTTAATATGTGTTCTTAATCTGATCATCATATTCCTTTGAAGAAACCGAGAATCCTGACATAAAACTGCAATGGCAGTGCAATCAAGAGTCCCAAGTCTGTTAGCTTTAGCCTGACACAATTAGGCTGCTTAATTCTAGTGACTTCAATGAGTTTAAGCAACCTCACACTGTGCAGATTTGTAGACTTGTTTTTCCACATTGTATAATTGTGACCAAAAAACATTACTTTGATCATTATTAATTCTTAGGTTCTTTACTGAGCAACACTCGTCAGTAAATTGCATTAGAAACTGTTTTGTTTCATATGGGGCCACAGCTGCTAATAACTAATTTATTCATTTCAAGTTAATATATTTATTTTAATTAATTAATTATTTTGCAAGTAAATATAGCAAAGCATGCTGCTTATATACCTCCCCATAGTGCTTAACCTCTCTCTGGGCAGTTTACAATTTAATTATGCAGGCTACACATTGCCCCTGCCCCCAGCAAGCTGGATACTCGATTTATCAACCTCGGAAGGAAAGAAGGCTGAATCAACCTTGAGCCAGCTACCTGAGCCTGGGATTGAACTCAGGTCGTGAGCAGAGTCTTCACTGCACCACTGCAGTTTAACCACTGTGCCACAAGACTCCACAAGCATGAATGTAAATCTGCCATATTCATGATTACATATTCAGAAAACAATATCTGAAATCTGAATTCTAAAGTTTAAAATACAAATTTTAGAATAAAATGCCAATAAAATGTTACAGATTTAGAATGGTATGTTAGAGCCCACAGCTGCCTAATCTCCTGAACTTCAAGTTGATTCCACATTAGCTTTTCCTCCCCTGAAATTACATCCTTTGTAACAGGGTGGCTTTGATTTAAATCAAATTGATTTAAATCATTATTTAAATTTTAAAAATGGCATTCTTTTGATGATTTAAAGGGCTGGCTTGATAATTCAGTGGTTTAGATCTCTGCCTGCAGGGCCAGAGGTTGCGAGTTTGATTCCCCACTGGTTGGTTGGTTGGTTGGTTGGTTTGATTAATTAATTAATTATACCTGCAATTAATTAATTATACCTGCCATCTAGCAGTGCACTTTCCCCTCTCGCTTATGGCTCCTGTGATTTACTGTTATGTGAAAATAATCAGATAAGTGTTCATATGAAAGATCTCTATCTGTGATATTGAAGAACTGTTGGTAGAACAGACAATAGTGAGCTGATGGACAAATATTTTTACCTGGGATAGGGCAACATGTTGCTTTCTTCTAACACTAAAACACGAATAGGGAATCCTCCAGATGTGGTTGAAGACTAGCCTCTACAGTTGATAACTGTTCACTGTGTAGGTTAGAATGATGGGAGATACAGTCCAGTTACATCTGGAAGGTTGACTTTTCTTTAATCCTACACTAGAGGACTCATTTTGTCAATGGACAACCCTGTACCTATAAGGCAGTGTAGGGCAGCTTCTGGAGAATGAAGAGAGAACCAGCACCACCACCCCTTTCCTCCCCCCCCCCCGTACATTATTCTGTTTTATAGGGAGACTTAACTTGTACACCTTTAATTCTCTCCTCCCCCCCCCCCCCGCCCATGGTCTCATTTTTTTCCTCCTCACAGTTCCATATAGCCTGAAAGCTTGTATTTAAAAAAACCAAAGCAAAAAAAACCAAATGTACCTAGTAAGTCCCCCAATTAGGAAGGGTTTAAAACTAGCCATTTGGGGAAACCCCTGATTCATTGCCAATATGAAAATTTTGCTTGTAGAGAAAATTATACAGTCAACCCTCGATTTACAAACTTAATCCGTTCCGGAAGGAAGTTTGTAAGTCGAAAAGTTCGTAAGTTGAATCAGCATTTCCCATAGGAATGCATTGAAAACCAATTAATCCGTTCCGGCTGTTTTTGGTTCTTAGGTCGAGGGGCGGTTTGTAACTCGAATCATTAGTTCCCATAGGAACTAATGCAAAGCCGGTTAATCCGTTCCTACCACTAGGGGCAGAATTTTTTTTCTTTTTTTTTCCTTTTAACCTAAGATGACTTAGGCTTTTTTTTCCGGTTCGTAACTCGAATCTAAGTTCGCAAGTTGAGTCAATATTTTCTATCAGAGCGGTTCGTAAGTTGAAATGTTCGTAACTAGAGCCGTTCGTAAGTCGAGGGTTGACTGTATATCAAATGGGCATGTGAAGTGAGAAGATAAAAATGCAAAGTTCTGGTTTCTTATTCACAAATCAGAAAAATTGGAGTTCATGACACTGTCATCTTAATGCATTGTAATGTTTTCTTTGATAGGAAAACTTGTAGAGTTTACAATTAGCAACATTGATATATGGGTCCTCAACATTAGACTGGGGCTGCCTTCTAATTTAAGACATCTGCTTTATTTGTCTTCTTCTTTTACACTTCAAAACTCACAAAATGCATGCTAAGATGACAGCTGATACTTTGAAGAGAAAGTTTTCTTGATCTTTTCTGATCAGCATCCTTTAAAAATCAATTAATTAAATGTCATCTAGGTTCCCTTTTGCAGTACCTGAATATATTAGTTTATTTAGAGGAGACCTCTGTATTCAAAGTGAAACTACTGAAGCTGACATTATATGCAATAAAACGTAGCCAGGATTTTATTCCAGTAATGTGTTTTTACTTAAGAATAATAGATCTCTAAATAGGTATTATAATGCTCTGATATGGTAACATTTAATATGAGCTAAAATTTAAAGATAGTAACAATAAGATTTATCTTTTTTTCAAGGTGGTAAAATTCTCTATCAGTGTGTTTACAAAATGTGCTGTAATGAAAGTATCTTCTGAAGCATAACAGCAACAGCAATATGAGGATTACACACACAAAACACAAACTATTGATTCTAAAAGATTTGATGAAGGCATAAGATACAATAAAAAACATAAATGCTGTTTCAGAAATGATGAAAAAAGACCATTGAGAACAGAAGTATTCAGCAGTCCTCAAAAGAATTAACAATACAGTAGCTTACTGCTACAGACTGAATTCCATTACCATATTTTTTTTCCACATATACCCTGTTTCCCCGAAAATAAGACCTAACCTGAAAATAAGCCCTAGTGTGATTTTTCAGGATGCGGGTAATATAAGCCCTACCCCAAAAATAAGCCCTAGTTAAGTGAAACCCTGCCCTCCATCATTGTGCACCATTGTGCAGATGACATGACTGTATTTGAATAAATGTAGATTGTTCTACATGAAAAAAATAAAAACATCCCCTGTAAATGAGCCCTAATGCTTTTTTCTGGAGCAAAAATTAATATAAGACCCTGTCTTATTTTCGGGAAAACACGGTATTTTATAAACTTTGGTTTGTAAAACAGGAAAATTTAGAAAGCTGTTCTTGTCACTCGCAATTTTCAGTTCAACTAACATTTAATTGTTTTATTAAGACTTGCCATAATTATTTTAATTATCTTTTCTAATTTATTTTTAGCCTAGAAATATAATCTGTCCTAAGAATCCATACCTTAAGAATTCTTACTGATTCTACTACTACCCCTGTTTATTTGGAAGCCCCACAGATTGCAATGAAGCTAATTTTCTAGTATGTATGCTTTTATATGTATATATCGTACATTTCAACTTGATGACACAAAAATAATTGTGCGGCCAGAATCCTGTTGAGGCTTTATGCATGTGTAAATTAAATTGCATAACTTGTCAGGCAAATTCCTGCTAACTAAAAAAGCACTAGCTGCATTTCTAGGTGTGTACTTCTTGCGCAATGAGGCACATGCCTCTTAAATATAACTGTGCCTTCTTTGTTAGTGGCTATTCACTGCAGTGAGTTACGCAGTTTAACAATGTATATGTAAATCACTGGCAGGATTTTGGCCACTGATGGGTAAAGTTAATGTTAGGGTGTATTAGTTTCTGAAAGAAAAGGCAATATACTGAAAATTCTCACATACACTTTCTGTCTCAGAAAAATATTGCCACCTTATCTTGTTTTTAAGGAAGAAAAATATTCATATATAAGCACGGCTTTATTCCTTTTTTCTGGCTTTCTTCTTACATTATTAACTGAATGTATTGTTTCCATTGAACAGTTCATTTAATTATTCAAGTTTTTTATATGTTTAATTATAGTTTTCTCCCTATATCTTCACCAATATCTTTCCCACACATATATCTTTACCAATCTCCAATTGTTGGCACAAGCCTTCAGGAATACAAATCTTTTGCTCCACATATAGTTCAACACTAGTATTCAAGACTTGTGTTGATATTTGTCCATTTTAGAGATACGGGTATTCTCCCAGCCGTGGAGGTAGACTTGTCCTCCCTCCCCCTGCCTGGAGCTGGCTAGATGAGCGGAATGAGAGCAGCGCTCCGGGAGTGATTGGAAGGCTGACCGAGGCTGCCGCCACCACCAGACGCATGAGTGGACGGTCCGGACCCTCATTAAGTCCAGCTGTACAGGGTTATTCGTATTCGTATATGAATACAAATACCTTTACCTCTAGTCCTTTTCCATAATTTGATTCAGTTCTTTAAAAAAAAAAAACCCTCTGATTTGTGAATGTAGGACATTGTACTTCTCTATCTATGTATTGCTGTAGATTATTGTATTCATGTTACCAGCAGAAAAAAATGGCGTTAAACTTTGCATAGCAAAGGGCAGCCTGAATGTTGATGACACCAAGAACAGCAGTCAAGAGGGTCTACAAGATAATGTCTTGTGCTCACTACCATTCACCTAGAAACACCCAGCAGGGGAAGATCCCAGAATCTGACTCTTTTTTTCAAGTTAATGTTGGGGCTGCTTTTCCACAAGTTGTCTATGTTTCTGTTGCTTGGAGCCACAATGTAATTAAAATGCCTAGAAAAAAGTGTATCTTTCAAATTAACAGTGTGCACTCAAGTACATGTCTGTGCAGCTGGAAGGTATTGGATAGTTAATTCTCATGGAATTTACATGAATTTGGAATGCTTCTGCCCCATGCAACCCAGTGCACAGCACACCCCGCCATCTGTATTGAGAAAGACATCTCAGCCATATTCCTTCAGGGCTAATGCTCTTTTATTGTCAAGAGAGGAGCACAACGTAACCAGATTTTGAGGGAAGGCTGAAGGAAAGGTACAGATATTTGTTGCAAAATGCCTCATTTTAAACACTTAGAGGTGTTCAGTGTGGTTTTTTCTTTGAACTCTAGGAAGGGAACTGAAATGGCTTAAATAGGGCATCTGATTGGCTGTGTCTTTTGGATTGAAAATTTGTGTTAAATCAAGCTCAACACACAAACCACCTTTCTGCTATTGCTGAGTTGTGGCTCTACGTGAAAGTGAATGAAGCAGGAAATATTGTCAATTATTCTCTTACCCTTCCTTCTTAATACCAGAATTTGTTAATCATCATCTTGTGTTTGAAACAAGAGCAGCAGATCAAACTCAACTTGTACCATGCTTCAGCAAAGAAAAGGAAGGTTCCTGATACAGATGAGAAGAGGAAATACCTGCATCCTCTGAATCTGCAAAATCCAAGATATGAAATGTGAAGTCAATGTCACCTTTCTCCACACACATCTGCAATCAGTTCAAGCACCAGTTCACTCATGAGTGTGACTGATCACCTGCATATATAAGCCCCTGTCAATTGACTGCCCCAAAGCAGAGGTTTAATCATAGTACTTGATGATTATCCATATTTTCCAAGCAATAGATACCTAGGTGCTTAGGTGAGATGTGGTGAGGGAGGCAGAAAGAGGAGTAGGGAGGGGGAATAGAATGGAGTCACAGAGAGAAAAAAGAGGATTCACAGATGGAGGGATAGAGAGACTGGAGAGCCAGAGAGGAGGCACCAGAGAGAGGGAAAGAGGTTTCACTTGTGGGAGCCTACTCAGAATGAAACTTTATTGAACAAAGTGGGATTTATTCCCAGATAAATCTGTCTAATGGGTTTTGAAACTTAATTCCACAGGCTGCAAATATATAATACTGCAGCCTAGACATCCAGATGATTTTTTTTCTATTAAAAATTTGGGTGTATTGTGAATTAAACTGCTGTTTCAATACACAAGGAAATTCAATTGTTGAAAAAAAATCCTGATCTATGAATGTGGGGTATTGTTTATGTGTCCGTTGTTCAGAATGCCAGGAAATGGTCCACCATCACCTTGCAACATCATGCCTGCATTGCCACCAATCAAAACCTAGAGACAAGTAATGAATATCTAGAGAATTTGTTGAAGAACAGCATAATTGCTTTGTGTTGGTTAACTATGGTTGCTGGGGGAGGGTAGAAACAAGAACGGCTAAGATGGGGCTGATGTCCCTCTGTGCAAAAACATTTTGAAAGCTTGCTTTGGACTTCATGAAATAGTGAAGCAAAGGTGTGAGTGAGTGCAACACATACAACAGAGAAGCATATAGGAGTTAATAGCGGGGGGGGGGGAAGCAGTTTTTGGATGCAGTCAAAACAACTGTCATAATGTAAGAGAAGATGATGTGAAATAACATGCAAAAAGAAATCCCTTTCTCTCAAAATCTCTGTAATTCATATATCTGTGTCCTTTTTGTGCCTGTGTAGAGACCAGAACACTCCAGAGCTATGTAGCTTTTGACTTGAACCCTGACCCCACTCATTCTGCTTATGCCCTGGTATGCCCCCAGCAATCTCACCACAAATTCTTTTTGTCCACTGCACAAATTGCATTGCAGGAACATTCCTTTTTTTGAACTTTTCAATCTTGCCAAGTACTGACTTGTGTATAGATGTTTATGTGAATAATCATCTTCGTGCTTCCTTAAAACACATTTTTCACTATTTTCCTTCAGTATGTTTTATCTGCATGGCCACAACCAATGATTTTTAAGAAGCATACTAAATGTTGCAGTAAATTGCCTCTTCAGAGAGACATCAAATATGCTTTTTTCTTTCGGGGAGATGCTTCTTTCTCAATCTTGCTATATTTCTTGGGGGGGGGGGCAGTTAAAAAGCTAGAACTTTAAAATAGAATCTTCATGAAAACTATTTATGGGAACTTTCTCTAAAGGCACTTCAAACAAGCCTCTTTTTACAGTTTCAGCTAGCATTTGTAGATCTCCTGTGTTCCTAAGGCTCTTCAGCTCATTATGTCTTCATCAAAACCTGGTTTCAGTGCCATGCCCTCCAATAGCAATGCCTTTTAGTATCAACTCCTGTCCATCTTCTTTTCATCTCTCTCTCTCACACACACACATAGACACACACAACTAGTAAGAAACATCTTGATACAAGCAGAAGAAAATTAAGAAAAAAAGCATAGGAATTGGATGAGGCCTCGCTACTTTGTCAACAATAATGATAGCATGACATTGTCTACTATCACAACTGTTCCTTTAGTCCTGACATGACTGTACATTCTCATTCTGGAGATGATTCTAATCTGAGTCATCTATGTTGAGGTTCTGGGATTAAATGAGTTCCTTAGAAAGTCCTCAGATTAGATTATCCATGTAGGTTCTGTTTCTGAAGGAGAAATCCAAAAAGAAATTCCCTTCATGTTGTATAGATCAGGGGTCCCCCACCCCCGGTCCGTGGCCCAGTCCGGGTCCGTGGGCTTCCTGAAACTGGGCCGCGGAGACGGATCTCTGCCCCTGCATGCACGCACAGTGGGTGTGTCGTGCTTGCGGAGGGGCGTGTTGCGCTTGCAAGTGCCCAGCTCCCATTCCCCTCTGCCTCCTTCTGGGGCACTTTTAGTATCCAGCCTCAGTCCCTTTGGTGGCCCATTTAGTGATGAAGCTACCAGGACTGGCACTTACAACACCACCTCCACTTCTGGGTTGGGATAGGACAATCCTACCGCTGCTCCACCTCCATGGTCCAGCACTGTCTGTGGAGACTGGTATCAGGAGAGGTCAATGAAGGTGTAGTCCACTGCCCACTGAGCCATGGTGTGGTTGGCCTCCTCCCTCTGGCTTTCTTTCTTTGTGTGCAGCCATCCCTTTCCTCTTAAGCATCCCCCCCTTTTATAAGTATCAGTCCACTCTGAATGGATCCCTCCTCCTCACGTGGCTCCTCCATATGCTCTCCATGCACAATGGGCAGCTCCTCTTCTTCCAGTCCTATCGCCTCAGTATCTTCTTAGGGCGGGGCTGTGCCCTGCCTTGGCAGTATGGTGGTTAAGCAGACTCTCCTTCCTACCAGCCACTCACCAGTAATGGGGCAAGGATTGCTCACAGGCATGTGAGGTGAGAGGCACAGTTGTGGACTCATTGTGGCAGTCCCACCAGTCTCATCACATTATACATAATGAGCATTTATTTGTTCCTTTGGTTGTGACATTATAGTGATAAGTAAGGCAAGGATTTCTATGACCTAAAAATGTCAGAAATATGCAAGCATTTATGGCCTTAAAAATAGTTTAAATATGACCAATTAAACAAAAAATATGACTTCACAGTTTTTCTGAAATTACCACCCAGTGCTTGTGCTTATACACATAAATAAAAATTAAATGGTGTATTCTTCTTTACTTCCAGTGCAGAAGTGCCATTATTGAAGGAATCAAATGAACATTTTGAAAGTAAAATGGTCATGCCTGGATTAGTTTTCATCAATAGTAGAACTGCATTGAATGATCACGTGCATCTTGAGGTTATTAAAGTCAAAACTCCTGTTGTCCATCAATATCCTCTTGTATCTGGAAAAACTCCATTCAGCATAACAAGAGGTTATAGGAACAAATTTGAAAAAAGTTAACTCATCTGGAGAAAATTATTTCTTGAAGTCATTAAATTTTGCATCAAGTCCATTTAGAACGTTACTTATTTTGCAAAGTGTTGAATAACCCAGATTAGATTGCAGCACTCTTTGCAGTTTATCACTAATTTTTTCAGTCACTTTCCCCTTTGTTCGCTTTAAATCACCCTCAGTTTGTTTCACAATTTTCAGTGCATCACTAAGTTCCATTCCTACAGATTCAAGGTGGGTGATTGTTTTTTGATAATCCACTGGAGTTAGATTTTATATATACTAAGTTTCCAGCCAAGGTTTTAGAAAAGGAATCTTACACAATCTTGATGGAGGAATATCACATCAGTCAAATTCTTTATCCTCCACAAGGAATCATAATTTGTTGAATACTACATAGCTGCATCCAGCCAAGTCCCCCAATGCATCATGACAGTTTGGGGAGGGAGGGCGAAAGAAGGAAGCAGTTTCTTTGAACTTTAGTACTCGAAGTGGATCTTTAATGAACATTTTTTCCCATTTGAAGTTAGCTTATTTACATCAGAATAGTTGCTTTAAATCTCTTCGGCCATTCTGTATAGACCATATGCAAGGCATGTGATATGGATTATCTTCAGATAAAGAAGTCTCTTGGCTGCCTTAGTCATGTATGGAGCAGCATCAGTTACAAGGAGGAGGTTGTTACACTGTCTAGCCAGAGTAGTTTCATAGAATCATTGAAGAGCATAGCAATAGTGGAATTATTTACTTTTTTTAGAACTTCACATGTTAGAAGAAATACTTCACCAGGCTTGTCACATTTCAGAGAGCCAATAATAACATTAGCTACATACAGTACATTCTGTTTACATCCCTTGTTTCATCTATTAAAACCCATATCTTATTGTTGGCAACAGCAGAGCTTATCTTTCCTAACACATCTTCATAGCAGGCAGAAATATAATTTTTCCTTAGAATTGATTCATTTGGAATCATGTGACTGGTGTACTTCTCCAAGAAATATCGGCGGCTACTACTACCTAATTTCTTTAAGGAAATATTAGAAGTAATCATCATTGTACAGAGATCCTTACAAAATTCTGACCAGTTATTTGATGAACCTGCAGTTGAAGAAGAAGCTCTCTCAAAAAGGAGACATTGCCTGTTCTCAGCCAAGGTAAATCTTGCTAAACAACTCTTATATATCACAATGTTATTGAATATTAAAATGCTTTTGGAGCAACACCTTAACTTTTCACAATTTACAAAACAAAATATCACCATCCCTGCTAGAGAGGGGCATGACTTAAGTCAGTCTGGGGTGACTTCCCTCTCCCAACCCCCCCCCCCCAGCCAGCTGCCCCACTCACAAGCCTCCGTGCGCCACCCAGGTTGTCGTCCTTCACTGGCAGCCTAGTCCAGGAAAGAGCACAGGCTTCCCTTCCCTGCCTCCTCTGGCAGCCAACCACTCAGATGAGGAGGCGGGACAGGGATTCTCCCTGCATAGCCATTGAGTGGTCAGCTGCCAGAGAAGGTGGGGAAGGGAAGCCCAAGCTCCTTCCCGGATTAGGCAGCCAAGCGAAGGAGGATGACCTGGGTGGTGTGCGGAGACTTATGAATGGGGCAGCCAGCCAGGGGGGTGGGGAAAAGGAATATGCAGCACCTGTGGTGTCGCACTGAGAAATTTTGTCACTCCAGGCTGACTTAAATCATGTCCATTTCACTACTGAAAGTCCACTCCCCAAATTCTTGAACGAAACGCTGTAATTTTGTAGTCACCAAACATGTACATTTAGGCATGTTGAAATCATTGGGAAGGTTACCGATGACCAAAATATGACCAAAATATAACATTTATTGCAAAATAAGCAGAAATATATAACTTTTTTAAAAGGTCAAAATATTACTTTACAGGCAAAATGAAAAACACATAATTCTCACCAGATTACTCATAAATATGTTTTCACTTATAAATTCAAATAAAGGTTGCAGAAAAAATGTGACATGTCATAGAAATCCTTACCCTAGCAACTGACACTGGAGTTTTTGATACTACTCATATTTCTTAAGCACCAATATTTGAACTGCTTAAACATGGAATAAAAATTTCAGTTATTTCTGCAACCTGCAGTACAAGCAGAAACAAGTAGAAATTCACTGCGAAACACTGATCTAGTGTAAAAGCACAAGAGGGTTTTGACCATTATTTTTTTCCTATGGTTTATGGCCTCTTCTCATTAAAGTATTTCTACCTTCTTTGTCAAAAGTGGCTGATAAAACCTTGGGCAAGTGTGTAAATTGCTATTGTATATGGATATTATGTAGTTAACCATATAACTTTATTAGTGCATGTTTCAAAAATATTGCTCTTAAGATGTAAATATGACAAACTTGATTTGATTAGTGTATTCAGCTCCCTGTCGCCTGGAGACAGAGCTGAACCTTTGGCCCCCAAGCTGGGCCAGACCAACACACAGTCCCCACCTCTCCTTAAGGGGATTCTTTCATATCCAGAGATGAAAGGTTTCAGCCTGCCACCCCAGCACCGGGATCCACCCAAATGGCCCAACCACCAACAAAGGTGTGCCAGAATGCAATAAAAGGAACTGGAGAACCCCTTACAAAGGCCAAGCCAAACACCTTAATATTTGCATCAACCCACTGTACTTGACCACCATAAACAGGGAGGGAAGGCCAGCAAACTGACTGAGGAGCCTCAGAGCTTTCTTTTTAAGCAGGGGAGACAGACCAGAGTGAGAACTTCATCGCATGTCAAATTGCAGTAGCAGCCAAAGGGAGGCCACGAAACTTGGCAGCTAGAATTAACTTCTCAGTTAATTGTATTAACAAAGATATAAGACTGAGCTAACAATGGGCAATGATTTGCCACTGTTTACTGATAGTGTCCTGGATGAGCTATTCTTGCTCTATGTGCATGAAATTAGTATGTTGACTTAATCAAAGACATAGCCAGTTTCAGAGGAAAGCAAAGTATCTCCATAAATTTGTGAGGTTTTTTATTTGCCTTGGCTTTAATTAATCATATTAGCAATTTTTCTGATCGTATTTACAATTGTAATTATTAACATCAAGAATAGCATCATCACAAGCCCACATAAATTGAAAAAGTGAAACAAAAGTATGGCTAACACCTCCTTGGATCTATCTGTGAAGGTTCTCAGTTGTCTAGGTGAGGTTATCTGGAAGTTGAGTCATGGCAACTGGACTTCTTTCTTATTAGGTTGAAACGTTTCGCTACTCATCCAAGTAGCTTCTTCAGTCTGAGGAGAGTTGGTGAGAGACCCCTGATATATCCTCCACGTTGGTTTCACTTCCCCCTCATCTGAATAGGCTTGTTAGAAGGACAAAGGACTGGGGTTGAGGGATAATCCCACTTCTGCAGTCCTCGTCCACCCATTGTCATGGGTGACTCAACTTCCAGACCTCCTTGGATCCTCTACTTATATGATCTGGAGGAGCTCATTCAGAAAGTCAATTCTGAATCTGTGGTCTGTCAAATACGTTTATTCAATTTTCAGTCTTATCTAAACTTGTCAGTGGCTGAAACTCTGTTGCTCAGCATACTAAATCACACTAGAATTTTTGGGGATTTGCTAAGTCTCAATTAGAGTAGGCCCATTTGAATCAATGGAACTTACAGAAGAGTTGCTTCCTTATGATAAGCAACAGGATTTCAGCTTCTGTCTCTGCTATAGTCATTAAAGACTTTCTGTATGCCTTGCATGTTTATACAAGGATAATATCCATATTCCACATTGCAGTTGGCTCATTCACACAAGACCATACCAAGCATTACTTACTATGGGTCGTCGTGTGTATCAAGCATCCCTTTTTTCTCCAGAGAAAATATATAGAGGAGGGAAGAAAATAATCTTTATTATCTCTGGCAGTTATATTCAGCCTAGTGTCCTCCACGTATTTTGGACTACAACTCCCATAATCCCTGGCTGCGGGTTACAGATCTTGAAATCATAGAATAACTGAGTTGGAAGGGGCCTCTAAGGCCATCAAGTCCAACCCCCTGCTCAAGGCAAGAATTCAAAGCAGACCTTACAGATGGTTGTCCAATTTTCTCTTGAAAATTCTTTCCAGTGTTTATGAAAGTTGTAATCGAAAATGCCCTATGAAAGTGCTTATGGGGCAGAGGACTGTAGATGATGTTTTTCATTTGGATACTAGATTTAAGATTTAATTTCTCTGCTCAGTAATAGGTTATGATTTCTACCTATTTCTTCTGAGCATTTTTGCTTTGTCAAGATACTGCAAAGAACAGGTTCTCAGGTTCTCCCCACTACTGAGGTTCAGCTGGTTTATGTATGTTTAAAAATTGCATAATGTTGAGGCACAGTGTAATAGAGCACGAAACAAATGTGCAGAGCTTGAAACCTATGCCACATGTTGGACCCTCTTTCTCAGCAGAGGATGACAGATTAATAAAGAGAACAGCTGAAACTGCTGAAGAATTGGCTTGAGGGCAATCAGGGGCTGCAATGAGTCATTAGTTACATTTGTTTTTAACAACACATCCCTTTCTAATGTGGCCAAAATATGAAGCATGCCAAATCATTTCTACATCCAATTCAGTGCCAAGAATAATTTTTAAATGGGTGTATAAAAGGCACTAAAGACATAATCTGGCAAAACTTCTGATATATAACTTAACATCAAAATTGGATGTCTGCCATTTGCCATTCTTCCTTGATATCAGTATTTTTAATGTAAAAAACATTTTCCATGAAAAATATTTTAAAATATTTGAGCAGCGAAAAGAAATACTATTTTACTCCTTCCCTTGCCCTGTAATTAATTTACGTTTGTAGAAAGAGAATGAGAGATGCGTCCATCATTGGCTCAGATATTCCACATGAAGCAACGTCCGCCTGTTATTAATATATTTAAGAAGAGGGAGAATTTTGCAGAACTGTTGTTGAGGGACAGGTTGAGCTCAAGGGGAATCACACATGAAAACTCTGTCAACATGGGATTATTAAGAGTCATGGGAGTTATGCTTGTAATTGTGTATAAATCCCATTGGTGTAAATTTCAGTGGCAAACTGGCACAAATGAAGTTGCCATAGACTTTTGCTGTAGCACAGCAGTCATTGACTTGGTGCATGACAACAGATTCCTGTGCTAATCTCTTAACCTGCTGAAATCCATGCCAGTAGATTTAGACTGGCATAAATTATGGTTAAAAGAAATACATTCTACCAGGTAATGCTAAGAAGGGTTGCAGTCCAAACAAAAAATTCTAATGTAAAAACTGGAAGTCAGATCAGCACCAAATTTTGTACAGTGGGAGAAGACAGTCTGCTCCCGCTTTGTGCCACATTTCGGGACATTTGGGCAAAGGGGTTTTGGGTTCTGAAAAATAACACTGTTTTTAACCCGTGCAGAAAATAACAATCAGATATGTACAGCCATTGGAAAAAAAATACATTGATAAGAAAAAGAAATTGCCTACCTGAAGAGAAAATGGCCCCTTGCAGCCTCTTTTCCCCCCAAATAAATCAACACATTCTTGTCTCCAATAGCCCTTTCATAATTAGTGCTTTTCAAGCCAGAAAAATGCTGAGTTTATCAGCTTGTCTCATAAGCTTCCAGCCATCTAAGTGAAATGTTGACCTTGCCACTCTGAATGGACTCTGAAAGAAAGCAATTAACTCCTTCCTGGCCAACCATTTTTAACTGCTTTTTAAAATACATTTTAAAAAGAGAATAATATTGAGCAGCTCATTTAAGCTGAGAAATTATTTGGGGGAGGGGTCAGCTTTGTGCTTGGGAATTTTCTCAAAGAATGTTTTAACTGGATTACTCGTGAGTAAGGAGACAGTAGCAACAGCAGTGAAGGACAGCTGCAGCATGAGGAGGAAAAATTATGGTGAAGGTTAGGGAGACAGAAGGGAGGGAAAATCACCTCCCCCCACAAGACCTTTGTCACTGTAAATGAGTGACTGATTTCCAAAATACTAAGAGCTCTGCTCAGGTAAACCGATAGCATCTTACGGTAGGTTCTGTCTTCCTGCTGTTTAGATTCATGTGATTTCATATGATTGTAGATGTTATCCTCCCTAAACCACTGTCAGATCATACATCCTTTTTGCACCATAGATGACACCATGTAAACCATGAGTCACCCAGCGCGTGGCTTTGCAGTCGTGCAAAAACATGGAGCTGATGCACGGATCTTCATGGATCCACATGATTTTTATGTAAAATCATCCCCAAACCACTGTCCAATCATAGGCCCCATCTCTGCCCACACACTAAAACAGAGAATTTGTGGGGCCTTCATCACATAGCTTTGCAGTGGTGCGAAAACATGGATCTGAAGAAAAGACCCTCATAGATCTACATATTTCTGGAGGATCACCCTCAAATCACAGTCCAATCATATGGGACCATCAATGCCCACAGATTACAAGACAGAAATCATGGGTCCCTAAGCACATGGCTTTGCAGTGGCACAAAACACCAATCCAAGGCAGAGATGCTCATAGATCCAAATGATTTTTCTGCAAAATCATCCTCAAACCACTGTCCAATCGTATGGACCATCAGTGCCCACAGACTACAAAGACATCATGGGTACCCCAGCACAGGCTTTGCAGTGGTGCACAAACATGGATCCAACATATGGACTCTCATGGATTCACATCATTTTTATGCAGGATCATCCCAAACCACTGAACAATCATCAGCCTGATTCGTTTCTGTAGACCACACACTGGGGCCTGAGAGACTAAGAGAAGGGCCTCCTGGAAGTTCTTTAAAAGCAGATGGAGTTGGGTGTCATCAGCATACTGATGGTACCAGGCCACAAAATTCTGAACAGCCTCTTTCACATTTTTCATGTATATGTGGAATAGAATGGGGAACCCTGGAACCCTGAGACATTCCACAAGCTAATGGTCAAGGTGTTGAACAGGAGTCCCCCAGCACCACTACCATTCACAAAGTGACACCACACAAGGGAAAATCTCAGAAGCTGACTCCTTTTTTCATCAGTTAACCACTTCTCACCCAAACACAAAGCAATTGTTGGGCTGTTTTTCAACAAGTGTGAATGGTAGTGAGCAGAAGAGGCTATCCCATAGATCATCTTGACTGCTGCCATTGGTGTTGTGAGCATCTAGCTGTCAAGCAAGGAGAGACGGTAGTCCCAGGATGTAAAATGGGTATCAATACTTTATTCAAAGATAAGCCCAACGCGTTTCAGCTATTGCACTTTTAGCCTTCTTCAGGGGCTATAATATAATAAATAAAACAGAGCACATATATGAGCTACTCATTTGACTGGGACAACATATAAGACATTTTTAAAAACATTTTGTTCTAGCATTAATACATTAATATAATTGTCATAGTTTACATTAAGTATTAAAAGTGATTTACAGGAAGAGTAACAATTATTTATAAGTAAACATAAGAAGTCAGGTTACATACCACTGATATTATGCTTATGTAGAATCTGTCTCTGAGGATATTTTTGTGGACAATCTCTCACTCCTTTTCGGATAAAAGTGCAATAGCCGAAACGCGTTGGGCTTATCTTTGAATAAAGTATTGATACCCACTTTACATCCTGGGACTACCATCTCTCCTTCCTTGACAGCTTCAGTGGATGTACCAGTCCTTTTTGTTCTTGTTGTGAGCACCTAGGCTGCCCTTTGCTATGTAAAGCTTGGTAACCTTTTTCCAGTTGGCAACGCAGGCACAATATTTTTCAGCAATATTGGGCCATTTTCTGGCTTTTTCAGTTGTGGGTACAGAAGCACAATATCCCACATCTATAAACCAGAGGGGTTTTTTTTTTAAAAAAAGAATTGAATATTTAATATGACTCCAGCCAGAACATTTCTGAATTAGATGAAGAAGACTTTGAATCTTATTTCAGAACGTTTATATTTTAAAATATTGCATAAGATGTCGTTATCTTATAATAGTCTTCCTCAACAGTGTAGTATTGGGTGAAATAAACAGAGAAGGTATTACTGAAACTTTGTGGGATGAAATTTGTGCCTGGAATGTTGTGTATAACATATTCATGAGATATAACATATTCAAAAGGAATAGACAAAATGGAGGATGAAATAGTAGCAGCGTTACATATAAAGGATATGTCAGGAAATCCATGAATTGGATCATGGGAAGTTCGTGGACAGTATTTAGGTACAAATCAAAGGAAAGACAAATAACCTCCTAATCAAATTGAGGATCTGGATAATACCCTCCTAGATCAGATTAAGATAAAGAAAGGTGGTACAGGAACATCTTCCTATTTCAAAAGATTCAGGTCACCTGGACTATACGAACTACATCTGAGGGTATTAAAGCAATTTGCAAATACAATCTCAAAGATTCTGTCAATAAGGTTTGAGAACTCTTGGAGAACAAGTGAGGTCCTTGAAGACTAGGGATGAGAAAAAGTCATCCTTATCTTTAAAAAGTAGAAGATAGAAGATCCCAGCGGCTACTGGGCAGTCAACTTGACACTGATTCTAGAAAAGACAATTGGACCATCAAGCAATAAGCACTTAGAAAAGAATAGTATGATTTCAGCATGGGTTTCTCAAAATAAATAAATAAAAAATCATGGCAGACTAATTTTATCTTTTTAAAAACTGAGTCACAAGCTTAGTTGATTCAGAGAATTCTGTAGATGTAGACTATCTTTATTTCAGTTAGTCTTTTGGCAAGGTTCCTCATTATATTCTTGCAACCAGGCTGGTAAAAGGTGGGCTAAATGATGCTACTGTCAGATGCATTTGTAGCCAGCTGCTGGGCCCTACCCAAAGAGCACTCTCTAATAATTCCTCCTCATCCTGGAAAGAACTGGGATGGCACAGGGTTTTTTTTTGGGGGGGGGGGGGTGTTGTTCATCACCTTTACAAATGATTTAGATGAGGGCAGGGAGATGATAATAAAATTTATAGATGACACCAAACCAATACTTTAGAAAACAGAGGATTCTAGGCAATGTAAACAGACTGGAGAATTGGGTCAAAGCAAACAAAATGAGTACAACAGGAAAAACGTAAAGTTCTACATTTAGGCACGAAAAACTAGATGCAGAGGTAAAAGATAGGTGACAGTTGGGTTGGTATATGTAAAAAGGATCTAGGGGGTCCTAGTAGACCACAAGCTGAATATGACTTAACATTGTGATGTGGTGCAATATATCTGTGAAGATTCTCAGTCATCCAGGTGAGGCTGTCTGGAAGTTGAGTCATGGCAACTGGACTTCTTTCTTATTAGGTTGAAACATTTCGCTACTCTTCCAAGTAGCTTCTTCAGTCTGAGGAGAGTTCATAGGAGATCCCTCATATATCCTTCACATTGGTTTCACTTCCCCCTGGTCTGAATAGGCTCGTTAGAAGGAGAAAGGACTGGGGGTGAGTGAAAATCTGCAGTCCTTTTCCACCCATTGTCATGGGTCGTTAACAGTTGTTAAGGGTGGTCTTTCTGGTGTGTGTGGTCCTAATCTTTCTGGGGATGGATGAAAAGGCAGCCTGATAGATAGGAGACAGATTGTATCTAAGGCCTTCACCCATGCTGAATGAGGAATTTTCTATATGCACAAGTATGGCCTCCCCTCTCTAACCACCCATCTTCTTGGTCCAAAATGAATACATCTTGGTCATCAAATGTGTGTCCTTTGTATTTCAAATGAAGGAACATTGCTGATTGTGGTCTTGAGCCATTGCCCCTCCTGTGCTGGGCCATTCTCCTGTTTAGTGGCTGTTTGGTTCCTCCAGTTTAGAGCTCCGAACACTCCTCTTTGCATTGGACCACATATACTATATTGGTCCTGTTGCATTTTGGTGTCCGGTCTTTTGGGTGGACGAGTCTCTGCCTTAGTATGTTTGTGGGTTTGAAGTACACGAATATGTGGTTTTTACCAAAAATCCTTTTGAGCTTTTCAGACACACCCACCGTGTAAGGAGTGACCAGGTTCTTCCATTGGCTTTGGGTCTCAGACTGTTCCATTTTCCTGCTGGGTTGGGACATTGCCTTGTTAAAGGCCCATTTTGGATATCAATAGGCCTTAAGGGCTGTCTTCAGATGTCTGTCTTCCTTCTTGGCTTCTGTGGAGGTGGAGATGTTTCTTGCTCTGTGGTTTAACGTCCTGATGACCCCTAGTTTGTGTTGCAATGGGTGATGAGAGTCAAACTGCAGGTATATGATGTGATGGCAAAAAAAGCAAATGCAATACTCAGTTGCATCAACAGAAGTACTGTATAGTGTCCAGATCAAGATAATTAAAAATGCCACTCTTTTCTGCTTTGGTCAGATCTCAACTGGAATACTGTGTCCAATTTTGGCCCGGACAATTTTCCAAAGATACTGACAAACTGATACATGTCCAAAGGAGGGCAACCAGGATGGCAAAAGGTCTGGAAACCAAGCTCTGGGAGAAATGGTTAAAGGAGCTGTGTGTGTTTTGGCCTGCAGAGGAGAAAACTGAGAAGCAATATGATAGCTATCTTCAGATTGAACAAGCTTGTTTTCTGTAGCATCAAGTAAGACCTGAGTTCGGTGTCACCAGTACAGTGGACCCTCAACTTACGGAATTAATCCGTATTGGAACGGTGGCCGCAGGTTGAAAAGTCTGTAGGTCGAGGGTCCATTTCCCATAGGAATGCATTGAAAACCCATTAATCCGTAACTGGCCGAAGAAAAAATACCCCCCCACCAAAAAAAGAAAATACAGTCACTTACCAGGTACAGTAGACCGAGCCCCGCTCCTCACAGTCCCTTGGTAGCCCCGGAACAGCTGGACTCTGTGTGAGCAGAGCGCCGAACAGCTGAGAGGCGGCAACCAGCAGAGAGGCGGCAGCCATTTTGAGAGGCAGCAGCCATGTGGTCACCTCTCAAAATGGCTGCCGCCTCTCAAAATGGCTGCCGCCTCTCTGCTGGTTGCCGACTCTCAGCTGTTCGGCGCTCTGCTCACACAGAGTCCGGCTGTTCCGGGGCTACCAAGGCACTGTGAGGAGCGGGACTCGGTCTACTGTACCTGGTAAGTGACTTTTTTCTGACTTTTTTTTGGTTTCTGACTTTTTTTCCCCATAGGAACGCATTAATTAAATTTCAATGCATTCCTATGGCGCTTTCCCCGCCTCCCCTTTCCGGTCCGTAGGTCGATTCTCCGGCCGCAAGTCGAAGTGAAATTTTGCGGCCGGAGAAGTCCGTAACTTGAAAAGTACGCAAGTGGAGCCATCCGTAAGTTGAGGGTCCACTGTATGCAGATGTCTCCCCAACTTTATCACTCTTTTTCTACCTAAGTCCAAGGAAACTGTTCTTGTTCTAAATCAGTATTTGTAATCGGTAATGGACTGGATGAGGGCTTATAAACTGAAACTTAATCCAGGTAAGACAGATGCAGTCCTGGTTAGTCAAAAGGCAAATCAGGGTTAGGGATTCAGCCTGTACTGGATGGAGTTGCATTTCCCCTGAAAAGTTAGGTTCACAGCTTGGGTGTGCTCCTGGACTCAATCTTGAGCTTGGATATGCAGGTTTCAGTGGTGGCCAGGAGTGCCTTTGCATGGTTAAAGCTCATGTGCCAGCTTGAGATGTCTGATCTGGCCATGGTTACACATGCCTTAGTTACAGCTTATTTGGATTACTGCAATGTGCTGTACATGGAGCTGCTTTTGAAGAGTGTTTGGAAACTTCAGCTGGCTCAAAATGCTGCAGCCAGACTGCTAACTGATACTGGTTACAGGAAGCATATAAATCCTTTATGACAACAGCTTCACTGACTGCTAGTCTGTTTCTGGGCACAATTCAAAGTGCTGGTTATTATCTATAAAGCCCTATTCAGCTTGGGTCCAGGCTACTTGAAGGATTGTATCACTCCCTAAGAACTTTCTTGGCTTTTAAGATCTGGGGAGGGCCTTCTCTCAGTTCCACCACCTTCTCAAGCTTGTTTGGTGAGGACACGAGAGAGGGGGCCTTTTCAGTACCTGCTCCCAGACTTTAGAATGCACTGCCTTGAGAAGCCAGGTTGTCCCCCTCCCTCTTGTCCTTGTGTCACCAGGCAAACACCTTTCTGTTCAGGTAGGCTTTTAAGCTATAAGTGTCACAGGAATGCTTTGTTTATTAAACTTAGAGATTTTTAAATCTTTAAAATTGTTTTAATATGCTTTTAAATCTTGATATATGTTTATTTTTTAATATGATATTTATATGGTATTTTAAAACTGGTAAGTGTTTTATAGGTTTAGTTGTTGTGAATCATCTTGGTTCCCTAATGGGGAGAAAAGTAGCATATAAATTTTTTAAAAAAACGTATATGTGCAGGCTGTGAAAGAACACAGAGAATTAAGCTTCAAAACCAGAGATGGGGACGACTCACCATTTTGGCGAGTCGTCCTGCTTCGTGAGTCATCAAAAGTTGACGACTCACGAAGCACGAAGTTGCCCCCATGAACCGACAAATAACGAATTTATTCATCGATTCGTGGGGGTTACTTTAAAAAAAACACCCTGCCCCGCCCTGCCCCCGCTTAAGGGAATCCAGGCTGCCCTTTGCAAAGGTGGCAGCTGCAGCTTCCCTACCCTAAATGAAGCCACAGCTGCCATCTTTGCAAAGGGCAGCCAGTTTCCATTTCTACAGGCCGTGGCTGTGGAGGCCTGATGGAGACCTTGGCAGTGGCGGCGACGATTACAGTAAGGGGGTGTCGGCAGGGGTGCAGGTGAGGGGGGCTAAGGTAGGGAGAGGAAGGGGATAGGGGGTAGGGTGTGGGGGTGGGTGGCTGCCTATCTCCCCGCCAATCAGCTGATCGACGGGCCAGTAGGCAGAATGGAGACGAATAAAAATGGGGAAATATTCATCCCTTCATATTCATGGGGGGTCTCTGGAACCCACGAATATGAAGGGAAGAATATTTAACGAATCAGCGATTTTAGATGAATATCGTGATTCGTTTTTTTATTCGTCCCCATGTCTATTCAAAACCCATTGGACAGATTTACCTGGGAATAAGTCCCATGTAACTCAATAGGACTTCCTTCTGAGTAGGCTTCCACAAGTGGCTCCTCTCTCCCTCTCCTCCCCCCCTCCACACTTCCCCACCAGCACCATGTTCAGTAGCACTTATTCCTGTGGTAAGGATGCAGTTCCAATAAACTCTCTTGCCCAGAAGTAAGTTGCATTCACCTCAATGAGACTCATTACTTTCCTGAAGTGCTAACAAGAAGTTTGGACAATTGCTATGGAATATTGTAATGAGAATGCACAGCTAGAGTTTATGAAAAATTTTCTATGCAGAACAAGTATTGTTAAAGTCATGTATCTTGTAAACAGAAGGTGGGTCAAATTCAAATAACAAAAAGCAGATGAGGGCATCATATTCTTTTCAAGAAACAGAAGTAGGCATTTGAAAAATAACCACAGAATTAGCTATCTACTAGCAAAAATGGTTGCAGGGAGGAAACCTTTTTTATATATATAAGCAAAAAACAGAGCTTCAAAAAGTACTCACCCAAGTCTCTCTAAAGCTTGGTACAGAGCAAGCCCATACTGTTCATTTTGTTGATATACCAGTTCAAGAACAAGTTCCAAAAGTTATTAATGTTTTCTTTGGAATGAATCCTGTCAGTAATGGCTTATGAAATGCTCAGTTGACACAATATCTGAGGTGCAATCCTGTGCTTTTCTAATGTGTCCACAGCACATATTCACCTTTATAAAACTCATGCAAACATTAAAAGAAATCTCCATCTCTTATATAAGTATTTGCTTTGGAGTAAAAAATGAAAATAACGTGCTTTTAAAATGGAAATTTTGCTTTCATGCAGACACGTTACAGGAAAGTTTCCTGATTATCCTGATGAAGAACAAGGTGGTTCAGCTTCTCTTTTTTCTGACAAAACTCCAGAGCAGGTAAGATCTGTTTCAAACATGTGTGTTGTTATTGTTTAGTCGTTAAGTCATGTCCAACTCTTCGTGACCCCATGGACCAGAGCACGCCAGGCCCTCCTGTCTTCCACTGCCTCCCGGAGTTGGGTCAAAAAAGAGTGTGTACATGTGTGTACATGACCTGTAAAGGAGTTTGGGGTGGGATTTTTGTTTTCTTCAATTTGAAATCAAGTAACCTATACAGTGGTGCCTCGACTTATGAACGTCCCGACATACGACCATTTCGAGTTGCGACCAGCTCCAGCCGCAAAATTTTGCTTCGACTTGCGGCCGGAGCTTCGAGTTGCGATCAAAAGAGGCAGGGAAAAAAGGCGTAGAATTCAAATTAGAGGGCTAACCGTTGGTCGGCGAAGAGCTTCTTTGTAGCTCTTTCGCCCCAACGGTTAGTGTGCGCGCGTTTGCAGAGAGGCTTCGGACTGCCTGGTGCTGCTTTCTGCTTCTGGGTGAGTACATTTACAGGGTTTTGCAGGGTTTTGCAGGGTGGGTTTGGGTTTTGGGGGGGTTATGTTTCTGTGCTGTGATTTTTTTTGTTTTTTGGTGTGTGTTTTTTCCCAGCCCCATCGCGTTCCAATGGAGCTGGGGGGGTGGGGGGGTGTTTTTGATTTTTTCCCCCAGCCCCATGGCGTTCCGATGGAGCTGGCTGTGTGTGTGGGGGGGGTGTTTTTGATTTTGTTTTCCCAGCCCCATCGCGTTCCGATGGAGCTGGTTGTGTGTGTGTGTGTGTGGGGGGGGGTGTTTTTGATTTTGTTTTCCCAGCCCCATCGCGTTCCGATGGAGCTGGCTGTGCGGGGGGTGTTTGATTTTTTGTTCCCAGCCCCATGGTGTTCCGATGGGACTTGGAGTGCTTTTTTTTTTTTGGTGATTATTATTTTTTTTTGTCTGGAACGGATTATCCATGTTCCAATGCATTCCTATCGGAAATGGTGCTTCGACTTACAACCATTTCGAGTTACGTCCATCTTCTGGAACTGAGTATGGTTGTAAGTTGAGGCACCACTGTATGTAATTTGATGTAACTGGAAAAAATCAGTCATTTTCAATATTAGTGGTTTGCTTTTAGAAATTAGAAACTGGCATTGCTGATAACATTTTAAGATGGTATTAATATTATCATAATGAATTCTGAATTCAATGTATTCTCGAAGGCTTTCACGGCCGGGATCTGATGGTTGTTGTGGGTTCTTCGGGCTCTTTGGCCATGTTCTGAACATGGCCAAAGAGCCCGAAAAACCCACAACAACCAATTTTGAATTCATTGGAGAAATTGAGAAAAACTGTTAACCTCGTTGTCTGCCTTCTTGCTTCCTCTGCTCATGCAGCTTCTAATGTTGAGTTGCATGAAGAGTTGTCGCATGAGAAAAGTGACTCTAAATCTAAAAGAGTTTTGAATTTATACAATATTTTTAATAAGTTCATTCTCAAACATTTTCTTACACCTATGATGATCCACTAGATTTTACACAGCAAATTACAGCCTATGTTTCTTTATTCATTATTTCTTATACTGCAGCACAATCCCTAAAGTCTGTGTGCTCTCCAGATGCTGTTGCAATTCCAATCACCCTTAGCCATCATAGCCAAGAGTGAGGAATGCTCCTAGTTTCACTTGCAGTAACATCTGGAAAGCCAGATGGGCTTTGCCCACCCATGCTCTAATGTACATGTTGCTCTGCTACAAGAGTTTCTGTGCCCTCTTCACAAAAATCTATGGAACATCACTTTTCTTTTGACTCAAGATTTTTGGTCCCACTGTTTTCACTGGTATGCATGTGTGTGCATTCAACAAAGCAATGAAATGCCTTCTGGACTATCCAAATAGATTATCATTATTAGATACCAATTTTACAAAATACATGTCATATCATATGAAACATATTAGAGTTTAAAATGTTTCATCATGTGCAACAAAAACTAAACTAAACAATAGAAAGTATTTTATTCATGGATTACAAACCATTTCTTCAGACACATGGAGTCAAGTACAGGTTTTTTGTTATGTTCTCTCAACTCATTTCCAACCTATGTTCACCCTATAAATTAGTGATCTCCATAATGTCCTATCATCAGTAACCCTGGTCAGCTCTGGCAAACTCAAAGCTGTGGCTTTCCTTTGTTGAGTCTATCCATCTCTTATTTCATCTTCCTCTTTTCTCATTATGTTCAACTTTTCCAAACATTATTGTCTTTTGCTGTGAGCCTTGTGTTCTCATGATGTGCCCAACATATGATAGTTTAGGCATTTTTGTTTCTAGAGAGAGAGTCCAGGCTTGATTTGATCTAGGACCCATTTGATTGTCTTCCTGGTGGTCCAGGGTATCTGCAAAGTTAAATTCAAATGCCACATTTCAAATGAATCAAGTTTTAACTACTCTTTCATCAAAACATAACACAGTTTTCCATTTGTTGTGCACACATATTAACCAGATGGGGAAATAAATGCATGCTTTTCTGAATTGTTTGTTCGTTTGTTTGTTTGTTTGTTTAGTGTACTGTCCCATTGGTGCATTGTTCTATTCTGGGTGGTTTACAGCATGATAAACTAAAACATCACAAGAACAATAAAATTAGAAATAAACGTTCAGAAAAATAAAACAAATAGCAACAAAACATATATTATCCTGGTAACAGGTGGAACATGAAGAATGGGATCAGGTAGGTTGCTATGTAAAAAGTAACATTTTGAGATGGCTTCTAAACATTATGAGGGAGGAAGCTAGGCACAGCTCCACTAGGAGCTGGTTCCAGTGAGTTGGTGCCAGTGAAGAAGGCCTAACCTCTCATAGATGACTTTGTGGCCTGTTTCAGAGTGGCCACTGGAGGAGCATTGCCTAGGAGGATCTGGTGGAGCAGGTAGATGATCTTGGAGAAAGATGCTCTGACAAGTACCATGGTCCCAAACTGTGGAGGACTTTATCCGCGAGAAACCTCTCTGTTCTTCTTTGTGGCCTCTGTGAATGCACACAATTGGGTTTAGACAGCGCCTGCGCTGGTCTTCTCGGAATCTTCTAGAGCTTTTTATAAAAAAGTAAGTTAGAGTCGCCCCTATCGCGCATGCTCCACCCGCCTCAGCCTTCAGTTCCATTTTACCGCCTCTGGTGCTTGGAACTTCTCAGTATTAGAGCTTCTATTTCGATCATTTTCACGATAATTCAGTTTCTGATGCGGACTCTCTTTGGCTAATTGATCTCTCTGTTGCCCCTTGACCACGGACTGCCTGACGATTCTTTGCTTCGCGTATTGGATGGTGTTTTTTTTTCGAATCGCCGTTTTCCCGCCTTTTTATAGCCTACCGCTATAACCCCCTTTTCATTCCTCTTCTCTAACAATCTCGGAGAATTGGATATTTCTGGACTTCTTACGCAGTCAATCGTGAGTCTACCACTTATCTACTCAACTTTATGTCCCCATCCGGACCCTTCAGTAGGTGCGTGTCGTGCTCTCGCAAATTACCATTTTCTGATGGTCACGACCGGTGCCTATTTTGTCTGGGAGAGTCCCACCAGCCCCATTCTTGTAGGCATTGCAAAACCTTCACTAAAGCTGCCCTTAAAGCCCGACAACAACGTCTAACACTTTTTTTTGTGGGAAAAAACTCTCTCGTCGTCGAAGCCGTCCGAGATGGAAACGACTCCGACGCCGTCGGCTACTCCACGATCTGAGGTACGGATTGCCTCCCCTCCACCCTCGTCGACGTCGAAACCTGTCGACAAATTATCAAAGAAGTCATCCACGTCGACAAGAAAACCTACCTCGGCGTCCAAGACTTCAACCTCGTCGTCGAAAGATCACCTGAAACAAAAGAAGGCATCAGAAAAAACCAAAAAGGATAAGAAAAAGGACAGTCGTAAACGGATTCCTCCAGTCTCGGCTTCATTGCCGTCACCGATCTTGGAGGATTCATCCCGGGACTGGGAATCTTTCTCTGAAACCGCCGCTTCCCTCCCTCCGCGGCAGCTTGAGACCTCGCCTGTCGGCCCCGACGGCTCGCCGAGCCCTAGCCAGCTAGTGGACATAGTCTCTAGCCCGGCTTCTGCCCATTATAGCCCTGTTTCTACCGGGCGGGCATCACCGGCACCTTCCTCGCCGTCGACTGCTTCGAGACCCATTTCTCCGCCTCGTAAACGACTGGCGAAAATGAAGTATTTGTCTCCGGATCAACACTGGTCTCTTCGACATGAGGTAGTAGTTCTGCCTCGACCTTCTCGGCGCCGACATAGATCGACGTACGACAACCCCATTTACATTGAGGTCGATCGTAACAAGTCCCGTCGTCGACGTCGACATGACGACTCGGACACCGAATCCTTTTCGAGTGACGATGGATATCATAGGATATCTTCGTCCTCATCTCCACCTCGACGTCGACAACATCTCGACGTCGACATCCAACGGGCTCCCAGACGCCAGGAGAAGACTAAGGATGTGTCAACACGGACCAAATCCACATCGACGTCAAAGGTTGCTCAGCCTAAAACCTCTTCGACCCGCGCACATCTTTTATCTGGACCAGATAATAAGAAGCGGAAATCGAAGAAATCTTCACAGTTACCTTCCGCTTCCGATCAGGGCGATATACTTACATCTGCTGATTCAGATCATGATGAGGAGGTATTCTCAGAGGTCTCAGAAGAAACATCTGTAGAGGGAGACAACGTTGCGTCAGATGCTGGTGATCCTCACCCATCCTCACCCTCAGAGGATTTTTCATCATATGTTCAGATGATTTCTAGGATGGCTAAGACACTGAAGTTACAAACCGAACAGCCTACCCCTCCTACTGAAGACCTCATATTTGGAGACATTAATCAGGAAAGAACTCCTCCACTGAGCCTGGCGTTCATTCCAACTTTAATGGAGCTTATCAAAGAGTCTTGGAATAAACCATCTACTACTTCGCCTGTAGCTCATAGAACTGAAAATTTGTATCGCACCCACGGAGATGACACTAATTTTCTTATCAAACACCCGGCCCCAAACTCCATAATTGTCCAGTCTAGTTCATCTAAATCATCTGGAAAATCTCAAGTTACCCCTACAAATAGGGAAGGTAGGAAACTGGATGTGCTGGATAGGAAGATATACTCCTTCACTACATTTTTGCTCAGGGTGGCGAACTACCAAGCAGCCATGGGGGCTTACCAGAGACAGCTCTGGTCTAGGGTTCTGCCGGCCCTTCAAGCAGCCCCAGATGACACTAAACAAGCCCTCTTAAACACTTATGCTGAAGCTCTTACGGTCTCTAAACACCAGCGACTTGCTTCCCGCCATTCAGCAGATATAGCTTCAAAAACACTGACATCAGCCATCACCTTACGACGGCATGCGTGGCTCAGATCCTCAGGAATTGTAGATGACATCAAGACATGGATAGAGGACTTGCCGTTCAATGCTAAAGGTCTCTTCAATGAGACGACCGACGACTCACTAGAAAACCTGCATAAAATCAAAAAGACTGCTAAATCTTATACGATCCAACAGCAGCCCAGATTCAACAGATATCAGTGGCGCAAACAATACCCACAACAACATTATCAACAATCAGCTTCTCAAACCTACCGTCCCTTCAAAAATCAGAATCAAACTAGATCCTTTCAAGCCTCTTCTTCCGCTTCTACATTCCGGCCACAAAATTCTTCCCAGCGGCGTCAACCTTACAGACCACCTGCAAAAAAATCAAAACAGTACCTTTGACTTGACAGTAATGCTATTCGAACCCTACCATCCCACTCGACTAGCCCCATATTTTCACAACTGGGTCAACATCACAAAGGACTCTTGGGTCTTAAGTATTATTCAATTCGGATACCGTTTAGAATTTGCAGAACTTCCTCCTCTAGGACAAATCAAGTTTACATCCTTCGACCTTGTGCTAGAAGAAGAAATTCTCACTCTTCTCCAAAAACAAGCTATTCAACAAGTGCCACCACGGGACATCCCACATGGCTTCTACTCCCGTTACTTCGCTGTACCAAAGAAAGACGGCAGGGTCAGGCCTATTCTGGACCTAAGAGATCTAAACACTTACCTGCATCCACGGCGTTTCCGGATGATCACATTGGAATCCATTCTTCACCTATTAAAACAAAAAGATTGGTTCGTAGTCATAGATCTAAAGGACGCCTATTTTCATATTTCAATTCATCCACATCACAGAAAATATCTCCGCTTCATTTTTCAAAACACCGCTTACCAATTCTGTGCCCTCCCCTTCGGACTGTCCACAGCTCCTCGCACTTTCACAAAGTGCATGGCCCCAGTGGCAGCCTTTCTTCGTCTACACGGCATACAAGTATTCCCATATATAGACGATTGGCTGGTGGTTTCTCCATCCAGACGAAAGTCAATTCAAGACACCAAGTTTGTCCTGCACACTTTGAGAGGCCTCGGTCTCGCAGTGAACGAGAAGTCCCATCTGATACCATCCTAGGTGGTTGACTATATAGGTGCAAGACTGGATTCAGTCCAGGCGCTGATATTCCTTCCACCAGACCGCATACAAAAGATAAGCAGAGCTGTTCACAAATTTCGACCTAATTCAAAGGTCTCGGCTCATCATGCGCAACATCTGCTCGGCCTCATGGCCTCCACGACATCTGCAGTGACACATGCGCGCCTGAAGATGCGCTCTCTGCAGGCATGGTTCCTGACTCTCTTCGATCCCCTTCAGGACAGTCCAAGGAAACGTCTGCCTGTCACATCAGAGCTGACAAAACAACTACAGTGGTGGACATATCTGCCACATCTTCTGATCGGCCGCCCATTTCGTCCTCTGCAGCTATCAATACAAGTGACGACAGATGCCAGCCCCACAGGATGGGGTGCACATTGCGGACCCCACAGGATACATGCCCTATGGTCCAATCGAGACAGACATCTCCACATCAATCATCTCGAGATGCTAGCGGTAATAAAAGCCTTCCGGGCATTCCTCCCTTTGATACAGGGTCGTGGGGTACAGTTAATCACCGACAACACCACGACCATGTTCTATATCAACAAACAGGGAGGGACACGGTCAATGTCACTCCTGTATCTATCCATACACCTATGGGAATGGTGCTACCATCATCATGTCTTCCCGGTAGCTCTACACATATCCACGACCGACAACGAACTGGAGGACAGATTGAGTCGTCTCACGGGACAGACCCACGAATGGGAGCTGAACGAGGACATCTTCCACCTGCTCTGTGTCCGGTGGGGTTATCCCACAGTGGACATGTTTGCGACTCAGAACAACAGGAAATGCAAGGCGTATGCCTCCCGTGCCGGCAGAGGCGAGGATACGCTTGGGGATGCTTTTATGATCCCATGGGAATCGGAACTTCTGTATCTATTCCCACCAATTCCGCTCATACAGAGAACCCTGGTCAGAGCTCAACAACAGCGGGCAGACGCAATTTTCATTGCACCATGGTGGCCTCGTCAACCCTGGTTTTCCACCCTGAAGGAAATGACTGTGGACGTGGTCAGATTACCAATGGTTCCTCATCTCCTCACCCAGGACTCAGGGAACATCCTCCATCCCGATCTGCAATCATTGCATCTGACAGCTTGGAGATTCACCCATCCATACAGGAGGTGCTAGATAAAGCAAGAAAGCCCTCTACTAACCTCCTTTACAAGTACAAATGGACTAACTTTCTAAAGTTTGCCCAAGAAAAACAGTTAAGGACTTCTCCTGTTTCTCTCCAAACCCTGCTCACTTATTTGCGTTACTTGTTTGATGCAGGCTTGGCGTTATCCACCCTCAAAGTTTATATTTCGGCAATCGTTTCTTTCCAACCCCGTGACTCTGATTCGTCACGACTTTTCTCTCACCCTACTCTCAAAGCTTTTTTGAAGGGTCTGTCTAATATCCGACCTCCTGTTAAGCCTCCTGTGCCTCAATGGTCCTTACAACTCGTTTTACGCGCTCTTACGTGCCACCCTTTTGAGCCCATGGCATCCTGTGACATGCATTTGCTTTCATTTAAGACTTTGTTTCTGGTGGCCATTACTTCGGCGAGAAGAGCAAGTGAGTTGGCAGCTCTTCGATCCGACGCTCCCTACCTACAGTTCTTTGAAGACAAGGTTGTTCTATACCCTGATGTTTCATTTTTACCTAAGGTTGTGTCTGATTTCCACCTCAATCAATCACTAACGCTACCAACCTTATTTCCTCATCCATCCTCGGACATCGAGCGCATGCTCCACTCTCTAGACGTTCGAAGAGCCTTGGCATATTATGTTTCACGGACTAAGGACATTCGTACTGCCCCAAAGCTATTCCTCTGCTTCCAAGGATCACATAAAGGATCCCCTGTCTCCTCTTCAACGGTTTCTCGTTGGCTTGTCTCCACTATTGCTCTAGCTTATGAACTGCAAGGCAAGACCCCACCAGAGGGTCTGAAAGCACATTCCACCAGAGCTGTTGCAACATCTACAGCGCTGATGCGTGGTGTGGATGTTCCAGATATCTGCAGAGCAGCCACATGGTCTAATGTGTCCACCTTTGTGACGCACTATAGACTGGACCTTCGGGCCAAAAAGGAGACAAGTTTTGGGAGAGCAGTTTTGACATCTGTCCTGCAGTGACGGCCCTCCTTCCGGTAAGTGAGCTTGCTAGTCACCCAATTGTGTGCATTCACAGAGGCCACGAAGAAGAAAGAAAGGTTACCTACCTGTAACCATGGTTCTTCAAGTGGACCTCTGTGAATTCACACATCCCGCCCGGCCTCCCCACTATCCGTCACTGACTATGTCTATGCTAAGCTCAGGCTATTGTGGCGGATAAATGGAACTGAAGGCTGAGGCGGGTGGAGCATGCGCGATAGGGGCGACTCTAACTTGTCACTTTTTTATAAAAAGCTCTAGAAGATTCCGAGAAGACCAGTGCAGGCGCTGTCTAAACCCAATTGTGTGAATTCACAGAGGTCCACTTGAAGAACCATGGTTACAGGTAGGTAACCTTTCTTTTCTCCATATTTGGTTTACATACACTTATACATTAACACCATATAAGAAAGATGCCTTAACTGCCCCTGGTGGGCCATCCACAGGCCTTTCAGTGGACATCTCTAAGAGCCTGGTTTCAGGGAAGCCCAAAGGTAAGGATTTAGGACAACTGTGTGAGGACAGGCAGGAACCATGAAGCAAGCTGAAAGGGGGGGGGATATTTCATTCAGAATTGGAGGAGGGCTCTACAGGTTGTGTGGAGATCCGCTTAAAATGTTGCTTGTGTTTTGTTTCACCTATAATGTTAATTATTAAAGAGATACTGCAAAATAGAAGCGGAAACTGTCAGAGTGGTGCAATTTCATCAGCGTCTGTTGCAGAAGCTCCTTGTTCCAGTCCCAGCAGTCAATTAAATTAGGCAGAGACAATAGACTTCTACCAACTAAGTCTATTTACAAATATACACAGCAGCAGCAGCATTACAGTCCACAACCATATACATTAATCGAGAGGGAGAAAAAATCATTACACAGTGTCTATATATACGTTCACTGTCCAATCAGTTCTTAGAGACATTACATCATCTTAACCTTTAAGATGTGTATTCCAGTGTCCTTGTCAGGCACACCTGCTGACACTTTGTATGTGATATCTGTGCTTATTGTTCATGTTTGTAAAATTCAGGTTCCATTTTATTGGCTTATTTTATATAACCTGCGTTAGGCAAATGAGAATAACAATATATTGTACAATAGAAGCCTTTACACAATATTATAAAAGGGCAAAAATAATAATGCTATTTTAAGATGCTTGTTTATGATAAGCAAGAAGAGAAGAGAAAAATGTGTCATTTGTTTTATAAGGCTTTAGCTTAATAATTAATAATAATTAAGTCTTTTGAAAAGGGGTCTAAAATTGTATTTTTTCTTGTAACCATCTATTGGCATTAAAATGATCTACATCTCTTGGCACTACCAGTGGACTGGTCCCTCTGTAGTTCACAGGGATATCGATAAGCTCTACCACCAGAATGCTCCTACAGTGAAAAGCTCTACCTCCAGATCACTTACATGGTGATGTGCTGACCTTGGCGATAAGACAGGTTGTTTTGGTTTGGTTAAAGTATAAATACAGGATGAAATCACATAGACAGTTATTGAATGAGACACAATGGGAGACACACTGTTATTGAATAGAGACATCTTATCCAAAGAGGATATGAGAGTCTGAGACAGAGAATGGATCTGATGCCAAGCAAACATCCTTAGAGCAGTGAAAAGATAACAACTCTGCACCATACTACAGGCATCACATAGTCATAGATTTTAACTGGCCAAGGCCAGGTGAGCCTCTTTTTGGAAATAAATTTGTGTGTGTGTAGATATGCTTAGAGGCTCAGTAATGTTGTTCATTTTATATTTCCTTATTATAAGAACCCTGATGTTCTTTCATGTATTTTTAAGAAAGCTTTTAAAGCTTTCGAGTTATACTGCTCTTTTCCTTTGGATGAAATATTATAGAAAGGTAGTCTCCTTCATATGTCTTTTTAAATATGTCCGTTCTTTTTAATGTTTAAATAAGCTCCTTTCTTTTTAATTCAAAAATGAGTAGTCTGATCTTTGTAAAGTTACAAGCTTATAATTGAGATATATTTTCTGACTTATGTATTTGCCTAAAGCTTAAAGTCAGTTTTCATATTTTTAAGCATTTGTACCTACTGTTTTGTTCATAGCTGCGAGGATGATTTTTGAAAGAGAAAGCAACATGCCTGTGACTTCTTAAAAGTTACATGTTTTCAGGAGTTTGGACTTTATGTTTTTCATGTGAAACCTAGTCGATGTTGAAATAAAACTTGTACACAAAATTAACAAGTTTTGAAAATGCTTGGAATTATTGCAACAAAGGAAAAACTTACAATTAGATACCCAGATGAGTTTGGAAATGCTTGTCACTGATTGCTTGGTTTCATTCTGGGATTAACCCTTTACTGGGATAATGTGAACTATGAGGAATCATAGGCTTCTGTTCTTTGCCTGGTAGGTCTATAAATCTCTGTAGGACTCATGGGGAAGTCAGGCATCCTTATCAGGTTCTGACAGCCTAATTTTGAATATTAATTGAGGCAATTTAACAAAAGTATCAGATTTTGGAGGCTCTCTACCAGAACCTACTGAAAGAATCTGCTATCAAAAGGGAGTGTAGTTGTTTTCATTTGGTTAATCCCAAAGTCCTGTCCCTACTGAGTAGTCCAGCCTTTGTTCTATAAATCTATTTGGGTTATGATGCCCAGAAACCTTGCTCACAATTGACTGATCTTAAGAGATTTCTAATGGCCTTCTAGGAATGATAATTCAAGATGGGTAAGTATTGCAAAGCTGAGAACTATTGTTGTTTAAGGAGCAAATTGGCCACAAGCAACTGCATTTGCCTACCAAAATACTATAAGAAAGTCTGACTGAAAGTGTATGATTAGCTAAAAACTATGCTCAGAGGTCTCACTGCTCCATCCAAGGTGGCTAACAGCAATAATATACGATATGCAAATGACTCCATTCCTATCAGAAATCAACAGTGATTTGCAATGACTTTTAGTGAAAGTGAAAAAAGCAAGTGCCAAAGGACTGCAGCTGAACATTAAGAAGACAAATTAATGCAGAAGAACTACACAACTTTAGCACTGATAATGAAGAAACTGAAATAATTAGGTGTTTTGTGTACCTTGGTTCTGTCATCAATCCCAATGGAGACTGTAGTCAAGAAATCAGAAGAAGGATGAGACTAGGAAGGGCAGCAATGAAGGAATTAGAAAAGATAATCAAATAGAAGGATGTGACACTGGAGACCAAGACCAAGATCATCCACACTCTTGTATTTCCAGTCACAGGGTATGGGTATGAAAGCTAGACAGTAAAGAAAACTGACAGGAAAAAATGATTTATTTTAAATGTGCTGGAGGAGAGCTTTGTAGATACCCTGTAAGGTGGGAAAGGCAAACAAGTGGGTCCTAGATCAAATCAAGCCTGAACTATCTCTGGTGGCAAAATTTTAAAACTGTCAGATCTCCCTGGAAATTTTTGAAAAATAGGGGAGAGAAGATCCTTGTGGCGATCTCAATAAAAATGACAGTATAAGAGAACATGCCTCACTTCACCACCATCGCAAGGACATAAACAATCAGAATACGATATGCCCTGAAATCTCCTTCCAAGAGTTTAGAAGGCAAAATATTAAATCTGGCTAAAGTAAAAACTCTTCTAGATTTAGGTGGTGTTATACTGGTCAAATAGGTGGGAAGTATAAAGGCCTTTTTCACAACACTAGATTTGTCCAGTCAACCTAAATGTTCTTGAAGTTCTATGTCCCAAACCCTTTGCTTGACAGCTGATTTGGCACTGGCATAACCCATCGCTATAAGGGTACTTGGGGAAAGACCAATTTGCAGAGCTTCATTTGTCATGTGCCGTTTCCGATTGGAAGGTGTCGGAAAGAGTCAATGGTGCCAAACCTTGTGGGAAGAAAATAAGCTTTAGCCAGTGACTGAACATGTAAACCTTGGCACGCGCTTTGATGGAGACTAAACCTGCCTCTAGGCGTAGAGCTGCGTTAGGGACACAAGGAGGCACTGCCAGTATAGCTGTTTGGACTGGACCAACTCAAGGGGGCGCAGATTCGAATAGGCAAATAATTGGGAACCATAGAGCATTTGTGCAATTACTTTAGCTTTAAATACTTGGATCACTGATCGAACATGTTGCCCCTCCTTTAGTATTAAAAAATCTAATTAGAGCAGTAGCACTTTTCTGCACATTCATTGCTGCATATATTATGTGGGAGAGCCAAGATCCAGAGGAATGAAAGACTGTACTTAAATATTTATTATTTGACACCTGTTCTATTGAATTTCCATTAATGGACCATTTGTGCTTGATTTTCCTTCTGCTAACAACCAACACCTTAGTTTTTGAGTAGTTAATCATTAGCTGCTCTTTGTTACAATAAAGTTGTCTCATAAAATCACCCAGTTTGGTGGACCACTTTGTGCGGGTCACTCTTGTTTCAGCTGTAATCCATAGTGCTGGTTCTCTATCCGTGAACACTTTTGTGTCTCTAAGATTAACCTTCAGGGCCAAGGGTAAGTGATCACTCTTGGGGTGACAATCCACCTTAAAATCATATATTAATCCCACCTGATCATTTGAGGTCATGACGTAATCTGTGGTTGAGGCTCCTAAAGTTGAGATGAATATGCTCCTGGCATATGCTCCCGTTAATTAAAATCAGATTCAAACTATTAATCATGTGCATAAGGCACAAACCAGCATAATTACAGCCATGATCTTTCAATTTTCTATAACAGAGGAGTGGTGTAGAGTGGTATCCAGGGGTGTCTTATTGAAACGCACAAAGAGAGTCTTGTCATTTTTACCTATCCTGGCATTACAATCCCTCACAACAATAATGGAAGCCTCGGGATATAGTAGTATCAGGTTGTCTATGTATTCCTCCAATTTTACCCACAATCCTTTGGTCTGAGCACAAGATTGCTGGGGGGAATATAAACATTAATCAGCAGTAATATATGTAAATTAAATTTCAGAATTGTAGCAGTGGCCAACTGAAGGACAGGATCAAAGTTAAGGACACAAGCTTGTAGTTGATAGACGTATGCCCAAACCGCCCTTAAGCCGACCACCTTTTTCACTGGGAACTGCTTTGAGAGAATGTGTCACATACCCATCCAGTATCAGATCCTTTTGTGTCCATGTCTCTTGAAACAGTAAGATATCAAAATTGGCAACATACTCTTTAAAGGCAATGTCTCAAGCTTTGGTTTACCATCCTGCTATATTTCAGGACAATAACTTAAGTGCAGGTCTTTCTTGAGAGAGAGAAGATCGAACGATGCAACTTGAGAGGAGACATTTGCTGTTTAGATCACTTAGGTGATTAATAGCAGTGTCTAACCCAATTGCCTGTTGTTCCATCTAGCATTTACATAAAGACTGCTGTGGGAGAGCAATAACATTATTCTATGGAGTGTAGTTCGATCACCAAGGGATGTTACTTTAGGGACAGGTAAACAGAGAGCAGAACCAGGCCAAGAACGGTTCACCATTTCTGTAAAGGCTGACTGGAGGGTTAAACCCCTAGTAGAGCCACATTTATCTCTTCTGTTTAACATATTCACAGAGCCAGGTGTCTTCTCAGCAGCCAGGCCACCTGGAATAATGGCATTTGCATACAGTGCCTGGGGGGAACCATTATCCCAATATCAATCCACATTGTGCCATTCCGCTACGCCACTGTTAAACTGTCTCCACCCGCCAGTATTACATTTCCAGTATTTCTTGTGGTTGGGGTTATCCATCCATTTCTGATTGATGGTAAATTTCCTGATTGGCTCTTTATTCCATCCAATATTTCTCCTTCTGGACCCTGCATGTGCTTTTCTGTTTCTGATGAGAACCGGAATTGCATTCCCCACATTCTGGTCAGGACATACAGCTCTTTGTCTAGTATTTAAATATTTGGATTTCTTCATCTGTAAATAACTGAGAGCACTGAACTTGCGACTGAGTCACCTGGTCAATAAGGTATAAGCCCTCTGGGAATGTGGTGTCTATGGTTGGTACAAAATGACTAGCTGGATACATCCCAGCAACCTTTTCCTTCTGTATTGTACCCTCCTCTCCCCACAGTCCCTTTTTTAGTATCTTTTTCTGCTGTGATTTTAGCAGGTTGTTCCCTTGTGATGGTATTGGTGGTTTCTAACAATTTAAACAGAAGTTCAAAGTTCATGCTCCTTTTCTTCTTGACCATGTGCTTGCAGACCTCCTTTTTCCTACCATTCTTACACTTGGTCTTTTTTTCCTTTTTTATAATGGCAGTTTACACCACCTTTCCTTCTGTCTTTTAAGCTTATATTTGCTACACCATCTCCTGACCGTACTGGGGATTTTCTTGCAACTATAGAATTCTGATGAGGAACATTACAGTCAATCATTAATTGAAGCTGTTGCAGTGGGTCTTGACTGCACTCCTGTCTGTGAAGCTATGCACAGTAGTAGCTCTTTCAGAGAGAGGCTGGCAATTCTGTCTACGGTTTTGGGGGGTAGATTATAATAATTAACCTTGTCAGGCAAATCTGAGGAATTGACATTCTTCCTCTGCCCCAGGAACTCCTCTGGGTTTGTTGGTGGGATATGTTCTGCCTCCCTCAAGTGCCTTAATATACCAGTCACAATCTCTTTGATTTCCTTAAGTGCGTCTCTAATTTCCAACAAAGAGTTCTGAGTTGGGAAGCTTCCTTCATCCATTTTAGAAGCTGGTTTATCTGGATAAATGGGAATAGATGTTGAAGGGCTAATGTTCTCTATTACTCATTTAAGGTTCTTAATTTTGGTTACTTCTATAGCTTGGGATTCCAACTGCAAATTTATTTGGCTTCTGGGTTCATTAATCACCACCGGATCCTCAGATAGTATAACAAGGGAGATCAAGAATTCTACAAATCTTAATTTGCCAAAGTCCACACTCAAACTACTGTTTAATTGACCACAATCCAGTATCTGCTCATCATTCAGTGCACTGTCCGGTAAATCTATAGGCAGGATTGCTTGCTTTTCTGAAGGACATTCCTCCCTGTAATTGATCCTAAGGGCAGAAGACTCCTGGAACTTGACAAAATGTGCAATTTTGGCTTGCTTCTTCCTCCTCCCCTTTGCTATACTGTGATCCTTTGTCTCAGCTTGATTTCTATCACAGTTTTGAGTGTGAACCAAAGGGGAGGATGGGGCCATGGAGGCTGTGCTATTCCTTGCCCATGCCTGATGGAATTCCAACGTACCCTTAGATCTTTTGTTTTAAGATCAGTAACAGGAGTAATAGATAATGGTGTGGTCCTCTGTATCTGGTGTAACACAAGGGGAGATAAAGTAATGTCCAAAATCTCCGCCTCACTTGGGGGAAAATATGCCATTGTCTACTTCAGGTATGAAAATATACCTTCCCCTTGACAGAGTTGGCAACGTAACAGGGGTTGACCACAAGCAGAATTCCCAGAGTTGAAGTTGCACAAATGAGTCTTCAACCACAAAGACAATATTTAGTGAAGAAATATATATATTGTGTCAGGTTTGTAGCAAGATTTATACATACAGCTTTGTCCTTGATCATTCCATTGGTCATTCACGTCTATATCAACAGAGTTTAGGCATAAATCAGTTCAGTAGTCAATGTCCATAAATCAGTCCAGCATTCCTTCTTCTTCTCCTTGATTCTTGCTTCTTCAACAACCAACACCAACGACCAACCGACCCACCAACTTGTGTGTGCTCAGGCTGCTGGCTTTATCCTAAGTTTAGCCAATCCATAGCTTCTTCTACAGCTGTTACATATATTCTTCTACATACATCTCTACAGCTGTTTAAATCATTACTTTCAGGCTTTTCCTTTACATAGATCCTTACAAAAACTTACAGCATTTCATGCTCTTTACAATTGGTTCACAAAACTGTATTAACAATTCCTATCAGGTTCATCTCAGACCTGTCAATCTCCTCCAATTGTTTATACTGTTTTATCCATATAAATTCATTTTCTTACATTATTATACAATATTTTTACATTTCAGTACATATACATACATGATCCTATTTATTTCATTCCTAGCATAATACATGCTTGTTCATGTTTTGTATATCCTAGTACTTTGGTCATGCAGTCTGCAACATTCTTTTCTGTTGCGCAATAAATCAATTTTATTAAGCCATTTTCTATACTCTGCTTTACATTTTGGTATCTTATGTCTGTGTGTTTTGATCTATTTTTGATACCTGGAGAAGTTGCCATGAAAATCACTGCTTTATTATCTTCATTTACTTCTATCGGTTCATTTACATTAATCCCTATATCTTTTGCTAGCTGTTTATAGAATATGAGATCTGTGCATAATTCCGATAATGAGGCATATTCCGATTCTGCAGATGATGAGATAAACTTTTGTCTAGCAGTTTTCCAATTAATCAGTGCCTTGCCTAAATGAACTGTCATGCCAGATGTTGACCTTCTAGTAATTACGTCATTACCATAGTTGGCATCAGCATAAGCAGACAATATCAACTCTCCTTTTGGCTCTAAATATAATTCTTTATCTTTTGTTTCCTTTAAATATCTAAGTACTCTTTTTGCAGCTTGCCAATGTCTCTCACTTGGCTTGCTTACATCTCGGGACAATAGGTTAATAGCTATAGAAATATCAGGTCTGGACCATCTACTCAAATATAATAAACTTCCTATTAATGATCTATACAACTCTGAGTCACACTCAGGACCTGTTATTGTTTCTTTTTCAAATTCAATTGTCATAGGAGTATTTGTACCTTTACAATCTTCCATATTGTATTGTTTCAGAAGTTTCAATATTTTGTTTTTCTGAGATATTTTAAATCCATTAGCATATCTCTTAATTTCCACTCCTAGATAGTTACTGATTTCTCCCAGATCTCTTAAATTATAATTTTCTTTTAGCATTTTTATTACATTGTTAGCTGTTTTCTCCTCCTTAGCAAATATTGCTATGTCATCTACAAAAATTAGAATGATTGTTTTCTCATCTCTTTTAATAAATAAACATGGATCTGCAATCCCCTGTATAAACTCATTACTCTTTAGTGTTTTAGATAGATGCTGGTTCCACTCATATCCACTCTGCCTCAATCCATACAGACTCTTTTTCAATATCCAACATTTACCTTCACTTTCTATGCTTGGTGGTGTTTTCATGTAAATTTCATGTTGAAGGTCAGCATAAAGGTAAGCTGTTTCAATGTCTATATGTCTTGTAACTAATTTATGTTTGGCAGCATATGTTAACACAAACCTTAACGTTTCAGGTCTTAAAGCCGGTGCGAAAACCTGATCGTAATCATTTGATGTCTGTGAATAGCCTTTGGCTACCAATCTAGCTCGGTACCTCAGATTCCCATCTGCATCATTCTTTCTTTTAAATATCCACCTGCATCCTATTACTTTAGTGTTAGCAGGTTGTTGTATTTCTTCATATACTTTAAGTTTTCTAAGTGAATTCAACTCTTTCTTCATTGCCTCTTTCCATTTTTCCTGTTCCAATTTTGGCATGTTACATATATCCTCATATGTTTGTGGCTCAGTTACATTCAGACAATAATATGTCTCAGGTTTAAATCTATCTGGTGGTCTGTGCTCTCTGGCTGATCTCCTTGGTATTACTCTCTCCTCCTCCTGAGTTTCATTCTCCTCTGAAGTAGAAGGGATTTCCTGGTCAGATTCACTTTCTGGCTTAATTTCTTTTTCTGGCTGTAAATCTTCATCTATCTCAGTTTCCCTGATTTCTTGCATTTTAGGCATGTAGATGATAGTTTCTGGTGGTAAACTAATTTTGTCCCTGTATGCATGCTCATTAAAAGATGCACTGCTACTTATCATTACTTTGTTGGTATTAGGCAAACCAAATCTAAATGCTTTCTTGTTTTGTTGGTAACCTAAGAAATACATCAATCTAGCCTTTCTATCACCTTTCTTTCTTGTTTCTTTGGGAATATTCACCCATGCTGGTGTTCCAAATACATGTAAGAATTTTAAATTTGGCTTTCTTCCTGTCCAGATTGTGTATGGAATGTTATTTATACCATTATGCCACAGAATATTCAGATAGAAATTAGCACAAAGAATAGCTTCCCCCCAATATCTATCTGACAATTTACTGCCTCTTATCATGGCCTCAGCCATGTTCTGTAGTGTTTGGCCTCTCCTCTCTATAAATGCATTTTGGGTTGGGGTATAGGGTATATGGAGCTGATTTTCTGTGTATAATCCCATGTTTATGTAGAATTGACTGGAATTTAGCATTTGTAAATTCTGTTCCATTATCAGTCTGGATTTGTTTCAATTTCTTTCCAGTTTTTCTTTCCACAAATCTTAACCATTTTTCAAATTCTACATAAGTTGAACTCTTATCCTTCATTAGATAACAGAAACCAAATCTTGATTTCTGGTCCTGTATAGAGAGAATGTATTTTGCTCCTCCTAAGGATGCTTGTTTTTGGACCAATTAAGTCCATAGATACTAAATCTAGAATATTCTTTACTTGTACATTGCTATTTTTCATCACTGGAGCACATTTGCTTTTTGCTATCTGACAAGCTTGGCAATTTATGTACTTGTCACATGGTTTTAAATTTACACCAATTGAATTTTCTATGGTTTTACGTAGTGTTTTGTAGTTAGCATGTCCTAACCTTAGATGTCATAAATGTATGCAGTTATCATGGGGACATACATTACCATAAACATTATTTACATTCACATTGCTTAATCTATATAAGTTGTTTCTTATGTAACAAGTTAGCATAGAGTTATTTTCCCCTTTAATTACACATTTGTTCTTGTAAAATGTGCTAGTAAAACCTTCTTTTGCTAATGATCTTACTGACAGTAAATTATGCTTTAGCTTAGGCACATATATCACATTAATTGGTTTGGTTAGACACAGTAGTTTCACTTTACCTTTACCCATTATTTTGGCACTCACACCATCTGCCAAGAATACCTGTTGATTAAATACAGTTTGGAATTCATATATCATCTTCTTATCTTTGCACATATTAGCGGTGGCACCCGAATCAATTATCCATTCCGTGTTATCTCCTTTAGAGTTGTAAATAGTCTCTGTTAGATGTGATTCGTCGTCTGGTCGTGGCTGCTTTCTGTCTCTTTTCTTTTTAGATGTACAATTTCTTATCAAGTGTTTTCTTGAACCGCAGGCAAAACATCGCCTTCCTGATTGAGTAATTGCTGCTGTGATTTCTTCCTCCCCAAATTCATTCGGCTTGTCTTTTTGAATTTTATACTGGCTAGAGCTTTTTGTGTCACGGAGTTGCAAATTATCCTTCCTTTTCTGCTCCTCCTCCAAAAGCCTACTAGTAACATTCAACATAGTCAGTTCAGTTTGGGGTAAAACTTCTAAATTTGACACAAATTGGTCATATGTCTGGTCTAGAGAAGAAAATATAATGAAAACTTCTTGCAGCTCTGTAAATGCAATATTTTTTTCTCTTAAATCCATAAGCATTCTTTTCATTTTTTCTAAATGGAGCAGCATGCTTTCACCAGTTTGTAACCTGGTACGAAATAATTTTCTAGCAAGCTGTATTTGACTCCCAACGCTGACTCTTACAAAGAGTCTCTTTAAATCCTCCCATGCTTGTTTTGCAGAATTCAAGCCTCTAAGATGGATTAGGAGACGATCTTCTAGAGTCAAGCCTATTAATGCAAGTGCTCTGCTATCTTGTTTTTTCTTTCTTTCATTTAACACAGCTGGTGGATTTTCTACTATATCCCATAATGATTCTCTCTGGAGAAGTAGCTGGACTTTCTGTTGCCATGTGGAGTAATTCTCCCCATTCAACTTCGTTATTGACAGTCCTGGTATCTGCATATCACTAGCCATCTTCCAGAATGTATATTAAAGCTGTTTTTACTTACTGCTACTGCTTGAACTCGTCTGGCAGCACTCCCTCTGGATTCTTTCAATTCAGCGTTCTCCTGGGCGTTTCCCTGGACGTTTTGCTGGGCCCATAACCTTTGACAGAGTTGGCAACGTAACAGGGGTTGACCACAAGCAGAATTCCCAGAGTTGAAGTTGCACAAATGAGTCTTCAACCACAAAGACAATATTTAGTGAAGAAATATATATATTGTGTCAGGTTTGTAGCAAGATTTATACATACAGCTTTGTCCTTGATCATTCCATTGGTAATTCACGTCTATATCAACAGAGTTTAGGCATAAATCAGTTCAGTAGTCAATGTCCATAAATCAGTCCAGCATTCCTTCTTCTTCTCCTTGATTCTTGCTTCTTCGATAACCAACAACCAACCAACCCACCAACTTGTGTGTGCTCAGGCTGCTGGCTTTATCCTAAGTTTAGCCAATCCATAGCTTCTTCTACAGCTGTTACATATATTCTTCTACATACATCTCTACAGCTGTTTAAATCATTACTTTCAGGCTTTTCCTTTACATAGATCCTTACAAAAACTTACAGCATTTCATGCTCTTTACAATTGGTTCACAAAACTGTATTAACAATTCCTATCAGGTTCATCTCAGACCTGTCACCCCTCTAACTGCTCTGAGACAGCACTGTTAACTGCTGCAGCCAAACCTCTTAGTCAGAGTATTTCTCCAGTGGTGCTTAATTAATTAATCTCTGCCCAACCTCATACCTCAGAATTGTAAGATCTCCTGGCTGGCGTTTCTGCTTTTATAGGCAAGAAGTTCTTCAAAGACTCACCAGTTTAGATGAGCTGCCACTAAGCTGAAGTGGAGAGGAGTGAGGGAGTGCACAAGGTTCACAATAACATAGCTCTTTGTGATCCCCTGAAGCTCAGAAGTCGCAAATAACAGTGCAATAAGTTGCTTATGTTAGCAGCAAGTAAGCAAAAACTTGAGCAGCAAATGCTGTTAGAATAAATAAAACACAACACTGCTGCCTGACTGTGGCTGCAGAACGCACCCCGGCAGATGTGAGGGCGATCTGGCTGCGACATCTGTCACCCCCATTGATAGCCAGGGTTGATTTGACTGATCTGGCTGGCTAGGTGGGTGTCCCCTTCCTCCCTCACTGCAACATGTGCATCCCTCCCAAAGCTGCATGCTCAGTGGAAGGCGATGACCATCCCAGATAGAAGGAGTGTATTGTTCTTTGGTCAAGGCTATACGATAGTGACAGATTTTACTTTCCTGGGCTCCATGATCACTGCAGATGGTGACAGCAGCCACGAAATTAAAAGACGCCTGCTTCTTGGGAGGAAAGCGATGATAAACCTAGACAACATCTTAAAAATCAGAGACATCACCTTGCCGACAAAGGTCCACATAGTCAAAGCTATGGTTTTTCCAGCAGCGATGTATGGAAGTGAGAGTTGGACCATAAAGAAGGCTGACCGCCGAAGAATTGATGCTTTTGAATTGTGGTGCTGGAGGAGACTCTTGAGAGTCCCCTGGACTGCAAGGAGAACAAACCTATCCATTCTAAAGGAAATCAACCCTGAGTGCTCACTGGAAGGACAGATCCTGAAGCTGAGGCTCCAATACTTTAGCCATCTCATGAGAAGAGAAGACTCCCTGGAAAAGACCCTGATGTTGAGAAAATGTGAAGGCAAGAGGAGAAGGGGACGACAGAAGATGAGATGGTTGGACAGTGTCATCGAAGCTACCAACATGAATTTAACCCAACTCCGGGAGGCAGTGGAAGACAGGAGGGCCTGGCGTGCTCTGGTCCATGGGGTCATGAACAGTCGGACACGACTTAACGACTAAACAACAACAACAACATACAATAGCTGCGCTCCCCTGCTAGAACCTCCAAACAAGCAATGAGTTTAATGTTTACATGTTTCTCCTAGTGTGTTATTTTTAAGTTCTGTATTTATTTGGAGTATACTTTTAGTAACTCTTGGCTGTAGAAATCTGGGAATTATAGTGTAAAAAGTATTTTTTGAAGCACTAATTAATACTAAGCTACCTTGTTTACTTGCCATTTTTCAAATCTATAGAACTTTATTTTCTATTAGGTAGCTGCTGAATTAATTGCTAAAGAAGAAGAAGAACAGAAAAGAAAAGGCAGAAGAAAAGGGAAGAAGGAAAAAACAGAAAAGGGGAAGAAGAAAAAGAGAGGAAAGGAAGCAGAAGGAAAGAAACCGAGGAAGAAAGAGGAGGCAAGGAATTCTGCAAATTATGTCTTTTCTGATACATATTGGGTAAAATCTCAATGGAAAGCATGTGTGTGCTTCTTTGGCATATCTGTAAAAGACAGATTTGATTACAAAATATTGAACTGTATGATCTCCAACACCTTAGGGACTGCTCATGTTGAAAGCTCCAGTGACCCTGGAACAAGAATTTTCAAGAGCTTTTTAGGGTCAATGAGGTGACACTTGTTTTCTTTCCTGTTCATCTAAAATTCTCACATACTATGTTACTTAATATTTAAAAGGCCTGAGATCAGAGCTGCCTGCCACCCCAAAGCTTAGGTTGCTATATATAATGAGGAAACGGGTCATCCCCCAATCTTGTTATTCAGGTTACTAAATAAGATCTCTTTCAGCTCTCAACGATGAACCAGTCTGTCTGGTGTTTGATATCTTTGGACATTTCCCTTGTCCTTTGGCAGAAGTGATAGCTACCCATAGAAAACTGTGGAGAATCCCAGGATTTTACTTAATTATGATAGGGTGACGACATGTTTCCCTCATAACAAAATACTGCAAAGATAAGGATTTCTTGTCTTTGACATCTGATGTGAACTGAGAATTCTTTGTGGTCACTGTGCATATATACATAAGGACTTCCAGTGCAAAAAGTCTAGTTTCAGAATATAACAGGTTTAAAACTTTCCCTCCACCACTCCCCTTGTGTATAATGTAGCCCTTACAAACAGCTCCTTCTCAGTCTCTCCCTATATGCTGCGTTATAAACAGCCTGCGAGTGTTTCAGAATGGAATAATTCCTCACAAGTTAGACTAACATTCCTACTTACCTTTACTTTTCCCGCGCTTATTTCCTTTTCATCTTTTAAAAAAAGAATTATTATCTGCAGTTAATAACCCCCCTTTCCCCCCTCTCTTTTTCCATCAATATTTTTTCTACTGGATATTTTGTAGCATCAGCTGAACTATTTAAAAAGTTCAGCTTCAGCTAATAATAAACAGCTCAGAACTATTTGCTGAATATAAATATAGAGAAGCAATTAAATTCAACTTCTTCATAAACTTCAAAGAAACAGAAAAAAGAAAGAAAAACTTCAGATTCAATTAAGTGAAAGAAGCATTGCAACCAGTCTAAAGATATAAGCAAGCCAAAT